>CM056734.1:92116658-93556658 GCA_029844215.1 Przewalskia tangutica
GGCAGCGGCAGAGGAGGCCGTGGTCGTGGCAAGGGTCGTGGACAGCAGAACCAGCAGCAGCAACAACAGGGCCCGCAGAATCAGTTCAGCGCCGCGACGCCTCAACAGTATCCATACAGCGCCGCACCGCCGCCGCAGTTCTAATACCAGCAACCCTTCCACCAGTTCTCCCACCATGGTGTGTTGGGCCTTGCTCTGGCTCCTCTGAAAGTCTAGTACCCGCAGCAAGCCCACTTCATGCACGACCAGTTCCAGAAACCCTCATCCAGCATGACACCCACTGAGTTAGGTCAGACCTTCAGCAGTCTCAACATGCAACAGCCTGACAACAACTGGTACATGGACTTCAGAGCCACTTCTCACCTCACCCGGACTGCTGGTAATATTCCCAAACTGTTTGGTTTAATGCATCCTCAATTTGTGACAATTGGTAGTGGCCACCGCATTCCAGTAAAGGATTTTGGTACATCATACACACCACCTCCTAATCTATTCGCCCTTCAAAATACCCTATATGTCCCACATGTAATTAAGAATCAATCTCTATCCGCAAAGTCACTCGTAATAATTCTGTCTCTGTTGACTTTGACCCTTTTGGTTTCACTGTGAAGGATCTTCATACGGGGACACCTCTTACGAGATGCAATAGCACGGGGGATCTATATCCATTCACTTCATCCTCCGCTGCCAGATCTAGCTCTCCCGTCTCTCTAACGACAATTTCTTCCTCAACTTGGCTTAATAGACTTGGTCATCCAGGAGCCCCAATTTTTAATTTTCTTAGAGACAATAATTTCATTAATTGTAATGGGAATCTTGCCCAAAATTGTGTTTCTTGTTCTTTAGGCAAACATATTCGTCTTCTGTTTAAATTATCTACTAGTGTTACTTTTGCACCTTTTGATATTATACATGCCGATTTATGGACATCACCTGTTGCTAGTTCTCTCGGTCATAAATACTATCTTATCTTACTATATGATTTTTCTCACTTTGTTTGGTTGTATCCTCTCAAATTTAAATCGAAAGTTGTTAGGTGTATTTTGTATACGCTTTTTGAGTCATTTTCAGTTAGTATTTTTCCATTTTCGTATAAATAAGTGTCGTGTAGGGTCGTTTTCTTTCTTTTGAGTCACATCAGTTCTAAATGAAAAAATGGCAAAAAGAAGCTAAAAGTGGGCAGAAAAGGATCTCCCGAATAAAAAAGGACGAAAGTTGTGATCGGGGCGAAAAGGCGTAGGGCCGCGGTGTCGGGATGCGGGGCCGCGATCCATGATGCGAAGCGCGATGCTTTCGGCACCGTGGTGCCATTCTGCAGGACCGTGGTGTCGATGCGGGAATTTTCAATCCGAAATAGAATTGGCAAGGGGCAAAAGGGTCCAAGGCACACATTTTTGACAACATAAATAAACTCTTGGGACAGATTTTGGGGGATGACCTATCACATATCTCATAACACAGAAGGCATCACAACCTTGGAGTCTACAATTGGAGACCTAGTTCTAAGTAATTTTTCTTTCTTTAGTTTTCAATTCATGTTGAGATTTGTATTAGTTCTTAGCATGTCTATGGCTAGGAGCTAAACACTTTATTATGGATTTTCTATTGAATCACTTGAAACTCTCTTTCATGACTTAATGCATTAGTTTGATTTCTTCTTCACTTGATTAAGATTTATTCAATATTGGTATGAATGTTTGATAGTTAATTGATCACTAATTATCATAATCTATATGATTTCGAATCAATAGCCGAGAGGAGATATTTGAATATGCTGTATTGAATAGACATAGGTTAAAATCGCGGACGAAAGTACCCCGATACTTGTGTAACATTATAGGTTATTGTTCTTAATCCTCATTTGTGGTAAAACCTATCATAGAAATATAGAAGGTTTCTGCACTGGGGTTGAACGATTATATATCCTAACCAAAATATAAGACAATCTAGTTAACCGCTATCTTAACGTAGAAGAAAAAGTCATTCTAGTTGCATTAAGGATTGAAAAGAGTGGATAGTTGAGGATATTGGAAGCCCTAATTCCTTCATAACTGATTAAACCTCAATAATTTAGTTTAACTCTTGCAATTACTCTACTACTGTTAGATAAAAACCAAATCAACTTATCGTTTGCCAAATAGATAACCTAGAATAGATGTTCGGTAATTAGAAACCAGTCTCTGAGAACGATATTCGGTCTTATCAGACTATATTACTTGTAACGATACGTAAACTTGCGTGAGCAATTGGAAATCGGCCTAACAAGTTTTTGGCGCCGTTGTCGGGGACTGGCGTACTTCTAATATCGAACCATTTATTCTTAAGTCTACTTTGGTTTTTATTTTGTTGTGTTTATTTTATTTTTTTAATTTTTAGAACCCTGTTGCCTTGATTTGTTTGTTGACTTTGATCGATTTCAGGACGTAGTTTATGCAATGAAGAAGAGGAGCAGATACACTTGTTTCTTTTAATCCTGAAATTGAGAAAACTTGCAAGCAGAACAGGCGAAACAAGAAGATATCTGATTCAGTGACCATGGAAAACCAACTGAATCAGAATGGGGCGGACAATAAGGTTCCTGAGAATGTAGGGGAGCCAATACAGGTCCCAGCAGAGAGAAGTTTGGGTGACTACGTTCTGCCCACGGTTACTGGTGCACAGACATGCATTAGGCTCCCAGCAATAGCGACAAATAACTTTGAGATCAAGTCAGCCATCCTGAGCATGGTCCAGAACACGATCTGGTTTGGGGATTGTCGTCGAAGACCCCAGCGTACATTGCCAATTTTCTGGAGTTGTGTGCCACCTTCAAGTACAATGGCGTTACTGACGCCACCATTAGATTGAAGCTCTTCCCGGTCTCACTTAGGGATAGAGCCAAGAGCCGGTTGAACTCATTGCCTGCCAACTCCATCACCACCTGGCAGGATTTAGCCCAAAAGTTTCTTGCAAAGTTCTTCCCTCCTTCAAAGGAAGCAAAGTTAAGGAGATAGTTGAACAATTACTATCAGGTAGATGGAGAGTCGATGTATGATGCATGGGAGCGATTCAAGGATTTGCAGAGAAAAAGCCCACATCATGGCATAGAGAAGTGGATGTTGGTCCACATTTTTTATAATGGGTTGAGTGGTACTACTCGTACCATCATTGACAGCAGGGGGAGCATTCATGATGAAAAGTGTCGATGAGGCACATGAGTTGCCAGAAGACATGGCAGCGAATAATCACCAAGGGGCAGATGATAAATCAGTGAGTAGCAGGAAGACTATGGGCATACATGAGGTATATGCTATCACTGCATTGAATGCGCAAGTGGCCCTTTTGACGAAGCAGCTGCAACAGAACACTATGTCCGTAAATACAGTCCAAATGCCGGTGAATTGTGAGATTTGCGGGGGCCTACACTCTTTTGACAGATGCACAATGGTGGATCCTAATAATGTGCCCATGGAGCAGGTTCAAGCAGTGAGGAACTTTCAGCGTCCTTATAACTCCAACACATACAATCCGGGGTGGAGAAATCACCCAAACTTTTCGTGGAGGAATGACTAAGCCCAACAGCCACCATATCAAGGTAATTACCAGAACCATCAGGCATATAATTAGGCTACATCTTCCCAGCAGTTTAGACCACCTACCCAACAGGAGAATCCTGATGAACTGAGAGTAGCATTGCTTACACTCACCAATTCGCAGAATCAGTTCATGTCCGCAACAAGATCCTCTCTCAGGAACTTGGAAACACAGGTGGGTGTTAGGTGTATTTTGTATACACCTTTTGAGTCATTTTTAGTTAGTATTTTACTCATTTCGTTTGTGTTTAGTATAGTATTATGGTCATTTTTCTTTCTTTTGAGTCACAGCGGTCTAAAATGGAGAAATGACAAAAAGAAGATGAGATGAGCTTAATTGAGGTGTAAATTGCACAAGAAAAGGCCAAGAAATGAAGCCTAAGAAGTCCCGGGAAGTATAGAAGAAATCAGACGAAGTCCGGACGAGAAAATGACAAGGTTTCGGAAAATATTTGCTGCAGTACTTTCGGCACCGCAGTGCCATTATGCAGCACCGCGGTGACAAAAGATCCGCGAGTTCAGGTTTCTGGGACTTACGGCACGCGGTGCCATTCTGCGAGACATGATGCGCGCGGAATTTTGCAGATCCGAGCTGAAATTAGACAGAGGTATAAGTGTCACGCCCTGAACCCCGGGCCCGTGACTGGTGCCCTACCTGGGCACTCTTCTACCTTAACAACTAAGCAAACTGCGGAATTTAAATAACACCTCATTTTTTTAAACCAACGTACGTGCAAGGGCAAAGCCGACAAGGCTGCTATATAATATACATAATAAAAAGACACTACACTGTACATGAGTCCAATCCCACATATGAATACAGACCTCTAAGAGTTTTACTGAAATATGACGGGACAAGGCCCCGCTGTACCCATAATCGTACAAAAGCCTGTACTGAAGGAACTATACCAAAAAGATAAACTCCTGAATAGAGGGAGCTATCCAAAGACTCGAGCGGGTTCCTACACTGCAGATCACCAAGCTGCATTACCTAAACTGCGGCATGAGCGGCCGAAAGGAGGTCGATCTGAAGAATGTACCAAGTATGTGAAGCGGTAAATCTTGTAATGAAATCATAATCTAAACAAAGCAGAGACATGTATGATAGCCAACCTACGATACAATACATAAGCAGTCATATCAAGTCAGGGACGCATGCCCTCAAAGTCACTACTCAAATATAACTATGGGTCTCACGCCCATAATATCAACCATGCCCGTGGAATCCTTTCTCACTGCCGGTAGTCCATGATATAATATAACACCAATAGGCATACCTGAACACCAAGTCCCACCTGTGTCCTAAAAACTGTATGGGCGAGTAGGAAAACGAACCACCGGATCCGGCTGCATCATAAAGCGACGGGGCAAGTACGAAAGCTATCTACGGACCGGCTGCGTCGCTCGATCTCGGAGGCGAATCCATGGAATAACAATATCCTCGTGGTCGCGTGCCGGAATCCCACATCGTATAAGCATGACCGTGGGGTAATACAAACAATCGAATCTAACCCGTCTCGCAGTCACATGCCGGAATCCACATCGTATAAGCATGTCGAGTATCCCTCGTGGTCGCGTGCCGGAATCCCACATCGTATAAGCGTGACCGTGGGTAATACAAACAAATGCGGAATCTAACCCGCCTCACAGTCACATGCCGGAATCCACATCGTATAAGCGCGTCCAAGTATCCTCGTGGTCGCGTGCCGGAATCCACATCGTATAAGCATGACCATGGGGTAATACAAACAAATCGAATCTAACGCCTCCGGTCACATGCCGGAATCCCACATCGTATAAGCGTGTCGAGTATCCTCGGTCGCGTGCCCGTAATCCCACATCGTATAAGCATGACCGTGGGGTAATACAAATAATGGAAGCATACGTGGAATCCCACATCACCGTCTGCGTCGAGTAAACTTACAAGACGGTAGGCCCTCCAACCGAGAGTCGCGGCATCGTACAAATATAATACTTGCACTCAAAGGCTATCACCAGCACACATAGGCAAGTTCATAAAATCTTTAGACTTTCATTTTATAAACTCAAGGCACTTATAGAATACACCTCAATTAAACAAGCCAAAGTACTTATCAAGGCACACATAGAATAATTCTCAATTAAACAAGCCAAAGTACTTATCAAGGCACACATAGAATAATTCTCAATTAAACAAGCCAAAGTACTTATCAAGGCACACATAGAATAATTCTCAATTAAACAAGCCAAAGTACTTATCAAGGCACACATAGAATAATTCTCAATTAAACAAGTCAAAGTACTACGTACGTACATTCTTTTCAAAATACTCCTTTCTATGTAAAACCCCAAGATACTAACACCCGTACTATCAAGGTGTGTCTATTTTTCAAAGTAAGTTACTACACTTTTAGAAAACTCATTTCAAAGCTTGAAATCAAGTAACTTCAAATTTTTACAATCTAGGCAACTTATGCCCATTAATCAAAATAGACAACTTTCTTAACCTTCCATAAAGCCGTTATAACCAACTTCCCATAAATCCGTTATAACCCTTTATGGTTTTGGACATATTCATTCCTTTTATAACCAAGAGACTTATACTTTTAAAACCAAGTATCACATACTTACAAATCAAGTTCTTAACTTTCAAAATACTTCAAGTCTCTTAATATTTAGAAAACAAGTTTCTTCTCTTAAATCATGTCATTTCTCCTCTTTTAAAACAATTAAGTAAATCACTCCTTTGACTCCCCTAAAGTCATTATAACAACCCTTAGGTTTTGGAACTAAGGCACTAGCCAAAAGATTTGGAAACCCCTTCCTTTTCAAGACTCTATGTACTTTAAGAAAAATACTTTCACTCTTAAGAATCCGAACTCCACTAAGGCAATGGATTATACAACTTACAATTTAAACATCAAAGTACCATCAAGGAAGTACATAGAACAAATTCTATTTTAGGCAATCCAAATATAACCAAGGAATGGATCATTTAAGGAGTAGGACATACTTTCTTTATCTTAAGGAATCATGCTAGAAGAGGAGATAGTTCACATACCTTTTCGGCTAAATCCACAAACTAAGCCGAATATGCCGCACGTAGAAGTGTCAACCTATAATGGTCACAACATTACTATCAACTTCTAGTCTCTAACGTAGAATAATACTAAGTATACGGTCTCTTATTCTACGGAAAATCGAGCAGCACTTCCTTTGTTTCTACATACTTTGCCACCTTTTTCAAGGCCGAATACAATAACCAAACATGCCACATTTAAGGCTCAACATACCCACCAATCAAAGGGGATTACACGCCTTACAATACGTGTAAAATTCCGCCCCACAATTCATACGCAGTAGTTTAATACTCACAAGCCATTCTCGGCCAACAATATACAACAACACTAAGTCTTTTCCAATCCTTTTTCAATTCCAAGTTCTAAGGTCTAACATGTTATATAGCCATAAACAACTTCAACAACTACAATTTCCTTTTTATACAACATGCGACGACTTAAACTAATAATCAACTTGAATTGTAATCTTAAGGCTAAACATGCTAGTTTTCGGATTAGGGTTCCAATAGCCAATAAACTTATCAAAATTCATAATATGAACCTCATGCTTGCTAATATCCATAACTACAATGATAAGTAAACTTTAATTGCTAAAACGACAAGATTTATACCTTTACAAGCCCTTAAAATTTCCAAGATTCAAAGTCGCTCCTTAGCAATTCTTAGCTCCTTTACTTAGGTTCCAATCCGCTCCAAGCACTCCTTAGAAGCCTATGAAGAACTCATCTTCAAGTTCCAACTTCAAAGTTGAAGAACTCCTTAAGTTTCCGCCTTGCGACTAACGTGAAAACGTCGTTTTTCCGCAATCTTTCTATTGAGATATCCTTACAATACCCTTAGGGACCTTGGGTTTAAGTCTTGTGAATAATGGATCAAAACTACAAATATTTTGTGTGGAGCACAAGGTGAACCCGAGAGCTCAATGGAAGAACAAGACAAGTGTGAAATTTTCTAAGTGTTGGAAGACCTTGTCTTGCACTAGTAGTATGCTTATATAACACATTGGATGGCTTAGATTAAAACACTTGTGGGCTAGGATGAAGGACACTTAATTAAATAGCCAAGTGGACAAGTTGACCTTGGTCAACAATCTCAAGATTTGAAGACTTATCTTCCTTGATGGTCAATGACCATTTTACCCTTGCTAAAACGTCCAAGACCATATGTGGGGGTGCCATGTGTCGCCCTCTCATTCGTCCATAAAAATTCCGTAACCCTCGTGGGCCCCACAAAACGTAAAATTCCTCGGGTGGGCCCCACGTGACCAAATCCGTAAAAATAAATTTCCATAATGTTAATAAGTTCCATACTCTTCAAATAATGCATTTTGAGAATTCAATTCTCAACAACGAACATTTTTCTTTTCTGACGTTCGGAAGATTTTCCGTTGGAAAAACAATTCTTCCCTTCGTACTAATTTCCAAGTCTTGATTCCTTACATACCTTCTCTTATACATGTCCTGGACTTTCGGGGTGTAACAATAAGGGTCCAAAGCAATATAATTTATAAGTATAAAACCCTATACCCTAGGTCATATTATTCAGGCTAGCAGGGAATTCTTGTACATATTCCACAACACAACTCTTGGATGCATCAAGATTGAAGACCTAGTTCAAGTTATTTTCTTTTCTCTTTTCTTATTTTATTTCAGTTCATGTTGGATTTTGTATTAGTTCTTAGCGTGACTATGGCTATGAGCTAAACTCTCTATTAGGGCTTTCCTTATGAATCACTTGAAACAATTATTCATGAATTAATGCAGTAGTTTGATTTCTTCTTCACTTGATTAAGATTTAGTCAATATTTGGTATGAATGTTTGATAATTAATTGATCACTAATTATCATAACCTATATGATTTCAAATCAAAAGCCGTAAGGAGAGATTTAGATATGCTGTAATTGACTTGACATAGGTTAAAATCGCGGACGAAAGTACCCCGATACTTGTGTAGCATTATAGATTACTGTTCTTAATCCTCCTATGTAGTAAATCCTATCATAGAAATATAGAAGGGTTCTGCACTGGGGTTGAGTGATTATATGTCCTAACCGGAATATAAGACAGTCTAATTAACCGCTATCTTAACGAAGAAGAAGAATCCTTTTAGTTGCATTAAGGATTGAATAAAGTGGATAGTTGAGAATATAGGAAGCCCTATCTCCATCATAACTGATTAAACCATAGTAATTTAGTTTAATTTCTGCACTTAGTCTTAACTATTAGATAAAAATACAAACAAATTAACGTTCACCAAATAGAAACCATAGCTTAGATAATCGGTACTTGATAACCAGTCTCTGAGGACGATATTCGGTCTTACCAGACTATATTACGTGTGAACGATGCGTACGCTTGCGTGAGCAGTCGAAATATCGCTAATAGGTTTTTGGCGCCGTTGCCGGGGATTGACGTACTTTCAATATCGAATTATCTAATCTTATTTTTAATTTGGTTTGTATATATTTGATTATGTTATTTTATTTCTAATTTAGTTACTCCAGGAATAAGTTTCTAACTTGTTCTGCGAGCATCTTTTTATCACTTTTTGTTGTTTTTCTTATTTTGTAGGTAAAGTTGAAAAAAAAATGGACTACTACTACTATCAGGGGCATCAATACTTCAACTACTATTTGCAGCATCAGTATCATCAACATCAATTTAATCCACAGGTTCCACAGGAAGATCGAAATGAGCTGTAGGAAGCCTTACTCAGGCTCACCCAGTCCCAGACTCCTTAAGGGCAGTTCCAGTAGCCACAGAGTTAGGCCCCATCAGAGGAGCGAGATGAATTGAGAGAAGCATTGTTGGAACTCACAGACATCCAAACTCAGTTCATAGTGGATGTAAGATCTTCTTTGTAGAACCTGAAGACTCAAGTGGGACAAATTCTGAATTTGGAACCACAAATCAGGCAACTGATGGACATGGTACCCGTTACACCTCAAGAAAGTCCATCGAGTGACCCAGTTACGAGGAGTGGTGAGCAGATGGTGGAACCTGACCCACAAGCTGTTGAGGAATTTAGAGAGATAGTTGGTGTAGAGAAAGAATAGGTCACCGAGGACCACCCTATTGCAGAAGGGACAACACCAAATGTCATTGCTGACACTCAAAAAGAAAGTCCATACTCTGAAGGGCACCCCCAAAAGTTGAGAGATGTAGGGAGTTTCACTGATCCCTACATTATAGAGAGCCTAGAAGACAAACATGCCTTGTGTAATTGGGGGATAATCTTAGATATGAGGCCCTTGTTTGAAAAAAGTATTGTAGGAAAATTGTTACCTGCAACAATGACTGTGCGGATTGCAAGCAGTTCACAGAAGGATCCACTAGGCAATAGTAAAGGTTAAATATGTCCGGCTAAAAGACGTTAAAAACAACGCTACATGGGAGGCAGCCCAAGGTTTTAATTATGTATTTTAAATTTTTCATTTTAGTTTGTTTTAGATTAATTAGAACAGTCTCACATTTGGTATTTTTGTTGTGTTGTGATGCCAGGTGAAGGAATGAGACATGAAGCAGGGAAAAACGCTGGAAAACAACAAATCAGGAGTTCAGCACCGCGGTGCCATCATGCAGAACTGCGGTGCTAGAAGATCAGAGGGCGCATGAATTTAGGCACCGCGGTGCCACTATGCAGAACCGCGGTGACGATAGCGATTTCTGAAAAATAAAAAGGCCCTGAATCGCCAAATCTCCTCCACGAACAGTCTCGATTGCAATATCCACCGCCACCACCACCGTTCTGAACCGCTGTATGTCTGTAAGTCGTCCCTTTAATTTTTGAGTCTTTTACACATTTGGGACAATGTGTAGTTTAAGTTTGGGGGGGGGGGAGTTCTTACTTTATTTTATTTTTGTGTCTATTTTTGAGTCTTTTGTTTATTTTTGTGTTTTATGTGAGTCAATTTTTTTTATAATCATGCATGATGCGCTTATTTGGAACGCCCAGTGAACTAAGTGGAATAATGGAATGGAATGAGAAGCTAAAATTTGTGTGCTTAAGTTAGATATGCCAAAAATTCATGAAAATTTGATTATGTGGAATATTTGATGCTTAGCCTATGTGTTGTCAATTGAAAAATATATGTGAAGTATGCTTGCTTGCTATTTAAGGCGAAATAGTTAAGATGCATGTTTAGGGAGATGATTCAGGCATTTCTTTGTTAGCCCTTCTTACCATTCATTACCTACTCTGTCATAAATTGTACCCCTAGTCAGTCCCGTTGAGCCTAAAATAAGTTATTTCTTTGACACCCTATGATTCATTTGTTATGTCATAAGTGATAATGAAAAAGTTTTGGAATGAGAAGTGTTGAAAAAGAGATAAAAAAAGAGTGAAAAATTTGATGCACCCCAATGAAAAATATGCAAAAGCCTAAGTTTGGGGGTGCCTGTTATTTACAATGTATCTCATTCTCTCAAAAGAGAAAAGGAGAATGATAGACATGAACTGAAAAGAGTACCAAAAAGAAGAACAAAATGGTTGAATAAGAAAAACGCTTATGGTACGTAAATTGAGCCTAAATGCCTAATTTTACCTACCCCTGCCTAGGCCTACATTACAACCCTGAAAAGTCCTGATGATCTCTAGAATGAATGTCTATGATTAGTGGAGAATAACAAGTAAACAGACCCATAGAACTAAATGAAATTGATATGCATAGGTTAGGTATTCATGCTTCCATTACTTATGATTGAAATGAATTTGCGAAATATCTGACTTGAAATTCTAGATTGCTAAATTCATGCTATATCTATTCCTACATATTATCCCAACTGACGTTCATGTGTTTTTAAGTACTTGTGCAGCTGCTTGATTTAAGACTTTGAGTCTTTTGTTTTTGTGTCTTTGTTTTGTTTTGATCTTTGCTCGAGGGCGAGCAAAGATTAAGTTTGGGGGTATTTGTTAGGCGTATTTTGTATACGCTTTTTGAGTCATTTTCAGTACAAAGCAATATAGTTTATAAGTATAAAACCCTATACCCTAGGTCATATTATTCAGGCTAGCGGGGAATCCTTGTACATATTCCACAACACAACTCTTGGAGGCATCAAGATTGCAGACCTAGTTCAAGTTATTTTCTTTTCTCTTTTTATTTTATTTTATTTCAGTTCATGTTGGATTCTGTATTAGTTCTTAGCGTGACTATGACTACGAGCTAAATACTTTATTAGGGCTTTCCTATTGAATCACTTGAAACTCTCTTTCATGACTTAATGCATTAGTTTGATTTCTTCTTCACTTGATTAAGATTTAATCAATATTGGTATGAATGCTTGATAGTTAATTGATCACTAATTATCATAACTTATATGATTTCGAATCAAAAGCCGAAAATAGAGATTTGGATATGCTGTAATTAACTAGACATAGGTTAAAATCGCGGACGAAAGTACCCCGATACTTGTTTAGCATTATAGGTTAATGTTCTTAATCCTCCTATGTGGTAAATCCTATAATAAAAATATAGAAGGGTTCTGCACTGTGGTTGAGTGATTATATGTCCTAACTGGAATATAAGACAGTCTAGTTAACCGTTATCTTAACGAAGAAGAAGAATCATTTTAGTTGCATTAAGGATTGAATAAAGTGGATATTTGAGGATATAGGAAGCCCTATCTCCATCATAACTGATTAAACCAAAGTAATTTAGTTTAATTTCTGCACTTAGTCTTAGCTATTAGATAAAAATATAAACAAATTAACGTTCACCAAATAGAAACCACATCTTATATAATTGGTACTTGATAACCAGTCTCTGAGGACGATATTCGGTCTTACCAGACTATATTACTTGTGAACGATGTGTACGCTTGCGTGAGCAGTCGAAATATCGCTAACAGTGGGACAACTGGCGAAGATGGTAAATTACAGACCGCAGGGTACTCTCCCAAGCAACACAGAGGTTAATCCGAGAGAGCGATGTCGAGCGCTTTGTTGAGAAGTGAAGCGATTGAGCGAGTTGCTCTGACAGCAGTAGTGAATGAGAAAGAGTGTAAGAAGACAGTTGATGTAGGAAAGGAGGGGGTCACTGAGGACCGCCCTACAGTAGAGAAAGCTCCACCAGCACATTTGAGGGAATACACTGACTAAATCCCTTACCCTCAAAGACTCCAAAATAAGGCCCTAGACAAACAGTTCTCCAAGTTCTTGGAGGTATTTAAGAAGCTCCACATCAATATCCCCTTCATTGAGGCGTTTGAATAAATGCCCACATATTTCAAATTCATGAAGGAGGTACTTGGGAAGAAGAGAAGATTGGCGGATTATGAGACAGTAGTGCTGACAGAGGAGTGCAGTGCCATCTTACAAAAGAAACTGCCTCATAAACTGAAAGACCCAGGAAGCTTCACCCTACCCTGCACTATTGGCAAGGTAACATGCAACAGGGCATTTTGTGACTTAGGGGCTAGTATAAATCTTATGCCCCTATCCGTGTTCAAGAGATTGGGTTTGGGGAAAGCCAAGCCAACCACATTAAATCTGCAGCTGGCTGACCGATCTGTGGTGCACCCCCGAGGTATAGTGGAAGATATGCTAGTCAAGGTGGGTAAGTTCTTTTCCAGCATATTTCCTCATTCTTGACATGGAGGAAGATGAGGACATGCCCATTATTTTGGGAAGACCATTCCTAGACACGGGCAGAGCTCTCATTGATGTGGAGAAGGGAGAGTTGAGACTAAGGGTCCAACAAAAGGAGATGGTGTTCAAGGTTTTCAAATCTACCATTGAATCCTAGGCCAGCAACAAATGTTTTGCGGTGAGCACAACTGACGCATCAGCTCATCAAGAACAATCCAAAGGCAGGGGGATCACTGCGACAACGGTGAACCCACAAGTTAGTATGAGTGCTGAAATAAAAGTTGATGAGATGAAAGCTGACAAAAAGATAAATCTTGCTAAACTCGACCCTGTGAAAAAGAAGAATAGAGTAAGAAAGAGAGAAATGATTTTCAAATGGATGAGTTGTGGGGTTAATTTATCCCAATGATTGAATAAAGGACATGTGTCCGGCTAGAAGACGTTAAAGACAACGCTACTTGAGAGGCAATCCAAGGTTTAAATTATGCAATTAGTTTAACTTGAACAGTCTCACTTGATGGTATTTTTTGTTGTGTTGTGATGACAGGTGAGGGAATCGGAGACTAAGCACGAAGAAAAGGGTGGAAAACACGGAATCAGGTCGGCACCACGGTTCCATTCTGCAGGACCGCAGTGCCGAATGACCAGAGAGGTCACAATACTTTTGGCACCAAGGTGCCATTCTGCAGGACCGCGGTGCCGAAGCGCGATTTCAGAAATAAAAAGCCCTAAAATCCCCAATTCTTCCCACTTTCACACAAACTCCTCCCCTCTCTACCAAGCACCGAAAATACATTCTCAAACACCAAAAATCTATCACAAATTCTCCCAAATCCTTCCAATCCCCACTCAAAACTCCTAGCATCGCTTCACAACATCATCTTTCACTTGGGTCAAGGAAGCGGTAAAGAACAACCACTCAAAAAGGTAACCTTCATCACTGTCTTGAGAATTAAAGGTTAGTGGAGAGAATAACTTGTAGACTTGGGTGTGGTACGGGCTGCGTGTTGTTGGTGCTGTGAGGGTGATTGTTGCTCGGGTGTGTGCTGTTTGTGTTGTGTTGTGGGACATTGCTGTGGGAGTTTGTGATTTTGGGGTTAAGTGTTGCTGTGTAGAGTTGATTCGTGGTGTATTGCTGCTGTGGTCTGATTTTGCTTGGTTATTGTTACTGTGTGGAGTGATATTTGTTGGGAAATCTCAAAGAAACAAAGGAAACGCTGCTGAAAATTTTCCAACAACTTTCACAATGGCCTCTAGAAAACGAACCGCCAGAGCTTCCTCATCTTCATCAGCTCCAGAATATGATGTTACTCGATTTACCAACAAACAGACGGAAGATCGATATAACAAAATAAGCACTAGAGCATTGATACCAGAGAGAGACATGGACTACCAGACCATGCAATTTGATGATGATGATGTCTACGAGCCCATTAGGGCCATGATCGAGGCGAATGGTTGGAAAAGGTTCACCAATCCAGAAAGGATTCCACTTCAGAACACTAGCCTTGTGAGGGAATTCTATGCTAATTATCCCGAGCAAGAGGATGAGAGATGTTTTATTAGAGGGCGATATGTGCCTGTAAGTTCTGAAATAGTGAATGCGCTACTGAGGACCAAGGTTATAACCCGTACCATTTCAGAAGTTAGTCGAGAGACGTCAACCACATTATGTGGGACACAGTTGCAGCAGCTTTATGCTATCCATGCGCCGAATTCAACATTTCTCGTAACGGGTCCATGAGACTTGCCCGGTGTCAATTTAACAGAACAACCAGAGGATGACTATATTTCATAAGTGCTCGCTTAATTCCGTCAACTTATTTTACCAATGTGCCTACAGACAGAATCAAGCTCATCTATGACATCATGTCGGGAAAAACAATAGATATTGGGAGAGAAATAGTGCAAAGCATAGGGGAGATTAACAGGCTGGCTACTACTGGCGGACTGGAACATGGGTCACTCATTTCTGCCTTATGTTCTAGGCATGGAGTCCCAACATTCGCCACAGATATTCTCGAGAAGAGTCAGCCTCCTGTGACCTACAGTTTAGTGCACTCTTTCCTTGACCCCACTCCAAGACCAGCAACAAAGAGAAGGGGCCAGTAGAAGAAGACGCAACAACCATGGATGAAGAAGAGCCTGAGGCAGCTGCACACGATGAAGCAGGCGAAAATAGCCACCAACATCCCTTGACTTTGGAGCCTCCAATGCCAATGATGGAGCAGCTGCTCCTAAATCAACACAGGATGCTGCAAAACCAAGAGAACATGATGCATAATCAACAACAAATGATGCAAGACTATCAACACCTGACCCAGCGTGTTGATAGTTTAAGTTCCATGTTCACCAAATGGTCAATGCAACATCCGCCGCCACCCCCACCGTTTTTAGCCGCTGTATGTCTGTAAGTCGTCCCTTTATTATTTTTGAGTCTTTACACATTTAGGACAATATGTCGTTTAAGTTTGGGGGAGAGTTCTTTCTTATTTTATTTGTGTGTGTCTATTTTTGAGTCTTTTTTATTGAGTTTTTGTGTCTTTTATTGTGTCTATATGAGTAATATTTTTTATGATCATGCATGATGTAGCTGTTTGAAACGCCTAGTGAATTAAGTAAGATAATGTAATGGAATTAGAAGCTAAAATCTGTGCTTAAGTAGATATGCCAAAAATTCATGAAAATCTGAATATTTGGGATTTGAGGCGAAATAATTAAAACGTATATGTTTAGGGAGATGATTCAGACATTTCTTTGTTAGCCCTTCTTACCATTCATTACCACCTTGCAATAAATTGTATCCCCAGTCATTCCCTTTGAGCCTAAAATAAGTTATTTATTTGATACCCTGTGATTCCCTTATGTGTCATAAGCAGTAATTGAAAAATTGGGATAAAAGAAGTGTGAAAAAGAAATACGAAAAGAGAGTGAAAAATTGATGCACCCCAATGAAAAATATGCAAAAGCCTAAGTTTGGGGGTGCCTGTTATTTACAATGTATCTCATTCTCTCAAAAGAAAAAAGAAGAATGATAGGTATGAACTGAAAAGAATACCAAAAAGAAGGACAAAATGATTAAATGAGAAAAACGCTTATGGTACGTAAATTGAGCCTAAATTCCTACTCTTACCTACCCCTGCCTAAGCCTACATTACAACCCTGAAAAGTCCTGAAAATCTCTAAATTGTATATCTATGATTAGTGGAGAATAACAAGTAAACAGGCACATAGGTCTTCGGAAAAAAATGGAACGAAATTGATATGCATATGGTAGGTGTTCATGCTTCCATTGATTATGATTGAAATAAATTTGCGAAATATCTGACTTGAAATTCTAGATTACTATATTCATGCTATATATGATCCAGCATGTTATCCCAACTGACATTCATGTTTTTCTAAGTAATCTTGTGTAGCTGCTTGATTTGAGTCTTTGAGTCTGTTTGTTTCTGTTTCTTTGATTTTGTTTTGATCTTTTCTCGAGGTCGAGCAAAGGTTAAGTTTGGAGGTATTTTTTAGGTGTATTTTGTATACGATTTTTGAGTCATTTTCAGTTAATATTTTTCCCATTTTCGTATAATCAGTGTCGTGTAGGGTCGTTTTTCTTTCTTTTGAGTCACAACGGTTCTAAATGGAAAAATGGTAAAAATAAGCTAAAAGTGGGCAGAAAAGGCAGAAAATGAGCTTCCGAAGCAAAAAAGACGAAAGTTGGCAGATCAGGACGAAAGACTGCAGGATCGCGGTGCCACAATTACTGAGAAGTCGCAGTAATTTCGGCACCGCGGTGCCATTCTACAGGACCGCGGTGCCGATGCGGGAATTTCCAATCCGAAATAGAATTGGCAAGGGGAAAAAGGGTACAAGGCACACGTTTTTGACAACATAAATAAACCCTTGGGACAGATTTTGGGGGATGACCTATCACATATCTCATAACACAGAAGACATCACAACCTTGGAGGCTATAATTGGAGACCTAGTTCTAAGTAATTTTTCTTTCTTTAGTTTTCAATTCAGTTCATGTTGAGATTTGTATTAGTTCTTAGCATGTCTATGGCTAGGAGCTAAACACTTTATTAGGGCTTTCCTATTGAATTGCTTGAAACTCTCTTTCATGACTTAATGCATTAGTTTGATTTCTTCTTCACTTGATTAAGATTTAATCAATATTGGTATGAATATTTGATAGTTAATTGATCACTAATTATCATAATCTATATGATTTCGAATCAAGAATCGAGAAGAGAGATTTGGATATGCTGTAATTGAATAGACATAGGTTAAAATTGCGGACGAAAGTACCCCGATACTTGTGTAACATTATAGGTTATTGTTCTTAATCCTCCTATGTGGTAAAATATATCATAGAAATATAGAAGGTTTTTGCACTGGGTTGAGCGATTATATATCCTAACTGGAATATAAGACAATCTAGTTAACCGCTATCTTAACGTAGAAGAAGTTATTCTAGTTGCATTAAGGATTGAAAAAGTGGATAGTTGAGAATATTGGAAGCCCTAATTCCTTCATAACTGATTAAACCTCAATAATTTAGTTTAACTCTTGCAATTACTCTACTAGTGTTAGCTAAAAACAAATCAACTTATCGTTTGTCAAATAGATAATCTGGAATAGATGTTCGGTAATTAGAAACCAGTCTCTGAGGACGATATTCGGTCTTACCAGACTATATTACTTGTAACGATACGTACACTTGCGTGAGCAATTGGAAATCGGCCTAACAGAAGTGTTTGCCAAATTTCTTGAGTTTCGAACATTCATTCAAACACAATTTGAAAAAGGCATAAAATCTTTTCAGTGCGATAATGATCGTGAATTCAATAACTCTATGTTTCACCATCTTTGTACTAATAATGGCATGATTTTCGCTTCTCCTGCCCCCACACCTCTCCTCAAAATGGTAAAGCTGAAAGAATCATCTGCACCATTAACAATATGATTCACACTCTATTGATTCATGTCTCCCTACCTCCGTCATTCTGGGTCTATGCTGCAAAAATGTCAGAATACGTTCTCAATATTCTCCTAACTATCACCCTTCACAATATGACCCCTACCGAAATCCTCTATCATAGAGTCCCATCTTATGAGCATCTTCGGATATTCGGTTGTCTATGCTATCCTAACCTTGCTTCTACTGCTCCTCACAAACTAGATCTTCGGTCCGCTCCATATGTCTACCTAGGATTCCCGCCGAACCATAGGGGCTATCTATGCTATGACTTGTCCACTCGTCAGATCCACATCTTCCGTCACGTCACATTCGACGAGACCACATTCACGTTTTCGAATCTTAAAAAGTTCCAAAAACAGGATTACTCTTTTCTTGACGAGCATGTCATCTCTCCCATCATCCTCAGTCAACTAGAGCATAACACTTCTTCAGCGTCAGCACCGTTGCCCCAAGGGTCAGCGCTGCGGTGCCACAACTCATGCGAACAGGTTCCTGCTTCACCGTTGACAGCGCCGCGACGCCAAAACATCAGAGAGGTCTATCAGTCCTCCAGCACCGCGACCCTTGATCACGACGCCTCCGACGGCTCCTTCCAGCACCGCGGTCCTTTATCTAGGCACTGCGGTGCCTCCTACTGCGTCAACCCCTCCTTCTCCATATCCAACAAATCCCTCTGCCTTGGAGCCTCCCACTATCCCCACTCACCAAATGGAAACTCATGCAAAACATGAAATCTTCAAACCCAAAGTCCAATTTAACTTGTCTGCCCAAACCATTTCACCAATTCCCAAGAACCCTATATTGGCTAAACAAGACCCTAATTGGAATGCGGCTATGTCTGAGGAATTCAATGTTTTAACTAAACAACACACATGAGATCTAGTACCTAGACATGAGGGGGTGAATGTGATTCGTTGTCTGTGGCTATTTCGTCACAAATTCAGAGACAGTGAAGATCTTGAGAGGTATAATACACGACTTATAGCTAATGGCACAAATCAGCAGGAGGGCATTGATTGTGGTGAGACCTTCAGCCCGGTTGTCAAACCGGCTACCATCCGCATAATTTTGAGCATTGCCATGGGCAAACACTGCCGATCCATCAGCTTGATGTGAAGAATGCATTCTTACATGGGGATCTGAGAGAGACAGTCTACATGCATCAGCCACCATGGTTCACCCATCCAGCAGCTCCTCACTATGTGTGTCGTCTCCGGAAGTCACTATATGGCCTGAAACAGGCTCCTCGTGCGTGGTATGATCGCTTTGTCAGGTATATATTGCAGATTGTGTTTGTATGCAGCAAGAGTGATACATCACTCTTCATTTTTCATCGAGGTAATATCACTGTTTACTTATTACTTTGTGGATGATATTGTTCTTACTGCCTCCTCCGACGGATTGAAAAATGAGATTATTGCCTTGCTTAAGTCTGAATTTGCAATGATTGATTTAGGGAAGCTGAGTTACTTTTTGGGGATATCTGTCACGCCCCGAACCGACGGGCTGCGACTGGTGCCCTACCCGGGCACTCTTATACCCTCACATCACATATAATCAGCGGAAGCTAAAGAATAACTCATAATCACATGATAAAGGGATCCTGTTCCCTGAACCGTCATAACAACTCATATAATAAAATAGGCAAGCCGACAAGGCTGCTATTATATACACAAATAAAAAACGAGTTACAACTGTATACACGTCCAACCCACACATGACTACAGACCTCTAAAGTTTGATAAGGAAATGTGGCGGGACAAGGCCCCGCCGTACCCCTGAATATACATAAGCCTATAATCAAGATCTGTACTAAAATGATAAGCCCCAGAACAATGGAGCTATCTTAAAAGCTGAGCAAAGATCCTAAGTTCGCGGATCACCAAACTGAGTACCTACACCTGCGGGCATGAACGCAGCCCCCCGGAGAAGGGGGTCAGTACAATATTGTACCAAGTATGTAAACATAAAGTACTGTAAATAAGATTATAACTGGACAAAAGGATGACAAGGACAAGTATGATAATCAAAATACCAAATCCAACCGTGCCATATAAAATTGAGTCAACTATACATTTTTAACATGAGTCATATCAAAATTATAAATGTCTGTCCATATAATCATATATTGTCATGGGTACCTATACCCGCATCATGGATACATGTCCATGGAATTACATACCGTCATGAGTATTATACTCGCATCACGGATACATGTCCATGGAATTATATATTGTCATGAGTATTTATACTCGCATCACAGATACATGTCCATGGAATTATATAATGTCATGAGTATCTATACTCGCATCACGAATACATGTCCATGGAATTATATACTGTCATGAGTATCTATATTCGCATCACGGATATATGTCCATGGAATAATATATACTGTTATGAGTATCTATACTCACATCACGGATGTATGTCCATGGAATTATAAACTTATACTGCCCGACCCTCTAATGAAGGACATGACGAACGTATAAGGGATTGTGCACAATTATCTATCATAAGCAACCATATGAAATTTAAAATCATCTTTTGACTCTCAATGAAATAGATAGGATAACTTTCATTTAGAAAACTCAAGGTACTATCATGTCATATATCATTAAGGATTAAGATCCAATAGAACTATGTACGTCCGCCGTACACTCACTTTGTAAATATCATGCCAAAAGAAGAAATGACAGTTTACATACCTTATCGGCTATACCAACTCGATAAGTAGAATACGCCTCAATAAGTACTTCAACCTATAATAACAATAATACGTATATCAATTCCATGCTTACTAGTGTAGGTCATATACCAAGTAACAATTCTCTTTTCATATAAAAATTTGGGCAGCACTTCCCCTAATTATACATAATTTCCACCTTACAATTAAGGCCAATAACATCAATAACCAAGCACCACTTAAGGGCACAACCAAAACAACAACCAAGGTGAATTTCACACCTACTTCACATGTTAATCCGGCCTCTTAATCCATATAAAAATAGTCCACTAAAACAGTCCATACTTCAACAACAACGATGGTGAAATGTGATGCTTTTCTACACCTTTCTACACCCTTATTCCTTTAGGATATACGTTAGCAATTTACCACATTAAACATGCACAATTGTAACTAAATTTTCTGCATTATAACGCCAAAAAACAGTTCCTAAAATAGCACAACAACGTCCCACAGTTTCATGCAGTTCTCGGCCACAACCACTACCAAAGCCCTTTCTATAACTCCTTAAAATCCAATTCACATTTCAACACGTTTATATAAACCATAACAACTTGTAATAACAGGATTTCCTTCATTTTAACATGCAATTAGTGACGATAATAACAACAATAACCAACGAATCCATCAACACCAAAAACTGTCCCAAATCGGCAACTAGTCCAAAACTGTCACATATATTTCTTATTCTCCTTTTCTCTTAACGCAAGTTCATCTATCAACTATAACATCATGTAACTTCTAATTACTTCAAGAGGAAGAAGAAATCTTACCTTAGTTTTATCACAAAACAGTCCCTAAGGTTCGGCCACCACTGGTTCACTTGCACCAGTATCCTCTACAAGCTTGTAACCATCTTGCTTTCATGTTTTCCTTCCAAAAAGTTTATCTCCAAGATTAGTGTTTCAAGACAATATTTTTGGCCAAAACTGTGACCCACTGTTTTGTAAGGTTAACTTGGCTTAGAACTTAGTTAAGGAACTTAATCTTGGAAAATAAGTTAATCTTGTTCTTCACTTCTATTGTTTTCGAAAACTTCAAGAACAAAGGAGAGATATGAGGGTTTGAAGGATAAAGATATTTGTGTAGCAAAGTCTTGCAAGACTTGTGTTTAATAGGTGTATGTAGCACAAGTGGAGGGGGACCCATGAATCCCACTTGTCCACTTGTCTTCTCTTCACAAAAAAATATCTCCACACTTAGCCAATTTTTCTCAAATTTTCGATGGCCTCACACTTCAATATGCCAAGACTTAATAATTAACACTAAGTCCATAACTCTACTAGAAAGGATTCCACTACTAGTATTAATTCTTGTCATCACATTAGTCTCGAAAATTTTCCATATAAGAAAATGTAAAAATCCTTTCTTTCCAACATTCAAAACTTATTTCCATAATCATGTTCTCACGTAGTAGCCATGGAATTACGGGGTGTAACATTTTCCCCCCTTAGAAACATTCGTCGTGAATGTTCATAATAAGTATCAAGCTATAATCATTTTGGCCTAGTCTTCTTTAACTATACCTATCAACCTATACTCAGCAAACACAAAGATGCCTCACATGGCCATGATATAACACAGTCTCATGCATCAATCAAAATAGTTAAATAGGGATTGGAATTACCTGTAGGCATCGGGAATAAATGAGGATACTTCCTCTTCTCATCTTCTGATTCCCACGTCATCTCTTCCCTATTATTGTTCCTCCACAATACCTTGACGAAAGTCACATCCTTAGTCCGTAACCGTCTAACCTGGAGATCATGTATGGCTATGGGACTCTCCTCATAAGCCAACTCCTCTGTCACCTAGACATCATCTGCTGGAAAGACTCTAGAAGGATCACCAATACACTTACGCAACATCGATACGTGGAAGACTGGATGTACTGCTTCCAAATCAGATGGTAGATCCAACTCATAGGCAACCTTGCCTATCCTACAACAACCTGGTAAGACCCAATGTATCTCGGGCTAAGCTTTTATTTCCTACCAAACCTCATCACACTCTTCATGGGTGATACCTTCAAGAATACCCAATCATCAAGCTGAAACTCCAAGTGTCGATGTCGATTATCATCATAAGACTTATATTGACTCTGGGCTGCTAATAATCTCTCCTGGATAAGATTCACCTTATCAACAGCTTGCTGAATCACGTCTGGGATGACTAATTTAGCCTCGCCTACATCAAACCAACCAATGGGTGACCTGCACTTTCTCCCATATAAGGCCTCATACGGGGCCATATGAATACTAGAATGGTAGTTGTTATTCTAAGAAAACTCCACGAGTGGCAAATTATCCTCCCAGCTACCTCTGAAGTCAATAATACAGGCTCTCAACATATCCTCAAGTGTCTGAATAGTACGCTTTTCCTGCCCATCGGTCTGAGGTGAATTGTTGTACTGAGACTCACTTGTGTCCCCAATCCTTTCTGGAATGATCTCCAGAAGTTAGATGTAAACTGAGATCCACGGTCCGATATAATATATGTGGGAACCCCGTGCAGTCTCACTAACACCCTGATGTATAGCCTAGTATAGTCCTCAGCTGAGTAAGTAGTCCTAACTGAAAGAAAATTGGCTGATTTCGTCAGCCTATCCACAATAACTCATATGGAGTCATACTTCCTCTGAGTACGAGGTAAGCCTGTTACGAAGTCCATATTAACCACCTCCCACTTCCAAGTTGAGATCTCTATCCCCTGCAATAATCCACCAGGCTTCTGATGCTCAACCTTAACATGTTGGAAATTCGGGCACTGCGCAACAAACTCCGCTATGTCCCTTTTCATGTCATCCCACCAATATACGCATCTAAGGTCATGATACATCTTTGTTGATCCCGGATGATTAGAATACCGAGCACTGTATGCCTATCCTATAACTTCTTCAGTATCCCGCAACATCGTACACCGCAATCTGCGCCCGTCTGTAGCACCCCATCAGGTGCAACCTCAAATAGAGTCTTCTACTTTCGAAGAGTTGCATCTCTATACTATACCAGAACAGGATCCTCATACTGATGCCTCTTCACCTCTTCTAAGATAGAGAACTCGGCAACTCCTCGAATAAGAACTCCACTATCTCCAGAATCGGCCAACCGGACTCAAAGACTAGCTAGCCTGTGTATCTCACGATCCATTTCCCTTCTGTTTTGCTGCACATCTGTCAGGATACCCATAGACCTATGGCTAAGAGCACCTGCCACAACATTGGCTTTCCCCGGGTGGTATAGAATATCAACATCATAGTCCTTAAGTAACTCTAACCACTGTATCTGCCGTAAGTTCAGCTCCTTCTGCTTGAAGATATATTGGAGACTCTTGTGATCCATATAAATATCAACGCGAACTCCATATAAATAATGTCTCCAGATCTTCAAGGCATGAATCACCCTGCAAGCTCTAATTCATGAGTGGGATAATTCTTTTCATGCTTCCTGAGCCGTGGAGATGCATAAGCTATAACCTTACCATGCTGCATCAACACACAACCTAGCCCAACACTCGAAGCATCACAATAAATGACATAACCTTCTAGTCCCTCAGGAAAAGTCAAAACTTGAGCCGTAGTCAACTTATCTTTCAACAACTGGAAGCTTTGCTCACAAGCATCCGTCCATTGGAACTTAGCTGCCTTTTGAGTTAGTCTAGTCAAAGGTGCTGAGATCGAAGCAAACTTTTCCACAAACCTACTGTAATACCCTGCTAGCCCCAGAAAACTGCGTACCTCAGTAGGAGTCATAGGTCTGGGCCAAGTCTTAACTGCCTCAATCTTTTGTGTATCCACCCGAATACCATCAGCTCCAATAATATGCCCCAAGAATGCCACTGAGGCCAACCATAATTCACACTTAGAAAACTTGGCATACAACTGCCGGTGCTGGAGTACCTTAAGTACTGTCCTCAAATGGTCTGCATGCTCCTGCTCCAAGAATAAACCAGGATGTCATCAATGAATACTATAACAAACGTATCCAGGAATGGCTTGAACACTCGGTTCATTAAATCCATAAACACTGCTGGAGCATTGGTCAATCCAAAAGACATCACCCTAAACTCATAATGCCCGTATCGGTTCCTGAATGATGTCTTCGGGATACTGCCTCTCTTACCCGCACCTGATGATAACCGGACCACAGGTCTATCTTTGAGAAACACTTAGCACCCTGCAACTGGTCAAATAAATCATCAATCCTGGGGAGGGGATACCTGTTCTTGATGGTTGCCTTATTTAGTTGTCTATAATCGATACACATCCGCAACGATCTATCTTTCTTTTTCACAAATAATATCGGAGCTCCCCAAAGAGATGTACTAGGCTTAATGAAGCCTTTTTCCAACAAGTCTCTTAGCTAGTCCTTCAACTATGCAGGTACCATTCTATAAGGAGGAATGGATATCGGTCGGGTATCTGGTAGTACATCTATACTGAACTCTATCTCCCGCTCTGGAGAAATACCTGGAAGATCATCTGGGAATACTTCTGAGAACTCCCTAACTATCAGAACTGACTGAAGAGCTGGTACCTCAGCTTCCGTATCATGCACCCGAACCAGATGATAGATATACCCTTTTCTAACCATCTCCCTTGCCTTGAGGTATGAAATAAACTTACCCCTCGGCGATGTTGTATTCCTTTTCCACTCTATAATCGGCTCACCGGAAACTGGAATCGAACCAACTTCTCTCTACAGTCGACATTGGAAAAACAGGAAGTCAACCAATCCATACCCATAATGACATCAAAGTCAGTTATATCTAACTCTATCAAATCTGCTAGGGTATGACGACTCTATATAATCACCAAACAACCTTTATATACACGCTCAGCTATGACCGAATCTCCTACCGATGTAGCTACCTCAAATGGTTTTATCGACTCAGGTTTTATCCCTATTTTACCAGCAACAAGAGGAGATATGTAGGACAAGGTGGAACCTGGATCTATCAAAGCATAAACATCACAGAAAGAGATCGATAATATACACGTGACAACATCCGGTGACGCTTCCTGATCGTGTCTACTGGCCAAGGCATAAATGCGATTCGAAGGACCTCCAGAACTAGAAACTCTGCCACGAACTCTACCACGTCCCTGCCCCGCGGGGCGCATAGCTATGGAAGATGATGAACCAACGACCGACCCCGTAGGCTGAGTCATACCAGCCGTGCCATCTTTATACGGGAATTCCCTCATAATATGGCCCTGACGGCCGCAAGAATAGCAAGCACCTGTAACAAAATGACATTCCCCAGCATGGGGCCTACCGCATCGAGAACACCGAGGCAAAGGTGGCCTCGACTGACTAGGACCCCTGTTCCTCTGAGAACCCGAAGCCCTGGAGCTCTGACCGACTCCTGAATACCCTGGACGATCGAACCACCTGCCTAGACTGTAGAGGATCACTCTGTGCTGACTGGGATGAATACCTCACCTGCTGTTGTGGCTGCCCGCCTCGAAACTCACCCGAATACCTCGCTATCATGGCCCTCTTTTGTTGGTCCCTATCATGACCTCTATCTAGTCATCGCCCTCTATGTCGGTCCTCGACCCCCTGTGCATAAGCCTGGATACGAGCAATATCCATGCCTGGCTGAAGAGCCACTGCCAAACACCCATCGATCAAATAATGGTCCAGCCCCATCACGTAGTGATGCACCCTGTCTGTTATATCCGCTACAATAGTGGGTGTGTATCTGGCCAATGAATCAAACTCAAGGTTGTACTCCCTAATGCTCCTACCGCTCTGCCTTAAGTTCAAGAACCTATCCACTCTGGCCCTCCTCATCTCTGGAGGCAAGAAGTGGTCAAGAAAGGCCTCCGTGAACTCATCCCACATGGCTGGAGGAGCACCCTCGCCCCTAGACAGCTCCCACGACTCATACCAGTTAACAACTACATCACGCAACCGATATGAAGCTAACACGACCGACTCAGTCTCCGAAGCCTTTATCACCCTCAACGTCTGCTGTATATGTCGGATGAACTCCTGTGGATCATCTTTGGGCCTTGATCCAAAAAACTCTGGTGGACTACAGCTCAAGAAATCATGGACCCTCAAATTGTCTGCTATGGGGTCAACTCCTAGTACCCGTTTGTAAGTCTTTCCTGCCACTAGCCGAGTCAGCAGCTGAACCGCATATCTCATGGCTCTGTCCTCTGCCCCTGGCTGAGAAACTGGAGGCTCAAGTATCGGGGCCTCTGGAGCTTCTCTAAGCTCCTCTGGAGCTTCTCTAAGCTCCTCTAGTGATGGCGGCATAACAGAGCTAGCCGACTGGCGCACAACCTCAGGCATAGACTGGGCATGTGCCCTAGTAACTCTCTGAGTCTGACTAGCAGCTTCTGCTGCTGATTTTCCCTTCTGGGCAACTGTCGTTTTCCTCGGAGGCATATCTGTAACACAATAATACGTTAGCGAGGGATTATCCTACTAACATAGCTCTATCGCACGACCTATGAGATGAAAGAATATAAACCAATCCTAAATGTCCAGCAGCCTCCTACGTATAAGTATGGTGCACAACATACCTATACCCAAGACTCTACATAGACACGATCTGTAGACATTCCGAGGACGAACTGTTGTGATACCACTTTTGTCATGCCCCAAACCGACGGGCCGCGACGGGTGCCATACCTGGGAACCCTTATACCCTCACATCACATATAATCAGCGGAAGCTAAGGAACAACTTATAATCACATGACAAAGAGATCATGTCCCCTGAACCGTTATAACAACTCATATAATAAAATAGACAAGGCGACAAGGCTGCCATTATATAAACAAATCCAAAACGAGCTACAACTGTACACACGTCCAACCCACACATGACTACAGACCTCTAAGAGTTTGATAAGGAAATGTGGCGGGACAAGGCCCCGCCGTACCCCTGAATATACATAAGCCTATAATCAAGATTTGTACCAACATGATAAGCCTCGGAACAATGGAGTTATCCCAAAAGCTGAGCAATGATCCTAAGCTCACAGATCTCCAAACTGAGTACCTACACCTGGGGGCATGAACGCATCCCCCCGGAGAAGGGGGTCACCAAGTATGTAAACATAAAGTACTGTAAATAAGATTATAAGTGGACAAAAGGATGACATGGATAAGTATGATAATCAAAATACCAGATCCAACCGTGCCATATAAAATAGAGTCAACTGTACATTTTTAACATGAGTCATATCAAAATCATAAATGTCTGTTCATATAATCATATACTGTCATGGGTACCTATACCCGCATCATGGATATATGTCCATGAAATTACATACTGTCATGAGTATCTATACTCGTATCACAGATACATGTCCATGGAATTATATACTGTCATGAGTATCTATACTCGCATCACGGATACATGTCCATGAAATTATATACTGTCATGAGTATCTATACTCGCATCACAGATACATGTCCATGAAATTATATACTGTCATGAGTATCTATACTCGCATCATGGATACATGTCCATGGAATTATATACTTATACTGCCCGACCCTCTAATGAAGGACACAACGAACGTATAAGGTAATATGCACAATTAGCTATCATAAGCAACCATATGAAATTTAAAATCATCTTTTGACTCTCAATGAAATAGATAGGATAACTTTCATTTAGAAAACCCAAGGTACTATCATGTCATATATCATTAAGGATTAAGATCCAATAGAACTATGTACGTCCTCCGTACACTCACTTTGTAGATATCATGCTAAAAGAAGAAAGGACAGTTTACATATCTTATCGGCTATACCAACTCGATAAGTAGAATACGCCTCAATAGGTACTTCAACCTATAATAACAATAACACGTATATCAACTCCATGCTTACTAGTGTAGGTCATATACCAAGTAACGATTCTCTTTTCATATAAAAATTTGGGCAACACTTCCCCTAATTATACATACATTTCCACCTTACAATTAAGGCCAATAACATCAATAACCAAGCACCACTTATGGGCACAACCAAAACAACAACCATGGTGAATTTCACACCTACTTCACATGTTAATCCGGCCTCTTAATCCATATAAAAACAGTCCACTAAAACAATCCATACTTCAACAACAACGAGAGTGAAATGTGAAGCTTTTCTACATCTTTCTACACCCTTATTCCTTTAGGATATACGTTAGAAATTTACCACATTAAACATGCATAATTGTAACTAAATTTTCAACATTATAACGCCACAAAACAGTCCCTTAAACATCATAACAACGTCCCACAGTTTCATGCAGTTCTCGGCCACAACCACTACTAAAGCCCTTTCCAAAACTCCTTAAAATCCAATTCACATTTCAACACGTTTATATAAACTATAACAACTTGTAATAACAGGATTTCCTTCATTTTAACATGCAATTAGTGACGATAATAACAACAATGTCACGACCCGACCCCGGATCCGTGACCGGTGCCTTAACTCGGGCACCCTTGTGACACAACATCAGAGAAAACCAGCGGAACATAAACTCATAATAAACAACCATAATGATATAAATAGTCTAGCCCAAAATGGCTACCCCAAAAGTACATAAAACCGAACAGTTACATCCTTAAACAAACCAAGTTATGACAAGACTACGTGCCTCTGAAGGAGTAACACTATGACGGAGACAGGGCCGTCATGCCCCTGAATGTACAAAACATCAACACCGGGAGAACCATACCAAAAGTCGAGCCTCCAAGAAATGGAGCTCACGACACTGAGTAAAAGATCCTAGGAATGAGGATCTACCACCTTTCACCTGCGGCGTGAACGCAGCCCAGGAAGGGTCGATGCAACGTACAGTATGTAAAGCGGAAAATCGTAGTAATATCATAAGTCAAAAATAGCCGAGTCATAGATAAAAATCAATTTCCTTGCAGACGTGCCTTACTAACAATGAGAGTAACAAGTATAAAACTTATAGCATAAAAATAGGAGGCTCACGATCAAAACAGGTACCTCGCCCGTAGTATCATTAAGCAATCCTACTCGGGACTATTTCACCCGCATGGGTCCTGTGGACCCGCATGAGGTCATCCGCCTCGTCATGGGACTATTTCACCCGCATGGGACTATTTCACCCGCATGGATCCTGTGGACCCGCATGAGTACCATCGCCGTACTCGCATGAGACTATTTCACCCGCATGGATCCTGTGGTCCGGATCCGCATGAGTGCAAGCGCCACACTCGCATTATGGGTAGCAAATCCATGGCATAGATAATAACCCGGGGTTTACCCCGTAATAATACAAATATATAACATAGCTCATCCGGCTATCATACATAACATAAGCACTACCGGCCTATCATATCATACATAAGCACTACCGGCCTATCATAACATAAGCAAGTTAAGAAATCCCCTAACTTCTTATAACATTATTAATATATCCTCTCATTTTAGTATCCTAAGGCACTAACATGTCTTTTAATAGAAAATCCGGGAATTCAACCTAAGTACTATGTACTTCTAACTTTTTAAGAAATAACTCTTTTTATACAAAATTTCCAAGATACTAATCACCATAGTATCAAGTTACGATTTCTTTTCAAGACAAGTCACATTTCCTTTTAGAAATATAATAGGCTTCTAAATCAAGTGACTTCATTTCCTTTAAAATCTTAGGCAACCAATGCCTAAAAATCAATTCACCTTTCTTAGTTTCAAATCCTTTACCCGTACTTGTTTTAATTAGAGTAAACCTTTCTTTGTGAACCTTTCAAGAAAACTAATATAACCAACTTCCCATAAAGTCATTATATTAGCGTTATCCCTTTGTCAAATACATTTTCCCTAAATCCAAGAGACTTATACTTTTGAAATGAAACAAGTAGCATATACTTTTAAAACAAGTGAAAGATATCAAATCTTGTACGTCTACCGTACTACATAGGTACAACTACTCATGCTCAAGAGATAGGAAAGTTCTACATACCTCTTTGGTCAATCCACTTGCTAAGCTCAACTACCGCAAGTAATATTTCAACCTATAATAATCATGATACGTTTATTAACCTCTAACTTCAATGTAGAATAATCCAAGTTCAAAGTCACTAAATTCTATGGAAAATTGGGCGGCATTTCCTTTGTTTCTACTCACGTTGCCACCTTTTCAAAGGCCGATTTTACCACTCAAACGCCACATTTAAGGCCCAACATCCAAACCAACACAAAGGGGATTACACACCTAAACTTGGGTGTGTAAAATTCTGGCCCAAAAGTTATAACAATTAATCTTAACAAGTTTAAGGTAATTTCTTTAGGCTACAACATGCTCACATAACCTATTTAGCCAAATCCTTCATACCCAAACCACATTTCTTGCATGCAATGACTCTAAGAGCATTATTTACTACCACAAGTTCTTTCTTCTTAACACGCAATACTAAAAACTAATTATAAAGGAAGAATCATTACCTTAGGGCCTTAGCCAAAACTATTCCAACAATTTGCTAGCCTCCTTTTCAAGAATACCACCACAATAACCTCCACAAGCTTGCAAATAACTTTCCTTCTTAACACCCTTTTCAGATTTTCCTTAAGCTTGGAGTTTCTCTTGATTTTCTAGAGAGAAGGGAGAACTTTTTAGCTTAGAGAGAGAGAGAGAGAGATGAAAGATGAAAGATGACCAAGTCTTCAAGACTTGGTCAATATAAGGCATGCAACATTTCAGATGGGGGGGACACTTGTCACCCACCCATGACCTCTTTTAAAACAAAACAGTGCAGAAATTTCCACTAACTCTCGCAGATCCCGCCGCGGCCCTGCAGTCGGCGCCGCGGCGCTGAAACTCCTGCCGCCTTCTTAGGACTTTCCGGCGCCGCGGCCCTGCTTCCCGGCGCCGCGGCGCTGAAACTTCAGCGACTCGGATCTTCCGCGACGCTTCGCCTTCCGCGCGCGTCTACAATCACTCGCTTTGGCGCCAGCGTTCGCTCGCGCCGCGTGCTGAGGCTCGATCATGTCTGCACCAACCACGGGTATAACATTCTCCCCCCTTAGAAACATTCGTCCCGAATGTTCCTTCTAGGCTTACTCGAATCACAAATCGACGTAGACGCTCTTAACTACTCTTTTGCAAATAAAGATGCTCCCCACGGCCACAACAATACTTAAGCACAATTGCTAAATCAAAAATAACAAGCAGGAAAGTGGGTTACCTGGAGGTGTAGGGAATAAGTGAGGATACTTCTTCATCATGTCATCCTCTGCTTCCCACGTCATTTCCTCCCTGTTCTCGTTCCGCCATAAGACCTTGACGGAAGCCACGTCTTTCGTTCGAAGTCGCCTAACCTGTCGATCGAGTTTCGCTATGGGACTCTCCTCATACGATAACTCTTCTGTCACTTGGACATAATGAACCGGGTGCATTCTAGATGGATCTCCAATACATTTCCGCAACATGTACACATGGAAAACTGGATGTACCGCCTCCAAATCGGACGGCAGATCTAACTCATAGGCAACCCTGCCTACCCTACGGACAATCCGATACGGCCCAATGTACCTTGGGCTAAGCTTCCCCTTCTTTCCAAATCTCATCACGCCCTTCATGGGCGATACCTTTAGAAAAACCCAATCATCTATCTCAAATTCCAAGTGTCGACGCCGATGATCTGCATACGACTTCTGCCGACTCTGAGCTGCCAACAACCGCTCCTGGATAAGCTTCACCTTATCCACTGCCTGATGAACTAAGTCTGACCCGACTAACTGAACTTCTCCCACCTCGAACTAGCTTATCGGTGACCTGCACTTCCTCCCGTATAAGGCCTCTGATGCGCGGTAAGATGCACACACTTTAAACGCAAGTGCACGTTATCGTGACAAGTAGTATAGTCTTGATAAGACCGAATATCGTCCTCTAGGATTAGGGTTCAAGTACCAACTATCTATTTTCTAGTATCTATTTGGCGAATTGATAAATGAATGGTTGTTTATAACTAAGAATTATGAAAGCTATTTAAATATAAAGATTTACTTCAGATGTGATGAGAATAGGGCTTCCATGTATCCTTACTATCCGCTTATGCTACTTACTAATGCATTAACTTATGGTATTCTTCTTTTGGAGAAAGCAGGTTTACGAAATCGTTTTATACTCCCGTTAGGGTTATATAAACACTCAACCCCAAAGATCGCACCTTACCTACCTTCGGTGATAAGGATAACTCTATAGGAGGATTAAGAACAAAACCTAGTTGACCGCCACGCACAATGCGCAAAATTAGGTTGTTAAGCCTCTCATCAACGCTTACATAAATAATTGAGGTATTTTCATCCCCAATCCAAGAATGTCTACCCAACTTACAAAGATATTCACAATCCCCTTTCTAACTGATTAGAAATCATATAGTGATAATTAGTTGTCAATTAATTACCAAGAATTCAACTCAATTATTGGATAGATCTCACAACAAGAAAAATAACCATAAGCATGCATTAATTCATAACAAAAGTTTCTAGCAATTCAACATGGAAAACCCTATAAGAGAATTAGTTCCCAGCCATAGACATGACAAGAACTAATTCAAAGTTCATCATACAAAACTGAATTAAAGAACAAGAAAGGGAAAAGAAATTACTAAACTAATGGTATCCAATCTCCAAGCCAAAGTCTTGTGTTGTGCAAGAAGGGGAACCCTTAAAAACTGCCTAGGATTCTCCTTTTATAGGCTGCAAACCGCCTCCCTCTTTTCCTTCGTGCTCGCCCGATTTTCAAAAGACCTAATTTTTCCGCGCCGCTGCCTGCAGACAGCCGCGCGGAAGTTCTGCAGACCGTCGGTGTTTTGGCGCCGCGCCCGATATCTCGCTGTCGGTGGCACCGCGCCTGAGTCTTCTGTAGCTCGCCGGATGTTTGCGCGCCGCGCCCTGCATTCGCCGTCGAGGCGCCGCGACGCGAGTCTTCGCAGCCTCTCAATAGGGCGCCGCGCCCGCATTTGTCGCGAGTGGCCGCGCTGGTCCGGATTGTACCCTCGTTCGCCACGTTCTCAGTTTCCAGCTCTGGCAGCTCCTCTTTGGCCCTCATTGGGCTCCTTTTCCGCCATTTGGCCATTTTACCCACTTTGACTCAAAAGAAAGAAAAACTATCCTAATACGACACTTATATGTGCAAAATGGGATAAAAGACTAACTAAAACTGACTCAAAAGGTGTATATAAAATACACCTATCAAATACCCCCAAACTTAACCTTTGCTCGCCCTCGAGCAAAGATAGAAAGAAATAAAATAAAAGACTCAAAGAACGAGAAAAATAAAAGACTCACTGCCATTGATCACTTTTGCTGCATTAGTGTTAACTAGAAAACATGAAGGTTAGCAAAATAATATGCAGGAACATATAGCATGAAATTTCAGCACACTAAACACATGAAGCTAAATATTTCGCAAACTCATACTTATCATGCTTTACTGGAAGTCAATATACTAAATTATGCATGTAAATTCAAGAATTCCTATGGCATGCTTATTTGCTATTCTCCACTAATTCTGGATATGCATAAAAGAGATCTTCAGGACTTTAAGGGTTGTAATGTAGGCTTAGGTATAGGTAGGTAAAAATAGGCATTTAGGCTCATTTTTGTGTACCATAAGCTCTTTAGCTTTTCATTATTTCCCTTTTCTTTTTGTTCTTTTATTTCATTTCGATTCTATCTTTCCCCTCTTTTGTTTTGGGAGAGTGAAGTATCTCATAATGACAGGCACCCCCAAACTTAGGCTTTTGCCTATTTCTTATTACTTTTGTATTGGGGTGCAACAGACTTATTCACTCTTTTTGTCTCTTTTTTAACACAATGTATTCCGCTATTTTATATTTTTACTTATGGTACAATTTGTGGGAATATAGGGTGTCAAAGAAGAAGTTTCAATTTTTGGCTCAATGGGGCTGACTAGGGATATTTTTAAAGTACGGGATAGAAAAAGAATGGTAAGAATTGGCTATCAAAGAAATGCCTGAGTCATCTCCCTAACATGCATATCCTAACTATTTCGCCTCAAATAGCAAGCAATCATAACACATAAGTATTTATCATTTAGCATGCATAACTCAAGCAAGAAACTCCAAATAGACAGATTCTGTGAGTTTTTGGCATATCTAACCTAAGTGTTTAGATAGTTGCTTCAATTCCTTTACATTATTCTACCTTACTTCACTAGGTGTTTCTAGCAACTACAGCATACATGATCTTTGACAGGCAATTATGACTCAAAAAAGAAAAAAAATTTGGTGACTCAAAATAAACATAAAACAATCAAAAAGACTTAAATAAAACGTAACATGACACACAAATAAAACACCCCCAAACTTAAATCACACATTGTCCCCAATGTGTGTAGACTCAAAGACAGTAAAAGAAATAAGACACTTACACACTTTGGCTAAAATGGTGGTGGTGGCGGTGGATAATGCATCGACCATTGGTTGAACAAGGAACTCAACTCGTTGATTTGTTGCCTTGTTTCTTGCTGTCCTTGTACTACTGTGTCCAAGGTCTGCATCATACTCATCTGATTTTGATACAATTGCTCCATCGCGGCGCTGGAGGTTCTCGCTTATGTAGTTGGCGGTGGCCGGGTCTCGCCTCATATCGAGCCCCTATTTCGTGCTCATCTTCGCCCATGGCGGCCTCTCGCCGCTGGTGGTTGTACTCTCCGTCTCCGCCGGGGCTTGGTCTGGGAAAGAGTGCACTATCCCATGTGACACGGCGCTGGTTTCTTTCATGAGTATCCGTGGGTAGGATTGGGACCGCACTCATGTGACATAGCTTGGTGATAATCGAGCCATGTCCCAATCCGCTGTTGTTACCAACCCGCTGATTTCCTCAATGCTCGCACTATTTCTTTCCCACATCAATCGCCAACCTCATAATTCCATATATCGCTTAATCTATCCTCCGCACTCTGGTGAAGTGCGTGGATGGAATCACGCGGCGCCGATTTAAATATAGCCAACCTTTGGCTACTTTGTTGAATTGGCACTGCTCGGTTTTGACCCATTTCTTCCAATATCAAAACAGCTCCCGTAGCTCACTTGTTTACGACGATATCCCGCTTTATGTTGTCGCTCCTAGACCATGTTCTAAAATGGCTCGATCACCAATTCCTCCTTCAACATCAATCGCTTTCAATTGTATATTGATATCTTCGTCACAGCACATAGCGTCCCCTTACAAAGCATCCCCTTTCCACCTTCTCCGAAAAATTGGCATAAAATTCGCGCACCATTGTTGTGTTTACTGGTGCTATCTTCTCTGGGTTCACAAATTTTCCCACTCCCTTAACTCAATCATCGCCCGAATGGGCTCATAATCATCTTCTTCCCATATGACTCCTCCGTAGTCCATTCCCATTTCTCGTATTAAGGGTCCGCATCGCTTTTGTATCTTTGGTAGGCTTGGTAGCTCACAAACCTATTTTCATCGTATTGTGGGGTTGGGGTGGATGTGGAGCCTCTTCTCTTCCCGGTGGCCATGGTTTTAAAAATATTTTATGGAGCTTTTCAATTTAGTGGCACAAATGTTTCCTACACAATCTACAACTAGCAGCGAACACAACACCCCCAAACTTCAACTTTTCTACCCAATACCCACACTCCTTTTCTACTCTTTTCTCCAAACTTCACAATCAACTTTTCAGTACCCTATTACTTCAACTACAATACTCCTTCAAACTACTACCTCCTGTGACTTTAGTAAAGGTCTCAAGAATGTAAAAGGATTACCTTTTTATGAAAAGATTCAAGCTTGTCCTTGTTTCAATTGGTGGTTTGAGGCTATGGAATGGAGCTTTGTTGGTTGAGATGGCTAAGGGTTTTTGGGAATTTAAGAGTTTAGGTTGTGGTTGGGTTGGATTTGTGGAGGATTTGTGGGCAAATTTCTAGACTTTTCGTGGGTTTTTGGAGAGGGAAGGTTAGGTTTTTGAATTTGGAATTGGGGAAAATCTGATTTTTGGGTGTTTTTAAGTTTCTGGATTCCGCGCCACTCGCTTTTAGCCATGCGGCTGATCTTCTCGCTTCGACTTTCGCGCCATTTCATTGGAAATAAGCGCGCTAAATTTGGCAAATTTTCGATTTTAGCCGCGCGCTAAACTGCGCTGCTCGCTTCTTTTGGCGCCAGCTCGCCCCAGCGCGCGCTACCCGCTTTTTCGAAATTGGCTTTTCTTCGCCGCCTTCGCTTTATTCCCCTGTACCTATCAATCACAGCACAAACACAAGAACCCAAGACCGTGAGATTGTTCTAGACAAAATAAAATAAACTAAAGACAGAAATTAAAATAACATAATTGAAAACGTTGGGTTGCCTCCCAAGTAGCGCTGTCTTTAACGTCTTTTAGCCGGACGCAAGTTCCTTAGCCTTAATAACCCCGTGGATTAAGCCCCAACCTATCCATTTCCTCCACATTTGGCGCTTTTCTTCTTCTTTTCTTCTTAGCTTTATCGATGGGGAGTTCAGGAATACTTACCTCCTTTAGTGGCATTTCAGCAAACCATGCCTGCTTTCTTGGGCTCATCGCTCTTTGGTTGACTTGTATTGGCTCGCATGGGGGTTTGATGGTGCTGATTGCAAAGCACCCACTCCTTGTTGGTGGCTCAATGACGTGTTTAAAAACTTTAAACACCATTTCTTCAGACTCCACCCTTAGTATTAATTCTCCTCTTTCTACATCACTCAAAGCTCTCCCGCTGCTAGGAATGGCCTCCCAATATGATAGGGATTGCGTCTTCTTCCATATCAAGAATGAGGAAGTCTGCAGAAAGAAGAATTTTCATACTTTCACAATCACGCCCTCGATCTTGCCTCTTGGATGAACCACCGCCCGGCTAGTTGCAAAGCTTATCGTGGTTGGTTTGGCTTCTCCCAACTCCAATCTTTTAAATACCGATAGGCATTAGATTTATACTTGCCCCTAAATCACATGTAGCTCATTGCAAGTTACCCTGCCCACTGTGCAAGGTAGTGTAAAGCTCCCTGGATCTTTTAGCTTTGGTGGCAACTTTTTCTGCAAGATAGCACTACACTCTTCTGTCAGTGCTACTATTTCGTATTCTGCCAGCTTCTTCTTTTTCCCCAAAATCTCCTTCATAAACTTGAAATAGGAGGGCATCTGCTCTAATGCTTCTATGAAAGGTATGTTGATATGTAGCTTTCTGAATGTCTCCAAAAATTTGGAGAATTGTTTATCAACCGCCTTTCGCTGTAGTCTCTGGGGGAAAGGGATCTTCTCAGATACTCATTTTCGGAGTTTTCTCTCTTGTTGGGCTAGGCTCAATCACCTTCTCTTTTTCTAACTCGCTTTCTTCTCAACTATCGGCCGAGGCATCGCCGCTCCAACTGCCTTCCACTTCTCAACCGCATCGCTCGACATCGCTCCTTGGATTTACCTCTGTATTGCTTGGCAATGTCCCATGTGGCCTGCTGTTTGCCTGTTTTGCTAGCTGACCCACCTGTGTCTCCAAGTTTCTGAACGAGGATCTAGCTTCGCCATGAATCGCGTCAGGCGTTGCAGTGCCGCCACCGCTTTAGCTCATCCGGCTTTTCTTGCGAATCGGTGCATCAATCGCTGAGGCCGGGCTTGAATGAAGGGTTGCCGATTCTCGCTCACGATTCTGCATCGCCCCTATACTGATTCTCACGCCCGTGGCATCGATTATGTTGCCCTTGGTATTGGTTCTGCTGGTTTTGGTGCTGGTTTTGCTGCCCCTGGTCTCCTCTCCATGAGAAATTTGGGTGGTTCCTCCACCCTGGATTATAAGTGTTGGAGTAGGGGTTGTTCGCTGCCTCGATAATTACCTATGGCTTGACACTCGCCGCTCCATTGGTATATTGTTGGGATCCAAGGACACCTATCAAATGTATGTGGGCCACCACATATCTCACGCTTTAGGCATCTGCATCGCATTCATCGACATCGTATGTTGCCGCAATCGCTTTCGCTAGGAGGGCCACTGGGCATTCAAGGCAAGAATAGCATCTATTTCATGGACTCCCACTGTTCTTCTCCCATTTGTCGACCTCTCTTCCGTGACATGGTTGTTAGTGGCCATGTCTTCTAATAACTCATGAGCGTCGTGGGCTGTTTTCTCATGAATGCTCCACCACGCTGCATCTATGATAGTTACGGTTGTCTTTGCTCGCCGTTGTAGAAGATGTGGACCAAGTTCCACAACTCAATGCAATGGTGTGGGCACTTTCTCTGTAGATCTTTGAACCTTTCCCAAGCTTCATATAAGGACTCTCCATCTGCTTGGTAGAAGTTGTTCAACTCCCCTCTTAGTTTTGCTGCTTTACACGGAGGAAGAACTTGGCTAAGAATTTCTGTGCCAGCACGTGCCATGTGAAAATCGAATCGGCCGGCAGGGAATTCAACCATACTTTTGCTCTATCCCTGAGTGAGAAGGGAAAGAGCCTCAATCTGACGGCATCATCAGTAACGCCGTTATATCTGAACGTTGCACATAACTCCAAGAAATTAGCTATGTGCATATTGGATCCTCCGATGGCAATCCTCCGAATTGCACTGTGTGCTGTACCATGCTCAGAATTGCCGGTTTTATCTCGAAGTTGTTGGCTCATATTGCAGGGAGCCTAATGCATGTCTGTGCTCCATTTACTCTTGGCAGCACATAGTCTCCCAAACTTCTTTCTGGCTGGACTTGGACTCTCTCTTCCACGTCTATTGGCGCTTGCCTAGGTATTCCTGGATGGGGTTGATTCTCTCCTAACCCTTCTCCCATCCCGTTGTTGTTCTGAACGCCGTTCATCTCTAACAAGGTTGCAATCCGCTGATTCTTTCTGTTATGTTTGCAGGTTTTCTCAATTTCTGGATTGAAGGGAACAAGAGTGTCTGCTCCTCTTCTCCTTCGCATAAACTGACTTCCTGGAATAGATCAAAAGCATAACAAATCACGCACCTCGAATTTTCAAAAGAAAAACGTAAAAATTAAAAAAATTAAAAGAAAAGTTAAAACCAAATTAGAAATTAAAAATAGACAAATTTGATATTGAACTATGCCTAATCCCCGGCAACGGCGCCAAAAACTTGATGCGCGGTAAGATGCACACACTTTAAACGCAAGTGCACGTTATCGTGACAAGTAGTATAGTCTTGATAAGATCGAATATCGTCCTCTAGGATTAGGGTTCAAGTACCAACTATCTATTTTCTAGTATCTATTTGGCGAATTGATAAATGAATGGTTGTTTATAACTAAGAATTATGAAAGCTATTTAAATATAAAGATTTACTTCAGATGTGATGAGAATAGGGCTTCCATGTATCCTTACTATCCGCTTATGCTACTTACTAATGCATTAACTTATGGTATTCTTCTTTTGGAGAAAGCAGGTTTACGAAATCGTTTTATACTCCCGTTAGGGTTATATAAACACTCAACCCCAGTATCGCACCTTACCTACCTTTCGGTGATAAGGATAACTCTATAGGAGGATTAAGAACAAAAACCTAGTTGACCGTCACGCACAATGCGCAAAATTAGGGTTGTTAAGCCTCTCATCAACGCTACATAAATAATTGAGGTATTTTCATCCCCAATCCAAGAATGTCTACCCAACTTACAGCATATTCACAATCCCCCCCTTTCGGAATCTGATTAGAAATCATATAGTGATAATTAGTTGTCAATTAATTACCAAGAATTCAACTCAATTATTGGATAGATCTCACAACAAGAAAAATAACCATAAGCATGCATTAATTCATAACAAAAGTTTCTAGCAATTCAACATGGAAAGCCCTATAAGAGAATTAGTTCCTAGCCATAGACATGACAAGAACTAATTCAAAGTTCATCATACAAAACTGAATTAAAGAACAAGAAAGGGAAAAGAAATTACTAAACTAATGGTATCCAATCTCCAAGCCAAAGTCTTGTGTTGTGCAAGAAGGGGAACCCTTAAAAACTGCCTAGGGTTCTCCTTTTATAGGCTGCAAACCGCCTCCCTCTTTTCCTTCAGGCCTGGCCCAGATTTTCGTCAAAAGACCTAATTTTTCCGCGTCGGCGCCGCGGCCCTGCAGACAGGCGCCGCGGCGCCGGAAGTTCTGCACTCCGTCGGGTGTTTTGGCGCCGCGGCCCTGATATCTGCTGTCTGAGGGCGCCGCGGCGCTGAGTCTTCTGTAGCTCCTCGGATGTTTAGGCGCCGCGGCCCTGCATCTGCCGTTCGAGGCGCCATGCGCCAGTCTTCGCAGCCTCTCGAATAGTGGCGCCGCCTCGCTTTGTCTGCAGGAAGCGCCGCGGCGCTGGTCTGGATTTTACCCTCGTTCGCCACTTTCTCTGTTTCCAGCTCTGGCATCTCCTCTTTAGCCCTCTTTTTGCTCCTTTTCCGCCATTTGGCCATTTTACCCACTTTGACTCAAAAGAAAGAAAAACTATCCTAATACGACACTTATATGTGCAAAATGGGATAAAAGACTAACTAAAACTGACTCAAAAGGTGTATATAAAATACACCTATCAAATACCCCCAAACTTAACCTTTGCTCGCCCTCGAGCAAAGATAGAAAGAAATAAAATAAAAGACTCAAAGAACGAGAAAAATAAAAGACTCACTGCCATTGATCACTTTTGCTGCATTAGTGTTAACTAGAAAACATGAAGGTTAGCAAAATAATATGCAGGAACATATAGCATGAAATTTCAGCACACTAAACACATGAAGATAAATATTTCGCAAACTCATACTTATCATGCTTTACTGGAAGTCAATATACTAAATTATGCATGTAAATTCAAGAATTCCTATGGCATGCTTATTTGCTATTCTCCACTAATTCTGGATATGCATAAAAGAGATCTTCAGGACTTTAAGGGTTGTAATGTAGGCTTAGGTATAGGTAGGTAAAAATAGGCATTTAGGCTCATTTTTGTGTACCATAAGCTCTTTAGCTTTTCATTATTTCCCTTTTCTTTTTGTTCTTTTATTTCATTTCGATTCTATCTTTCCCCTCTTTTGTTTTGGGAGAGTGAAGTATCTCATAATGACAGGCACCCCCAAACTTAGGCTTTTGCCTATTTCTTATTACTTTTGTATTGGGGTGCAACAGACTTATTCACTCTTTTTGTCTCTTTTTTAACACAATGTATTCCGCTATTTTATATTTTTACTTATGGTACAATTTGTGGGAATATAGGGTGTCAAAGAAGAAGTTTCAATTTTTGGCTCAATGGGGCTGACTAGGGATATTTTTAAAGTACGGGATAGAAAAAGAATGGTAAGAATTGGTCATCAAAGAAATGCCTGAGTCATCTCCCTAACATGCATATCCTAACTATTTCGCCTCAAATAGCAAGCAATCATAACACATAAGTATTTATCATTTAGCATGCATAACTCAAGCAAGAAACTCCAAATAGACAGATTCTGTGAGTTTTTGGCATATCTAACCTAAGTGTTTAGATAGTTGCTTCAATTCCTTTACATTATTCTACCTTACTTCACTAGGTGTTTCTAGCAACTACAACATACATGATCTTTGACAGGCAATTATGACTCAAAAAAGAAAAAAAATTTGGTGACTCAAAATAAACATAAAAACATCAAAAAGACTTAAATAAAACGTAACATGACACACAAATAAAACACCCCCAAACTTAAATCACACATTGTCCCCAATGTGTGTAGACTCAAAGACAGTAAAAGAAATAAGACACTTACACACCTTGGCTAAAATGGTGGTGGTGGCGGTGGATAATGCATCGACCATTGGTTGAACAAGGAACTCAACTCGTTGATTTGTTGCCTTGTTTCTTGCTGTCCTTGTACTACTGTGTCCAAGGTCTGCATCATACTCATCTGATTTTGATACAATTGCTCCATCGTGGGCGTTGGAGGTTCTGCTCATGTAGTTGGCCGGTGGCTGGGTCCTGCCTCATATTGAGCCCCTATTTCAGGCTCATCTTCGTCCATGGCGGCCTCTGCTGCTGCTGGTGGTTGTACTCTCCGTCCGCTCTTTGGGGGCTTGGGTGCAGGAAAGAGTGCACTATCCCATAGGACACGGGCAGTTGGTTTCTTTCATGAGTATCCATGGGTAGGATTGGGACCGCACTCATGTGACATAGCTTGGTGATAACTGAGCCATGTCCCAATCCGCCTGTTGTTACCAACCTGCTGATTTCCTCAATGCTCTGCACTATTTCTTTCCCCACATCAATCGTCAACCCCCTCATAATTCCATATATCGCTTAATCCTATCCTCCGCACTCGTGAAGTGCGTGGATGGAATCATCGGCGACGAAATATAGCCAACCTTTGGCTACTTTGTTGAATTGGCACCTGTTCAGTGCTCTTGACCCATTTCTTCCAATATCAAAAACAGCTCCCTGGTAGCTCACGGTGTTTACGACGATATCCCAGTTTATTTTGTCGGTGCTCCTAGACCATGTTCTAAAATGGCTCCGATCACCAATTCCTCCTTCAACATCAACTGTTTTCAATTGTATATTGATATCTTCTGCTGTCACAGGCACATAGCGTCCCCTTACAAAGCATCCCCTTTCCACCTTCTCCGGAAAATTGGCATAAAATTCACGCACCATTGTTGTGTTTACTGGTGCTATCTTCTCTGGGTTCACAAATTTTCCCCACTCCCTTAACTCAATCATCGCCCGAATGGGCTCATAAACATCTTCTTCCCCATATGACTCCCTCTGGTAGTCCATTCCCATTTCTGGTATTAAGGGTCTGGTATCAAGCTTTTTGTATCTTTGGTAGGCTTGGTAGCTCACAAACCTATTTTCATCGTATTGTGGGGTTGGGGTGGATGTGGAGCCTCTTCTCTTCCTGGTGGCCATGGTTTTAAAAATATTTTATGGAGCTTTTCAATTTAGTGGCACAAATGTTTCCTACACAATCTACAACTAGCAGCGAACACAACACCCCCAAACTTCAACTTTTCTACCCAATACCCACACTCCTTTTCTACTCTTTTCTCCAAACTTCACAATCAACTTTTCAGTACCCTATTACTTCAACTACAATACTCCTTCAAACTACTACCTCCTGTGACTTTAGTAAAGGTCTCAAGAACAGAAAAGGATTACCTTTTTATGAAAAGATTCAAGCTTGTCCTTGTTTCAATTGGTGGTTTGAGGCTATGGAATGGAGCTTTGTTGGTTGAGATGGCTAAGGGTTTTTGGGAATTTAAGAGTTTAGGTTGTGGTTGGGTTGGATTTGTGGAGGATTTGTGGGCAAATTTCTAGACTTTTCGTGGGTTTTTGGAGAGGGAAGGTTAGGTTTTTTTGAATTTGGACTTGGGGAAAATCTGATTTTTTGGGTGTTTTTAAGTTTCTAGATTCCCGCTTCGGCGCCGCGGCGCCCAATCTTCTGCGCTCCTTCGGGACTTTCTGCGCCGCGGCGCCTAAATTTGGCAAATTTTCTGGGATTTTGGCGCGCCTCCCTGGCGCGCGGCGCAAACTGCGCTGTTCGCTTCTTTTAGCCAGCGCTTACCCGCTCGAAATTCGGCTTTTCTTGATTTCCGCCTTGCTTTATTCCCCTGTACCTATCAATCACAGCACAAACACAAGAACCCAAGACCGTGAGATTGTTCTAGACAAAATAAAATAAACTAAAGACAGAAATTAAAATAACATAATTGAAAACGTTGGGTTGCCTCCCAAGTAGCGCTGTCTTTAACGTCTTTTAGCCGGACGCAAGTTCCTTAGCCTTAATAACCCTGGGGTGGATTAAGCCCCCAACCTATCCATTTCCTCCACATTTGGCGTTTTCTTTTTCTTCTTCTTAGCTTTATCAGTAAGGGGGAGTTCATGAATACTTACCTCCTTTAGTGGCATTTCAAAGAAACCATGCACCTTTCTTGGGCTCATCGCTCTTTGGTTGACTTGTATTGGCTCGCATGGGGGTTTGATGGTGCTGATTGCAAAGCACCCACTCCTTGTTGGTGGCTCAATGACGTGTTTAAAAACTTTAAACACCATTTCTTCAGACTCCACCCTTAGTGTTAATTCTCCTCTTTCTACATCAATCAAAGCTCTCCCCGTTGCTAGGAATGGCCTCCCCAATATGATAGGGATTTCTGCGTCTTCTTCCATATCAAGAATGAGGAAGTCTGCAGGAAAGAAGAATTTTCATACTTTCACAATCACGTCCTCGATCTTGCCTCTTGGATGAACCACTGTCCTGTCGGCTAGTTGCAGGCTTACTGTGGTTGGTTTGGCTTCACCCAACTCCAATCTTTTAAATACTGATAGGGGCATTAGATTTATACTTGCCCCTAAATCACATAGAGCTCTGTTGCAAGTTACCCTGCCCACTGTGCAAGGTAGTGTAAAGCTCCCTGGATCTTTTAGCTTTGGTGGCAACTTTTTCTGCAAGATAGCACTACACTCTTCGCTGCTACTATTTCAGATTCTCGCCAAATTTCTTCTTTTTCCCCAAAATCTCCTTCATAAACTTGAAATAGGAGGGCATCTGCTCTAATGCTTCTATGAAAGGTATGTTGATATGTAGCTTTCTGAATGTCTCCAAAAATTTGGAGAATTGTTTATCAACCGCCTTTCGCTGTAGTCTCTGGGGGAAAGGGATCTTCTCTGTATACTCATTTTCTGGAGTTTTCTCTACTGTTGGGCTAGGCTCAATCACCTTCTCTTTTTCTAACTCTGCTTTCTTCTCAACTATCCGCCGAGGTGATCGCCGCTTCCAATCGTCTTCCACTTCTCAACCGCATCGCTCGACATCGCTTCCTGGATTTACCTCTGTATTGCTTGGCAATGTCCCCTGTGGCCTGCTGTTTGCCTGTTTTTCTAGCTGACCCACCTGTGTCTCCAAGTTTCTGAACGAGGATCTAGCTTCTGTCATGAATTGCGTCTGGGCGTTGGCAAGTGCTGTCACAGCTGCTTTCAGCTCATCTGGCTTTTCTTGCTGAACCGGTGCATTGAACTGTTGAGGCTGTGGGGCTTGAATGAAGGGTTGCTGATTCTGGCTCTGCTGATTCTGGTACTGGCCCCTATACTGATTCTGCTGCCCATGGTACTGATTATGTTGCCCTTGGTATTGGTTCTGCTGGTTTTGGTGCTGGTTTTTCTGCCCCTGGTCTCCTCTCCATGAGAAATTTGGGTGGTTCCTCCACCCTGGATTATAAGTGTTGGAGTAGGGGTTGTTCTGTTGCCTCTGATAATTACCTATGGCTTGACACTCTGCCTGCTCCATTGGTATATTGTTGGGATCCGCTGAAGGACACCTATCAAATGTATGTGGGCCACCACATATCTCACAGCTTTTAGGCATCTGCATCGCATTCACCGACATCGTATGTTGCTGCAATCGCTTAAGCTAGAGGGCCACTGGGCATTCAAGGCAAGAATAGCATCTATTTCATGGACTCCCACCGTTTCTTCTCCCATTTGTCGACCTCTCTTCCGTGACATGGTTGTTAGTGGCCATGTCTTCTAATAACTCATGAGCGCCGTGGGCTGTTTTTCCTCATGAATGCTCCACCCGCTGCATCTATGATAGTTCGTTGTCTCGCTCGCCTGTTGTAGAAGATGTGGACCAAGTTCCACAACTCAATGCAATGGTGTGGCACTTTCTCAGATCTTTGAACCTTTCCCAAGCTTCATATAAGGACTCTCCATCCGCTGGTAGAAGTTGTTCAACTCCTCTTAGTTTTGCCGCTTTACACGGAGGAAGAACTTGGCTAAGAATTTCGCAAAGACGCGCTGCGTGAAAATCGAATCGGCCTACAGGAATTCAACCATACTTTTGCTCTATCCACGAGTGAGAAGGGAAAGAGCCTCAACTGACGCGATCATCGCAACGCCGTTATTCCGAACGCTGCACATAACTCCAAGAAATTAGCTATGCATATGGATCCTCCGATGGCAATCCTCCGAATTGCACCGTGCTGCATCATGCTCGTAATTGCGGCTTTATCTCGGTTGTTGGCTCATATTGCAGTGGAGCCTAATGCATGCTCGTGCTCCATTTACTCTTGGCGACATAGTCTCCCAAACTTCTTCTCGCCGACTTGGACTCTCTCTTCCACGTCTATTGGCGCTTGCCTAGGTATTCCTGGATGGGGTTGATTCTCTCCTAACCCTTCTCCCATCCCGTTGTTGTTCTGAACGTCGTTCATCTCTAACAAGGTTGCAATCCGCTGATTCTTTCTGTTATGTTTGCAGGTTTTCTCAATTTCTGGATTGAAGGGAACAAGAGTGTCTGCTCCTCTTCTCCTTCGCATAAACTGACTTCCTGGAATAGATCAAAAACAGACAACAAATCACGGCACCTCGAATTTTCAAAAGAAAAACGTAAAAATTAAAAAATTAAAAGAAAAGTTAAAAACCAAATTAGAAATTAAAAATAGACAAATTTGATATTGAACTATGCCTAATCCACGGCAACGGCGCCAAAAACTTGATGCGCGGTAAGATGCACACACTTTAAACGCAAGTGCACGTTATCGTGACAAGTAGTATAGTCTTGATAAGACCGAATATCGTCCTCTAGGATTAGGGTTCAAGTACCAACTATCTATTTTCTAGTATCTATTTGGCGAATTGATAAATGAATGGTTGTTTATAACTAAGAATTATGAAAGCTATTTAAATATAAAGATTTACTTCAGATGTGATGAGAATAGGGCTTCCATGTATCCTTACTATCCGCTTATGCTACTTACTAATGCATTAACTTATGGTATTCTTCTTTTGGAGAAAACAGGTTTACGAAATCGTTTTATACTCCCGTTAGGGTTATATAAACACTCAACCCCAGTATCGCACCTTACCTACCTTTCGGTGATAAGGATAACTCTATAGGAGGATTAAGAACAAAAACCTAGTTGACCGTCACGCACAATGCGCAAAATTAGGGTTGTTAAGCCTCTCATCAACGCTACATAAATAATTGAGGTATTTTCATCCCCGCCTAAGAATGTCTACCCAACTTACAAAGATATTCACAATCCCCTTTCTAACTGATTAGAAATCATATAGTGATAATTAGTTGTCAATTAATTACCAAGAATTCAACTCAATTATTGGATAGATCTCACAACAAGAAAAATAACCATAAGCATGCATTAATTCATAACAAAAGTTTCTAGCAATTCAACATGGAAAGCCTTATAAGAGAATTAGTTCCTAGCCATAGACATGACAAGAACTAATTCAAAGTTCATCATACAAAACTGAATTAAAGAACAAGAAAGGGAAAAGAAATTACTAAACTAATGGTATCCAATCTCCAAGCCAAAGTCTTGTGTTGTGCAAGAAGGGGAACCCTTAAAAACTGCCTAGGGTGCTCCTTTTATAGCCGCAAACCGCCTCCTCTTTTCCTTCGTTCGCCCGATTTTCGTCAAAGACCTAATTTTTCCGCGTGGCGCCGCGTTCGCAGATGCCGCGCGCCGGAGTTCGCACTCCGTCCGGTGTTTTGGCGCCGCCCCGATATCGCTGTTCGAGGGCACCGCGCGCCGAGTCTTCAGAGCTCTCGGATGTTTAGCGCCGCGCCTCGCATTCTGCCGTTCGAGGGCGCGCGCCGAAGTCTTCTGCAGCCTTCTGAATAGGCGCCGCGCCTCGCTGTTCTGCAGGAGGCCATGCGCTGGTCCGGATTTTACCTCGTTCGCCACTTTCTCTGCTTTCCACTCGCATCTCCTCTTTAGCCCTCTTTTTGCTCCTTTTCCGCCATTTGGCCATTTTACCCACTTTGACTCAAAAGAAAGAAAAACTATCCTAATACGACACTTATATGTGCAAAATGGGATAAAAGACTAACTAAAACTGACTCAAAAGGTGTATATAAAATACACCTATCAGCCTCATAAGGCGCCATCTGAATACTGGAATGGTAGCTGTTATTGTAAGCAAACTCCACAAGAGGCAAATGATCCTCCCAGCTACCCCTGAAATCAATAACACAAGCCCGCAAAGATATCCTCGTTGTCCGATAGTGCGCTCGCCCGTCGGCCCGAGGGTGAAATGCGATCGAGACTCACCTGTGTCCCTAATCCTTCGAAAAGACCTCCGAAGTTAGCCGAGAATTGGGCTCTCTATCTCGATATAATCGACACCGACTCCGCGCCTCACAATCTCTCTAATATATAACTGCATAGTCCTCACCGAGAACGCTGCTCGACCGGAAGAAAATGGGCTGATTTCACACCGTCGACAATCACCCAAATGGAATCATGCTTCCTCTGAGTGGTAGGTAGCCCTGTAATAAAATCCATATTTATCACCTCCCACTTCCAAGTCGAAATATCAATAGCCTGCAACAGCCCACCGGGCTTCTGGTGCTCAATCTTGACTGCGATAATTAGGACATCGCGGCAACAAAACTCGCCACGCCCCTCTTCGTGCCATCCCACCAATACACACCGAGGTCATGGTACATCTTAGTCGACCGAATGAATAGAATAACGAGCACCGCGTGCCTCCCTAATCTGGCGACAAGTCCTGTCATATCGGGAACACACAACCTGCCCTCGAATCATAGCACCCCATCGCGCTACCTCAAATAGACCCTTTCTCCTTCTCGAGAGTCGCATCTCTGCATCGCACTCAAAATCGGATCCTCATCGCCGCTTCTTCACCTCCTCGACGATGGAAGACTCGCAACCTCTTGTACCGATTCCGCCACTATCGAATCAACCAAACGAACCCCAAGGCTCGCAATGATGTAACTCTCTGACCATATCCCTTTCTCCGATTGAACATCGCATGCACTACCCATCGACCGCGACTAAGGGCATCCGCAACTACATGGCCTTCCCGGTGGTATAGAATATTAACATTGTAATCCTTAAGTAGCTCCAACCACCGCCTCTCGCCGCAAGTTCAACTCCTCCGCCAAGATGTACCGAGACTCTTGTGGTCCGTAAATGTCCACACGAACTCGATATAAATAATGTCTCCGCATCTTCAAGGCATGAATCATCACGCTAACTCCAAGTCATGTGTGGGATAGTTCTTCTCATGCTTCCTAAGCCGCCGAGACGCATAAGCTATAACTCGCCAGGCCGCATCAAGACGCACTCCAAGCCCGACACCGACGATCGCAATAAACCACATATCCATCTAAGCCCTCTCGAAGAGTAAGGATCGGGCGGTCGCCAATTTCTCCTTTAGCAACCGGAAACTCTCCTCACAAGCATCCGCCCACCAAATGTAGTCGCTTTCCGAGTCACCTAGTCAAAGGCGCCGACATGGAGGCAAACTTCTCCACAAACCTCCGATAATAACTCGCAAGGCCCAAAAGTTGCGCACTCCGCTTGTAGCTGGTCCGCCAAGTCTTGATCGCCAATCTTAGTCAGACAACCCGAATACCATCGGCCCCGATAACATGCCCTAAGAAAGCCATCAAGCGCCCAAAACTCGCATTTCGAGAACTTGGCATACAATCGCCGGCCCTCGAGACTCCAATACCGCCTCAAATGATTCAGATGCTCCTCGCTTCAGGCGCGAATACACCAAGATATCATCAATGAACACTATAACGAACATATCCAAGAATGGCTCAACACCCTATTCATCAAATCCATGAATACTGCTGAGCGTTGGTCAATCCAAAGACATCACCTCAACTCATAGTGCCCATACCGGTCCCGAATGCGCTTTGGGATATCCGCCTCTAACTCGTGACTGATGGTAACTGCATCGCAGTCTATCTTGGAAAAGCATCTCGCACTTCGCAATCGATCAAACAAATCATCAATCCTCGGGAGGATATCTGTTTTGATAGTTACCTTGTTCACCGCTCGTAATCAATACACATACGCAGCTGGCCCCATCCTTCTTCTTTACAAATAACACCGGCGCTCCCCGTGGAGAAACACTAGGCCGGATAAAGCCTTTTCCAAAGAAATCTTTCACCGGTCCTTCAACTCTCTTAACTCGGGCAGCCATTCTCGTATGGCGGAATAGATATCGCCGAGTGTCCGCGCCAAATCGATGCAAAACTCAATCTCCCTCTCGTGAGGATACCCTAAGCTCGTCGGGAATACGCTCAAAAACTCTCTAACAACCGGACCGATCAAGGTCCGTATCTCCGCCAAGATTTAATACCCGAACCAAATGGTAAATATACCCCTTCCGTACCATCTTCCTAGCCTTGAGGTAAGAAATAAACCTACCCCTCGGCGATGCAGTATTCCCCTTCCACTCGATAACCGGCTCACCGGGAAACCGGAACCGAACTAACCTCTCTCTACAGTCCATATTGGCATAGCAAGACGCTAGCCAATCCATACCCATAATCACATCAAAGTCGGTCATATCCAACTCTATCAAGTCAGCTAGAGTCCGACGACTATCTACAGTCACTGGGCAAGCCTTATATATCCGCTCAGCTACCACCGAAGCACCTACCGGCGTAGCCACCTCAAAAGATTTTATGGACTCGGGCTCTATCCCTATTCTACCAGCAATATGAGGAGAAATATAGGACAAGGTAGAACCTGAGTCTATCAAAGCATAAACATCACAACAAGCAACCAACAATGTACCTGTGACGACATCAGGTGACGCCTCCTGATCCTGGCGGCTGGACATAGCATAAATGCGGTTCTGAGGACCGCTGAATCGAACCTCGCCACGACCGCCGCGCTCGCTGCCCGTGAACACCCCCGCCCGGCGCATAACTATCAAGATGAAGACCCAAAGAATCGAATCGGTGAGCCATATCATTTCCGCCGCCTGCCTGACAATCTCTCTTCAAATGGCCCCGCCGCCACAAGAGTAATAAGCTCCGGAGGAACACGACACTTCTATAATGGCAATCACCACATCGACTACACCGAGGCATAGGTGGCCTCATCTCGACCGAACTCGTCCTCCGAAACCCGGCCTCGAACCTCGCCCCGCTTCCCGAATACTCAGACGCCCCAAGATGGTGGAGCGCTCGACCGGCCGTGGTGCAAATCTGGTTCGCCGGGTTGTCTACCTTAAAACTACCAGAGGACCTCGCTGTCTGGACCTCTTCGCTGATACTTGTCGATCCGCTTCGGCTCGCGTTCTCACACCTGTGCATAAGCTCGCATGCGGCAATGTCCATGCCCCAAGAGCTACTCCCGCAACTCGCCAAGTGATCATCGAGTCTCGTGACATAGCGGTGCACCCGCCCTCCATGTCTGCTACAAAGCGGGCACATACCGAGCCAATGAGTCAAACTCCACGTTGTATTCGACCGTCCGCCCACTCGCCTCGGTCAAAATCTATCGCCCGAGCCCTCTCATCCGCGGAGGCAAGAAATGGCCATAACGCCTCTGAGAACTCGTCCCAAACAACTGGAAGCGCATGCTCCCCCCGGGACAGTTCCCATGAATCATACCAATCAACTGCAGTGTCCCGCAGCCGATGCGAACCTAGTACCACCGACTCGGTCTCCGAAGCCCCGATCACCCTCATGATCCGCTGTAACTGACGGATAAACTCCTGAGGATCATCCTCAGGCCTCGACCCATAAAACTCTGGGTCGCAACTCAAAAGTCCTCGCCTCGTTAGCAGCCTGCGGTTGAACTACGGTGCAATGAATCGCTTTCACTTATCTCATGTTCGCCACGATCTCGCCGCAGAATCGCCATCTCCTTGTAGCCCATATCCTGCGCCTCGCTTCGGATCGAGGCTCGTGTACCGCGTCTCGATGAGCCGCCGCCGCATTTACTGGGTTGGCGACGTTGTAGAACTCGCCGTCCAAACACTCATCCGTAAGGATCGGGCTCGTTTGGTAACCCTCGGTGCCCTACTAGTAGTTCCCTCTACTGCATTGCTCTTCTGGGCCGCGGTTGCCTTGCGTGGAGGCATAACTGATACAAGAAAAATATGTCAGAGGAAATTCAACCTATAACACAGCTCTATTGCACGATCTTAGAGTGAAAGAATGGAAACCAATCCTAAATATCCTGCAGCCTCCTGATTATAGATGTGGTGCACAACACACCGATAATCAATACTCTACTAGATACGGCCTGTAGACCATTTCCGAGGATTAACTGCTCTGATACCACTTTTGTCACGACCCGACCCCGGATCCGTGACCGGTGCCTTAACTCGGGCACCCTTGTGACACAACATCAGAGAAAACCAGCGGAACATAAACTCATAATAAACAACCATAATGATATAAATAGTCTAGCCCAAAATGGCTACCCCAAAAGTACATAAAACCGAACGCTACATCCTTAAACAAACCAAGTTATGACAAGACTACAGCTCTAAGAAGGAGTAACACTATGACGGACAGGCCCCGTCATGCCCTCGAATGTACAAAACATCAACAACACTGTGGAGAACCATACCAAAAGTCGAGCCTCCAAGAAATGGAGCTCGACACTGAGTAAAAGATCCTAGTAATGAGGATCTACCACCGCTTCCTTACTCGCGACATGAACGCAGCCCCGGCGAAGGGGGTCGCGACACAACGTACTAAGTATGTAAACCGAAAATACCGTAGTAATATCATAAGTCAAAAATAAGCCGAGTCATAGATAAAAATCAATTTCTCAGACCGTGCCTTACTAACAATGAGAGTAACAAGTATAAAACTTATAGCATAAAAATAGGAGGCTCACGATCAAAATAGGGTACCTCGCCCGTAGTATCATTAAGCAATCCTACTCCTGGGACTATTTCACCCGCATGGGTCCTGTGGACCCGCATGAGGTCATCCGCCTCGTCATGGGACTATTTCACCCGCATGGGACTATTTCACCCGCATGGATTCTGTGGACCCGCATGAGTACCATCGCCGCACTCGCGTGGGACTATTTCACCCGCATGGATCCCGTGGTCCGATCCGCATGAGTGCAAGCGCGCACTCGCATCATGGGTAGCAAATCCATGGCATAGATAATAACCCGGTTTACCCCGTAATAATACAAATATATAACATAGCTCATCCGGCTATCATACATAACATAAGCACTACCGGCCTATCATATCATACATAAGCACTACCGGCCTATCATAACATAAGCAAGTTAAGAAATCCCCTAACTTCTTATAACATTATTAATATATCCTCTCATTTTAGTATCCTAAGGCACTAACATGTCTTTTAATAGAAAATCCGGGAATTCAACCCAAGTACCATGTACTTCTAACTTTTTAAGAAATAACTCTTTTTATACAAAATTTCCAAGATACTAATCACCATAGTATCAAGTTACGATTTCTTTTCAAGACAAGTCACATTTCCTTTTAGAAATATAATAGGCTTCTAAATCAAGTGACTTCATTTCCTTTAAAATCTTAGGCAACCAATGCCTAAAAATCAATTCACCTTTCTTAGTTTCAAATCCTTTACCCGTACTTGTTTTAATTAGAGTAAACCTTTCTTTGTGAACCTTTCAAGAAAACTAATATAACCAACTTCCCATAAAGTCATTATATTAGCGTTATCCCTTTGTCAAATACATTTTCCCTAAATCCAAGGGACTTATACTTTTGAAATGAAACAAGTAGCATATACTTTTAAAACAAGTGAAAGATATCAAATCTTGTCGCTCACCGTACTACATAGGTACAACTACTCATGCTCAAGAGATAGAAAAGTTCTACATACCTCTTTGGTCAATCCACTTGCTAAGCTCAACTACCGCAAGTAATATTTCAACCTATAATAATCATGATACGTTTATTAACCTCTAACTTCAATGTAGAATAATCCAAGTTCAAAGTCACTAAATTCTATGGAAAATCACGGCATTTCCTTTGTTTCTACTCACTTTGCCACCTTTCAAAGGCCGATTTTACCACTCAAACGCCACATTTAAGGCCCAACATCCAAACTAACACAAAGGGATTACACACCTAAACTCGTGTGTAAAATTCTGCCCCAAAAGTTATAACAATTAATCTTAACAAGTTTAAGGTAATTTCTTTAGGCTACAACATGCTCACATAACCTCTTTAGCCAAATCCTTCATACCCAAACCACATTTCTTGCATGCAATGACTCTAAGAGCATTATTTACTACCACAAGTTCTTTCTTCTTAACATGCAACACTAAAAACTAATTATAAAGGAAGAATCATTACCTTAGGGCCTTAGCCAAAACTATTCCAACAATTTGCTAGCCTCCTTTTCATGAATACCACCACAATAACCTCCACAAGCTTGCAAATAACTTTCCTTCTTAACACCCTTTTCAGATTTTCCTTAAGCTTGGAGTTTCTCTTGATTTTCTAGAGAGAAGGGAGAGCTTTTTAGCTTAGAGAGAGAGAGAGAGAGATGAAAGATGAAAGATGACCAAGTCTTCAAGACTTGGTCAATATAAGGCATGCAACATTTCAGATGGGGGGGACACTTGTCACCCACCCACGACCTCTTTTAAAACAAAATAAAGGCGTAAATTTCCACTAACTCGCAGATCTCGCGCGCCATGCGTTCAGAATGGCCAGCGCTGAAACTCCCGCCGCCTTCTAAGGACTTTCCGGCCAGCCTCGCTTCTCAGCTGGGGCGCTGAAACTTCACCGAGATCTTCCGGCCATGCTTCGTTTCCGGCGCCACGGCCCTACAATCACCCGCCTTGGCGCCGCGGCCCTGCCTCTGGCGCCGCGACGCTGAGGCCCCTGACCGCGGTCCAGACCCGAACCACGGGGTATAACAAACAATAACCAACGAATCCATCAACACCAAAAACTGTCCCAAATCGGCAACTAGTCCAAATCTGCCACATGTATTTCTTATTATCCTTTTCTCTTAACGCAAGTTCATCTATCAACTATAACATCATGTAACTTCTAATTACTTCAAGAGGAAGAAGAAATCTTACCTTAGTTTTATCACAAAACAGTCCCTAAGGTTCGACCACCACTGCTTCACTTGCACCAGTATCCTCTACAAGCTTGTAACCATCTTGCTTTCATGTTTTCCTTCCAAAAAGTTTATCTCCAAGCTTAGGGTTTCAAGATAATATTCTTGGCCAAAACCGTGTCCCACTATTTTGTAAGGTTAACTTGGCTTAGAACTTAGTTAAAAAACTTAATCTTGGAAAATAAGTTAATCTTGTTCTTCACTTCTATGGTTTTCGAAAACTTCAAGAACAATGGAGAGATATGAGGGTTTGAAGGATGAAGATATTTGTGTAGCAAAGTATTGCAAGACTTGTGTTTAATAGGTGTATGTAGCACAAGTGGAGGGGGACCCATGAATCCAACTTGTCCACTTGTCTTCTCTTCACAAAAAATATCTCCACACTTAGCCAATTTTATCTCAAATTTTCGATGGCCTCACACTTCAATATGCCAAGACTTAATAATTAACACTAAGTCCATAACTCTACTAGAAAGGATTCCACTACTAGTATTAATTCTTGTCATCACATTAGTCTCGAAAATTTTCCATATAAGAAAATGTAAAAATCATTTCATTCCAACATTCAAAACTTATTTTCATAATCATGTTCTCACTTAGTAGCCATGGAATTATGGGGTGTAACAATATCAGTGATCGGGTCTGCGAACCACATGTTCTTGTGTCAGCGTAAGTATGCAGAGGAGATCGTGTACAGGACTAAGATGACGAATTGCAAAGTCTCACCTACTCCAGTTGATTCAAAATCTAAGCTCAATACTATGGATGGTGCTCCAGTCTCGGATCCTACTATGTATAGGAGCCTTGCAGGTACACTTCAGTACCTCACATTCACAAGGCCAGACATTGCTTATGTTGTTCAGCAGGTATGCCTTTTCATGCATGCCTCCAGGGAGTCTCATTTCACTGCTCTTAAGTGTATCATTCGATACATTAAGGGCACACTTGGGTATGGTTTGTACCTATACCCCTCTACACCAAACAAGTTGCTCTCTTATACGGATGCAGATTGGGCAGGGTGTCCGGACACGCGACGCTCCACCTCCGGCTTTTGTGTATTTTTAGGGGATAATCTGATTTCTTGGTCTGCCAAGTGACAGACTACCCTATCTCGATCCAGTGTCGAGGCTGAGTACAGAGGCATTGCAAATGTGGTAGCTGAGATTTATTGGCTCAGAAATTTACTGTTAGAACTGCAGTGTCCTTTGCGTCAGACATCTATTGTGTATTGTGATAACATCTCTGCCATCTATCTTTCTCATAATCTGGTTCAACATCAGCGAACCAAGCATATTGAGATAGACCTACACTTCGTTTGTGAGAAAGTTTCACTAGGCCAGGTCAGAGTGTTACATGTTCCATCATCCTATCAGTATGAAGACATATTTACCAAAGGACTTTCCAGACAATTATTTCTTGAATTCAGATCCAGTCTCAGCGTCTAGTCTCCTTTCGCTCCAACATAGGGGGTGTGTAAACATGTATATTATAAAAACAATTGTATCCCTACCCATAATTAGAGTATTTCCATATATTGTGTAAATATAATTATGGTAAGACTAGGATTCCTCTTTTGTATAGGCTTAAGATTCCTATTGTATAAGGGATGAATATTGTACTCTATATATACTTTGATATTAATGAGACTTCTCCATCTCATCCTTGCTTTCTACGAATTTCGCATACGCTATTTTCCTTGCTTCCACCTTCTCTTAAATTTTACCATTCCAGCACTAGTCCATTCGATGCCCATCACGGCTACCCCGCGAGACCCCTAGCACTTCTCTAGCTACCTCCCAAATATAACTGGTCATCCTGTCCCACATATCAGTCGCATCCCCACTACTCTCCCAATTCCCTTTAGCCATCAACCTCTCCCTTATCTCTTTGCACTAGCCATGGTCAAACTCCCCCATTTGATTCTTAATATGTCATTCACAACCCTCCTCTTCTTCTCCATATTGATATCTAAATCCATCAACAAAAGCTTATGTCGGGTTGTAAGATACTTATTCGGAATAACCTTACAGTCTTTACAAAGATCGTTGTCAACCTTCCTAAGGGGCAAAAAGTCTATCTGAGTATTAGCCACCCAGATAGGGAAAGTCACCAAGTGCTCCTCTTTCTTCATGAACCTCGAATTGACTATCACCATCCCAAAAGCTTTAGTGAACTCCAAGAGTGAGATGCCTCCCCCGTTCCTGTCCCCGAGGCCAAAGCCTCCATGCACGTCGTCATAACCCCCAGGAAGTTCCCGATATGCCCATTGAAATCCCCTCCTACAAATAACTTCTCAGTGGGTGATATATCTCCCACCACTTCGTCCAAATCCTCCCAAAAGTGCCTCTTCTCCTCCTCGTCCAAGTCCTTTTTGCAGCGCGTAAGCACAAATAATGTTCATAGTAGTCCCTTCAACTACCAACTTAATCGTCATCATCCTATCATTGACCCTCATAACCTCTACCACCTGATCTCTTAGCTCACTGTCTACCAAAATGCCTATCCCATTCTCGTATCTTGACTTATTCGATAACCATAACTTATACCCGTCCACATACTTAGCCTTAGGTCCTATCCATTTGGTCTCCTGGACGCAAGCTACATTAATCCTGATTTTCTTAAGGATATTAACTAGCTCTATGGACTTTCCCGTTAAGGTCCTGATGTTCCAAGACCCTACTCTTAGCCTAGACGCCCCTTAACCTACTTACCCCTAAATCTAGCCCCCATCCCCGATCGAGAACATGACCCTAGTCTACCATCATTTACCAAAGCCACTAAAAAACTATAAACTAATCAAGGTCACCCTAAGACGAGCAAAAACCAATACCAAAGCACAAGTTGGAAAGAATGTAAAGGCAAGTCGAACTACTACAACAAGAATGATATGACTAACGACGAGAAGAATAAAGAAAGAACGTAAAGGCAAGATTTAATAAAGGGAAGCATGCACAATTTAACTACAAGGATAAATGCGAAGAATGAATAGGAGCCAACAGAGGTACCAACTCTAGGTGGTAATAACCTGTTCGTCATCGAAAATCAATGTTCACTGCAAGGATACATTATTCGCCACCTGAACCTACCGGAAAATAACTATTCGTCGTCAAGAATCGTTGTTCGACGATGGAATTACTGTTCACTGCCAGAAGTATTTTTCACTACCGAAAGTTATTGTTCACCGCTGAAACTTGCGTACCTGTGCACTCCTGACCGGAAACCTACTGAAGGGATTTCTGGCTGCGGAGTATAGGAGACAAAAAAGCCAAAATAGAAGAAAAGAGAGGAGAGGAGAGGATCTGCTTCTGGCCAGAATAGCTCCCCGACGTTGGATTGGCATACCTAGTTGGAGCCGCGATTGTGTCCGTCGGTGATAGATAGAAATAAAGGAAGAAAAAGGAAAGGTAAAAGAGATAAAAGAGAGAGAGAGAGCGGAGAGAGAAAGAAGAGGATGGAGGTAGCAGCAGACCTTGTAGCCGACCGGAAAAAATGTGGGTGGGTGGTGTTCTTACTGTTCACCATCGAGGGGTGGGGGTGGGGTTACCTATCATTACTGTTGGGAGAAGAGGATTGTAGAGAGAGTGAGAGCTTAGATAAATTCACAATATTGCAGTACTTTTGGTTGAATAGAGATACAATTTGTAATAACTCAGTTCTCCCTTTTGTAACATTTGAACAGGTGTAAGATAGAAAACTAAACTTGCCTCATATTTTTGTCTAATAATATGTTGAAGCCGTATTCTTAGCTAAGGCCCTGGATAAAAAAATTATGCGGTTCTCCCTTTAAAAGGGTTGGTCTTTAATCTTTGCCCCTTAAATCGATGGTCTTTAATTTTTATATCTACTTCTCATTTAATAAAAATTTGTGGGCAAATATAACCTTATTCGCTAGTCTACAAAATTAGAAATACTGGGTTCGATCTCCAGCATAGTAAAAAACAATTTTGCAAGACAAGATTTATAATTTCACAAGACAAGATTTTGATAGAAACTATGTCTATTCGCGAAAAGATACATAGAAAGTATGATTTGTCCGGCATAGTTATGTAGTACCAATTTTTCAAGGCAAGTTTTTATAGAAACTATGTCGAACAAAGCATAGTTTCTATGTATCTTTTTGCGAATAGATATAGTTTCTATCCAAACCTTGCCTTGCGAAATTAGGTCATAGATTGATTTTTTAAAATATTTTTTTAATGTCAGGTATATATTTTTCCACCTTTTTATTACTTAAAGTACCAAAGAGCAAAAATTAAAGACCTGCAATTTGAGGGTCAAAAATTAAAGACCACCCAAAATTAGGAGCATTTGTGCGAATTTCTCCAACAAATTGCGCGGATTGTCCTTCATATGGACTGGTCTTTAATTTTTGCCCCTCAAATTACTTGTCTTAATTTTTTCTCTCCTTCTCATTTAATGAACAATTGTAGGTCTAAGTACCTTTATTTGTGTATATGAAATCAAAGATTATGCGTTTGAATACCAGCTAGCATAGTAAAAAAATAATTTCGCAAGGCATAACTTCTGTAGAAACAATGCCTATTAGATGTAAATTTATGCCTTAAGGCATAACTTCTGCAGTATCCTACAGAACTATGTTAGACAATGTATAGTTTCTATAGGCATAGTTTTATAGGATAACTTAATTTCTACAAAACTAGGCCTTAAGGCATAACTTTACCCTGAATATGTATAGTTTGCTATGGAACCTTGCCTTGCGATAATTTTTTACTCTGATGGGATATTATAGAACTATGCCTTAAGGAATAACTTTTGCCTGAATAAGCATAGTTTGTTATGAAATCTTGCCTTGCAATATTTTTTTACTCTGCTGAATTCGAACCCATAATTTCAAGGATATTTTCGGCCACTTAAAGTGGCAAAGGGCAAAATTTAAAGACCAACAATTTTAGGACAAAAACTAAAGACCGCCCTAAAATAGGGGAAATCGTATGAATTATCCAAATAAACAAATGCGCGATTTTCCCTTCAAAATGACTGGTCTTTAATTTTTGCCTCTTAAATCGTTGGTCTTTAATCTTTGCCCCTACTTCTCATTTAATATTAATTTGTGAGCCAATATATCCTTATTCGTTGGTCTACAAAATCATAAATATTGATTTTGATCTACAACAAAGTAAAAAAAAAAATTGCAAGACACGATTTTAATAGAAACTATGCCTATTCGCGAAAAGGTACATAGCAACTATGTCTTGTTTGGCATAGTTATGTAGTGTTAATTCGCAAGACAAGTTTTCATAGAAACTATGACGGACAAGGCATGGTTCTATGTACATTTTCGCAAATAAGCATACTTTTGTCACGACCCGACCTCGGGCCCGCGACTGGTGCCTTACCCCGGGCATCCTGGTGATAAAACATCAGAGAAAATCAGCGGAAAAAAAAACTTATGAAAAATAACCAGTGATACTAAAAACAGGCTGACCAAAAAGTCGCCTTACTGCATATATAAATATACAAACCCGAACAGCTATCCTTTACAAACCCTGCCCACAACAGTACTACAGACCTCTAAGAATGTAACAACAACTATGACGGGACAGGGCCCCGCCATACCCCTGAATGTACAAGTACCTACAATGACAGGGGACTATACCAAAGATAAGCCTCCGGAGAAACGGAGTATCCCAAAACGCAGAACTGTGACCCTAGGAGCGAGGATCAACCACCGGTGTACCTCTACCTGCGGCATGAACGCAGCCCCCCGAAGGAGGTCGATAACAGTACCAAGTATGTGAAACTAAAAATATCAGAATGAAATCATAACAGTCTATATAAAACAGGAGACATGTATGATAACCAAAATACAGTACACCAAGCCTGGTTAACAACAAGAGTAATGAGAATCATCTTCGTCTTTTAAAAGACCATTTCACAATATATAAACAGTCATGTCAAGTCAGGGACGCATGCCCTCAAAGTCATCACTCAAATATAACCATGGGTCTCATGCCCGCAATATCAATCATGCCCGTGGAATTCCTTCCTCATCACGCCATCATGATATAACAACACCAAGGAGTACACATGAACACCAGGTCCCACCTGTGCCATAAGAACCGTACGGGGCTAGTACGAAAGCCACTACCAGATACCGCCTGCATCGCGTCGCTGACCGGGGCAAGTACGTAAGCTAACTACCAGATACCTACCATACCAACAACACTATATAATCGTATTCACGGCCGACCGGGCGACGAAAGCCACTACCGGATATCGCCGTGATCACGTCGCCGACCGGCAAGACGTAGCTAACTACCGATACCGCATCACATCGCCGTCATAAACCGCTATAAACCAACTCACGGCCGACCGGGCAAGTACGGCGCCGACTACCGATACCTCCGCCACGTCACGACCGGCAAGTACGAAAGCCAACTACCAGATACCTCCTGCATCACGAGACTTCGCCATAACACTGACCGGGGCAAGTACGAAAGCCAACTACCAGATACCGCTTGCATCAGCCATGACCGGGGCAAGTACGAATGCTAACTACCAGATACCTCCTGCATCAGGAAACCTCATGGAGGGCTAGTCCATGGAACAACACTATCAACAGGGAAACGAACCCTCATCATGGCCGCATACCCGTGGACCATCCATCGAGTCAGTATGTCTAAAATGATCACAAATAACTTGACCAGCCATCCATCGAGAGACGCGGTGTCGCGCCCGTTTTTGACCTCGGGGGTCTGAACGATATCCGCAAAGTTGCTCTTTGGCGCGGTTCCCTGGATGGAGCAATAATTGTTGTTTTGAGGAGTCGCCACCTAATTATTTAAGTGAATTAGGACACTTGGTTTATTGCAATAAAAATACTGCAATTGACCTCCATTTAATGGTCTGCGAAATTAGTGAGATTCTGGATCAGAGTTCTTTATTATCCTAAAGGGAAGAGGTTAGGCATTCTTTAAGATCCGCTAACTTGCGGTTATTCGTTCAAACCTAGGTTAATTATTTATTGCCCTTTTTATTCTACGTGTTCTAAGCATTTTTCATAATTTATAATAAAAATAAAAATGCAATATAAGAATAATAAAAACTAAAATTAAATGCGACATAAAATAAAACACCGGGACATCTTTTAGCCCTTTTTAGGCTTTCTGCACAAGATGATCTCCGGATACCTGCATAAACACTTAGTAAAAGTGTTAGTAATAGAATGAATAATTTTAAAGCAATGACAGGAATTAATAAATAAAGCCAAAAAATAAATAAATCCGTCTTTTGCACAGAGGAGGCCTTGGAAATCAGACGGAGATTCCTTCATCGGCCAATATTGTTAAAAATAATAAAATAAATAAAACTTTCAGATCCGCGCCAAAACAGTAATAGTTTTAAACACGGAGGGCTCAGATATATAAAAATAAAGTGGCACATCCTAAACAAGTGCGACTGCGAGAATTCGCCCTGCCAGCGCATGTTGGTTATCCTGTGTAAGTAGAAGAAATCATCAACGCCCAGAAAGCTTCATTTATTTTATTTTCTGTCTTTGCAACTGTGGAGGCCTCAAAAATCGACGGATAACTTTTTCATCGGCCATAAGTGTAGTATCTTGTTCAAAATCAGTTTAATACTAAAGCCACAAAAATCAGTCCGAACAAACGGAACAACATCGGCACCACAGCAACGCAACAAAACAAAATAATCAGCAAAAATTAGTTCAACGCAAGAAATCAGAAAATAGCAAAGCGGTAGCCAACAACATCACCGGAAAATAGTAGGAGCAGGACAGTTCGCCGGAATTTTCAAAACGTCGCCGGAGTTCCTAAAACTCCGGCCAAAATACTAAAATGGCGCAAAATCAGCCCAACAAAACAGAAGCAAACCGACGAACATCGCAATATCACCGAACCAGTTCGCCGGAGTTTTTAACTCCGGCCAAATTACTAAAATAAATAAAAATCAGTCCCAACAACACAAGACGCAATGATCCAATGTAACGCCGAAACCAACGTCGCGGAGTTTGCACTCGCTATTTTGAGTAGCACAAAAGGAAAATGACGGCGTCACTACCACGGCTAACGCCGGAGCAACGCCGCCGTGGTGTTTGATGAAGGCAGTGATGAGGTTCGCGGCTGAAGGTGTTCGCCGGAACAGTGGGTTCGCCGGCTGGGTTGGGCGACGAGAGAGGGTGACGGGAAAGGTTTTTAGAGAGAGGGTGAGCGGCTAGAGCTTAGGGGCGGCTGAGGGGAAAATATGAGTGAAAGGGAGAAAGGAGTGGGCTGATATTCTGTTGTGAAGTGTGCGGCTGCCCCCCTTTTTAATAAAAGGGGGGGTAATGTTTAATATATAGGGTAGGTTTTTAGGGTTTGGTATTTGGGGGGGAAAATGAAAAGTGGTTTTGATTTTAGGGGGGAAAATAAAAGTGGTATTGTTTGGATGAAATAAAAAAAATGGTGTTGGATTGGACTGATTCAAATCGTGTCTTGGACTGGACTGGTTTGACAAAATGCAAGACGGATTAATTATTTAAAAGAAAAAATTATTTAAAAAGCTGCAAAATTATAAAAATGCAAATGTCGACGCAATAATAATAAAATACAATATTTAGCAAATATTTAATGCCTGATTAAAAATTACAACGGGATGTCAATTAATTATTTAAAGAGATGCAAATATTATTAAAATAAATGACGGTGTAATAATAATAGAAATATAATATTAACAAAAACATAATGCTTAAATTAAAATAAAAAGATGCAATGTCATTTCGTGAAGAAATAAACATAGAATATTATGTAAAAAATGCAAAAATGATGATTAAAATGCGGTGTCCTAAAACAAATAAAATTACAATAAATATACAAAAATGGGTCAGAATTGACTGTCAACAGCATGTCCCTCTTTGTACGGAGATGATGGAAGAGTCTTCGGACAAAGATGTTGACTTGTAGCCAATTTTGTCCTGTTTAATAAACTAGAACTCAAAAATAGGGATGATGCAGACCCAAAATTATCTCAGTGTCAAATCATGATGACACTGGGTCGTTGTGATGCGAAAAATAAAAAGCAAAGCTGACGCTGATTTAAAAAATGTCTCAGTGTCGAAGTATGATTGACACTGGGTTGCAGGTGATGTGGCGCTAAAAAGGACATGGTGTTTGTAGATGTTGATGGCGTCATTGCATGGACGCGATGCAGATGCTCGTCGTTGCATAGACGAAACATAGATGAAGCTGTTGCATAGGCTTAGATGAAATGACGTCGTTGCATAGACGCGATGCAGATGTTCATCGTTTCATAGACGAAACATAGATGAAGTCGTTGCATAGGCTTATAATGAAATGACGTGATGCAGATGTTCGTCGTTGCATAGACGAAACACAGATGAAGTCGTTGCATAGGCTCACATGAAATGACCTCGTTGCACAGACGCGATGCAGATGCTCGTAGTTGCATAGGCGAAACATAGATGAAGCCGTTACATAGGCTTTGATGAAATGACGTCGTTGCATAGACGCGATGCAGATGCTCGTCGTTGCATAGACGAAACATAGATGAAGTCGTTGCATAGGCTTATATGAAATGGCGTCGTTGCATAGACGTGATGCAGATGCTCGTCGTTGCATAGACGAAACATGGATGAAGCCGTTGCATAGGCTTTGATGAAATGACGTCGTTGCATAGACGCGATGCAGATGCTCGTCGTTGCATAGACGAAACATAGATGAAGCTGTTGCATAGGCTTTGATGAAATGATGTCGTTGCATAGACGCGATGCAGATGTTCGTCGTTGCATAGACGAAACATAGATGAAGCCGTTGCATAGGCTTTGATGAAATGGCGTCGTTGCATAGACGCGATGCAGATGATCGTCGTTGCATAGACGAAATATGGATGAAGCCGTTGCATAGGCTTATATGAAATGGCGTCGTTGCATAGACGCGATGCAGGTGCTCGTCGTTGCATAGACGAAACATGGATGAAGCCGTTGCATAGGCTTTTATGAAATAACGTCGTTGCATAGACGTGATGCAGATGTTCGTCGTTGCATAGACGAAACATGGATGAAGCCGTTGCATGGGCTTATATGAAATTGCGTCGTTGCACAGACGCGATGCAGATGTTCGTCGTTGCATAGACGAAACATAGATAAAGCCGTTGCATAGGCTTAAATGAAATGGCGTCGTTGCATAGATGCGATGTAAATGTTCGTCGTTGCATAGACGAGACATGGATGAAGTTGTTGCATAGGCTTTTATGAAATGACATCGTTGCATAGACGTGATGCAGATGTTCGTCGTTGCATAGACGAAACATGGATGAAGCCATTGCATAGGCTTATATGAAATGGCGTCGTTGCATAGACGAAACAAATATGAAACTGTTGCATAGGCTTAAATGAAATGATGTCGTTGCATAGACGCGATGCAGATGCTCGTCGTTGCATAGACAAAACATGAATGAAGCTGTTGCATAGGCTTTTATGAAATGTGTTGGTTTATGAGCGTACCTGCTTTGTGACCCGTCTAGGTTGAGATAGCGTCATTGCATAGACGTTGTGTGTTTGTAACCCGCATGGATTTTTTGTTGTGCTCCTGCCTTTGCTGATATGAATATCCTGCACTCAAAGAAAACTTAGTGAGTTTTAGGAAATGAGTGGTTGATTAGCGTCGACATTGTAGCTTTGGCTTTTGACGCTTGCATTCTTGGTTTGCACTGAAGACCTAGTTGGCCTGCTTTTTTCCTGTCTATTGCCATTTTCTTGCAGTGAATCCTTAAAATGTCTCAGTTTCTGGTAAAATGAAGATGTTGAACTTTCAACTGGGTAAGGTTGAATCTTGACGCTATCAAGGCAATCAGGTAAGCAATTTTTTTTTTATCATGAATGAAAAGCTAATGCGAGAATATGGACAATGTATAATTGAGTAGATGAGAATGGAACCCTCAAAATATGCCCAGTCATGTCTAGGTAGCTATGAATGCAAAATATATGAGTATGCTAAACTCTCCCATGGACAAAATCGAGTCCAGTGCAAAACAAGAAAAAAATATTTCTAACGGTGTGACCGAAGCCGATGTGGCTGTCTACGTATCCCGCCGAGGGAATCAGGTCAAGACGTAGTTCATGATGCAAAATAAGGATATTTTATGATTTTAAAATGATGCGGGACCGAAAACGATGTGGCCGCCTACGTATCACGCTGAGGGAATCAGGTCAAGACGTAGTTCGTGATGCAAAATAAGAATTTTTTTATGATTTTAAAATGATGCGGGACCGAAGCCGATGTGGCGCCACGATCCCGCCGAGGAATCAGGTCAAGACGTAGTTCGTGATGCAAAATAAGAATTTTTTTATGATTTTAAAATGATGCGGGACCGAAGCCGATGTGGCCGCCTACGTATCCCGCTGAGGGAATCAGGTCAAGACGTAGTTCGTGATGCAAAATAAGAATTTTTATGATTTTAAAATGATGCGGGACCGAAGCCGATGTGGCCGCCTACGTATCCCGCTGAGGGAATCAGGTCAAGACGTAGTTCGTGATGCAAAATAAGGATTTTTATCATTTTAAAATGATGTGGGACCGAAGCCGATGTGGCCGCCTACGTATCCCGCTGAGAAAATCAGGTCAAGACGTAGTTCGTGATGCAAAATATAAGAATTTTATGTAATATGCATTTTGTTGTTTTTTTTTTTTTTTTTTGAAAAAGTGGAAGGCAAAATTACATTCCGACTTCAGTTGATACCAACAATTAGTATTGTGCATAAGGATTTTCGTTTATTGCTTTCAGTCTAACCAAGATTGGCTCCGGTGTAATTCACACAGCTTCAGATAGTACCTCAGACATACCTGAGTGTTGACACACCTGCTTGCATCCAAGGTTTCGAACTACACGTAATCTCACGTTTCAAATGCCCTCACTGAAAGAAAGTCTCATTTCACACATATATTTCAGTATTTTGAATTTTGGGACGTTTAGAGAAGTACGCTCACACTAAAAAAGATGTTCAATGCATGCAATTGTGATACCATAGGCTTGGCCGTCATGTAAGTATCCACTAATGTGAGAACCCTCAGTATAAGATCATGTAGGGCTTGTCACGGGCTTGTAATGTAGGCTTGGGGAAAGGAATGGATATCATTTGGATAAAAAGTGACTAATCATTCCTCGAGAGTTGGACTACGTTCATGTTTGATATTTGTGCGCTTTAATGCTGACTTGCTTTCTTTTTGTCTCAGTTTTTCTGTACTGACTTCTTTTGAATCTTTCATTTGGAGCCCCCCTTTTTTTTTCTCGGGGTTATGTATTCCCCTTTTTTTTTATTATCGGGGCTTTTGATTTCCTCTTTATGTGAAGTCGTCTTTTTTCTTTTTCTTTTTGAGACTTTGACAATTTTTGTCTTTGCAAACTTCAGCTAGAATTTTGTCAGCCACTTGCACATTTCTAAAAGCACTCGAGGAGGTCGGGCCAAGAGAGGGATAGTGCGTACGCACTCAGAAAGGGTATAGGTGTAATATGCGGTTGTCAAAAAATAGGTTTTAGGCTCAAATGGGTTTACTAGGGATAATGTTATTTGGTAGGCTGAAAAGGCTCAAACCGGTCAAAGAAAACCTACGATCATTTCCTACACCGAGTGTTACTCAGGATTTCGCCTCAACAAACATTGAAGCCAAGTTCTAGATCACAATGCAACGCAATTAAACTTATTCAAACACTCACCACACAATGCATATGAAACGATGAGGTTGGTTTCGTCCTTATCTTGGAAACACGCAAGACAATGTCATTTACGGGTGTGAATAAGAGCTACCAAAAGAATTTATGGTTTACCACAAAGTCAACCCATACTGTTTTTTTTTGTTTTTTGTTTTTTTTAATTTTTTATGCACACTTGTAACTGTGTTGGTATCAACAAAGTCAAACAATAATACTTTAAAAAAATGTTTTTGTATTTTTGAATAACTTTTTTTTTTTTGTATTTATGATTTTTTTTTTTGAATAAAGGGTACCGAACCCGAATAGGGCTGCCTACGTATCCCGCCGAGGGAATCAGGTGCGCGTAGTTAATTCAAATATGTTATAAAATGTATGCTCGAAAAGAATTTATCAATAAAATGATAGCAATATAAAGCTGTGCAAAAGAAATGATTGTCCACTGTGGACGAATGCAAAGTAAAATGAATGCCCGAAAACATGATGAATGAGATGCATGAGTGAGAAATGCGCTCTTTATTATTATTATTTTTGTGGTTTTTATTTTGTGGTGTCGAACCCAAAATGAGTTGCCTACGTATCACACCGTGTGGTGAGAATCAGACACGCGTAGTTCAGAATAATTATGCTGTAAAATGCATGATATGAAAGAACTATGTATTTAACGCTAAACATATCAATTGAGTTTGCAAATATGAATAAAAATACAAAGTATAAAAGAACTGAGAGCGATGTCTCGTTGAATCTGGTATAAACTGATTTCTATTAGTCAACATAACTACCGCTCATTTTTGTGATGATTTTTTTTTTCGACCGTCCTAGGCTGCTTGTGAGGACGACCTTCCTGAAAAAATATGAGAGATAGGTGAGTAGGAAAATGACAAAATAATAAAAACGCAGAGGTGTGACAATGTAGTCAAATACTCCCCTGATTGGTTCGACCGGACTGGTGGTTGATGCTTCACAAAGTCCAAGTTGTGCTATTCAAGAGTGATTTACGCAGTAGAAGTCCTGATTGCAATGTGACAGCAAAAGTGCAAAAATGCAAATGCTCGAGCCCGGAATCACAAAAGGGTAATTATTGCATTAAATAATATGTACAGAGTTGCTAGCGACACACAATAATAAACAAAAAGCATGCAAATCAAGCGCGTGCCCTAATATGTTTGGGACCTCCCTTATGTCAGAGGTGAGCCTAAACGCCAAATATGCGGGATTATAATAAATAAATCCAAGCCGTTAAACTGCAATGTTTTGTTGGAAATGGCGACCAAATGACGGTGCACTTTTTCCAATTTCGGCGTGTCATGACCAGGCTTGGATCCGTCTATCATTATCACGCTACACATATATGCTTATTGGTCGTCGGGTTGTGAAACCCAACGACAATTTGGAGGATTTCCTAATCGTGGAGACGATACCAAGGCTCGACCCACCTAGGGTTTATGCATGCATGACTTAAAAAATAAAAGTGTGGTATAGCTCTATATTAGGCTTTCTAAGATTTGGCTTACTAGACGCAAGGTTCCCGAGTGGACAACTCGAGTGAGAAGGCTACGCGGCCACCAGTTAGACCGGACACTCCACGTATATTACTAACTCTCCTAAATTTGGGTTTTGAAGAAAGAATTTTGCTGATGCACCAAGCGCACCTCACGTGTAGTGTGTGATAGTGTGAATTTTCCAGAGTGGAATAAATATGAGCGGAATGCCAGTTTAAGGGAAGCAATAAAATAATGTAGCAATTAAATTAGTTAATTACAAAATAAAAGCAAAACAATATAAAATATTTACAACAAATATAAAAGCAAAATAAAGTGCAATATTTAATTAGCCTGGGTTTGCTATGATCAAGAACCTGATATCCCCGGTAGTCGCCATCTTTATCGCGCTTTTTGACCTCGGGGGTCTGAACGGTATCCGCAACGTTGCTCTTCGGCGCGGTTCCCTGGATGGAGCAATAATTGCTGTTTTGAGGAGTGGCCACCTAATTATTTAAGTGAATTAGGACACTTGGTTTATTGCAATAAAAATACTGCATTTGACCTCCATTTAATGGTCTGCGAAATTAGTGAGATTCTGGATCAGGGTTCTTTATTATCCTAAAGGGAAAGGGTTAGGCATCCTTTAAGATCCGCTAACTTGCGGTTATTCGTTCAAACCTAGGTTAATTATTTATTGCCCTTTTTATTCTACGTGTTCTAACCATTTTTCATAATTTATAATAAAAATAAAAATGCAATATAAGAATAATAAAAACTAAAATTAAATGCGACATAAAATAAAACACCGGGACATCTTTTAGCTCTTTTTAGGCTTTCTGCACAAGATGATCTCCGGGTACCTGCACAAACACTTAGTAAAAGTGTTAGTAATAGAATGAATAATTTTAAAGCAATGACAGAAATTAATAAATAAAGCCAAAAAATAAATAAATCCGTCTTTTGCACAGAGGAGGCCTTGGAAATCAGACGGAGATTCCTTCATCGGCCAATATTGTTAAAAACAATAAAATAAATAAAACTTTCAGATCCGCGCCAAAACAGTAATAGTTTTAAACATGGAGGGCTCAAATATATAAAAATAAAGTGGGACATCCTAAACAAGTGCGGCTGCGAGAATTCGCCCTGCCAGCGCATGTTGGTTATCCTGTGTAATTAGAAGAAATTATCAACACCCAGAAAGTTTCATTTATTTTATTTTCCGTCTTTGCAACTGTGGAGGCCTCAAAAATCGACGGATAACTTTTTCATCGGCCATAAGTGTAGTATCTTGTTCAAAATCAGTTTAATACTTTCACCAAGTGTAATAAATTGTTCAAATCAATTCCAAAAAAAGAAAAATAAAGAAATCGGTCCTTTAACTTGCCAAAAACAAACCAGTAAACCAGCGACCACAACCCAAATGAACGAGGTGATAAAAATGGTACAGAACAGTAATCGGGCTCGGAAAGGTCGCCGGAAATTTCAGAACATACCCAAAATCGAAAAATCAGTAACAGCAAAATAGTGGGTAAAATCAGCCAAGAAATCCGAATGGTAAGCCCAAACAAAGGTCGCCGGAGTTTTCAAAACTCCGGCCAAACGCTAAAGCCACAAAAATCAGTCCGAACAAACGGAACAACAACGGCACCACAGCAACGCAACAAAACAAAATAATCAGCGAAAATTAGTTCAACGCAAGAAATCAGAAAATAGCAAAGCGGTAGCCAACAACATCACCGGAAAATAGTAGGAGCAGGACAGTTCGCCGGAATTTTCAAAACGTCGCCGGAGTTCCTAAAACTCCGGCCAAAATACTAAAATGGCGCAAAATCAGCCCAACAAAACAGAAGCAAACCGACGAACATCGCAATATCACCGAACCAGTTCGCCGGAGTTTTTAACTCCGGCCAAATTACTAAAATAAATAAAAATCAGTCCCAACAACACAGTACGCAACAGAACGTCGAAAACCAATGTCGTCGGCGTTTCAGACTCCGGCTATTTTGAGTAGCACAAAAGGAAAATGGCGGCGTCACTACCACGGCTAACGCCGGAGCAACGCCGCCGTGGTGTTTGATGCAGGCAGTGATGAGGTTCGCGGCGGAAGGTGTTCGCCGGAACAGTGGGTTCGCCGGCTGGGTTGGGCGACGAGAGAGGGCGACGGAAAAGGTTTTTAGAGAGAGGGTGAGCGGCTAGAGCTTAGGGGCGGCTGAGGGGAAAAGATGAGTGAAAGGGAGAGAGGAGTGAGCTGATATTCTGTTGTGAAGTGTGCGGCTGCCCCCCTTTTAATAAAAGGGGGGGTAATGTTTAATATATAGGGTAGGTTTTTAGGGTTTGGTATTTGGGGGGGAAAATGAAAAGTGGTTTTGATTTTAGGGGGGAAAATAAAAGTGGTATTGTTTGGATGAAATAAAAAAAATGATGTTGGATTGGACTGATTCAAATCGTGTCTTGGACTGGACTGGTTTGACAAAATGCAAGACAGATTAATTATTTAAAAGAAAAAATTATTTAAAAAGCTGCAAATTATAAAAATGCAAATGCCGACGCAATAATAATAAAATACAATATTTAGCAAATATTTAATGCATGATTAAAAATTACAACGGGATGTCAATTAATTATTTAAAGAGATGCAAATATTATTAAAATAAACGACGGTGTAATAATAATAGAAATATAATATTAACAAAAACATTATGCTTAAATTAAAATAAAAAGATGCAATGTCATTTCGTGAAGAAATAAACATAGAATATTATGTAAAAAATGCAAAAATGATGATTAAAATGCGGTGTCCTAAAACACATAAAATTGCAATAAATATACAAAAACGGGTCAAAATTGACTGTCAACACGCGGTATCATAAGGATACAACACTTGCACAACAAGGCTAACACAAGCAAACATAGGCAAGTTACTCTCACTCAAGGTACTTTCATTTTATGCCGAAATTCCGGGTTTTAACCCCAAAGTACTACGTACTTTAACTCTTTAAAAAGATCCATTTCTTTCACAAAAGTCACATGATACTAACACCCGTAGTATCAAAATAGAGTAACTATTATTTTAAGTAAACCAAAACAATTTCCATACTTTCTTTTGAAATAAACCAAGACAATACCATGCCTCCTTTTTAAACAAAAACACTTCTCAAAATAATATAAGTTTCAAAACTTCAAATTCTCAAGTCCCTTACTTTAAATCAAGTCCCATAACGTGGGAAATCAAGTCTCATATCTTTTTAAAACAAATGTCAAGTTACCATTTTAAACCCAATAATAAACCACTCTTTCGTTTTCATAAAGTTGTTATAACTAACTTCCTATAAAGCTATTATAACACTTTATGTTTTAAACCAACCAAGGACAACTACTCTCATTTCCGAAATCAAGATAACTTTATTCTTTTTATGACCAAGAGACTTACACGACTTTCAAAATACTTCAAGTTTCTTAGCTTAGAAAACAAGTTTCTTATCTTTAGAATATTTCCAGAATCAATACTTTCAAAACAAGTATTCCATACCTTTCCACATCAAGACATCCTTGTCTACCTTATTAGGATAAACCATTCTTATAACCTTTCCTTAGTAACCGGTGAGTTAATTCTCTAACTCAACCAACTTAGACATTCTTAAAACAAGTCAAGCATATCGAATGAATTTACTTCATTTAAATCACGTACGACTACCGTACTATACAATTATAACTACTCATGCTAAAGAGATAAGAAAGTTTCCACATACCTCTCCGGCTTAATCCACTTGCCAAGTCCAATATGTCGTCCGTAGTATGTCAACCTATAATGACCATAATACGTCTATTAGCTTCTAGCTTCAACGTAGAATATTCTAATTGTAAAGTCCCTTATTCTACGGAAAATTGGACAGCACTTCCTTTGTTTCTACGTACTTTTCCACCTTTTTCAAGGCTCAATTCAATAACCAAATGCCACTTTTAAGGCCCAACAATTCAACAATACAAAGGGGATTACACGTCTAACCGGACGTGTAAAATTCTGCCCCACAATTCATATTAAACAATACAATATTTCCAAGCCATAATCGGCTACCATTTTCACAACAATTATCAATTCCCTTTCAATTCCTTTTTCAATCCAAGTTGTTATTCCAACATGTTATATACCCTATAACAATTATGACAACTACAATTCCTTTCTTCCTTAACACGCGACGATTGTAACTATCGACCAAATTGTATTTCAACCCCATTGGTTAACAAGGTCATTTTCGGATTTAGGCTTCCAACCTCCCTAACACTTACAAACCCCCAATACTTATTTTTCATGATTGTATAAATACATCACTATAACAATATGAAAACTTCAATCACTAAGTAGACAAGATTGTTACCTTGAAAAAGCCCAAAACAGTCCAACAAATCTCACCCACTTTAGCCCTCTTTCCGCAATTCCTCTTCACATTAAATCACCTCTACGAACCTCCTACAAGCTTGCCAACATATTTCCTTCTTGCCGCCTTTCCGATAATTTCATCTTTGACTTAGGGTTTTATCAACTTTTGAGAGAGAAGAGCAAGTGTTTTGGATGACCTATAAGTGTAGAATGGCCAAGTCTTGCAAGACTTGGCCAAGATATAGGCCTTATCTTGATCCACAAGTTGGGGGAGACACTTGTCGCCCTCCCATGGGCTGTTAACAAAATATCTTCTGATTTTCCCCTGTTTTTCGCGAAAATTCCCGCCTCGGCGCCGCGGCCCTGGAGCCGGCGCCGCGGCGCTGAAACTTCTGACCCCATCAGTACATCCGGCGCCGCGGCCCTGCATCCGGCGCCGCGGCGCTGTGGCACCTCACTGAAAATACTTTCCTGTTCGTCTGCCCACTGAACATGTAACCTCCATAACTTCCTACTCCGATATCCTATCGACGAGCGGTTTGTTGCGTTGGAAACTAGACTCAACGAACTTCATACTGGGCTATTGAAACACCTAGAAACTCCCAATGAACTAGGAAATATACCGCTCCAAAGTTGACTCAATAACTGTCCAAAAACATTCTGTCCACTTATCTTTCCAATTTCAATTCTTATTTCCTTTCGTACGTTCCCAACACATGACCTGGAATTTCGGGGTGTAACAAGTTTCTATCAAAACTTGTCTTGCAAAATTAGGTCATAGATCTGAATTTCCTTTTTGTTTTTTCAATGTTGGAATATAGAAGTGCCAAAGAAAAAAACTAAAGACCTACAATTTGAGGGGCAAATATTAAAGACCACACCAAAATAGGGGGTTTTGTGTGAATTTCTCCAACAAATTGCACATATTTCCCTTCATATGGAGTGGTCTTTAATTTTGGCCATTCAAATTGTTGGTCTTCAATTTTTGTCCCTTCTTCTCTATTTAATAAAAAATTATGGAAAATTTAACTTTATTCGCGTATATGAAATTATAGATTCTGGGTTCAACCCCCAACAGAGTAAAAAAGATTTCGCAAGGCATAACTTCTGTAAAACTTATGCCTATTCAAGGCATAACTTTTGTAATATCCTACATAACTATGCCGGACAAGGCATAATTTCTATAGGCATAATTCTATAGGATAATTTTATTTCTACAGAATTATGCCTTAAGGCATAACTTTAATCTGAATAGGCATAGTTAGTTATGAAATCGTGTATTGTGAAATATTTTTACTCTGCTGGGTTCGAACCTAGAACCTCAGGGGTAATTTCGTTTACTTGAAGTGACGAAGGGCAAAATTTAAAGACCTACAATTTGAGGGGGAAATTTAATGACCATCCGAATTTAGGGGCAATCTTGTGAATCACCAGTCTTGGATGACTTAATGATTCCTTTGGGCAATTGCATGTAACAATGATATTGTGTTGGGCTCATTTTAATACGGGTCATACTGATGTGCCGAGAAATTATGATACATTTGTTATCAAATTCATATATTATTATTGTTCTTTATGCATTCGTAGTATATATTTCTCATATAATTTTGATTTTTGTAGGATTTTTGCCTTGGAACACCAAAATTGAAGAAATGTGTAGAAACATGGATAAAAGTGCTAAAAAGGAAAGAAGTGCTGAGAAGACCACTTATGCTAGATGGAAAACCAGAATGCTGACCGTAGAAGGGTAGGCAACCTTGCAGATTTCAACAATGAATTGAAGACTCCGGAGCCCCAAAGTGCAACCCAATATGTGATCCGCACTTCTGTTCTGCGGACTACATTCTAATTTGCGAACCAGTGCTCCAAATCAAGTCTAGCCTAGATTGCGAAACACAAGGGCACTTCTGTGGACCACAGTTCAATTCTGCGGACCACACTTCCTGTCGCAGTTACTGACAGTCTAGACAAAAACTCACTCTGTGAATTCTAGGTCTGTTTTGTAGACTGCAGACCTGTTATACGGTAACAGAGTGGTTAGCAGTGGTATTTTTATAATTACGTTAAAGTCTAAATTTTGGGTCCCTATATATATGTACCTATGATTTTGTGATGGGACATCCATTTTTAATCACTTTATGCATTATCTAGTCTCCAAAAATCTTGGTTGGTGTTCCATTTTTGTGGAGACAAGTTCCATTATCAATATAATATCATTGTAAGCCTTATTTTATGCTTTTTATGTTATATTTCATTTATTGCTTGTGTATACTTATTATTTAACATGAGTGGCCACAATCTAGATTGGGGTTGTGACAAAATAATAAAATGTGATAGTTCGGGTAGTTTATAAATATGAATTGGGTATGATAATATGAAATTTAATTACCTCTCATTACTAATAACTAAGGGACGATTGCAAACACCCATTTAATGAATATTGTCTCTAGTCAAATTAGAGAGAAGTTTCTCTCACTAAGGAAAACGCTCTCAACGTTTCTCCTTGGTTGCTCCTCACGGTTTTGGTTCTTCCCTCTCCTCCTAATCTCACACTTTCAATTGATTCTTCAATAATCGACGTTTAGAGTTCATGAGAAAGACAAAGCGGTTTACACGCTCTAGCAATGATTCCGGTGGTTCCGGAGGTTCTTCGAAATCTAGATCCAAGAAAAAGAAAAAGAATGGTGGAAGTCCAACTATTGTTAAAGAGAACTTAATTCCAGCAATCCCAGACCCCACGGTGTTAGTACATGTCACGCCTGATATGCGTATTCCACTAGAACATGTGGTGGATGATATCACGTTACAAAAGATTCATGATTGGGGAAAAAGTATAGAGGTTGCTAGCCCGGACAGAAGCAAGTGTGAAGGTGAAGAAACTATGAAGGATACCCCTATCTCTGTCCACAAGCCTCAGGATAATGCCCCCTCCAAAGCTCCCGGCAAATCTTTAGAAGTTCGGACAACTATAGACACTCCATCCTCTCCTAGGAATGACGATACAAACGCGGGTAATTCTGTGAACTCCGGGACCACAACGGAAGAGAATGGCAACCACGGGAGCATAAAAATCTCACCACTTAGAGGTATATTGCCCAGAAAAGCCGGAAAAGCTAGAAATTTTGGGCGAGGAATTTCAATCGGCGAAACATTGCATGAAGGAATTCTCGGGTCTAAACCGGGTCGGGAGGCGGGTCAAATGGACAAGGCTGGTCAGGAGGGTATCCATGGGTCTATAATTACTACTAGATCTCGGGGTACAATGCATGATGTGGATACCGAAGGGTCATCTATTCCCAAGGAGCCTAATAACTTACCTTTCTTAATTGGCGCGGGAGTCAAATAGTCTATTGTATTTAATGGGCAGCCTACTTTCGCGGGTGCCAAAGAGTCACACATCTCTAATAATCAGCCTTCTTTGAGCCCTCCTAGAACCACGAACCATTCCTTCCCCACCCTAACCAGCTTTCTAAACGGACTTCAACATAAGAATCCCAATATCCCATTTTCATTTACTTCTTCCTTGGACATTGGAAACGATAAGAACTTTCCACCTCTCTCCTCATCTACTTCCTCAATACCTCCCAGATTTCATAATGACACACCCCAACCCCCTTCCATAACATCACTCTCACCCGAAATGCCCAACTCTTTCCCTACCCTCCCAAATGGCACTCGCATACTATCTCCAGATGCGGGCCCAAGCTCTACCCCCGCTAACCCTATCCCTCAGTCTACATTACCAAGAAGGACAGCAGGCAACATGCCCACTGACAATTCTAGATTTCATCATGCGCACCCACCCGGTGAGGCATCAAAGGGAGAAGTACCCCCCTCTCAACGCAATGGTCCCAATACGCAAAAGAAAACCTATGCGGGAGTCTTTGCGGGTTCCAGAATTGAATCAAAAGGAATGAAACTTCAATTCATTGATCAACAAGGAGAAGATGTAGAACTAGAAGCTACGGATGAAGTCCCCTTCATTGAAACCTGGGGATATTATCTTATAGGCTGCTTCACGGGCCCTTTCCCGGGAAGAGAGACGCTGAATTCCATTGTTAAGGGATGGGGAGTGAAGTGTCGTATCATCCCATACGGCAAAGGTTGGACAATATTCAAATTCATGACGGAGGAGGAACGCACGAATGTGCTCCACGGAGGCCCTTATATGGTCTTTGGAAAAACCATGATGTTAAAACCAATTGATAAAGGAGTATTACTAACGGATGACTTATTCATGGATATCCTGATATGGGTCACCTTCCATGACATTCCCCTTTCGGTTTGGAGTGCAACAGGCCTTAGTAAGATTGCATCGCGTGTGGGAAAACCTCTATACACGGATCAATTTACCAAAGAAAGGTCTAAGATGAACTACGCAAGAGTCTTGGTGGAAGTTGATGTTAGTAAAGAACCTGTGACAGAATTTGGTGTTAAACTGCCCGACAATCGAAGATACATCCAAAAGGTGAAATATGAGAACTACCCCGATTTTTGTTATCATTGCGCCTCTTTTGGTCATAATCATTTGAAGTGTAAGAAACTGATGCAAGATACCATCACTCATGAAGCACGGAAATCCGACAACCCATTGGTACCGCCTTGCAATGAAGGCATTTCTTCTAACTCCGGACCTATTATGGTTGCGGATCACAATGGTCCTTCTAACACTGATCCACCACTTCCTCAGCATCCCGTGGGTAGTGTTAACTTGATAGAAGTTGAGAATTATGAGCAATCACTGCCGCATATTCCCGGAAGTGTAGGGGAGGCTCTTGACCTTCAAATCCCTCCGGTTACGGACCTTCCTGGCTCTTCGTGCTTACGGGTATCACTTGAGGGGTCCTCCAACCAAAAACCCCATACTGGTCTTGTGCAACATGAGAGGCTGAGTAAGGAGACTTTGCAAACTGATAAGAGCACACCATCTGACCCGCACCCTCCTCGAGATGTGGGTACTTGTAGGAGTACTAAAGAAGAGCTTATCCGCGCATCACGTTGCATAAACTTTGAGCGCGGTGAACATAGCCTAATTGAGACCCCTGCCTTGACTTCTAACAACAAGGAAGAAGGATGGAAAGAAGTTATTTCAAGAAAGAATATCAATTTGACGATAAATGCGAAGCGCGGGGATGCTACTAAATCCTCCATTGTTTCCTAATGAAAATTCTTTGTTGGAATGTCCGAGGTCTTTGCGGACAGAGGGATAGGGCAGTCACACAAACTCTTGTGTGCAGGCTTGCAAAACAACATGATGTGGCATTGGTCTGCCTAATAGAAACTAAATTCAGCCGAATGCGGATTGACTCCTTTACTTCTCAAAGATTCTGTGCTTGGAAATTTTGCACCAACATAGATTTCATTGATGGCGGAAGAATGCTTGTACTTTGGGACCCCTCCAGAGTTAGTTGTGATGTGCTTGGTATGGACTCTCAATATATCCATGTCCAAGCACGTTGCAACATTTCTCAAGTGTCCTTTCTTGCTACGTTTGTGTATCCGGTCTATAGCATTCCGGAAAGAAGGAAACTTTGGCATCATCTCACCCACTTGGGCACGGGTATTGTCATGCCTTGGATAATCATTGGAGACTTTAATACTTATTGCTACCCTCATGACAAGGCCGGTGGTCCTCCGCTCACGCCTTATGCACTTAGGGACCTCAGGGAATTCAGAATTGCTCACGGACTTGATGACACCCCTTCTATGGGGTCCTTCTACACTTGGACGAATGACTCAATTTGGTCCAAGTTAGATAGAGTGTTAATGAATCAGCATTGGAGTGACTTGAACCTAGAATGCTCAGCCAACTATTTGCCTATGGAACCAGTCTCGGACCATTGCCCCGTGATTGCTTCGGTAATCGCATCTTGTGGTATTGGGAAATGACCTTTCAAGTTTATGAACATGTGGCTCTCACATCCAGCCTTTGAGAATATCCTAACTTCATGTTGGAGACAGCGTGTCTTTGGAACTGCCCAATTCACATTGGTCACAAAATTGAAGTCGTTAAAGAAGCCATTGCGGGATTTAAACTCTAGTGAATTCGGGAGTATTGAACAAAGAGCAAATGCGGCTAACATGGAATTTAAGGAGGCTATAAATGAGCATATGGAGAATCCCTTTGATGAAGACTTAAAAGCCAAGTTCAAGTCCTTAAGAGTTAAAGTCAATCACCTCCTTGAATCCGAGAGACACTTCTTAAGACAAAAGGCGAGGCAAAAACATTTGATTGGAAGTGATAGGTGCTCCAAATACTTCCATAGTTTGATCAAGAGAAGCAATGTTAAGAACTCGATTACTTACCTTGTAAAAGACAACGACAATACCACAACATCTCCCGGTGAAGTGATAGGCATGCTGGTTGAGTTCTATAAAGGACTTCTTGGATCCTCTCGACCCGTAACAAGCGTCGACCTTGCGGTACTTGATTGTGGTCCGAAGCTAGGGGAGGAGGATGGCTCATTCCTTTTACATCCTGTCTCCCCAATGGAGGTTTGGGATGCTCTATCTGATATTGGAAATGACAAATCACCTGGCCCGGATGGTTTTTCAGCCGCCTTCTTTAAGAAAAGATGGAAGGATGTGGGACATGATGTAGTAAGGAGTATACAAGAGTTCTTCTCTTCCGGGGTGCTCTTGAAGCAAGTGAACCATACAATACTCACCCTTCTACCCAAAACAGATCGGGACCCCAAGGTGAGTGACTTTAGACCTATTGAATTGACAAATGTGGTATACAAGATCATTACTAAGATCCTAGCTAACCGGATGGCAAGGTTTATTCCTACATTAGTTGATAAATGCCAAGGAGCTTTTGTGAAAGATAGAAACATGGTTGAGAATGTCTTCATTGCCCAAGAACTCGTGAGAGGCTATAATAGAGCTAGAGTATCGCCAAGATGTATGCTCATGGTGGATCTTCGGAAAGCCTTTGACACAGTCTCCTGAAATTTCCTTGAATCGGTACTAAAAGGTCTCAAGTTCCCGGACAAATTTGTAAGATGGATTATGGAATGTGTAAGCTCTACTTCATTCTCGCTTTCAATCAATGGAGAGTTGCATGGCTACTTCACGGGTAAATGCGGCTTGAGGCAAGGTGATCATATGTCTCCTATGCTCTTTATCCTATGCATTGAATACCTTTCCAGATTGCTCAAGCTTAAAACTTCGGATAGAATCTTTTCTTTTCATCCAAAGTGCAAAAGACTAGGCATCTCTCACCTTGCCTTTGCGGATGATCTCATGCTTTTTGCCAAAGGGGATCTATCTTCGGTTGGTGTCCTTATGGATTGTCTTGAAGATTTGGAGGCGGCTTCTGGCCTCACACTTAACCTGTCAAAATCTTCCATCTACATTGCGGGAGTACAAGATTCTATCCGCGACTTGATCTTGGCAAGAGTTGGCTGCCCTTTAGGAGTCTTTCCCGTGCGGTACTTAGGGGTCCCTTTGTCTCCAATCTCTGTCTCTGTGGATCAGTTTGCCCCTTTCACTAGTGCAATCTCGGGTTACATTCAGAAATGGGGACACCACTCACTCTCATACGCGGGTAAATTGGAACTTATCAGATCGGTGGTTCAGGGTGTTGAGAGCTTTTGGTTTCGAGCTCTACCCATTAGCTCTTCAGTGCTCAACAAGGTTCGCTCTGCTTGCATCCAGTTCTTATGGGGTGGCAAGCCACCAAGAGTCGCTTGGGATGAAAGTTGTGTGCCTCAATCTGAAGGAGGTCTAGGCCTCATGGACATCAAAGTATGGAATCACACCTTACTCTCTCGGACCATCTGGAAAGCTCACACAAAGGCGGATACATTATGGGTTCAATGGATTAATAGCTACTACTTGAGGAATCAGTCCATTTGGGATTATGAGGTACGCACTAGAGATTCCCCTTTATTCAAGAAGCTTTGTGGCATCCGGGACACTTTCATAAGCATCTTTGGGAATCAAGAAAACACTACTGCCGGCTTGAAGAAATGTTGCATCAATGGGAGATTTGATTCGGGTCTTGTGTACGACGCCTTGCGTACCCCGAGAGAACATAAGCTTTGGATGTCTCAAATCTGGAAAGGTTACATTCCTCCTAAATTCTCATTCACGGTTTGGCTCACTTGTAGGAAGCGTCTTGCTACTAAGGATACTCTCTCCTTCCTAAACTTAGCAGACAAGCCTTGCGGATTCTGCAAGCGAGCCAATGAGACAAGGGCTCATCTTTTCTTTTCTTGCACCTTCACTCACAAGATTTGGAAACACACTAAAGAATGGTTGGAAATTAGAAGAGAAATGACAACAATTGAAAGTGCACTCAAGTGGATCAAGAAAGAACACCGCGGGACTAGCATTCAATCCAAAGCCATCCTACTTGCCTTTTGCATAGTGGTATATGAGATTTGGAGAACAAGGAATGAATTGTTGTTCGCGGGCACTAGCTCAACAGCGGATGAGGTTGTAGCAAAAGTTAAAACAACAACATATAGAATTCTTTATGATTTAATCCCCTCTTGTAATGTCACCTCTGAGTGAACGCCCCTTCCCTCCTTTATTTCTTGCTTTTTGTTACGTTGAGGATTGAGAACCCTCAATGATTGATTGTAAGTTTCCAGTTTCTTTCTTAGTAATAAATATTACCATTTACCCGGGAATTGTTTTTTTGAAAAAGGAGGCTAGAGTCTAAAAAATTAGCATATTAATTATGACTTGGGGATTTAAACCTCATTTAATGATTCTAAACTAATGATAATTAATGGGTGTTCATATATACCATACTTTAGAGCTTGAGAATACCTAAAGTGAAATTAGGTGGGTCAATTGACAAATTCCCACCTAGAGAGTAGTTTCCATTCCCCACACCACACTTATTACACCCAACCTTAGCACAACCCAACACATCTTCCATGTATAAAGTCATAACCATAACATTACAACTTATTTGATATATCAATTGTTATTTGAATTTGCTAATTGGATAGTGTAAATCAAACAATCAATCAAACAACTCAATTACCATATAAAGTAAAGTACTTAGTAAAGCAATAATATAATGTGACTATGATTAATTTTTATCATATTCCTTGTGGGATTCGACCCCAACCTAGTTGGGATACTATATCTGACAATAGTCGTGTTATATCATTTAATGATGTAATTTGGGCGAGATCAAATTTTGGCGCCGTTGTCGGGGAATACGGTCTTGAAATTTTCTATTTGTATATTATTACTTTGCTAAAGCTTTATTTCTAAATTTATGTGTACTTGTTATTTTTATGATGTATGTGTTATGGCTGAGTTGTCCGATGATGAGGGAAACGTAGAGATGGCCACATTTGCTAATGTCATTCGGCCACCTCAACTTCCGGGGAATGCAAGTTTCCACATAACCTCCACCATGCTTCATATACTCAACAACAAAGGCCTATTCGGTGGATTGGCATTCGACAAACTAAATAGGCACTTAATGAACTTCAATGAGGTCATCCCAACGTGTTCGAAGAAGTTGTGAAGGAAAGGCTCTTCCCCTTCTCTCTAACAGAGGAGACCACTATTTGGTTGGATGACTTGCCTTCCGAGTCCATCACTACATGGAGTGAGTTGGTGGAGGCATTCCTTGAGAGGTTCTTACCACCGGGTCGCATGCTCCAACTCTGAGACAAGATCTTGACGCTCCATCAATTGTCGGGTGAAGCCTTGCATGAAGCATGGCTAAGGTTCAAAAAGAAGTTCAAACAATTTTACAATCATGGGTTGAGCAATGATGTATTGCTCTAAAAGCGAATGCGGTAACAAGCATGGGTCAAGGTGCAATCGAGATAGTACCATATGATCATGAAAGATACAATGAGCAAGAGGAAGATGTGAACTTTGTGAACAACATACAGGGGGTTTTCGCCTTAATTATTAAGGATAAAGCCAACCGTAGCGATCTAGTAATCAAGGCAGAAATCGGGGTTGGAAAAATAACTAAGGCGGCCCAAATTGGAGAGAAAGGAACGAAGGAAATTGGAGGAATAACAACAATGGGTACCAAAACCAAAGCTTCAACCCTTATGTTCCCCTAGGGGCAAGCATACCAACAACTTACCCAACCTCCTCCCTACCATAATTGTGAGTCTACTAGAGATCTAGCTAGTTCAAAGCTTGAAGCAATATTTTCAAGGGTATTGAAAACTCAAGACAAGTTCGAGTCCAACATGAAGGGGCTCAACAATCTTGCATCTTCACATTCAACATCTATCAAGCAATTAGAGAGTCGATTGGGATAAATCACATCCACACTAAATCCAAGGCAAAAGGGAACCTTTCCTAGTGATACAGTAGTGAATCAAAGAAATGAAGGATGAGTGGTATCTCATTATCTAGCTATTTCTATAAGAAGTGGAAAGTGTTAGAAGAGCCAAAAAAGATGCCAACGGATGTAGTAGATGAGAGATCGATTGAGGTTGAGAAGGCAAAGAACAGTAATGCCAAGATGATAGATGATTATGTTTTGATTGAAGAAAATATGATTGAGAGAGATAAGGTGATTGAAAATGAGGAAGAGAATGACAAAGAAGAGAAGGCTCCAAAAGCCTTAAAGTCTATTCCAATGCTTCATCCAACCTTTCCACAAAGATTTGCTAAGAGAATTGAAGATGACAAGTTCAATAAGTTCTTGGAGATACTAAATCAATTATCAATCAATATTCCACTTGTTGAAGCTTTGGAACAAGTGTCGGGATATGTCAAATTTATGAAAGATTTGATAATGAAGAAAAAAGTGTGAGTTTTGAGATGGTGGACGTTACGCACCAATGTAGCACCATCGTTTCTAGCTCCATTGTGAAGAAGCAAGAGGATCCCAGTACTTTCACCATTCCATGAACCATTGGAGTGTACCAATTCGCAAAGGTCATTTGTGACCTTGGAGCAAGCATTAATTTGATGTCATTTACTATTTTCAAAAAGTTAGTTTTAGGCAATCCCCGACCCATAAGTATGAGGCTACATACTATGGATAGGACAGTGAAAATTCCAATGAGGATCATATATGATGTACTCATGAATGTTGATAAGTTCATTTTCCCCAACGATATTTTGAGGTTGACTATGAAGTTCCCATAATCTTGGGAAGACCATTCTTAGCGATGGGAAGAGCAATTTGTGAGTGGAGAATTGAAGTTATGAATGAATGATGAAGAAGTTACCTTCCATGTGTGCAAATCTATGGATATATGAGTGAATTCAGTAGAGTTGATGCTGATATTTATGTCATTGAAGGGGCTTTGATGGTGGTGTTGTTGAATCATAATGATAAGTTAGTTGAGAGGATTGCGGAGACCGTGCTTGCACTTGAGATCCAAGGTTCATATTCTTATGATCCTAGGCGATTGGCCTTGGACTTGAAAAATTATGGAGTCCATCCTCTCAGGCCTTCTATTGAGGAACCGCCAACTCTTGAGCTCAAGCCACTTCTAAGTCATTTAGAGTATAAGTTCCTTAGGTCAAATGACTCTTTGTCGGTTATTATCTCATCAAAGCTCAATGAAAGTCAAGTGAAAGCTATATTGTCTATCTTGAGAACCTATAAAAGGGCAATCGGGTGGACTATTGCAGATATCTGTGGGATAGGTCCGGGTGTGTGTACTCATCATATACATCTTGAAGAGAATAGTTCCACGAGTGTTAAATATCAAAGGAGGTTAAAACCCTCAATGCAAAAAGTTTTCAAGAAAGATATCATTAAGTGATTAGATGTCGGGTTGTGTGCCCTATTTTCGATAATGCATGGGTGAGTCTCGTGCAATGTGTGTCAAAGAAAGAATGGATCACGATGGTTCCTAATGATAAAATGAGTTGATACCTATAAGGATGGTAATCGTGTGGAGAGTTTGCATGGATTACCAGAAGATAAATAGTTCTATAATGAATGATTATTTCCTCTACAATTCATTGATAAAATGCTTGATAGGTTAGCGGTAAAAGCTTATTATTGCTTCTTGGACGGGTACTCGAGTTATAATAAAATTAAAATAACCCTGAAAGACTAAGAAACGATGACATTCACTTGCCCATATAGTACGTTTGCTTTTCAAAGAATGTCGTTTGGTCTTTGCAACCCGTCACCGTACAACGTTGCATGATGGTCATTTTCAATGATTTAGTGGAAGATGGTATGGAGGTGTTCATGGATGACTTATCCGTGGTTGGGGAGTCCTTTGAAAGTTGCTTGGAAAATCTCTCCCAAGTGTTGAAAAGATGTGAAGAGACCAACTTCGACTTGAATTGGGAGAAATGGCATTTCATAGTCACAGAAGGTATAGTCCTTGGTCACAAAATTTCCAAAGAAGATATTGAAGTGGATAAGGCCAAAATTGCAGTGATAGCTAAGTTACCTCCTCCAACAACCGTCAAGGGTATTCGAAGCTTCTCGAGGCATGTCGAGTTCTATTTAAGGTTCATTAAAGACTTCTCTAAGATCACTAGCCCGATGTGCAAACTCCTAGAGAAAGATGCTAAGTTTGAATTCAATGAAGCATGCCTCAAAGCATTTGAGGATTTGAAAGAAATGTTAGTTTCGGCTCCAATTATTGTGACTCTAAATTGGGACCTTTCGTTCGAAATGATGTGTGATTCAAGTGGAGTAGCTATTGGGGTATGTTGGGTTAAAGACATGGAAAAATTCTTTACCCGATTTACTATGCAAGTAGATCACTCAACGAAGCTTAAAAGAATTATACGGTGACAGAACAAGAATTGCTAGCCATTGTCTTCACATTTAATAAGTCCTGCTCCTACTTATGGGGTTCTAAAGTAGTGGTATATTTTGATCATGCAGCCCTACGATAGGTGGGTGCTCCTTCTACAAGAGTTCGATTTTGAGATAATAGATCGAAAGGGTTGTGAGAACCAAGTGGTAGATCATTTATCAAGAATTGAAGAGGTCGGAAGGCCAAACAATGAATTGAAAATCAATGATGTTTTTTCAGATAAGAAAGTATTTGCATCATCTCAAGATCTCATCCCTTGGTATGCGGACTTTGTAAACTATTTGGTAAGTGTAGTCATGTCGGATCATCTAAACTCTCATCAAAAGAAAAAAATTCTTGAGAGACTCCCGACATTATTGTTTGGATGAACCTTATATATTTCGAATTTATGCCGACAATATGATTCAAAGATGTGTGCCCAAAGTTGAAACCTTGCCTATCATGGAAGCATGTCATACTTCACCGTTAGGGGTAACCATGCTAGTCAATGCATGACCTCCAAAATTCTTCAAAGTAGTTTTTCTTGGAACAATCTATAAAGATGCCTATGAGTTTGTGAAGAATTTTGACCAATGTCAAAGGGAAGTCAATGTCTCTAGAAGGCATGAGTTGCCTATGTCTCCTATTCTTGAGGTGGAGTTGTTTTGACGTATGGGTAATTGACTTCATGGGGCCATTTATGAGTTCGTTTGGTAATAAATATATCATTTTGGCGGTTGATTACGTGTCCAAGTGGGTTGAAGTTGTAGCCCTTCCAAATAATAAAGGGAAGAGTCACCGCATTCCTCAAAAAGAATATTTTCACTCGGTTTGGGACCCTTAAAGCTATCATAAGTGATGGAGGCTCTCACTTTTGCAATAGATTATTTGTTTCTCTTCTTGAGAAATATGGGGTAAAGCTTAAGGTGGAAACTCATTACCATCCCCAAACAAGTGGTCAAGTGGAAGTGTCCAACTGGGATATCAAGAGCATTTTGACAAAGACGGTAAACCTCATTACGACGAATTGGTCAAGAAAGTTAGATGATGTTTTATGGGCGTATAGAACGACATACAAGTCTCTGATTGGTATGTCACCATACAGGTTGGTATTTAGAAAGTCATGTTATCTTTCGATAGAGGTACAAGGCTCTTCGGGCATTGAAGAAACTCAACATTGATTGGGAGAATGATTCGTAGTTAAGGGTGGATTAACTCAACGAGATGGTTGAGTTTCGTCCCCAAGCTTATGAAAGTTTCGTTCCTTACAAAGAGGGGATGAAATTCCTCCATGACAAGAGGATTTTTGAAGCGGGAATTTTCACCTAGCGACTTGGTCTTGCTCTACAATTCTAGACTCAAGTTGTTCCCCGAGAAGTTGAAGTCAAGATGATCCAGCCCTTTCAAAGTCCAGTTCTGCGAACCGCGGAATAAAACTACGAACCCACTCCGACTGCATAATGGGCGTAAGGTATAAAATGGTTTTTTCCCTAATTCTTTTCACTCTCTCTTTCTCTCTCACGAGTCAAACTCAAATACTCTCTCTTCCCTCTCATATGTACCCTCTTCTCCATACACGAATCTCTCGCACAAGATCCACTTTACCTCACATCCCATCTCCCTCATATTTCAGTCGCTCAACGGGTATGCTTCGCTATTATGTTTTCTTTTTCTCGCAACGATTGTAAAAAAAAAAAGTGGTGTTGCTCATGAAATATAACTTTTGGGGTTGGGTGATAATTGTATGATATTTATGTGTGGCCCATGTAGCTCTTAGATTGTGTGATTATCCCTTATTGCCTTATTTTCCCTTTTTATTAGAAATCACATGAATGAGAATTTGTACATGCATAAAATTTATGAAATTGATAATATTGAAGTGTTGGGCTCGGGTTCAATTGCACTATTCTTGAATTTGGGTCGTTGATTTGTGTGGGAAGTGTGTGAATTGATCATAATTGCAAAAATTACTTATGCATGCCTATAATTGTTGAATTTGTCTAAATTGAAGTCGTAGCGAAGTCTGAGTACCTACGAGCATTAATTGAAAACATGTATTGGGTTATTTGTTGGTGTTGTGTTGGTATGGGTGTGTCACCATCGGATTTTGAAAAATCGAAGTGAAATCCTTAAAAATAACCCAAAATACGCCGACTGGGTGCCCTTTCGCAAGCCGCAAAATAATTATGTGGACCGCAGAAGGGAACCCCAGTCCGGAGAAATAGACGGTGAATGATCCTAGTTCATAGGCAATTCTGTGATGCCTTTTGCGGGCCGCAGAATGGTTCTACGGACCGCACAATAGGTCGTAGAATTTCCCAGTGAATTTTAACCTTCTGGGTAAAATTTCGATTGTGGTCTGCAGACCGCAATTTGGGTTTGCGACATCGCAAACCTGGACTGCAGCCCGCAGACCAGGTCTACGATCACTGAAGCTATTTCTAAAGTTCTACAATTTTTCTTTATTTTTCAATTTGCAGTATAAATTCTTATTTGTTTTGTGTGTTTTGTTCTTGTAATTATTTTATAAAAAACACAAAATAAAGACTCATCACGTCTCTTGTTTGCAGAATATGACTCCAAAGAAAATGCAAGCACAAAAGGGTGTTACCATTAATGAGCTGGCATAAGCGGCTAGATCGAGGCCCACTCCGGCCTGGATAATTCCTCAAAGCCAAGACAAGCTAACAGTGCGAACTTACAAAGCAACCATCGGGTTAGACAATAAAAGAAAACGTCCCGACACCATTATATCTAGTGATGAGGGGTCACAAACCTCCCATTCCACAGTGCATCCATTCTCCAGTCTATTGAAGGGGATTTTTTTAGAGGAAATTTCTTGAGCGGCAAAGTGGAGGCACAAAAGGATCCAAGAAGTAAACTGGTTTGGTGTCACGATGTCCAAATAACTCTACCAGAAGAGTAAGGATATGACCATCATCGAGGAGAAGCATATATCTATCAATGGTTTGAGGGACCAATTCTCCAGAGTCTGGGATTTCATTGTGTTTCATGGGTGGCAATCCTTCCTCAAACCATTACCATAATATAACAAGGAGTTGGTCCATGAGTTCGATGCCTCCTATGACACCTCTGTGCTAAAGAAAACAAATGGTCAACCCAAGCACTTCTGAAGGAGGTAGTGGTTCGTGGAGTCACCGTCCAGTGTGGTAGCATAACAATTAGCAAAGCCTTTGATCCAAACCTAACGTGTGACCACAATGAATAAGTCGTCAATCCATAATGGCCAGATTTTCCACACACAAAGCAACCTCATTGTTTGGACTTCTTGAATTCCATTTGATATAAATTCTTTTACTTTGCTTTTCTTTGTTGGATTTGATTGATGGCTTATTCAAAGGATTGACTTTATTATTTCCATTATAAGAATTTTCATTCTTATCTCTCTCCCTCGATTCCTCTTCGATTCAATGTGCTTTTGAATTTCTTCCAAAGAATTCTTTAGAATCATGGAGAATTTTCTTCCTATATCCTTTTCAAGATGGTGGCGATTTTGTTATAATTGCTCCAACTTGGAATGATGCAGGAAGTTCAATTCTCACAATCTTAACTGATTTACTATAACCTGTGCAGTTCATGTACTTGTGTCAAAATAAGTGTATCATCATTAAACTTGAACTCAAAATACTTAGAAATAAGAAACGTTTTGGTACCTTCCTCCTCGGCTTAGTATTTGAATTTCAAGACATTCCGGATTTTTCTGTCGAAGGTTCGACGGTATAGAGATCATAAAGACGATCAGAAAGTGCATTGAGAATGTGACTTCTACACATGATTTCATATTTCTCCCTCTTTTTACTTTGTTCCTTGAGTTCTTCAGGATCGTCATCCTTTGGTGGAGAAATTGGAGTAAGACTTGAATCAAGCACATAAAAGGTCTTTAAAGCACTCAACATAAACTTCAATTTGTCCCTCCATCTTGTGAAATCTGCACCATCGAAACGATCAAGACAGATAAAATCTTGATTCATAATTTTGATCGTATCAGAATCCATAACAAAACAAAATTGTGAAATTTGATATAGATTGAAGAACCAAATTGCCGAAGGGGAAAAATAAAAAATCAACCAAAAAAAATTAATGAAGGAACCAATTTCTGTTTTTCAAGGCAGTGAAACAAGAGAATAAGAACTCAACGAACCATAAAGAAGAACCAAGAAGACAAAAGCAAACTTTATTTTCTGTCACACTAACACCCTAAGGATCACAGTTATTTACCCAACCAAAAACGTAAATATTCTTCTACTTCAGATGACCAAAAATATCACCAGACTTCATAAAATTTCAACGCATCAAAAGAAACAATACCCCCAAACCAGAAAAAATATCATTTTTAGATTGTTGGGAAATAAGAATAATAAACACTGAATTGGAGGCTTGAAACACGTATGAAACGCTTTCCTAAAAACGATATTTGTCTTCTCCTCTACGAGATTGCTATGAGATTTATGCAAATAGTTTTAGTGGATATGACAAGTTTATGAATTTTTGCACTAAGCAAATAGTGAAGAAATCCTATTGAAAAACAAGAACTATGAATGGAGAAAAAGAAAAGAAAAAGTTGGCAGAAGAAGAAAAAGTGTTCTGCAAAGTTATGTTCAAGTGAGTTTTATAAATAAAATATTTAATAACCAACACACCCTTTTAATAAGACACATTTATTTAACTTTTAAATTTAAAATAATTAATAATATTTATATTTAAACAAAATTTCAACAATTCACACTAAAATTTTCAATAAACAATATATTTAGTTGATTTGTCATAAATAGTATCAGAGCTATTCTATCTGCAACCTTGAAAAATAGTGACATCATTAGCATTCAATTAAGTTTAGGCAAATCTCACATTACTAAAATAGGTGATGGGACAAATCTCAACTGAGTTTAGATGAGTCGTTTCATATTTTTGAATTAATGGTGCGAGACAAATTAACTTTAATGAAAATGATGAGTCCTTAAGGAAAATGTACATAATACGGTACCTAAAAGAAATTAAATATCAACAAAATGCGAGGTGCAGAATAAGCATTATAACATATTGATAATTTTGAACATATAATATAATGTAGGGTTTTTGTCGAGCCCATACACGCAGCGGAATTTGAAAAATTTATGTTTCAAACCCGACGACGGTCAAACTGTAGGATGATTATATAATGTAAATAACACAAAGCGGGAATGTAATACTTCGAATGAAGACTTACATTGGTTAACAATCTGGATTGTTAAAGTTTTGTGTAGTCTGAGGGTGTGCACGCAAATGTCCCTCGATTTGCAAGTTCTTAAAACTTTGATGTAATCTCTCTTTTGGAAAGCTAGGAATTCCAGTAGAGTTTCAGTAGAGTTTAATCTCATAAAAGATGGTGTATAAAATATGAGGCTAAACCCTGTATATATAGCTGAATATATCACTGTGGTTTCAAGTGGGCGTGCCCGTAAATCGAAACAGAGTGGGTCATTTCGGACCCACTGGACGCGTGGCGCCGCGGCGCTGTGACACCGCGGCCCTGACTCACTCGTGTCGTGGCCTTGCTCCATTTTTGCTTCGCTTCTATTTTAGTCTAATATCTCAATTATCAACCGAATATTTATATACTCTCTGATTACATCCTTGAATCGACGGAACAATTGACTTAGTGTTACCCTTCAGGCCTGTTATACCCCGTAGTTCCAGGGTATTTATGTGAAGATGTACGTACGAGTATACGACAGAAATTTTGGAAAGAAAGGAAGATGTGATTTTTCGACGGAAAAGTCTCCGGTTTTTGTGAAGAAAAAGGTTCGTTAATGGGAATTGGGTTCCCAGATTTGGTATTTGGACTTCGTGGATTATTTTAGAATTATGAGATTTTATTTTCGAAAATGGTCACGTGGGGCCCACGGGAGAAATTTACGGTTTTGTGGGGCCCGCTTTGTTTTTGAGATTTTCGGTATTTTGGATATTTTCGGAAGACGAAATATTTTTGACCAATCGGGCGACACGTGTCACCCCACGTGGCACCCTTGGCCGAATGAGGACAAGTGGCCAGCCATGTCCCTCGCCGAATGGCCTTGACACTTGGAGAAGCAAATCGTTGGCCATGTGGTGTGGTGGGACCCACACCCACATGGCCCAATCTTGACCATACACTTACCTTGATCCTAACCCTTGAATCCTCTATATAAACCCCCTTAGCTTGATGAATAATTTCATTCCTCACTTAAGAGCTTTCAAGGAAAAATAATACTCCTCCCTTTCAAGAGTTTTCGCCCTCCCCTCTTGTGTAGAAATACCTTGTGTATTGTTGTATTATCCCAAATACCTTGGCCTAGTATCCCTAGTAGTATTCCAAAGTTGTTTTAATACTAGGAGCCCGGAAATGCTACTTTATTCCAATAGTCGCAAAACGAAACCCTAGAAAACCTTCATAGCTTGGTTGAAGTGTTTAGAGAAGTTGTTTAGAAACTTCTAAGGGTTGCTTGGAGCGGGTTGGAGCGTAAGGATTCGGAGCTAAACGTTGCTCAGTATCGACATATATCTTGGATAATTTTGGGCTTATCGAGGTAATAATCTATGTCCCCTATCAGAATTGGATATTACATATCAGAGTGATTTAGAATTGAGTATAAGATATATTGGAAGGATGATTATAAAGGATTGAACTGTATTTACATTGGATTGTATTTACAGTAGACTTGTGCAGTATTTTTGTGAAGTAGAATTGTACACGTCCGGTTAGACGTATAATCCCCTGGGAGTTGTTGGCACAGTAGCGAGTAGAGGAGGAGATTTGTGTGGTTACGGGGGGGAGGTGCTGCCGAATTTTCTGTAGAATAAGGAACCATGCATTTAGAATATTCTACGAAGAGATCTAGGAGTTGATAGGCGTTTTGTGGCCTTTATAGGTTGCGATTACGAGTAGCGTATTCTACTCAAGAGTGGAAACGCCAGCGAGGTTACTGATCTTGTGGAGCGTTTTGCTAATTGTCGATAATCGTCGCGAGGTATGTGAACCTCTTCCTATCTTTTCTAGCATGATTGTTGTGAACTATGTAGTAGACTGCAGACGCATACGTGCTAAGTGATTTGGTTGGTTTAAAACATAGGGTGTTATAATAGCTTTATGGGAAGTTAGTTATAACGACTTTATGTAGGTAAAAGAATGGTTTATTGATTGTAGAAGTTAAGAGACTTGATCTTGAAAGATAAGAGACTTGACTTATAACGACTTGTTTTCGGAAAAAGAGAAGTAACTTGATTTTAAGTATAGGTTACTTGTTTTGAAAAGAGCAAGTTATTTGGGTTTTAAAAGAATACTTGTTGTTGTTTTAAAAGAAAAGAGACTTGTGGAATTGAAGAGTTTTTAGTTTAGAACATAAAGTGTTATAACAGCTTTATGGGAAGTTAGTTATAACGACTTTATGAAAACAAAGGAATGGTTTTATCATTGGTTTTAAAATGGTAACTTGACTTTAAAGGAGAAGTGTTTTGGTCTAAAAAGAAGGCATGGTATTGTCTTAATTTGGTTTAAAAAGGAAAGTATGGAAGTTGTTTTGGTTTACTTAAAATGTTAGTCACTTTATTTTAATACTACGGGTATCGGGCGACTTTTGTAAAAGAAAAGGATTTTCTAAAAGAATTTAACGTACGTAGTACTTTGGGGATTAAAACCTGGACTTTGTCATAAAATGAAAGTACCTTGAGTTGTGTGTAACTTGCCTATGTTTATGCGTGATAGCCTTGTTGTGCAAGTGTTGTATTCTTATGTTACCGCGTCTCGATGGAGGGCCTGGTCGTGTTATTCTTGATCATTTTGGACATACGACACGATGGGCGCCCACGGTATGCTTCCACTATGATAGTCCACGGGCATACCGACTCGATGGATGGTCCACGTACGCCATGGTGAGGTTCATTTCCGTTGATAGTGTTATTCCATGGACTAGCTCTCCATGAGGTTTTACCGATTCGCCTTGGTATCCGTGGTTGGCTTTCGTACTTGCCCCGCCTCGTGGCTGATTCGCCTCGTACTGTAGTTAGCCTTCGCACTTGCCTGCTCGGTTTAGTGGCGAAGTCTCGTGACACTACTTGGTACCGTAGTTAGCCTTCAGATTGCCCGGCCACCACGTGACACGCCTTGGTACCGTAGTCGGCTTCAGATTGCCCGTGTCGCCTTCGTGGTTTGGTTGTATGGTATTGTTAGTACGGCTTGGGTATCGGTAGTTGGCTTTCGCATTTTCCCGTGACGTTTTGACACACAGTGGGACTCGATGTTCATGTACTTTTGATGTGATTATATCATAGACCGCCGCAGCTGGGAAGGTATTCCGCGTATGATTGATGTTGTGGGCGTGAGACCCATTGTTATATTTGAGTAATGACTTTGAGGCGTGAGTCCACGACTTGACATGATCGCTTATATATCATGGATCGTAGTTTGGTTATCATACATGTCTCCCGCTTTATATAGACTATTATGATTTCTTTACAGATTTTACGATTTCACATACTTGGTACTGCCAGATCGACTTTCGGCTGCGTTCATGCCGCAGTAGAGGTACATCGGTTGTGGATCCGCGCCTAGGATCACGCCAAAGATTTTGGGAAGCTCCGCTTTCTCCGAGGCTTATCTTTGGTATAGTCCGCCGGTGTAGATACTTGTACATTCATGGGTATGGCGGGCCCCGTCCCGTCATAGTTATGGTTACATTCTTAGGTCCGTAGTATCTTTGTAAGCGTGGTTTATAAAAGGATTTAACTGCTCGATTTGATATATATATATATATACGTGTTCGACTGCTTTGGTTAGCCTGCTTTCATACTTTATCTCTTGTTTCATGTTTAAGTTTTTATTTCACGATTTTCTCTCGATGTTGTATCACTAGGGTGCCCGGTAGGCACGACCACGCCCGGATCGGTCGTGACAAAAGTGGTATCGAGCCGAGTTAGTCCTCGGAAAGTCTACGCACCGTGTCTAGTAGTCTTGATTTATGATGTTGAGGCGGGGCGTGCGGTTGGGAGTACAACGTGGAGTTCGACTCATTGGCGATATGTCCCGCATTAGTAGCTAGTATGGAGGACAGAGTGCACCGCTATGTCATGTGGCTAGACGATTATTTGGCGTAGAGTTGCTCGGCGTAGCTCTTCACCGCACGACATTGCCCGCACGCAGCTTATGCACTGGCGCGGTGAGCGGAGAGGTCGACGGAATGGCCGGATCAGCGAAGAGGCCGAATAGCGAGGTCTTTTGGCGACTTTCGAGGCGGATCGCCTCGAAGAAAGCGATTATGCGCCTTCACCACCAGTGGTCCTCCACGGTTGTCGGACGTTCGGGATATTCGTGAGCGTCGTGGCTCCCGTGTTTCAGATTTTCAGGGGAGTAGGAGTGCTCGCCGGATGAGGTCACGCTTGTCTCAGTGTGGCCGTTGTGGAAAACTTCATCAGGGAGAGTGTCGTACTAATTTGGGAGATTGTTATGCTTGCGCCAACAGGCCATTTGGCGAGAGATCGTCCACCGCAGGTAGCGCGATGTTCATGCACCGCAGTTACAGCAGGTCGAGTGGAAGTTTCGCTTAGCGGTCCTTTGAACCGCCTATTTACAGGTATATCCTTAACCCTCTAGAGCTTAGTATGCTTGATATGATGATCTTATTATTGTGTGCTATGTACGGATAGCGTTGTGTTATTTGTGAGTTAGAAAACATGGGTAGTTGAAAGGTAAGTATGGGGGTATGGAAGGTGTGAACCATAGAATATTACACGTTGAGACCTTAGATGTAAGGCCGTCCTGAGAAAAAGATTTTACGGTTAGACTTTGTCGAAACACTTGGTATGCGTGAAATGTATTGAGGTATAATTCCTTGGGTTGTGTAGGATGAAAGTGGTAGCTTTCAGGACTTGTATAGGTGCGTTGTTCAATCGGGAACAAGAGTCCGTGCGATTATGGGTCGGGTTGAGGACCATTCGCGTCAACCCGCAGCCGGTTCAGCGGGTCAGTTCGAGGTGGTCCCTCCAGGTGGTAGGGTCACGAGGGTACTAAGCCCAAGTTTAGGTAACCATCGTATGAGTTCGCGGATGTGTTCGACCGGAATCGGATCGTGAAGGCCGGGAATGGCCTTAAAGGAATTTGAGGCTAGTAAGATGACCAAGTTTGGAGGTAGTGACTCCAAGGTTTTGGAAACCGAAGTGATGAAGGGAGTGTGGTACGTGTAATAGAAAGAGCTCAGGTGTACGAGAAGGGTACGACGAGTAAGAGAAGAAGCGGACGCGTGTTATGAAAACGGAAGTGATCATTTCTTTTGTGAAGTGGAGATGTGAAGGGAGTGTCCTTTAGACCGTGGGTGTGAGCTTTTTGTGATGTTAGAGGTGATTCCTCGTTGGCTTGGATTTGTGTGTTATACGATGGCGCCATGATGGCATGATTGGTTTCGTAAGTATAGTAGTGAAGACTATACCGGCGCACGTACGTTTAGAGACTTAGAAGGAACATTCGGGACGAATGTTTCTAAGGGAGGAAGAATGTTATACCCCGTAGTTCCAGGGTATTTATGTGAAGATGCACGCATTTAGCATATACGTAAATTTTGGAAAGAAAGGAAGATGTGATTTTTCGACGGAAAAGTCTCCGGTTTTTGTGAAGAAAAAGGTTCGTTAATGGGAATTGGGTTCCCAGATTTGGTATTTGGACTTCGTGGATTATTTTAGAATTATGAGATTTTATTTTCGAAAATGGTCACGTGGGGCCCACGGGAGAAATTTACGGTTTTGTGGGGCCCGCTTTGTTTTTGAGATTTTCGTATTTTGGATATTTTCTAAGACGAAATATTTTTGACCAATCGGGGCGACACGTGTCACCCCACGTGGCACCCTTGGTCGAATTGGAGGACGTGGCTAGCCACTTGTCCCTCGCCGAATGGCCTTGACACTGGAGAAATCGTTGGCCATGTGGTGTGGTGGGACCCACACACACATGGCCCAATCTTGACCATACACTTACCTTGATCCTAACCCTTGAATCCTCTATATAAACCCCCTTAGCTTGATGAATAATTTCATTCCTCACTTAAGAGCTTTCAAGGAAAAATAATACTCCCTCCCCTTTGAAGAGTTTTCGTCCCTCCCCCCCCCCCCTCTTGTGTAGAAATACCTTGTGTATTGTTGTATTATCCCAAATACCTTGGCCTAGTATCCCTAGTAGTATTCCAAAGTTGTTTTAATACTAGGAGCCCGGAAATGCTACTTTATTCCAATAGTCGCAAAACGAAACCCTAGAAAAACCTTCATAGCTTGGTTGAAGTGTTTAGAGAAGTTGTTTAGAAACTTCTAAGGGTTGCTTGGAGCGGGTTGGAGCGTAAGGATTTGGAGCTAAACGTTGCTCAGGATCGACATATATCTTGGATAATTTTGGGCTTATCGAGGTAATAATCTATGTCCCCCTATTGTAATTGGATATTACATATTGTAGTGATTTAGAATTGAGTATAAGATATATTGGAAGGATGATTATAAAGGATTGAACTGTATTTACATTGGATTGTATTTACAGTAGACTTGTGTAGTATTTTTGTGAAGTAGAATTGTACACGTCCGGTTAGACGTATAATCCCCTGGGAGTTGTTGGCCTGGTAGCGGGCCGGAGTAGAGGAGGAGATTTGTGTGGTTACGGGGGGGAGGTGCTGCCGAATTTTCTGTAGAATAAGGAACCATGCATTTAGAATATTCTACGAAGAGATCTAGGAGTTGATAGGCGTTTTGTGGCCTTTATAGGTTGCAGTACTACGAGTAGCGTATTCTACTTGAAGAGTGGAAACGGCTAGCAGGGTTACAGTACTGTGGAGCGTTTTGCTAATTGTCGATAATCGTCGCGAGGTATGTGAACCTCTTCCTATCTTTTCTAGCATGATTGTTGTGAACTATGTAGTACGGTAGACGTACATGTGCTAAGTGATTTGGTTGGTTTAAAACATAGGGTGTTATAATAGCTTTATGGGAAGTTAGTTATAACGACTTTATGTAGGTAAAAGAATGGTTTATTGATTGTAGAAGTTAAGAGACTTGATCTTGAAAGATAAGAGACTTGACTTATAACGACTTGTTTTCGGAAAAAGAGAAGTAACTTGATTTTAAGTATAGGTTACTTGTTTTGAAAAGAGCAAGTTATTTGGGTTTTAAAAGAATACTTGTTGTTGTTTTAAAAGAAAAGAGACTTGTGGAATTGAAGAGTTTTTAGTTTAGAACATAAAGTGTTATAACAGCTTTATGGGAAGTTAGTTATAACGACTTTATGAAAACAAAGGAATGGTTTTATCATTGGTTTTAAAATGGTAACTTGACTTTAAAGGAGAAGTGTTTTGGTCTAAAAAGAAGGCATGGTATTGTCTTAATTTGGTTTAAAAAGGAAAGTATGGAAGTTGTTTTGGTTTACTTAAAATGTTAGTCACTTTATTTTAATACTACGGGTATCGGGCGACTTTTGTAAAAGAAAAGGATTTTCTAAAAGAATTTAACGTACGTAGTACTTTGGGGATTAAAACCTGGACTTTGTCATAAAATGAAAGTACCTTGAGTTGTGTGTAACTTGCCTATGTTTGCGGGTGATAGCCTTGTTGTGCAAGTGTTGTATTCTTATGTTACCGCGTCTCTCGATGGAGGGCCGGTCGTGTTATTCTTGATCATTTTGGACATACTGACACGATGGGCGGCCCACGTATGCTTCCACTATGATAGTCCATGGGCATACCGACTCGATGGATGGTCCACTGTATGCGCCATGGTGAGGGTTCATTTCCGCTGATAGTGTTATTCCATGGACTAGCTCTCCAAGAGGTTTTACTTATTCGGCCTTTGTATCGGTGGTTGGCTTTCGTGCCCGCCTCGTGATTCGGCCTTGGTACTGGTAGTTAGCCTTCGTGACTTGCCCTGCTCGGTTTAGTGGCGGTCTCGTGACACGGCTGTACACAGTAGTTAGCCTCAGATTGCCCGGCCACGTGACACGCACGTAGTCGGCTTCGTACTTGCCGTGTGTCGCCCGTGGTTTGGTTGTATGGTATTGTTAGTGCGGCTTGGGTATCCGGTAGTTGGCTTTGCACTTTCCTCAGACGGTTTTATGACACAGTGGGACCGATGTTCATGTACTTCGATGTGATTATATCATAGATCACGGCATGAGAAGGTATTCCGCGGGTATGATTGATGTTGTGGGCGTGAGACCCATTGTTATATTTGAGTAATGACTTTGAGGGCGTGAGTCCCTGACTTGACATGACTGTTTATATATTGTGGACTGTAGTTTGGTTATCATACATGTCTCCTGCTTTATATAGACTATTATGATTTCTTTACGATATTTCTGATTTCACATACTTGGTACTGTTGCATCGACCTCGTGGCTGCGTTCATGCCGCAGGTAGAGGTACATCGGTTGTGGATCCGCGCTCTTAGGATCACAGTTCAGCATTTTGGGAAGCTCCGTTTCTCCGGAGGCTTATCTTTGGTATAGTCCCCTGTCAGTGTAGATACTTGTACATTCAGGGGTATGGCGGGGCCCTGTCCCGTCATAGTTATGGTTACATTCTTAAGTGCAGGTCCGTAGTGTGGCGGGGTTTATAAAAGGATTTAAGCTGCTCTTTGATATATATATATATACACGTAGTCGACCGTTTTGGTTAGCCTGTTTCATACTTTATCTCTTGTTTCATGTTTAAGTTTTTATTTCACGATTTTCTCTCGATGTTGTATCACTAGTGCGCCGGTAGGCACGATCACGCCCGGATCGGTCGTGACAAAAGTGGTATCGAGCCGAGTTAGTCCTCGGAAAGTGTCTACAGACCGTGTCTAGTAGAGTCTTGATTTATGATGTTGAGGCAGGACGGGCGTACGGTTCGGGAGTACAACGTGGAGTTCGACTCATTGGCCCGATATGTCCCCGCATTAGTAGCTAGTATGGAGGACAGAGTGCACCGCTATGTCATAGGGCTAGACGATTATTTGGCAGAGAGTTGCTCGGGCGTAGCTCTTCAGCCGGGCATGGACATTGCCCGCATGCAGCTTACGCACTAGGTGTGAGGCGGAGAGGTCGACGGAATGGCCGGATCGCAGAAGAGGCCGAATAGCGAGGTCTTTTGGCGACTTTCGAGGCGGATCGCCTCGAAGAAAGCGATTATGCGCCTTCACGGCTGAGTGGTCCTCGCGATTGTCGGACGTCGGGATATTCGGGAGCGTCGGGGCTCCCGTGTTTCAGATTTTCGGGAGTAAGTGCTCGCGGATGAGGTCACCCTTGTCTCGGTGTGGCCAGGAAAACTTCATAAGGGAGAGTGTCGTACTAATTTGGGAGATTGTTATGCTTGCGCGCCAGCAGGCCATTTGGCGAGATCGTCCGACCGCAGGTAGCGCGGATGTTCACGCACCCGGCGGCCACAGAGGTCGGAGTGGAAGTTCGATTTAGCGGTCCTTTGAACCGCCTATTTACTGTGTATATCCTTAACCTCAGAGCTTAGTATGCTTGATATGATGATCTTATTATTGTGTATATGCGGATAAGCGTTGTGTTATTTGTGAGTTAGAAAACATGGGTAGTTGAAAGGTAAGTATGGGGGTATGGAAGGTGTGAACCATAGAATATTACACGTTGAGACCTTAGATGTAAGGCCGTCCTGAGAAAAAGATTTTACGGTTAGACTTTGTCGAAACACTTGGTATGCGTGAAATGTATTGAGGTATAATTCCTTGGGTTGTGTAGGATGAAAGTGGTAGCTTTCAGGACTTGTATAGGTAAGGTTGTTCCGAATCGGGGAACAAGAGTCTGGTGCGATTATGGGTCGGGTTGAGGACCATTCGCGGGTCAACCCGCAGCCCGGCCAGGTGGGGTCGGTTCGAGGTGGTCCTCCGGTGGTAGGGTCACGAGGGTACTAAGCCCAAGTTTAGGTAACCATCGTATGAGTTCGCGGATGTGTTCGACCGGAATCGGATCGTGAAGGCCGGGAATGGCCTTAAAGGAATTTGAGGCTAGTAAGATGACCAAGTTTGGAGGTAGTGACTCCAAGGTTTTGGAAACCGAAGTGATGAAGGGAGTGTGGTACGTGTAATAGAAAGAGCTCAGGTGTACGAGAAGGGTACGACGAGTAAGAGAAGAAGCGGACGCGTGTTATGAAAACGGAAGTGATCATTTCTTTTGTGAAGTGGAGATGTGAAGGGAGTGTCCTTTAGACCGTGGGTGTGAGCTTTTTGTGATGTTAGAGGTGATTCCTCGTTGGCTTGGATTTGTGTGTTATACGATGGCCATTGATGGCATGATTGGTTTCGTAAGTATAGTAGTGAAGACTATACCGGCGCACGTACGTTTAGAGACTTAGAAGGAACATTCGGGACGAATGTTTCTAAGGGAGGAAGAATGTTATACCCCGTAGTTCCAGGGTATTTATGTGAAGATGTACGTACGAGTATACGACAGAAATTTTGGAAAGAAAGGAAGATGTGATTTTTCGACGGAAAAGTCTCCGGTTTTTGTGAAGAAAAAGGTTCGTTAATGGGAATTGGGTTCCCAGATTTGGTATTTGGACTTCGTGGATTATTTTAGAATTATGAGATTTTATTTTCGAAAATGGTCACGTGGGGCCCACGGGAGAAATTTACGGTTTTGTGGGGCCCGCTTTGTTTTTGAGATTTTCGGTATTTTGGATATTTTCGGAAGACGAAATATTTTTGACCAATCGGGGGGCGACACGTGTCACCCCCATGTGGCACCCTTGGCCGAAATTGGAGGGACAAGTGGCTAGCCATCATTCCCTCGCCGAATGGCCTTGACACTTGGAGAAGCAAATCGTTGGCCATGTGGTGTGGTGGGACCCACACCCACATGGCCCAATCTTGACCATACACTTACCTTGATCCTAACCCTTGAATCCTCTATATAAACCCCCTTAGCTTGATGAATAATTTCATTCCTCACTTAAGAGCTTTCAAGGAAATATCATCCTCCCTCCCCTTTGAAGAGTTTTCGTCCCTCCCCCCCCCTCTTGTGTAGAAATACCTTGTGTATTGTTGTATTATCCCAAATACCTTGGCCTAGTATCCCTAGTAGTATTCCAAAGTTGTTTTAATACTAGGAGCCCGGAAATGCTACTTTATTCCAATAGTCGCAAAACGAAACCCTAGAAAAACCTTCATAGCTTGGTTGAAGTGTTTAGAGAAGTTGTTTAGAAACTTCTAAGGGTTGCTTGGAGCGGGTTGGAGCGTAAGGATTCGGAGCTAAACGTTGCTCAGGATCGACATATATCTTGGATAATTTTGGGCTTATCGAGGTAATAATCTATGTCCCCCTATTGTAATTGGATATTACATATTGTAGTGATTTAGAATTGAGTATAAGATATATTGGAAGGATGATTATAAAGGATTGAACTGTATTTACATTGGATTGTATTTACAGTAGACTTGTGTAGTATTTTTGTGAAGTAGAATTGTACACGTCCGGTTAGACGTATAATCCCCTGGGAGTTGTTGGCCTGGTAGCGGGCCGGAGTAGAGGAGGAGATTTGTGTGGTTACGGGGGGGAGGTGCTGCCGAATTTTCTGTAGAATAAGGAACCATGCATTTAGAATATTCTACGAAGAGATCTAGGAGTTGATAGGCGTTTTGTGGCCTTTATAGGTTGCGATTCACGAGTAGCGTATTCTACTGAAGAGTGGAAACGGCCAGCGAGGTTCTGATCTTGTGGAGCGTTTTGCTAATTGTCGATAATCGTCGCGAGGTATGTGAACCTCTTCCTATCTTTTCTAGCATGATTGTTGTGAACTATGTAGTGCGGTGACGCATACGTGCTAAGTGATTTGGTTGGTTTAAAACATAGGGTGTTATAATAGCTTTATGGGAAGTTAGTTATAACGACTTTATGTAGGTAAAAGAATGGTTTATTGATTGTAGAAGTTAAGAGACTTGATCTTGAAAGATAAGAGACTTGACTTATAACGACTTGTTTTCTAAAAGAGAAGTAACTTGATTTTAAGTATAGGTTACTTGTTTTGAAAAGAGCAAGTTATTTGGGTTTTAAAAGAATACTTGTTGTTGTTTTAAAAGAAAAGAGACTTGTGGAATTGAAGAGTTTTTAGTTTAGAACATAAAGTGTTATAACAGCTTTATGGGAAGTTAGTTATAACGACTTTATGAAAACAAAGGGATGGTTTTATCATTGGTTTTAAAATGGTAACTTGACTTTAAAGGAGAAGTGTTTTGGTCTAAAAAGAAGGCATGGTATTGTCTTAATTTGGTTTAAAAAGGAAAGTATGGAAGTTGTTTTGGTTTACTTAAAATGTTAGTCACTTTATTTTAATACTACGGGTATCGGGCGACTTTTGTAAAAGAAAAGGATTTTCTAAAAGAATTTAACGTACGTAGTACTTTGGGGATTAAAACCTGGACTTTGTCATAAAATGAAAGTACCTTGAGTTGTGTGTAACTTGCCTATGTTTGCGGGTGATAGCCTTGTTGTGCAAGTGTTGTATTCTTATGTTACCGCGTCTCTCGATGGAGGGCCGGTCGTGTTATTCTTGATCATTTTGGACATACTGACACGATGGGCGGCCCACGGGTATGCTTCCACTATGATAGTCCATGGGCATACTGACTCGATGGATGGTCCACGGGTATGCGGCCATGGTGAGGGTTCATTTCCCTGTTGATAGTGTTATTCCATGGACTAGCTCTCCATGAGGTTTTACTGATTCGGCCTTGGTATCTGGTGGTTGGCTTTCGTACTTGCCCCGTCTCGTGGCTGATTCGGCCTTGTACAGTAGTTAGCCTTCGTGACTTGCCGCTCGGTTTAGTGGCGAAGTCTCGTGACACGCCTTGTACCAGTAGTTAGCCTTCAGATTGCCCCGGCCTACGTGACACTTGCCCGTACCGTAGTCGGCTTTCAGACTTGCCCCGTGTCGCCCGTGGTTTGGTTGTATGGTATTGTTACGGCTTGGGTATCCGTAGTTGGCTTTCGTACTTTCCCGTGCGGTTTTATGACACAGGGACACGATGTTCATGTACTTCATGTGATTATATCATAGATCGCCGTGGCGGGAAGGTATTCCGGGTATGATTGATGTTGTGGGCGTGAGACCCATTGTTATATTTGAGTAATAACTTTGAGGGCGTGAGTCCCTGACTTGACGTGACTGTTTATATATTGTGGACTGTAGTTTGGTTATCATACATGTCTCTTGCTTTATATAGACTATTATGATTTCTTTTACAGTATTTTACAGTTTCACATACTTGGTACCTGTTGTACTGACCTCCTTCGGGGGGCTGCGTTCATGCCGCAGGTAGAGGTACATCGGCCAGGATCCGCGCTCTAGGATCACAAAAGATTTTGGGAAGCTCCGTTTCTCCGGAGGCTTATCTTTGGTATAGTCCCCTGTCAGTGTAGATACTTGTACATTCATGGGTATGGCGGGGCCCTGTCCCGTCATAGTTATGGTTACATTCTTAGAGGTCTGTAGTACTGTTGTGGGCAGGGTTTATAAAAGGATTTAACTGTTCAGTTTGATATATATATATATATACATGAAGCTGACCGTTTTGGTTAGCCTGTTTCATACTTTATCTCTTGTTTCATGTTTAAGTTTTTATTTCCGCTGATTTTCTCTGATGTTGTATCACTAGGGTGCCCGGGGTAAGGCACCAGTCACGGGCCCGGGATCGGGTCGTGACAAAAGTGGTATCAGAGCCAGGTTAGTCCTCGGAAAGTGTCTACAGACCGTGTCTAGTAGAGTCTTGATTTATGATGTTGAGGCAGGACGGGCGTACGGTTCGGGAGTACAACGTGGAGTTCGACTCATTGGCCCGATATGTCCCCGCATTAGTAGCTAGTATGGAGGACAGAGTGCACCGCTATGTCATAGGGCTAGACGATTATTTGGCAGAGAGTTGCTCGGGCGTAGCTCTTCAGCCGGGCATGGACATTGCCCGCATGCAGGCTTATGCACTTGGGTGTGAGGAGCGGAGAGGTCGACGGAATGACCGGGATCAGCAGAAGAGGGCCAGAATAGCAGGGTCTTTTGGCGACTTTCGAGGCGGATCGCCTCAGCAGCAGGCCAGTTATGCGCCTTCACCAGCTCAGAGTGGTCCTCCACAGTTGTCGGGACGTTCGGGATATTCAGGAGCAGGTCAGGGCTCCCAGGTTTCAGATTTTCAGGGGAGTAGGAGTGCTCGCCGGATGAGGTCACCCTTGTCTCAGTGTGGCCGTTGTGGAAAACTTCATAAGGGAGAGTGTCGTACTAATTTGGGAGATTGTTATGCTTGCGGCCAACAGGGCCATTTGGCGAGAGACTGTCCGACCAGAGGTAGCGCGGATGTTCATGCACCGGCAGGCCACGGCAGAGGTCGAGGTGGAAGTTCCCAGTTTTAGCGGTCCTTTGAACCGCCTATTTACAGGTATATCCTTAACCCTCTAGAGCTTAGTATGCTTGATATGATGATCTTATTATTGTGTGCTATGTACGGATAGCGTTGTGTTATTTGTGAGTTAGAAAACATGGGTAGTTGAAAGGTAAGTATGGGGGTATGGAAGGTGTGAACCATAGAATATTACACGTTGAGACCTTAGATGTAAGGCCGTCCTGAGAAAAAGATTTTACGGTTAGACTTTGTCGAAACACTTGGTATGCGTGAAATGTATTGAGGTATAATTCCTTGGGTTGTGTAGGATGAAAGTGGTAGCTTTCAGGACTTGTATAGGTAAGGTTGTTCCGAATCGGGGAACAAGAGTCTGGTGCGATTATGGGTCGGGTTGAGGACCATTCGCGGGTCAACCCGCAGCCCGGTTTGGGGTGGGGTCAGTTCGAGGTGGTCCCTCCAGGTGGTAGGGTCACGAGGGTACTAAGCCCAAGTTTAGGTAACCATCGTATGAGTTCGCGGATGTGTTCGACCGGAATCGGATCGTGAAGGCCGGGAATGGCCTTAAAGGAATTTGAGGCTAGTAAGATGACCAAGTTTGGAGGTAGTGACTCCAAGGTTTTGGAAACCGAAGTGATGAAGGGAGTGTGGTACGTGTAATAGAAAGAGCTCAGGTGTACGAGAAAGTGCGGCGAGTAAGAGAAGAAGCGGACGCGTGTTATGAAAACGGAAGTGATCATTTCTTTTGTGAAGTGGAGATGTGAAGGGAGTGTCCTTTAGACCGTGGGTGTGAGCTTTTTGTGATGTTAGAGGTGATTCCTCGTTGGCTTGGATTTGTGTGTTATACGATGGCCATTGATGGCATGATTGGTTTCGTAAGTATAGTAGTGAAGACTATACCGGCGCACGTACGTTTAGAGACTTAGAAGGAACATTCGGGACGAATGTTTCTAAGGGAGGAAGAATGTTATACCCCGTAGTTCCAGGGTATTTATGTGAAGATGTACGTACGAGCATATCATGTAAATTTTGGAAAGAAAGGAAGATGTGATTTTTCGACGGAAAAGTCTCCGGTTTTTGTGAAGAAAAAGGTTCGTTAATGGGAATTGGGTTCCCAGATTTGGTATTTGGACTTCGTGGATTATTTTAGAATTATGAGATTTTATTTTCGAAAATGGTCACGTGGGGCCCACGGGAGAAATTTACGGTTTTGTGGGGCCCGCTTTGTTTTTGAGATTTTCGGTATTTTGGATATTTTCGGAAGACGAAATATTTTTGACCAATCGGGGGGCGACACGTGTCACCCCCATGTGGCACCCTTGGCCGAAATTGGAGGGACAAGTGGCTAGCCACTTGTCCCCTTGGCCGAATGGCCTTGACACTTGGAGAAGCAAATCGTTGGCCATGTGGTGTGGTGGGACCCACACCCACATGGCCCAATCTTGACCATACACTTACCTTGATCCTAACCCTTGAATCCTCTATATAAACCCCCTTAGCTTGATGAATAATTTCATTCCTCACTTAAGAGCTTTCAAGGAAAAATAATACTCCCTCCCCTTTGAAGAGTTTTCGTCCCTCCCCCCCCCCTCTTGTGTAGAAATACCTTGTGTATTGTTGTATTATCCCAAATACCTTGGCCTAGTATCCCTAGTAGTATTCCAAAGTTGTTTTAATACTAGGAGCCCGGAAATGCTACTTTATTCCAATAGTCGCAAAACGAAACCCTAGAAAAACCTTCATAGCTTGGTTGAAGTGTTTAGAGAAGTTGTTTAGAAACTTCTAAGGGTTGCTTGGAGCGGGTTGGAGCGTAAGGATTTGGAGCTAAACGTTGCTCAGGATCGACATATATCTTGGATAATTTTGGGCTTATCGAGGTAATAATCTATGTCCCCCTATTGTAATTGGATATTACATATTGTAGTGATTTAGAATTGAGTATAAGATATATTGGAAGGATGATTATAAAGGATTGAACTGTATTTACATTGGATTGTATTTACAGTAGACTTGTGTAGTATTTTTGTGAAGTAGAATTGTACACGTCCGGTTAGGCGTATAATCCTGAGTTGTTGGCACAGTAGCGCCGAGTAGAGGAGATTTGTGTGGTTACGGGGGGGAGGTGCTGCCGAATTTTCTGTAGAATAAGGAACCATGCATTTAGAATATTCTACGAAGAGATCTAGGAGTTGATAGGCGTTTTGTGGCCTTTATAGGTTGCAGTACTACGAGTAGCGTATTCTACTGAAGAGTGGAAACGGCTAGCGCGGTTCTGATCTTGTGGGCGTTTTGCTAATTATCGATAATCGTCGCGAGGTATGTGAACCTCTTCCTATCTTTTCTAGCATGATTGTTGTGAACTATGTAGTGCGTGAGACGTCATACGTGCTAAGTGATTTGGTTGGTTTAAAACATAGGGTGTTATAATAGCTTTATGGGAAGTTAGTTATAACGACTTTATGTAGGTAAAAGAATGGTTTATTGATTGTAGAAGTTAAGAGACTTGATCTTGAAAGATAAGAGACTTGACTTATAACGACTTGTTTTCGGAAAAAGAGAAGTAACTTGATTTTAAGTATAGGTTACTTGTTTTGAAAAGAGCAAGTTATTTGGGTTTTAAAAGAATACTTGTTGTTGTTTTAAAAGAAAAGAGACTTGTGGAATTGAAGAGTTTTTAGTTTAGAACATAAAGTGTTATAACAGCTTTATGGGAAGTTAGTTATAACGACTTTATGAAAACAAAGGGATGGTTTTATCATTGGTTTTAAAATGGTAACTTGACTTTAAAGGAGAAGTGTTTTGGTCTAAAAAGAAGGCATGGTATTGTCTTAATTTGGTTTAAAAAGGAAAGTATGGAAGTTGTTTTGGTTTACTTAAAATGTTAGTCACTTTATTTTAATACTACGGGTATCGGGCGACTTTTGTAAAAGAAAAGGATTTTCTAAAAGAATTTAACGTACGTAGTACTTTGGGGATTAAAACCTGGACTTTGTCATAAAATGAAAGTACCTTGAGTTGTGTGTAACTTGCCTATGTTTGCGGGTGATAGCCTTGTTGTGCAAGTGTTGTATTCTTATGTTACCGCGTCTCTCGATGGAGGGCCGGTCGTGTTATTCTTGATCATTTTGGACATACTGACACGATGGGCGGCCCACGTATGCTTCCACTATGATAGTCCACGGCATACTGACTCGATGGATGGTCCACGGGTATGCGGCCATGATGAGGGTTCATTTCCCTGTTGATAGTGTTATTCCATGGACTAGCTCTCCATGAGGTTTTACTGATTCGGCCTTGGTATCTGGTGGTTGGCTTTCGTACTTGCCCCGTCTCGTGGCTGATTCGGCCTTGGTACCTGGTAGTTAGCCTTCGCACTTGCCCCGTTCAATTTAGTGGCGAAGTCTCGTGACACGACTGGTACACGTAGTTAGCCGTCAGATTGCCCGGCCACTCGTGACACGCGCCTTGGTACCAGTAGTCGGCTTCGTACTTGCCGTGTCGCCCGTGGTTTGGTTGTATGGTATTGTTGGTACGGCTTGGGTATCTGGTAGTTGGCTTTCGTACTTTCCCCGTACGGTTTTATGACACAGGTGGGACCTGATGTTCATGTGTACTTCTTGATGTGATTATATCATAGATCCGGCAGCTGGCGGAAGGTATTCCGCGGTATGATTGATGTTGGGCGTGAGACCCGTTGTTATATTTGAGTAATGACTTTGAGGCGTGAGTCCACGACTTGACATATTTGTTTATATATTGTGGATCGTAGTTTGGTTATCATACATGTCTCTCGCTTTATATAGACTATTATGATTTCTTTTCTGATTATTTCTGATTTCACATACTTGGTACTGTTGCATCGACCTCCCGGGGCTGCGTTCATGCCGCAGTAAGTACATCGGTTGTGGATCCGCGCTCTAGGATCAGTCGGCATTTTGGGAAGATCCGTTTCTACCCAGGCTTATCTTTGGTATAGTCAACTGTCAGTGTAGATACTTGTACATTCATGGGTATGGCGGGGCCCTGTCCCGTCATAGTTATGGTTACATTCTTAGAGGTCTGTAGTACTGTTGTGGGCAGGGTTTATAAAAGGATTTAACTGTTCAGTTTGATATATATATATATATACATGAAGCTGACCGTTTTGGTTAGCCTGTTTCATACTTTATCTCTTGTTTCATGTTTAAGTTTTTATTTCCGCTGATTTTCTCTGATGTTGTATCACTAGGGTGCCCGGGGTAAGGCACCAGTCACGGGCCCGGGATCGGGTCGTGACAAAAGTGGTATCAGAGCCAGGTTAGTCCTCGGAAAGTGTCTACAGACCGTGTCTAGTAGAGTCTTGATTTATGATGTTGAGGCAGGACGGGCGTACGGTTCGGGAGTACAACGTGGAGTTCGACTCATTGGCCCGATATGTCCCCGCATTAGTAGCTAGTATGGAGGACAGAGTGCACCGCTATGTCATAGGGCTAGACGATTATTTGGCAGAGTTGCTCGCGTAGCTCTTCACCGCATGGACATTGCCGCATGCGAGCTTATGCACTTAGGTGAGGCGGAGAGGTCGGCGGAATGGCGGGATCGCAGAAGAGGCCGAATAGCGAGGTCTTTTGGCGACTTTCGGGCGGATCGCCTCAGTGGCGAGCGATTATGCGCCTTCGCGGCTGAGTGGTCCTCCACGGTTGTCGGGGCGTTCGGGATATTCGAGGCGGTCGGGGCTCCCGAGTTTCAGATTTTCGAGGAGTAGGAGTGCTCGCGGATGAGGTCACCCTTGTCTCGGTGTGGCGTTGTGGAAAACTTCATAAGGGAGAGTGTCGTACTAATTTGGGAGATTGTTATGCTTGCGGCCAGCGGGGCCATTTGGCGAGAAGGCTGTCCAGGCAGTAGCGCGGATGTTCGTGCCGGCGGTCACGGCGGTCGAGTGGAAGTTCGATTTTAGCGGTCCTTTGAACCGCTATTCTGGTATATCCTTAACCTGCAGAGCTTAGTATGCTTGATATGATGATCTTATTATTGTGTGCTATGTACGGATAGCGTTGTGTTATTTGTGAGTTAGAAAACATGGGTAGTTGAAAGGTAAGTATGGGGGTATGGAAGGTGTGAACCATAGAATATTACACGTTGAGACCTTAGATGTAAGGCCGTCCTGAGAAAAAGATTTTACGGTTAGACTTTGTCGAAACACTTGGTATGCGTGAAATGTATTGAGGTATAATTCCTTGTGTTGTGTAGGATGAAAGTGGTAGCTTTCAGGACTTGTATAGGTAAGGTTGTTCCGAATCGGGGAACAAGAGTCTGGTGCGATTATGGGTCGGGTTGAGGACCATTCGCGGGTCAACCCGCAGCCCGGTTTGGGGTGGGGTCAGTTCGAGGTGGTCCTCCGGTGGTAGGGTCACGAGGTACTAAGCCCAAGTTTAGGTAACCATCGTATGAGTTCGCGGATGTGTTCGACCGGAATCGGATCGTGAAGGCCGGGAATGGCCTTAAAGGAATTTGAGGCTAGTAAGATGACCAAGTTTGGAGGTAGTGACTCGAGTTTTGGAACCGGTGATGAAGGGAGTGTGAGTGCGTGTAATAGAAAGAGCTCGGGTGTACGAGAAAGTGCGGCGAGTAAGAGAAGAAGCGGGCGCGTGTTATGAAAGCGAGTGATCATTTCTTTTGTGAAGTGGAGATGTGAAGGAGTGTCCTTTAGACCGTGGGTGTGAGCTTTTGTGATGTTAGAGGTGATTCGCCGTTGGCTTGGATTTGTGTGTTATCGATGGCCGTTGATGGCATGATTGGTTTCGTAAGTATAGTAGTGAAGACTATACCGGCGCACGTACGTTTAGAGACTTAGAAGGAACATTCGGGACGAATGTTTCTAAGGGAGGAAGAATGTTATACCCCGTAGTTCCAGGGTATTTATGTGAAGATGTGCGTGCAGTATCTGTGAAATTTTGGAAAGAAAGGAAGATGTGATTTTTCACGGAAAAGTCTCGGTTTTGTGAAGAAAAGGTTCGTTAATGGGAATTGGGTTCCCAGTTTGGTATTTGGACTTCGTGGATTATTTTAGAATTATGAGATTTTATTTTGAAAATGGTCACGTGGGGCCACGGGAGAAATTTACGGTTTTGTGGGGCCGCTTTGTTGTTGAGATTTTCGGTATTTTGGATATTTTCGGAAGACGAAATATTTTTGACCAATCGGGGGGCGACACGTGTCACCCCCATGTGGCACCCTTGGCCGAAATTGGAACTTGTCCCCTTGGCCGAATGGCCTTGACACTTGGAGAAGCAAATCGTTGGCCATGTGGTGTGGTGGGACCAGCGCCATGGCCCAATCTTGACCATACACTTACCTTGATCCTAACCGCCAGATCCTCTATATAAACCCCCAGCTTGATGAATAATTTCATTCCTCACTTAAGAGCTTTCGAGGAAAAATAATACTCCTAAAGCTGAAGAGTTTCGTCCCTCCCCCTCTTGTGTAGAAATACCTTGTGTATTGTTGTATTATCCCAAATACCTTGGCCTAGTATCACTAGTAGTATTCCAAAGTTGTTTTAATACTAGGAGCAGAAATGCTACTTTATTCCAATAGTCATGGCGAAACCACTAGAAAAACCTTAGCTTGGTTGAAGTGTTTAGAAGTTGTTTAGAAACTTCTAAGGGTTGCTTGGAGCGGGTTGGGCGTAAGGATTTGGAGCTAAGCGTTGCTCAGGATCGACATATATCTTGGATAATTTTGGGCTTATCGAGGTAATAATCTATGTCCCCCTATTGTAATTGGATATTACATATTGTAGTGATTTAGAATTGAGTATAAGATATATTGGAAGGATGATTATAAAGGATTGAAGCTGTATTTACATTGGATTGTATTCTGATGAGACTTGTGTAGTATTTTTGTGAAGTAGAATTGTACACGTCAGGTTAGGCGTATAATCCACAGGAGTTGTTGGCACAGTAGCGGGCGGAGTAGAGGAGAGATTTGTGTGGTTACGGGGAGGTCTTTGCGAATTTTTTGTAGAATAAGGAACCATGCATTTAGAATATTCTACGAAGAGATCTAGGAGTTGATAGGCGTTTTGTGGCCTTTATAGGTTGCAGTACTACGAGTAGCGTATTCTACTTGAAGAGTGGAAACGGCTAGCGAGTTCTGATCTTGTGGAGCGTTTTGCTAATTGTCGATAATCGTCGCGGTATGTGAACCTCTTCCTATCTTTTCTAGCATGATTGTTGTGAACTATGTAGTGCGGTAGGCGTCACGTGTGCTAAGTGATTTGGTTGGTTTAAAACATAGGGTGTTATAATAGCTTTATGGGAAGTTAGTTATAACGACTTTATGTAGGTAAAAGAATGGTTTATTGATTGTAGAAGTTAAGAGACTTGATCTTGAAAGATAAGAGACTTGACTTATAACGACTTGTTTTCGGAAAAAGAGAAGTAACTTGATTTTAAGTATAGGTTACTTGTTTTGAAAAGAGCAAGTTATTTGGGTTTTAAAGAATACTTGTTGTTGTTTTAAAAGAAAAGAGACTTGTGGAATTGAAGAGTTTTTAGTTTAGAACATAAAGTGTTATAACAGCTTTATGGGAAGTTAGTTATAACGACTTTATGAAAACAAAGGAATGGTTTTATCATTGGTTTTAAAATGGTAACTTGACTTTAAAGGAGAAGTGTTTTGGTCTAAAAAGAAGGCATGGTATTGTCTTAATTTGGTTTAAAAAGGAAAGTATGGAAGTTGTTTTGGTTTACTTAAAATGTTAGTCACTTTATTTTAATACTACGGGTATCGGGCGACTTTTGTAAAAGAAAAGGATTTTCTAAAAGAATTTAACGTACGTAGTACTTTGGGGATTAAAACCTGGACTTTGTCATAAAATGAAAGTACCTTGAGTTGTGTGTAACTTGCCTATGTTTGCGGGTGATAGCCTTGTTGTGCAAGTGTTGTATTCTTATGTTCTGGCGTCTCGATGGAGGGCGGTCGTGTTGTCTTGATCATTTTGGACATCTCGACACGATGGCGGCCACGGGTATGCTTCACTATGATAGTCCGTGGGCATCTTGACTCGATGGATGGTCGCGGGTATCACGGCCATGGTGAGGTTCATTTCCACTGTTGATAGTGTTATTCCATGGACTAGCTCTCCGTGAGGTTTCTTGATTCGGCCTTGGTATCGGTGGTTGGCTTTCGTACTTGCCCGTCGTGGCTGATTCGGCCTTGGTACAGTAGTTAGCGACTTGCCCGTTCGGTTTAGTGGCGAATCTCGTGACACGACCTTGGTACACAGTAGTTAGCCGTACTTGCCGGTCATCGTGACCACGGCCTTGGTACACAGTAGTCGGCTTTCGTACTTGCCCCGTGTCAGCTTCGTGGTTTGGTTGTATGGTATTGTTGGTACGGCTTGGGTATCTGGTAGTTGGCTTTCGTACTTTCCCCGTACGGTTTTATGACACAGGTGGGACCTGATGTTCATGTGTACTTCTTGATGTGATTATATCATAGACTGCCGGCAGTGAGGAAGGTATTCCGCGGGTATGATTGATGTTGTGGGCGTGAGACCCATTGTTATATTTGAGTAATGACTTTGAGGGCGTGAGTCCCTGACTTGACATATTTGTTTATATATTGTGGGTAGTTTGGTTATCATACATGTCTCGCTTTATATAGACTATTATGATTTCTTTTCTGATATTTCTGATTTCACATACTTGGTACTGTTATCGACCTCGCCCGAAGCTGCGTTCATGCCGCGGTAAGTACATCGGTTGTGGATCCGCTCTTAGGATCACGATTCGGCATTTTTGGGAAGCTCCGTTTCTCGGAGGCTTATCTTTGGTATAGTCACTGTCGGTGTAGATACTTGTACATTCGGGGTATGGCGGAGCCTTGTCCGTCATAGTTATGGTTACATTCTTAAGTGCAGTAATCTTGTTGTGGCGGGGTTTGTAAAAAGGATTTAACTGTTTAGTTTGATATATATATATATATATATATATATATACATGAAGGTGACCGTTTTGGTTAGTCTGTTTCATACTTTATCTCTTGTTTCATGTTTAAGTTTTTATTTCCGCTGATTTTCTCTGATGTTATATCACTAGGGTGCCCGGGGTAAGGCACCAGTCACGGGCCCGGGATCGGGTCGTGACAAGGCCTTTACATATTGACATTAATAACATTAGCGTCTACACGGAACTCCTAGACTGCGCTGAAAGACAAACTCAATATGTAAAGTTTAGCTACACGAAACATGTGAACTGAACCTCTATGTGAGAAGATAAAATTCTTTCATTCATGACACACTCAATCAAGCTTAGGATTTGTCAAGTGTCTATCCAAATGGCTTGATCATTATAATTCATCTATATTAGTTGACAACAGGACCATATCAAAGACATGTCCATTGCATTGGCCAATGACTTAGTCAACCTAATATAATGTGAGTACCTGAGCGTTCACTCTAATATACATTCAAGGAATGAATCCTAATCTTGGCTCACATACCACCTTTAATCTACTTCGTAATGCACCTAAAACAAGTCGCGTCTCAACCTATAAGACATTTGAGCTTAGGACAGGATCAAAGTATATTAATCCGTAAACAATGTGATATTGACCTCAAGTCTAAGGACTTCTATCTCCCACATGCCGATGACATTATAGACAAAACAGTACATCAGCAGGGTATACCTGTTATACCCCGTAGTTCTGACCATGCGTATGAAAACGTACGAAAGGGATTAAGACTTAAATTTTAGAAGGATAGGTTAACGGATTGTTTCGGACGGGTTTTTAGTCAACTTTGAGGCGGTTTATGTCCAGTTTCATTATGAGTTCCTAGGTATTTCAAAGTCCTAGTACGTAGTTCGTTGAGTCTGGTTCCCAACGCAACCAACTATTCGTCGATAGGACATCGGAGTAGAAAGTTATGAAAGTTGCAAGTTCAGTGCGCAGTCGGACAGAAAGGTATTTCGGTCAGGAACCACAGGGCCGCGGCACCGGATGTTCTGAAATATTCGCTGAAGTTGCAGCGCCGCGGCGCCGGAAAGCAGTCATGGCCGGAAGATCTGTGAGTGCGGAGGTTTAGTGTCAGGCGCCAGTGCGAGGCAGCAGCGCGCGGCGGGTTCTGCGAGACTGAGTGGAAAAATCGTAACTGTTTTATTTTAAAAAAGGCCATGGGAGGGTGACAAGTGTCCCCCCCCCCATCTGATTTGTTTTGCATGTCCTATATATTGACCAAGTCTTGAAGACTTGGTCATCTTTCAAAGCTTCTCCTTCTCTCTAAAAAAGTTCTTCCTTCTCTCTAAATTTCCTCTCCCTTCTCTTTAGAAATTCAAGAAGAAACCAAGGCTTGAGAAAAATCTGAAAAAGGTGGCAAGAAGGAAACTTATTTGCAAGCTTGTAGGAGTTGTTGTGGTGGTGATTGTGGAAAGGAGGCTAGCAAATTTGTTGGATTAGTTTGGTTAAAGTTCTAAGGTAACAATTCCTTCTCTCTTTGTTAGTTTATGGTGTTGCATGTGAAGAAGAAAGAACTTGTAGTGGTAAATATTGCTCTTAGATAAATTGCATGTAAGAAATATGGTTTGGATATGAAAGAATTGGATAAGAAGGTTATGTAAACATGTTATAGTCAAAATACTACCTTAGAGTTGTTAAATTAGTTGTTATACATTGTGGGGCAGAATTTTACACGTCCAAGTTTAGGCGTGTAATCCCTTTGAATTGATTGGATTGTTGGGCCTTAAGTGGCGTTTGGATGTTAAATTCGAGCCTTGGAAAGGTGGAAAATACGTAGAAACAAAGGAAGTCTTTGCCCGATTTTTTCGTAGAATAAGGGACTTTATGCTAAAATATTCGACGAAGAAGTTTAGACGTTAATAGAGATATTTGATTATTATAGGTTGATACTCTACGCGCGGCATATTCGACTTGGCAAGTGGACTTAGCCGAGGAGGTATGTGATTCCTCCTATCCTCTTGAGCATGATATTTGTAAAATATATAGTACGGTAGACGTACGTGTTACACTAATTTGGTTGCACCTTGAGGTCTTTTGACTTGAGTCCAAAAATGTTAAGAATCTTGAAATACTTCAATAACACTTATGAATCATTATTTTTAAAAGTAAATTAATACTTGGGTTTAAAAGAATAAGTTTCTTGTGGTTTTCCAAACAAGTGTGAATGTTTTGAGTTATTACAAAGTCTAAGGGTTAGACTAGCTTTATGGGAAGTTAGTCATAACTTAGGAAAGATGAAAAGAATGGTTTACTTACTCGCTTTATAGTATCCTTGTAATGATTTCTGAATGTGTGGTAAGTTGGCTTGATAAGTAAATATGTTGTGATACTACGGTGTTAGTGTCTTGAGAGTTGTTGTGGTAAGGGGGTTCTCTTATTGTGCTGATGTTGTTTCTGATGGCGGTTGTGCTTGTGTTATATCACTTACCCCACGACTTGTTAAGTTACGCGGGTTAGCTACCGTCGAGGAGTACCTCATGCGGGCGGAGTGGCTATCACGGACTACGATATTCGAGAATCACTCGGGTGTATTCTGGCCGTCACGAGAATACCTCATGCGGTCCAAGTGGCCATGCGGACTGCGGGAGTCCAGGAAAATACCGCGGGTTAGCTACCCCCGATACGAGGAGTACCTCATGCGGGTCCACGGAACCTATGCGGGCTGCGGAAGTCCAGGATTAGGCTCGTATAATGATACTATGGGTAAGTGGCCCTGTTTCGATCATTAGCGGCCTCGAAAAGACCGGTTGCGTTACACTTGTTTACTCTTGTCTATGTTGTGGCGCGTAATGCGATTAATTGATTTTCATACATATCGTGGATTGATTTGGAAATGTTATGATTTCGTTCTGATATTTTACATTTCACATACTTGGTACATGTTGTCTTGACCTCGCCCGAGTGCGTTCATGTCGCAGGTCGAGGTACATCGGTTGTTGATCCTCGCTCTTAGGATCTCCGTTCAGCTTTTGGGAAGCCCCGTTTCTCCGGAGGCTTATCTTTTGGTATGATTCCCTGTCATTGTAGATTCATGTACATTCAGGTTATGACGGGGCCCTGTCCCGTCATAGTTGTTACAAACTCTTAAGTGCAGTAGTCTGTTGTAATTGGGTTTCATAAAGGATATAAGCATTGATTTACATTATGTATAGTTACAGAAAGGTAACCATTTTAGTTAAGCATGTTTATTAAGTTATATTGTTTCATGTTCATGAGTTTACTTCCGCTGGTTTTTCTCTGATGTTGTATCACTAGGGTGCCCGGGGTAAGGCACGATCCACGGGCAGTCGGTCGTGACAAAAGTGGTATCAGAGCAGTTAATCCTCGGAAAAGGGTCTACAGACCGTATCTAGTAGAGTCTTGATTATCGGTGTGTTGTGCACCACATCTATAATCAGGAGGCTACAGGATATTTAGGATTGGTTTCCATTCTTTCACTCTAAGATCGTGCAATAGAGTTGTGTTATAGGTTGAACTTCCTCTGATATTTTCCTTTATGTATCATTTATGCCTCCACGCAAGGCAACCGCAGCCCAGAAGGGCAAGCGGTGAGAGCTGCTAGCGAGACACGAGAGGTTACGAGGCCTGAGCCCGATCCTTACCGAGGTGATGTTTGGACGGCGAAGTTCCACGACGTCGCCCGGCCCAGAGTTTGGAGCGGCGGCCTCGAGACCGCGATACACGAGTCTCGATTACCTGACACAGGCGAGAGGATATGGGCTACAAGAGATGGCGATTATTAGCGAGATCGTGGCAAGCGGGAGAGGCGAGCGGGAGGCGGCGGTTCGATTGTACCGTAGATCACCCAGTCGATAACGAGACTTGGGACTTTTGAGTTCTGACCAGGAGTTCTATGGGTCGAGATCGAGGATGATCCTCGGGAGTTTATCAAACGATCGCGTGGATCGTGAGTGATCAAGGCCTCGGAGGCAGTCGGTAATATTGGGTTCACGTCATTTGCGTGATACCGAGTTGGTGGTTTGATTCATAGGAAGCGTCGGGGATCATGCGGCTTCCATTTGTTTGGGGCGAGTTCTCGAAGGCATTTCTTAGCCATTTCTTGCCTCATGAGATGAGAGAGCTCGGGCGATAGATTTACGACATTGAGGCGAGTGGGCGGGCGGTCGGAGTACAACGTAAGTTTGACTCGTTGGCTCGGTATGTACCCGTTTGGTAGCGATATGGAGGGCGAGTGCACGCTATGTCACTGAGCTCGATGATTACTTGGCGGAGAGTTGCAGGAGTAGCTCTTGGTAGGGAATGGACATTGCCGCGTGCGAGCATATGCACTTAGGTGTGAGAGCGAGGGCGGATTGATAGGTATCGAGAAGAGGCGGGCAGCGAGTCCTCTGGTAGTTTTCGAGGTAGACAACCTCGGCGGCAGATTTGCACCTCGGTAGGTTGAGTGCTCTCAACCATCTTCGGGCGTTCGGGGTATTGAGGCGGTCGGGGCTCGGGGCTTTGGGTTTCGAGGAAGCGGGGATGCTACCGATCGAGACCACCCACTGCCGGTGTGGCGATGTGGTAGATCCATTCGGGAGTTGTGGTATCTTGTGGGGCCTTGCTACACTTGTGGCAGCGGTCATATTTCGGCTGTCAGGCAGGCGCGAGATGGTAGGGTTCACCTCTGGTCATTCGTCGGTCTTCATCTCCTACGATTTACTCGCCGGGCGAGGTGCTCGTGGGCCAGCGGTCGCGGTAGAGTCGTGGCAAGGTCCCGATTCGGCGGTCCTCGAGCGCATTTATGCTATGTCGGTAGTCGGGACCGGGAGGCGTCACGGATGTCGTCCGCAGTACATTATTGGTTTCATGTTGTGGCGTTTATGCTTTGATAGATCCAGGTTCTACCTTGTCCTATATATCTCCCATATTCTTTGGTAGAATAGGGATATGGCAGAGTCCATAAAACCTTTTGATGTGGCTACACGGTAGGTGATTCGGTGGTAGCGAGAGAGGGTATATAGGGCTTGCCACTGTGACTATTCTGATCGTCGGACCACTGGCCGACTTGATAGAGTTGGATATGGCCAGTTTTGATGTGATTACGGGATTGGATTGGCTAGCATCTTGCTATGCCAATGTGGGTATGAGAGAAGCTGATGCGGTTCGGTTTCTGGTGAGCGATTATCAGTGGAAGGGAATCTTTGCGTCGTGAGGGTAGGTTTATTTCTTACCTCAAGGCTAGGAAAATGGTGCGGAAGGGTATATCTACTATATGGTTGGGTATTCGATCACGAGAGTGAGATCTGGACCTTGATCGATTCGGTTGTTAGAGAGTTTCGGGCGTATTCCCGGCGAGCTTAGGGTATCCTCCCGAGAGGAGATGGAGTTTGCATTGATATGCCGCGGACACTCGACCGATATCTATTCCACCATCTGAGGATGGCACTTCTTGAGTTGAGGGAATTGAAAGACCAGCTGAAAGATTTGCTGGAGAAAGGCTTTATCAGGCCTAGTGTTTCTCCCTGGGGAGCGACAGTGTTATTTGTAAAGAATAAGGATGGGACGCTGTGTATGTGTGTTGATTACATGCAGCTGAATAAGGTAACTATCAAGAACAGATACCCCCTTCCCAGGATTGATGATTTGTTTGATCAGTTGCAGGGCGCAAGGTGTTTCTCCAAGATAGACCTGCGATCTGGTTACCATCAGGTGCGAGTTAGAGGCGGATATCCCAAGAGCGCATTCGGGACCGGTATGGACACTATGAGTTCGGTGATGTCTTTCGGGTTGACAGCGCCAGCGGTATTCATGGATTTGATGAGCGGTGTTCAAGCCATTCTTGGATATATTCGTTATAGTATTCATTGATGATATCCTGGTTTATTAGCGCGCAGCGGGGCATACGGTCATTTGAGGCGGTATTAGAGTCCTCGAGGGCCGCGATTGTATGCAAGTTCTCAAAATGTGAGTTTTGGTTGTCTTGATGGCCTTCTTAGGGCTTGTTATGGGGCGATGGTATTGGGTTGATCTGGCGAAGATCGAGCGATCGAGACTTGGCTAGACCAGCTACTCCGGCAGTGCGTAGCTTTGGGCCTTGCGGGTTATTATCGGAGGTTTGTGGAGAAGTTTGCTTCCATTTCAGCACATTTGACTAAGTGACTCGAAGCGGTATGTTCGGTGGGCGGATGCTTGTGAGAGAGTTTCGATTCTTGAAGGAGAAATTGGCAGCCTTGATCCTTACTCTTCCGGAGGGTTTAGACGGATATGTGGTTTATTGTGATGCATCGGGTGTCGGGCTCGGGTGCGTGCTGATGCAGCATGGTAAAGTTATAGCTCACGCATCTCGACAGCTCAGGAAGCATGAGAAGAATTACCCCACACATGACTTAGAGTTGGCGGCGATGATTCATGCCTTGAAGATGCGGAGACATTATTTATATGGAGTTCGTGGATATTTACACCGACCACAAGAGTCTCAGTATATCTTGACCGGAGGAGTGAACTTGCGGCGAGGCGGTGGTTGGAGCTACTCGAGGACTATGATGTTGATATCTATACCACCAGGAAGGCAATGTAGTTGCGAGCGCCATGCAGTCGCGGTCGATGGGTAGTCAGCCGGTGTCTGACCAGAGAAGAGGACATGGTCGCGGGTTACATCGGTAGCGAGCCTTGGGGTTCGTTTGATTGGTTACGATAGTAATGGAGTTCGGGTTCGAGAGGTTGCGAGTCTTCCATCGTCGAGGAGGTGAAGAAGCGGCGATATGAGGATCGAGTATGATGCGATATCGAGATCGACTCTTGAGAAAGAAGAGTCTTTTGAGGTAGCGTCGATGGGGTGCTAAGATTTGAGGGCGGTTGTGTGTTCCGATGTAGCGAGGACTACGTCGGCGGTGCAGGGAGGCACGGTGCTCGTTATTCTATTCATCGGTCGACTAAGATGTACCATGACCTCGGATGTGTGTATTGGTGGGATGGCACGAAGAGGGCGTGGCGAGTTTTGTTGCCTGATGTCCTAATTGTCGGTAGTCAAGTTGAGCACGAAGCCGGTGGGCTATTGCGAGCTATTGATATTCGGCGTGGAAGTGAGGTGATCAATATGGACTTTATTACGAGGTTACCTCACACTCGGAGAGCGTGATTCCATCAGGTTATTGTCGACGTGTGAAATCAGCCCACTTTCTTCCGTCGGGGCGGCGTTTCGTAGGATTATGCTAGACTGTATATCAGAGAGATTGTGAGACTGCACGGATTGCCTATATCGATCATTTCCGACCGGGGAGCTCAGTTCTCGGCTAACTTCTGGAGGTCTTTCCAGAAGGGGTTAGGGACCCAAGTGAGTCTCAGTACTGCGTTTCATCCTCGGGCCAAGCGGACGGTAGGCGTACTATCCAGACACTTGAGGATATGATGCGGGCTTGTGTTATTGATTTCAGGGGTAGCTGGGAGGATCATTTACCTCTTGTGGAGTTTGCTTATAACAACAACTACCATTCTAGTATCCAGATGGCGCCTTATGAGGCCTTATATGGGAGGAAGTGCAGATCACCGATAGGCTGGTTTGAGGTGGGAGAAGTTCAGTTAGTCGGGCCAGACTTGATTCGAGCGATGGATAAGGTGAAGCTTATCCGGGAGGCGGTTATTGTCATTTCGAGTCGGCCAGTCGTATCACGGATCATCGGCGTCGTCTGAGTTTGAGGTAGATGATTGGGTCTTCACGAAGATGTCACCCATGAAGGCGTGATGAGATTTAGGAAAAGGGAAACTTAGCCCAGGTACATTGGGCCTTATCGGTGCCGCGAGGTAGGCAAGGTTGCCTATGAGTTGGATCTGCCGTTCGATGCGGAAGCGATGCATCGATTTTCATGTGTCTATGTTGCGGAAATGTATTGGAGATCCATTTAGAGTACACCCGATTTATGATGTCCAGGTGACAGAGGGGTTATCATATGAGGCGAGTCTCATAGCGATACTCGATCGTCAGGTTAGGCGACTACGGACAAAGGATGTGGCTTAGTCGAGTCTTATGGCGAGCGAGCAGGGAAGAAATGACGTGGGAAGCAGAGGAGGACATGATGAAGAAGTATCCTCACTTGTTCCCTACACCTCCAGGTAACCCACTTTCCTGCTTATTAGTTTAATTTGGTGTATATGCTTGAGTAGTGTTGTGGCCATGTGGAGCGTCTTTATTTACACGAAGGGTAGTTAAGAGGGTCTACGTTGATATTGTGATAGGAGTAAGCCTATAAGGAACATTCGGGATGAATGTTTCTAAGGGGGGGAGAATGTTATACCCCGTAGTTCTGGCCATGCGTATGAGAATGTACGAAAGGGATTAAGACTTAAATTTTAGAAGGATAGGTTTAAGAATTGTTTCGGATGGGTTTTTAGTCAACTTTGAGGCGGTTTATGTCCAGTTGCATTATGAGTTCCTAGGTATTTCAAAGTCCTAGTACGTAGTTCGTTGAGTCTGATTCCCAACGCAACCAACCATTCGTCGATAGGACATCGGAGTAGAAAGTTATGGAAGTTGCAAGTTCAGTGCGCAGTCGGACAGAAAGGTATTTCGGTCAGGAACCACAGGTCCGCGGCGCCGGATGCAGGGCCGTGGCGCCAGATGTTCTGAAATATTCACTGAAGTTGCAGGGTCGCGGCGCCGGAAGATCTGTGAGGCTGCGGAGGTTTCAGCGTCGCGGCGCCGGCTGCAGGGCCGCGGCGCCGAGGCGGGTTCTGCGAGACTGAGTGGAAAAATCGGAACTGTTTTATTTTAAAAAAGGCCATGGGAGGGTGACAAGTGTCCCCCCCCCCATCTGATTTGTTTTGCATGTCCTATATATTGACCAAGTCTTGAAGACTTGGTCATCTTTCAAAGCTTCTCCTTCTCTCTAAAAAAGTTCTTCCTTCTCTCTAAATTTCCTCTCCCTTCTCTTTAGAAATTCAAGAAGAAACCAAGGCTTGAGAAAAATCTGAAAAAGGTGGCAAGAAGGAAACTTATTTGCAAGCTTGTAGGAGTTGTTGTGGTGGTGATTGTGGAAAGGAGGCTAGAAAATTTGTTGGATTAGTTTGGTTAAAGTTCTAAGGTAACAATTCCTTCTCTCTTTGTTAGTTTATGGTGTTGCATGTGAAGAAGAAAGAACTTGTAGTGGTAAATATTGCTCTTAGATAAATTGCATGTAAGAAATATGGTTTGGATATGAAAGAATTGGATAAGAAGGTTATGTAAACATGTTATAGTCAAAATACTACCTTAGAGTTGTTAAATTAGTTGTTATACATTGTGGGGCAGAATTTTACACGTCCAAGTTTAGGCGTGTAATCCCCTTTGAATTGATTGGATTGTTGGGCCTTAAGTGGCGTTTGGATGTTAAATTCGAGCCTTGGAAAGGTGGAAAAATACGTAGAAACAAAGGAAGTGCTGCCCAATTTTTCGTAGAATAAGGGACTTTATGCTAAAATATTCGACGAAGAAGTTTAGACGTTAATAGAGATATTTGATTATTATAGGTTGATACTCTACGCGCGGCATATTCGACTTGGCAAGTGGACTTAGCCGAGGAGGTATGTGATTCCTCCTATCCTCTTGAGCATGATATTTGTAAAATATATAGTACGGTAGACGTACGTGTTACACTAATTTGGTTGCACCTTGAGGTCTTTTGACTTGAGTCCAAAAATGTTAAGAATCTTGAAATACTTCAATAACACTTATGAATCATTATTTTTAAAAGTAAATTAATACTTGGGTTTAAAAGAATAAGTTTCTTGTGGTTTTCCAAACAAGTGTGAATGTTTTGAGTTATTACAAAGTCTAAGGGTTAGACTAGCTTTATGGGAAGTTAGTCATAACGACTTAGGAAAGATGAAAAGAATGGTTTACTTACTCGCTTTATAGTATCCTTGTAATGATTTCTGAATGTGTGGTAAGTTGGCTTGATAAGTAAATATGTTGTGATACTACGGTGTTAGTGTCTTGAGAGTTGTTGTGGTAAGGGGGTTCTCTTATTGTGCTTATGTTGTTTACAATGAGCCGGTTGTGCTTGTGTTATATCACTTACCCCCCCTGACTTGTTAAGTTACCGCGGGTTAGCTACCCCCGATGCGAGGAGTACCTCATGCTAGCCAGGTGGCCTATGTGGACTACGGTAGTCCAGGAATCACTCCGGGTGTGTTACGCCGATGCGAGGAATACCTCATGCGGTCCAAGTGGCCATGCGGACTGCGGGAGTCCAGGAAAATACCGCGGGTTAGCTACCCCCGATGCGAGGAGTACCTCATGCGGGTCCACGGGACCTATGCGGGCTGTGGAAGTCCAGGATTAGGCTCGTATAATGATACTATGGGTAAGTGGCCCTGTTTCGATCATTAGTGGCCTAGAAAAGACCGGTTGTGTTACACTTGTTTACTCTTGTCTATGTTGTGGCACTGTGTGCGGTTAATTGATTTTTCATACATATCTGTGGATTGATTTGGAAATGTTATGATTTCGTTCTGATTTTCTCATTTCACATACTTGGTACTGTTTCTTGACCTCGCCCGGGCCGTTCATGCCGCAGGTTGAGGTACATCGGTTGTTGATCCTCGGTCCTAGGATATCCGTTCAGCTTTTGGGAAGCCCCGTTTCTCCGGAGGCTTATCTTTTGGTATGATTCCCTGTCATTGTAGATTCATGTACATTCAGGGTATGACGGGGCCCTGTCCCGTCATAGTTGTTACAAACTCTTAGAGGTCTGTAGTCCTGTTGTAATTGGGTTTCATAAAGGATATAACTGTTCAGTTTCTGTTATGTATAGTTACCGAAAGGTAACCATTTTGGGTTAAGCCTGTTTATTAAGTTATATTGTTTCATGTTCAAGAGTTTACTTCCGCTGGTTTTTCTCTGATGTTGTATCACTAGGGTGCCCGGGGTAAGGCACCAGTCACGGGCCCGAGGTCGGGTCGTGACAATACCAATACTTCAAAAAGTATTCATGTGTCCATCATGAGTTGCCATAACTCGTAGCAAGTGAGACATACTACATCCTCTAAGAATATGATGCAGACCACATGTCGACGTATCACATATCATCGATATCCCAATCTCGATGATCATTAGTCGAGGTAACTTAAGAGTTACGTTATAACATTAATTCTCACATCATTAATAAACACGTAAACTCTAGAGATGCATTTATAGAATACTATAAACAATCAACTAATAATTCAACAAATGCAAATGTCATAATATTAATCATCATTAATATAAATATGAATATGTATAAAGTACATTTTTGTCCTAATACAGATTGTCTCTAGGACATACATATACTTTCAATCTCCCACTTGGCCTAGAGTCAATCACCAACATATCTAATACTCATGTTCTCAAAATGACCATTATGCTTCACCAAGCTTAATGGTTTAGTAAACGGGTCTGCTAGATTATTATTTGTGGTAACATAATCTATCATAATATCTTCAGCTTCTACCATCTTGGAGAATGTGGTACTTTCTCGGTACATGTTTGTTTCTGTTAGTTGATATTGGTTCCTTTGCTTGTGCAATAGCACCAGTGTTGTCACAATAAATGGTTATTGGACAACTAGCACTCGGAACAACCCCTAGTTCCTTCAGGAACTCAGAAATCGCGATAGCTTTCTTAGTAGCTTCCGATCCAGCAATATACTCCGCTTCAGTAGTCGAGTCATCAGTAATAGCTTGTTTGAAACTCTTCCAGCTCACTGCTCCTCCATTGAAAATGAGCGTGTAACCAGACTGAGATTTGAAATCATCAACATCTGTCTGGAAACTAGCATCGGTATACACAGTGGCAACCAACTTATCTCCTCCACCATAAACTAAGAAGTAATCTTTAGTACGTCTGAGATACTTAAGAATACTCTTGACTGCCTTCCAGTATTCCTCACCGGATTCTGCTGGAACTTGCAAGTCATACTAAGTGCAAAGGCCACATCTGACCTAGTACAGGTCATGGCATACATGATCGATCCTATAGCCGAAGCATATGGGATCCTCTTCATGCGCTCAAGTTCTACAGCACAAGAAGGGCAGCCCTTCTTGGATAACTTGATGCCTTGACCCATTGGAAGATCGCCTTTCTTGGAATTCTCCATTGAAAAACGTCTAAGCACTTTGTATATGTAGATTGACTGTGACAGCCCCAATAATCTATTAAGTTTATTTCTATAGATCCTTGTTGAGTGTATTTTATACACTCTTTTGAGCCATTTTTAGTTAGTATTTTACTCTTTTATTTTGCGTTTAGTATAGTGTTAGGTGTGTTTTTCTTTCTTTTGTGTCACAGCGGTTATAAAGGAGAGAATACTACTTTGAGGATGAAATGAGCTTAATTGAGATGCAAATTGCACAAGCACAGCCCAAGAAATGAAGCCTAAAAAGTGTCACTAAGAATAGAACAAACCAGACGAAACCGGACAGGAATCAGATACTACTTTTCTGTCTTTTGTTTGTTTTATTTTGTCTTGAATAGTCTCACGGTCTTGTATGTTTGGTGTGTTTTTGGATGACAGGTGGACTAGGGACTAATTCCGAGAGGCAAGGGATTAAAAACGCTGAAAAATTAGAGAAAGTGAATTTTAAGAATTAGCACTGCGGTGCAGGTTTGGAGAACCGCGGTCCCTCTCTGGCAAAAAATCTCAGCTATTTATCGACGAATTAGCACTGCGGTGCAGGTTTGAGGGACCGCGGCGTAATTTTTCCAGAGAGCATAGCAGATTTATCGAAGGAATTAGCACCGCAGTTCTATGCACAGGCACCGCGGGGGATATTTTTCAGAGAGTTCGACATTTGAAAAGAGTAATTAGCACCGCGGTTCCTATCTGGCAGAAAGTCTCAGCTATTTATTTACGAATTAGCAGCACGGTGCGAGTTCCAGGGACTGCGGTTCCTACGCGATTTTCAGAATTAATACCCTAGCCTCCTTTTCCTTTTCCCTCATTCCAAAATCACCCAACTCTCTAAAAACTTCTCCTTTGCTCCAGAAATCCTCGAAGATCCTTCAAAAACCAAACCTCCTACAAACCATCCCACTACAAATCTCCCACTCCCTCATACACCACCATCACTCCTTCACTTGGGTCAAGTTATTCATGCAGAAATACTCTCCAAATAGATAATCTTATTCACTTGTCTTGCAATTTCGTGGCTTGTAGTGAAGAAAGCTTCAATTTTTTTGGTGTTCTTGCGGGTTGTTGTAGCGTTGTAGTGTGTTGTGTAGTACTGAATTGTGTGGTGGTATTTGCGGCTATAAGTTTGGGGATGTCATTGTTATCGTTGTTGCTGCTGTGTGAATATGTTGTTGCTGTGTTGATTGTGTGTTGCTGTGTGCCAAGTTGGTATTGTTGGAACGAAGAAAAACAAAGAAAGCTCTGTCCAAAAAGAACAAGTAATAGGGCTTCTTCCTCTAGATCAGCAGCACCTGAGTATGACACTGCAAGATTTTGTAACAAGGCAGCCCAAGATCGATATGAAAAATTAAGCGGCCGCTCCTTAATCCCAGAAAGAGGCATAGAATTTAGACAAGAACCTTACAATGATGCATATGAGCCGATTAGAGAGATGATTGTCAATCGAAAGTGGGAAGAGTTTGTTTCGACCAATCTTCCACTTCCCAATATCCATGTGGTATGAGAATTCTACGCCAACTTCCCGGAGCGGGTGGAGAATATGTGCTTTGTTCGAGGAAAGTGGGTGTCTGTCGCAATAGAGAACATAAATGCAGTGTGTGGTGTTCCTAATGAAATGATTGAAGATGATGAGGAAGAGGACCAGTATACCACTTGGAGCAATTCTGTCAAGACCCGAAACCGGGCCCGTGACTGGTGCCTTACCCCGGGCACCCTAGTGATACAACATCAGAGATAACCAGCGGAAAATAAAAACTTTAACAAGAAACAAGATATATGATCATAAAACAGGTCAACCAAACGGTTACCTTCCCATAAAATATATGTATACAACTCTTTCAAAACGAACAGTTTAATCCTTTTTACAAACCCTGCCCACAACAGTACTACAGACCTCTAAGATTTACAACAACTATGACGGGACAGGGCCCCGCCATACCCCTGAATGTACAATAACCTACAACTCAGGGAACACATACCAAAGAATAAGCCTCCGGAGAAACGGAGCTTCCCAATACGCTGAACTGTGATCCTAAGAGCGAGGATCCACTACTGATGTACTCCTACCTGCGGCATGAACGCACGGGCGAGGTCGCACAACAGTACCAAGTATGTGAAATCAAAATACTGCGCTTAAATCATAACGCTATATAAAGCGAGACATGTATGATAACCAACATACAAGACGCAACATAAAAGCGAAGTCGTGGACTCACGCCTCAACGCTATCACTCAATATAACTATGGGTCTCACGCCCACAACATCAATCATGCTTGCATCACGGCGCATGCCCCGACTCGTGACGGTGTAGACATGTCCATGATGCAACAATAATAACAATGCCCCATGGCCACATGCCCCTGACCGCCGGTGTAGACACGCCCATGTAACATCAACAACAATATCTTGGGTGATCAACCCCGCCGCACGCCACATGCCCCTGACCGCCTGTAGACATGTCCATGTAACCACAATAACAATATATCGGGTAATCAACCCCGCCGCACGGCCACATGCCCCTGACCTCGGTGTAGACATGTCCATGTAACCTCAATAACAATATATCACACAACCAAAGCTATCACAAACAAGCTCAAGCAAATTACCATACTTCTAGACTTTTATAAGAAGATCCACTCTTTCTCAAGAAGTCACACAATACCCGCAGTATAAAAATAGAGTGACTATCTTTTTAAGTAAACCAAAATACTTCCCTTTGTAAAAATCAAGTAACAACATTATTTTCCAAACGTTCAAGTTTGCCTAATTTCAAATGCTCTAGTTTCTCATTTTAGAAAGGTTTCATAACTCATAGTCTTAATCCCTTTTAAAACAATTGAGTAACATATGTCTTATGTGTGAGTCGTTTATTCTTGTTTCATATCAATCTTGTTACAGCAGCCATGATCTAGGAAAGGTAATATCATTTTGTCTTATCTTAGCTTCTATGCAGATGGAGGTTTCTACTGGTTTTAATAACAATTAGTTATTTGTCAATACACTTTCCTTTATTAGCGCTGCTGTGGTTTGTTCGACACTTATTCTCATTTCCAAATCAAGAAACATTATTCTTTTTAAAACCAAGTACTCATTACTCGCGAATGAGGTTTCACAACACTTTTAACAAAATGTTAATTACCAAGTAAAACAAGTTAAGTCTCTTATCTTTCAAGATCAAGTCTCTTAACTTCTACAATCAATAAACCAATCTTTTACCTACATGTAGTCGTTATAACTAACTTCCCATAAAGCTATTATAACACCCTATGTTTTAAACCAACCAACTCATTTAGCACATGTACGCTCACCGCACTACATAGTTTACAAAACATCATGCTAGGAGGATAGGAAGAGGTTCACATACCTCGCGACGATTATCGACAATAAGCAAAACGCCCACAAGATCAGAATCTCAGCCGCTTCCACTCTTTAAGTAGAATACGCTACTCGCAGTACTTCCACCTATAAGGCCACAAACGTCTATTAACTTCTAACCGCACGGTTCCATATTCTACAGAAAATTCGACAAGATTTTCCCGCAACAAACAGAAATCTCCTCCTCTAACGAGGCCGCTACCAAGCCAACCAGGGGTTTACACGCCTAACCTGACGCGTGTACAATTCTACTATACAAGAATACCACAAGTCTCATCAGAATACACCCTATGTAATTACAGTTCAGTTCAGTTCTCTTCTTTATATTCAGGCTTAAGTCAAAAGACATTGCCGCACAATTATGTTCAGTTCTATATATAGTATACTTCAACTATATATTCCTACAACATGTAACCTCCAATTACAACAAGGGGACAAGAATATTTACCTCGACAAGCCCAAAATTATCCGAGATAAAAGTCGATCCTGAGCAAGGTTTAGCTCCTACTCGCCTCAAACAACCCTTAGAAGTTCTAACCAACTTCTACTTAAATACTTCAACCAACAAAGAAGATTTCCTTAGGGTTTCGGTTTGAGACTTAAAGGACAAAAGGTAGTATTTCCGGGCTCTACATATAGAGGTAACTTTGGAATACTACAAGGTATAAGGCTAAGGTATTTTGGGCATTATAACAATACTTGGAGAGTATTTCAATACCACAAAAGGGGGGGTACCTCACGAAAACACTCCAAGATAGGGGGGGGTTCTCGGCCAAAGGGCCTTGACAAGGGAGGGGGAACTCTCGGCTCAAGGCCTCACAAACGTGGGGGGCAGTTGGACGAGAGCCAACAAGAGGGAGGAGAGGGTTTCAAGACTTAGACAAGTGAAGAGTGGATGAAGAAGTGCATCTCTAAGGGGGGGTATTTATAGGAAAGCCAAAAGCCAACCAATGGCCAAGATCAAGCCATGTGCAAGGCAAGTGTAAGGCCTTGATCAAGCCAAGTGCACCCTAACCCTACTCCACCAAACATGGCACAAAACAAGCCACAAAACAAGGCCAAAATGAGGACCAATCGGCGAGGCCAACCAACCTCGACCGCCTCTAAACCGTCCAATGAGGGTGACAAGTGTCACCCTCCCGTTGGTCCAAAAATGTTTCGTCTCTCGGAAAAATCCGCAAAAAATATAAATGACATAGCCGGAATTTTCCCTACGAAAGCTGTGGAAACGTTTCGTCGAAAAACGACTCCTTCCGGTAGTTGTGCACAAAAAGAATTCGGCCAAGCCAATTTGAAATTCGAATTTCTCTACGTACGTCCTTACGTACATACTCTGGAAATACGGGGTATAACATTCTCCCCTCCCTAGAAACATTCGTCCCGAATGTTCCTTCTCAAGACGGATATCGATGAAGTTCCTCTAACAAGTTGCCAACGCCACAGCTTGGCCACGAAATAACACACGTTCTCTTCCTTCCTTACTCGTCGTGCCCTTCTCGAACACTTGAACTCTCCCAGTACGTACCATACTTCCGTCAACGCTTCTGTTTCCAACCCTTGGAGTCACTACCTCCAAACTTGGTCATCTTACTAACTTCGATCTTCTCTAAGGCCGTTCCCGGCCTCCACGATCCGCTTCTGGTTGAACATATCCACGAACTCATACGATGGTCATACAAACTTGGGCCTAGCATCCTCGTGACCCTACCACCTGGCGGGACCACCCAGAACTGACCCCACCTCAATCCGGGGTACGGGTTGACCCGCAACACGTCCACAACCCGACCCACAATCGCGTTAAACCCTTGTTCCCCGATCCGGAACAATCTTACCTATTCAAGTCATGAAAGCTACCACTTCCATCTCACATTACCCATGGACTGATCACACAAATAAATCCCACGTATACTACGCACTCTGATAAAGGTCAAACATAAAATAAATCTTTTACACAAGACGACCTTACCTTTAAGGTCTCAATCGTGAAATAGTCTAAGGTTCACCCTTTCCCTGCCCCCATACTTATCCTTCCAACTAACCATGTTCCTAAATCACATTTCAGCACAAAGCTATCCGAACATAACACTAAACACATCATCATAACAAGCATACAAAACTCTAGAGGGTTAAGGATATACCTGTCTCTACCGCTTTTCTAATCACAGTCCTGCCCTGCAGGGCGCATAGCTAGTGAAGGTGATGAACCAGACACTGATCCTGAAGGCTGAGTCGTAACATCCGTGCAACCCTTGGTCGGACAGTTCCTCGCAAAATGGCCCTGCTGGCCGCAAAAATAACAAGCTCCCTTGGCACCACGACACTCCCCGAAATGCGGTCTACCACATCGACCACACCGAGGTAGGGTGATCGCATCCGCCAACACCCTACTTCCTCGAAACTCAACCTCGAGCCACGACCGCCTCAAGACGGTGGAGGACCACTCAGATCTTGGCGGGGTACAAAACTAGTTCGCTTCCGAGGCGGTCCGCCTCGAAAGTCGCCAAAAGACCACGATGTCTCCGCCCTCTTCTGGCGATCCGTGTCATTCCGTCGACCTCCGCACTTCACATCCTAGTGCATGAGCTGCACGCGGGCAATGTCCATGCCCTGAAGAGCTACACCCAAAAAGCCTCTGTCAAGTAATCATCTAGCCCTGACGTGGCGGTGCACTCTATCCTCCATGGTTGCCACTAAAGCGGGACATACCGAGCCAACGAGTCAAACTCCATGTTGTACTCCGAACCGCACGCCTCTCGCCTAAGCATCATAAACTGTTTACCGCGCCCTCCTCATCCGCGAGGCAAGAAGTGAGTGAGGAATGCCTCGCGAACTCGTCCCATACTGCTGAAGCGCATGCTCTCCCGACAACTCCCACGATCAAACCACGATCAGCGGTATCACGCACCGATGCGAACCTAAGACCACCGACCGGTCTCCGGCCTTGATCACTCGCGACCAGAATCGCCGGATGAACTCTCGCGATCATCCTCGTGCCTCGACCCATGAAACTCGGCGGGCTACAACTCGTGAAGTCCCGTAGCCTCAAACTATCCGCCGGGGTGAACCATCGTGCATCGAACTGAATCGCCAGATCCATTTATCTCATATATGGCCACGACTCGCCAAGAATCGGGCCATCTCCTTGTACTTATCTCATCTCGCTTCCAGCCGGACTGAGGCTCGTATTGTGGTCTCAGCAGCCCATCGCTGCGCTCTAAACTCGCTGGCCGGGCGCTACAAAACTCGCTGTCAAGCACAATCTCGTGTATCCCGGCTCGCGCTGCATTCTCAGATCTCACTAGCGCCTCTCGGCTGCCTTGCCCTTCTCGGCTCTGGTTGCCTTAAGCGAGGCATAATCGTAAAAACGAGATACGCGGAGGGTCCAACTTACAACACAGCTCTAAGGCACGATCTCAGAATGAGAAGAAATGGAAACCAATCCTAAATGTCCTATAGCCTCCTGATTATAGATGTGGTGCACAACACATCGATAATCAAGACTCTACTAGACACGGTCTGTAGACACCTTCCGAGGATTAACTGCTCTGATACCACTTTGTCAAGACCCGAAATCGGGCCCGTGACTGGTGCCTTACCCCGGGCACCCTAGTGATACAACATCAGAGATAACCAGCGGAAAATAAAAACTTTAACAAGAAACAAGATATATGATCATAAAACAGGTCAACCAAACGGTTACCTTCCCATAAAATATATGTATACAACTCTTTTCAAAACGAACAGTTTAATCCTTTTTACAAACCACGCCACAACAAGACCTGCACTTAAGATTTACAACAACTATGACGGACAGGCCCCGCCATACCCTGAATGTACAAGAACCTACAACTCAGTGAACACATACCAAAGAATAAGCCTCCGAGAAACGGAGCTTCCTAATACGCCGAATCGTGATCCTAAGAGCGAGGATCCACTATCGATGTACTCCTACCGCGGCATGAACGCAGCCCGGGCGAGGTCGCACAACAGGTACCAAGTATGTGAAACTGAAAATACTGCAGTTAAATCATAACAGTCTATATAAAGCAGGAGACATGTATGATAACCAACATACAGTACGCAACATAAAAGCAGTCAAGTCAGGGACTCACGCCCTCAACGTCATCACTCAATATAACTATGGGTCTCACGCCCACAACATCAACCATGCTCGCATCATGGCCGCATGCCCCGAATTCCAGACGGTGTAGACATGTCCACGATGCAACAATAATAACAATGCCCCACGCCACATGCCCCGACCAGACGGTGTAGACACGTCCATGTAACATCAACAACAATATACTGGGTGATCAACCCTGCCGCATGGCCACATGCCCCCGGAATTCTGCCTCGGTGTAGACATGTCCATGTAACCACAATAACAATATATCGGGTAATCAACCCTGCCGCATGGCCACATGCCCCCGGAATTCTGTCTCGGTGTAGACATGTCCATGTAACCTCAATAACAATATATCACACAACCAGGCTATCACAAACAAGCTCAAGCAAATTACCATACTTCTAGACTTTTATAAAAAGATCCACTCTTTCTCAAGAAGTCACACAATACCCGCAGTATAAAAATAGAGTGACTATCTTTTTAAGTAAACCAAAATACTTCCCTTTGTAAAAATCAAGTAACAACATTATTTTCCAAACGTTCAAGTTTGCCTAATTTCAAATGCTCTAGTTTCTCATTTTAGAAAGGTTTCATAACTCATAGTCTTAATCCCTTTTAAAACAATTGAGTAACATATGTCTTATGTGTGAGTCATTTATTCTTGTTTCATATCAATCTTGTTACAGCAGCCATGATCTAGGAAAGGTAATATCATTTTGTCTTATCTTAGCTTCTATGCAGATGGAGGTTTCTACTGGTTTTAATAACAATTAGTTATTTGTCAATACACTTTCCTTTATTAGCGCTGCTGTGGTTTGTTCGACACTTATTCTCATTTCCGAAATCAGTAAAACATTATTCTTTTAAAACCAAGTACTCATTACTCGCGAATGAGGTTTCACAACACTTTTAACAAAATGTTAATTACCAAGTAAAACAAGTTAAGTCTCTTATCTTTCAAGATCAAGTCTCTTAACTTCTACAATCAATAAACCAATCTTTTACCTACATAGAGTCGTTATAACTAACTTCCCATAAAGCTATTATAACACCCTTATGTTTTAAACCAACCAACTCATTTAGCACATGTACGTCTACCGTACTACATAGTTTACAAAACATCATGCTAGGAGGATAGGAAGAGGTTCACATACCTCGCGACGATTATCGACAATAAGCAAAACGCTCCACAGTACTGTAACCCGGCTAGCCGTTTCCACTCTTTAAGTAGAATACGCTACTCGTAGTACTTCCACCTATAAGGCCACAAAACGTCTATTAACTTCTAACCGCACGGTTCCATATTCTACAGAAAATTCGACAAAGATCCTCCCGCAACAGCGTAAATCTCCTCCTCTAACGAGGCCGGCTACCAAGCCAACCAGGGGGGGGGGGGTTTACACGTCTAACCGGACGTGTACAATTCTACTATACAGTAATACCACAAGTCTCATCAGATACCCTATGTAATTACTGATTGATTCGATTCTCTTCTTTATATTCAGGCTTAAGTCAAAAGACATTGCCGCACAATTATGTTCAGTTCTATATATAGTATACTTCAACTATATATTCCTACAACATGTAACCTCCAATTACAACAAGGGGACAAGAATATTTACCTCGACAAGCCCAAAATTATCCGAGATAAAAGTCGATCCTGAGCAAGGTTTAGCTCCTACTCCGCGCGCTCCAAACAACCCTTAGAAGTTCTAACCAACTTCTACTTAAATACTTCAACCAACAAAGAAGATTTCCTTAGGGTTTCGGTTTGAGACTTAAAGGACAAAAGGTAGTATTTCCGGGCTCTACATATAGAGGTAACTTTGGAATACTACAAGGTATAAGGCTAAGGTATTTTGGGCATTATAACAATACTTGGAGAGTATTTCAATACCACAAAAGGGGGGGTACCTCACGAAAACACTCCAAGATAGGGGGGGTTCTCGGCCAAAGGGCCTTGACAAGGGAGGGGGAACTCTCGGCTCAAGGCCTCACAAAGGTGGTGGGAGTTGGACGAGCCAACAAGAGGAGGAGAGGGTTTCAAGACTGAGACAAGTGAAGAGTGGATGAAGAAGTGCAGCTCTAAGGGGGGGTATTTATAGGAAAGCCAAAAGCCAACCAATGGCCAAGATCAAGCCATGTGCAAGGCAAGTGTAAGGCCTTGATCAAGCCAAGTGCACCCTAACCCTACTCCACCAAACATGGCACAAAAAGCCACAAACAAGGCCAAAATGAGGACCACTCGGCCTAGGCCAACCTACCCTTGACCGCCCCTCTAAACCGTCCAATGAGGGTGACAATTGTCACGCTCGCGTTGGTCCAACAATGTTTCGTCTCTCGGAAAAATCCACAAAAATATAAATGACATAGCGGAATTTTCCTACGAAAAGTGGAAACGTTTCGTCGAAAAACGACTCCTTCCGGTAGTTGTGCACAAAAAGAATTCGGCCAAGCCAATTTGAAATTCGAATTTCTCTACGTACGTCCTTACGTACATACTCTGGAAATACGGGGTATAACAAATTCCAACAGAATTGATTGGGTGGGGGTGGCAGAAACTTTGAGTGCTCGAGGGGAAAGAGTGACATATAGTGTTTATAATGAGCCACGATGGATGATTCGTGCTCAATTCAATAGGGTAGCTCGATCATGGATATACTTTGTGAGTGCCAGAATAATAACCTCCATGCATTTGTCCAAAGTAATAACGGACAGGCTCAAGTTGGTTTATGCCTTAATGAGAGTGTTCTCTATAGATGTTGATTGGGCGATTCTGGAAAGCATTGAGTTCACTTGCCGACTTACGACTACAGCTAGACTGGGACATGGTTCATTAATCACCAAGTTATGCGTTGAACATGGAGTGGTATTCCATGCTAGTGATGCGACGGGCCGGACACAAAATGCCAGCACCCGAGTAATGGTAATTGGCTACCCAGACCCATTGCCAGTAGCCCATGCTCAAGTGCCATATGCTGAAGAGGGCGTCCAACGCCCACCTAGACGCCGCCAGCAAGTCCAAGAGGAAGAACCTGCAGCAGCTTACTATGAGCCGGGAGAGAGTAGTGGTCCACCGCCTTTGATGATTGAGCCTCCATTATCCCAATGGGACCAGCTGCTCCGAAATCAGCAGCACATGATGCAGAATCAGCAGCACATGATGCAGGAGCCTCAGTTTCTGAGACAGCAAAGCGAGTACAACATTCAGACGCAGCGGGAGCGTGACAGCCACCAGTATCAATGGGAGAAACAAAAGTATAATTTTGAGTACCAGCGCACCAATGAATTAAATTCCATGTTCGACCAGCTGTCACTACAAACCCCACTGTCTGAGCCTCATTTTGGAGTACCGCCACAATATTCACCTTTCGAGCCAAGCAATCCACCTCCCAAACCTCTGTTTTGACCGTTGTGTTGTGTCTGTAAGTTGTCCATTTATTCTTTAGCTTTCACACATTGGGGAGAATGTGTCAATTAAGTTTGGGGGTTTTACTTTGTTTTATTATTTTGTTATTGAGTCTTTTTGTTGTGTTCTTGTTGTTTTGTGTGTTTTTGAGTCATAATTTTTTTTATGGATCATGTATGTTGTAGTTGCTAACTATATGGAGTGGATTAAGTGGGATAATGTAATGGAATTGAAAGCGACAATCTGTGTGCTTAAGTTAGATATGCCAAAAAATCATGGCATCTAATTATTTGGGATAGTTGTGCTTAGCCTATGTGTGTCAGTTATGGAAAGAAAAATAATATCTAAAAACTCTGTTTGATTGTTATTTGAGGCAAAATAGTTAAGATATACATGTTTAGGGAGATGATTCATGCATTTCTTTGATAACCCTTCTTATCGTTCATTACCTACCCTGACATAAATTGTATCACTAGTCAATCCCTTTGAGCCTAAAATAAGATATTTCTTTGACACTCAATGATTCTTAATTTTTGCCATAAGTAATAATTGAAATTACTTGGATGAAAAGTGTTGAAAAAGAATGAAAATAGTGAAAAATTTGATGCACCCCAATGAAAAATATGCAAAAATCTAAGTTTGGGGTGTCTGTTATTTATAATGTATTCCATTCTCTCAAAAGAAAAGAGGGGAGAAATAGGTATGAAATTGAAAAGAAAGTCAAAAAGAAGAAAAATGAGTTGAATGAAAATGTTTATGGTACGTAATTGAGCCTAAATGCCTACTTTTACCTACCCCTGCCTAAGCTTATATTACAACCAGTGAAAATCCTGATGATCTTTTATATGTATGTCTATGATTAGTGGAGAATAGCAAGTAAACAGATCTATAGCGTTTGGGAAAGATGGAATGAGATTGACATGCATAGGTTATGTATTTGTATTTCCAATTGATCATGATTTAAGTGAATTTGCGAACTATCTAACTTGAAATTCTAGATTGCTAATTATTCATGCTATGTATGTTCTAACATATTATCCCAACTGTCATCCATGATCTTGAAGATGCATTGCTATAACTACATGATCTATTTCATAGTCTTTGTTTTTATTTTTGTTTTTGTTTTGTGCTTTACTCGAGGGCGAGTAAAGTGTAAATTTGGGGTGTTTGTTGAGTGTATTTTATACACTCTTTTGAGTCATTTTTAGTTAGTATTTTACTCTTTTATTTTGCGTTTAGTATAGTGTTAGATGTGTTTTTCTTTCTTTTGTGTCACATCGGTTATAAAGGAGAGAATACTACTTTTGAGGACGAAATGAGCTTAATTGAGATGCAAATTGCACAAGCACAACCCAAGGAATGAAGCTTAAAAAGTATCACGAAGAATAGAATAAACCAGGCGGAACCGAACAGGAATCAGAGAGGCACCGCGGTGCCTGGCCAAGCAGCACCGCGGTCAAGAAGAATTAGCGTCGCGGCGTAAAATTTCCAGAAAGTCCGAAACTAAATCACCGTCGAAGGCACCGCAGTGCCTGGAGGCAGAACCGCGGTGTCATATTTCCAGTAGCCAACAGTTATTTCGTGAGCAATTAGCACCGCGGTGCCTGACATCAGAACCGCGGTGCCGACACGTATTTTCAGAAAAGTTGGGTCAAAATTGGATAAAGGTAAAAGGGTCAAGCAAGGTTTTTCTCAAATATAAATACCATAACCCTGTCATATTTTATCACACAACTTTGGAGAGGAGAACGACGGCTACAAGCTACAATTGGAGACATCTTATTGTTCAAGTTATTTTTTTTCTCTTACTTTATTTAAGTTTATATCGGATTGTAATTTAGTTCTTGACATGACAATGTTTAGGAGCTAAATACTTTAGTAGGGTTTCCATCGAATCTTCTTGAAGCTCTTTCATATAGTTAATGCATTAATTATTGATTTCTTCTTCAGCGTATTAAGATCTATTCAATATTGTTATGATTGCTTGATAATTAACTAGCTATTAATTGTCATCACTTATATGATTTCGATTCAAAAGTCTGAAAGGTGGGATTTTAATATGCTGTAGTTGATTAGACATAGGTTAAAAATCGTGGACGAAAGCACCCCAATACTTGTGTAGTATTTAAGGTTATTGTTCTTAATCCTCCTGTGTGGTAAAACTTATCATAGAAATATAGAAGGTTTCTACACAAGGTTGAGCGCTTGTATGTCCTAACCGAAATATAATGACAGATTAGTTAACCTGCTATCTTAATAAGAAGAAGAGTCATTAGCATTGCATTAATACGTGAAAGAGTGGATAGTTGAGGAGATTGGAATGCCCTATTCCCTTCATAACTGTTATAAACCCAAAGTATTATAATCTTTAGTTTATTTTCTGCCACTTAGTCATAATTCTTGGTTATAAATCTAAAACCAAAGAACGCCAATCAAATAGATACCATAGGATAGATAATCGGTACTTAATAAACCAGGCTATGCGGATGATAAACTCGGTCTTACGAATATTTATTACTTGAACGATACGTACACTTGCCTAAGCATCTAGAAACATCGTAACAAGTTTTTGCCTAATTCTCATAATGTAGCAGGCTTCACTTAAATCCTTCATCATGAAGGACTTAGACAACCAATCCTTAACTGACTGCATGAGAGTATTATTGTCTCTCATTATCAATATGTCATCAACATATATAATAATGAAGACAATATCCTCATCCTTGCGTTTGATATAAACGCAAGGATCCTATTTGCTTCTGACGAAATCAAAAGATTTGATAGCCTTGTCAAAGCAAATGTTCCAACTCCTAGAGGCTTGCTTAAGCCCATAAATGGACTTATGTAGCCTGCACACAACATTTGGTATGGACTCGGATGAAAAACCCTAGGGTTCTTTCATATACACTTCCTCAATTAGATTACCATTGAGGAATGCAGTTTTGACGTCCATCTGCCAAATGTCATAATCGTAATGTGCGGCTATAGCAAGCAAAATCCGAATAGACTTTATCTTAGCCACCGGTGAAAAGGTTTCATCATAATCTATGTCAGGACGCTGAGTAAAACCTTTAGCCACTAGTCTAGATTTATAAGTCTGAACCTTTCCAGATGGATCAATCTTCTTCTTGAAGACCCATTTGCATCCTATGGGTTTAACCCCATTCGGCAAATCAACCAAGTTTCACACTTGATTGATATACATAGATTCCATTTCGGATTTCATGGCTTTTTGTCATCTCTTCGAATCAATGTCTAGCATTGCTTCGTTGTAGGTTCTAGGTTCATCATCATCGGAAATATCTATCTCATTTTGTGTTTCCATAAGTAGATTTAGACTTTTTGGAGGACGATGAGTTCTAGTAGACATGCGGAGTTGAGTGTCTTGTAGTTCAGTTACAGGTATGTTCTGATTGTGAGAAGGTTCTTGTGCGCTGGTTGATTCACCAACATTAGAGTTTTTAGGAATGTCATTTTCATGTCTTTCCTGAATGGTAGAAGGTGCAACTGGTGCACTTGCTCCCAAGGTCTGTGCAGGAGAATCTTGCATTTTTGTATCTCTCCTCGTAGCACTCCCGCTGGCCGAAGGGAGTACCCTGACTACCCAATCTTCGCCATAAGCTCCCACTGAATCTTTGTCTTGTTCACTCGACAAGGGTTCAACCTCTATGTTACTTTGTTCTTGAATTTCTTCAAGTTCTATCTCTGTGCAACTCTCTTTCTTGTAAACATATTCATCCTCAAGAAAAGTTGTGTTCCTAAAAACAAATATCTTATGTTCTCCAGAAAGATAGAAATGATATCCCTTAGTTTTCTTTGGATACCCAACGAAGTAAAATTTCTCATTTTTAGACTCCAACTTATCAGTGATCAACTTCTTGACATATGCAGGACACCCCCAGGGCCTTATGTGTCTAAGTGATGGCTTTTTGCCACACCATACCTCATATGACATCTTTTCAACTGAATTAGAAGGAACTCGGTTCAGAACATATATTGAGGTTAGAATAGTGTATCCCCAAAGGTATGTTGGAAGAGCTGAAAAGCTCATCATGGAACGAACCATGTCAAGCAAGGTTCGGTTTCTCCTCTCGGCAAAACCATTCATATGTGGTGTTCCAGGAGGTGTCCATTCTGAATGAACTCCATGTAGCTTTAATCATTCAAGAAATTATTTACTTTAAGTATTCATCTCCTCGATCAGATCGAAGAGTCTTGATACTATTTGAGAGCTGTTTCTCAACTTCACACTTAAAACTCCCTAAACTTTTCGAAAGCCTTGGATTTGTGTCTCATAAGATACACATATTCATACCTTGATAAGTCGTCTGTAAAAGTGATGAAGTAAGAGAAACCTTCTCTAGCTTGAGTCGAAAATGGTCCACATACGTCAGTATGTACCAACTCAAGCACCTCATTGGCACGGATCCTCTTTCCAGAAAAAGATTTAATGGTCATCTTACCTTTCAAACAGGATTCACAGTTACCATAAGATTGTAAGTCAAATGGTTCAAGGTAATTTAATTTCCTCAACTGTTCTATCCTCGTTTGATTGATATGACCAAGTCTGCAATACCACAAGTAGGTAGAATTTCTTTCATTTAACTTAGCTCTTTTATTTTGTACATTGAAAAATTTTCTGCGGTAGTTTAATGTATACAATTCATTCACAAGAGGCGCAATTTCATACACAACATTATCATAAGCCAAAATCATATTGTTATTATTAATGCTTGAGGAAAAGCCCTCAGTGTCAAGAACAGGAATGGAAATAATGTTCCTTGTCAAAGAAGGAACATAATAACAATTGTTTAACATTAAAATATTGCCAAAAGGTAAATCTAATCTATAATCTCACACGCGCTCATCATCAACACGTGCTCTGTTTCCAACGCGCAGGTCCACCTCTCGAGTTCCGACCTTCCTGCTATTAGTTAGCCCCTGCACATTTGTACAAATGTGTGAGCCACATGCGGTATCTAGTACCCAGGAATGAGAATCATTTATACATAGATTAATTTCAATAACAAACATACCTTGTACACTAGAGGATTGAGCATTTGGTGCCATTCCTCCTCCTGGAGCAGTACAGTCCTTCCTCCAATGCCCCTTCCTGTTGCAGTTTCTTCTTCTTCTTCGCCCCTCATTTGGGCTTCATTGCTGCTGCCGGAGCAACAGTTTTGCCCTTCCTCTTCTGTTGTCCCTTACCTTTCGATTTGGGATGACTAGAGGACCCAACCATCAGAATAGGTTTGCTTTTGGAGACCGAAGATTCAAAAGTTTTCAGCATATTGTGCAATTCTGGCAACTTCGCCTTAGTTCCATTCATATTGTAATTTATAATGAAACTCTCGAACGAGCGTGGAAGTGAATGGAGGATGAGTGTGGTAGCAACTCTGTCGTGAAACTTTATTTCAATGGATGTCAACCTTTCTATCAACTCAATCATTTTCAGCACATGTGGTGACACTTGGCCTCCTTCAATGAGTTTACACTTAAAGAATTCTATAAGCAGCTCATACTCCATTGTCTGAGACTGAGAGTCATAGAGACTCTTCAAATGTACAAGCATTTCATTGGGCCCCATGTTCTCATGTTGTCTTTGTAATGTAGGTGACATAGAATACATCATCAAACACTGAGCTGAAATGGCATCATCATAATGTTTTTGATAAGCCATTTTATCAAAGGTTGCATATTCGGCAGAATCCTCCCCAGGCACTGTAGGAAATACCTGGTCCAATGTATATTCAATTTTCTCTTGTCTCAGGACTATTCTCATATTCCTGAGCCAATCTATAAAGTTGAGTCCAGTCAATCTATTGGATTCCATTAGCATTTTCATTGAGAAGTTCGACATTCTGAAGATCTGAAGATATAGGTAGACAGGAAAAATGCAATAAAAAATTCATTCTCCTAATTATACACATCATCATATGCTAATTTAACATGGTCTTTTGTTTAATTAGCTCCCACTATTTTGCATACTTCTACAACCACAAGGTAGAATACGGACCTAAAATATTTTAAAGTCATAATGGGCCAAGGTCCAAACATATGTTATATCCGCGTTTGTTTTGGCTGATAACTTCAATAGCACACTTCAGTAGGTTCTCAACCAATTGTAAAACTTATTTACAACTCTTGGTTTGATTAAATATCTTTCATTTTAATCTTACGTCTTTAGATTAGTCCGACATTATGGGGTTAAGATTCGTCTAAACAAGTCAACCCCATTATGCGACTACGTTTAAGTACCTAAATAAATTTAGTCTTTGCAAGAAAACACTTTGGTGTAAATACCTACAAAAGTTTATCCTCCACTTTTACTTTATCTATGAAAGGGCATGAGTCCTCGTAGACTTAGAGCAAATGCTTTGGCATAAATGCTCGTATCGCCGAAAAGAATTTTGCACCCTAACAATTATAATGGACAACGCATTTTAATTAGACTTGTATTTTAATGTTTGGGGAACATTTTCAGTTTTGGGGATTTCAAACAAGATCAACAATTATGTCATACATCATATGACATCCAATCATGCAATTTCTAAACACATTTAGATGGAAAACCATCAAACCCAATAGACATGATATAAGATGGTTTTAATCACATATTGGGCGCCGTCTACCCAGACAGTTATAGCGGTCATTGAAAGTAGACAATTACTGGGTTCCGCCTACCCAGACAATAATTGCGGACACTATGCTAATAATTTAAATACATCACATTCAAACACTTAGCACATTTGTATATTATAGAATAATATACCATTAATGATAATCATGAGTCTGTTTGTTTAAACTCTAAATCTATGTCTATGACAAACAGTCCCTAAATATTTTCTGATTTTAAAATTCTGATTTTCAGGAATTCGGCAAACTCTTAAAATTTACAGTTTAGTCCCTCAAGAATTTAAATATTCAATTTGAACCCCATTAAATTCAGAAAATACAATTTTGACTCTCAAAAAATATTTTCAGGTTTCAGGGACATGTTTGCAATTTTCAAAAAGTTTCTTTAATTACAAATTTGCCCGAAAGGACCAAATCTGTCCAATTTAAAATTTTATTTTCAGATTTTGAAACTTTAAAAACTTTAGAATCAGATTCTGGAACTTTTAAAACTTCAGTATCTGATATGATTTTTTTTATATAATTTCTGTTGATAGCGCCGCGGCCTAGGAGGGAGGCGCCGCTGCGCCAAAAATTCAGAGACAGGAAAAATGCATAATGTCTCATCAGTGTCGCGACCCTAACAGGTGGCGTCGCGGCTCCTCAGAGGCAGTAAGTCCGAAAATTTATTTTAAGCTTCTAGATGAACAGCGCCGCGGCCCAATTGAACAGAGTCGCGGCGCCGCCGTAAAACCCTAGCATGCGTCGCGGCGCCTCGATCCCAGAAACACAATTTCGGCAATTTCGAAACCCTAAAACTGGTTTAGGCTCAGATTTGCAGATCCATTGCGTACCCCTTTCACTATTCAACAGCACGTCATCGACTATCATTAAATCTCTTCTCGTTCTTCGTCTCAATACACCATGTTCGAATCGAACTGGTTAAGCATATCAACTTAGATGAGTTATATCGGAATGACTTCCTCGATTACATCACTGTTTAACAAATTTGGAGACAAAACTATGTGTTCTTGGGATTTTAAGGTTTTAAAAACTTTTAAACGACATAAATTAAATTTAAAAAAATGCTAACCCATATTATCATTAATATTCATTGTATAATCACACAAAGCAGTCCAGGCTCTGATACCACTGTAGAATTTTTGTCGGGTTCGTACACGCAACGGAATTTGAAAATTTATGTTTCAAATCCGTCGACGGTCAAACTGCAGGATGATTATACAATGTAAATAACACAAAGCATGAATGTAATACTTCGAACGAAGACTTACATTAGTTAGAAATCTGGATTGTTGAAGCTTTGTGTAGTCCGAGGGTGTGCACACAAATGTCCCTCGATTTGCAAGTTCTTAAAACTTTGATGTAATCTCTCTTTTGGAAATCTAGGAATTCCAGCAAAGTTTCAATAGAGTTTAATCTTATAAAAGATGGTGTATAATATATGAGGTTAAACTTGTATATATAACTAAATATATCAGCTAGGGTTTCCCAGGCTGGGCCCAAAACCGAAACGGAGTGGTCATTTCGACCCATCGACGCGCAGCCGCGGCCAGGACACCGCGGCCCTGACTCACTCGTGCCATGGCCCTTCTCTATTTTTGCTTCGCTTCTATTTTATTCTAATGTCTCGATTATCAACCGAACATTTATATACTCTCTGATTACATCCTTGAATCGGCGGAACAATTGACTTAGTGTTACCCTTCAGGCCTTTACATATTGACACTAATAACATTAGGGTCTACACGGAACTCCTAGACTACGCCGGAAGACGAACTCAATATGTAAAGTTTAGCTACACGAAACATGTGAACTGAACATCTATGTGAGAAGATAAACTCCTTTCATTCATGACACACTCAATCAAGCTTAGGATTTGTCAAGTGTCTATCCAAATGGCTTGATCATTATAATTAGGGTTGGCCAGTGGGCCGGGCCGGGCCCACTGGGATCGGAATAGGAGGGGTCGGGACGAGGTTGGGATGGAGAGGAGGGGCGGGGTCGGACTGGGGCGGACCATGTGGGACCGTGATCGCGGACGATACTGTCCCGCCCCAAGCACTGGCCCCGCGGCTATTGACGGGACGGGCCCTTTTTTTTTAATTTTTCCACTAAATTAAAAATCCTAAATTACTAACAAAATAACATATAGTCATATTATAGTGATAGTCATATACTCATATTATACTATTATAGTATTATACTATTATAGTATTATACTCATATATATTTATAAACTAAATAATTAAACAAAGACAAGAAGAGTGTAAAAAAAACATCTCAAGGCTGTTGTTGAGTCTCTTATATTATTAATTATTTCATTGAAATATACAAGATTCAGAATTACAACATTGTAGAAAACATAGAAAAAATTACTAAAATTGCAATGAAATATATTACCAATTTGAAAATACTTTTTCTAGTTTCTTTATAATTTCGTGTGGTTCTTCAGTTGAATTGGTATATCTTGGTCAAATTGTTCCACGTCGCTACTCAACACTTCTTCTCTTTTATAACCTCCCATGGCGATATAATTTCTTATATTCCCATTTTATAAAAAAATAATCTTTTTCTTAAATTTAATTCAAGATTCTCAGTTGGGTATTCCTAAATTCAACACCTTTCTGGGTATTAACACTTTCCTGCTTATTTTACATGGAAAAATTTGAAGAAAACAAAGAAAGAGGGTGTATTTCAAGAGATATATTTCATAAATTCATCAATGGAAAAAGGAATTATGAATTTGATGAAAATGTGGAGGGTGAAGATGATATAGAGTTAAGTTTAGGACTTTCATTGAACAGTAGATTTGGGGTTGATCCAAAAAGAGCAAAGAAACTAAACCGTTCATCTTCAATAATAAATTTTGTGTTTTCTGGTGATGATAGTAATGGAAATGGATTTGAATTTCCACTTATTAGGACGTTTTCTTTGCCTGTGGAGACAGAAGAGGAGTGGAGGAAAAGGAAGGAATTGCAATCATTAAGGCGTTTGGAGGCAAAGAGGAAGAGATTGGAGAAAATGAAGAATGTTAGAGTTGTTGTTAAGGAAAATGAAGAGAATGGAAATTGTTGGAGTAATGGTGGGAATCGTTTGCCGTCTTCAGGGGGGTCACAAGGAAGTGGTTCTTCAGGGGTGGCTCATTTGGAAAGCCAACAACAACATGTTCAAGGTATCATAAAGGTTATTGTTTTATCCACTTTAATTTCTTCCCTTTTATCCTTCATTATTTTTAAAATTAAGTATTTGGATAAGTTTGTTGATGATTTTTATTTTTGTAACGCGGTCTTAGAGTAAGTGGATCTGTGGAGGGGGTGGCCCCCCCTACCAAAAGTGAAGTTGTCTTTTGTCAAGGTATGACCTATCTATACTTAGGTTCACATAGGGCTGGCCAGTGGGCCGGGCCCACTGAGATCAGAAGTTAAATAATCATGGTCATTAGTACTACGACCTATATCAGAAGTTAGAGCGACTTTGCAATTTAAATGATATAATGAATAACGCAAATATTGTTGATATTCGTGTGCAAATTTAAACACGTCTCTCTTAACCGTTGATCTAGGAAAACCTTTATAAGCAGGATTATACATGTCTCTAATATAATGAATAAAACCAGGCGATTCAGGAAATGAAAAAGGCAAACCCTCCACAACAACTAATTTTGCTAGTGCTTCCCTATCTTTATGTTTATCGTATTTAGGGCCTACAACTCCCCCCGTCATATGGTTAATTTGACCCTGTACTTTGTCCGGGACAGTATGTGAACCTTGTCCCGATTGAGAGGACGCTTGCTCACCATCTTTTTCAATAAGGTATTGGGCATGCAAGGCTTTGTGTTTTTGTAATAGGTGTCTTGCTAAACCCCTCGTCCCACCATGACCTTGTCCAGTTTTAAAAGTATAAACAAATTTACAAGTTTTACATATAGCTACTTGATTCGGTAAGTCCCTATGAAAATATTTTCATACAGCTGATGGTAATGGTCGTTTTGCCGGACCTCGTCTCATACTAGGGGGGATAGGAGGCATTTCACTAGTACCAAACGCTGACGTAGAGTCGATGTGTAATCGAGAGAGGTTGAAAATTGAAACTTGCTCGATAGATTAATCCTCAAGCTAATTGTCAACTTCACTCCCAATGTCACGACCCGACCCCGGGGCCGCGATCGTACTTACCGGTACCACATCGTATATGTCGAGAATAGCAATGAACATACATAACACATAACTTATAAAAAGGTAAACATCACTGGCCAGCCGATAAGACTGCCTTCCATAAAACATTCTTAAACAAAAGTATAGTAGTACAACGGGTTCTTATAGCCCAAAACACATAGGTGACCACAGCACTTAAAGATATTAATCGTATGACGGGCCCCGCCATACCCCTGAATGTACAAAATACCTATAGCATCAGGGAATATCCGTACCAATGATCAAGCTTCCGGAAGAATGGAGCTTCTGACACCGGAATAGTGATCCTAAGAACGAGGATACTCAATCTGCTTACCCTTACCTGCGGCATGAACGCAGCCCAGGAAGCGGGGTCACACAATATGTACCAAGTATGTAAAGTCGAAAATACTCGTAATAATGATATCATAAGTCTAAAAGTAAGTCGAGTCATGGAAGACAATAAAATACCTTTTATTGTGCCTTACTAACAATGAGTGACAAGTATATATATATAATCGCATAAAATAGGGTCTTAGGATCAAAACAGGTACCTCGCCTGTAGTATAAATAAGCACCCTACTCTCGGGACTATTTCACCCGTGATAGGTCCCGGGACCCGCATGAGGTATTCCTCGCATAGGTCAGACTACCGCAAGGGACTATTTCCCCCGCATAAGCCCATAAGGACTCGCCCGAGGTATGCCTCGCACCATGGGTAGCAAATCCACTAATGTGGTATAACGATCTTGGGGACTTACCCTCGATATACTTTTACCCCGAAGCAGATGGTATAACGATCTTGGGGACTTTCCCCTCAGATATACTCTTACACTGAAGCAGATGGAATAACGATCTTGGGGCTAGCCCCTCAGATATACTCTTACACCGCAGATGGTATAACGATCTTGGGCTTGCCTCGATATACTCTACACCAAGGTGGTATGACGATCTTGGGGCTTGCCTCGCACATACTCTTATCCCGGAGAAGGTGGTATAACGATCTGGGCTTGCACTCGGATATACTCTTACCCTAGCTCAAATCACATCATATCATAATCATAAATAAGTTAAGAAAACTTATAACTTCTTATTAGTCTTGTTCATATACCCTCTCATTTTAGTTTACTTAAGGCACTTAATCATATCTTTAATAAAAGAAAACCGGGAATTTAACCCAAGTACTACATACTTCAATTCCTTTAAAAGTGACTTTTTTTCATACATAAAACCTTTGGGCAATTGATGCCTTAAAATCAATTTGTCTTTCGTAAATCAAATCATTTGTCCTTACTTGTCTTACTTAGAGTAAATCTCTTCTCATTAATCTTTTATAAAGCTAATAAACCAACTTCCCATAAAGTTGTTATATTAACCCTTTACTTTAGTAAAATTACACTTTTTCCCTAACTAAGGGACTTATACATTCTTAAAACGACACAAGTCTTTATATACTTAAAACAAGTAAGAATACCGAATCTTGTACGTCTACCGTACTACATAGTTACATCTATTCATGCTCAAGAGATAGGAAAGCTCTACATACCTCTTTGGTCAATCCACTTGCTAAGCTCAACTACCGCAAGTAATGTTTCGACCTATAATAATCATGATACGTTTATTAACCTTTAATTTCAATGTAGCATAATCTAAACTCAAAGCCACTAAATTCTATGGAAAATTGGGCAGCATTTCCTTTGTTTCTACATACTTTGCCACCTTTCTCAAGGCCGAATTTATCATCCAAACGCCACATTTAAGGCTCAACAATCCAACATTTCAAAGGGGATTACACACCTAAACTTGGGTGTGTAAAATTCTGCCCCATTAGGTACAACAATTCACTAAATAATTCTAAGGTAGTTTTTAGGCTACAACATGCTCATAATATCTTCTTAACCAATTCCTTCACATTCAAACCATAGTTCTTACATGCAATGAGCCTAAGAGCATAATTTACTACCACAAGTTCTTCCTTCTTAACATGCAACACTAAAAACTAATTAAAAAGGAGGAACCATTACCTTAGAGCTTTAGCCAAATTTATTCCAACAATTTTGCTAGCCTCCTTTCCAAGATTACCACCACAACAACCTTCACAAGCTAGCCACAAGTTTCCTTCTTGCCTTTTACTTTTCAGATTTCTCCTAAGGCTAGAATATCTCTTGGAATTTTAGAGAGAAGTGGGAGCTTAAGCTTTAGAGAGAGAGAGAGAAATTGGAAGATGACCAAGTCTTCAAGACTTGGTCAATATATTGCATGCAAGAAATCAGATGGGGGGGACACTTGTCACCTCCCAAGGTCTTTTAAAAGAAAAATCTGACTTTTCCTAAGTTTTTCCGCCTTCGGCCGCCCTCGCTTCCGTGGCCGCTGAAACCTCCGCACTTCTTCGAACTTCCGGCGCGCCCTGCTTCCGGCACCGCGGCGCAGAACTTCAGCGCCCTCGCATTTCTTTGCCGCTGCCGCATCCGCGCCATGCCCTCGCCGCTTTGCCCGAAACACATTTCTGTCCGACTTCGCACTGAACTTGTAACTCTCATAACTTTCTACTCCGTCGTCCTATCGACGAACGGTTGATTGCGTTGGAATCTAGACTCCACGAACTACGCCCTAGGCCTTTGAAACGCTTAGGAATTCTCAATGTACCGGGTCATAACCCGCCTCAAAGTTGACTAAAACCCGTCCGGAATAATCCGTCAACCTATCCTTAGAAAATTTTAAGTCTTACATGCTTTAAATGACGCCTCATACGTAGGTCGAACTACGGGTATAACATTCTCCCTTAGAAACATTCGTCCCGAATGTTCCTTCTAGGCTTACTCAAATCACAACATCGACATAGACCCTCTTAATCGTTTCTTTTGCAAATAAAGAAGCTCCGCGAGCCACAACATACCAAGCGTAAATGCTAAATCAAAACTAACAAGCAGGAAAGTGGGTTACCTGGAGGTATAGGAAATAGGTGAGGGTACTTCTTCATAATGTCATCCTCTGTTTCCCACGTCATTTCCTCCTGCTCGCTCCGCCATAGACCTCGAAGGAAGCCACGCTCTTCGTCCAAGTCGTCTAACTCGACGATCGAGTATCGCTATGGGACTCCTCATACGATAACTCCTCCGCTACTTGGACATCATGAACCGTGCACTCTAGATGGATCTCCAATACATTTCCGCAACATGGACACATGGAAGACTAGATGTACCGCCTCCAAATCGGACGGCGATCTAACTCATAGCAACCTCGCCTACCTCGCGACAATCCGATACGGCCCAATGTACCTTGGGCTAAGCTTCCCCTTCTTTCCAAATCTCATCACGCCCTTCATGGGCGATACCTTTAGAAAAACCCAATCATCTATCTCAAATTCCAAGTGTCGACGCCGATGATCCGTATACGACTTCGCGACTGAGCCGCCAAAGAACCGCTCCCGGATAAGCTTCACCTTATCCACCACCGCTGAACTAAGTCCGCCCGACTAATCGAACTTCTCCCACTCGAACCAGCCTATCGGTGACTGCACTTCTCCCGTATAAGGCCTCATGCGCGCCATCCGAATACCGGAATGGTAGCCGTTGTTGTAAGCAAACTCCACAAGAGGCAAATGATCCTCCCGTACCACGAAATCAATAACACTAGCCCGCAGATATCCTCGAGTGTGCGGATAGTGCGCTCGCCTGTCCCGCTTGGCCCGAGGTGAAATGCGATTAAGACTCACTCGTGTCCCTAATCCTTCGAAAAGACCTCCGGAAGTTAGCCGAGAACCGGGCTCTCTATCGATATAATCGACACCGGGACTCGCTCGCCTCACAATCTCTCTAATATACAATCCGCATAGTCCTCACCGAACGCCGTTCGATCGGAAGAAAATGGGCTGATTTCGCCACCGTCGACAATCTCCCAAATGGAATCATGCTTCCTCTGAGTGGTAGGTAGTCCTGTAATAAAATCCATATTTATCACCTCCCACTTCCAAGTCGGAATATCAATAGCCTGCAACATCCCACCGGGCTTCTGGTGCTCAATCTTAACTCACGACAATTCGCACGCGTGCCACGAACTCCGCAACGTCCCTCTTTAGGCCATCCCACCAATACACGCATCTGAGGTCATGATACATCTTAGTCGACCCCGGATGAATGGAATAACGAGCACCGCGGTGCCTCTGCACGAATCTGACGGAAGTCTCGCCACATCGGAACACACAACCGCCTCGAATCTTAGCACCCCATCGCGCTACCTCAAATAGACTCTTCTCCTTCCGGAGAGCCGCGTCTCTGCATCGCACCAAAATGGATCCTCATATCGCCGCCTCTTCACCTCCTCGACGATAGAAGACTCGGCAACCTCTCGAACCCGAACTCCATCACTATCAGAATCAACCAAACGAACCCCAAGGCTCGCTAGCTGATGTAACTCTCGGACCATATCCCTTTCTCCGGTGAACATCGACGCACTACCCATCGATCTGCGACTGGCGGCATCTGCAACTACATTGTCCTTCCCCGGGTGGTACGAATATCAACATCGTAATCCTTAAGTAGCTCCAACTACCGCCTCGCCGCAAGTTCACTCTCCTCTGTCAAGATATACCGAGACTCTTGTGGTCTGTGTAAATGTCCACATGAACTCCATATAAATAATGTCTCCAGATCTTCAAGGCATGAATCACAGCTGCCAACTCCAAGTCATGTGTGGGATAGTTCTTCTCATGCTTCCTAAGCTGTCGAGATGCATAAGCTATAACCTTGTCGTGCTGCATCAGCACGCACCCAAGCCCGACACCTGACGCGTCACAATAAACCACATATCCATCTAAGCCCTCTGGAAGAGTAAGAATCGGGCGGTCGCCAACTTCTCCTTTAGCAATCGGAAACTTTCTCACAAGTATCCGCCCACCGAACATAGCCTTTCTACGAGTCGCCTTAGTCAAAGTGCCAAATAGAAGCAAACTTCTACAAACCTTCGATAATAACTCGCAAGGCCCAAAGTCGCGCACTCCGTCGGTGTAGTGGTCCGCCAAGTCTTGATCGCTTCAATCTTAGTCAGACAACCCAATACCGCCCCCGATAACATGTCCTAAGAAAGCCACCGACGCCAACTAACTCGTGACTTCGAGGACTTGGCATACAATCGCCGGTCTCGAGGACTCCCAATACCGCCTCAAATGATTCAGATGCTCGCTCGCCTGCGCGCGAATACACCAAGATATCATCAATAAACACTATAACGAACATATCCAAGAATGGCTCAACACCCTATTCATCAAATCCGTGAATACTTTGGGCGCTGTCAACCCGAAAGACATCACTCAACTCATAGTGCCCATACCGGTCCCGAATGCGATCTTTGGGATATCCGCTTCTAACTCGTACTGATGGTAACTGCATCGCAGTCTATCTTGGAAAAGCACTTTGCACCCCGCAATCGTCAAACAAATCGCCAATCCCGGGAGGATATCTGCTTCTTGATAGTTACCTTGTTCACCGCATGTAATCAATACACATACGCAGCTGCTCCATCCTTCTTCTTTACAAATAACACCGTGCTCCCTGGGAGAAACTCTTGGCCTAATAAAGCCTTTCTCCAAAGAAATCTTTCACCGGTCCTTCAATTCTTTCAACTCGCCGGTGCCATCCGTATGGCGAATAGATATCGGTCGAGTGTCCGCGCCAAATCGATGCAAAACTCAATCTCTCTCGGGAGGATGCCCAAAGCTCATCCGGGAATACGCCCGAAACTCTCTAACAACCGAATCGATCAAGGTCCCAGACTTACTCGGTGTCGAATACCCAACCATATGGTAGATGTACCCTTTCCGCACCATCTTCCTAGCCTTGAGGTAAGAAATAAACTTACCCTCGGCGATGCAAAGATTCCCTTCCACTCGATAACCGGCTCACGGAAACCGAACCGAACTAATCTCTCTCATACCCACGCTGGCATAGCAAGATGCTAGCCAATCCATACCCATAATCACATCAAAGTCACATATCCAACTCTATCAAGTCGGCCAGAGTCCGACGGCTATCTATAGTCACAGGCAAGCCTTATACACCCGCTCGCCTACCATCAATCACTCATCGCGTAGCCACCTCAAAAGGTCTTATGGACTCGGGCTCTATCCCTATTCTACCGGCAATATGAGGAGATATGTAGGACAAGGTAGAACTCGGATCTATCAAAGCATATACATCACAAAGAAGAAACCAATAATGTACTGCGGATTTACATCCGCGACGCCCCGGTCCCGCTGACCGACATAGCATATATGCGGTTCGAGGACCGCTAGAATCGAACCCCTACCACGACCTTCGCCGCGGCTGCCGCCCATAAGTACCACGCCTCCGGCGTCTAACCATCGAAGATGAAGATCCAAAGAATGCACTTCGCCGGGCTGAACTGCACGCCTCTCCGCCAGGACGACAATCCTTCTTCGATGGCCCTCGCTGCTACAAGAGTAACATGCTCGAACCCATACGGCACTTCGCCGGATGAGACCTACCGCACGAACACACCGAGGTAGGTGGTCTCGATTAGTCGCCGGCTCGCCCCGAAACTCAAGTCCCGAGCCCCGACTCGCTCTCAATAACCTCGCCGACGACTTCTCGCCGAAATCGGAAGGAGCACTCTGGCCGGGCCGGAATGTGACCTAGTTCGCTGCCGAGGCCGCCCGCCAAAATCGCCCCGAACTCGCCCCGCCTCGGGCCGGCGAAATCTAGCCGATCGCTTCTCTCTCGCCTCAATCTCGCGCACGCCGCATCTCCGGCAATATCCATCCTCGTGAAGAGCCACCCCAAGAATGCAGAATCATACGGCCTAACCCCATCACATATCGATGGACTCGCTCGCCATGTCGCCACTATGGTGTGCGATATCCGCCAAGGAGTCGAACTTCAGTCAGACTCTCGATAGTCCTCCCGCCCCGCCTCAAGGTCAAGAACCTATCTACGCTGGCTCTCCTCACCTCGGGAGGCAAGAAGTGGTCTAGAACGCCTCCGTGAACTCCTCCCAATCACCGGAAGAGCATCCTCACCTCGACAATACCCATGACTCAAACCAGTTCAACGCAATATCGCAGAATCCTGTAGAAGCTAGTATAATGCACTCAGTCTCCGATGCCCTAGGACTGCGTGGTCCAGAATCGCCGGACAAACTCCCCGGATCCTCTCAAATCTCGAACCATAGAACTCGGTGGGTGACAACCCAAGAAATCCCGAACCAGAATCGCCGGCTCAGGGTTGCCGCCGCTCGCTCGCCGGCCGCCGCCACTATGCCGTCAAGAATCGACCGTTCCTCGTAATCTTCGTACCGCACGATCGGGATCGAGGCTCGCATCGCGTCTCGAGAGCCGCGTCACGCTTCGAACTCGCTGAGGCCGGGCGACGACGGAACTCGCCGCCTCTAAACATCATCTCTCGTAAGGACTGGCTCAGGCCTCGTGACTCTCCGCCCCACTAGCAAAGACTCACCGCTTTGCCCTTCCGGGCCGCGCTGTTGCCTTGCGCGAGGCATAATCGATACATAAAGGAAAACATCGGGAGATTCAACCTATAACTCAACTCTATTGCACGATCTAGAGTGAAAGAATGGAAACCAATCCTAATTATCTCGCAGCCTCCTCGATTATAGATGCGTGCACGACACACCGATAATCAAGACTCTACTAGACACGGCCTGGACACTTTCCGAGGACTAATCGCTTCGATACCACTTTTGTCACGACCCGACTCGGCCGCGATCGTACCTACCGGTACCCTGTCGTATATGTCGAGAATAGCAATGAACATACATAACACATAACTTATAAAAAGGTAAACATCATCGCCATCGATAAAGTCGCCTTTCCATAAAACATTCTTAAACAAAAGTATAGTAGTACAACGTTCTTATAGCCCAAAACACATAGGTGACCACGCACTTAAAGATAATAATCGTATGACAGGCCCCGCCATACCCCGAATGTACAAAATACCTATAAGATCGTGGAATATCCGTACTAATGATCAAGCTTCCTAAGAATGGAGCTTCGACACCTAATAGTGATCCTAAGAACGAGGATCCTCAATCGCTTACCTTACCGCAGATGAACGCAGCCCCCGAGGAAGGGGGTCAGTACACAATATGTACCAAGTATGTAAAGCTGGAAAATACTGTAATAATGATATCATAAGTCTAAAAGTAAGTTGGAGTCATGGAAGACAACAAAATACCTTTTACTGCGCCTTACTAACAATGAGAGTGACAAGTATATATATATAATAATCGCATAAAATAGGGCCTTAGGATCAAAACAGGTACCTCACCCGTAGTATAAATAAGCACCCTACTCGGGACTATTTCACCCGTGATAGTCCTGGGACCCGCATGAGGTATTCTCGTGATAGTCAGACTACCGCACGGGACTATTTCACCCGCATAAGCCCATAAGGACTCGCGTGAGGTATTCCTCGCACCATGGGTAGCAAATCCACTAATGTGGTATAACGATCTGGGACTTACCCTCGATATACTCTTACCGGCGGATGGTATAACGATCTGGGGACTTTCCTCGATATACTCTACACCAAGCGGATGGTATAACGATCTGGGCTTGCCTCGATATACTCTTACACCAAGAAGGTGGTATGACGATCTGGGCTTGCCTCGACATACTCTTACCCCGAGAAGGTGGTATAACGATCTTGGGGCTTGCCTCGGATATACTCTTACCCTAGCTCAAATCACATCATATCATAATCATAAATAAGTTAAGAAAACTTATAACTTCTTATTAGTCTTGTTCATATACCCTCTCATTTTAGTTTACTTAAGGCACTTAATCATATCTTTAATAAAAGAAAACCGGGAATTTAACCCAAGTACTACATACTTCAATTCCTTTAAAAGTGACTCTTTTTCATACATAAAACCTTTGGGCAATTGATGCCTTAAAATCAATTTGCCTTTCGTAAATCAAATCATTTGTCCTTACTTAGAGTAAATCTCTTCTCATTAATCTTTTATAAAGCTAATAAACCAACTTCCCATAAAGTTGTTATATTAACCCTTTACTTTAGTAAAATTACACGTTTTCCCTAACTAAGGGACTTATACATTCTTAAAACGACACAAGTCTTTATATACTTAAAACAAGTAAGAATACTGAATCTTGTACGTCTACCGTACTACATAGTTACATCTATTCATGCTCAAGAGATAGGAAAGCTCTACACACCTCTTTGGTCAATCCACTTGCTAAGCTCAACTACCGCAAGTAATGTTTCGACCTATAATAATCATGATACGTTTATTAACCTTTAATTTCAATGTAGCATAATCTAAACTCAAAGCCACTAAATTCTATGGAAAATCAAGCATTTCCTTTGTTTCTACATACTTTGCCACCTTTCTCAAGGCCGAATTTATCATCCAAACGCCACATTTAAGGCTCAACCATCCAACATTTCAAAGGGGATTACACACCTAAACTTGGGTGTGTAAAATTCTGCCCCATTAGGTACAACAATTCACTAAATAATTCTAAGGTAGTTTTTAGGCTACAACATGCTCATAATATCTTCTTAACCAATTCCTTCACATTCAAACCATAGTTCTTACATGCAATGAGCCTAAGAGCATAATTTACTACCACAAGTTCTTCCTTCTTAACATGCAACACTAAAAACTAATTAAAAAGGAGGAACCATTACCTTAGAGCTTTAGCCAAATTTATTCCAACAATTTTGCTAGCCTCCTTTCCAAGATTACCACCACAACAACCTTCACAAGCTAGCCACAAGTTTCCTTCTTGCCTTTTACTTTTCAGATTTCTCCTAAGGCTAGAATATCTCTTGGAATTTTAGAGAGAAGTGGGAGCTTAAGCTTTAGAGAGAGAGAATGAAGATGACAAGTCTTCAAGACTTGGTCAATATATCGATGCAAGAAATCGACGGGGGACACTTGTCACCCTCCCAAGGTCTTTTAAAAGAAAAATCGACTTTTCCTAAGTTTTTCCGCCGAATCCGCCACTGGCGCTGCTTCCGGCCATGTGCACTAAACCTCCGCAACTTCTTCGAACTTCCGCGCGCTGCTTCCCGGCCATGGCCAGAATCTCGCGCCCTCGCATTTTCGCGCTGCCTCGCATCCGCGCCATGCCCTGCCGCTTTTGCGAAACACATTTCGTCCGATTTCAGACCGAACTTGTAACTCATAACTTTACTCCGACGCCCTATCGATTTAATTGATTGGCTGAATCTAGACTCCACGAACTACGCCCTAGGCCTTTGAAACGCTTAGGAATTCTCAATGTACCGGGTCATAACCCGCCTCAAAGTTGACTAAAACCCGTCCGGAATAATCCGTCAACCTATCCTTAGAAAATTTTAAGTCTTACATGCTTTCGTACGCTCTCATACGTAGGGTCAGAACTACGGGGTATAACACCCAATTCTCAAATTAATAAATAGAGTGAATATGTAGTAGATAATGTTGTATAGAAATTAGAGAAAATGTAGGAAGATTTGTGAGAAATAAGAAGAGAAAATGAGGTATTTATAGTTGGAAATTGGGTTAAAGTGTAAATATAATAACTTAGGGGTTAAAAATAAATATAAAGGAGGTTGGGGGAGTGGGGGAAGCCAAAAATGGTCGTTGTCTAACGGCCAAAATGTAAAATGGTCGTTAGACAACGGCTATTTTTGGCAAATGGCGGGGCCAGTGACCGGACGGCCAGGTCGACATTACGTCTCCGGCCGGGGCCGGATTACGCCCGGATCCGCTAATTATTTTTTTTAATTTAATCGGGGCCCGGACGGGATCGGAACGGACCGGACTGACGGACGATCGGGACGGATCGACGGACGACCGACGGAACGGGCCGGATCGGACGGACCGACGTCGATCGGACGGACAGGGTCGCCTGCCCGACCAGGTCGGACGGGTCGGGGCCGATCGGGACGTCGATCGCCGGATCGTCGACTGGCCGGATCGGGCCGTCGACTGGCCGGATCGGTCGACTGGTCGATCGGGTTTGACCGGTCGACTGCCGACGGGTCGGGATCGCCGATCGACGGACTGCCGACGGATCGGATTTGCCCGGACGGACGGTCGGACCGACGGATCGGGATCGGACGGATCGGGTCGGGACGGACCGGTTTGACTGGCGGGACGGATCGGGGCCGGACGGACCGACGTTTGACCGGTCGGATCGGGACCGGTTTGCCGGATCGGTCGGGACCGGTGCCGATCGGGGCGATCGGGGCCGGTTTGCCGGTCGGATCGGGCCGGATCGCCCGGTCGGATCGACCGGTCGGGCGGATCGGCCGGTCGTTTGCCGGATCGGTCGCCTGGACCGGTCGGCGCATCGGCCATCGCCACTTCTAATTATAACTCATCTATATTAGTTAACAACAAGACCATATCAAAGACATGTCCATTGTATTGGCCAATGACTTAGTCAACCTAATATCATATGAGTACCTGAGCGTTCACTCTAATATACATTCAAGGAATGAATCTTAATCTTGGCTCACATACCACCTTTAATCTACTTCGTAATGCACCCAAAACAAGCTGCGTCTCAACCTATAAGGCATTTGAGCTTAGGACAGGATCAAAGTACATTACTCCGTAAACAAGGTGATATTGACCTCAAGTCTAAGGACCTCTATCTCCCACGTGTCGATGACATTATAGACAAAACAGTACATCAGCAGGGTATACCAATACTTCAACAAGTATACATGTGTCCATCACGAGTTGTCATAACTCGTAGCAAGTGAGACATACTACATCCCCTAAGGATATGATGTAGACCATATGTCGACGTATCACATATCATCGATATCCCAATCTCGATGATCATTAGTCGAGGTAATTTAAGAGTTACGTTATAACATTAATTCTCACATCATTAATAAACACATAAATTCTAGAGATGCATTTATAGAATATTATAAACAATCAACTAATAATTCAACAAATGCAAATGTCATAACATTAATCATCATTAATATAAATATGAATATGTATAAAGTATATTTTGTTCTAATACAGATTATCTCTACGAGCATTATGAAAGTTTTTGTATTTGATTTTTATCAGCAAGTAGATTAAAAAAATATCGTATCTCCCATTCTAATTTTTTTTCTCTCGTCTGTGATTCTCATCTTAGACGCATAAATGTTGAGTCTTAACATTCTCCTTAAATTAATCAAAGTGGTCGATTGGCCGTAATTGGAAGCATGGTGGTAACAAGTAGACAAGACAAATACGTAAATTAGGTACTACTAGTACTATTTCACATAACATTATTAGAAAAGTGCAAATTACATGGGGATTTTCTTGGGAATTATATATGAAAATCCACAGGAAATTAGTTTCCTACAAAAAAAAAAAAATTGATGGAAAAACTTCGTGGGTAATTATTACCTGCGGATTTAATTCGCATGTAAGTTACTTGCGGATTTTTCTTGCAAAAAATACTAAAAAATCTCAAGAAATTTTCGATAAAAATTCATCGAAGAAGGAATTGCTTACGGATATTTCCGCATGTATTTCCACATGAAAATATCCGCAAGAAAATTCTTTTATTGTTAATTTAATTTCTCTTTTTATACAATATTTTTTTCTGGATTTTTAATTTAGTATCTCCTCCCTATTAATTAGTTTTTACTGTTGAAAATATTTATTAAACGTGAAATAAAGTTAATCCTATTTAATTACGAATCGAACAATTAGGGGCCCCGCACGTAGAAACATTGTTTCCACACACGTGCACATATAGTGCCAAGGATCATAATTTCCTTGAATGAAAGAGATATTGGTACGTATACGAATTGTTTGAGACGTAAGATAATAGACGGTTATTGGCCAAATGACGTTGGCTTCACGTTGGTAAATGAAAGGAAGAAATGTGTAAGAGATAAAAACGAATCGGGAAATTTGCCGCGGAATAATGGGAAGCACCGCGGTGCCACAAGGACAGAACTGCGGTTCTAGGTGGCACCGCGGTGCCTCCACCTTGGGATCGCGGTGCTAATCCAACTTTCGGTTCCAGTGACTTACTGGAATTTAGGCACTGCGGTCCCTCGGGATGGCACCGCGGTGCCTCGGCGATTTTCAGTAACGTAGTAGGCGAATTGAAACTGATTCTTGGGCTGACTTTGGAGCAATTACTCTCCATTACTTGGCTATTGAATTCAGCCATTACTAGCCTGAAACAACCTCAATATCATTGGTCATTACTTGACATTGAAGGTCATTCATTTGGTGAATTGAGAAGACCAAATCATCTACCTATAAATTGATGCCTTGGGCACAATTGCAAACACACTACACATTGACACTTAAACAATTCTCTGAAAATTATCTTCCTCTTTAGCAATCATAATACACTCAAAGATCTTTCTTATCAAGCGAACACTTGAGTTCCTTTGCTCATTTGTTTGATTGATGTTTTATCTTAGGAGATAAATTGCTATCACAACCGTCGAAATGATATACGGGGGCAATATTATCTTAAGGAAAGATTGAAACTTCAATCGACTCAGCAAGACCATTTCCTTGTTTAATTTCCAGATTTATTATTTACTTGTTGTTGTTGTTGCTTTCCCATTTTCTTGTAATTTTATCTTTATATCCAACAAGCTTAAGATAATATTCGTTGTTTCAACGACAACATGACTGAACAAGATCAAATCAACGCTGGAAATTCGGACACCACTCAAGGTAATAACATTGCCTCTAACACCACTGGTTTTGGAAACACAAGTGCTAACACTGCTACTCAAGATGTTCCAAACATTTTTGCTTCTATGATACTCTTCCTGACATTTATGGGAATATCAAAAATCCTAACCAAAGACCCTCCACTAATTGGAGAAGACGCGGATCCTTAGCCTAGTAATATGGCGGGAGGGAACCGAGGTATCCATGTCTATGACGACATGAAGGTGGTCCGTAAGGATTGCAACCACTGTGGTAAAGTTGGTCACATGGCCAAAGAACCGCAAGTTCAAACAAAAGAAGGCCAAAGGCAAGATTAAGGCAAACATCATCGAAGACACGTTCTTAGACGATATGATTGAAGAATTCTCAGCGGTGGTTCTTGAAGCTAACCTCGTTGAGAATCTGGTGCGATGGTGGCTATATACGGGTGCTACCCGTCACATTTATTCCAATAAAGATGCTTTTTCCACGTATACACCAGTCACAGATAAGAAATTGTTCAAGGGCAACAATTCTTCTTCAGATGTGCTGGGGGTAGGAAAGGTGACCCTAAAGATGACGTTCGGAAATGAGCTAATTCTGAAGGAAGTGATGCATGTCCCATAAATTCGAAAAAAATTAATTTTTGGACCTTTGTTAGTAAATGTTGGTTTTAGGCTAGTGTTAGAGGCTAACAAGTTTGTAATCACTAAGAATGGAACCTTTGTAGGAAGGGGCATCATCTGTGAAGGCCTCTTTAAATTTAATGTTGCACCTGTAATGTCTTCTGTTTCAACTATCAATAAAATTGAGTCTTCTACTTACTTGATTGAGTCATCTAATTTATGGCATCATAGATTAAGACATGTTAACTATCAATCTATCCAAATATTGGTAAAGCTTGAATTATTGTCGTCTATAGACATAAACCCTCAACGTAAGTGTGCGGTGTGCGTAGAGGCAAAACTTTCCAAAAGTCTCTTTAGATCCGTCGAAAGGGAAACCGCTCCTCTAGAACTTATACACACTGATATATGTGATTTGAAGTTCGCTCAAACTAGTGGGAACAAGTACTTTGTGACTTTCATAGATGATGACACAGAGTTTTGTTACCTTTACTTACTAAAAAGTAAAGATGAAGCCTTTGAAGTATTCAGACGCTACAAAGCAGAAGTTGAGAACCAACTAAACGAATGGATTAAAATAATCCGTAGCGATAGAGGGGGAGAATATGTAGCGCCTTTTGACGATTTCTGTACCCAGTCAGGTATAGTTCATCAAACAACGGCTCATTATTCACCTCAATCAAATGGTGTGGCTGATGATGCGCGAAAAGATGCACACACTTTAACGCAAGTGCACGTTATCGTGACAAGTAATATAGTCTTGGTAAGACCGAATATCGTCCACAAGGATTAGTGTTCAAGTACCAATTATCTATCTTTTGGTATCTATTTGGTAACCGATATTTGATTTTGTTGTTTATAACTAACAATTATAAATACTGATTTGACTAATGTGTTTACTTCAGTAGTGATGGGAATAGGGCTTCCAAGTCTCCTCAACTATCCGCTTATGTTACTTATTAATGCAATGAATTATGGTTCTTCTTCTTTTGGAGCTAGCAGGTTTACTAAATCGTTTTATACTCCCGTTAAGGCTATATAAACACTCAATCCCGATGATCGTTCCTTTCTACCTTTCGTGATAAGGATGACTCTATAGGAGGATTAAGACCAAAACCTAGTTAACCGCCACGCGCCATGCAGAAATTAGGTGTTTAGACCTCTCGTTAACGCTACACAAGTAATTGAGGTATTTTCATCCCCAATCCAAAATATGTCTACCCAACTTACAGCATATTCACAACCTCCTCCTTTCGAAGTTTGATTAGAAATCATATAAATAATGATAATTAGTGATCAATTAATTACCAAGCATTCAAAGCAATTATTGGATAAATCTCAACAAGAAGAAGAATAATCATAATCATGCATCAATTCATAACATAAGTTTCTAGTGATTTAACATGGAAAGCCCTATAATGGAATTAGTTCCTAGCCATTGACATGACAAGAACTAATTCAATGTTCATTATAAAAACTGAAATAAAGAAAAGAAAAGAAAAGAAAGTTATTAAATTATGGTCTCCAATCTTCAATCCAAGAAGCCTTGTGTTGTGCCAGAAAGGGAACTCTTAAAAACTGCCTAGGGTTCTCCTTTTATAGGCTCAAAACCGCCTCAAACTTTTCCCTTCATGTTTGGCCCAGAATTCGTCATTAAACCTGATTTTCCCGCGTCGGCGCCGCGTCCCTGCTATCGGCGCCGCGGCGCCGAAACTTCTGTGATGTTTCGGATGATTTGGCGTCGCGGCCCTGCACTCTGCTGTCTAGAGGCGCCGCAACTTCGCGCACGGATATTGGCGCCGCGGCCCTGGACCTGTCTTCAGGAGGCGCCGCGGCGCTGGTCCGTGTTTCTGCCCGGTTCGCCACTTTCTCTGCTTTTAAGCTCTGGAACCTCCACTTTTGCCCTCTTTTAGCTCTTTTTCCGCCATTGGGCCATTTTAACCAACTTGACTCAAAAGAAAGAAAATCTATCCTAATACGACATTTATTTGTACAAAAAGGGACAAAAGACTAACTAAAAACGACTCAAAAAGTGTATATAAAATACACCGATCAAATATCCTCAAACTTAACCTTTGCTCACCCTCGAGCAAAGATAAAAAGAAAGAAATAAAGACTCAAGAAAAAGGAAAATAAACAGACTCAATGACATTGATCACTTTTGTTGCATTGGCGTTACTTAGAAAAACATGAAGATTGGCAAAATAATATGCAGGAACATATAGCATGAAATTTTAGCACACTAAACACATAAAGCTAGATATTTCGCAAACTCATCTTTATCATGCTTAATGGAAGTCACATACTGAATCATGCATGTTAATTTCAAAATTCCTATGGCATATTTACTTGCTATTCTCCACTAATCATGGCTATGCATCTAAGAGATCTTCAGGACTTTTAAGGGTTGTGATGTAGGCTTAGGTATGGGTAGGTAAAAATAGGCATTTAGGCTCATTTTTGTGTACCATAAGCTCTTTAGCTTTTCATTGTTTTCCTTTTCTTTTGATTCTTTTCTTCACTTCAAATCTATCTTTCCCCTCTTTTGTTTTGGGAGAGTGAAGTGTATTATAATAACAAGCACCCCCAAACTTAGGTTTTTGCCTATTTCTCATTACTTTTTATCAGTGCATCACTTTTGTTCACTCTTTTTGTCTCTTTTTTAACACAATTTATTCCAACTATTTCACATGTTTACTTATGGCACAAGTATGGGAATATAGGATGTTAAAGAAAAAGTTCAATTTTTAGGCTCAATGGGGCTGACTAGGGATACTTTTAATGTCAGGAATAGAAAAGAGTGGTAAGAATTGGCTAACAACGAAGCGCCTGAGTCATATCCCTAACATGCATATCCTAACTATTTCGCCTCAAATAGCAAGCAATCATAACAAATAGGTTTTAATCATTTAGCATGCACAATTCAAGCAAGAAACTCCAAATAGACAGATTTTGTGAGTTTTTGGCATATCTAACCTAAGTGTTTAGATATTTGCTTTTAATTCCGTTACATTATTCCACCTTACTTCACTAGGTGTTTCTAGTAACTACAGCATATATGATCTTTTGACAGACAATTATGACTCAAAAGAAAAAAAAAATTGTGACTCAAAAATACACAAAAACAACAAAAAGATTTAAACATACTTATAACAATAAGACACAAATAAAACACCCCCCCCCCCCAAACTTAAATCACACATTGTCCCCAATGTGTGTAAGACTCAAAGACAATAAAAGAAAACAAGACACTTACAGACTTGGTTTAAAATGGTGGCGGTGGCGGTGGATAATGCATCGACCATTGGTTGAACAGGGAACTCATCTCGTCAAATTGCTGGTGCAACTGTTGTTGCTCCTGCCTCAATTCTTGCTGCCCTTGTCTCAACTCATGTTGTCCTTGTATTACTGTGTCGAAATGTTGCATCATCATTCTGCAGTTGCGAGCGTTTGCTCATCATAGGCACGGAGGTTACGATTACGTGGTTGGTGGTGGCTCGCCCGCCGCGTATCGAGCCTCTATTTCGTGCTCATCTTCGCTCATTGCGGCCTCTGCTGCTGCGATGGTGGTGGTTGTGCTCTTCTTCTGCTTCTTTGGGGGCTTGGGTGCGGGAAAGAGTGCATTATCTATATGACCTGAGCAGTTGGTTTCTCTCATTAGTGTCAGTGGGTAGGATTGGGACCCCATTCATGTGGCATAAATTGGTGATAAGTGAGTCATGTCCCAATCCACCTGTTGTTACCAACTGCTGATTTCTTCAATACTTTGCACTATTTCTTTCCCCACATCAATCGTTTTCCGTCGATTCCATTTATCAATTTAATCCTATCTTACCGCACTCGTGAAGTGCGTTGATGGGATCGGACGATCGATGAAATATAGCCAACCGCCCTTGCTTTGTTGGCGCACCGCTCGATCCTCTTGACCCATTTCTTGCAATATCAAATGCACCCCCAGGGTAGCTCACTGTGTCTGCAACGGCGTCCCAGTTGATGTTGGTGGTGCTTCACCGACCGTGATGCGAAGTAACCAGTCGTCACCCCTTTCTTCAACATCTGCTGTTTTTAGAGACATATTTATCACTCCTGCCGTCACAGGCATATATCTTCCCCTTACAAAGCATTTATTTTCCACCCTCTCCGAAAAATTAGCATAGAATTCACGCACCATCGCTGTGTTCATTGGTGCTATCTTTTCCGGGTTTACAAATCTCCTCCACCCCGTCATCTCAATCATTCCCCGAATGGGCTCATGACATCCTCCTCCCCCAAGCGACTCCTCGATAGTCCATTCCCTTTCGGGGATTAAGTGCAGTACTAAGCTTTTTGTATCTTTCATAATCTTGGTGGCTCACGAACCTAGTATCATCGTATTGCGGGGCTGAGGTGGATGTGGAGGCTCTTCTCTTTCTAGCGGACATGGTTAAATCACTTTTTGCAGCTTACAAACTTAGTATCACAAATGTTCCCCAACACAATCAACAATTAGCAGCTACAACACTAACACCCCCAAACTCCAACTCATGTACTACACAATACCCACACCTTCCTTGTATACTCCTCCTCTAAACTTCACAACCAATTTTTCAGCACCCCAACTACTTCAACAATGCAACGCTTCTCCAAACTACTACCTCCTTTGACTACTGAGAGCTTTCAAGAAAAGATGAAGATTACCTTTTTGATGGTGTTCTTCAAGGTTTTCTTGCTTCTAATGGTGATTTGAGGCACTTTGATGAGGTTTTGTTGGTTGAAATGGTTAAGGGTTTAGGGACTTTAGGAGTTTTTGGTTGTGGTTGGGTTTGATTTATGGAAGATTTGTGGGTGAGGTTTGAATTTTCGTGGGTTTTGTGGAGAAGAAAGGTTAGGTTTTGGTTTGAATTTGGGGAAAATCGGGTCTTTGGGCGTTTTATTACTTTAGGTTTCGCCTTGTGTATGCCTGCGTTAGCCATGGCTGATGTTCTGCACTATTTCGAGAATTTATGCTCCGCGGCGCCTGGACTTGACAATTTTTAGGTTTTTGGCGCGCCTGCTCACAGCGCGCGTGCCAATCTTCGATACCTTTACGCTCTTTTAGCGCGCGCTCACTGGCGCGCGCTGCTTTACGAAATCACGATGTTCTTGATTTTCGCCGCCCAATTTATTGGCCTATACGCCAATCACAACATAAACACTATCTCCGTGAGACCGTTCTTAATAATAAAAAAAACTATTATATTAACGTAAAATAAATCAAAATACCTTGGGTTGCCTCCCAAGTAGCGCTGTCTTTAACGTCTTTTAGCCGGACGCAAGTTCCTTAACTCAATAAGTGTGGGGTGAATTAACCCCACAACCAATCCATTTTCTCCACATTTTTCGTTTCGGTTTCTTCTTCTCTTCTTAGAATTATCTTGAGGAAGGTTCAGAACACATACCGCCTTTGTGGAGGTTGGCGTCACATACACCTTTTGTGGGCTCATCTCCCTTGGTTTGGCTTGTATTGGCTTCTGAGGGGTTTGATGGTCTTGATTGCAAAGCACCGCCATGGTTGGTGGCTCAATGATGTGTTTAAATACTTTAAACACCATTTCTTCCATCTCCACCCTCAACGTCAGCTCTCCTCTGTCTACATCGATCAAGGCTCTCCGCCGCGGGAATGGTCTCCCAATATGATAGGGATTTGCATCCTCTTCCATGTCAAGAATGAGAAGTCGCGGGAAAAAGAATTTTCCTACTTTAACAATCGTGTCCTCAATCTTCCTCTTGGATGAACCATCATCTGTCGGCGGTGCAGGCTCACCGTGGTTGGCTTGGCTTCAACTAATTCCAACCGTTTAAACACCGATAACGGCATCAAATTTATGCCTGCCCCTAAATCACAAAGAGCCTTGTTGCATGTCACCCTGCCAACTGTGCAAGGTAGTGTAAAGCTCTCTGGGTCTTTTAGTTTGTGGGCAACTTCCTGAGATAGCACTACACTCCTCCGTTAGTGCTACCATCTCATACTCCGCCAGTTTATTCTTCTTCCCCAAGATCTCCTTCATGAATTTGAAATAGGAGGGCATTTGCTCCAACGCCTCTATAAAAGGTATGTTGATATGCAGCTTTCTGAATGTCTCCAAGAATTTGGAGAATTGTTTATCAACTGCCTTCCGCTGTAATCTCTGGGGGAATGGGATCTTCTCTGTATACTCATTCTCTGGAGTTTTCTCTACTACTGGGCGAGATTTAACCACCTTCTCTTTTTCTATCCCTGCCCGTTGTTCAACTACTGGCTGAGGTGACTGCTGCTCCAACTGTTTACCACTTCTCAACTGTACTACCTGGCATTGTTCTTTCGGATTCATCTATGTGTTGCTTGGCAGTGTACCCTGTTGCCTGTTGTTCGATTGTTTTGCTAGCTGACCCACTTGTGTTTCCAAGTTCCTGAACGAGGATCTAGCACATCCTGGCTGGGTGCAGGCGTTGGTGAGTGCCAACAAAGCTGCTCTCAGCTCGTCTGGCTTTTCTGGCTGAACAGGTGTATTAAATTGTTGAGAAGGTGAGGCCTGAGTAAATGGCTGCTGATTGTGGTGCTGTTGGCTTTGGTACTGGCCTCTATATTGATTCTGCTGCCCCTGGTCTCCTTTCCATGAGAAATTTGGGTGATTCCTCCACCCTGGATTATATGTGTTTGAGTATGGATTGTTTTGGGGCCTCTGATAGTTACCCACGGCCTGACACTCTGCCTGCTCGATTGGCACATTATTAGGATCAGCTGAAGGACACCTATCGAATGTATGTGGACCACCACATATTTCACAGCTCCTTGGCATCTGTATTGCATTCATCGTCTTGTATGTTCTTTGCATTTGTTTGTCAGCAGGCCACTTGGGCATTCAAGGCAGCGATGGCATCTATCTCGTGGACTCCCACTGTTTTCCTACCACTCATTTGTCTATCCTCTGTGACATGGTTGTTGGTGGCCATATCTTCTAATAATTCGTGAGCTTCGTGGGCTGTTTTTCTCATAAATGTCCCACCTGCTGCTGCATCTATGATTGTTCTGGTTGTACCGCTCAGCCCGTTATAGAAGATGTGGACCAAGTTCCACAACTCAATACAGTGGTGTGGGCATTTTCTCTGCAAATCCTTAAACCTCTCCCAAGCTTCGTACAATGACTCTCCATCTGCTTGGTAGAAGTTATTCAGCTCCCCTCTCAATTTCGCTGCTTTGCACGGGGGAAAGAATTTGGCCAAAAATTTCTGTGCCAGCTCTTGCCATGTAAAAATCGAATCAGCTGGCAGGGAATTTAACCATACTTTTGCTCTATCCCTGAGTGAGAAGGGAAAGAGCCTCAATCTGACAGCGTCATCAGTAACGCCGTTATATCTGAAAGTTGCACATAGCTCCAAGAAATTAGCTATGTGCATATGTGGATCCTCGATGGCGATCCTCCAAATTATCTTGTGTCTTTGCGCGTACTTAGAATCATTGGTTTGATCTCAAAGTTGTTTGCTCTATTGTTGGGAGCCTAATACATGTCGTGCTCAGTTCACTCTCGGCACGTAGTCTCCCAGCTTCTTTCTGCACGGACTTGAACTCTCTCCTCGACATCCATGGTACTCGCGAGGCATTCCCGGTTAGGTTGATTTTCACCTAACCCTTCTTCATCATATTGTTGTTACGGACCGCCCATCTCAACTAAAGTGCAATCATTTGGTTCTTTCTTCGGTTTCTGAGTTTTCTCAATCTCTGGATTGAAAGGAACAAAAGTGTCTGCCCCTCTTCTCCTTCGCATAAACTGATTTCCTGAAACAGATCAAAAACAGACAAACAGATCACGGCACCCTGATTTTTACCGAAAAATAAAATAAAATAAATAATTTAAAGAAACAAAAATAAAAACCAAATTAGAAATTAAAAATAGATAACTTGATATTGAACTATGCCTAATCCGACATGGCGCCAAAAACTTGATGCGCGAAAGATGCACTGCTTTACTTGAAGTGCGTTATCGTGACAAGTAATATAGTCTTGGTAAGACCGAATATCGTCCACAAGGATTAGTGTTCAAGTACCAATTATCTATCTTTTGGTATCTATTTGGTAACCGATATTTGATTTTGTTGTTTATAACTAACAATTATAAATACTAATTTGACTAATGTGTTTACTTCAGTAGTGATGGAATAGGGCTTCCAAGTCTCCTCAACTATCCGCTTATGTTACTTATTAATGCAATGAATTATGGTTCTTCTTCTTTTGGAGCTAGCAGGTTTACTAAATCGTTTTATACTCCCGTTAAGGCTATATAAACACTCAACCCCAGTATCGCTCCTTTCTACCTTTCGGTGATAAGGATGACTATATAGGAGGATTAAAACCAAAAACCTAGTTAACCGTCACGCGCCATGCGTAAAATTAGGTGTTTAGACCTCTCGTTAACGCTACACAAGTAATTGAGATATTTTCATCCCCAATCCAAAATATGTCTACCCAACTTACAGCATATTCACAACCTCCTCCTTTCGAAGTTTGATTAGAAATCATATAAATAATGATAATTAGTGATCAATTAATTACCAAGCATTCAAAGCAATTATTAGATAAATCTCATCAAGAAGAAGAATAACCATAACCATGCATCAAGTCATAACATAAGTTTCTAGTGATTTAACATGGAAAGCCCTATAATGGAATTAGTTCCTAGCCATTGACATGACAAGAACTAATTCATTGATCATCATAAAAACTGAGATAAAGAAAAGAAAAGAAAAGAAAGTTACTAAATTATGTTCTCCAATCTTCAATCCAAGAAGCCTTGTGTTGTGCCAGAAAGGGAACTCTTAAAAACTTCCTAGGGTTCTCCTTTTATAGGCTCAAAACTGCCTCAAACTTTTCCCTTCAGGCCTGGCCCAGAATTCGTCATTAAACCTGATTTTCCCGCGTCGGCGCTGCGGCCCTGCTATTGGAGAAAATTCAAAGGATTGACAAGCATCTTGGTGCACCCGTACGCCATGAGCGATACGTACAGGTGATTGGAAGTTTGATGTATATCACAAACTGCACTCGACCTGATATCGCTCATGCAGTCAATAAACTGGCTAGATCCACCCGTAATCCAAGTGAGGAACACTGGAAAGCACTAAATAGGGTACTACGGTTCCTGAAGTTCACGGAATATTTTGGGTTGCACTATTCGAGATATCCAGCTGTACTAGAGGGGTACAGTGATGCAAATTGGATATCTGATAGCAATGACATCCAATCCACCAGCGGATATGTTTTTACAATCGGTGGTGGAGTTGTGTCTTGGAAATCCGCTAGGCAAACCCTTATTGCCCGATCCATGATGAAGTCGAAATTTATCGATTTGGACAAAGCGGGAGAAGAAGCTGAAAAGCTTCATGGTTTCTTAGAGGATGTCCCATGTTGGGATAAACACGTATCTTCTGTAATGATCCACTGCGACAGTCAGTCGGCTCTAGGAAGAGCACGAAGATCAATTTACAACGGCAAGTCTCGTCATATTCGACGGAGACATGAGTCTGTTAGGCAACAGATCACCTCGGGTGTTATTTCCATTGATTACATAAAATCTAAGGAAAATATCGCAGATACATTGACGAAGGAAATATCCAGAGATCAGATGAACTGTCTGTCTAGGAGAATGGGCTTAAAACTCAATCAATAAGAATCAATATAGTGGGCACCCAACCTTACGGACTGGAGATCCCATGGATAAGGTTCAATGGGAAAATTAAATTGTAATGGTTCAGATAAGCGCTTTGGTGGAAGCAAGAGCACTTCCGATAATGATTTCTTCTTAAGAAACATAATCCAAAGGTCATTCTCGTGATAGACAAAAAGTGCTACATGTAGATGGGTAAAGGATAAGTTTTAAAAACCTTTAATGATCCTCCAAAGTTGAGCTTAGGTTGAGGAAATTTTTAATGGTTCCTAACGCTTGTATAGTTGGGTATTGCAGGATACCTTGTAGGAGACCACCTATTTATGTTCGAGGACAGGCCGCCTCAAATGAACGCACTTAAGAAATCAAGGGTGTCCACGGCCCACGATGGATAAATACACTAGAAAGATTGAGTAGGAAAGGTGTTGTGTTGATATCATTGTCTTGGCATATACTAAACACTGACGGTTCAAGACATCACGTTCACCGCGCAATAAATATGTCCGATGGTATTTTACTATGGAAGGTTCAAAACTCCGGTTACCTCTCCAGATGCAACATCGTTCCGCCAAGTGATTGCTAGAAAGGCACCATACGCGTGCACTTAAATCTCTTCCAAGAGAGGATTGTTGGAAATATTTATTAAACGTGAAATAAAGTTAATCCTATTTAATTACGAATCGAACAATTGGGGGCCCGCACGTGAGAAACATTGTTTTCACACACGTAGTGTCAAGGATCATAATTTTCTTAAATGGAAGAGATATTGGTACGTATACGAATTGTTTGAGACGTAAGATAATAGACGGTTATTGGCCAAATGACGTTGGTAAATGAAAGGAAGAAATGTGTAAGAGATGAAAACGAATCAGGAAATTTGCCACGGAAAAATGGGAAGCACCGCGGTGCCATAAGGACAGAACTGCGGTGCTAGGTGGCATCGCGGTGCCTCCACCTTGGGATCGCGGTGCTAATCCAACTTTCGGTTCCAGTGACTTACTGGAATTTAGGCACTGCGGTCCCTCGGGATGGCACCGCGGTCCCTCGGGATGGCACCGCGGTGCCTCGGCGATTTTCAGTAACGTAGTAGGCGAATTGAAACTGATTCTTGGGCTGACTTTGGAGCAATTACTCTCCATTACTTGGCTATTGAATTCAGCCATTACTGGCCTGAAACAACCTCAATATCAATGGTCATTACTTGACATTGAAGGCCATTCATTTGGTGAATTAAGAAGACCAAATCATCTACCTATAAATTGATGCCTTGGGCACAATTGCAAACACACTACACATTGACACTTAAACAATTCTCTGAAAATTATCTTCCTCTTAAGCAATCACAATACACTCAAAGATCTTTCTTATCAAGCGAACACTTGAGTTCCTTTGCTCAGTTGTTAGATTGATGTTTTATCTTAGGAGATAAATTGCTATCACAACCGTTGAAATGATATACGGGGGCAATATTATCTTAAGGAAAGATTAAAACTTCAATCGACTCAGCAAGACCATTTCCTTGTTTAATTTTCAGATTTATTATTTACTTGTTGTTGTTGTTGTTGCTTTCCCATTTTCTTGTAATTTTATATTTATATCCAACATTTACTATAGTATTTTCCTTTACACAAGTTTTTACTACAGTATTTTCTCTTACACTATTTTTTTCTTGGGAATTATACATGAAAATCCGCAGGAAATTAGTTTCCTACGGATTTTCCTACAAAAAATCGATGGGAAATTTTTTGTGGGTAATTGTTATCGGCGTATTTAATTTACCTGGAGATTTTAATTTGTAAGTTACTGCGAATTTTCTTGCAAAAAAATACTAAAAATCTCAAGAAATATTCGATAAAAATTCGTCGAAGAAGGAATTGCTTACGGATATTTCTATTTCTGTAGGTATTTCCACATGAAAAAATCCGCAAGAAACTTCTTTTATTGTTAAATTTATTTCTCTTTTTACTACAATATTTTTTCTGGATTTTTAATTTAGTATCTCCCTATTAATTAGTTTTTATTATAGTATTTTCTCTTAGAATTAACTACTTCCTTTTATTGTTAAACTTCTTAATTGACGCCCAATATTAATTTGTTATTGAAACAAAGGAAATAATAAATATTCATGACATTGCTATCAACAAATAGGTTAACTAAATATGATGATTTTATAACAATTCCAATTGCTGCTTTAAACTTTTTTCTTTTCAACACCTTATTAGAGTTATTTATTGACCTGGGAACAAATGTTTAACAGTAATATTTATTTTTGATGTCATTGTCAATTTTATACTTTTATAATTTTAATTTATTAAATAAATTTTCTACAGCTAAATTCGTAGCAACAAAATACCCAAATAAATTCCCAGCAAAATTGGCAGATCCTAAATCCACAGGTAATACCCCAAATATGAATATCCCTAGGTAAATTTCCAGCTATTTATCCTAGCAAGTCCACAAACTACTGCATCTTCATTATTTTTCACTCGATAAAAGAATTAATCCCTTGATTATTCTTATTGATGAAAGAAATATATATACAAGTTACAATAGGAGAATCATATTTCTACTTTACATTTAAAACTCTATTTTATAAGAAGACTAACTATACAGTTATGGTATTATTACAATAGTAATTAAGATATAAAACTAATTATAATATATACCAAATATACAAAATCTGGAACACTGTTCACGGAAGTAGGGCCGCGGCGCTATGAGCCTTGAGTCAGCAAGACAAGATAATCAGTATAACACATCCTCATGATCATAGGCGGTCTTCAGACGAGATCGTCTCTAAAATCTTCAAAAAGGACCGAGGGAAGACCCTTTGTAAAGATGTTTGATATCTGGAAGGGACATGACAGACGCGTACTTGTCCTTTAGCTACCTTCTCTCGAACAAAGTGAATATCCATCTCTATGTGTTTAGTATGCTGGTGCTGAACTGGATTGCCAAAAAGGTAGATGGCACTTATATTATCACAATACACCAAGGTAGCCTTTTCAATAGGACAGTAAATTACGTAACCAACATGACTCGAAAATCACATTGACTACCCCTCTATACTCGGTCTCTGCACTTGAACGTGAAAGTGTGGCTTGACACTTGGCAGACCATGAGACCAAGTTATTACCTAAAAATATGCAATAACCAGACGTCGACCGTCTGGTGTCAGGACAACCACCCCAATCAGCATCTGTATAGGAGACAAGTGTAGACGTCGACGAAAGATACAAATGCAAACCATACTCAAGTGTTTCCTGAATGTACCTAAGAATGCGTTTGAGCGCATTCATATGTTCAACTCTGGGATCATGCATAAACAAATACACGTGTTGTACGGCATATGTAATATCAGGTCGCGTGAATGTAAGATATTGAAGGGCGCCTACAAGACTACGATAGCGGGTCGAATCCTCATAGGAAGAGTCAGCTGCAGCACCCAACTTGGGTTTAGTATCAACTGGAGTAGAAATGGACTTACAGAATGACATCCCAGCCCTCTCAATGATCTCTGCTGCATACTTCCTCTGTGATAAGAACAATCCACCTGCATGACGGGTAACAGCAACTCCCAAGAAATAACTCAATGTACCCAAGTCCTTCGTAGCAAACTCAAAACTGAGTACTGTCATGATAAACTTTCGCAAAGCATCAGAAGAGGCAGTACAGATAATATCATCCACATATAATAGTATAAGTCATCGAAGAACCATAACGATATATGAATAATGAACTATCAGACCTGCTGTGAGAAAAACTCATAGTCGAAACATAATCAGCAAATCTCTTATACCAAGATCGTGGAGACTACTTAAGCCCATACAAGGACTTCTTCAACAAAAAAACATGATGAGGATATCTAGTATCCCTAAAACCCAAGGACTGATGCATATACATTGTCTCATGAAGATCACCATGTAGGAAAGCATGTTTCACATCTAGCTGATGAATGGGCCATGATTTTGAAAGAGCCAAGCTGAGCACGGTGCGAATGATAGTCGGTTTTACCACTGGGCTAAATGTTTCACCACAATCCACACCAACCTGTTGAGTCTTACCATCACCTACAAGACGAGTCTTATGCCTCACAAATGAACCATCAGAATTTTCCTTGTGAGCAAAAATCCACATAGACCGAATAATATTAACACCAGATGGACGGGGTACCAACTCCCACGTCGTATTATTTATAAGAGCATTATATTCATCGGTCATGACAATTTTCCAATTAGGGTCATTTAAGGCAGACACAGGATTACGAGGTAAGGGTGATTTAAGAACATTGGAATTTAAATTAAAGTTAAAATGTTTTTTTGGATTAAAAATACCCCATTGACTGCGAGTGAATGGACCAAGACTCTGGGCTGGATTGGGTGAATTTTGAGAATTTTCAGAAATTTTCGTCGAAATCGCCGCGGGCGCTGCGTGTCTAGGGCGGTGCCTTGAAGCTATGAGCTCTGAAGTTTGGCGCCGCGGTGTCTCCAGAAGTCGCACGCGGCGACGGAATGAAGTTGATCGCTCATGGAAGGCGGCGTCGTGGCGCCTCCTATGGCGGCACATATTTACATATTTTCTGAAAAATATGAAAAATGACGGAGAACAGAGGGGGAGATATCATCATCCAAAAAATCATAAAAATGAGGCACGGATTTTTCTACTTTAGAAAATGAAAATTGGGATTCATCAAAGAGATATGGCGACTAATGATGATTCGTTTAGAGGACAAATCAAAGTATTTATAACCACGGTGATTTGACGGATAACCCAAAAATACACACGGGATAGAACGTGTCTGAAGTTTGTTGATTGTGGTGGATGGAAAAAGTGGATAACATAAGCATCCAAAGACCCTTAGATAAGAATATGATGGAGTTTTATTGTATAAAACATGAAGAGGGGAAGAATATGTCAAACGTTTAGAGGGAAGAATATTAAGTAGATCTGTAGCCATTTGCAGGGCATGGTGCCAAAATAATGGAGGGACAGAAGAATGAACCAATAAGGTGCGGATAATGTTATTAATGGTACGAATTTTTCGTTCAGCTTTACCATTTTGTGAAGACGTATGAGGACAAGAAAAATGAAAATTTATCCAATTTTTAGCACACAACTCCCTAAACTCTCCATTGTCATATTCTTTGTCATTATCACATTGAATGTTCTTTATTTCCTGTTCGAATTGAGTTCTTATAAAAGCTCTAAATTTGACAAAGATGAAAAAAACTTGGGATTTTTCCGCAATTGGAAACGTCCATAAAAATTTAGAATAGTCATCCAAGAGTAAAACATAATATCGATGACCCATAGAACTGAAAACTGGAGATGTCCATAAATCACTATGAATAATATCAAATGACATTGAAGTATGAGAATTCGAAGCTACAAATGGTAACTTAATAATTTTCCCTAAATAACAAGATTGACAATTTGGAGTACTACGCGTACCCTTACAAGAAATAAATGTAGTATTATCTAAAACAGATAAAATTGACGACCCTGGATGACCTAGATGAGCATGCCACAAGGAAGGAGCAAGAGCTGCAAAAGTGGAGGGCATAGCTTGACGCGAGATGCTAAGACTCGATGTGATTGGATAAAGATCCCCCCTACTGTCACACCTCATGAGAGGACTCCCCGTCTTGAAATCCTTCACATAAAACCCAAACGAATCAAAATCAATAGAAATCCAATTATCAGTGGTGAATTTACGGACAGACATCAAATTTTTAATCAATTTTGAGGCATGAAGTGTATTTTTCAAGATAAGTGGTGGATGAGGAGGGGACAAAGTTTTATTACCATAATCCTTGATTGGAATAGAACTGCCATTATCAACAATTATACCACGATTACTGCTCAAATTGGAATAAGACGATAGAGTACCTTGGTCGGATGTCATGTGGGTAGTGGCACCTGTGTTCATGTACCAATTAGGGTCCGGTTGAGTCAAGCCAAACGTGTGCATCGCTGCTTCAATGTCAGTCTGGGTGGGCCCCATTGCATGGTGGGTCTGAGGGGGTGAGGCCCAAGTATACCGGATCTTGGCTGCCCATACGTCTGGTTCAACTCGAGTCCGACTCAGGAAGAAGGCTGCCGCCAGACAAAGCCGAGATCGAGGCGCCGCGCTTATAATGCCGAAGTCGCGGCATCAGAGGACGCTGAGACCCACTGCCACTATCCAGGGTCTCCTGTGGGTCACGTTGGCTGGATTGAAAGGGGAAAAATTAGAAGCAGTCATCATGACGACGGGGCTTGCTCCGATCGATGCCCTTTTAGCCAAACCCGCTTCTTCTAAAGTGAGCATGGAGCGGGCTTGATAGAACTCCGGCAGGGGGTTACTTTGACGAATAACCGAAGCAACCCATGTATAGGCCTCGGATAGACCGGCAACCATCTGAAGAATTAGACGACTATTAGAAACAGGAGAACCCACATTGCGAAGTTGGTCTGCCAAGTCCTTGAGGTGTTTGCAATAAGAAGAAACGTTTGGAAAATTCGTCATAGCAACTTGAGAAAATTCCTGCTCAAGGATAACAATGCGAGAATGACTGTTATCTTGGAAGATGTCACGCAATCGATTCCACGCCGCCATAGCTGTGGAGTTGGGTTTCATAATCATCTGTAAAAGATCCAAGGAGATAGTGGCATAATCCATTGGAGAACCTTGGCATCAAGCATGACCCATAAGTCTGGATCTGCTGCTTTGGTGGGCACAACCGTTGTAGACGTAGACGTCAAATCGCCCCCCGTATGAGTAGTGGGAAGAATGATGTGGTGAAGAACTTTATATGTCATAGCATGAATCTTGAATAATTCTGCCTATGTCTCATATTGGACGTTCTCTAGATCAAGAACGATAGGAAGAACGCTCTTGATGTTAGAAACGGTGAGGGCAGTATGAAAAGTGTTCTTATAAGTCATGGTGAATAGAACAAACTTTTGGACAAGACTTCAGATAAGGGAATTTGTGAGAGAGGATTTTCTGAAAGAGAAGGGCCGCGGCGCGGGAAAAAATCCGAGAGCTTGAGTCGCGGCGCTGGGCAAGAAATCCGAGAAGGAGAGAAAAAGTTTTGAGAAGCGGAAGCAGGGTAAAGAGAACCTAGACTTTTGATACCATGAAAGAATTAATCTCTTGATTATTCTTATTGATGAAAGACATATATATACAAGTTACAATAGGAGAATCTTATTCCTACTTTACATCTAAAACTCTATTCTATAAGGAGACTAACTATAGAGTTATGGTAATATTACAATAATAATTAAGGTACAAAACTAATTCTAATATATATCAAATATACAAGATCCGGAACACTGTTCACGAAAGTAAGGCCGCGGCGCTGTACAGTACACTGTTTAACAATTAACGCACGCTTGTGGCATCTTCAATTGGGTTTAAAGCGTTACTGAACTGGTATAACTCCTTAAATTGTAAATGACAACTTCGATGCAAAAATGAAGTGAAAAAAAACATGTTCTTAAAAATTCATTTTCTCATTGATTTTTCATTGAAAAATGTCCAGTAGCTATTTCTCGATAAACGTTGGTGGAAAAAAACTAAATAATAGTGTTTTCAGTCGAAAAAATTATGAAGTTTCTCAGTAAGAACCTATTTTCCATAAAGCATTTTTTCAGTGAGCTGGTTCAGTGAAAATGAAATAAAAAAAATTTATAACATAAATTCTCCGCTGAATGTCAACTGAAAAACTTTTTGTTTCTAGTAGTGTTAGGTGGACCATTGTACTTTAGTTTGCTTGCTTCTGTTTTCTTACCTTTTATTTCATTGATTTTCTGGGTCAAGTTTTCTTATCCATATAAACGTATCCCCTTGGCTTGAATAGAATGACACATTCTGGTTGGAGGTTTATAAATTACTTCGTTTCGTGTTTTCTAGCCTGTGTAATTTATTTCAAAATAAGTAATTCTTAAAAAGATTACCCTTCGTCTAATAAATGTTGAACAAAATTCTAAGAAGTATTTCAAAGAAAAAACATTTTCTATGCATATATTAAAGGGTCTTTTCGTAAAATAGCTCACTTAATTAATACTTACATTAAATGACTTTTTAAAGGATGTGTCAAACCCTTAAAACTCACGAATGAATGGAGTATTACTTTGTTGTGGCCATTGAGAAGGACAAAGTATTGAGCCAGCCGCTTCAACTTACCGCAGACTTCTTCTCGCCGCTGCATGCTACGCTTAATCTTCGCCGCTTTACTTCTTTTCGCCGCGCTCGCTCAGCCATGGCGGCCACCCGTTTTTTTGGAAATCCTGGCTATTCTTCAGTTTTTCGCCCTTCAAATTTGTTGGCCTGCACCTGTCATCACAACACATACACAAGAACCCAAGACCGTGAAACTGTTCTAGACAAAATAAAATAAACTAAAGACAGAAATTAAAATAACATAATTGAAAACATTGGGTTGCCTCCCAACAAGCGTTGTCTTTAACGTCTTTTAGCGGGACGCAATTAACCTTTACGAGTGCCCATTGGATCCTTCTACGAACTGCTTGCAATCCGCAGATTTATTTTTGTAGGTCTCAATTTCCCTACAACCATTTGTTCAAACAAGAGCCTTAACCATACAATTATCCCCCAAGTACACAAGACAGGCTTGTCTTTTAGGCTTTCTATGATGTAGGAATCAGTGAATTCTCTACATCTCTCAACTCTAGGGGTGCCCTTGATGGTATGGACTTCCAAATTGGGGATCAACAGTGATAGCTAGTGGTGTTTCTTCTGTAATAGGTGCAGGAAAAACAATTTCCACAGAATCCAAGAAGGTGAATAATTGGATCTCCGCAATCTTTTCCTTCTCTACACCAACTATCTCGCCAGATTCCTCAATAGCTGGGTGTGGTTCAGGCTCCTCAATTTGTTTGCCACCTCCCACAGGTGCAGATTGCTTTTCTTGCATTTCGCTGTTCAAGATGACCGCGAGTTCTTTTATTTGCGTTTCCCTTTCTTCATGGTCATTCTCGTTCGCCCATAAACCGAGTTTGATACCTAGTGAAACCGAGTATGGCTTCTCGTAACTCCTCCTCTCTTCACGTAGGTTGAGCTTCATCATATCGATGGAGTAATCCATGTCTTCAGGATCCCTGAGATGAATCAAAACCAACAACGGATCATGGCACACTTGTTCTCACAAAATATATACATAAAACGTAATAAATAAATAAATAAAAACCAAATTAGAAATTAAAAATAGATAAAATTGATATTGAACTATGCCTAATCCCCGGCAACGGCGTCAAAAAATTGATGCGCGAAAAGATGCACACACTTTAACTCAAGTGCACGTTATCGTGACAAGTAATATAGTCTGGGTAAGACCGAATATCGTCCTCAAGGATTAGTGTTCAAGTACCAATTATCTATCTTTTGTTATCTATTTGGTAACCGATATTTGATTTTGTTGCTTATAACTAACAATTATAAATACTAATTAACTATGTGTTTACTTCAGTAGTGATGGAAATAGGGCTTCCAGGTCGCTTCAACTATCCGCTTATATTATTTATTAATGCAATAAATTATGGTTCTTCTTCTTTTGGAGCTAGCATGTTTACTAATTCGTTTTATACTCCCGTTAAAGCTATATAAACACTCAACCCCAGTAGCGCTCCTTTCTACCTTTCGGTGATAAGGATGACTCTATAGGAGAATTAAGACCAAAAACCTAGTTAATCGTCACGCACCATGTGTGAAATTAGATATTTAAACCTCTTATTAACGCTACACAAGTAATTGAGGTATTTTCATCCCCAATCCGACCTATGTCTACCCAACTTACAGCATAGTCACAACCTCCTCCTTTCGAAGTTTGATTAGAAATCATATAAATAATGATAATTAGTGATCAATTAATTACCAAGCATTCAAAACAATTATTGGGTAAATCTCAACAATAAGAAGAACAACCATAAACATTCATCAATTCATAATATAAGGTTCAAGTGAATTGACATGGAAAACCCTATAATGGAATTAGTTCCTAGCCATTGACATGACAAGAACTAATGATAATTAGTGATCAATTAATTACCAAGCATTCAAAACAATTATTGGGTAAATCTCAACAATAAGAAGAACAACCATAAACATGCATCAATTCATAATATAAGGTTCAAGTGAATTGACATGGAAAGCCCTATAATGGAATTAGTTCCTAGCCATTGACATGACAAGAACTAATTCAATATCCAACATAAAAACTGAAAGTAAAGTAAAGAAAAGAAAATTACTAAGTAAAGGTCTCCAATCTTCAATTCCAAGAAGTCTTGTGTTTGTGCAAGAAAGGGAACCCTTGAAAACTGCCTAGGGTTCTCCTTTTATAGGCTCAAAACCGCCTCCAACTTTTCCCTTCAGTTCGACCTGAAATCGCCTAAAAACTCGATTTTCCAGCGTCGGCGCCTCGCTATAGCGCCGCGGCTTCGAACTCTGCGTTGTCGGTGATTAGCGCCGCGCCCCGCACTGGCATGCAGAGGCACCGCGCGCCGCAACTTCGCAGCTTCTTACGATATTACGCCGGCGCTCGCCTGATGGCAGTGAGGCGTCTGGCGGCGTGTCGTGCCTGGTTCGCCACTTTCTCGTCTTTTAAGCTCTGGAACCTCCACTTTTACCCTTTTTTAGCTCCTTTTCCGCCAAATAGCCATTTTAACCAATTTGACTCAAAAGAAAGAAAATTTATCCTAAGACGACACGTATTTGTACAAAAAGGGACAAAAGACTAACTAAAAACGACTCAAAAAGTGTATATAAAATACACCGATCAAATACCCCCAAACTTAACCTTTGCTCGCCCTCGAGCAAAGATAAAAAGAAAGAAATAAAGTCTCAAGGAAAAGAAAAATAAACAGACTCAATGACATTGATCACTTTGCTACATTGGTATCACTTAGAAAAACATGAAGATTAGCGGAATAATATGCAGGAACATATAACATGAAATTTTAGCACACTAAACACATTAAGCTAGATATTTCGCAAACTCATTTTTATCATGCTTAATGGAAGTCACAATACTGAATCATGCATGTCAATTTCAAAAATCTTATGGCATTTTTACTTGTTATTCTCCACTAATCATGGGTATGCATATAAGAGATCTTCAGGACTTTTAAGGGTTGTAATGTAGGCTTAGGCACGGGTAGGTAAAAATAGGCATTTAGGCTCATTTTTGTGTACCATAAGCTCTTTAGCTTTTTCAGTGTTTCCCTTTTCTTTTGATTTCTTTTCTTCACTTCAAATCTATTTTTTCCCTCTTTTGTTTTGAGAGCGTGAAGTGTATCATAATAGCAAGCACCCCCAAACTTAGGCTTTTGTCTATTTCTTATTACTTTTTAATTGGGGTGCATCAATCTTGTTTGCTCTTTTTGTCTCTTTTTTAACACACTCTATTCCAACTATTTCACATGTTTACTTATGGCACAAGTATGGGAATATAGGGTGTCAAAGAAAAAGTTCAGTTTTTAGGCTCAATGGGGCTGACTAGGGATATTTTTAATGTCAGGGATAGAAAAGAGTGGTAAGAATTGGCTAACAAAGAAACGCTTGAGTCATCTCCCTAACATGCATATCCTAACTATTTCGCCTCAAATAGCAAGCAATCATCACACATAGGTTTTAATCATTTATCATGCACAATTCAAGCAAGAAACTCCAAATAGACAGATTTTGTGAGTTTTTGGAATATCTAACCTAAGTGTTTAGATAGTTGCTTTTAATTCCATTACATTATTCCACCTTACTTCACTAGGTGTTTCTAGTAACTACAGCATGCATGATCTTATGACTCAAAAAGAAAAAAAAATTATGACTCAAAAATACACAAAAACAAAAAAAAAAGACTCAAACATACTATAACAATAAGACACAAATAAGACACCCCCCCCCCAAACTTAAATCACACATTGTCTCCAATGTGTGTAAGACTCAAAGACAATAAAAGAAAACAAGACACTAACAAATTTGGTTTAAAATGGTGGCGGCGGCGGTGGATAGTGCATTGGATTCCGTGAGGGGAGGAGAGCTCTGGATTTTTGATCTGGAGACAGGGCCTTCGGATTAGGGCGTCTTTTCAAAATTCAGATTTTTCCGTTGTGGCGTCGCGTCCCTGCATTTGGCGCCGCGGCGCCCAACTTACTGCACTTCTTCAGGAAATTCTGCGCCGCGGCGCCTAAACTTGGCAATTTTTCTGGATTTTTGGCGTCGCGGCGCTTAATCTTCGCCGCTTTTTGGCGCCATGCCTCGCTTCCCAGCGCGCGCCACTGCTTTTTCTGGAAATCCTGGCTATTCTTCAGTTTTTCGCCCTTCAAATTTGTTGGCCTGCACCTGTCATCACAACACATACACAAGAACCCAAGACCGTGAGATCGTTTCTGCACAAAATAAAATAAACTAAAGACAGAAATTAAAATAACATAATTGAAAACATTGGGTTGCCTCCCAACAAGCGTTGTCTTTAACGTCTTTTAGCCGGACGCAATTAACCTTTACGAGTGCCCATTGGATCCTTCTGCGAACTGCTTGCAATCCGCAGATTTATTTTTGTAGGTCTCAATTTCCCTACAACCATTTGTTCAAACAAGAGCCTTAACCATACAATTATCCCCCAAGTACACAAGACAGGCTTGTTTTTTAGGCTTTCTATAATGTAGAAATCAGTGAATTCTCTACATCTCTCAACTCTAGGGGGTGCCCTTGATGGTATGGACTTCCAAATTGGGGATCGACAGTGATAGCTAGTGGTGTTTCTTCTGTAATAGGTGCAGGAAAAAGAATTTCCACAGAATCCAAGAAGGTGAATAATTGGATCTCCGCAATCTTTTCCTTCTCTACACCAACTATCTCGCCAGATTCCTCAATAGCTGGGTGTGGTTCAGGCTCCTCAATTTGCTTGCCACCTCCCACAGGTGCAGATTGCTTTTCTTGCATTTCGCTGTTCAAGATGACCGCGAGTTCTTTTATTTGCGTTTCCAGCTTCTTCATGGTCATTCTCGTTTCGTCCATAAACTGAGTTTGATACCTAGTGAAACTGAGTATGGCTTCTCGTAACCCCTCCCTCTCTTCCTGTAGGGTTGGAGCTTCATCATATTGACAGTAGTAATCCATGTCTTCAAGATCCCTGAGATGAATCAAAACCAACAACGGATCACGGGACACTTGTTCTCACAAAATATATACATAAAACGTAATAAATAAAAAAATAAAAACCAAATTAGAAATTAAAAATAGATAAAATTGATATTGAACTATGCCTAATCCCCGGCAACGGCGCCAAAAACTTGATGCGCGAAAAGATGCACACACTTTAACGCAAGTGCACGTTATCGTGACAAGTAATATAGTCTGGGTAAGACCGAAATATCGTCCTCAAGGATTAGTGTTCAAGTACCAATTATCTATCTTTTGTTATCTATTTGGTAACCGATATTTGATTTTGTTGCTTATAACTAACAATTATAAATACTAATTAACTATGTGTTTACTTCAGTAGTGATGGAAATAGAGCTTCCAGGTCGCTTCAACTATCCGCTTATATTACTTATTAATGCAATAAATTATGGTTCTTCTTCTTTTGGAGCTAGCAGGTTTACTAATTCGTTTTATACTCCCGTTAAGGCTATATAAACACTCAACCCCAGTAGCGCTCCTTTCTACCTTTCGGTGATAAGGATGACTCTATAGGAGGATTAAGACCAAAAACCTAGTTAATCGTCACGCACCATGCGTGAAATTAGATATTTAAACCTCTTATTAACGCTACACAAGTAATTGAGGTATTTTCATCCCCAATCCGACCTATGTCTACCCAACTTACAGCATAGTCACAACCTCCTCCTTTCGAAGTTTGATTAGAAATCATATAAATAATGATAATTAGTGATCAATTAATTACCAAGCATTCAAAACAATTATTGGGTAAATATCAACAATAAGAAGAACAACCATAAACATGCATCAATTCATAATATAAGGTTCAAGTGAATTGACATGGAAAGCCCTATAATGGAATTAGTTCCTAGCCATTGACATGACAAGAACTAATGATAATTAGTGATCAATTAATTACCAAGCATTCAAAACAATTATTGGGTAAATCTCAACAATAAGAAGAACAACCATAAACATGCATCAATTCATAATATAAGGTTCAAGTGAATTGACATGGAAAGCCCTATAATGGAATTAGTTCCTAGTCATTGACATGACAAGAACTAATTCAATATCCAACATAAAAACTGAAAGTAAAGTAAAGAAAAGAAAAGAAAATTACTAAGTAAAGGTCTCCAATCTTCAATTCCAAGAAGTCTTGTGTTTGTGCAAGCAAGGGAACCCTTGAAAACTGCCTAGGGTTCTCCTTTTATAGGCTCAAAACCGCCTCCAACTTTTCCTTCGCCCGCCTGTAAATCGCCTAAAACTCGATTTTCAGCGTCGGCGCCATGCCGCTATAAGCGCCGCGTTCCGAACTTCTATTGCTCGTGATTAGCGCCGCTGACTGCACTGTTCTAGAGGCGCGCCGCAACTTCGCAGCTTCTTACGGATATTCGGCCCGGCGCTCGCCTGATGGCGAGGCGCGGGCCGCCCGTCCGTGCCTGGTTCGCCACTTTCTCGTCTTTTAAGCTCTGGAACCTCCACTTTTACCCTCTTTTAGCTCCTTTTCCGCCAAATAGTCATTTTAACCAATTTGACTCAAAAGAAAGAAAATCTATCCTAAGACGACACGTATTTGTACAAAAAGGGACAAAAGACTAACTAAAAACGACTCAAAAAGTGTATATAAAATACACCGATCAAATACCCCCAAACTTAACCTTTGCTCGCCCTCGAGCAAAGATAAAAAGAAAGAAATAAAGACTCAAGGAAAAGAAAAATAAACAGACTCAATGACATTGATCACTTTGCTGCATTGGTATCACTTAGAAAAACATGAAGATTAGCGGAATAATATGCAGGAACATATAACATGAAATTTTAGCACACTAAACACATTAAGCTAGATATTTCGCAAACTCGTTTTTATCATGCTTAATGGAAGTCACAATACTGAATCATGCATGTCAATTTCAAAAATCCTATGGCATTTTTACTTGTTATTCTCCACTAATCATGGGTATGCATATAAGAGATCTTCAGGACTTTTAAGGGTTGTAATGTAGGCTTAGGCACGGGTAGGTAAAAATAGGCATTTAGGCTCATTTTTGTGTATCATAAGCTCTTTAGCTTTTTCAGTGTTTCCCTTTTCTTTTGATTTCTTTTCTTCACTTCAAAACTATTTTTTCCCTCTTTTGTTTTGAGAGCGTGAAGTGTATCATAATAGCAAGCACCCCCAAACTTAGGCTTTTGCCTATTTCTTATTACTTTTTAATTGGGGTGCATCAATCTTGTTTGCTCTTTTTGTCTCTTTTTTAACACACTCTATTCCAACTATTTCACATGTTTACTTATGGCACAAGTATGGGAATATAGGGTGTCAAAGAAAAAATTCAGTTTCTAGGCTTAATGGGGCTGACTAGGGATATTTTTAATGTCAGCGATAGAAAAGAGTGGTAAGAATTGGCTAACAAAGAAACGCCTGAGTCATCTCCCTAACATGCATATCCTAACTATTTCGCCTCAAATAGCAAGCAATCATCACACATAGGTTTTAATCATTTATCATGCACAATTCAAGCAAGAAACTCCAAATAGACAGATTTTGTGAGTTTTTGGCATATCTAACCTAAGTGTTTAGATAGTTGCTTTTAATTCCATTAAATTATTCCACCTTACTTCACTAGGTGTTTCTAGTAACTACAGCATGCATGATCTTATGACTCAAAAAGAAAAAAAAATTATGACTCAAAAATACACAAAAACAAAAACAAAAAGACTCAAACATACTATAACAATAAGACACAAATAAGACACCCCCCCCAAACTTAAATCACACATTGTCCCCAATGTGTGTAAGACTCAAAGACAATAAAAGAAAACAAGACACTTACAAATTTGGTTTAAAATGGTGGCGGCGTGGATAGTGCATTGGATTCCGTGAGGGGAGGAGAGCTCTGGATTTTTGATCTGGTGACAGGGCCTTCGGATTAGGGCGTCTTTTCAAAATTCAGATTTTTCCGTTGTGGCGTCGCGGCCCTGCATTTGGCGCCGCGGCGCCCAACTTACTGCACTTCTTCGGGAATTTCTGCGCCGCGGCGCCTAAACTTGGCAATTTTTCTGGATTTTTGGCGCCGCGTATCGCTTCTCGGCGCCGCTGCTCACCGCTTTTTCGAAAATCCTGGCTATTCTTCAGTTTTTCGCCCTTCAAATTTGTTGGCCTGCACCTGTCATCACAACACATACACAAGAACCCAAGACCGTGAGACTGTTCTAGACAAAATAAAATAAAATAAAGACAGAAATTAAGATAACATAATTGAAAACATTGGGTTGCCTCCCAACAAGCGCTGTCTTTAACGTCTTTTAGCCGGACGCAATTAACCTTTACGAGTGCCCATTCTTCTGCGAACTGCTTGCAATCCGCAAATTTATTTTTGTAGGTCTCAATTTCCCTACAACCATTTGTTCAAACAAGAGCCTTAACCATACAATTATCCCCCAAGTACACAAGACAGGATTGTCTTTTAGGCTTTCTATAATGTAGGAATCAGTGAATTCTCTACATCTCTCAACTCTATGGGGTGCCCTTGATGGTATGGACTTCCAAATTGGGGATCAACAGTGATAGCTAGTGGTGTTTCTTCTGTAATAGGTGCAGGAAAAAGAATTTCCACAGAATCCAAGAAGGTGAATAATTGGATCTCCGCAATCTTTTCCTTCTCTACACCAACTATCTCGCTTGATTCTCAATACCGGGTGTGGTTCAGGCTCCTCAATTTGCTTGCCACCTCCCACAGGTGCAGATTGCTTTTCTTGCATTTCGCTGTTCAAGATGACCGCAAGTTCTTTTATTTGCGTTTCCAGCTTCTTCATGGTCATTCTCGTTTCGTCCATAAACTGAGTTTGATACCTAGTGAAACTGAGTATGGCTTCTCGTAACTCTTCCCTCTCTTCCTGTAGGGTTGGAGCTTCATCATATTGACAGTAGTAATCCATGTCTTCAGGATCCCTGAGATGAATCAAAACCAACAACGGATCACGGCACACTTGTTCTCACAAAATATATACATAAAACGTAATAAATAAAAAAATAAAAACCAAATTAGAAATTAAAAATAGATAAAATTGATATTGAACTATGCCTAATCCCCGGCAACGGCGCCAAAAACTTGATGCGCGAAAAGATGCACACACTTTAACGCAAGTGCACATTATTGTGACAAGTAATATAGTCTAGGTAAGACCGAATATCGTCCTCAAGGATTAGTGTTCAAGTACCAATTATCTATCTTTTGTTATCTATTTGGTAACCGATATTTAATTTTGTTGCTTATAACTAACAATTATAAATACTAATTAACTATGTGTTTACTTCAGTAGTGATGGAAATAGAGCTTCCAGGTCGCTTCAACTATCCGCTTATATTACTTATTAATGCAATAAATTATGGTTCTTCTTCTTTTGGAGATAGCAGGTTTACTAATTCGTTTTATACTCCCGTTAAGGCTATATAAACACTCAACCCCAGTAGCGCTCATTTCTACCTTTCGGTGATAAGGATGACTCTATAGGAGGATTAAGACCAAAAACCTAGTTAATCGTCACGCACCATGCGTGAAATTAGATATTTAATCCTCGTATTAACGCTACACAAGTAATTGAGGTATTTTCATCCCCAATCCGACCTATATCTACCCAACTTACAGCATAGTCACAACCTCCTCCTTTCGAAGTTTGATTAGAAATCATATAAATAATGATAATTAGTGATCAATTAATTACCAAGCATTCAAAACAATTATTGGGTAAATCTCAACAATAAGAAGAATAACCATAAACATGCATCAATTCATAATATAAGGTTTAAGTGAATTGACATGGAAAGCCCTATAATGGAATTAGTTCCTAGCCATTGACATGACAAGAACTAATGATAATTAGTGATCAATTAATTACCAAGCATTCAAAACAATTATTGGGTAAATCTCAACAATAAGAAGAACAACCATAAACATGCATTAATTCATAATATAAGGTTCAAGTGAATTGACATGGAAAGCCCTATAATGGAATTACTTCCTAGTCATTGACATGACAAGAACTAATTCAATATCCAACATAAAAACTGAAAGTAAAGTAAAGAAAAGAAAAGAAAATTACTAAGTAAAGGTCTCCAATCTTCAATTCCAAGAAGTCTTGTGTTTGTGCAAGAAAAGGAACCCTTGAAAACTGCCTAGGGTTCTCCTTTTATAGGCTCAAAACCGCCTCCAACTTTTCCCTTCGCTGGCCTAAACCGTCTAAAAACCTGATTTTCCCGCGTCGGCCGCTCCGGAACCTGCGTTGTTACGGTGATTAGCGCCGCGCCACTCGCTGTTTGCAGAGCGCGCTGCAACTCTGCAGCTTCTTACGGATATTGGCCGGGGTGCACGGCCTGTTGGCGAGGCGGCCGTGCCCGTGTCCGTGCCTGGTTCGCCACTTTCTCGTCTTTTAAGCTCTGGAACCTCCATTTTTGCCCTCTTTTAGCTTCTTTTCCGCCAAATAGCCATTTTAACCAATTTGACTCAAAAGAAAGAAAATTTATCCTAAGACGACACGTATTTGTACAAAAAAGGACAAAAGACTAACTAAAAACGACTCAAAAAGGTGTATATAAAATACACCGATCAAATACCCGACGGGCGGTCAAACTGTTGTATGAAACACGCATAGAAACTGTAATGCTTCGAACTAATACTTACAGTTTGCAAATCTGGAGTCTTCTTATTGAATCTTCAAGTGTGTAGCCGAGGATGAGCACGCAATTGTTCCTCGATTGCAAGTTCTGAAAATTCCGATGTAATTTACTCTTCCATTAATGACATGGATATCTTGGCCCCCTTCTGCTATTTCATTCGGTTGAGGGTCCGTTTCAACTCCAGCTTGTGGAGGATTTTCGGTTAGGAACCGTGACATTCCCATAACCGTAAAAAAACAGCATCTTCTGTTGCTATATCTTGAAGTTTGTGTCCATGAACTTGTATGGGCGTTCATGGTGGAATCCGGCGGGTGGTTGAACGGTAGCGTTCCCATGAGCAGTGGCAAAGACGTTGGTTGAGTCTTGTGCTGTGGTGGCAGTAGTGGGGAAGGCACCAGGTGTGCCTTGAGTAGCAGTGGAAGATTCATCAACGAATTATTCGCCTCCAGTCATCTTGTTTGTTACTTACAGCACAATATTGTCTTAAGATTGTGAGTTACAATGAAGGTTACAAGAAAATGGGAATTAAGTAACAACTACAAAGATTACAATTCTGAAAATAAGAACAAGAACAAGGGATTTGTTGAGTCGAGTGATATTCACTATGTCCTTAAGACAATATTGCTCCGTATAAATCCTTTAACGGTGATTGGAAACTTGAATCCCAAGATAAACCAGCAACAAACAATTGAGCAAAGAAAACTCAATGTTTATTAAAAAGAAGAACCTTTTGAGTGTGTGAAAGAAAGCTAGAGAAGAAGAGATATTCAGAAAATATGATTTCAAGTGTGTTCTTCAATAGAGCCTAAGGCCTCAATTTATAGTGTGTGTAATATGACCTATCACTAGCCAACTAATGGCAATCAAAGCCATGTAATGGCACTTATGAGAGATTATAATTCAGTCAAATAATGAATGAATTCAAGTGACAAGTAATGGAGGAACAATGCTCTAAAACCAGCCCAAAAGTCAGAAACTTTCCATCTTCCGTTGAGCATTCTGCCATCGAAGCGCCGCGGCTCCCAACTTCCAGTAGCCAAACAACGATCAAGCGTCGCGGCTCTTGGTGGAGGCGCCACGGCCCTTTCGCGGCTCCGCGGTGATTTCCGACTCTTTTCATCTTTTAACGTTGTACATTTCTTCCTTCATTTACTAACGTGAAACACTCGTCATTTGGCCAATAACCGTCTATCATTTCATGCCTCAAATATTTTGTTTACGTACCAATATCTCTTTCACTAAGGAAATTTATGATCCTTGGTACAACGTGTGTACGTGTGTGAAAACGACGTTTCCTGACCTGCGGGGCCCCAATTGTTCGAGTCATAAATAATAGGATTAACTTTATTTCACGTTAATGAATTTCCAACAAATCTTTTAGCATTAAAGATGCTATGATATCTGAAAACTTGCAAATGGTTAAGCTCTGGCCCTCCAAGAGAGAAAAGTCACTGTAACGAGCGCTTCACCCACATAGCAGGTGGCAGCAGCATTATGCAACTGCTTGGTGGCTTGGTGAGATCTCAAATTCAAATTTCACATACAAATACTCATTGCGAGCTCATCTGGTTCAATCTTAGCAGGAAGATTTATAAACACATGTGCTTGTGAACAGTAGCAGGCAATCTAGCGGATTAAGTTTAAGGGTGCTCAAGTTCTCAGTTGTATTTTCAGTAGGGATGGCAAATGGGGCAGGGCGGGATAGAACAGGTCAAACGTTAAACGGGGCAGGACAATGCTTAAACGGGACAGAGCAGGGCGAAACAGGTCAAAACACATTTTTAGAAAATTCTAAATAGGGCAGGGCACTTATTAGGTTATAATTTTTAGAAAATTCTAACTAGTTTGGATTGTGAAATTATAATTTGTTACGTTGTGTTGTACTTGTTAGAATTGGATAAAATTTTATAGAGTTGTACATCTTTCTGTTACGGTTATATTGAAACTTTACGGGAATTAATCCGACTTACGATTTGAAAGTTATCGCTGTTTAAAGTTTCTGTCTCACCGAAATCTGAAAGGGCAGAATGTATAACATAAAAATTGTACAAATCGGTAAAGAATCTGAAAGTTTGTGCTGAATAAAAGTTCTAGATTACTCTGTTATCGACATTTTGAGACTTTACGGTGATAAATATGACTTACAGTTTGAAAGTTATCACTGTTTAAAGTTTCTGTATCGGATCAACCGAAATCTGGAAGGGCAGAATGTATAACATAAAAACTGTACAAATTCGTAAAGAATATGAAAGTTTGTGTTGAATAAAAGTTCTAGTTTTCTCTATTCTCGACAGTTTGATACTTTATGAAAATTAATCTGACTTAAGGATAAGAAGTTATGACTATTTTAAGATTGTGTCTTGTTTCATAAAAATTCTGACGTGACAGTTGTTATTGAGTTGTTCTTGCGTGAATTTGTACTAGTTACACCAAGTATTTCAAGAGTAAACTTGGGATAGTGTTAGGTCTCTGTGTTACCTTCAACTAGGCGTAAGAAATACCTTATTGGGGTTACGGTTTGAGAGTTGTAACTCTTACAAGTGGAAGTGCGAAATGTTGAAATAAAGGAATAATATTTAAAAAATAAATACAGTTCATAAATTACTTGATATTAAGAAATTATGAAAATAGACTGATTGTTCATCCATTTTTTTAAAAACAAATTAAAAGAAGTTAACAAAATAAATACCAAGTTGAAAGTGAAAAATTAACCCGCCTACCCCATTGCCACCCCTAATTTTCACTTAAAATAAACTGTAGATTTTAATCCACATTCACTTTTAACAAACCAAAAAAGTGGATATTGTCTAACTTAGCATGCCAAAATTTCCACTTAATATTGTTTTTTTTAAAACAAATTAAAAGTAGTTAACAAAATAAATACCAAGTTGAAAGTGAAAAATTAAAAATAACATAAACAGGGCGGGGCGGGGCAAATTTTTAAAAAATGCTAAACGGGGCAGGACATGGCGGGTTAACATCTTAGCAGGTCAATGCTTGTCCTGCCCTAACCCGCCCTAACCCGCCCTAACCTACCCCATTACCACCCCTAATTTTCAGGCAAAATAAACTGTAGATTTTAATCCACATTCACTTTTAAGAAACCAAAAAAGTGGATATTGGCATACCAAAATTTCCACTTAATATTGTTTTTGCCCGAAATTTCATTCACTTTTAAGAAACCAAAAAAGTGGATATTGTCTAACTTAGCATGCCAAAATTTCCACTTAATATTGTTTTTGCCCGAAATTTCAATTTTTCGGTTCACAATGAGCTGGGTCTTCTTCTCAAAACCAATTGTTCTTCACACCATCTTTCATCATAATAGATGAATCTAAAAATAAAGTAGCAGATATGGCTTCAGCTGTCGTTACCTCACTCAGTCCTACAACGGAAACTTGAGTCGAGACGCTGCAAGCAAGCAAAGAAGCTTTTATGTTTTTGAGATGGGATCGAACGCTACATGGCTATTTGGCAATGGCATTGCTTCAGGCATTGTTCATTAACTAGAAAAAAAATATAAACACATTAAATTTGGCCTCCAGCATAAGCAAAGGTACTCTAGACTCTAGAGACCCCTTTTGACCTATCTACTTTGGAGATAGAGTTACACACCCTGATTCTAAAATCAGTCCTACTATTATGGATCTCAAGTATACACCATTACAATGCAAATAATCAAGATTATCGCAGCCTAAGATTACCTCTTCTTCCATGTTAAAAGTGCAAACTGAATAATGATAAGTTGCCCCTTTGACGAATGATGCTCACTTTGGGAGGTACGATGAACAAAACAAACACAGCTCCATAATGTTTCATAATGTGTATGATGGATGCATCAGTCATCAGAGCTATAATCACTGGATTCTTGCAGTATCTCCGCAGCAGCACAGCAGAATGACTCCTTGTCTTTGAGAAAAAGACAGCTCCCATCTGAGTTCCATTTCAGATCCATTACCACAAATTGAGGCAATGGAACATTTATGCAATAAGCACCTGAAGGTGTCCACATGTATAAGTGGGAGCTTCCAGTACATAAAACCAAACGTGGACATGTGGGATCCCAGACTGCAGCTCGGATGGGATCTTTTTGAATTAAGATGGCAGCTAGCTCAAGATGGTTTATGTCCCATATCCAGAGTACAGTAGGCATGCTATCATTGCGAGTGCAAATATATTGACTATCACTGCTCCATGACATCAGGCCTGCAATTAATTTTTGCATATGGTAGTTACAAGGTACTCATTTGTGGGCCTTGAGAGTAGTTTCCCTTAAGGAGATTCAATAGATACTCTAACCAACCAAAACAAGCTTCTACTTGCGGATCATAGATCTATAAATTCAGAAAGGTTCTGCACTCATCCTTGATGATGAAGATACTAGGCTGCTACAGCTTATTTTGACAGAGATCAGATTCTCACCATATAGACAGCTATAACAGTTCTCATTCAGAAATTAGAGCATTTTCAAAACTTATCACTCAACCCAATAAATGATACTACAAACATTTGAAATTGTCAAGAAAGAAAACGAAAAATTGGAACAGCATGGCCACTGAAAAGATAATAAATGCTCAATATCTCCTACACACATATCCAGTCGTTCAACTTTATTAGACATTTGCCATATTTGGGGTGACATTCATAAATAAACAGGAACAATTAAGACTAGGAAGACAAAAGATAGTTATGAATATATTTCTCACTTAATAAGATATTTGAACCAAAGACTTACTGATTCCTTGCTTGGGATTTGGCTTATCTGCAGGAGGTTTCTGAGAAGGGAGATTGATAGGTATCTCCAAAACATTGTATCTGACTTGAATATGTGCCTCAGAAGCATTATCTGAGAAGTGAAGAAATTGGTGTGAGAATCTCGAAGGTTCTTAACAAAAGAAATGACTAAAATATAGAAGGAATTTTGAGTACATCCACAACCAACTTGCTATTTCTGCCAATGAACCGCATAGAAAAGGACTACCTACCATAGCTAGGACAAGTTTGTCTGCAGCAATAGATTTACATTTGTTATTTTGGATGAATTAATTCTAGCTTTGGTTTCTTGAAATAATTATGTGTCTGGATTTGATTTTAGACGAATCAGTTTAGGAAAATTATTGTATTTTTGGGTAAGCAAACTCATAAAACAATATTATTCAAGTCTTAAAACATTGTATAGACTTCCATATATATAGTTATGTTATAATTGAAAGTAGGTATATCCTAAAGACTAGGGCTGCACAACAGGGTAAAACCGGACCGGACCGAGGACCGAATATTCAAAAAATTAGGACCGAAGACCGGATCGAAACTTTTTCGGTCCGGTCCGGTTATATGGACCGAATGGACCCTGTACGGTACAGGGTCGGTGGTGTCATTAGCGACCGCCGCGGCACTACAGCGATTCCGGCTAGCTCAGGCCTCCATTGGAGACGAGACTAACATCATTAGCTTCGTCTCATCAAGCCCATCACTCCCATACTAACCACATCGATCAATTTTAAGGTTTGGGCATTCAATTTTCAGATTGAAATTCGGGTTCAGTTCGTCCACGATTTTTTCGATTTTCCGGCGCGTTCAGTAACAATCGACGGTGGTGGGTGGTGTCATTCGCACCGCCTGCTCCTGGCCGTCATTTCTATACCTCCCACGTCCCTCGATTCATCCCCTACATCTCCGACGACTAGATCGCAAAACACTGAAACCCTAGCCGCTGTTTTTCATTTTCCGGCGAACTCAAGTGGTTTCAGGCATCGGCAGTGGTACCATTAGATTCGTCTTGGTCCATACTACAAGAAACACTTACCTCCGTTCCTCGATTAACACTCGTCGTGAAGACACCATTGTTGACGTTGACGGGTCGAGCTTGAGTTCGGACATGGCTGCTACGTTCACTGGGCAACCTTCACTGGACCGGACCGACCCTAGACCGGACCGAAACCAGAAAATAAACCGGATAGAAACTTACTGGTCCGGTCTGAACAGGGTTGAACGTCCTTTTTTCCGGTTCGGACCGAATTTTGTGCAGCCCTACTAGAGACAATCATTTTAGGGACTAATATACTTGAACACATTTGTATTATTAATGAGATTAATATATATTTTGGCATTTGCAATTATTGAATTATGATTTTGATTGCTTGTGATTATTCATTAATGTGCATCCCTTAAGCTTACGTTGTCATTGATAAAGTGAGATATTAATGGTAAAACGTAACTCTCAAAATTGTCTTGACTGATGATCATTGAGAATGGGATATTAATGATATATTATAAGTCAACATGTGGTTTGCATCACATTCTTAGAGAATGTAGTATGTCTCACTTACTACTAGTATGATTACTAGTGATAGACACATGGATACTCTTAGAGGATATTGGTATACCCTGCTGATAAACTATTTGTTATATATGTCTAGAGTATTATCAGCATGTGGATATAGAGGTCCTTTGACTTGAGGTCAATACGCACCTAATATTCTCAGTAATATTAGGTCTGACCAAGTCATTGGCCAATGCAAGAGACATATTTAGGATATGGTCTAGTTGTCGACTAATATAGATGAGATAAAGTGATCAAGTCATTTGGATAGACACATAGCAAATCCTAATTTTGATCGAGTGTGTCGCGAATGAAAGGAATTTATCATCTCACATAAAGGTTGTGATTACAGGAGTCGTGTAAACGTACTTCACATAATGAGTTCGTTATACGGCGCAGTCTAGGAGTTCCGTATGAACCTTAATTTGATTAGTGTCGATGTGTGAAGGCTTAAAGGGTCACACTAAGTCGGTTGTCTTTTCGGTCTAAGGGTATATTGAGAGAGTATAAAATATTCGATTTAGAATCGAAATATTTAAACCAATAATAAATTATGGGATAATTTCCATTTGATGGAAATTATTTAATTAAGTCAAAATTGGATTGTCGGACTTAAAATTTAAAATGTGTTGAATATTTAAAGGGAGCGTCGCGGCGCCTGAGAAAGCCGCGGCGCGGCGATGAGCAGTCCAATCGCCCACGGTCGAGCCGAGCCCAACCCTAATCCGATTTAGCATAATCTCTACTATATATTCAGCACTTAACCCCATAAACTATATTACTGAATTTTTACTTTCTGAACTCAGAGTTCAGAGAACGAAATACTCTCAAACCTCTGCCAAGATTTCTGGCTTTCCTGACAGAGGAGTATACCACAACAAGGCTTGCGGAGGATAATCATGTGCGCTCCCTATAGTAAAGATTCCAGATAACACGAACTGTAAGTTTATGTTTATGTCTTTGCAGATTTCAATTGTAACGTAATCATACCAGAAAGATATTGTTGGGGTAAGTAAGTTGAACAAAATTTTAAACTTCCGATGTGTCTTACTTACGTGTTTTAGACCAACAAAACCCTACAATAATTACAAGAAGAATTAACTAAACATCTTTATTTGCTATTAGTCTTATCTCTCAAATCCGAAAAGTCAAAAATGAAAACACCTTGCTGGCTATTTAGACCAAAACAAAGGAGAAAGGCGAAAAAAAGAGAGAAGAAAGAGGGAAGGGCCTGTGAAGCCGCAAGGTCCAACCTGCCGAGAAGCCAAAAAAAATAGTTTGAAACTATGGGAACCTATATATAAAAACAAATTAGTCTGTTTGGGAGTTTTCAAAAATCAGAATTACAATTGTATAATAGATAAGCTATGTAAAAATAAATGAAGTGCCTGACCACCTTATCTAAAAAACCTAACTTGTTAGAGAAGGAATTCTTTTTCTACTTTAAGTTTGCATCATGTCTCTCATGTGAGGGCATAAACTTTTTTTCATGAATCGAGCATGTGGAAAACCTGTTATTGATGGATGACGGAAAAATCCAAACTTAGAATGTATGTTTGCGCTAGTACCATAATTTTTTCTCTAGTACCATATTGAATTATGTAACTACCTCATCCAAAAAGCTAAAGTTGTTAGAGAGGAACACTTTTGTTAATTTATTTTAGGCATACAACAAAAGCAAATATATTTTTGCATTTTAATGTTTGAAGCTCTAGAACTTATATTTAAACCTATATTTTTCCCTAGAATTCTTGGGGATATTTTCCTTTGTTTCTATTCCTGCATAAGAGGCTTCCCACGATCACCCTAACTCCTCCACTGTTTGAGAAATTGCAGCTAAACCAGAAAATAAATTTAATTGTAGGATCTAAAGTTGCAATAAGAGAATGGGACCAGCTAGGAAACTTGTATACATGCTGAAGAGTTAAGCTTGGCATGTTTAGTTGCAAATCAACTTCCTTTAGCTCTCTGAAAGACAATAGCACTGCTTCAAAAGGAATTCTCTGTTCATCACCTTATATGAAAGTACAAATCTAGACCAGGTTGATACTGGCATTGTGTTAATTGAACTTCTTGGAATTGGCAAATGCGTCATTAGCTTGACGGTCAAACCTCAAATCTCTAACGAACACAAAACAATCAAGGAACTGTAAAAAGCTACTACTCACTGCTGCAAAACAATCAATGAACTGGGAGAATAATTGGCCTCGGAAGATGTTATGGAGAACAAAGGCAGCACCCGAAGATGGGTGACAGCAAAAGAAGCTTGTCTAATTCAAGTTGCATTACAGAGAAGAGGCTATTCACTTTGCACCAGGTGTTTTTTTATGTGAAGATGCAATAGAAACCAGCAATCATCTTTTCTTTGTAACGCGGTGTCCGGACTAGCTTGCACCACCACCACCCCCAGCCCGACCGACCAGGTACTTACTACCTCCCACCAGCTACAAACACCGATAATTATGTCTAGCAAGGGTTTGGCAGATGGGAAGAAATCACCTAGTAGTTTTTTACCTTGGAATTTGAACCTGAGACCTATGGTTCTCCTCCCACTTCATTGACCACTAGGCCACACCCTTGGGTGCAAATTCAATATCTTTGGTAGATTTGGTCTTTCTTTTTAAATATCTTTGGAGCTCTTTGGGTGATGCCCCAAGATGTGAAAAGTCTACAATCTTACAGGCATGAACAAAGAATTAAAAGAGTAAGAAGTAAAGATGGAAGACTACCCATTATGTATCATGTGGACTATATGGTTGGAAAAGAATAGTAGATGTTTCGAGGGAAGGATACAACAATATTTGTACTCATGGTCTAGGTCTAATATATCAAACAACCCAGCCTTTCATTTGGAATTTTTAAATGCTATGATGTTGCAACTATGTAGAGGAACCTTAAGCTCCCTTTTGTACTTCTATAGTACCTCCTTCGTACTATTTATTACTCCATTTGTTCCACTTTATGTGACATATTTTCCTTTTTACTCCGTTCTCAAAAAATGACACTTCTAAATATGAAAACAATTAACTTTATATGACGTGCATGGAGGCTTTGGCCTCGGGGACAGGAACGGGGGAGGCGTCTCACTTTTGAAGTTCGCTAAAGCTTTTGGGATGGTGATAGTCAATTCGAGGTTCCTGAAGAAGGAGGAGCACTTGTTGACTTTTCATAATTCGGTGGCTAAGACTCAGATAGACTTTTTGCTCCTTAGGAAGGTTGATAACTTTGTAAAGACTGCAAGATTATTCCGAGTGAGTATCTTACAACCCGACATAAGCTTTTGGTGATGGATTTGGAAACCAAGATAGAGAAGAAGAGAAAGGTTGTGAATGACAAGCTAAGAATCAAATGAGGAAGTTTGATCATGGCTAGTGCACAGGAGATGGGGAGAGGTTGATGGTCAGGGGGCTTGGGGGAGTAGTGGGGATGCGATCGATATGTGGGATAGGACGGCCAGTTGCATTGGGGAGGTAGCTAGAGAAGTGCTAGGGGTCTCGCGGGGTAGCCGTGGTGGACATCGAGGGGACTGGTGGTGGAATGGTAAAGTTCATGAGAAAGTGGAAGCAAAGAAAGTGGTGTATGCGAAATTGGTAGAAAGCAAGAATGAGGTGAAAAGTGGACGAATAGGAAATTATATAAGATGACGAGGAAGGAGGCAAAGCTAGCAATTACGACGGCGAAAACGGCGGCTTTTGAACGTCTGTATGTGGAATTAGAGGAAAAATGGGGGGATAAGTTGTACAGACTAGCCAAGGTGAGGAGGACATGTGACTTAAATCATGTCAGGTGCATCAAGGACGAGGAGGCAAAGTACTGGTGGAGGATGCGCTTATTAGATGGAGGTGACAGTCTTACCTCCATAAACACTTGAACGAAGGAGATAAAGACATTGTGCTGGGAGATCTGGAGCAATCCGGAAGGTACCGAGATTTTGGATATTGTAGAAGAATTAAGGTTGAGTAGGTTAAGGGTGTTGTTCACAGGATGCGCAGGGGACGAGTGATCGGGCCTGATGAGATCCTAGTGGAAGAGCGTTGATAGGTTTGGAGTGGTTGACTGAGTTGTTTAATGTCATTTTTAAGACGGCAAGAATGCCCGAAGAATGGAGATGGAGTACAATGATTCATTTGTATAAGAACAAAAGTGACATTCAGAGTTGCAACAACTATAGGGGTATTAAGTTGCTAAGTCACACTATGAAAGTTTAGGAAAGGATCATGGAAATGAGGGTGAGAAGAGGCGTGTCTATTTTCGAGAACCAGTTTGGATTCATGATGGGGCATTCAACTACAGAAGTCATTCATCTTATTAGTAGATTGATGGAGCAGTATAGGGAGAGAAAGAGGGACTTACATATGGTTTTCATCGACCTCGAGAAGGTATACGACAGTCTCTAGGGAGGTTCTATGGAGATATTTAGAGGTATGTATGATGGAGCCAAGACTAGAGTACGGACAATAGGAGGAGACTCAGAGCACTTCCCATTGATGATGGGGTTGTACCAGGGATCATTTTTTAGCCCTTTCTTATTTGTCTTGGTGATGGATGGACTGACGCGACAAATTCAAGAGGAGGTGTCATGGTGTATGTTATTCACAGATGACATAGTCCTGATTGATGAGACTCGCAGCGGAGTAAACGCTAAACTGGAGGTTTGGAGACAGACTCTGGAGTCTAAAAAGTTCAGGCTGAGTAGGCCCAAAACAGAATACTTAGAGTGCAAGTTCAGTAACGGGAGCGACCATGAGACATGTGTGGAGGTGAGGCTTGGTACTCAAGTCATTCCAAAGAAAGAAAGTTTCAAGTATCTCGGATCTATTATCCAATGGAATGGAGAGATTGATGACGATGTCACACATCGTATTGGTGCAGGGTGGATGAAATGGAGGCTCGCATCTAGAATCTTAGGCGATAAAAAAGTTCCACCAAAACTTAAAAGGCAAGTTCTATAGAGTGGTGGTTAGACCGGCTATGTTGTATGGGGCGGAGTGTTGGTCAGTTAAGACTTCGCATATCCAAAAGATGAAAGTTGCGGAGATGAGGATGCCGAAATAGATGTGTGGACATACAAGGAGGGATAGGATTAGAAATGATGATATCCGGAACAGAGTGGGAGTGGCCTCGGTGAAGGATAAGATGCGGGAAGCGAGGTTGAGATGGTTCGGGCATGTGCAGAGGAGAGACATAAATGCCCTAGTGCGGAAGTGTGAAAGATTGGCTATGGACGGATTCAGGAGGGTAGAGGTAAGCTGAAGAAATATTGGGGAGAGGTGATTAGACGGGATATGGCGTAGGTGCAACTTACTGAGGACATGACCTTAGATATGGGGTTGTGGAGGACACGGATTAGGATAGAAGGATAGAAGGATAGTAGGTAGTTGAGCGTAGTCCTACTTACACTTACATATTTGTAGTTATTATTGTAGTCCTGCTTAACCTACGCAGTATTGTTTTATAGTTCCATGTCCTTTGATTTCTGATGATGTATGTTCTTTCGTGTACTTTGTTTATCTTATTTACCTGTGTTAGTTACTGCTTCTTTTGTCATAATGTTTTATCATGGCTTATTCACTTTTGTTACTCTTATTTTCATACTGCTTTAAATTTATTATCCGAGTCTGACCGTTTCTCTTGCTTTTGCTAGTGCTTATGTTTTTTCTTGAGTCGGTGGTCTTTCGAAAATAGTCTCTCTACTTACCAAGGTAGAGGTAAGGTCTGCGTACATTCTACCCTCTCCAGACCCCATGTTATGGGATTTCACTGGATATGTTGTAGTTTCCTTTTTACCCTTAATGATAGGCTTTTATAACCACACAATTGTTATAGCATGTTTAAGGCTACAAATTTCAAATACTTTATAGCCACCCAAATGCTATGGTATGTTTTAAACTACGTGTTTTAAAAGTCTTCATTTCTTTCTTGAATTTCGTGTTGATTCATACTATGTCACATAAATTGGAATAGATGGAGTAATAAAATACCTAAGTTAATCAACAACAAAAATCTCTAACAAGCAAATCGAAACCACAATTTTCCCACGTGGAGACTAAGATTCCCCGCCCCCTCTCCCCTATATATAATAAAAATTAAAAGAAAACCACAATTTTCATAAGACCAACAAGTAAATGCATAAAGAAGTTACATAATGCTCTACTGACGTATCCGGTATTATTCCAGAAGACAAGAGGTTTACTCCACAGAGACAGTATGGTGTGCACTAATGAAATCAGCCAAAGGTGATGCGTTATTTCACTTGGTTGTTTCAGAAGAGTTCTGCCTTCAGTGAATTTTACGTCCTATAATTAGTGGCATTTACTTCTTTCTAAAAATTTCCACGAGATAAACCAACAAAAATCATGAAAATCTGCACTTATTGCACAAGAAAAATATATGGTTAACCTTTTAAGGAAAAGATAATTTAACAAAAAAAAACCACTAGTGCTCACCATTACTGTACTGGACGAAATCATCACCCAGTGATAATTCTGACATATCAAGTTTATCATCCACTTCCTAAAATTAAAGAAAGAAATTATTAAAATCATTATATAATGTCTTGCATATATGGAAAGAAACAAGAGATTGTATACCTTGAAAATAGCAGCACAACAAGGACCTCTAACAGCAGATGGGTGCACAAATTCTGCGAATACTTTCCATGTCAGGTGATTCAAAACCCGTAACATCTGGTCATAGCTTCCCACTGCTAAAAACTGGCTGCAAGGTGACCATGAAACACTTTTTACTCCTAGTCCACTCTCATATGCTTGATACTTAGCCAGGCACCTCCCATCTGGAGAATAGATCAGAACCTAAACAAAACTGAACCACATAAAGTCCTTTGGAGATAAAGACCAACAAATTATCACGAAACAGAACATTCAAGCCTTTCTATATTTCTCACATTAAGGCTAATTTTACATAACCATTTTACAGTGATGAAGAACATATCAGTTTCAGATCATTTTTTTAAGGTTTTCTCCAGGAAACGAGGAAAGTACAACTCTATACTATAAACAGCCCATGGTGACTACCTTGTACTCAAGAGGAGAATCCCAGATGACTATAGCACTATCATCTGGAGACCACTGAACATCAGCCAAATCCAATGTGTCAACAGCGAAAACACCCATTATCTCCCATGTATGGCAAGATAACAGATTAACATAATCCTTGCAATCACGTCTGGTGCAAACAGCAGCAAACTTTCCATCCTTGGTAAATGATACCCCCTTAGACCCATGCTTTGGCCATTGGATATGTATGCATGCAGTGTTAACCAGTGACCAAACAGTTAACCGTAGCTGAAACTCAGATGTGGTGAGTATGTGACGACTGTCCGGACTCCACCTAGCATAAGCAACTCCTGCAGGACCTTCGTCTATTTTACATGTCCACTCAGGTTGTGTCAAAGACCATGCTTGTATCATAGGTTTCTTGTAAAGACCACAAAGTATATATTCGGAATCAGGGGCCCATTCAATGTATGTAATCTTGTCCAGACATGAAAACAGTTGCACCACCTGAAAACCCAAAATTGACATAAAATAACAGTGAGTTCATAAACCTACCTACCTTGCATATTTATTGAGTAAACAGTTTTTTCCCCCGAATAACTATCACATTTTGCTAATTAACCGCCTAGATAAATTGTAGACCTCTCATCTGACATGACTTCCAAACTATACCGTAGACCATGCTATCAGTTCTTTTGAGGCATCAAAAACAAACCTATGGTACAATCAAGTTGATAGTGTTTGATTTAAGGAGTATAACACCCAAAAAAAAATCAGTAGGCTCGAGCACGAAGACATCCAGCTTGATTCATGATTTCAACACCACCAAACTCAGCCAGAGAGTAAGTTAAGCAATATGTTTTTTGTCTCCCAATAATTCATATATGCATATAGAATCATCGATACATATTAGGTTCTTTATTTTTAACAAAAGCATCCAGAAGATGGAAGACCAGTGACCTAGAGAAAACACATTCATCTCAGTTTCATACTATGTTGTGCATAAATTTAAGATGAGTTCCATTTCTTTTTTATTTATCTTCTCCATAAATTCTCATTTCAGGGCAACAACACTATATTATCTAAGGAACATTGACCTTATATTATTAACATACTTCCTCCGTCTCAAATTATTTGTCGTGGTTACTAAAAATAGTTGTCTCAAATTATTTGTTGTTTTAGAAGTTCAAGGCACAATTAATTATTTCTTCCGGATTTTACCCTTATTAGAATTTTGCCATTTATGGAGATGACACATAAATAGAGTAAAAAATTTAATGAAGAGAGATTATAACTTAGACATAAATAAGGGTAAATATAGTCAAATGTCCCTCCTAACTAATACTCCCTCCATCCCAAAATACTTGTCGTATTTTTCATTTACACGACCCTTAATAAAGCATTTATAAGGGTAGCATTTTGACTATTTTACCCTCTTAACACATTTAATCATGTAATATCTCCTCAATAAATATCTACTCCATCGGTGAGAACCTCTAAGTGTTGTTATTAATACAAGGGTAGAATTGAAAAAAACTAGTACTTAATTTTGTCGTGGTTAAATAAAATGACAAGTATTTTGAGACAACTATTTTTAATAAGGACGACAAGTCGACATATTTTGGAACGGAGGGAGTATCTAGTAATCTGATGAACCAAAGGGAGAACTTTAACTAATCTGATGATGGTAAGGTCAAGTTCTTAACTTTATATGCTTATTAGATTCGAATGCTGCCCTGTTGTCAAGGATTTTTATTAAAAGAACCTAATAAACGGGTGGGTACAATAGATACTCGTGGTCCGCCCTTTCCCGGAAACCGGGTTGCCATTAACCAAACAAACTGCCAATTTTATGGAATTTTTAAGTCAATAAAAACGATTAACATTCAGTTATGTAAAAAAAAAAAAAAATGCAAGACCTTGAGTGAGAGAACGTCACGAATGACGAGGCGATAATCGACAGAGACAGCGAGAAAGCGAGCATTGGGTGAGAAAGCATAAGAACCAGTTTGCTTATAAGCTTCTGTAAACTCCATTTAGAGGTATTGTGTTAGCTATACATTGCTTCAATTTCAAGTGAATGGATCTGTAAGGAGGAAACAATGTTGGAGAATGGAGTTCCTCATTTATCAACTGTCTGTAACAAAGTGTTGTTGAGACCTGTAGTAAAGTAGTAACTCTGTTCAAACTTCAAAGGCCTTGGACCGGGTTTACTTCCAACTCCCTTTTCCTTTTGGGAGAATTTTAGGCCTCATTTGATGGCAATTAATGAAGGGTTTTTAATCATTTATTGTTTATCTTATAACTATTTAATGAGTCTGAATGATTTAAAATCTAGGAAAAAAATATCATGTGATTTTAAGGGGGGAAAATAAGATAAATTTTACCTCAAGTTGGCATAAGTAGCCGAATTGACATTTAGTAACAAATTAATGTCAATTTCTAACCATTTTTCATGCCTTCTTCATACTCTTTTACTCCCGTCACTAAACAAAACTTCTCTAGATGGATTTTCTTCAGTCTTAAATTTAATGTTTTCTGGTAAAGCGGTAGAAACAAAGCAACATAGTTGTTCTCCAGTCAAACCAAAAACAGTAAAAAATATGTGGTCATTTGAAGTGCATGATGCCAAAATTTTGGTGGTGTGTAAGAATGCACAAGAAGAGAAGAGGAGTGTATTCAATTAGGATTTTAAAAGCCTATTTTGGAATAAATAAGTCCAATGGATTTTAAAAAACTATTTAGAAATGTAATTACTTAACAGATTTTAAAAGACAATCAAATTTTTTTATGTTTGAATTTTACAAGATTTATAAAAATTTGAAAGTATCACTTGGATTTTCCATGTCAATTTCTCTAACATGTATTTCAGCGAACAACTTGCATGCATAGATTTCTGAGACCTCTTCTAACATTTCATGGTGCAAATCAGATAGGAAAAAGGAACCTGGGTATGTGTTTGGTCATAACATGCCTGAAGTGATGGTTGAACACATTAATCAATAGTGTCGAAATCAGTGACCATGAGATCTTCAAGGACATGAGCATATCTAATTGGTCATATTGTCACGATCCGATCCGACGGGCCGCGACTAAGTGTTCTAATTGGACGTCATTATACTAACCTGCCACATAATCACACTAAGGACAATATGAAATCCGACAGCATAACGTTGCAAACATAACATATGTCCGAATAGGCAAGCCGGCAAGACTGTTTTTACCCCTGAATAACCTTGTCTCCAGATGAGTCACATCTAAATCAATTATAATGAGGGACGCAAGCCGACAAGGCTGTCACTATATATGAGAACATCCCAAAACAAAATACAATAACACATATACTAAAACAGGTTTACTACTCCACATACGTACAACACACAACTGTCTGCAGACCTCTAAGAATACGATAATGGAATATGACGGGACAGGGCCCCGTCGTGCCCCTAAATATACATGAGTCAAAAGTGAGGTTCTGTACCGAAATGACTAAGCTCTGAAACAATGGAGCTTTCGATCACCGAGTAGAGTCCTAAGCTTTGAGGATCACTAAATCGAGAACTTGTACTGCGGGCATGACGCACCAAGAAAGGGGTCGATTGAAATAATGTATTGAGTATGTAGAACATGAAGTACTGTAAATAAGATCATAACAGGCCAAGAGATAACAGGAGACAAATATGATAACCAAAATACCAATATAATTGTGCCATATAAAAATGAGAGTCATATGAAAAATCATTAGTACTTATCCATATAATCATCCTATATATATATATATATATCTACTGTCATGGGTATCTATACCCGCATCATGGATGTATGTCCATGGAATCATATCTATTGTCATGGGTATCTATACTCGCATTATGGATGCATGTCCATGGAATCACATCTACTGTCATGTGTATCTATACTCGCATCATGGATACATGTCCATGGAATCACATCTACTGTCATGGGTATCTATACTCGTATCATGGATACATGTCCATGGAATTTCATATATATATAACGTGTCTCGGCCCTCTAGTGAAGGACTCGGTGAATTCATATAATCATATCCAGCACGAATAGAGTATCATGAGTAACTGTACAATTTAAATCATCACTTTGACTCTCAATGAAATCATTATAATAAACTCTTTACTGAAAAATCATAGGCATTTCTTATGACTAACATCTTTAGGAAATAGACTGTGTATAAATCATGTACGTCCGTCGTACTTTCAATAAATCATGCCAAAAAGAAAGAAGGAAGAGTTTCACATACCTTATCGTCGAATGTATTCTAAGTTCCCACGATTTCTTGTAACTCTACGAATGGTTCTCCATATCCTATGAACGATTTGAATCACACATAATTTAATAATGAAAACAGATTTGTTAAGACAATCTGGCGAACACCCAACCCTTATCAATACACTCTCTTACTACTATAATCTCTAAAACAATCCAACAAGCACTCATGCAATTCCCAATATATCTATCAACAATTTCGATGATACTAATAATCTAACATTCTCGATAATCACCTTAGAACTAGTAATAACCACATTCTAAGAAAGACTTACATTGCAATCGAATCAATATACTATTAACAAACTCATTGGGACATTCTGTCAAACACCTTATTCGCGTAGAATCTATGTTTCTTCTATGTGAAGTTCTATACGGGTAGCAACACAATCAACCTTCCCAATACTCCCCCTTACCGTTTCAATGTCCAAAACGACCCAACCATTTCACATGCAATCACCAATTAAATACAGGCAACTCCAATGGACAATTCATGCATTAGCTGACAGCACAAGTTATAGTATGGATCAAATAGACACTAGTTTACCACGTAATATCTTGTATCAAACTAAACATGCCATTTTTCTTGTTTTAAACACAAAACAAACATGTTAGAAATCTAGTTAGTTATATCAATGAAAAATATGTATCCCTGAGGTCAACCTGACTATTTACATCCTTATAGGCATCATGTAATGCCAAGATAACCCAAACAGAACTTTTCTATCAATCTCAAGTCAAACAACCATTACATTATGGTCAAAAATTATCAAATGCTTACTAAATTAATTATAAGAACTTATTAGGACAACATGCTCCAATATATGAACCTAAATCATTATCATACTATGTTCAGGGGTTAGAACAAATACATACATGGATCATACTCATTTTATACTATGGAACAAAGACAACACATCATATATGTGTCTTGTCAAAATTCAAGTAAAACATCCTATGATCAGAATTCTAGACATGGCTAAGATGGTCACAAGGTAAATTGTAAGTTAATCCATTAGCAATTTATAATTCCATGTTTTCAAAAATGCAGGTTTTATCCATACAGCAGTGAGGGTTCAAATCTTAGGCATATCTCATATCCCTTTTTAACCACAATATGCCCAACTAAAGCCAATCAAAGTCTTAGAGCATATCAACAATACCACATTATTGCATATAAACCCACTGTGTATCTTAATCAAGCTAAATTGCAAATTAACCAAACACATACCCTAAACATATTTGGTCTTTAATAAGACTTTAACTATAACATATAAACATGTCGTCATCATTTTTATTTTTTTCAACTCACTCAAATAAAAACTTCGCCTCACATCAGGCTAATGTCATCCTTTATCTTATTCGATATGCATCTTCTTTAAAATACAGTAGACATGTGAAACAGAGATAACACTCGGCCTCCAGGTCAGAAATGCATTGACCAAATCAAATACCAACCTACTTAACTCATTCTTTTCTAGTTTCAAATTATCATATTAGATGATATAAGACAAGTTTTGTTAAATAGGACAACTAATCTACAAATTCATTCCTTCACTTTATCATAGGCAAAACCATTAAAGAGTCCCACACATTTCATGCTTGCATAGATATAATTTAGTCAAGCAAACCAACACTTAAGTCTAAACATGTATATCCTTGAACAATCTCATGAACCACATACTTCAAACAAGTTCAAGCGTCAAATATCATATTTGAGAAGACCTTGGACATCTAAGGTCTCAACGGTTATTTAACGTTCTAAGATTCTCAAATATTCCGCTTCCCAAGCTTACATTATCTCTCCCCATACGAGTGAGATAGCTTCTCATAATTTCGAAATCATATTGCCCTTCTGGCGGCGTATAATTTGTTTAGTAGAGTCACCCATTTATTGGATACGAATATGATTTAACTGGAGTCTTTTTGATAGTCGAGCGAAATAGTAACAGGCACGAGTTACCTCAAATTCTTATGTCTCAGCTTTACTGCACGATCTAAATAATGAAAGAGTAGAAACCATTCTTAAATGCCTTGCATCCTCCTGTTTATAGGTGTGGCGCGCTTCACACCCATAACCAAGACTCTACTAGACACGGTCTGTAGACATTCCGAGGAAGAACTGCTCTGATAACACTTTTTGTCACGACCCGACCCGACGGACCGCGACTAAGTGCCCTAATTGGACGTCATTATACTAATCTGCCACATAATTAGACTGACACTAATGACAATATGAAATCCGATAGCATAACGCTGCAAACATAATATATGTTCGAATAGGCAAGCCGACAAGACTGCATTTACCCCTGAATAACCCTGTCTCCAGATGAGTCACTTCTAAATCAATTATAATGAGGGACGCAAGCCGACAAGGCTGCCACTATATACGGGAACATCCCAAAACGAAATACAATAACACATTTACTAAAACAGGTTTACTACTCCACATACGCACAACCCACAACTGTCTACAGACCTCTAAGAATACGATAATGGAATATGACGGGACAGGGCCCCGTCATGCCCCTAAATATACATGAGTCAAAAGTGAGGTTCTGTACCGAAATGAATAAGCTCTGAAACAATGGAGCTTTCCAATCAGTTGCGTAGGAGTCCTAAGCCTGAGGATCGCCAAATCGAGAATACGTATACGCGGCGTGGACGCACTCAAGAAAGGGGATCGATTGAAACAATGTCTCGAGTATGTAGAATACGTGCATCTTGAAAATAAGATCATAACAGGCCAAGAGATAACATGAGACAAATATGATAACCAAAATACCAATATAATTGTGTCATATAAAAATGAGAGTCATATGAAAAATTATGAGTACTTATCCATATAATCATCTTATATATATATCTACTGCCATGGGTATCTATACCTGCATCATGGATGCATGTCCATGGAATCATATCTACTGTCATGGATATCTATATCCACATCATGGATACATGTCCATGGAATCACATCTACTGTCATGGGTATCTATATCCGCATCATGGATATATGTCCATGGAATCACATCTACTGTCATGAGTATCTATACTCGCATCATGGATACATGTCCATGGAATCACATATATACATATAACGTGTCCCGGACCTCTAGTGAGGGACTCGGTGAATTCATATAATTATATCCAGCACGAATAGAGTATCATGATTAACTGTACAATTTAAATCATCACTTTGACTCTCAATGAAATCATTATAATAAATTTTTTACCGAAAAATCATAGGCATTTCTAATGATTAACATCTTTAGAAAATAGACTGTGTATAAATCATGTACGTCTGTCGTACTTTCAATAAATCATGCCAAAAAGAAAGAAGGAAGAGTTTAATATACCTTATCGTCGAATGTATTCTAAGTTCCCACGATTTCTTGTAACTCTACGAATGGTTCTCCATATCCTATGAACGATTTAAATCACACATAATTTAATAATGAAAACAGATTCGTTAAGACAATCTAGCGAACACCCAACCCTTATCATTGTATCAATACACTCTCTTACTACTATAATCTCTAAAACAGTCCAACAAGCACTCATGTAATTCCCAATATATCTATCAACAATTTCGATGATACTAATAATCCAACATTCTCGATAATCACCTTAGAACTAGTAATAACCACATTCTAAGAAAGACTTACATTGCAATCGTGTCACGACCCGACGGGCCGTGACCCGATGCCATTACACTAACTTGTCACGTAATCAACTGACACTTAAGGGTAATAGAAAATTCGGCAGCACAACGCGGCATCTATAACATATACCCAAAATAGGCGAGCCGACAAGGCTGTCTTACACAACTAACCAACAATCACAACAGGCTAGCCGACTAGGCTGTCACCAAATAGCATCATATAAACAAAGGAACAATCAAAATAGGCAAGCCGACAAGGCTGCCACTTGATAACAACAAGTATAACCGGGAACATCCCAACACAGAGTACAACATCAAAAACTAAAACAAGGTACAAACGTCCAACCCACAACTGTCTACAGACCTCTAAGAGTGCAATACTGACATATGACGGGACAGGACCCTGTCGAGCCCAAAATATGCATAAGTCTGAAAGATAAAGGTCTGTATCAAAATAGCTGGCTCCGGAACAAATGAGCTCTCCAACTATGCATGTAAATCCTAGACGGAGGGTCACATATTCAACACTGAACTGCGGGCATTTAACGCAAATTTCGAGGAAAGGGGGGTCAGTACGAAATAATGTACCGAGTATGTAAGCATGAAATAATGTAAATAAGATCAAAATTGTGTCCTTTAAGGTATAGAGACAAATGTGTCATAAAAGAATGAGAGTCATACCCGTACTCATGCATGCTTAGTCATAAAATCATCATATATAAATGAATGAATAAACTGCCCGGCCCTTGGGTGAGGGACGATGTGGAATATACTGTCATGAGTATATGTACCCGCATCACGGATGCCTGTCAGTGGAATCATCTTATAAATATACATAAACTGCCCGACCCTTTGGTGAGGGACGCGGTGGAATATACTGTCATGGGTATATGTACCCGCATCACTAGGGATGTTAGTGGGGCGGGTAAATGTGGGTACCGCCCCGCACCCGCTCCAATTGGGGCGGGTATGAGGGATGGTTTGGTGGGTGGTGGGGCGGGTATGAGTATCAAAAGTGCTATCCGCCATGGGTAGTGGGGCGGAGATGGATTTCATATAAGACCCGTCCTGCACCCGCCCCGCCCCGCTACCCGCACCGTACCCACACCGACCGTACCCGCACAGCCCATATATGTATCATCTATTAGTTTAATTAGGCTATTTACGAATTTATTTGACCCTTTCTTGATTTAAAATGTGACTTGAGCTAACCCGCACCGTAATGTACCACGTTTCTTTTTCTTATTCTCTTTGTTCTCCTTTTTTTTGTTAAATATTTTCATCTTTACTGTTTTTTAATATTCATAATATTTTGGCAAGGTTTTAGACTTGATATTCGATACACCACAGTGGAAAGGTTCTTTTTTCCCCTTTTTCTTATATAACTTTCATTTTGGTGACTAAAACAATTGCTAGACATTATTTGAGCATTTTATTAATGGGTACCCGCCGGGCAAGTGGGTATCCGCGTGAAGTAAGTGGGGCGGGGGCGGGTGGAAGAATTACTACCCGTGATGGGTGGTGGGGCGGGGGTGGGGATGTGTTTTAGGTGGTGGGTACGGGTATGGGATACCCTTCCCCCGCCCCTGCCCCGCCCCATTGACATCCCTACGCATCACGGATGCTTGTCCGTGGAATCATCATATAAATATACATAAACTGTCTGGCCCTCTAAGGAGGGACGCGGTGAATCATCCTGAAATCTGCACGACCGCCTACTTAACGCGGTGAAGTAGAGAAATGACTCTTAGCACGAGTAGATATTATGAGCAACTGTATGCAATTTAAATCATTTCTTTGACTCTCATTAAAATCATTAAGTAAACTTCTTACTAGAAATCACATGTACTTTTCATAACTCAAATTACTAAGAATAAGACTGTGAGGAAATCACGTACGTCTGATGTACATTTCCTTGTATAATAATATAATATTCATGCCAAATGAAAGAATCAATAAGTCACAAAATCATGCCAAAGGAAAGGAAGATAGACTCACATACCTTATAGTCGAGCTAACCAACTCACTATTAGAATATGCCTCGTCTAATACTCCAACCTATAATAATAACATTAGGTCTGTCAACTCTATGATTCCTAATGTAAGTTAAATTGAATGGCGACTTCCTATTCTACAGAAATTTGGGCAGCACTTCCCCTGTTTATATGTACATCCACAAATTTCAAACCAAGCCAGCAATACCAACAGCAAGTCATAACTCAAATATATAACCACAAAAATCTCAGATATTTCATTTATGTCATCATAACGTATTTCTTCTCTTTTATATATAAGCGATATCACAACTACAACAAACCAGGTGATTACTACATCTATTTCTCATGTTAATTCAGTCCTTAGTCCATATTAGAACAATCTTAAAATAATTCATCAACTCTAATGACCACAGCAATAACCATTCTATAATTTGTAACATAACACTTTTTTACACTTTACTTCCTTTAAGACATGTATTAGTAATTACCATAACTTATATACATGTTCATAGTCAAATTCCCAACATTTAAACTTCACAAAATCAGCCCCTAACTTGACGCGATAATATCCAAAAATTCAAAGCAAGTCTTTGGCCAATATTTACAAAACCAATCAATTTCTTAATTCCTTAAAGTCCAATCTTGTTCCAATAATTCTTTATGAACAATTATAACTTATATGTCAAGATTCTCTTCCAATATCAACATGCCAAGTGGCGACGAATTTCACAACACAATAATCGACATTTTCAAGATTAGTAACATTAGTCCTAATATCGGCTACAACATTCAAATTATTCACATGCAATGTCTAAATTCAAGATTTATTCCTAACACAAGTTCATTACTTCAACTACAATAATATGCAACTTCAATTATAGCATAGATTGAAGATTTTTCCATACCTTAATTAAATTCCCAAAACAGTCCTGATTTTTAGTCACTACTTCGTCAGCTGAACTTGTAACGTCCATAACTCTCTGCTCCAGTGTTCTATCGATGAGTGGTTTGTTGCTTTGGAAACTAGACTCGACGAACTTCATTTTAGGCTTTTGAAACACCTAAAACCCCTTAATATACGAGGAGATATACTCCTCCAAAGTTGAACAACATTCTGCCCAGCAGTCCCGATTCCAGTCACTGTTTTGGGGCCAATTTTGCCTCCAATTTCACACTTCTTTAACTCTAAATCAACATGCAAGTGTCCTACTATGATAATTGTCACGACCCTACTTCGGGCCCGTGACTGGTGCCTTACCCCGGGCACCCTAGTGATACAACATCAGAGAAAATCAGCGGAAATAATAAAAAAAACTAAAACATGAAACAAGACATCTTTTCTAATTCCAGGACACCTCCAAGATACCTATTACGATGTTCTTTTAAGAAGTAAGAAACAGGCTAACCAAAACGGTCACCTTCATGCATATATATAACCGAACAGTTACATCATTTACAAACCCTGCCCACAACAGTACTACAGACCTCTAAGAGTGTAACCATAACTATGACGGGACAGGGCCCCGCCATACCCCTGAATGTACAAGTACCTACAATGACAGGGGACTATACCAAAGATAAGCCTCCGGAGAAACGGAGCTTCCCAAACCGCTGAACTGTGATCCTATGAGCGAGGATCCACAACCGATGTACCTCTACTGCAGATAACGCACTTCCGGCCGAGGTCGATAACAGTACCAAGTATGGAATCGAAATATCAGAATGAAATCATGACATCTATATAAAACAGAGACATGTATGATAACCAAACTACGCTCACTACATAAAGCGATCCATGTCAGGGACTCACGCCCTCAAAGTCATCCCTCATGCCCGTGGAACTCCTCCCTCACTGCCGGCAGTCTAGGTATAAATCGTATGATACATATAACATGTCTCGGCCCATCCCGTGGGACTCGAGGTGGAATCGTATGGTCACATTCCCGGCCCATCTCATGGGACTCGGTGTCGGATCGTATGGTCACATTTCCGGACCATCTCATGGGACTCGGTGTCGGATCGTATAGTCACATTCCCGGCCCATCTCATGGGACTTGGTGTCGGATCGTATGGTCACATTCTCGGCCCATCTCATGGGACTCGGTGTCGGATCGTATGGAATACATGTCCCGGCCCATCCCATGGGTCTCGGTGTAGAATCGGGTGGTATACATGTCTCGGCCCATCTCATGGGACTCGAGGTAGAATCGGCCATAACATTTAAACCCTCTTCTAAGACAGATTTAAGACACTACCATGCCTTCCTTTTAAACCAAAACACTTTCCCTTTTAAAGTCAAGTAACAACATTCTTTTCCAAAAGTTCAAGTTGCATAATTTCAAATACTCAAGCTCTTATTTTCGAAAGATTTCATAGTTCATAGTCTTAATCACTTAATAACGTAATCTCTTCTTTTAACAAAAATTGAGTAACAAATATCTTATGTGTGAGTAGTTTATTCTTGTTTATAATAATCTTATTAAAGCAGCCATGATCTAGAAAATGTAATACAATTTTGTCTTATCTTAGCTTCTATGCAGATGGAGGTTTCTACTGGTTTTAATAATAATTAATTAGTCAATTCATTTTCCTTTATTAACGCTGCAGTGGTTTGTTCGCTACTTATTCTCATTTCCGAAATCAATATAACTTATTCCTTTTAAAACCCAATTACCCATTTCTCAAAAATGCGGTTTCACAACTTTTTAACACAATTCAAGTCCTTAACAATTCATATTACGCCATTTATAAGTCAAGTCTCTTATCTTTCAAGATCAAGTCTCTTAACTACTAAAATCAACAAACCATTCTTTTACCTACATAAAGTCGTTATAACTAACTTCCCATAAAGCTTTTATAACACTTTATGTTTTAAATCGACCAAATTCGTTTAGCACACGTACGTCTACCGTACTACATAGTTCACAAAAAATCATGCTAGAAAGGATAGGAAGAGGTTCACATACCTCGCGACGATTATCGACAATTAGCAAATAGCTCCAAAGTACTGTAACCCTGCTAGTCTTTTCCACCCTTCCAGTAGAATACGCTACTCGTAGTATTTCAACCTATAAAGGCCACAAAACGTCTATCAACCTCTCGATCTCTTCGTAGAACATTTCCAAGTACAAGGTTCCTTATTCTACGAAAAATTCGGCAGCACCTCTCCCCCCCTCCCGTAACCACATAAATCTCCTCCTCTATCAAGGCCCGATACCAAGCCAACAACTCCAAGGGGGTTTATACGTCTAACCGGACGTGTACAATTCTGCTCCACAATAATACTACACAAGTCTACTGTAAATACAGTCCAATGTAAATACAGTTCAATTCTTTATAATCATCCTTCCAATATATCTTATACTCAATTCTAAACTACTACAATATGTAATATCCAATTACAATAGGGGGACATAGATCATTACCTCGATAAGCCCAAAATTATCCAAGATTATAAGTCGATCCTGGGCAACGTTTAGCTCCAATTCCTTACGCTCCAACCCGCTCCAAACAACCCTTAGAAGTTTCTATACAACTTCTCTTAACACTTCATCTAAGCTATGCAGATTTTTCTAGGGTTTCACTTACGACTATTGGAATAAAGTAGTATTTCCGGGCTCTTACGTTGGGATTTCTTTAAAATACTACTAGGGAAACTAGGCTAAGGTATTTGGGATATACAACAATACTTAAAGTATTTTCTACACAAGTGGGGGGAGGGGACGAGAACACCACAAAGGGGAGGGGATATTTTTGCCTTGGAAGACTTAAGTGTGGGATGATATGAAGTCTTGAACTAAGGGGGTATTTATAGAGGAATCAAGGGTCAAGATCTTAGCAAGTGTGTGGTCAAGATTGGGCCATGTGTGTGTGGGTCCCACCACACCACATGGCCAACGAAATGAGCTCCAAGTGTTATGGCCATTTCGGCCAAGGGGACAAGTGGCTAGACACTTGTCCCTCCAATTCGGCCCACATGGACACCTAAGGGGGGTGACATGTGTCGCCCCCTTACTAGTCCAAAATATTTCGTCTTCCGAAAATATCCAAAATACCGAAAATCTCAAAAACAAAGTGGGCCCCACAAAACCATAAATTTCTTCTGTGGGTCCCACGTGACCATTTCCGAAAATAAAATCTCAAAATTCTAATATAATCCAAGAAGTCCAAATACCAAATCTGGGAATCCTATTCCCATTAACGAACCTTTTTCCTTCACAAAACCCGGAAACTTTTCCGTCAAAAAATCACATCTTTCTTTCTTTCCAAAATTACTATCGTAAACTCGTACGTACGCCCTCACATACATACCCTGGAACTGTGGGGTGTAACAATAATCCCTCATCTATGCACATTTTTCTTGCCAAAACTTCATCCAAAAACCTTGAATTTTTGGGCTAACCTCAGCAAGGCGATGGCGCTTTGCCTCGTGGGTGATTAAAGATTGCCCTAATTTCTTGGCGTAAATGTGTAGGATAACTATCCTAATAAGATGGAGCAAAAGCTTAATTTTTCTTGAAAATGGAGAGAAAATCGAGCAAGGGCAAGGGAGAAAGAGGAGAAGGGAATTTGGAATTTTGTGTTAGTGAAAGAATGAGAAATGTGTATGGCAATTAAATATTTTTTAAATTTTAATAAATGCACTTTGGTCCCTCTTACAATTACATTTTGACCCCTTTAAGTGTCTACTTCACTCATTTAATTCCCCAAGTAGTAAGTAAAACTTTAATTCCACTTCCTTTAACTCTTAACTACCATTTTCTTTAATTCTCGGGACTCCATAAAGTCTCATCTTCTTCATGTCGTAATTCTTATATTATGCAATAATCCTTAAACAAAATATATATACTCATTATTTTAAACTCTCATCGACGTGCCCGTAGCTTGTATAATCATATCTTATATTCATTATCCAAACATTAACCTTAATGACGTTCTTAATATGTGTCTTAACTTACGAGGTGTAACAAATTGAATCAATATACTATTAACAAACTCATTGGGACATTCTGTCGAATACCTTATTCGCGTAGAATCTATGCTTCTTCTATGTGAAGTTCTATATGGGTAGCAACACAATCAACCTTCCCAATACACCCCCTTACCGTTTCAATGTCCAAAACGACCCAACCATTTCACATGCAATCACCAATTAAATACGGGCAACTCCAATTTCATATTAATACTCCAGCGATACTCATTAACCCGACGTTGCCGATAATCATCTTAAAACTAACAAGAGTTGGGTTCTATAATTAGTATACTTTAGGAATAAGAAGGATTACCTTTTTGAAAGCTGCGGCGAGGGTCGTCGGATGACATTTTACCCAAACCGAATTTCATCGAGCAGGAACAGATTCTCTAATTCAAGGTCTTAACTTGGTTTTCTGGGTGTTAAGCTTGTTCAGGGCTTCAATTTCGTTGGAACCAAGATTCTCAATGCCATGAATGTTTCGCCCCTTCTGTGCGAATGAGAAGCTCACTGGAACACCCCAATTTGGCTAAAATTGATTTCAGAGAACCTACCAGGCTACCACTTAGAGATGTTACTACTTTTGACAGAAGTGTGAAAATATATTCTTCTTTATGAGAAGATTTCTTAAAAAGGATGAAGGCTTAATGATGGAGAGAGTGGAAGTTTGATAATAAAGAAAGTGGAAGCTTAGTAAGATAAACAAGATGAAAAAAAAGTTGGGGATATGCATTTCTAAGTGATGTCATCGCCAATTTAAGAGCTTAGCCGCCCAAATGGCCTGCTGAAATATTACACGTAGCCACTATCTTTTGTCCCCACTCTTTAATTAGTCCCACAATTAATTAATCATACACACAGAATAATTTCCGATTCAAATTCATTTAAATCCTGACGACCTTATAAAACCTTTGTGTATTCAATGTCATAATTCTCATAATATGACACTAGTCTATAGCCTCCTTGGGGATATACAATTATTTATATGTCACGCCCCGACTTTTCCTAAGTATTTACTTAGGGCGTGATGACACCTGGACAATTATTTCCCACAAGGAGCACCATTTAATTCTCTTTATTTAGAAATTTAAACTTATATTCAAATACGGAGCTATTAATAAAAATAACAATAAAGAAATATGTTTATGACTTTATTGAAAACATAACGCGAGCCCATGCTCGTGCAAATATTATTTCTACATAGACATACTGACAATGATTATTCTAAGTTGGAAGGGAGACCATTCCACACGGGCATTTTCTGAGACATTGGAACTGACATTCTGAACCTGACGAGTACCAAGCCCGAAGTAATGGACTTGGTATGACAAGAGGCTGCAGGACGATCGTTAGCCTTGGCGTGGAGCCTTTCCTCTATCACACTTTCCTGAAACATGTTAAATAAAGAGTCAACTCTACCATCTGGGGCTGAGTGAGAACCTTACCCTGCAATTCAAAGCAACACCACAATATTCCAAGTGCAATCACATTATAACGTAATAAGCATATTGCAAAAACATATCAGGTTACAACATTTTTAAATATGCAGCAACTCCTCATAGGAAATTCTCAGTTTAACTAACACTTCATTTTATCTCGTATTATACGTTAAGACATTCCCCTGCATTTTCATATGTTTGTTACATTTATATATTTGTGAACGCGTATTCACTTTTCATATTTATATATATAGGTGAACATGTATTCATCTTTCATATTTGCTGCGGCGTGCAACCCGATCCATTATATTTACGTATTAGTGAACACGTATTCACTTTACGTTTTGTTACGGCGTGCAACCCGATCCATTATATTTACATATTTGTGAACGCATATTCACTTTTCGTTTTGTTGCGGCGTGCAACCCGATCCATTATGTTTACGTATTTATGAACGTCTATTCACTTTACGTTTTGTTGCGGCGTGCAACCCGATCCATTATGTTTACGTATTTGTGAACGTGTATTCACTTTACGTTTTGTTGCGGCGTGCAACCCGATCCATTATATATTTATATATTTATGTGAACACGTATTCACTTTTCATATTTTCCAAAAGATCGAATAAATACTATTCTCTTTCCTAACATTCTGTCATTCATACTTGTAACGATTATAACTTTTTAACCATCACTCCAACTAAGGTGTTTCTCAAGCAGAAACTAAGGCAAGACAGGGATCTTTCACTGTACCAAATTTCATTTAAAACTATTTTGGGTAACTAACACAAATTTATCCTCAAAACAGCCACATGAAATTTGTTTCGGCAGAATTTTTATTAAACAGAACCAAATCTTAGAATAGTCATAACTCCTAATCTGTAAACCCGTTCAAGCCCCGTAAAATCTCAAAACGACGAGAACAGAGAGCTACACGTCTCCATGTGAACCATACTTTCATATGTTGTACCATTTGGTACAGTTTTACACTTTTATTCGCTGCCCTTCCTGGATCTCGATAGATCCGAGGCAGAAACGTTAAACAGCAATAACTCTCAATCCGTAAGTCGGATAGACCTCTGTAAGGTCTCAAATTGTACACAACAGAGATATATAGAACTTTCATTTAGCACCAATTTTCATATTTCCCACGGATTAGTACAGATTTACGTTTCAAAGTCCTGCCCTTCTGGATTCCGATGAATCCGAGGCAGAAACTTCAAACTACAATAACTCTCAACTCGTAAGTCCGTTTTAACCTCTCTTTATCTATATCAGTCCGTAACAGAGAGATTTACAACCATGTAAATTTTCATATAATTCTAATAAGTAAAACTCAATAAAAACAGTCTGTAATTATGTCTTTCCGAATTTCGGCCAAATCTAAGGCAGGGAATTTGAACTATGATAACTTTCAAACCTTATGTCCATTTTACCTCATTTTTGGTTCTATATGATCATAATAGAGAGGTGTAGCATTATTCCGAATTTCATCAAATTCTAACAATTATAACTCAGTGAAATCAGTTCGTAAAGTTCATGACGCAACTAGTTGTTTAAACAATCAAAAGCTCATTATTTATTTTCAACACTCAATTCTTATTCTAACATGTATTGAACTTAAAATAAAGGATGTTACCAAGAATTTCTGAGTGATAAAACTCACATTGTACGTGTGAAATGATTTTTGTTCGGTTGCTACAAGGGACCCTTGCTCCCTAGTATTTCTTTTATTGTTGTTCTTCTTGCCCTCTTGTTTTTTTCCAGATTTTTCTTCTTCTTGTTCACTTGTTTTTTCCTGATTTTTCTAATCTTTATGCTATGTACTTTGTTTGTGTATAAGTACAATGTATAAGTAGAGATAGTTGTATAACCTATGGGAGGGGGAAGGGCAAGAGATTGAGGGGGAAATGAAGGGGCGCATAATGGCTTCAATGCCTTTCAGCAGCCTACATTCTTTTCCTCTTAATGCTATTGCATACTTTTTTTTTTTTGCATCTTAATGTTATTGCACACGTTTTTGTCTTTTAATGTTATTTTATTTTATTTATTTATTCCATTTTATTTATCTAACTTTAATACTAACTTCATCCCGTGCAATTTATTTTTTGTTTTCTTATATATATATATATATATATGCATTTTTATTAAAACCAACCAAAAACTATTTTTTTTTTCCGGATTTTACATTCTCCCTTCCTTAAGCAACATTCGTCCTCGAATGTGGATAAGGTAACAATAATTTGAGACTTGACATTCTCTCTTCCTTAAGCAACATTCGTCCTCGAATGTGAATAAGGTCGTACATAATCATTATTATTGTAATAATAATTTAATAATAATTTGGGACTTCACATTCTCCTTCTAAGCAACATTCGCCCTCGAATGTGAATAAGGTCGTAACATAAGCGCCGCATGCACAAATAGCACACATACGTAAGTACTATGTAACATATTTTTTCATTACCTTAGTCAAAGAGGAATGGATATTTGACTTTTATCGCCCCTGGCTTCTCGGTGGCTTTCTGGTGGAGTGGTTCCTCCATGGACCTTCACTAAGCAATATCTTTATTCCTAATGTGTTTAACCTTCCTATCAAGTATTTCCACCTAACGTCTTCATATCAAGCTCTCATTAAGAACTATCTCATGGGAAGGATGACGTGACTTGGATCGTGCAAGTATTTTCGTAACATTGACACATGAAATACCGGATGCACTGCTTCCAGCTCTTGTGGAAGTGCTAATTCGTAAGCCACATTCCCCACTCTTCGCAAGATCTCATATGGCCCAATAAACCTTGGGCTCAATTTCCCTTTCTTACCAAAGCGCATCACTCCCTTCATTGGGGACACTTTTAAAAATACTTTCTCCCCCTCTTGGAATTCAAGATCTCTTTTCCGATGATCCGCATAGGACTTATGACAGCTATGAGTTGTTTTGATCCGCTCCCGAATCATCTGTACCTTATCATTTGTTTCCTGAATGACTTCAGGTCCGAACAGTTGCGTCTCACCCACCTCGAACCATCCAAGTGGAGACCTACATTTTCGTCCATATAATGCTTCAAACGGGGCCATTTGTATGCTAGAGTGAAAACTATTGTTGTAGGCGAACTCAATTAGACATAGATGGTCCAACCAGCTTCCCTGGAAATCTAACACACAAGATCGCAACATGTCCTCAAGTGTTTGAATTGTTCGCTCAGCTTGCCCATATGTTTGCGGGTGGAAAGTCGTGCTTAACTTAACTTTTGTCCCGAGACCCTGCTGGAAATTTTGCCAAAAGTGTGAGGTGAACTGGGAACCCCTATCTGAAATAATTTGTAAAGGAATCCCGTGTAACCGCACAATCTCCTTCAAATAAATCTGTGCGTACTGTGGTGCGCGATACGTAGTCTTGACTGGTAAGAAATGGGCTGACTTTGTAAGCCGATCAACAATCACCCAAATAGAATCATACCCTTCTCGAGTTTTCGGTAGACCAGTTACAAAATACATAAGAATCGCCTCCCATTTCCACATGGGGACTCCAATGTCCTGAAGTAATCCGCCAGGTTTTTGATGTTCAGTTTTCACCTGCTGACATATAAGACACCTCCCGACAAACTCCGCAACGTCTTTCTTCATCCCGTCCCACCAGTAATTTGCCTTGAGGCCCTGATACATTTTTGTTTACCCTGGATAAATGGAATATCTTGTGTTGTGACTCTCATCTAAGATCTTCCTCCTTAGATCCTTTACCTTAGGAACACATAAACTACCCTTATACCGAAGGGTTCCGTCATTATCTCCCAATGTAAACTGTGAAGGTTTTCCCTGTTGGATCCTCTCCCGAAATCCAACAAACTCCGTATCCTCAAACTGACTTTCTTTTATTTCTGATGCTAAGGCAGACTGCGAGGTATCATGTACCACCACCCTACCTTCACTGATCTCAGTTAAACTAACCCCGAGGTTTCCCAATCTTTGTACCTCGCGAACAATACCCCTCTTTTGTATTGCCAAATGAGCCAAGCTGCCCATTGATCACCTACTGAGTGCGTCAGCCACCACGTTGGCTTTCCCAGGATGGTAAAGAATACTAAGGTCATAATCCTTAAGCAACTCTAACCATCTTCTTTGTCGGAGATTCAAATCCTTCTGCGTGGTTATGTACTGCAAACTCTTATGATCTGTAAATATGTCCACATGCACACCATACAAATAATGTCTCCATATACGTAAGGCAAACACCACCGCAGCTAATTCCAAGTCATGAGTTGGGTAATTCTTCTCATGTATCTTCAATTGTCTAGATGCATACGCAATAACCTTTCCAAACTGCACCAAGACACATCCTAACCCAACTCTAGAGGCATCGCAATAGACTGTGAACCCTTCTTGTCCCGATGGTAAGGTTAGGACTGGTGCAGTAGTCAACAATTCCTTTAGTTTCTGAAAACTTGCTTCACATGCTTCTGACCACTGGTACTTAACCGTTTTTTGAGTCAACCGGGTCAGGGGGCAGCAAGACTAGAAAAACCTTTTACGAATCTTCTATAATATCCAGCCAAACCCAAGAAACTTCTAACCTCTGTCGGAGTGGTCGGTTTTGGTCAGTTCTTTACTGCTTCTATCTTCTGGGGGTCTACCATAATTCCATCCCTTGACACAACATGACCCAAAAGGCTACATTTTTCCAACCAAAATTCACACTTTGAAAATTTAGCATATAGTTTCTCCTGTTTCAAGACTTGAAACACTGCCCTCAGATGCTCTTCATGTTCTTCAACACTCTTACTGTAAATTAGGATATCATCTATGAACACGATCACGAACAAATCTAGGAATGGTTTGAAGATTCTGTTCATTAAATCCATAAAAGTCGTTGGGGCGTTGGTTAACCCAAAAGACATGACCAAGAACTCATAATGACCGTATCGGGTTCTAAAGGTTGTTTTGGATATATCATCTGGATTTATTTTCAGCTGATGATATCCCGAACGGAGATCAATCTTGGAAAAATAGCTAGCTCTCTGAAGTTGGTCAAAAAGATCATCGATTCTTGGTAATGGGTATCGGTTCTTGATCGTGACCTTATTGAGCTGCCGATAATCGATCCACATTCGGAGCGATCCGTCTTTCTTTTTCACAAACAGGACTAGTGCACCCCAAGGGGAAACACTAGGCCTTATAAAACCTTTATCCAGAAGATCCTTCAATTGTTCTTTTAACTCCCTCAATTCAGCTGGGGCCATTCGATATGGAGGAATAGAAATGGGTCTTGTACCCGGAATTAACTCTATAGCAAACTCCACTTCTCTATCCGGAGGAAGGCCTGGAAGATCTTCAGGAAAAACCTCCGGAAAATTTCGAACAATAGGGACATTATTCACTGCTGGGGATTCTTTTTGGGTATCCACTATATTAGCCAGATATTCGTACTCCACTCTGTGACTTCTCAATAACTTTTGAGCCCCAAGGTAGGAAATAAACTGACCTGCGGATATTCCAATCCTACCCTTTATAACAACTTCTGGTTCTCCGGAAAAAGTTAATCTCACTATCTTTCGCCGACAATCTAACATGGCATAACATGCCGACAACCAATCCATACCCAAAATGACGTCTAAGTCTACCATATCAAGTAGTACTAGGTTCACCATTGTTCCCCTGCCATTCACTTCTAATGGGAAATTATTTACCACCCGAGAGGCCCAAATTGAGGCCCATACTAGTGTCATAACCTCAAAAGGTTCACTTAAATAAGAAGGTCCTACGTATAAATTCTTAGCAAAGCCCATTGACACATATGAAGATGTAGAGTCGGGATCGTATAATACAAATGCAGAAATACTAGAGACTAGCAAAATACCTGTGACCACCGCATTAGATGCTTCTACCTCATTCCTCTGGGGCAAAGCGTAGAGCCGATTAGAATTGTTGGGTTGTTGACCACCCTGACTCTGGCGGGGTTAGTTTCCGATTTCCACAGAGGCGGTGTGGTTGCTTCTGACCTCCCCTGAATAGATTGAGTTTGGGTCTCCTTCTTGCAATCCCTGGCATAGTGGCCTGACTCTCCACAGTTATAACATGTCATCGTTAAGAGCCGACATTCTCCAGTGTGTTTCCTTTGACAAATCTTACAAATCGGTTTGTCACCTCCTGTGTTAGGGTTGGTGGCCTTGTCCTTGCTACCTTGGTAATTAGATCAACTGTGCCCCTTAGGCTTGAAATAAGACTGACCCACAGATTGGTTCGGTCCTGAAGATCCCTTACTAAACTCTTGTTTCTGATTTTGACTCTGATTAAATGATTTTGACGTCCGAAATCTCTTCTGCGAATATTCTCTTTTTTCTTTAGTGAAACCTTCTACCCTCAAAGTCATATCGACAATCTGAAGATAAGTTCGATCGTTGGCTAACGCCACCACCTTCTCTGCTATGTTCGGGTTTAAACTCTCTACAAATCGCTTGACTCTATCCATTTCTGTAGGGACGACATGTGTGTTGTATGCCGATAACTTCACGAACAGTGTATCATATTCTTGTACATTGCGGTCACCTTGCTTCAACTGTTCAAATTCCCGTCTGAGCGCATCCTTGCGCGTATTAGGCATAAATTTCTCAATGAATGCCGCTCTGAACCCTCCCCAAGTCATTGGTGGTGACATCGGGGGACGATTTTTCCTAAAATTCCTCCACCACACCCCTGCATCATCCACTAGTCGTGCGCCTACCAAGTTGACGCCCTACGTCTCCACGCATCCCAATGTGAACATTAAGTTTTCAACCATCGAGGAATACTATCGGTCGGCCGGGGTCCTTCCCCGAGTAAAGTGGTTCTTCTCCTCATAAAATTTGCCCATAGCCTATCAGTCTCGCTGAGCTTCTACACTCTCGGTCCGTGGTGTAGTCGCACCGATCCCCGTGTCGCCTGCGTTACGGTTCGGGGCTATGACAGAGACACTAGGTGCGGACGGAACCATGTGTGGAATTGCAGCTGTCATTAACTCTATTAGTCTATCTAGTTTTTGTCCCACCGTTTCTTGGGCCATTTGACTCTCGTTCTCTCCAACATTTTCTCCGACATTTTCTCCGCTCCCTCAGACACCACTACGTCAACTGGAGGTACATGAGCTTCGTGATGAACCTACTCTTGAGCCCCCGGAATTTGTGAATTCACCATTTTCTGTGAAGACAAACACACTCATATTTTAGAAGACGGAATGTCTACTCTAGCTCTAAAAAATTTTCTTATAGTTCATAAGCATGCAACACCACAAGAAAACGCAGATTAACTAAACAATAATGACAACTCATAACTTGCATTAATAATGTTTCATTCCTCATATTTGAAAATATTTCATGACATTACAATACATCAGAGCATGTCATTCTATGTCATTCCCTATAGCTCTCTTACTCGAACATGCACCTACTACAACACGTTCTAAAGGGATTAACCGCATAATTCGCCTATTCTGTTGATTGACATTCAACTCCCTGTGAACCTTCTTCCTTGCTTCACTTTCCATTTCGCTCATTCTTTCTCTTACTATTATTACTTGAAATAGAAATTTGGTCCAGGAACCTTCTGTAACATCTCCTCTTAGCATCTTTTCCCCTCTGAATGAGGATCGGAATTTTTCCGGGCCAGAGTTGAATATTATCTGTAATATGACTCCAATCGGAAAGTTGAAGAAGGTCGGGTCGTAGGAACGCCTCTTCTATCTACTCCTAAGCAAATACGCACAAAGTACGATTGTGTCGCACATATACTCGTTAAAATCATCTCCCGAGTTCATCTTACGACGCATGAATTCCTTCTGAGCTTGCATTTCCTTTGCCTGTTCCTCGAGTACTTCCCTCTTTGTTGGAACTCGTCTTATAATCACCATATACACAACAATTATTGATCAGTATAACGTTGTACAATCTTATTCCTAACTCGCGTGAAAGATGTAGTACAAGAATCAAGTCTTGAAAAAGACTCAAGATAGGCACGAGAGGAGTATGAAAGAAGGGAAAACTTTAGGATGTTATTCCGTTCACTTATTACTAAGGTGACGCGCACACCGTCGCAATAAGTAACCGTTCAAACACCCAACTCGAAGAAACTTCCTAGAATCTCCTAACCTGGTCATGCTTTGATACCAGCTTGTCACGCCCCGACTTTTCCTAAGTCTTTACTTAGGGCGTGATGGCACCTGGACAATTATTTCCCACCAGGAGCACCATTTAATTCTCTTTATTTAGAAATTTAAACTTATATTCAAATACTGAGCTATTAATAAAAATAACAATAAAGAAATCTGTTTATGACTTTATTGAAAACATAACGCGAGCCCATGCTCGTGCAAATATTGTTTCTACATAGACATACTGACAAGGATTATTCTAAGTTGGAAGGGAGACCATTCCACACGGGCATTTCCCGAGACATTGGAACTGACATTCTGAACCTGACGAGTACCAAGCCCGAAGCAATGGACTTGGTATGACAAGAGGCTGCGGGACGATCGCTAGTCTTGACGTGGAGTCTTTCCTCTATCACGCTTTTCTGAAACATGTTAAATAAAGAGTCAGCCCTACCATCTGGGCTGAGTGAGAACCTTACCCTGCAATTCAAAGCAACACCACAATATTCCAAGTGCAATCACATTATAACGTAATAAGCATATTGCAAAAACATATCAGGTTACAACATTTTTAAATATGCAACAACTCCTCATAGGAAATTCTCAGTTTAACTAACACTTCATTTTATCTCGTATTATACGTTAAGACATTCCCCTGCATTTGCATATGTTTGTTACATTTATATATTTGTGAACGCGTATTCACTTTTCATATTTATATATATATTTGAACATGTATTCATCTTTCATATTTGTTGCGGCGTGCAACCCGATCCATTATATTTACGTATTTGTGAACACGTATTCACTTTACATTTTGTTGCGGCGTGCAACCCGATCCATTATATTTACGTATTTGTGAACGCATATTCACTTTTCGTTTTGTTGCGGCGTGCAACCCGATCCATTATGTTTACGTATTTGTGAACGCATATTCACTTTACGTTTTGTTGCGGCATGCAACCCGATCCATTATGTTTACGTATTTGTGAACGTGTATTCACTTTACGTTTTGTTGCGGCGTGCAACCCGATCCATTATATATTTATATATTTATGTGAACACGTATTCACTTTTCATATTTTCTAAAAGATCGAATAAATATTATTCTCTTTACTAACATTCTGTCATTCATACTTGTAACGATTATAACTTTTTAACCATGACTCCAACTAAGGTGTTTCTCAAGCGGAAACTAAGTCAAGACGGGGATATTTCACTGTACCAAATTTCATTTAAAACTACTTTGGGTAACTAACACAAATTTATCCTCAAAACAGCCACATGAAATTTGTTTCTGCAGAATTTTTATTAAACAGAACCAAATCTTAGAATAGTCATAACTCCTAATCTGTAAACCCGTTCAAGCCCCATAAAATCTCAAAACGACGAGAACAGAGAGCTACACGTCTCCATGTTAACCATACTTTCATATTCTGTACCATTTGGTACAGTTTTACACTTTTATTCGCTGCCCTTCCTGGATCTCGATAGATCCGAGGCAGAAACTTTAAACAGCGATAACTCTCAATCCGTAAGTCGGATAGACCTACGTAAGGTCTCAAATTGTCCACAACAGAGAGATCTAGAACTTTAATTTAGCACCAATGATCCGAGGCAGCAACTTCAAACTACAATAACTCTCAACTCGTAAGTCCGTTTTAACCTCTATTTATCTATATTTGTCCATAATAGATATATTTACAACCATGTAAATTTTCATATAATTCTAATAAGTAAAACTCAATAAAAACAGTCCGTAATTATGGCTTTCCGAATTTCGGCCAAATCTAAGGCAGGAACTTTGAACTATGATAACTTTCAAACCGTATGTCCATTTTACCTCATTTTTTGTTCTATATGATCATAATAGAGAGGTGTACCATTCTTCCGAATTTCATCAAATTCTAACAATTATAACTCAGTGAAATCAGTTCGTAAAGTTCATGACGCAACTAGTTGTTTAAACAATCAAAAGCTCATTATTTATTTTCAACACTCAACTCTTATTCTAACATGTATTGAACTTAAAATAAAGGATGTTACCAATAATTTCTGAGTGAGAAAACTCACATTGTACGTGTGAAATGATTTTTGTTCGGTTGCTACAAGGGACCTTTGCTCCCTAGTATTTCTTTTATTGTTGCTCTTCTTGCCCTCTTGTTTTTTTCCAGATTTTTCCTCTTCTTGTTCACTTATTTTTTCCTGATTTTTCTAATCTTGATGCTATGTACTTTGTTTGTGCATAAGTACAATGTATAAGTAGAGATAGTTGTATAACCTATGGGAGGGGGAAGAACAAGAGATTGAGGGGGGAATGAAAGGGGGGGGGGGGGGCGTTCATAGTGGCTTCAATGCCTTTCAGCAGCCTACATTCTTTTCCTCTTAATGTTATTGCATACTCTCTTTTTTTTTTGCATCTTAATGTTATTGCACACGTTTTTGTCTTTTAATGTTATTTTATTTTATTTATTTATTCCATTTTATTTATCTATTTATCTAACTTTAATACTAACTTCATCACGTACAATTTATTCTTTTTTTCTTATATATATATATATATGTATTTTTATTAAAATCAACCAAAAACTATTTTTTTTCCCCGGATTTTACATTATATAATTCCTATCGTCGCACTAATTAATCCCAAAATTATTTCGGGATCACATTATTTTACATACTAATTTCCTTATTAGTATACGCAAGTATGATATAAATTTTCCGGAGATCGGGTCCATTTACCTATGTTAATGTGCTCAAACTATTACCCGGAAATACGAGGTGTCACAATAACCCCCCCCCCCCCCTTAGTTTCATTTTCCAAGAAATGTATTTGTATTTTCTAAGTTTACTTTAGCGAGAGCAACGAAAAATCTCAACATCTTCGACCACCATTATGATCTACTTGAGAATTCATAGCAGTGATGCCTTATCTGCCCTGGAACTTAAAAAAGGTTGCTCACAATTAAAGAAGAAGTTTTAGTAGGTCTATTCACAACTTCTTATACCACTTTCTCCTTCTTTGTTACCTTTTTCTCAATAATGAGGAAAGCTTAGAAAATATGAGATTCACATGACGAGAAATGAGACAGAGGCGGATGCAGCGGTATTAACAACTTGTGAAGTTCATACCTCTAAAGTTCATGCTTCTGAATATTGTGTAGATTTCGCAATCTTGAGAAATTCTCTCCACAAGGGTGGAATTTTTTATAGGGTTTGATATTTATACTCCCACTAAAAAGTCACAGATTGTTTAGCAAGTTTTTGAATATCATAAGACTTTTGTTATTTCTTTAAAATCGTGATTGAATACCACTAGATTTGGATATCATATTTTTAAAATCCTAATAGTCTTGATTAAATACCACAAGACTTGTTTAGAATATTTAAAAGTCTTAATTGAATACCACAAGACTTATTTATCCCAAAATATTCTTTTAAAATTCTAATTGAATACACCCTCCTTAGTAACAAATTAATGCCAATTTCTAACCATTTTTCATGCCTTCTTCATACTATTTTACTCCCGTCACTAAACAAAACTTCTCTAGATGGATTTTCTTCAGTCTTGAGTTTAATGTTTTTCGGTAAAGCGGTAGAAACAATGCAACATAGTTCGTCAGAGAAATGATCTCCAGTTAAACCAAAAGCAGTAAAAAATATGTGGTCATTTGAAGTGCATGGTGCCAAAACTTTGGTGGTGTAAAAGAATGCACAAGAAGAGGGCGAATCATATTGTTAATCGTTCGAATTTTTATTTCGGCTTTCCCATTTTGTGGTGATGTGTGTGGACACGAAATACACAAAGACATCCTATCTTGGTGACAAAAATAATTAAATTGAGCATTTATGAATCCCTCATTGTCACACTGAAAACATTTAATGTTTTTGTCAACTTGAGTTTTGATATAAAAAAAATACTAAATTGTTTAAAATGGTGTTGGTTTGTGATTTATGTTCTAAGGGAAAAATCGGCAAAAAAAATCGAATAATCATCTAGAATAAGCATATAGTATTTATGACATGCAGAACTCAAAATTGGTGATGTCCACAAATCACAATGCACAAGATCAAATGACATAATTGAAAGTATATTTATGTCCTAGAAATAATTTATATTAGAACAAATGTACATTACACACATTCGTAATATTATTAATGGAGATTAATATTTTGGCTTTTGTAATTATTGAATTATTAGTTGATTGTTTATGATATTCTATAATATGCATCTCCAGAGGTTACATTGTTATTAATAGTGTGAGATATTAATATTATAACGTAACTCTTAAAATAGTCTCGACTAATGATCATCGAGAATGGGATATCGATGATATGTGATAAGTCGACATGTGGTATGCAACACATCCTTAAAGGATGTAGTATGTCTCACCTGCTACTAGTTACGGATACTCGTGATGGACTCATGGATACTTTAGAAGTATTGGTATACCCTGCTGATATAATATTTGTTATACATGTCTAAAGTATGATCAGCGTGTGGATATAGAAATCCTTAGACTTGATCGAGTGCGTCATGAATGAAAGGATTTTATCTTCCCGCATAGAGGTTCAGTTTACCCGATTCATGTAAATACACTTCACATATTGAGTTCGTCTACCGGCGCCGTCTAGGAGTTCCTTTAGACCCTAATATGATTAATGTCGATATGTGAAGGCTTGTATGATAACAATATATCAATTGTTCCTTCTATCTAAGGATGTAATAAGAGAATACAAATGTTCGATTTATGATCGAGACATTTGAATGAATAATGATTATTTAATTGAGACGAAATTAGATTTCAGATTTAATTAAAATGAAAATGAAACAACGTACCACACTGGACGTCGAGGGTCGCGACACCTGAAAACATAGGGTCGCGGCGCCTGAGACATAGGGTTGTGGTGCCTACTATTTGAGTCGCGGCGCCGCAAAGCCAGTGGGTCATTCTGATTAACCCATTGCGCCTTGTTTTCTGGGCCTGACCCATGTGGAACCTTAGCTACGTTTTAAACCTAAAACGGAGCTAAAAGTAAGGGGTTCTATTCATTATTCAACACACAATATTTCATATATTATTCTAAATCTTTGAGACATAGAATCAAAATTCTGTCGAACCTCTGTCGAATTTCCTAGTTGTTCATGAGGTATACATTGGAGTTCTAGGAACTTGCTATCGAGAATCAATTGCGTTCACACCCTCAGATTACTAAAAGACTCCAAATTTATCAAACTATAAGTATTTTATCTATGTGTTACGGTTATATATACACGTTATGATTTTCATATGTTCTTTCATTACTACATAATCATCCTGCAGTTCGTCGATTATTGGGTTTGAAACACAAATTTTCAAATTTTGATGCGTACACGAACCCGATAAAACCACATAGAGGCCGAATGTTCTAAAATCGAGTCGGTTGTTCAATTGTTGCATTCGACACTAGATCCCGTCGGATACGATGAGATAAATTCAACCAGCCTAACTTGGGACTGGAGAAATTAATTCTTGGACTATCTCGTGAACGTAAAGCTCCGAGAGGATCCGAAAGTATCCAGAGCTTTGAGGATCAAAATTTCCTGGTACCGCATCATAGATGAAAAACTTTATCGTATGTATTTTTATGGTCCCCTCGTCTGATGTGTAGGCCTTGACGAAACTGATTACGTAATGAGTGAAGTCCATAAAGGCATTGTGGCAATCACTCAAAAGCATAATCCCTAACGAGGAAGCTCATGATGGTCGGTTATTATTAAACTCGGATAAAAAAAGATACAAACATATTTGTAAAAAAATGTGATAAGTGTCAGTGTCATGCACAACGAATACACTGACTAGGAGAAAACTGCATCCAGTGGTATCCCCGTGTCCGTTCATGAAGTGGGGGATGGATATTGTTGGACCCTTGTCAGCGGCACCAGAATAGGTATGTCAAATCTTATTTATGACTAACTATTTCTCTAAATGGGTTGAAGTTGTAGCTTATACAAAGATACGGGAGAAAGAGGTGAAGGACTTTATTAGGCAACACATTATTTGTCATTTTGGCATCTTGAAGGAGATAACTTGTGACAATAGACATAATTCTATCGGACTCAAAGTCACAAAGTTCCTAGATGACTTGAACATCAAGCGAATCACTTTTACTCCCTATCATCCTAGTGCAAATAGTCAAGCATAGTCAACAAATAAACTGGTTGTCTATGTTACCAGAAATATTGTGGTCATATAGAACTACGTCAAAACCAGTGCCGGAGAAACTCCTTTTTCCCTGATCTACGGTGCAGATGCCTTGATCCCGGTAGAAGTGGGAACTCCCAACTTGAGATATCTTCGGGCTGAGGATAAATCAAATGCAAAGTCAATATTCGTGCACCTGGATTTGTTCGAAGAACGTTGAGATTTAGCATATGTACGGATGATAGCCCAAAAACAAAAAATGAAACGTTACTACAACAGCCGCACAAATCTCGGACACTTCAAACTAGGGGACTTGGTGCTCTAGAGAGTCACTCAGAGTACCAATGACATAATGCTGGAAAGTTAGGAGTAAATTGGAAAAAGTTATATACGGTTGATGCGCGAAAAGATGCACACACTTTAACGCAAGTGCATGTTGTCGACTCAAGTAATATAGTCTAGGTAAGACCGAATATCGTCCACAATGATTAGGGTTCAAGTACCAACTATCTATCTTTTGGTATCTATTTGGCAATCGATATTTGATTTTGTGGTTTATAACTAATAATTATAAAAGCTAATTAACTATAAGTTTACTTCAGTTGTGATGGGAATATGGCTTTCATGTCTCCTCAACTATCCGCTTATGTTATTTATTAATGCAATGAATTATGGTCTTCTTCTCTCGGAGCTAGCAGGTTTACGAAATCGTTTTATATTCCCGTTAAGGATATATAAACACTCAACCCCAGTATTGCTCCTTTCTACCTTTCGGTGATAAGGATAACTCTATAGGAGGATTAAGAACAAAAACCTAGTTAACCGTCACGCACCATGCGTAAAATTAGGGTTGTTAAGCCTCTCATTAACGCTACATAAATAATTGAGGTATTTTCATCCCAATCCAAAATATATCTACCCAACTTACAGCATATTCACAACCTCCTCCTTTCGAAGTTTGATTAGAAATCATATAAATAATGATAATTAGTGATCATTTAATTACCAAGCATTCAAAGCAATTATTGGATAAATCTCAACCAGAAGAAGAATAACCATAACATGCATTAATTCATAACATAAGTTTCTAGTGGATTAACATGGAAAGCCCTATAAAAGAATTAGTTCCTAGCCATTGACATGACAAGAACTAACTCAAAGTTCATCATACAAAACTGAAATAAAAGAAAGAAAAGAAAAGAAAATTACTAAGTTTAGGATCTCCAATCTTCAATCCAAGAAAACCTTGTGTTGTGCAAGAAAGGGAACCCTTAAAATCTGCCTAGAGTTCTCCTTTTATAGGCTCAAAACCGCCTCTAACTTTTCCCTCAAAGCCCGCGAATTGTCAATTAACTCGATTTTTCGCGTCGGCGCGCGACCTGCTTAGCGCGGCCGGAACCTGCGATGCCGGGTGATTTGGCGTCGCGGCCCTGATCTCTGTATGCGTGGCGCGCGGCTACTGGAACCTCTGCAGCCTCTCTGATGATTAGCGGCGCGCAGTCCAGTTTACGCCTCGTTCGCCACTTTCTCGTCTTTTAAGCTCTGGCACCTCCTCTTTTGCCCTCTTTTAGCTCATTTTCCGCCATTTGGCCATTTTAACCACTTTGACTCAAAAGAAAGAAAAATTATCCTAATACGACACTTATTTGTACAAAAAGGGACAAAAGATTAACTAAAAATGACTCAAAAAGTGTATATAAAATACACCGATCAAATACCCCCAAACTTAACCTTTGCTCGCCCTCGAGCTAAGATAGAAAGAAAGAAATAAAAGACTCAAGAAAATGAAAAATAAAAGACTCACTGACATTGATCACTTTTGTTGCATTGATGTTATCTAGAAAAACATGAAGGTTAGCAGAATAATATGCAGGAACATATAGCATGAAATTTTTAGCACACTAAACACATTAAGCTAGATATTTCGCAAACTCATTTTTATCATGCTTAATGGAAGTCAACTTACTGAATCATGCTTGTAAAATTCAAAAATCCTATGGTATGTTTACTTGCTATTCTCCACTAATCCTGGATATGCATAAAAGAGATCTTCAGGACTTTTAAGGGTTGTAATGTAGGCTTAGGTATAGGTAGATAAAAATAGGCATTTATGCTCATTTCGTGTACCATAAGCTCTTTAGCTTTTCCAATTTTTTCCTTTTCTTTTGATTCTTTCCTTCACTTCAAATCTATCTTTCCCCTCTTTTGTTTTGGGAGAGTGAAGTGTATAATAATGACAAGCACCCCCAAACTTAGGCTTTTTCCTATTTCTTATTACTTTTTTATTGGGGTGCATCACAGTTGTTCACTCTTTTTGTCTCTTTTTTAACACAATTTATTCTACTATTTCACATTTTTACTTATGGCACAATTCGTGGGAATATAGGGTGTCAAAGAAGAAGTTTCAATTTTTAGGCTCAATGTGGCTGACTAGGGATACTTTTAAAGTCAGGGATAGAAAAGAGTGGTAAGAATTGGCTATCAAAGAAATGCATGAGTCATCTCCCTAACATGCATATCCTAACTAACGCCTCAAATAGCAAGCAATCATAACACATAAGTATTCATCATTTAGCATGCACAATTCAAGCAAGAAACTCCAAATAGACAGATTTTGTGAGTTTTTGGCATATCTAACCTAAGTGTTTAGATAGTTGCTTCTAATTCCATTACATTATTCCACCTTACTTCACTAGGTGTTTCTAGTAACTACAACATACATGATCTTTTGACAGGCAATTATGACTCAAAAGAAAAAAAAATTGTGACTCAAAATAGACACAAAACAATAAAAAGGACTTAAATAAAATAAAATAAAACACAAATAAAACACCCCCCCAAACTTAAATCACACATTGTCCCCAATGTGTGTAGACTCAAAGACAATAAAAGAAATAAGACACTTACAGACTTGGCTAAAATGGTGGTGGTGGCGGTGGATAGTACTTTGAATTCCGTGAGGGGAGGAAAGCTTTGGGTTTTTTATTTGGCGACAGGGCCTTCGGATCAGGGTGTCTTTCAGAATTCAGATTTTTTTTTTCCGTTGTGGCACCGAGGCCCTGCAAATGGGCGCATGGCAAACTCTTATCTTGGTTACGAACTTCTGCTTGTGCAGTTACTTGTCTTGTAGAGGCTCTCTGGCGGTTTTAAAATCCTTAGCCTGCTTGATTTCGCCTTCCAAGTCCTCGGCTTTCACCTGTCAACACAACACAGACACTACCTCCGTGAGACTGTTCTAAATAAAGACTAATTGCATTTAAACTAAATAAACTGAAATATCTTGGGTTGCCTCCTAAGTGTATTTGTCTTTAACGTCTTTTAAGCGGACGCTTGAGTTCTTATTATTCTAGGGTGTGAGAGGTTACTAAGTTCATGTATTCCATTTTATTGATCAGATAGAGTTTTAACCTCTGTCCGTTTACCTTAAAGGAAGCTCCCTCTCTCCCTTTTATTTCGATTGCACCATATGGGAATACTCTTACCACCGTGTATGGTCCTGTACAACGTGATTTTAACTTGCCTGGAAATAATTTCAACCTTGAGTTGAATAAAAGCACTTGTTGTCCTTCTTGGAAGTCTTTCGGTATCAACCTCTTGTTTGCCATAATTTCGTTCGTTCCTTGTAGATCTTTGCATTCTCATAGGCATTGTGCCTGAATTCATCTAACTCGATTAGCTATAGTAACCTCCTCTGTCCTGCTGCCGTGGCATCCATGTTTAACTTCTTCATTGCCCAATACGCTCTGTGTTCCAACTCTACTGACAAATGACATGTTTTACCAAAAACTAATTTATATGGTGACATACCAATTGGTGTTTTGAATGCTGTCCGATATGCCCATGTCGTCATCGGTTTGATAGACCGATCCCCGTTGAGCCGTTCACCGTCTTTTCCAATATGCTATTCACTTCTCTTTGACACTTCGCCCATTAGCGAGGTGGTAGGCGGTTGTGGTGCGGTGGTAGACTCCATATCGGAAAGCAATGAATTCAGCTTATTGCAAAAGTGACTTCGCACGTCGATGATGGCTCTTGGAGTGCCGAACCTTGTGAAAATATTCTTTTGAAGGAATTTTTGAACAGTTTTACTGTCGTTTTCTTTTGTGGCCACTGCTTCTACCCATTTGGACACATAGTCCACTGCCAGAAGGATATATTGATTTCCAAAGGATGGTGGGAATGGTCCCATGAAATCGATTCCCCACACATCAAAGAGTTCCACTTCCAATATCCCTTGCGAAGGCATTTCGTTTCGTCTTGAGATGTTCCATGTTCTCTGACAACTGTCACATCTCTTCACAAAGGTATGGGCATCCTTAAAAAGTGTTGGCCAATAGAATCCGCATTGCAGTACCTTTGTCGTTGTTCTTGATGCCCCAAAGTGTCCACCACATGATAGGGTGTGGCAATGGGTGAGAACCTGGTGCATCTCTTCCTCTGGTATACATCGCCTGATGACTTGGTCGGCACAGTGTTTGTATAACATAGGTTCCTCCCACTAGTAATGCTTTACTTCTGAGTAAAACCTCTTCATTTGATGTCTTGTCAATTATGGGGGTAGTACCTTAGCTGCAAGAAAGTTAACAAAATCAGCGTACCAAGGTAAATTAGAATTCATACTTACTTAAAACATTTGTTCGTCTGGAAAGTGATCATTTATTTGCACATCCTTGGTGTTCTGGCTCTCTGTGTTCTCTAGTCTTGACAAGTGGTCTGCAACTGAATTCTCTGTTCCTTTCTTATCACGAATCTCCACGTCGAATTCTTGTAGTAGTAGGACCCATCGAATGAGGTGAGGTTTTGCATCCTTCTTTGTCATCAAGTACTTTATGGCAAAGTGGTCAGTGTATACTATCACCTTATTCCCAATCAAGTATGACCTGAATTTCTCAAATGCATATACTATTGCTAGTAGTTCCTTTTCGGTGGTTGCGTAATTTAATTGTGCGTCATTTAGAGTTTTACTAGCATAGTAAATGGATCTAAATACCTTGTCGATTCTCTGTCCAATCGCTCTCTTGCATAATCGCATGCGCGCATTAGTTCAAATGGGAGCTCGGTTTGGTGCAATGACTATGGGTGCTGAAATAAGCTTCTCCTTGAGCGTCTGAAATGCGGATAAGCATTCTTTATTGAAGTCGAAGGCAACCCCCGTCATTAGCAATGTGGAAAGAGGCTTTGAGACCTTTGAAAAATCCTTGATGAATCTTCTATAGAAACCTGCATGTCCAAGGAAACTTCTGACTCCTTTTGTTGATACTGGAGGTGGTAGATTTTCGATCACTGACTCCTTTTGTTGATACTGCATGCCCTGCTTCTAACTGCATGAGGCGCCGCGGCGCTGATCCGAGTTTCTGCCTCGTTCGCCACTTTCTCGTCTTTTAAGCTCTTGAACCTTCTCTTTTGCCCTCTTTTAGCTCCTTTTCCGCCATTTGGCCATTTTAACCACTTTGACTCAAAAGAAAGAAAAATTATCCTAATACGACACTTATTTGTACAAAAAAGGGACAAAAGATTAACTAAAAATGACTCAAAAAGTGTATATAAAATACACCTATCAACGGTCACCAGTATTGCCGATAAAAGAGATTATCAGCTGACAGATCAATAAGGAAACAAACTTTTTAGTATTTGGAATGTAAGTCATTTGAAGAAGTATTATGTGTAGTAAGATAGAACATGCGCTGCACTCTTTTTCCCTTCGTCCGGTTTTGTCCCAATTGGGTTTTCCCGGCAAGATTTTTAATGAGACAGTATCATAATAAGAGTGTTAATTATTTTGCTATTGTGGAGAGCTACCAGTATTCGAGTCTTCATAGCATGAACTCCTAAATATTGGGGGGCCATATACACCCGAAATTGAGTGGAGAAACTTTTATGAAATTTTAGCTCTTCGAAGGAAAACGCCCGATACTAAGGACTGACCGGATATTCAGATTATATGTAACCGGACTGACCACACTAGATGACAGCCAGATTATTCTTGCACTTGTATTCACATTTATAAGTGATAGGAATTAATATAAAGTTCTTTTGTTATGATTAATAATTCTTTGCCATCACTAGCATAAAAACATATGTTATTATTTTAAACATATCAAAATTTCCACGTCCTAATGAACAGGAGACATCCCCTTCTACAACACCATTAAAAATAAGGGTCCTCTCTAAATAAAACATTAACAAAAATGTTAAAGCTCTGAATACAAGAAGTACTATGTTTTAAGTTTTTTTGGAATCAAGTTAAGTCTGGAACTAACTTTCAAGGCCATAAGAAGCCCCGATTTAAGATGAAAAGCCAAATACATCTTTGGAACTAAATTAAGATTGACAGAAAGTTGTTTAACTTCCAAAGCTTAGCCTGTTCTGGTAAAATGAACCTCAAAGTTAGGTTTTGATTCGTAAAACAAAGTAATAGGGTTTGTAACTGCTTCTGAAATAAGTAAAAGATGAAAACTTTACGCATAATTGTAGAAAAACTAAAAGTTTCTTCCATTCATATTTTTGGACTGAGACCAGCTCGGATACAAAAGATATTTACCGGACCCAAAAGTGACCTAGTAATAAAAGCTAGAATGGAAAATAAAAACATACGTGAAAGGTTACGACTTGTCCGCTCCATAGTTTGTCGATGGTGTTTCAAATGTTACCAATAAAAACAAAAAGATAAAAAAATAGTTAGGGAGGGGGGTTATCATCATCACCATCTTTTCCACCAGTTTCCGCATTTGAATCATATATATCTCCTCATAGAGCTTCGAATGATAACTCAACATCTCAGAGGTCAATTTCTGTAACCAGGAGTTCTGAATGGATATCAATCCTCGGTTTGATGGCCTCTTCAAGGGTGTTCACGCGACTCTTCAGGACAACCAAATCTCTCTGAAGCTTTCATTTTTGGTATTTAACTTGGAGCTCATTGATTATATCCTCGGAGGTACGCAGTTTCCCTTGGGCTTCTACCAAATCGGCTGCTAACCTTGTTGTCATTTCTTGAAAGGTCACGTAAGTGGTAGTTAAGTCCTGAAGGGAATTTTCCTATCCCGAAGAGATCCAATAACATCCTGCAAATGAAGCGGGAGGGAGGCTTGAAAAGAGCTCAAGTCTCTAAGATCAGCTCGAAGGTCTTCAACTTCTGCCCTGAGATGTTGTATATCTTCCTTCAACTTTTACACTGAGATGTTGGATATCTTCCTCAACTTATTTTCCTCAGAGAAAAGGCCCATCTATTTAGCTAAATCTGTAGTGCAAAGAGTGAAGGCATGACCTTGAATAAAAGGTTGTGACTGGTGAAAGAGTGTGAGTTTGTAAAGAACAATTAATATGACACGTGGAACACAGTGTTGATTCGAGGCCACGTCAACTTAAGGCACTACCAATTAAATACGAGCGGTACAATGAGCATTATATGCAAAACTAGTACCGATAATACAATAGGATGGAGAGCCGTTTGGATTACAACGGGTGACTGTTACTAAATCTGTCGTACGTCTTCCAATAGAGCTTTAATGACATTTATTGAGATATTAAATTGTCCAATTATTATAACATTCCTGTATTAATGAGGCATATTTCGTGGTTGTGTACCCGTGTAGCTTATGTATAAATAGGACATATTGTCCCATTGTAAATAATAACATTCTAGTTATTACAATATACTTGCTCATATTCTCTCGATTTCTGTATTTGCATACAAGTTATTATAACTTTACCCATAAGTTGTCACAAGGCTCAGACTAATCATTATTTTACTTTGTCTTATTATTACTTGGCTGTCACAAGACTCAGGCTAATCATTACATATACTTTGTCATATTATTACTTGTTTTTCAGTATAATTCATCTAGAATTCTTATCTAACGTGTCACTCGATGTCACGACCCGACCCGACGGGCCGCGATTAACGTCCTAATTGGACGGCATTACTGACATGTCACTCTTAATCCATTTAATACAGATGTCTACATAAATTTCGGCAGCACAACGCTGCTTTTACAACATATCCCTAAAAACGGGCGAGCCGACAAGGCTGCCAAAACAACAACAAAACAACAGTCATAATAGGCTATCCGACTAGGCTGCCACCAACCACATCACGCGCACAAAGGCATAAGTCAAAATACGCAAGCCGACAAGGCTGCTACTAAATAACGACATCAAAACCCAAACGAAGTACAAACATCCAACCCACAACTGTCTACAGACCTCTAAGAGAGTAATACTGACATATGACGGGACAGGACCCCGTCGTGCCCAAAACATGCATAAGTCTGAAAAATAAAGTGCATGCAAAAATAGCTGGCTCCGGAACAAAGGAGCTCTCCAACTGCTGTACAGATATCCTAGACGGGAGGGTCACCTATCTGAACTCCTGAACCTGCGGGCATGAACGCAGCCCCCCGAGGAAGGGGGGTCAGTACGAGATAATGTACTGAGTATGTAAAACATGAAATACTGTAAAACTGATTAACAACTGTACCAAGTAAAACAGAGAGTCATCAAATCGCTATAAAGCGAGAATCGTATGCGAAAGCATGTCATGTATACTGAATCATAAAACATCGTGCTCATGTCTGTATATAAAAACTGTAAAACATGTCTCGGCCCTCTATGGAGGGACTCGATGGCATCTGTATCTGCGCGCGTAACATGTCTCGACCCTCTAAGGAGGGACTCGATGTAATCTATATATATATATCGTGTCTCGGCCCTCTAGTGAGGGACTCGATGAATGATGCATGACTGTGCACGAACATGATCTGGCCCGGGACTCAGTGGAATGAAATAGTAACACTTAGCACGAGTAGATATCATGAGCAGTGTATGCAGCTAAAATCATTATGTGACTCTCAATAAAATTACTACCATAAACTCTGTTACTGAATCATAATCATTAGTAAATAATCATTTTAAAACTGAACTGGTAGGAGTTAAGTACGTCCGTCGTACTTTACTAAAAATCATGCCAAAAGAAAGAAAGAAAGGTCTTACATACCTCTTAGGCGAACTAACCAGCTTGGTATTAAAGTATTTCTCGTCTAGTACTTCAACCTATGATAAGGAACAACATGCTCGTCAATTCTATGGTTCCTAATGTAAGCTATATGCTTAAAGGCTCCCTTATTTCAACAAATATTTGGGCAGCATTTCCTTTGTTTATGTGCGTATCCACAATTTTCCAATAATCCAAATCAACCAACAATTTAACTCCAGCTACAATCCAATCAACCAACAATCCAATTCAAACCAACAATTCAATTCAAACCAACAATTTCCCCTTTATTCCAGAATATATAAAATTAACACATTTCTTACACTTAATCCCTTCGAGGCATGTATAGGTATCTTATTGCAATACTTATGCATGTTTGTAGCTTATTTACATACTAGTTCAGCCCGTAATACATTACCAAACATGTTCAATAATTTCTATCAATTTCCCGGCCGTATCGACATGTTATCAATTCCAAACTTTTTCTTTTAAATTCTTAAACATTTTGATTCATCTTGCAATTCTTTCATATAATTGATTATCTCTTAATCGTCAAGGCTACATTTCAATTTTCAACATGCAAATGGTAAGCAACATACAATTCAACCATTGAAGCCAATATCTAACTATTTTAGTTCGAACTTGCCAACCAATTCTAACAACAACTATAAGTGATTCTTATTCACGTTCCATCATAATTTAGGCTTGTTTTATTAACCCAAATTCGCCTCCTAAATTCTGAAAATAAGCATTCTATTTATATTAAAAAAAAAAAAAGAATTTTTACCTCAAGGAATGCTAAAAAAACTGCTCATTTTTTTCGATTCCAAGCCCCCTTTTCTTATCAATTTCAAGTCCAATCCTTCACTTCTTCAACTCCAATCCAACATGCAACCATTCTACCATGTTAATCCCTCATTCTTACACCTTTTCCTTCAAGAAAACTTGTCCAAAATTGAAGAAACCCCAGCCCTAAAATTCGGCCAGCTTTGCCGAGAACCCTACTGTTTTGGGGTGATAATTTCGCCTCAAAATGGTGGGACAATTTAACCCAAGAAGATGGAGTAACAAGCTAGATTTTTTTTGCAAAGAAATGGGGGAAATTTTCGATTTTCTAGGGGGGGGGGGGGGAGGAGGAGAGGAATAAGTGTGTTCTTGTGGAAGAACAAGAACTAAGTTAGGATAGTTATTTAGGCAAATTTTCAGATTTTTAGTCTTACACTTAGACCCCTTAAATGCCACACTTTGCCCCATCTAAGTATTTATTTAATTAAATCAACCCCACTTCTTTTAATCTAATTTTCCATTGTCTTAATTTCTCGTCATCGTACCTTTAAATACCTTACTAACTCATAACGGAAAAATACATATTTATTTATACCACCATTTCTAAAGAGATTTCCGGCGTCACATTCGTCATTGCCAAAAATTAATCCGTATTAGTACGTAAAATATATGTAATTTCAAAAATTGGAAATCTCAATCCTTAATGACGTTCTAAATCTTTGTCTTAACTCACGAGGTGTAACATTCTTCCCCCCTTAGAAACATTCGTCCTCGAATGTTCATAACAAGTCTCAAGTTCTAGAAACTTCGGCAAGGCCTCCTTTATAATAGTGACTAACCATCTATATCCAGCAACCCAGCAGATGCCACACAGGGCCATAAAAAAAACACACATATAAAGTTCACCAATACCATAATCAATTAAGGGAGTTGGATTGAATTACCTGGAGGTATAGGGAATAAGTGAGGATACTTCATCTCGTCGTCTCGGCCTCCCAAGTCATTTCCTCTATTATTGTTCGCCATAACACCTTGACGGATCAACATCCTTAGTCAACCTCACGACTTGGCGATCCAATATGGCCACGGGACTCTCTCATAGGACAACCCCTCGATCCACTGGACATCGTCCACGGGGAAGACTGGAAGGGTCACCAATACACTTCGTAGCATGAACATGAAAAAGCGGATGTCTTGCTTCAAGTCGAGGTAACTCAACTCATGGCGACACGGCCTACCGTGCGAATGATCCGATAAGGCCCAATATACCTCGGGCTAAGCTTCCTCTTCCCAAATCTCATCACACCGCCGTGGGTGATACCTTCAAGAATACTCGGTCGTCGATCACGAAACTCTAGGTGCGTCGCCGATTATCGACATATGACACATGCGACTACGAGTGCTAACAATCTTTCTTGTATAAGTTTCACCTTGTCGGACTGTTGAACTATATCTGGACCAATCAATCGAGCCTCACCTCGTCAAACCAACGATGGGTGACTGCACTTCCCATACAAAGCCTCATCATGCGGGGCCATCCGAATACTAGAGTGGTAGGCTGTTATTGTAGGCAAACTCAATAAGCGGCAAGTGGTCATCGACTACCTCTAAAATCAATAATACAAGTTCTCAACATATCCTCCATTATGCGTATGGTACGCTGCGCCCATCCATCGAGGATGAAATGTTGTCTTTGAGACTCACTGCGTTCCCAATCCTTTACGAAAAGATCTCGAGTTAGCGTGGCGGGCTCGCCGATCGGATATGATAGATATAGGAATCCCATGCATCTTCACTATCTCTCTGATGTATAATCTAGCATAGTCCTCAGCTGAGTAAGTAGTCTGGACTGGAAGAAAATGGGCTGATTTTGTCGGCTATCTCTGATAACCGGATGGAATCACACTTCCGTGAGTACGAGGCAATCCTGTAATAAAATCCATATTAATTACCTCCCACTTCCAAGTCGGGATCTCTATCGCATGTAGTAGCCCACCAGGCTTCTGATGCTCGACCTTAACCTGTTGACAATTCGGGCACTGAGCAACAAACTCTGTCACATCTCTCTTCATGCCATCCCACCAATACAAGCTCCTAAGGTCATGATACATTTTAAATCGACCACGGATGAATAGAATAGCGGGCATTGTGTGCCTCGCATAACTCTTGGCGCGATCTGCAATGTCGGGTACACATAACCTACCATCATATCGTAGCACACCCTCAGAGGTCACCTCAAATAAAGCCTTCTCCTTTCGGAGAGCTGCATCTCTATACTGTGCCAGAACAGGATCATCATACTGGCATCTTTTTACCTCTTCTATGATGGAGGACTCAGCAACTCCTCGAACAAGAATACCACTATCTCCAGAATCCGCCAACCGGACTCCAAGGCTAGCTAGCCTGTGAATCTCTCGAACCATCTCTTTCCTGTCCGGCTGCACATCCGACAAACTACCCATGGATCTACGGCTGAGAGCATCAGCCACAACGTTGGCCTTCCCTGGGTGGTATAGAATATCAACATCATAATCCTTTAGCAACTCAAGCCACCGCCTTTGTCTCGATTCGATTCATACATTTTAAAGATGTATTGAAGACTCTTATGATCTGTGTAAATATCAACATGAACACCATACAAGTAATGTCTCCATATCTTCAAAGCATGAATCACCGCCGCTAGCTCTAAATCATGAGTGGGATAATTCTTTTCATGTTTTCTGAGCTGTCGGGAGGCATAAACTATAACTTTGTCATGCTGCATCAACACACACCCTAACCCGATACCTGAAGCATCACAATAAATCACATACCCGTCTAACCCTTCCGGGAGAGTCAAAACTGGGGCCGAAGTCAACTTATCCTTCAACAACTGAAAATTGTGCTCACAAGCATCGGTCCACTGGAACTTAGCTACCTTCTGGGTTAACCTAGTCAACGGTGCTGAGATCGAGGCAAAATTTTCCACAAACCTCCTATAATACCCTGCTAGACCCAGAAAATTGCGTACCTCAGTAGGTGTAGTGGGTCTGGGCCATGTCTTCACCGCCTCAATCTTATGAGTATCCACCCGAATACCACCTGCCTCGACAATATGCCCCAAGAATGCCACTGAGGACAACCAAAACTCACATTTCAAAAATTTGGCATACTGTTGCCGGTCTTGGGAGGACTCAGTTCTGTCGCCAGTGATCGCGTGCTCCTGCTCTGAGCGAGAATATACCAGGATGTCATCAATGAATACTATAACAAATGTATCCAAGAATGGTTTGAACACCCAGTTCATAAGGTCCATGAACACTGTTGGAGCATTAGTCAACCCAAACGACATTACCCTGAACTCATAATGTCGTCTGCAGGGTCTGACGCAGTCTTCGGGATATCTGCCTCTCTAACTCGTACCTGATGATAACCGGATCGCAGGTCTATCTTCGAGAAATACTTAGCGTCCTGCAACTGGTCGAAGAAATCATCAATCCTGGGAAGGGGATACCTATTCTTGATGGTCACCTTATTCACCGCTTATAGTCGATGCGTTCGCGGTGAACCATCCTTCTTCTTTACAAATAACAGGTGCACCCGTGGAGATGCACTAGGCCTATTGAAGCCGCCTGCAACGGTCTCTCAACAATTCATTTAACTCCTTCAACTCTGCAGGTGCCATTCTATAAGGAGGAATGGATATAGGTTGGGTACCTGGCAATATATCTATACTGAAATCTATCTCCCGCTCTGGAGGAAGACCTGGGAGATCATCTGGGAAAACATCCGGAAACTCACTAACTTCTCGGAATCGATCAAGGGCGGTACCTCGACCTCCGTATCATGTGCGAACTAAGTGATAAATACACTCCTTTCGAACCATCTTCCTTGCCTTGAGGTATGAAATAAACTTACCCTCGGCGATGCGGTGTTCCCTTTCCACTCAATAACCGGTTCGTCTGGAAACTGGAATCGAACCAACCTCTCTCGACAATCAACGTTGGCAAAACAAGAGGCCAACCAATCCATACCCATAATAACGTCGAAGTCGATCATATCCAACTCTATCAAGTCTGCTGAGGTACGACGGCTATATATCGCCACCGAGCAATTCTTATACACACGCCTAGCTATAACCGAATCTCCCACCGGTGTAGCTACCTCGAATGGTTCTATATGCTCAGGTTCTACCCCTATCTTACTAGCAACAAGAGGGGATATATAGGACAAGGTGGAACCTGGATCAATCAAAGCATACACATCATAGAAAAAGGCGATGATGCACTGTGACAACATCTGGTGACGCCTCCTGGTCGCGTCTACTGGCCATGGCATAAATGCGGTTCGAAGGACCGCCAGAACTGGAACCCCTGCCACGGCCAGCTGATGTCTGAGTACCCTGCCCGATGGGGCGCATAACTGCAGTCGACGATGAACCGGCAATAGAGCCCGTAGGCTGAGCCATAACACCCGTGCCATCTCTATACGGACATTCCCTCATCAAATGTCCTGGACGGCCGCAAGAAAAACAAGTGCGATGTCAATCGACACTCACGGATGGCGCTGCCATGTGGACCGAGGAGAGATGGTCTCACCGCCCGTAACCTCGCTGCGTCACGTGACCACTGTGCTCGGGAGCCACGACCAGCCTCACCAATGCCGGCGCTCAAATCGTCTACGATGATGCGTGAAGGTGTACTCTGTCTTTGGTGGGAGGAATACCGATGGCGCACTGCCGGGCGTCACCAAAACCACATCGTCTGGCCTCTTGGGCTGATCTCTGTCCTGACCGCTCTGCGTCTCCGCCTGCATGTCGCTCCTCAATCCCCTGCACAAATGTCTGCATCCGGGCGATGTCCATGGTCGGCTGAAGTGCATCTGTCAAGCACCCATCAATAAGATAATGGTCCAACCCCATCACATAACGGTGCACCCCATCCGCCATGTCTGCTACCATAGTGGGTGCGTCGCCACGAGTCGAACTCCAAGCTATACTCTCTGACCGTCCTCCCATTCTGCCGCAATTGTAGGAACCTGTCGACTCTTGCCCGTCTCATCTCCGGAGGCATAAAGTGGCCAAGGAATGCTTCTGAAAACTCATCTCATACTGTAGGAGGAGCACCCTCGCCCCTAGACAACTCCCAGGACTCAAACCAGTTGATTGCTACGTCGCGCAATCGGTATGACGCCAATATAACCGACTCAGTCTCTGAAGCCCGGATCACCCTCAATGTCCTCTGCGTCTGGCCGATGAACTCATGTGGATCATCCTCGTGCCCGAAGTAAAACTCCGTGATCGCAACTCAGAAATCTCTAACCTCAAACTGCGCCACAGGGTTAGCGCCGGCTCGCCTATGAACACTCCCGCCACTATCCTTGCTAACAACTGGGCTGTCTCTCTCAAATCTCCATCATGTGCCCCTGTCTGGGGAACTGAAGGCTCAGGTATTGGGGTCTCGGATACGGGTGATGTTGCCCCCCTGAGAAGGAGCCGCTAGATGCGGTGGCAGCGAGAACGTCGTCGAGGGCACACTCGTGAGTAGACCGCGTCTGAGACACAGTAATTCTCCGTGCAGACTAGTGTCCCCTACGTAGATTTGACCTTCGGGCCACGCGCGCTTCCCTGAGGCATAGGCGTAAACATAGTAAACTATCGGAAGACGGATCATCCTAATAACACGACTCATAGGGCGATCTAAGAGATGGAAGAATAGAAACAATCCTAAATGTCCGACCTCGTGTATAAGTATGGTGCACAACATACCCATACACAAGACTCTACTAAACACGGTCTGTAGACATCCCAAGGACTAACTGCTCTGATACCACTTTTTTCACTACCCGACCCGACGGGCCGTGATTAACGTCCTAATTGGACGTCATTACTGACATGTCACTCTTAATCCATTTAATATAGATGTCTACATAAATTTCGGCAACACAACGCTGCTTTTACAACATATCCCTAAAAACAGGCGAGCCGACAAGGCTGCCAAAACAACAACAAAACAACAGTCATAATAGGCTATCCGACTAGGCTGCCACCAACCACATCACGCGCACAAAGGCATAAGTCAAAATACGCATGGCCGCAAGGCTACTAAATAACGACATCAAAACCCAAACGAAGTACAAACATTCAACCACAATCGCTCTACGGACCTCTGAGAGTATCTTGACATATGACGGGACAGACCCGTCGTGCCCAACATGCATAAGTCTGAAAAATAAAGGTCTGTACAAAAATAGCGCTCGGAACAAAGGAGCTCTCCAATCTTGTCTGAGATATCAAGACGAGGGTCACTATCGAACTCCTGAACTGCGGGCATGAACGAAGCCCAGGAAGGGTCGATGCGAATAATGTCTTGAGTATGTAAAACATGAAATCTTGTAAATCGATTAACAACTTTACAAGTAAAATAGAGTCATCAAACCGTCATGGCGAGAATCGTATGCGAAAGCATGTATACTGAATCATAAAACATCGTGCTCATGTCTGTATATAAAAACTGTAAAACATGTCTCGGCCCTCTATGGAGGGACTCGATGACATCTGTATCTGCGCGCGTAACATGTCTCGACCCTCTAAGGAGGGACTCGATGTAATCTGTATATATATATCGTGTCTCGACCCTCTAGTGAGGGACTCGATGAATGATGCATGACTGTGCACGAACATGATCTGGCCCGGGACTCAATGGAATGAAATAGTAACACTTAGCACGAGTAGATATCATGAGCAACTGTATGCAGCTAAAATCATTATGTGACTCTCAATAAAATTACTACCATAAACTCTGTTACTGAATCATAATCATTAGTAAATAATCATTTTAAAACTGAACTGGTAGGAGTTAAGTACGTCAGTCGTACTTTACTAAAAATCATGCCAAAAGAAAGAAAGAAAGAAAGGTCTTACATACCTCTTAGGCGAACTAATCAGCTTGGTATTAAAGTATTCCTCGTCTAGTACTTCAACCTATGATAAGGAACAACATGCTCGTCAATTCTATGGTTCCTAATGTAAGCTATATGCTTAAAGGCTCCCTTATTTCAACAAATATTTGGGCAACATTTCCTTTGTTTATGTGCGTATCCACAATTTTCCAATAATCCAAATCAACCAACAATTCAACTCCAGCTACAATCCAATCAACCAACAATCCAATTCAAACCAACAATTCAATTCAAACCAACAATTTCCCCTTTATTCCAGAATATATAAAATTAACACATTTCTTACACTTAATCCCTTCGAGGCATGTATAGGTATCTTATTGCAATACTTATGCATGTCTGTGGCTTATCTACATACTAGTTCAGCCCGTAATACATTACCAAACATGTTCAATAATTTCTATCAATTTCCCGGCCGTATCGACATGTTATCAATTCCAAACTTTTTCTTTTAAATTCTTAAACATTTTGATTCATCTTGCAATTCTTTCATATAATTGATTATCTCTTAATCGTCAAGGCTACATTTCAATTTTCAACATGCAAATGGTAAGCAACATACAATTCAACCATTGAAGCCAATATCTAACTATTTTAGTTCGAACTTGCCAACCAATTCTAACAATAACTATAAGTGATTCTTATTCACGTTCCATCATAATTTAGGCTTGTTTTATTAACCCAAATTCGTCTCCTAAATTCTGAAAATAAGCATTCCATTTATATAAAAAAAAAGGAATTTTTACCTCAAGGAATGCTAAAAAAACTGCTCCTTTTTTTCGATTCCAAGCCCCATTTTCTTATCAATTTCAAGTCCAATCCTTCACTTCTTCAACTCCAATCCAACATGCAACCATTCTACCATGTTAATCCCTCATTCTTACACATTTTCCTTCAAGAAAACTTGTCCAAAATTGAAGAAACCCCAGCCCTAAAATTCGCCACTTTGCGAGAACCTCTTGCTTGGGGTGATAATTTCGCCTCAAAATGGTGGGACAATTTAACCCAAGAAGATGGAGTAACAAGCTAGATTTTTTTTGCAAAGAAATGGGGGAAATTTTCGATTTTCTAGGGGGGGAGGAGGAGAGGAATAAGTGTGTTCTTGTGGAAGAACAAGAACTAAGTTAGGATAGTTATTTAGGCAAATTTTCAGATTTTTAGTCTTACACTTAGACCCCCTAAATGCCACAATTTGCCCCTTCTAAGTATTTATTTAACTAAATCAACCCCCACTTCTTTTAATCTAATTTTCCATTGTCTTAATTTCTCGTCATCGTACCTTTAAATACCTTACTAACTCATAACGGAAAAATACATATTTATTTATACCACCATTTCTAAAGAGATTTCCGGCGTCACATTCGTCATTGCCAAAAATTAATCCGTATTAGTACGTAAAATATATGTAATTTCGAAAATTGGAAATCCCAATCCTTAATGACGTTCTAAATCTTTGTCTTAACTCACGAGGTGTAACACTTGAGATTCACGTGTCCATGACCACGTATACAAATTCAACTGTATTGTTTTACGGGTAAACACATATTGACGAGCGCAATACACAGTATAATTTATTAAGTGTTTCGCTAGTAAAAAATATTATATTTTAGATCGTCTCTATCACGACACGACGGGCCACGACTAAACGTCCTAATTGAACGTCCTTACTGACCTGTCACTCTTAATCCATTTAATACGGAGATCTATAGAAATTTCGGCAACACAACACTGCTTTTACAACATCTCCCCAAAATGGGCGAGCCGACAAGGCTGCCAAATCAATAAAAGAACAACAAACAAAATAGGCTAGCCGACTAGGCTGCCACCAACCAACATTATACACACAAAGGAATAGTCAAAATAAGTAAGCCGGCAAGACTGCCACTAGATACCAACAGGAATAACCGGGAATGTCCCAACACAGAGTACAACAACATTACAACCCAAAACAAGATACAAACGTCCAACCCACAACTGTTTACAGACCTCTAAGAGTACGATACTGACATATGACGGGACAGGGCCCCGTCGTGCCCAAAATATGCATAAGTATGAAAGATGAAGATCTGTACCAAAATAGCTGGTTCCGGAACAAAGGAGCTCTCCAACCGTCTGAAGTCCTAAAGCTGAGGGTCACCTATTCGAACACTGAACTGCGGGCATTTAACGCAACTTGAGAGGAAAGTCGATGCAAATAATGTACTGAGTATATAAAACATGAAATACTGAAAATGAAATCACAACTGTGTCAAGTAAAGATAGAGAGTCGTCAAGCTTAACAAAAATGAAAGTCATATAAAAAATCATGAATGCTTACTCATACTGTCACTATGTCTATGTCTGTATATCAATATGTATAACATGTCTCGGCCCTCTAGTGAGGGACTCGATGGAAGTCTGAATATGTGCGCATATCATGTCTCGGCCCTTTATGGAGGGACTCGATAAAATATATATATATGTATATAACGTGTCTCGGCCCTCTAGTGAGGGACTCGATGAATTCTATAAAGCTGTGCACGAACATGATCCGGCCCGGGACTCGGTGGAGTGAAACAATAATACTTAGCACGAGTAGATATCATGAACAACCATATGCAATTAAAAATCATCTTTGACTCTCGATAATATCATCATAATAAACTCTTTTACTGAAAATCATAGACACTAATCAACAATTATCCTTTAAAACTGAACTTATAGGAATTACGTACGTCGGCACCTTCATTAAAATCATGCCAAAAAGAAGAAAGGAAGAGTTTTACATACCTCTTAGTCGCTCAACCAATGTAAGACTAGGACGCGCCTCGTCTAATATGTCAGCCTATAATAACAATGATACGATCATAAATTCTAGGACTTCTAACGTAAGTTATATTGAATATCGTCTTCCTATTTCTATAAAAAAAAAATGGGCAGCACTTCCCCTGTTTATGTGCGTATCCACAATTTATCAACAAGCCAACAACATCAATAACCAAACATCATTCCAAGATATAATCAAATTAATCTCAAATACTCCTTTTACGCCATAATGTACATTCCTTCTCTTTTACACTTATACAATTCAACAATTTCAATAACCAAGGCGATTACTACATTTATTTCTCATGTTAATCAATCTTTTAGTCATGTTAAATAGTTCAAGGAAGCAATCCAATCTTCTAGCAACATCGCAAATTCAAGAATGCGAAATTAACACTTTTCTACACTTTAATTCTTCCAAGACAGGTATAGGTAACCACCTCAATATATGTATGTTTATAACTTATATTTTAAGCGCTAAAACAACCCTTAATACATCACAATAATGTTCAAAATTTTATACAAGTCTCGGAAACAAGAATACATTACCATAACTTATTTCATAATTCCTTAAACTCCAATTCATATTCCACCAATTCCATATAACTAATTACAACTTAACCACCAAGATTTCCTTTCAATTCTCAATATGCAATTAGTGATAAGTATAACCATAACCAACAATCGACTTCAATGGTGATATAACATCCCATTCGGCCATAACATTATAATTCCATAATTCTTTTTCGGATTCCTTAAAATTTAATTCACCTTGTAATACCTTCATATAACTAGTTATCTCATAATCATCAAAGTTACTTTTCAATTTCAACATGCAAGTCAACGACGAACTTATCAACACGATAATCGAATACGACAACTTCACAATTTATAAAATTAGTTCCAAAATCGGCTACAACGCACAACAACCACAGACATTAACTTAAATTCCAATTTCCTCCTTAACATGAATTCAACTCTTGAGTCACAACAACATGAAATTCCAAGTATTCAAGGAAAAGAAGAGTTTACCTTAAAAATGAAACTAAAAAAAATTGCACACTGCTCGGTTTTCTAGCCCCAATTTCTTGTCCAATTTTTCATTTTTTCAACTCCAAATTGACATGCATGTGTTCTACAATGTTAACTCATCACCCCTTATGTTTTTCTTCCAAGAAATTTGTCTCAACATCTGGGATTTTCAGCCCCCATTTCTCATTGCAACTAAGGTTACATGCCGTTGGAGTTAATTGCTTAGAAGATTGTAGAATAATTTAATCTAGGAAGAAAGGAATTAGAAATAGCCGCAATTGTCATGAAAATGAGGATTTTTTGTTGAGGGAGAGGGAGGGAAATCGATGGGGAAGAGAGGGAGTGAAATTGAGTTCTTGAAAATGAAGTGTGGGAAAGTAATGAGGTTTAAGTTTAGGGAAATCTGAAAATTATTTGCAATGTGGTCCAATTCTTTTAATTGTCTTCCTAAGAACCCCTCAAATAATAATAAAATTCAAATTCCTCTTCTTTTAATTCTCGAAAATTTCATAATGTGGTCCAATTCTCTTAATTGTCTTCCTAAGAACCCCTCAAGTAATAATAAACTTCAAATCCCTCTTTTTTTAATTCTCGAAAATTTCATAATGCCCTGTATTCTCAATGCCATAATTCTATATAATACGTTACCAATCCGTAAATCCATTGGAACAATTTCCACTACCCCTATTAATTCTCGTCGTCATATGTGTAGTATCTTTTTAAAAAAAAAAAACACACTCCGTATTTAACATGTAGAAATATACTTTAATTCCAAAATTCGAATCTTAATTCTTAATGACGTCTTTAATTATCGTCTTAAACTTACGAGGTGTAACAGTCTCCACATAGATCCGTATATTTATAACTCAAACAAAACCCTGCTTAATATTATTCAAAAAAATAAATCTTTAAAGTTTTGTGGTGTTAAACCACGAGTAACAAATTTAACTATTGAACTAAAGGAATAATGAAAACTAAAGATGCGACCAAATGATTACTATCAATAGGAGAAATAAGCGCAAATGACAAGACAAGTGCAAGAAAAATATTCAGGATTAATAATTATTCAATTTCTTTTTGAAGGTTCCGTTGACTCTTTCGATTTCAACGAATGATTAGCCAGATTGTGATATTCAAACACTTTTTTAGAATAAACTCAATATGCTCCAATTAAACTAATTAAAACTCAAAAACTTATGTAACAAACATCGAATGAATTTACTAGAAGAAAACATCACTCGATTATCTTTATATCTCGATTCAAGAACAATTCAAGAAGCTCTCATGGTTATTAAAAAAAATTGCATTTCAACTACAATATACTCGCGTAAATATTTAATAAAATAGTTCAATTCCAATTAAACTGAAGTAATGAATACATACACATAACGTTCAAAGCTCCATACTAAATTTCGAATACAAGAACAAAGTTAATTCATAAAATAGTCTCAAAACACCATATCCAACAAAATCCCTACGTAAACTACTCCATAATAGCAAGGAAAAAAATAATAGGAGAAGAAAGTAAATTAGAAATTATTAGAACAAACTTTTGATCCAAACTTTCGTATTGATCAATCGATTATAGAAAGTAGTGAATCATTGTTCAAAATCTTCGGCCCTTCGTCAAGTCTTGTCGTTCAAAGATGCCTTCCAAACCGTGTATTTTGTGTATTTATTTCGTCACAAAACAGGCTCAGACCGAAATACCTTTTTAAAATACAATAACAACAACATACCTATTGTAATTTTACACAGTGGGTATGAGGAGGGTAAGATGTACGCAGATCTTACTTCTATCTTTGTGGGGGGAGAGGGGTAAAGAGATTGTTTTCGATATAATTATCTTTTCAAAATTCGGACTGAAAATCGTTGGCAGATAAAACAACATGCCGCATCGTGCAACGCGCCGCAATCAGGCAAAGGTGGTGAAACTTGCTTTTTCCTCTGAGACGCCGACCGCTAGCTCGTCAGGCGTCATGCGCGTGGCGCGTCATGCACGTCTGCTTTATTCATTTCTAGCATGTGTACTCGGTCCTCGAACCCCAAATTCGATCCCGATTTGTTCGTTGAAATTCTACTCAGACTTCGAATCTCATAAATCTCCTTTTAAGTTCGAATAATGCTCGTTTGCTCGGAAACAAGTCCTACACAAGAAAAACACACGTAATAAGTATAAAATACTATGTTGTAACTCAAATGCCACTAAAATGTAATAAAATAAGATGTGAAATATAACAAAAGAATTGTGTTTTTAACCTATCAAAACATATTCCATAAATGACCAATCAACATAAAAAAGGAGAATCCATATTCATCCAAACCAGGTAGAATCAGATGCATTTATCACTAGATTGAGATGGAGAAAAAGATATTTGGGCACGATGAGATATTTTAACGGCTGAATTAGATGGAGATAAATTCAAATCAGATGCATGTATCACTGGATTATCGTAAAGTGCAATCATTTTATACGTAAATGTTTAATTATTGAAAATAATTGTCATACAACTTATTATTACTCATTAGTCATGATTTATAATTGAAACTATATTGACATGGTAATTTTGTGAATCTATACGCATTGTTAGAACATTTTGTTTAAGACCACGAAAGTATAATATTTATTTGGACAGAAAACATGCATTTAGCTAAAGACACAAATTAGCAGGAAATGACGGCAATTTCTAGCTTGAAAAAATTAACAAAATTAAATACTCCTAATTGTTATAAAGAAATAAAAAAAAAAGAAAAGGAAAAAGAGAAGACTTTTATATATGGCGGATTCTAAAACCCTAAACCTCAAAGACAAGTTGAGGTATTAGGTTTAAGGATGGCGACTTCACTGGTTGCTCAATTGCAGCGGTTATCAGTCCCAGATTCTGAGCCACGTAAACGACCATTCACTCGCCCTTCAATCTTGTTTGACCCTAAAGAAGCTGCTGATATTGAACTCGACACCATTCTCAACATTGCTCTTTCAGGTTATTATACATACCTGCTCCTTACTTGTAGTAATTGTTTTGCTTGGTCAATTGCCCCAAAATTCCAGCTATCATGTGCCAAAAACAATGCCTACTTGGCAGTTCTTAATTGGATTTTTTCTGTATTATCAACAAGTTATGTACATGGTCACTTTGGAAGCACAATATATACACAGTTTTAGGGTGTGTTCGGTTGGTCAAATTTTTTTTTCCGAGGAAAACAAGTAAGTAGGGAAAACAAGTTCCACAAGTGTCATTCCACATTGATTGTATCCTCTCCACCCTCCAAAACATCTCATCTTCACCCCATCCCCACCACCCCACATCCCTACCTCCTGTGGCGTGGCTAGGATTTTCACTAAGGGGGTTAAAAAATAAAGGTGTAAACAAATTAAGAAGGGGTCAACATCTATTATATATATATATATATATATATATATATAATAATAATTTTAACCTTGTATATACCGGGTAATGTTTCTCCGAATGGGGTTCGGGTGAACCCCTAACCACCACCTGGCTCCGACCCTGCCTGCCTCCACACCCCCACCTCCCATGTTATTTGTCTAGATTATATACAAATGCTTTTAGGATAATGTTTTTTCCTCACGTAATGAACACAAGAAATAAGTAAGGAATCCACTTATTATCTTGGAAAAGATTTTCCAAGAAAACATTTTCCTTCATACCGAACACAACCTTAATTAAGAGAACATTTTCCTTCATACCGAACACAACCTTTATTGTAGTCAAGATTGGACAAATGTATCTTACACATGTAGAGATACAGGAAAAACAAAAGAATTTTATATTCATTTTTCTTCAAGCATTTGCTTCATATTTTTCTGGATTTCCATTGTTTTATTGTTATTATTCATTTGTATCGGACTTCATCTAAATGAAGCTTTGCTGGTGTTTCTTATATGCAATTCAGGTTTGGAGGTGTTAATAAGTATCGAAGAAAGATTTAAGAAGTACAAAAATGACTTGTTTAGTTATGGGAGTAGAGAATTGGATAGAGATTTGATGGACATTGAGGAAAACAACCGAATCAGTGCATCAATCTATTCCTACTTGCAGTTGTTATCAGGATATTTTGAGTTATCAGCAGCCCTAAAGACATTAGAGTACTTAATTCGTAGATACAAGTAAGCTGTCATTTTCAGTTGTTGAATTTAATGCAACACACTCTTTATTGTTGCCTCTAAATGTTTCTATACCACTTGATTTACAAACACTGCATGTTTCGTGCTAGTTACATTTGTTCTGTATCTAACTCTATTTGATTTTTCTTTCAACAGAATCCACATATATAATATCGAGGAATTAATTTTATGTGCCTTGCCTTACCATGACACCCATGTATTCGTTCGAGTTGTGCAACTAATAGACACTGGGTAAGAATGTTAATGTTTGCATATCTCATGCGGTGGCCTAGTTGATCAGATACATGAATATAACGTCTTCTGCGTGTTTCAGGAATAGCAAATGGAAATTTCTTGAAGGGGTTAAGGCTTCCGGTGCACCACTCCCTAGGAAGATTATTGTGCAACAATGTATACGTGACTTGGGGATCTTAGAGGTTTTGTGCACCTATGTATGTACTTGTCCCTTGTGTATACCTGATTGGGTTTTTTTTTTAAAAATATTTTTATTTTGATGTTTTACAAATTTTGAATGGAAAATTTTAGGTGACAACTTCAAAGAAGGTTCAGCCATCAAGGCCTGTCGCTGGTTTGTGTACAGCTGTAATATTTGAGGTCTTAGGATCACTTACTACTATAGACAGTGAGGCAGTGAGGAGAGTCCTGCCTTTTGTGGAATTTGGACTTCAACCAGGCTCCAGAGGAGGAGCCGATCTAAAGGTTAGCTTAGTAGTGGCTTCGTATGTGATAACTGTTTTTTGTTATAATTGCTGCTTATTCTTTTCCTTTTGCCTCTTGTCACTGAGGCCTCCTTAGTCTAAAGATGTCAGGCACTGTTTGATACTATAGAGTAGAGGCCAGCTTGACCTATAATGTACATACATGGAGGCTGTGATGTACCTTTGTCGTGTTTGATTGTTAGTGCTAACCAAACAAACATATATGCATGTTCTGGCCTGAGACGTAGAATTACAGTCACGTGAACTTACATCTAAGTTGCGCGGACGCTTCGTTTTTGGTGCTGTTCCCGTCTCGATACGGGTGGGATACGGGTGCAGAGTACATCGACAATTTTGGGGGAAAAAGTGAGATTTTGATTTCTCAAAATTAAAGATAAAATGGATTTAAGATAAAGGGAAATGACATACCTTCAATATAATAGTCCCTCCGTCCCAATTTATGTGATGTACTTTCATTTGGCACACATTTTATGGAATAAAGGAAGATTTTTTAATCTTACGGTCTAAAATAAGCCAAAGATATTTGTGTGGTTATAGATCATCTCGTTTTGCGTAAATGGTAAAGTTTAAAGTTAAATTGTTGCCAAATAAGTAAATATGTCATTCTTTTGGAACAGACTAAAAAGGTAAGTGAGTCATTCTTTTTGGGACAGAGGGAGTAGTATTATTGTCTCATTTTTGTTGCTTCGTGTTTCAGAGAAACCAAGAATTCAAAGTCGTGTTCTGTGTTCGGATGGTAGACAATAGCAATGATATATCTTTATAGCTCTATTTTTTATAATTTTGAATTTTCTAAGCTGAATTCCCGCACCCGTATCCATACCTGGATGCGCACCCCCGAATCTTAAAATTTAGATTTTGCCGAATCCGACACTCAGATCCGTACCCGTATCAGATACCCGCACCCAAGTCCGAGCAACTTAGACTTACATTGCTAAGTCTTTCTTGTAGTGTCCTTTTTTTGCCTATTTGATTAAATGCTTGGCACATTTTGTATCACTGTAGTTCCTTACATTCAGACATTCTAGAGTCTTCAATCCACAAAACATTCATTGATCTTGTGACTGGGATTTGGTTTGTAGGCTGGTGCTCTGATGATCGTAAGCCTACTAGCGGATAAGGTAGCTCTGTCCCCTAAGGTTGTCAAAAGCTTGATCCGTTCCCTTGCTGAAGTAGCTCGAGCAGATGCAAGAGATTCTGCTGACTTGCAGTGGTGCCGTATGTCTTTGATGACCCTAATCACTCTTGTCCAGGTATTGTTTTGTTTCATTCAATTTGGTATCAGAGGTGAACTATAATTTTATTGCTACACATGTCCAGGATCTTTAATTATATAGTTCTTGCTAATGAATGCGTGCAAGCTGGTAATGCATGGATGCATTTTCTCTTTTTCAGCATGTGTTCCCTCTGATTTGGATTAGAAAGATGGTAGTATGTGGTTCTTTCTGATATATTGTATCTTGGGTCTATGCTAAATATGCGAGTTATGTTGTGGTATAGTTGAAAGCTTTGTGGACTCAGAAGACTGATCTCTTACGCGATCACTCTGATTATTTTGTATTTTTTGTTCTTTCTCACTTATTTAACCTAAAAAGTGTCATTGTTCGTATGGTCACTGATGCTCAAGAATCAACCAAGAATTAACTGCTTGTATATATTTTGTGACAGCTAGATATCTAAACGGATAGTGACAATATTAAGTGAGCTTCAAGAGTGTCTGTGAATTATGCTTCTCTTTTTACTATCAACATTTTTTAATAGCTTTGTCTCAAAAATCAAGTTGTGAAGTGGTGGTTAATAGAGAACTATTTATTGTGTGGGTTTAAAGTGGAAACTGTTGAAAGCATCTTTATCTGTTTTATTGTTTCTAGGGGTAAATAGTGGGGTTTTATTAGTCTATTGCTGTATTCTTTTTGACACCATTTTGTTATAGATGGAAGGTTACATTGAATAGAAAAGGGAACTTTCGTGAGTTGGCCTTTTGGTTTCCCATTTCTACATCAAAATATTGGAAATCATGAAATCTGGAACAACATTGTTTAACAGGATTAGTTTTCAACATAACTCGTTGGACAGTATCCTTGCCTTTTAATATGAAGATATTTGGAATTTTATGTATTATGCATGGTTCCTTTAGAGCTTTGGATAGAACCATCTGAGATTTAAGATAAAGGTAAAAAAGGACCTTAGCTGTATCCACTTTGCTTTATGCATTGTCTTTTTTATTTATTTTTATAAGTTAATAATAGTTTTTTGTGTTCACATTTATCTTGGACTGTCATTATGATAAAATTAAGGACACACTATATGCAAGAGGGTTAATCCTTTTAGAAGTAGAGTCTTGGGCATCAGTGAAGGATAAGATTCCCAAGATGATGGTCTTTTCCTTCTCGTATTTCATTCCTTGCTTGGATATGATCCAGTGAATTGTTTTGGGCTTTTATGGTGGCTGTAGTTAGAGAAATGGATATTTATCTAGATCGCCGAGTGCTTACAGTTGATCAAATGTCAAGATGATGTTAAGAATATTACTTCCCTCATCTGTATGCGTCATTATGTCTGTCCTCTGCCCATTCTCCAGATAGAGTGTTGATTGCTGTTACCTTTCTAAAAAAAGAAGCTGTTTATCTGATTGCATGAGGAATAGAACAGGAACATATCCTTGTCTTTTACAATGTTGACAATTGGCACGCTGGTTGAATTTTGTAAGTGTTCTAGCAAATGTTATCTATGTCTCTAACTTCGTACTTCTGTTTAAATTCACTTTATGCAGTTGCAATCTGTGGAAATTATCCCCAAGAAGATCGTTGATATCCTTAAGGACATCAGGTACTATGTTGTACCCTGCTCATGTACCAAACACATAGTAGACCCTATGTTACCTTGGTTGGAAATCTATAACATTCCTCTGAATCCTGTTTCTGACTGTTTGTCTAAAGGGATATTTCGGGACTTCTTAGTGAATTGGTAGAGGAGTTCAACACAGAGAAATTTCTGGCCTTGTTTTTGGACTCTCTTGTTGAGTACAGGTGGGAATGGCTGCTTTACCTGCTCAGGAGTTTTACTATTTGCTAGACCTACTGGTTTAATGTTTTATGTTTTGTAGTTGTTACGATGATCTCTGCAAGGGAACTCTATTGTCTATAGTAGAGATGGTTCATTTAAAAGACTTTGTAGCTCGTATTGTCTCAAAGCTGCTTAACACATCTTTGAGGATATTGAAGGACAATGATTCAGCAGCTGCAGATGCAGGTTTGCTTTGTTTTAAGATTAGCATGCGTGCCATCTATTCCATCCTATTGCATTTAAAATATATTTATTAATTTTGCCAACACGATGTGCATAAATGTCATATATGCTATATAGTTGAGTAGGCACACACTGTCTGACTGTTTGCTAATTTAAATTTTACTAAATGTCGATAAGAGGGAAAAATGTACTTGTGTACAAAGAAAAGAAGCAAGAGAGGGGGAGGGGGGATAAGTGGCAGAGTGGATATGAAATGATTAACTCCCATTCTTTTAGGTGGTGACCTTTTTACCTTCTAATTTGGGGTGGTTAAAGGGGTATTATGGGAAGAAGCATGTAAGTGTTACACTACTAACTTCGCTCACCCATGATGATGAAGATTCTGATGTTCTGTAACTGCATATTATCTGAATAAGCACAAAATTCTCAGATCCTCTAGATTGTTGAATAATATTTCTTTTTCATATCATTCTATGCTTATAATTGTTAGGGAGCCGGTGCAATCTGATATTGGTTTCTCTCCTTAAGAAATATCTGTTTGAGTCACGTGAAGCTGTCAACAGATATATTGAGGTTCGTTTTCTTGCGTGTCTCTCCGCATCTTCCGTGGTTTTTGATCCTTATCTTATTTATGGGGCAATTGTGTAGTTTAATGTAAAATATCTTATTCTTCTTTGCGTGCAGGATATTAAACTGCGGTCCAAAAATGACTATGAAATAGTTATCAGGATGTTGAACTGTAATTTGGATCTTTCACATGAAATTTCTAATTCAAAAGTTTGGTTTGCCATGGAACATCCAAAGGTACCTTTGTTTTCCTTTCCATATTATGTATTTCTATCCTGATGGCTTCACGCTTTGTGCTGGCTACTTCCCTCTTATATTTTGCTTGTAATTGCTGTGTTGATTAGAAGTAAAAGAAAAAAGATATTTTGCCAATTCAAAAAAAAGAAAAGAACAGAGATTTTACACTTCGCTGAAAGATATTTTGCATGAGTACGATTGGGAGCAACTTTGATTGTCCCCCTGATAATGATAATGATGATTTGGAGCAATCTTCAAAGCAGCAGCACATGGTTGGCAGTAATAGGATCTTTTCCACTAAATGGATCAGAATGGGTACATATTCGAACCCATTGTTAAGTTTTATAGCTGCAAGAAGAACAACCCAAGTTCACAAAAAGAAAAAAACAGACAGAAGGATAGCAGCTAAGTTGCATTGCAGTTGGCATTTTGAGTTCAAGAGTTAGCCAGAAAATGTAGTCAGCCATCTTCTGATAAGAAACTTCACCAACACAGATTAATTCTTCAACTTATTAGTGATATTGATGTTTGGAAGAAGTGCAGTGATTTTCTTTAATATTGATCTCGCTGAAAGAATAGTTAAGGCACCGAAAGCAGGGAGAGAGGGAGCTGTTACAGTTCTCTTATAATACAATATAGACAGTTTCGTTATCACAAAAAGGTCTGTACTTTGTAATTATTGTTCTAAAGAATAGATGATCATGTGCCTGTACTTTGTAAATGTTGTTTTATAGAATAGATCATGAGTCTGTGCTTTGTACTTGTCGTTTTAAAGAATTTTTGATCAAACCCAGTTAATTTTGGTGCAAACTATTATTTACACATTTATGTGTTTTTCTTGCAGGCAGAGGTCCGACGATCTGCTCTTCTTGGTCTGGATATGCGTGGTATGTTGAATGTTGAAGCAGCTGATTCTCAGGTAATGCTTCATTCCTTTAGTCTAAGATATATTGTACTCCCTTTCCCACTAGTTGTCCTCTCTGGTTTTTAACCTCATCCGGAGAGTTTTAATCTAGATATGCTGTACTCTGATAGATCATAAGCAAAATTAGTATTGTTAGTTTGTTACCCTCTAATAAAAAATGGACCTTGGGCCTAACTCAACCCTAAAAACGAGCTCAAGAAGTGAGGATTGCTTAAGACTGTATAAAGAGTCCTTCCCATTCCTAAACAGCAGATGTGGGAACTCAACACCCCACACCCGGGCCTACCGGAGCATGGATAATATAGTATGGGGCTCAACATTGGGTAAACCAAGGATAGGGAAGTTCATGACTTTGATACCACGATGAGAAAATGGACTTTGGGCCTAATTTAACCCTAGAAGCTAGCTCATGAGGTGACAATTTCCCAATAACCATATATGGAGATCAAATCCTTTGTCACAACCTATGTGAGACTGGCATTGCGCACGCTTAGGCCTGTACATCGGGAGCGTGAAAAATTTAGTGTGGGGGCCCAATATCGGGTAAACCAAGAAATAAGATGGGTCCGACTCTCTGATTTCATAATAAGAAATGGACCTTTAGCCTAACTAAACCCCAAAAGCTAGCTCAAAAAGTAAGCATGGCCTAAGATCATATAAAGAGACCTTCCCATCCCTAAATAGCCCATGTGAGAACTGAACACTCCTTTGTGTGATGGTGTCTGCAGAGCTTTAGGTTTCTCGCGATTGAGCTGTATTCTGAATTACCTAGACACTGAGCAGACCTTCAGTTTTTATATATACTCCTGTCGAACTATTAACACGAGTAATTGGAATATGTCTCCTGTGAGGACTTCATCCTTGGATCATTCTTACCATAAGTGAAATGAGATAGTATGTTGAGGACAGTTGATCTCTTTCTGATATTCTATGTATCTTGTTGAACATCAAGCACACTCCTAATATTTTGGTTGCTAATGCTAATTTCCGCAGTTGGGACGTTTAGTGCATTACAACACATGCCTTTTATACTGAAATGAGGAAGACATGCTTTTGTACTGTGTTTGGGATGCTCTAATCTTGCATTTTTAGAAGTATGTGTTAATTGGCCCCATCTGAATCGGTTGAAGGATTGATGCTCTAATTACTGGGATGTGACTTTGATTGTTTGATTGTTGCATGCACCTTTTCAAATAATTGTAGTTTGGAGGTTTAATTGAATTGTTATGCTAGCTTCTCTATAATTTGGTGCTCGTATATTCTGCATGAATCTATTGTATGAGGTGCATTGAATTAGTCTATTGATTATGTCTCTTCACACTTCATTTTTCTAATATACTGCTCTTCCATTCAGAGATTTGGCACCATTCAAGATGCTGTACTACGCCGGCTCTGTGATGAAGATTTGACTGTTGTTCAGGCAGCTTTAAACCTAGAGGCATTGCCCGAAATAATAAGTGCTCCACTTCGTATTGATGCAGTCAGGAATGTGCTCCAAAGATGCATTAAGATATTATCATCAGGTATCTTAACTTCTGCATTTGGTGTATTTTGTCCTAAATTGGACATATATGTGCAACATGTTTTACATTAACTATTCAAATTACAGGTGCATCTCGTGGTGCCTCTCTGGCGGTTGACATTGCTCTGTCTTGCCTCCAGCATGCTGCGACAGGTTTGCCAGATGAGGGTGAATATGTGAAGATGGTGGCGACATTAGTTTTCCCCTTTATTATAATAATTCCAAAGGTTTCATATAAGAGTTTCATCTGTTTCCTTTTAGCCATGGATCTCGCATAATTAGATTGCTCATTGTTTTATTCTTTTCTGATACTTAATACAGACCCAAAGATTAAATTTGAAAGCTCTTGAAATGGCCAAGCAAATGAAGTGGACTTTCTATGAGAATCTGGTCAGTGTTTCTCTACTGGATAAGGTAATGGTTTGTATCATATTGCTGTGCATCTCTTTGTTATTGCCGTAGAACAATTCAATTGCCGTAGAACAATTCATCAGATAAAGGATAAGATTGGCTGTCTACATTTTGAATTTTGAAACTTCAAATAGGTATTTTAAATTTGAGTTCCCAATTGTGCTCAATTTATCGCATATTGTGATTTATCTGTCACTGTAATTTTTCTGTAGAATCTGAACATTTTAATCTTGCTGGTCATAAACTCCAGCTGCTATTTAATTTTGCAATGGGTTTCAGTTTATTACTTGTTTTTTATGTTCAGATGTAAAAATGTGTGTGTGCGTGTATAACATAATGTTACCAGAAATCAACTATATGACTTGTGAGCTAACAAATAAATGTTTACAGAAGCCTATTCCATTTACAATTAAACAATGTCTTTTTTCTTTTACTCTGGTGGGGACAGAGGAGGTTGACTGGGATGCCAGAAGGATTTTGTCGCGAAAAATCTTCAAATGAACCTCCTTGGGGGGCCCGTACTTGTTCTTACATAATTTGGTCAAAAATTGAAGGATCATTGAACTAATCTTGTATTTTTTATTTATATTTAGAAATTAGATTCTGGGAAAATATCCTCAATCAACGCGGAGAACATTAATGCGCTAGCAAAAGCGTTGTCAATATATCCCGAGGAATATTTGCCTTGGCTGGTAGAATGCAGCAAAACCTTGGAATTATCAAAAACTTTGTTCTTATTGGTGTTGTTGCAATCTTTCACACTGCTGGAAACAGGTAATTTTATGACTATGGTTTGATGCTCTGGGTTGTGCCTCTTGATGGTTTAAGCAAGTGTAAAATAAATACTCCCCCGATCCCAGTTTATGTGGCACCGTTTGACTTGACACAATTTAATTTAGAAAGGAAGACTTGAAATTTGTGATTTAAAACATACCTTAGACATTTGTGTGGCTATAAATCATCTTATTAAAAGTAAAAGGGGAATTTTAAAGTTAAGCTTTTTCTAATTATAGAAAGGTGACTTTCTTTTTGGGACAACTTAAAAGGAAGGGTGCCACATAAATTGGGATAGAGGGAGTACCAAATTTGCATGCCTATATATCTCTGTTAGCGCATGTCTAAGGGATTAACCTACCCCAAAAGGAGCAAAATGTTCAGACTTGATTATTCTTTTTTTGATAACTGAGAATCCCTGAGGGTCAGTGCCACATGGTTAGAAACTCGGTGGATAATGGGTCCTTGGGGATTTCTCGATTATAAAAAAGAAGAAGATATGGATCATTCTTGTTTTTTTTTACCTTTTTAGAATCGCCTAATGTGGCAAAATGGAAAATAGAACTTTGTTGGTATGTGATTAGTCTTAGTATATGGGGCTATTTAATTACACCTGCGATGGAATAAATCGTGGCAATCTGGGTTGAAGATGTTGAAAATAATGGCAAGGCCTTTCTTGAAAAAGGCTAACAGCGCCTTACCAAAAACAAAAGCTGCAAGCTAAAGTTATCATAAGATCTTTTTACACAGATGTTAACAATTTTGAACATCCAGAAACCTAAGAAAAGAGACCAACTTCTTTTCCCAACAGTCTTTTTAATTTATTTTTTAATACTACCATTTTTATTGTAAAATTCAAATTGCAATGCAATGCTCAAATTTCCTTTCTTGTGCTTAACATTTTGAACCAAGGAACTGCACCCGAGGATCCACCATGCAATTGGTTGTTTTTTTAAAGCCAATTCTTTAACGAAATTTTGATTATTCAATCAGTATGTGTGGCAACAGGAGGGGAGGGGGATAAATGTAATTAAGGTGTTCAATTTAATCCCACTCGTTGGGAAAATATACAATGCAAATAGGGTAAAACAAACTTTTAATTGTATGTATATACATTGATGAACCCCCTTAATATAATTGAATCTTCTCCTGTAGTGGCAAAGGGTGTTCAATAATAATTGCTTTCCCAGTTGTATAGATGATTGGGTGGAGTTTGTAGAGAATCATATTTTGTAGATGGTATACCTCTTGTATACAGCCAGTTTGTCCATGTTTATGAATGAAAACACATTTACTTGATAAAAAAAGTAATAATAATTGCTTTAAGTCACAGGTTCATATTCCTAGTATTGTGTTCTTGCATTTTTTTGAAAATGTTGCATTCTTGCATCTTTTTAAAATCTCCTCATTAGAATTTCCGGCTCCGCTACTGATTCAAATTTCAAAAACTCAGAAAGACTATACAGGCCAGGTGTAGAGTGAGTTGAAAAGATACAATTCTAATGATAGATTACTGCAATACTGTTTTGGAAAATGTTGTGTTTACTTTCGGCTCCTCCCCTTCTTTGTTAGGAGATGGTCGATTTTCAATTTTCTTTGGCATTTGCTTTCCGATCCTCCGAATGGAGTGGGAATTGCTCGAGTCTGCAGGGAATATTTCAGAAGAGGTAGCTGATATTAGTTTTCCACCATTGACAGCAGTATGTAATTGTTGCTTGGTTTATGGCACTATCTTTTGCTAATCACCTACCTTACACAATGACAGTTCAACCCAGGATTATGGGAGGGAGACATTAATGGACTCATTGGACAGATGGTTGCTACCAACCCGAAAGCACTCAATGGTGAAATCATGACTTGCTTGTTTTGGAGACTGCTTGGGTCATTTAGTAAAGTAGCAGCTGAAACAGAACCTTTGGTTGGTTATTTTTTTGTTTTGACCATCTTTATTTTTCCCGCTTTTTTGTCACCTGATGTGTTTCCTCTCCTTTTGCAGGATAAGAATGAGAACTGGTTATGCTGCTTTCGGGATCTGTTTGTCTTTATTGTATCCCGTACGCACCACGTCTTTAAGAAACATCTGTGCAATGTTGTTTCAAAATGCAAGATCCAGACATCACACTTCCTCTCAGAGTTCTTTACTGAAGAAGGTTTTCTTTTAACTTCTTCATCATTCTGTATTAGTGTTTTCATTGCCAACCCATTTTTTGTGTACCTCTCTTGTAATTTTCATCCGTCTTTCCTTAACAAGTAATATCTTGAAACTTGAGAATATCAATTCCTGGAAAGGCACCTTTCTTAAATGTGCTGTTAATAACTGCTGTTTTCCCTTGTCATGACACACTGTTTAGTCCATTTACTTCTCTCTAAGTTCCTTAGAGGGAGGTTTAGAAACTTTCCTTTAAATTCTTGTTTTTTCGCTAAGCCGTCTTGCTATTACAAAATTTACCTTAACATCCCTCTCTTTTAGTTAACAATTAAGAAAGTTCCTTTCCTGCAGTATTCGTTCATCTTGTTTTAAAGGAACTCATATGTTGATGTTTAGCTTATCAATTCCTGGATAGGCACTGACCTGACCGTTACTGCTAATACCAGTGTGCTCAGTAATGGTGGCAATTTTTGGTTCAAGTTTGCATATTTACTTTCATTTCTTATTGGTAGTTTCATTTGATATTAAGGCCCTTGAATTGCAATCTTTTCTGCTCAAAACGAAATGGTTGCTGTGCAAGCTCTTAAATAACATTAGTATCTAAAAGCAGCTGTTGAATACAAGCATGTTGAAGTTACATTCAACCTTATCTACAATGTGTAAATTTAGATACGAGTGACACTAGTAAATTTTTCAATAAAATATCTGAAGTTCGTTCAAGTTCTCTGGAGGAGAATTGTCAATTTGTCTCCGGGGAATTGATCCATCACCTCTCCTTTGCTCAGTAAAAAATATTTGTGTTACTTTCTCTGCCTGAATTTTCCTTGCATGGCACAAAACCCTAATCCATTCCATGTTAAAATCTGTATTTAATCGATAAAGTAAAATCAACCCAACAAAAAAAAGAACATTGTCAATTTTTTGGGGGAGTTATCTAGATAAAAAATTGGGGAGATGTTGCACTGAAGTTTGTAAGGATAAACTTTGTGCATCTTGTATGGTCTCTCAAGGCTAATTTTGAGCTCTGCACATCAAGGAAACAAAACGGATGAAAGGCAAAGATACAGTCTGGGATAACTGTAGAATGTGGTTGAACTTCCTAATTTTGCCAACAGTGGGAGATCTGATGAAATTTAAGCTGAATTTCTGAAAGGGTTATTTCAGAAAAGGAGCCCGTGTCAGTTGCTTGAATAGTAGATAGTTATGATGGCACTGATGCATATGTGATGTGTCACGACCCGACCCGTCGGGCCGTGATTAACGTCCTAATTGGACGTCATTACTGACTTGACACTCTTAATCCAATTAATACAGATGTCTACATAAATTTCGGCAGCAAACACTGCTTTTACAACATATCCCTAAAAACGGACGAGCCGACAAGGCTGCCAAAACAACATCACGCGCACAAAGGCATAAGTCAAAATACGCAAGTCGGCAAGGCTGCTACTAAATAACGACATCAAAACCCAAAACAAAGTACAAACATCCAACCCACAACTGTCTACAGACCTCTAAGTGAGTAATACTGACATATGACGGGACAGGACCTCGTCGTGCCCAAAATATACATAAGTCTGAAAAATAAAGGTCTGTACCAAAAATAGCTGGCTCCGGAAGAAAGGAGCTCTCCAACTGCTGTACAAAATCCTAGACTGGGGGGTCACCTATCTGAACTCCTGAACTGCGGCATTTAACGCAGCTTCGAGGAAGGGGTGACGAGATAATGTACTGAGTATGTAAAACATAAAATATCAGAAAGCGATTAACAATCGTATTAAGTAAAATAGAGTCATCAAACCGTATAAAATCGAGAATCATGGATCGAAAGCATATCATGTATCTTGAATCATAAAACATCGTGCTCATGTCAGACATAAAAATCAGAAACATGTCTCGCCTCTATGGAGGACTCGATGGAATCAGATTCTGCAGCGTAACATGTCTCGGCCCTCTAATGAGGGACTCGATGTAATCTGTATATATATATATATAACGTGTCTCGGCCCTCTAGTGAGGGACTCGATGAAATCTGTATCTGGCTGTGCACGATCATGATCTGGCCCGGGACTCAGTGGAGTGAAATAGTAACACTTAGCACGAGTAGATATCATGAGCAACTGTATGCGATTGAAATCATAATGTGACTCTCAATAAAAATTACTATCATAAACTCTGTTACTGAAACCATAACTAGTAAATAATCATTTTTAAAACTGAACTGGTAGGAGTTAAGTACGTATGCCGTACTTTACTAAAAATCATGCCAAAAGAAAGAAAGAAAGGTCTTACATACCTCTTAGGCGAACTAATCAACTTGGTATTAAAGTATTCCTCGTCTAGTACTTCAACCTATGATAAGGAACAACATGCTCGTCAATTCTATGGTTCCTAATGTAAGTTATATGCTTAAAGACTCCCTTATTTCAACAAATATTTGGGCAGCATTTCCTTTGTTTATGTGCGTATCCACAATTTTCCAATAATCCAAATCAACCAACAATTCAACTCCAGCTACAATCCAATCAACCAACAATTCAATTCAAACCAACAATTTAATTCAAACCAACAATTTTCCCTTTATTCCAGAATATATAAAATTAACACCTTTCTTACACTTAATCCTTTCGAGGCATGTATAGGTATCTTATTGCAATACTTATGCATGTTTGTAGCTTATTTACATACTAGTTTAGCCCGTAATACATTATCGAAATTTTCAACAATTTCTATCAACTTTCCGGTCATATCAACATTTTACAATTCCAAAGCTTTTTCCAAAATTCCTTACTTTCCAATTAATCTCCCAACAACTTTAACTTTAAACATCAAGGTTTCATCTAAATTTTCACATGCAATTAGTAATAACATACCAACACAATTACTCAATTCCAACGTACGCCAAGAATAGGTTCTAAATCGGTGTATATATCCTTAATACAATCACATGCATTTCATATTTCCAATTCCATCTTAACACCAATTTATATCTTCAACTACAACAACATGCAATGTCATTAAACTATAAAAGAAGAATTTTATACCTCGACTGGTCCAAAACAATTCCCAAAACGTGATCGTCCAGATTTTTGCCACTGCTTCGTCGACTGAACTTGTAACGTCGATAACTCTCTACTCCAGTGTCCTATCGACGAGCGGTTTGTTGCGTTGGAAACTAGACTCGACGAACTTCATTTTAGGCTTTTGAAACACCCAAAACTCCTAATATGTTAGGAGATATTCCCTTCCAAATTTGACTAGAAATCTGCCAGTAACCAGCGATTTTCTGTCCATTTTTCTTTCACAAAATTCGATTTTTCTTCGCCAATCTTCACTTCTTCAACCCCAATCCAACATGCAATAATTCTACTATGTTAACCCAACATTCTTACACCTTTTCTTCAAGAAATCTTGTCCAAAAACCCAAGAACCCACTGCCCTAAAATTGGCAGAAATGCCGAGAACTCCCCACTGTTTTGGGTGATAATTTCGCCTCAAAATGGTGGGATAATTTACCCCAAGAAGATGGAATAACAAGCTAAATTTTCTTTGCAAAGGGTGGGGTTTTTCGTTCAAGAAGGGGGGAGAAATGGGAGCTTAAAAATCTGATTTTGTTTTGTGGAAGAAATGAAGGTTTTAGAGGAGTTTTATCAATTTTCAGATTTCTAAATAATGCACTAAGACCCCCTTAAAAGCCACACTTTGCCCCCTCTAAGTATTTATTTAACTAAATCAACCCCCACTTCTTTTAATCTAATTTCCCATTGCCTTAATTTCTTATCATCGTACCTTTTAAATACCTTACTAACTCATAACGGAAAAATACATATTTATTTATACCACCATTTCTAAAGAGATTTCCGGCGTCACATTCGTCATTGCCAAAAAAATTAAGTCGTATTAGTACGTAAAATATATGTAATTTCGAAAATTGGGAATCTCAATCCTTAATGACGTTCTAAATCTTTGTCTTATCATACGAGGTGTAACATGATGTTTATGGAGTTGGTGAGGATGTCCATTCTGGTGTAGAACTATCTGGAATTTCCCATTCACTGCTCCTCTACGATCTTTCTTAAGGATTTGTGTTACTGTTTTACTATATTTTTGGATGTTTTGATCCCGCAGGTGTTTCTGCTGCTGTCCTTATTGGAAGTCTTCAAGTTTTCACATCTCTTTGCGCTCGTGCGGATGAGTGTCTCACTTTTCAACTCTTTGCTGAATTTCCCGCGATACTTGTTTCTCTATCAAGTGATAACCAGGTTTTGCATTTAATTCTTAAATCTAAACTGTTCAGCTAAACAACTCAAGACTATTTATTAGAATATTTTCACGTTTCTCTCTTTTGTAAAAAGAAACACATTTTAGCTTGTCTTTTTATCGTAGGAAAGGGGGAACCTGCTTTTTGCTTTTGATGGTGTTCTGTTTCACATTTGAAAGAGACATACTTTTCTCTATGTAGGATGTGCGCACAGCAGCAATGAACGCCATTGAAGGACTTCTATCCTTGTGGTCACACGTTAATTTATCCAGATTTAAAAATGGTATTCCTCTCTGGCAGAAGTCAGTTAACTCTCGTCTACTTCTTGTATACCCCACTCCTGTACGGGGGATTTTCCCACATCAACAAAATAGTAACCCCCAAGGAAAGAAGGTTATCCAGTGATGTATTTCTCTTCCATATGGCGTTAACATTCTGCAAAATGACAGGTCTTCATGCTATCTGGGTTAATTTTCTGGGAGAACTATTGGGCTTAATGGTTCAGCACAAGAGATTGCTAGTATCAGACAAAAATGTCCTCTCATCATTGTTTTCATCATTGCTCGGCAACTCCAACGATTCTCTCTTAGTGCAACACAATATTGGAAAGAGGTTTGGCTCTGTGCTCCTATAACACCCATCACTCTTGAAGTAAATGTTTCATTCTTTGATCCATTTTGTTTTTTGGTCTATTTTAAAAAAAGATAGATTGGTTTCTTTTGTGGTCTGCGGGTGGGGAGTGGGTTTCAGTAACTTAGTTGAGTATGCTAACAGACTTAAAGTAATGTTATTTTCTGGTATTGACATGGACTCACAAATTACTATTCATAAGTTTTCAAGAGTATCTCGCTGAAGAATTTAATTGTAATGATTGTTGTACTACAGCTTTGTTGTTGGCTTGTTGCAATCTGATGTAAAACAGGACAGCATAAAAGATAGAAAACGGATAGAAATTGGGAGTTGTTTTGAGGATAGGTTTAATTCTACTCAAAAAGTTAAATGGAGTTGTATTGTACACTTCTATATTTGGTGTAAAGAAAATTGTGTAGAGGAAGTAGAACATTTCATCGTCTAGGTTCTATGTAAATATTTTTAGCTTTTCCTTGGTTCTAGAACTTTTTGGGATCTCCAGCATGCCCTTAATGCGGATGAATACACCATTCTGTTTCAAAATAAAAGAAAATGGATAGAAATTTTAAAGCTAGACACAAGTAGAATCAAAGAGTAGGCAAATAATTAGATTGATAAAAAGTAAATTACCTCTTAGATGGGATACCCCCTCAAGAAGATGGTAATTCCTCTTGCAAGTTCCTCACCAAAAGTTGGAAAATATCTGAAGGCATAGTGAATTTTCACCATTAAGATTCATACATTCAACCAAGTCTAATGAAAATTGAGTGCTAAAATTACTATTTATACTAGTGTCTAACCAAGATCTAACTACTGCCCAAAATGCGGTAAAACCATTGCTAAAAATGCAATTTATCCGTTTCTGAAAATCTGGACTTTTGCTGGACTCTCATGATTGTGCTCATGAATCCGCGGTTGCAGCTTCTAATCTTTTACGCTTGTGGTGACTCAGCTGGCATTCACGGTCGCATAATGACATCGCGCTCGTGGTTTCTGTGTGTCCAAGCCTGGCTGTAGCTTCATGCATTCTTGATCCTCTTTGTGACCCGAGGCTTGTCTCTCCCCCTTCAAACATCCATTTTAGCATATTTTGAGCCTTGAGATCCTCCTTCCATGCTTCCTTTAAGCTCTCCAAGTTCTTGATGTTCGGATGGAGGCTTCCAATCTCGCAAGTGTCATTACATCACAATCTCTATATCTATAGGTGTTATCCCTGTGGATACAGCAGATAAAACTAAACTAACAGGCTTGATGGGCTCAAAGTTATTTTTTAGTTGTAAATGCTTAAGTTCCCAGTTTGTTTCATTAGAACTCATTTAGGAGTAGTGCTATCACCTCGTGAGGTGTGGAGGTCTGTAGGATTTTGCATATGTGTCCTTTCTGTCTAGTGCAAGATAGGATGCGTATGTTCTCTTGCTGAATGCCGTGGTGCTACGGTCGGAGTTTTTCATTTTCTCAGATCAATTGGAGTTTGATTTATAGTGTGTTCATTTCTTAGTCTCGCTATCATTGATAAGAGATTTCAGTTCATGCACTTGGTTTTGATAAGATGTTTTTTTCGTGTTCTACCATTTAAATGCTTTACCCCATGTGTTCCATTTTTATGCCACTCTTTTCTTTTTGGTAGGTATTTAGTTTCTTGGTATTGTTTTGTTCATGTCCAAAGTGGAGAGCTTTACGTGGTTTTTGGCCTATAAATTAGAGAGGATAAAAAACCACAGAGGATATGGAGAAACAACCAAGAAAAACGAACCTCAATATATCTGTTGACAGCTTCACGTGACTCAAGCAGATACTTCTTAGGGAGAGAAATCAATATCAGATTGCACCGGCTCCCTAACAATTATAAGGATAGAATGATATGAAAAATAAATACAGGCTAGCAAAATCAGAAAGAGAAATATTATCTAAGAATCTACAGGATCATTGTAGTCTTATCAGATGTCAGCATCATCTTATGTACAGTCACTGTTTTGAAATATGCTGGCATTAATGGAGGTTGCTTATTTTTGCTTTTGCAGATTTGATCAGACAACTAAAGATGAAGTCCTGGCTTTCTTGATAGGTTCCGCCTTTAAATTTTCTGCGTACACAAAGGTTGGCCTTCTTATTATGTTTATAGTTTATACATGCAATGTTTTGTTTTCTTTTGACCTTTGCTAACTGTCAAAATTTGTATACAGCTGAAGATTTTGTCGTTGCTCAAAGGCGTTGGAGATAGGGTACTACGTGTTAATGGTGTTGAATCATTAATGCTTGATCTTCTTGATAGACGCCAGAAATGGCATATTGGGTTTGACAAGTCATGCCATAAGTTGTCACAAGTTGAAGTCACCATTCTCTGTCTTCTACTGGAGGTAAAATTCTAAAATATATATTTAACTTCTAAGCTCCTATTTTTTTGATCTAAGCTTCTCAAAAATATGACATGGATTGTCGTTGTTCATAGATGTGTATAAAGCCTTCTACTACAAATGTCAGTGACCTTGACGTCTTGGACCCTATATTGAAAGTCTTGCAGGTTAGCTGGCCTTTGTCCTCTACCCTCCCACCCTTTGAACACGAACCTATGTAAATTTGTATATTTCGATGAATCTTACCCTTCCAAGAAATCTTCTGATAGTATGCCATACTTTCTGGCTCTAGGTCTGCAACATGTCATCCGGAGACCCTGCTGTTCTGAAGCCTTGTATGACTGTCCTGGGGGATCTTAGCAATTCCTTCTATGCAAGTTTGAAGATTGAGACTCAGGTTAATGACTTTTTCTTTTCCTTCTATGCAAGTCTGAAGACTGAGATTCAGGTTAATGACTTTTTTTTTTGATAAGGTAGACTCAGGTTAATGACTGATCATTTATTACCTTGCTCTATGTCCAGAGGCTGATCTGAAGCAGTTTTTCTTTTCACTTGTTTTCTCATGGATTCTTAACATAGCCGAGCTAAAGGACTTTGATATTAAGAAGAATAAAAAAGAGCTGATCATATATGATAATAATACTCCATTACTTCCATAATTATACGTTTTCTATTACTTTGGCTATTATATGTATACATATTCTTTTTTATTTGGCTATTTTGCACATATGAAGTCTGTTGTTTTGATTATCTCTTTCTGCGTGTCCATGTACCTGATGTATACCTGATAAAGTACTCACACTGCTCGAACATGATTCAGGATTTTTTTTGCCATTTAAACAATCTGGGAACTTTCATCGAGTCTAGAGAGTATTTTAAGGGTTTACATGTGGTATATGCATTGTAAGCCTGCATTTACGTTAACCTTCTTTGTGTTTGTGTAAGCTTTATAATGCAGCACCATTTTCTTAGTGTCTATGGCAATGTAGTTGGCCTCCTTGAAAAGGACAAGAAGGGGAAACTATAGAAAAAAGTTGATTTCTGGCACTCTCTTGTTTTTATAGAAAAGAGGGAATAAACGGTTTAAGATGGAGAAAGTCTTCTCCATCACTCATAGATTCTCTTCTCAATTGCTTGATAAATTAATGCAATTTTTCCAATTTCATGCTGTCTTGGCTTCTTTTTCCACTTCTGCTACTACTAAATTCTTTAGTACGTGGGTAGTGCATAGGAGGAAGTTTCTCCTCTATTATAATATTTTTTTTCAATTTCTTAAATATGGATGCTTCATTCTTCACACTATCCAGACTTCTTTTTGTTGATATGAATACTATCTAGACTTCTTTGACTATTTTTGCTGCTACTCTCTTTCTTATTTCCGAGGGTAGAGTGCATTAACTTGTTTCCTGAAAACTTGTATGTGTCGATGTCATTGATCATGGTTTGAATTTTCAGGATCTTGTCTTTCGGCATCTTGTGTTCTTGTTTCGCAGTACCAATGGGGATATACAAAAAGCTACAAGAGAAGCCCTGCTTCGCATTAATGTATGTTCCTAACTTTCTTCTCATCTGATTTGGAGTGATTGTTCGCTGTCCAAGCATGTTCCGAGTTTCAGAATATCTGGTACCAATGACTATGTTCACAGCTTGGCCATCATAATATCGTCGATGTATAACGTCCTGCAAATTTATGGCTCATTATGTGTTACAGTTTTAACAACAGAAGCCACCCTTGTAAAGAAGATTAAGCATGCTGGACTTGTAAATCCACTCTGTTGCTCTCTCGTTTGTTTAATTGGTGCTAAATCATCTTGTAGTCCTGCTAGGGAAGGGTAGTGTATCTTCCATCTGCCCTAAATTCAGCAATAATGTTTAGGGCTTTGTTCTTCTTCTTCTTTTGCACGCCCTATAATTTATGACATTTTACTATGTAAGGGTGATTTGTATTTTTGCTAAAATTTGAAATAGTATTTAACTAAAGAGATGCTGATGCTTACCTCATGCTGTTTTTTTGCTTCGTTATCTTGTATTTCAAAATATTTTATATGGACAACATAACATGCTAGTTGTACACCCGGATAGAGACTTCTTATTTGTCTGACTTGATTACATATGACGAGTGGAGTCTCTGGTATTTTTGTATCGTGCTAGGACTTTGTTGGCCACTGCCTGGTAAGACTAACCGGAGCACTTCAAAATTGTAGAATTTAGTCTCTGATTAGTTTTTCTTTATAATGCAATGCACTGGCCACTGATTAGCTAGTGGGGACTGACTGAATTCTTCTTCCAGATCACTTGTTCGATTGTTAGTCGGATTCTTGAGTTCATTTGTGAGCAGAAAGTTTCGTCAATTGGGTCAAGGCATGAAAAGAAAAGAAATAAAGGAATTACTTGCAATAACCGCAATGTTTGCCTTGATATTATTCCGGGAGGTGGAAATGTTGTTGCTTTTGTTGGTTCTCTGCTTGATGTGTTGCTGTTAAAGAAAGACATGGACAACAGGTCAGTTAGACTTGTCATACTATCATCTTATTGACTTGTCCATGATTAGTGCAGCAATGTGACTAACCTACCTTTATAGATACCCTTGTTTATTACTATTAACGATATCAATTAATCATTTTGTAGAGCTTCTCTCATTTGTCCCTTATTCAAGCTACTTCACAATGCCTTCATTGATAATGAGTGGATTCATGTGGCTGCCAACCAGGACGATTTACATTATCATGCTTCATCTGAAAACTCTCAGAGCATTTCTGATGCGGCAGTTCACATCCAACAAGAGTTGCTTCTTATCTTGGAAGACATTACTGCTAGTGTCACATCTGAGGTTTTACTAGGGCCCCTTTTTGTCTAAATGGTGTTCTACTGAGTTACTTTGGGTTTCCTTATCCACATTTACTTATGCGTTTTGTCAGGATGAGAATTCTATGAACTTTGATGTGGAGCTCCTCATTAAGTGTGCCCGTTCTGCAAGCAATATGGTCACACGCAATCAAATTTTCTCATTGTTATCTGCTATTTCCAGAGCTAAGCCAGACAAAGTTTTAAACCATATCTTGGAAATTCTTCTTGTCATTGGGGAATCTGCCGTCACTCAGGTCTTTCTTTTGGGCTTATGAAGTTTTTCCTTTTCCTTTGCTTCTATTTTTCAGTGCTCCTGTGTTCCAATAACTTTTTTGAATTTATGCGTCAAATTTGACTTCGGAAAATTGAGCACCATCTCACACTAGAGTCATATTGGTCTGCATGTTGAAACTGTAGATGAAATTAGAAGTTCAAAATTTTTAAAATTGGACACTGCATTATGGTAATGATGTGTATATATTTATGTCATATCTCTTGAGAGATTTTACATCTTTAAATTCTCTTTCTACAGTGGGACAGCAATTTTCAACATATATTTGAGGACCTTATATCTGCGGTTGTACCGTGTTGGATGTCTAAAACTGACAGTGCCGACGCATTGCTTCAGGTAATATGGGCTGCATCCCCCTTATCAAAATAAAATGAAATAAAAGATATGTGCAGCATCCCGAGGTAGATGCCATAACTTCATGGAACTTTGTACTAATGCTGTAAATCTTTGCTTTTCCAGATCTTTGTAAATATTCTGCCTCAGGTCTCTGAACACCGGAGGATTTCAATGATTGTGCATGTTTTGAGGTATATAATTCAAATTTGGAGCTGTAGTGTGTTCTCTGGCTGCATCATTTTCTTTAATACTATTCTCTTGCAGGCATCTGGGTGAAAGTGTTAGTTTAGGATCATTGCTCTACCTCCTATTTCGTTCACTAGTTGCGAGGAACTGCTCCTCCCTGTGTGACAGAAGTGATCCATCTTTCAGTTACTCAATTTCCCTCATAACTACGCAATGGGAATATTTATACGCTGTGAATTTGTTGGAAAAATATTCGTGCACAGTATGGCTTCCCTCACTTTTGATGCTTCTTCAGCGAATAGTAGTTGGTGACAGTGATGCAACACTCTTCATGGAGCTGCTAGTTGCAATGTATTTCATTTCAAACAAACTCCAAGATCCTGAAATTGCTTTTAAGCTTGATTCAGGGGAAGATTCCGACAGCATTCAGGTTTGTATCTGTTGTAATTTCTCTTGCACTACTGTTTAGTAAATGTTTGATAATTCTCCTTACCTCTTTATAGCTGAATAGTGTGTGAGTGCTTCATAATGTGAGGAATGATTCTCTTGTGTTCATGCAATGAACTTTTTCGGGTTTGTATGCAGATGAATATTTTATTCTGTCCAATGTCCTTGTCGTTTCTTTAATATCCTTGTAATTAAATATTTTTGGGTTCATAGATCATTGTTGTATGATCTTGCTTACCATCCTAGCTTGTTTCAAATTTTATTTGAGATCTTGGTCTAAAATCCAGCAAAGCACGGAGGAATCCAGAAATTTCAAGAGTGCCTTTAAAGCTTTTTTACAAAACCACAATATTTCTTACTTGTGTTTGACTGTACAGTAATATAAATACTGGAAGTTACCTTGACATACACGGACTGCCTCCTTTTGTTGCTTTTCATTGTTGAATTTTTCTTTGCCTGGCACCAGTGCCTTATGTTCTAACCTAATAATATTCTGATTTTCCTTTCCCTTAATTGGGTCCTTCAGATTTGCCTTTTGTGCTTAACTTCTGAAATGACGACTGAATTTTAGCTCTCTATAGATACATGATTGCAGTGACGCAACTCATACTGAGATAAAATGCCTCTTATACTGAGAATTGATCACTTAAACAGAATGGCAGCTTTTGCTGCTGTTTTTTCGTTGTGCATTGGCACAATTATTTTTTAACCCATTTATTTTATTGCTGGTGCAGTTGACAGTTGGAGTAATCATGAAGGAAATTGTTTGTCATCTTCAACTTGTTGACTCAAAAAGAAAGCAGATAGGTGTCCTTTCTGCTTTCCGGAAGGAGCTAAAGGAATATATGAATTCTGTTTTAAGTATTGTTACGAAACGACTTACACCCTCCGTATACTTCAAAGCAATTGTTCAATTGCTGGGTCATGTGGATAAATGTGTGAGAAGGAAGGTAATATAGACACTTATCCTTGTCATTCGTTATTCAGAAAGAATTTCTGGTCATAAAGCATAATTTACACTTGTGGCGGCTGCTATCTTTGAGAGCTTAGGCAGGTTACATGTCTTACATGGTGCATCGAGCAAACTGTTAGTTATACACTTGTCAATTTGTTTTCATGATTTCAGCATTTGGGCCTATTTCCTATTGGAAACAGTCTTATCGATTCACTCTCATTCTTTGAAATAAATGTGTTTTAACATGTGGCATGTGAAAGGGATTTATTTGGAATTTGTCCGGTTAAGCTATTTTGGTGTTCTTTTTGATAAAGATGCTACTTCAGTGTTATTTCAGTTTTCTTGTGGTGATACTGTTTTTGTCTTGTATGTGTCCTTTTATAAAACAGGCTCTTGGAACTTTGTCTGAGACAGTGAAGGATACTGGCTTTGTTGGCTTAAAGCATGAAAAAAGGGGTCCAGCTTTGAGTTCGAGTTCATGGCTTCATCTGGACGATAATTCTTTGCAATCGCTGGACACTTTGTGTCTTGAGATATTAAAATTAGTTAACTCACAGAGCGAATCAAGTACTTTGAAACTGGCAGCAGTGTCAACATTGGAAGTTTTAGCAAATAGGTTTCCTTCAGACAATTCAGTATTTAGCGTGTGCTTAGATTCTGTTAGTAAAAGCATCTGTGCAGACAATTCTGCCCTTTCTTCTAGTTGCCTTCGTACAGCTGGTGCCTTGATTAATGTGCTAGGGCCAAAGGCGCTCCCTCAGCTGCCTCTTGTCATGGTAGGCATGATTAGGCAATCTCACAATGCTTCGTCAACTGTAACAGCAGAAACCAAGCAAACTGATGGTGATGCTTCCATTGTTTCATCAGTTCAGAATGATTCTGTCTTTATGTCTGTTTTGCTCGCCCTAGAGGCAGTTGTAAACAAGCTTGGTGGCTTTTTAAATCCATATCTTGGTGATATATTGGAACTTATGTTACTGAAGCCTCAGTACACTTCCACTTCAGAACTAAAACTGAAGCTGAAAGCTGAGTCTGTACGAAAGCTAATCACTGAAAGAGTCACTGTAAGTTTCATCTAATGCATTTCTTCTTATGGTATGCTTTGTACATGCAGTACTTTGAATGTCACTATGAACTCCTACTCCTTGATTGAGCAGGTTCGTCTTTTACTTTCTCCATTGCTGAGGGCATATTCTGATGCAATTACTTGTGGAGATTCTAGTGTATCGATTGCTTTTGAAATGATACAAAACCTTGTGGCTGCTATGGATAGATCATCGGTTGTTGCCTATCATGTAAGAATTTTTGACGTATGCTTACAAGCTCTTGATCTGCGACGTCAGCACCCTGCTGCTGTTAGAAATGTTGATGCTGTTGAGAAGAATGTCATCAATACGGTGGTGGCTCTTACCATGAAACTTACCGAAAAAATGTTCAAACCTCTTTTCATGAGGAGTATTGAATGGTCAGAGTCAATTGTTGAAGAAAATGAAAATGCAGGGACCAAAAGTATAGATCGCTCTATTGCCTTCTATGGCTTGGTTAACAGTCTAGCTGAAAGCCATAGGTGAGTTATCAACATATCTTTTTGTCCATGTCCATTCTCACTTATTCTTGTAATAATTTTGATTTAGTTACACTTATCGAAAAAAATTTGATTTAGTTATACTTATCGAAAAAATTTGATTTAGTTATTAGACAGCCAGTACCATTCTGCAAGTTGCTGTAGATCTCATGTGGATTAACACTTTCACGGAAAGGTTGAAATATCCGGGACCGGATACTGAAGGTCACAGTGTTACTGCTACATTCAATGGAGGCATTTGGCATATGACCTATTCCTATTACTCCCACACTCGCCGTCACACACTCGGCTGTTTTCCCCCCCCCCCCCCCCCCCACTCTTCAACAACTTTTTTGAGGGGTGAAGGTGGTGCTTTTGTTTAGAGTTCGGTAGTACCTCGGAAATTTCTGCAACAAACTAGACTGATACCTGAACCATGAAATAGTAGTTTTAGCTGACGGACTACAAGCTTATGATGCCTAGGAGGACTGTCATTATTAGGCATTCATCCATGCAAAAGTTGTTTTTTATGACTCTTCTCCTGTGTTGCTTTTCCTTTCCTTCATTGCGCTAGTCTTTCCCTCTCTGAGGCACCTACGGCAAAAGGTGTGGAATTCCTTGTTTATTATATCACCTTGGCTTCTATATGAATCCTTTCTGGTTGAGCAACTATGTAAGAAAATTTTGAGATTATTACAACAGTACTCTTATAAGGTGATGCTTATTTTCTAGGAAAAGCTTGAGATTATTGCAACAGTACTCTTATAAAGTGATGCATAATTGCTCCTTATAAAAAAGTGATGCTTAATGCTGGAATGTTTCTGAGAGAATTAGAATATTGATATTATGTTTCACCTCAGGTCGTTGTTTGTACCAAACTTCAAGCACTTGCTTGATGGCTGTGTGAGACATCTCATGGACGCTGAAGGTGCAGAATCGACTCTAAACCACAAGAAGAAAAAGGTCAAGCTTCAGGAAAGCAGCAGCAGGAGGAAGGATGCGGATGGTGGGTTGTCCATCGGTTTGTGGCATCTGAGAGCTTTGATTTTGTCCTCCCTGCATAAATCATTCCTGTATGACAATGGGACCCTGAAGTTTCTAGACTCAGCAAATTTTCAGGCAAGTTACTACGCCTTTTTCTGTTAATTGCATATTTGGAGAAGCTCACTAAATCATTGTTTGCATTTACTGTTTGATCTAGTATAACAAGTAGTTTTTCAGTCTTGACAATACGTGATATTCTTTTGTCATTTTCCATCTGTTTGTTTAAGGGGAACCTCAATGAATAAGTTTGTTTTCTATTGCAAGTACGTCCTTACTCAACACATGAATGCCAGTAATATTTGATAGATTATCCCTTGGTGTGGTATTTGTAAGCTAGCTTCAATTATTATTGGTAATATGGATAGGTCATTCTTAATTGTCACACAAACCGGACTTACTTTCTATGCCAGAATAAAAAACAGGGGCTTCATATGGTTTGTCCCAGGGTTGCTTTTTTCTTTGTTTTATGAAGATTTAGTCAGGTGCGAAGGGAATCTGGTAAATCAAGCTTGTGAATGAGAACTTAATTAATGTTCTGAAACTTTTGATCCTTTTTTTTTGTGTGTGGGGTAGGAGGATGTTTCTTGAACATCTCCTGTTTGGTACAAATTTTAGCTGAAACAGGGGTATATCGTGAATGTCGGAGAAGGTACTTTAGTTGGGTTACGTCAGTGGTTATTTGTTTCATCCAACATTATTCATATTAATTTTGATTTATGATTTTGCTGAAGTGCCATATTTTTTTTCCAACTGTTGTTCCCTCAGTCGACTGACATTCTTCGTATTTCATTAGGTTCTTTTAAAACCAATAGTGTCGCAGCTTGTAACAGACCCACCAGCTACCCTGGTGCAATACCCCAACGTGCCGTCAGTGGAAGAAGTTGATGATTTAGTAGTTGCATGTGTTGGCCAGATGGCTGTAACTGCTGGTACTGACCTCCTCTGGAAGCCGCTAAACCATGAGGTGATTACTAAATTTTGCAACTGTTTATTGCTTACTATTTATCTATTTTCAGTTCTCTGATCATAGTGGATAAATTCCTGGGATTAACTACATTTCATTTACATTTATCTGTATAAGCTCCTACCATAGTGAACCCCCCAGAATCCCTCTGTTAAGAAGTATGAGAGGAACTATAGATTCTGTGTTTGCTTTCTTGTTGTCCTCTCCAGCTGATATCTTAGATCAATTCGGCACTTCTTTTAATGACTTCTATGAGCTATTGGTTAAATGTTAGATCTTTGGTAGTGCTTAAGATGACTCGCCTAAGTCAACCATTAGCTGTTGCTGTCATGCTATTGGTATGGGCTGCTGCTATAAGATATAAACTTTTTTCTTCTATGCAAGTCGTTTGAACTAATTGCATCCAAAATGTTAATTCTACGTTTGGTTTGTTCATTTTTTGCATTTGAGAATAATACTAAATACAACATGAAAGGAAAATTAAACCCGTGCTTATATGTTGTGGGAGTTGCCAAAAAAATTTGAGTCCGCTGCTCATCCTAGCAAGATTTGTCTATACTTTCTCAGTTCTGTTTATTCATCAAATTCTCCTCTTTCTCATTGCACCTGAGACATTACCTGTTACCTGCTAAATTGGATAAATGCATGAAATGGTAGGGTCTTTTTTGGCGTTTATCAATTTACACGCTTTTATGCAGAAACCTACCACCTATGTCTCGTACTGATAAGATAATTCATTTGCTCCTTTGGTTTGCTTTATAGTATTTCAAAATGAGGTTGACTGTTCACACTATGTATACAGGTGCTGATGCAAACTCGTAGTGAGAAGTTGCGCTGCCGAATTTTGGGGTTGAGAATTGTTAAGTATTTGGTGGAAAATCTGAAAGAAGAGTATCTGGTCTTATTGGCCGAGACCATTCCCTTCCTTGGGGAACTGCTTGAAGATGTTGAGCTTCCTGTCAAATCTCTTGCACAAGAAATTCTCAAGGAGATGGAATCGATGAGTGGGGAAAGCTTACGGCAATATCTCTGAACTCATTAAGCTAAGCTTAATTGTGAAAATCTATAGAAGCTAGCCCCGCCCTCCAAGGGTGCGCAACACAGGGATTTTGCTCTGTTTTGAAAGATAACGAGCACCTTGCAGCGTTCTGCCCGACCTAGTCCTGCATACTGTGGTATCAGGGCACATATACGGCACTTGGCAGGACCGAACAAACTGGGTACTCGTGGGCTGATATCATATTTTCCCGTTGTGAAAACAGCTCAGAAATCTGACTATGTTCGAGAGAGTTTTGTAGCTGGTTATGTAGGACGTTTTCTAGGATATAATAACCTCTTTCTAAGATGTATATATATGAACGCACAATTTGTTGTGGCCATCTCTCTTTTTCTCCTAGATGGGAGGCAATTTTGTTGAAAAGGAACTGCTGTTGTCAACAGTAAATGTATTTTGTTATTCACATTAAGAATAGTCAAATTGTTTTCAAGCCCAAAGCTGTTGCTATTTCTATTATTACCACGTCTGGTATAGTAGTACCCCATTTAATATATGCCCTCCGTCCCAATTTATGTGGCACATTCGACTTGACATGGAGTTTTTTTTTTTAAAAAAGAAGACTTTTGAAATGTGTCGTTCAAAATAAATTTAGATAAATGTGGTTGTAAAATCTCATAAAGTTAAAATGTTTCTAAATATAAAAATATGATATTTTTGAGACAGATAAAAAAATGATGTCAAATAAATTGGGACATAGGGATTAATTGTCAAATCAATATCTAACATCATGAGCTTAGTCAATTTAAATTTTAAAATCAATTGGTTTTCTTCTTTGATTGAACTAAAGAAAAAGCAGTAGGAATATTATTGATAGTCCCATCGTGCAGATCAGCTGTTAATTGTGACTTATTTATTAGATGTGAATTCATTCTCACCTTTGGACTTTGTTGTTTGGTTTGTAAAGCTTTTTCACAATGGTTAATTTGCCCTTGAATTGTGCAAAATGTCTATATTTCCTCTGAACTTTGAAGAATAAGATTTTTCTTTTTGGTAAGAATAAAGTTTCATCAAATACAAAAGCAGGAAATTCAAGACACAATAAAGAGACTGGATTAGGAATAGTTGAAGAGACAATATTCAGTGTTGTGAAGAGAACTTAAACTAATTTATTTGCATTTAATGAAGATTTTAAGTTTAATTATTTAAGTCTAAGTCATTAAGTCTTTTCGTTTTTAGGTCTGAATCTAAATCATTAAGTGTATTTGTGTTTTTATTTTATTTACACTAGAAACCACTTAATATGCCTGGATATTTAAGATATGTAACAAAGCCTTAGACTTTATTTGTTTTTATTAAGATTAAAACGTCTGAATCTGAATATTAAAATGTGTAGCAAAGTCGAAGCTCCTTAGTGCGTCTCAGTTGATTTCCTTTCTTTAGCTAAAATTTAGATGTCTGAATCTGAATACACATCTGAATATATAAAAGAGAAAATATATCTTCTTACCCCTAAACTTGCACCGAAAACTCACTTTAGCAATTAAATTTCACTGACAATTATTTACCCTCCTAGACGACTTATAAATGAATATAATACCTACTCAAAAATACATAACCACACTTATGGTAGGTGTATTTCTCTTAATTTTTTACAGCATTTGTTCTTTCAGCATTAGAAATTTGCATCACCAAGATTTTTGTATCTATCCTTGGAGTAGTTATGAAATCTAACCTCAATTTCTATCAGGTTCATTAAATGTGTACCACACTAAGAAAGAAAGAACACGCGGAAATAGACAAGACCACTCTACAAGGTAATAAACTAGTGAAAAAAATTCTAAAATATAATAACATTAAATACAACAAATTGAGTACAATTCATTTAATTTGAAATGGTTGTCATCTTTTGAACTAAATTGCAACTTAAATGTTTTAGATCATATAAGATCAGAAGTGTTACCTTGATTATAGGTGTGTTGTGCTTATTCTATAGGTTTAAAGACACTATTAAAGCAAAGATAACAATCTTGGAAAAATGGTTAGCTACTAATTCTCAGTACTTAAAGATTTAGTGTCTTATTTTGATTGATTTAATGACTGGAACTATTAATCACTCATTACTGACTGTTTTTTGGCTGAAAACTGTTGTGTGCAATTGAGGTAGTTGAGAGTTGAACTTATTTCCTGAAGTGAACGAGTGGTACTTAACCATTTTGTGAACAGAACTGCATTCTGGGAAAATTCATTAGCTTGGCTAGAGAAGTTAGGAAGGTATGTTGAATAAACCGAGGGATTTGAATGCAATTGTGTACTACGAGGCGCAAGGACTTCTGTCACGATCCAAATCGGAGGGAAATGACGGGCATCCGGACCTTACTTGTCCAAGCGCCGCTCTTCTTATACTTAACAACTAACCAAAATTAATCATGGCCCTACTTACCAGCTAATCGAAATTAATCATGGCCACAATGGCCGTTACCGACTGTTCGGCTGACACATACATCACAGCCGACAGGGCCATACATAACTACTATACACATGACACCTGTCTACAAGTCTCTAAATAATACATGACATCACAAGGGCGGGACAGGGTCCTACCATACCCAAGTGCATATACAAAATAACGTACTACGACCAGACTACAACTCTGGAATAAGTAGAGTGCTCCAATACCAGCTGAACCAACAACCTACTAGTGCGAAGCGTCACCCTCTTTAACTGAACTTGCGGGCATGAAACGCAGCGTCCCCCGACAAAAGGAACGTAACTGAGTATGTAGGAATGAACAATAACATAACAGGAATACAATAACAAACTGAAACAGAACAACTGACCAACAGTAAATGCCTCTGAGGGTCCTAATACATATGCCTAAATGTTATGCACAATGCAAATGCGATATACATATAAATATTGGCCACAAAAGGGCATCTTCCTGTCCATAACAACCTCTGTGTGTATAATTTCATTATCATATTGGCCACACAAGGGCATCAATATTCGCCTCTTCGGGCTCTTTCGTGATAGTCTGTACCAGCTGCAGGTGTGCGTATATAACGCCTTCCCTCTCCCCATATCCCCTACATATATATAATATTTACCATATAGTAGTCTGCATAATACATATGGGTCCAGGGTAATCCATGAATAAATGCAAATGAAAATGCATGAATGACAATAAAATACCATGAGGGACATAATATCCTTGTACCCTCGCCTATCACTGTGAATATCAACATCTTTTCTGTATGCCTCAATAAGGGCTTAGAAACATATTTTGACATGCTTTTAACATAGAAATTAATAATATGAACATTCCTTAACTACTAAGAGTAGAATAAATTATGGAGTAATATCACGGTTATATTTCGTTACATGAAACATGCAAAAAGAAGAAAATGATTTGCCTTAACATTCCAAGCTTAATAACTCGAAATTGAACTTAAAATGGAAACTTCAATTATTGTTGCTGGCCGATCTTGCTCTATCCACAAGTTAAGAATGAATTGCTATTAACCTCACCTAATGCACTAAACTAACTAGTCACGTTTCCCATGTAAATAACTAGAGTTAAGATTCTTAAATTTTTAAGAGATTTCGTGAACATGAAACCTTCAAGTAAAGGTTCAGCAACTCATTTCTTTAAAATAAGAACAAAGAAAGGAATTCCTAATTGCTTACATCAATTCGTTGGCTTAAAGGATGAAAGGAGATAGTAAGTTTAATGGCCTTTCATACGGGTTGTCTACATTCTTTCCCAAATAGAAGGGAAATGTCTACATTCTTTCCCAAAATATCATTAATGCACTTTTATCACATTGTCTCCCACTTAGCCATTCTTTGGCGGTGGAGCATGCTAATCTTGCCACTTTGCTTCTAAATTAAGTGACTTGCCTCCGCATAATTTTTCAATCACACACATAATTAATTATTGATCCCAATTCACTTAAATCTTGATGACTTATAAAACCTTCATATACTCAATGTCATAATTTTGTGATATGACATTAGTCCATAACCTCTTTACGCACGCACCGAATTATTTCGGGACTGCATCATGTTATTACTAATCTTTTATTAGCATACATAAATGCAACATAAATTCTCCGAGACCCGTGTTCACTTGCCTATGTTTAGGTGCTCAAACCATTGTCTAAAATTACGGGATGTTACATCCTTCTCCCCTTAAAAACATTCGTTTTTGAATGTTGTGGTGACATATCTAATCCCCGTTACGTAGCCCGAATATACAACTTCTTTTTCACGGCCATATAAGGTAATATACATCAGATCTCTCATGATCTTCAAGCATTAATTACAATACTACGAGATAGAGCTCACCTTATGCTTCTTTTGAAATCACGACGTTGGTCTACTATATCCAAATCTGGTCATTATACTTAGATTCCAATTCCTTCACTGGCCTCATGACTAAGGCTTTCTGTCAATGGCACTTTGGAAAAGATTCCCTCGATCTTGTTAAGCTGTACACCTAAAACTTCATCTATCTCGTAGAACATTTGATCAGTTCCATAATGCTTATAAATAATATGTATTTGCATGATATTTTATCTTTATTATAATGTCATCATCTCTTTGACATGTATATTTAATGTCCACCTTGTATCCATAGGCGTTATTGACCCCTTCCACCTGTTTAGGCGCTAATCTGGAACTTTACTCCATGTTATTTCTGTTTACATACTTCCTAGAAGGTACGACTGCATATGTTGTGGAACCGATACTTCGTATGTTTAGATCCAATTCACGGGGTACATGATCCAAAAATTTGTCAAGCTTTATAGCCTTATCATTATTAGATTTCTTATCGACCGAGTGCTCACTCGTCTTACCTTTATATTTCCATTTCAAGTTGCCTTGAGGGAAATATTTCACCTCAAAGTATTTCTCATACTATCTATCTGAACATCAGAGGTTCCCTTGGATATAATTCTTTACTGTTCCTCCTCTACTATTAGTCTTACGCTGTTCCGAAGTAATCATACCTTTGTGAAATCTGCATAATTATAATCTCATTCACCTTTATCCTCCTTGTCATAATTCTTCCCTTTATTCGTCATAAAGAAATATTTCTGCCTTTAACCGAAATGCCTAAATCGAGAGACCACCTTTCTGGAATCATATGGCCTCAAAATCATTCTCATCGGCCCAAGTGTAGTATCATATCCAAATCAGTGGTTTTTTTGGGTTTATATCAAGTGTAACATCTAAATATCAGCAAAAATGCAGCAGCTTAAGAGCTGAGCTACAATACTCCAAACTTCAGCAAAATGCAGCAGCAACGTAGCCTTGAAGTACAACTTTGTAAAGGCAACAACAACACAATCCAATGAAACAACTGCCTTCCAATATATATGCGCTATTGGCTAATCATATAGAACTCCCCAAAGTATAGCAATTCATCAAGATGTAGTATATGTTCATTTTTTTTTTCCAGAGACAGCAACTCAAAAGTGTCTCAAATGTAGCAGCATGTTCTCACAAGAATGTAACATCAACCAATATAATTATAATATCAGGCTTGAAAAACTTCAAAGAGAACAACAATTTGGCAAAAAATGCAGTAATATATCGAGCATAGCCACAAAAATGCTCAAAGGTGCAGATTAAGCAATAGTAACAGAGAAAAAGATGCGATAACATGTGTATCATTTTACACCACCAAATGCATCATCCCAAGAGCAACAACAAGTAGCACCATCAACAAATGTGAATCAAACAACCATTCTTTAGTTAAGTGTAGGATCTATCCTTGAGTTCAACAACTTAAATACAGTAGCAACTTCCATCAAGTGTAGTCTGTGTTCACTCTGTTTAGAACCTAAACAAACTGCTAATGGAGCATAACAATGCTACAACAATAAGTGCAACAACTATATTTTTTTATAGCAACAATGCCTCAAGAGAACAAGCCTTTATTTCTAGCAAAGTGTAGCAAAATGCTCATCCCAGTATAGCAACATCGAGGCCTAAAAAACCCACATGTACTTTCCCCGAGACAGAAGAGCAGTTGGCCTCAAACTGATTATAATCTAATCACAAACTCAGCTCAAGTTAGACTTAACATGCTACGATACATCAATCAAACAAAGCGGCCTTTATTTTCTCTCCAACTTGAAATGCCTCAAATCAGCAGAACTATTGCTCAAATGGCGACACAACAAAAAGTCATGTGTGCAGCAAAATAACAACAACACTCCCTCAGAAAGGCAATCAAAATAGGCCAAGAATAGTATCTTATTTGTATCAGTGAATACCAGAAAGTATAACATCTACTTTGCCTTAGAAAGTGCAATAATAGTTGCCTTGAATGCTGTGGTACTTTGCCTTTAGAAAACAACAACATTTGGCCTCAAAGCTGTCCAAAATTTAGCTCAAAATTGCGGCAATAACTCAAAATGCAGAAATAGAACTCAAAATGTAGCAAGTATTTGGCCCCAAATATGTCTCATAGTATAGCAATATTCTGCCTGGAAATGCAGCAAATTTAGTCTCGAAATGCAGCAACCTGGATTGCGAACTCAGGGATATTTTAGCTCGAATCTGTCTCAATAATGCAGCAACTATGGGCATAAAAATTGCAGTAGTTGGCCGCTTTAAAGTGCGTCTCTATAGGCCAAGTATAACAACTATTCATCAGGAGCCACTACACCAATTGTAGCATCAGTTTCAAGCCTCCGACGCATCAACAAATATTTTCTTTTCATAAAGTGTAGCAGCAAGAAACTCGTCCAAGTGCAGCATCTAGTGTATTACATGCCCTCATAACATCTCCAATTTTAACAATAATATTGCCCTTCTGGCGTATTAATCGTCTTGGTAGGAATCACTCATTTACCAGCTACGAATATGAACTAACCGACATCATTTTAGTAATCGTCATTACCGACACCGTATTAAGCATGTGCTAAACTCGAATTCTTAAGACTGAGCCCTACTGCATGATCTATGATATGAAAGAATGAAAACTATTCCTAAATGCCTTGCAACTTCCTATTTATAAGTGTGGCGCGCAACACACCCATAAACAAGACTCTACAAGACACGACTTGCAGTCTCCTTAGGACAGACATGGTCTGATACCAAGTTTTTCACGACCCAAACCGGAGGGCCATGACGGGCACCCGAACCTTACCTGTCCAAGTGCCGCTCTTCTTATACTTACCAGCTAACCAAAATTAATCATGGCCATAAGGGCCGTTACCGATTGTTCGATTGACACATACATCACAGCCGAAAGGACCATATATAACTACTATACACAGAACATCTGTCTACAAGCCTATAAAGAATAGATGACATCACAAGGGGTCCTACCATACCCAAGTGAATATACAAAATAACGTTGCACGACCAGACTACACTCTGGAATAAGTAGAATGCTCCAATACCAGCTGAACCAACAACCTACTAGTGCGAAGCGTCACCCTCTTTAACTGAACTTACGGGCATGAAAAATAGCGTCTCCCGATAAAAAAGACGTCAATACGATTGATGTACTGAGTATGTCAGGAATGAACAATAACGTAACAAGAATACAATAACAAACTGAAACAGAATAACTGACCAGCAGTAAATGCCTCTGAGGGCCCTAATAGATATACCTAAATGTTATGCACAATGGAAATACGGTATACATATAAATATTGGCCACACAAGGGCATCTTTCTGTCCATAACAACCTCTGTGTGCATTATTTCATTATTATATTGGCCACACAAAGGCATAAATATTAGCCTCTTCGGGCTCTTTCGTGATAGTCTGTACCAGCTGCAGGTGGTGTGCGTATATAATGCCTTCCCTCTCTCCGTATCTCCTACATATATATAATATTTACCATATAGTAGTGTGCATAACACATATGGGTCCAGGGTAATCCATGAATATAATGCAAATGAAAATGCATGAATGACAATAAAATACCATGAGAGACATAATATCCTTGTACCCTCGGCTATCACTGTGAATATCAACATCTTTTATGTATGCCTCAATAAGGACTTAAAGAGTAGAACAATATTGAGCAATATCACGGTTATATTTCGTTACATGGAACATGCCAAAAGAAGGAAATGATTTATCTTAACATACCTCGAATCCAAGCTTAATAACTCGAAATTGAACTTAAAATGGAAACTTCAATTATTGTTGCTGGCAAATCTTGCTCTATCCACAAGTTAAGAATGAATTGCTATTAACCTCACCTAGTGCACTAAACTAACTGGTCACGTTTCCCATGTAAATAACTAGAGTTAAGATTCTTAAATTTTGAAGAGATTTCGTGAACATGAAACCTTCAACTAAAGGTTAAGAAACTTCTTTCTTTAAACGAAAAATAAAGAAATGAATTCCTAATTGCTTACATCAATTCGTTGGCTTAAAGGATGAAAGAAGTTAGTAAGTTTAATGGCCTTTCATTCAAATGGAAACAAAATAGAATGAAAATGTCTACACTCTTTCCCAAAATATCATTAATGCACTTTCATCACCTTGTCTCCCACTTAGCCATTCTTTGGCGGTGGAGCATGATAATATTGCAACCTTGCTTCTTAATTAAGTGACCTTGTCTCCGTATAATTTATCAATCACACACATAATTAATTTTTGATCTCAGTTCACTTAAATTTTGATGACTTATAAAACCTCCATGTACTCAATGTCATATTTGGTGATATGACATTAGTTCAGAACCTCTTTATGCACGCACCAAATTATTTCTGGACTGTATCATTTTATATACTATTTTTTTATTAGCATACGTAAATGCAACATAAATTCCCCGAGGCCCGGGTCCACTTGCCTACGTTTAGGTGCTCAAATCATTGCCCAAAATTACAGGATGTTACATCCTTCCCCCCTTAAAAGTATTCGTCCTCGAATGTTGCGGTGATATATCTAATCCTTGTTATGCAGCCCGAATATACAACTTCTTTTTCACAGCCATGTAAGGTAATATACATCATTACATCAGACCTCTCAATATCGTCAAACATTAATTACAATACTCTGAGATAGAGCTTATGTTTCTTTTGGAACCTCGGCGTTGGTCTACTATATCCAAACCTGGTCATTATACTTAGATTCAAATTCCTTCACTGGTCTCATGGCTAAGGCTTTTTGTCAATGACGCTTTGAAAAATATTCCTTCGATCTTATTAAGCTGTACACTTACTACTTAATCTATCTCGTAGAACCTTTGATCAGTTCCATAATGCTCATAGATATCTGTATTTGCCTGACATTTTATCTTTATTATAATATCATCATCTCTTTGACATGTATCTTTAATGTCTACCTTATATCCATAGGCATCACAGGTAATCGGAAGGTTATAGTTCGCCGGGCTTAGATGCTGAAAAAGAAGGAGGCCACCTTGTTCAGGTGTACCAAAAGGGGCAAGAACCAGTTGCTCATCTATGAAGGAGAAAGTAGGGATTAAGTCATCAGTAGCTGAACCAGTGCTATCCGACCCCAGAGATAGAGAAGAGGATGAAGACATGATTTTTTCTGATAAAGAAACAAAGTTTTCCTAAAAAGTCTAGGAGTTTGGGAATGATCAAGAAAATTGAATGAGAAACCTTGTGTGGAACGTCCCTCCTAAGTATGTCCTTTCTCTTAAGGATATGATTGACACTGTCGCGCCCGATTTCGACCGCGACTTTCTAAAAGCGAACCCTGCTTAAATAAAAACAAAGGTTAGAAAATAAATAATAAAATGCTAAATAGTTAAAAATGGTTTAAGATGTTAAAAGGGTGCTTAAGAATTAAAAGGGGGCTAAAACTTAAAATGTTAAAAAAAAGTGTTAAAAATATTAAAAAGGTGCTAAGGGATTAATTTTAAAAGTAAAGGGTGCTAAATATTAAAGTGGTGCTTAAAAGGTGCTAAAATGCTAAATGTGCTAAATGCTAAGGGTGCTAAAGGTGCAAAAGGGTTGCTAGGGTTCGCGGAGTCGCCACCTAATTAGTTTGGGTGAATTAGGACACCTAAATGTCAACTTAGGTTAAAGTCAACACTAACTCCATTCTTTATGGTCTGCTAAACTTAGTGAGATTCTGGGTAATGGTTCTTTATTAATCTAGAGGGAAGGGGTTAGACACCCTCTAAGATCCGCTATCTTGCGGTTGTCCTGCCAAACCTAGGGTAATTATTATGCTATAGAAGAATGCATGTTTTTAAAGTATTTAAGCAAAGGATATTTATAAGCATAAGTGTAGTTTAGCCTGCATAAAATATAAGATTTATATAAAGCGAATCTTAGTTGAAGACATGCATTTAAAATAGTTAGAAGACGTATTAAATTATTCTATAGGGTATATATATTGCTCCGTATAACATAGCAGTAATAATGCTAAGCCTATGATGACGGAAAATACGATGTGAAAAATATCATGCAAATGTTTAATGATCCTATATATTTTATGTGGATGCCAATAGGAATTTATAAAAGAAAAAAAAACGATTTTCCTCAAGTTAGGATTTAGTAGCTATTGTCTTGGTTACCTAAATAATTATGCGACTAAATGATTTAATGATAGTTTAAGAAATGTGTGTCAAGCCAGAATGATTAACTTAAAAGAAGTAGATTTCTAACGTCAAACTAATCCCGAAAGGCGCTCAAAGTACACTAATGTTAGTGTAACGTTAAACAATTAAATACTGAATGGGGCGGGGGCAAAAAATAAAGAAAATAAAGAAGATGACTCGAAGGATGACGATGTCTTTTCGCCGGTGGTTTTGGAATTCCGATGCGGATAGAGAAATGCACATAGATGCGGGTGTTAATTTGCCACGATGAGTCTCGCCATGAGACTCTTTGTTGCTCCGGTGCGTTTCATGTAAAAATAAAAGAAGATAAGGATTAGTATATATCGCAAACCTTACAATAATGTAACCAAATAAGGTATTCACGTAAACACCTATGCCTTTTATTACTTAATTGTATCAATACCAAACTAAATGATCCAAATAAAGTAAAGACCCAAATGTTATCCAGCCCAAACCGGGCTTCAGTAAACTGAAGTAGCCGAGACAAACAAGCCCAAACAACATATATATTTTATAGAAACATAGAAATTATGTTACTTTGGATATATAGAGAACATGAGACATGTACAGTGCACTGCAATTACACCAAAGGCAACAAAGAATGACGGCCGTAAAGCGATGGCGGTTTATGCAAGCGAGCGATATGCATTCAGACAGGGAAATTACAGACATGTAAATATTCATTCAAACAGGGAAATTATAGGCATGCCGAGATTACAGGATGAATCATGTCTAGCTTAAAATATAAACAGAGATGGAGTTGATATACATGAATATTCCAAGTATACATGATATTTTACGCCTTGTATATCCTAGTATATAACGTGTATACCTTCACATAATATAGACAAAATGACAATTTCAGGTTGCAAGGTGGACAGAGAACATTCCCCTGCTATTTCCAAGCAAAGATATGAACAACTTAGGCTATGCCATACAGAACTGGATCCGAGATAACATTTCACAGATATACGAGGTTGTTTTAAGCCAAACAAAAACAACTTGAACACTGGATCGCACACAGAAGAATTTAATGAGATAACATGCTAACATAGGAACATCTTGAGTGGACCAACAGACTGGTAGTTTACTTAGCAAAATATCTGGCCATGAATGTCGTAGACCTCAAATATTAACACATAAAATAAAGCATACTGGTACAGAGGGGTAAATAAGAAGGTCAAACCTAGATGGCATACTACATAGTTAAAGTGAAGGCAATTTCTTGGATCTCCTCATTCAGTATTCTCAAACAGACATGTTTCACATGAATTGGTCTATAACTTAGAAAAATCAGAATCTTGCTGAGACGAATTAAACTATGTCGAACACTTATATAACAATATTAACAAATCTGTCAAGAAGTATATAACAGAAAACACATGAATTCACATAGGAACCAAATTCGACAGAAAGTGGGTTTACCTTCTCCGGCAAATAACCGAGGCAGCGTATCAAGTCGTCGGTACACACTGACGGGTTTTGGGTTTGCGATGCGAATAGAAGCGGCAAGGTTTATTTGTTTCTTTGCTGGAACTAAAAGAAAGAAGGGATTTGAACCTCCTATTCTTGCGATGCTAAGGATCTGGATGCTAAGCCCCCTGACTGAGTTCTGTTCTAATGCCCGTACTAGTTTTGCCCTCCAAACTCTATGTCCTGCTGTCTGCTCGCATGTGTAAAAATGATTGCCCTCGACCGTTTCTATTGTGCTCTTCCTCTGCTTTGTTGGACTCTCTCGAGCCCCGCCTACTTCTTACGTGTTCGATCGATGCCTCAATCGATGCTATGGGTCTCCTGCCTTGCTCCTGCTCTCCCCTTGTATGTGCTTATATAGCCCTCGTTTGAGTTCTAATGTTGGTAAGTAAATAAAGGCGGATTTTGGACGATATCGCGCCGATTCGTATTGATGTGCTACTGATTTTGTGTGATTCGAACGGGTTCTGATTTGAAGGGATTTGGTTAGTTATGGTAAGAAATCGTTGGCTGGGTGTGTGTGGATAAAGGAAAGCCCGGATTCTCCGGCGAGAAATCCGGGCATGGCGGCGAAGGTGTGGCGAACTAGGGTTTCGCGTAAGGCCTGCTGGGTTTCTTTTTAGGTTTGGGCGATGAGGAGGCGATGGGTATAAGAACGCTTTGAGCGTTTAAAGGGTGAGTTGGGCGTGTGCTTGCGGGTTGGGTCACGCGGGTCGCGGGTTTGGGCCAGGGCGTGGGCTGGTGAGTTAGTTAATTAGGGTATTAGTTTTAGGTTAGTGTTTATAATTAAGTGTTAGTTTTAGGTGCTATTTAATTAGTGTTTAATTAAATTAATAAATTGTGCTCAAGTTATTTAGGTGCTTCATTAATCTAATTGTTATAATAAATGCAGGCGTGTTATTTAATATTTTAGAATGCGGCGCTATCATTTAAAATCTTATTATTGTGCATTATTGCGAAGTTAAATTAAAAATGAATTGAGTTTAGGTTAAATTATTTAAATGCTAAATGCAAGTATGATATTTAAGAATTGTTCAAAGCTTTTATAAATGCGACGCTATTAAGTGCATGTATTAGTTTTAAAATGATTTTAAAATTACAAATGATTATGAAATTCTCTTGAGTATTAATAAATGCGGCTATGCTACTTGACACGACGTTGTTGCTAAATTATTTATTTTATGTATTTATTATTAATTAAGAATCATGACAGGGCTTAAAATTAATTAATGCGGGCACGGGACTCTAAGTGCTTAAAACTCTACGTAAGACACGATGCCATTATTAAAATGTTTATTTATGCCTGTATTAATGTTTTATTGTTGTATTTTATTATTATAAAATTGCTTTAAAATTAGTGTAATTTTATAGTTAATGACTGGACGGGAGGGTCAAAATTGGGTGTCAACAGACACTCTGTTGGGGTTTTTTTCGCTCAAAACATGCGGCCAAGAAGCCGTCAGAAAACTTGTGGAAGTCGAGTTTTTTTTTTTGTGGAAAGAAAGAAGAGTGTTTTTAAAAAAAGACCATCATTGCATGCACTAGAGACAAGTCGATTGAAGTGATATGCGCGACTGTCAGACTGAAATGATGACTATTTTCGAATATATTAACTCAACAATCACACTCGAGTTAATGCAGGGGGAAATTGTTAACACTAAAAACTAATTCAAGTGTTTAGCCGAATTCACTGACATCCGAACTATTCAGGAGCCGAATTTACTCCTAGCCCTCGACAATAAATAACTTCATCGGCTACTAAGGCATCTTAGTTGAAGTTGTTGGACCGAGGTACGACCGGTACCCACTCAGATGCATTCGCCTCAACGACCAAGTCAAAAGGGTTTCCAGACCCCAAAAAACGGTAACGACCAACAATAGCTAAATGGAAGGGCCATTATCTGAGCAAGAGGAGTAGATGGCGAGAAAATCGGCACCACCTCCCCCATGATCGACCATTGGACTTAGTGAGTTAATTATGGCTGACATGGGGGGGGGGGGGGGGGCACGTTATGTACAATTTCTTTTTCTTTTTTGTACTATAAATACTCATTCTTTGTACATATTACAAACACAATCAATCAAACAAATCAAAATTTATCTATCTTTATCTTTTATCCTTACTGTTACACCTCGTGAGTTTAAGACGATAATTAGAGAACGTAATTAAGGAAATAAGATTCGGATATTGCATACAAAGTGTACTTATATATGCTAATAAAAAAATTAGTATATAAAATGATGTAATACCGAAAAAATGTTGGTTACAACGTGTGTGGCATTGGAAATTAGTAATGATAGTTGTATATTTCCCGTTATGGACTAGTGTCATATTATAAGAATTATGACATTGAGAATACGAGGTCTTAAGAAATTTTCGGGATTTAAAAGAAGTGGAATTTAAGATTGATTAATTGTGAGAACTTGGACCAAGTTGCAATTAAAAATTTTCAGCACTTATTAATGTTAGCATGCTCACATATCTCTATATTCCACTCATTCCCTTCCATCCCTTGTTCGAAAAACCCCTCTCCCCCATCCCCCCACAGATCCCCCCCTCTCCATAGCCAATATTGAAGCTTTTTAATTGTTCTTCCTAGATTAAGTTCCTCTATAAATTCTAAGGCAAGATAAGCACCAAAACAGTGAGCAATTTTCGGCACTGCTGGACTGAAATTTAGCCCAAGAATTTCCAGTTTTTAGATGAAAAATTTGGAAGAAAAACATGTAAGGATAATGGATTAAACCTATAGAATACATGCATGTCATTTGTAGTTGAAGAAATGGTGAAAAATGGTACAAAAACCATGGAGTAGTGGCTGAGAGTTAAGGGACTGTTTTGGCGAAAATTTAGGTAAGCATTCTTCTTCTTATTGTGTAATTGGAATTGCATGTTGTTGTAGTTTAAGAAATGAACTTGTATTAGGAGGAACTTGGAATTTAGACAATGCATGTGACGATTTGTGGGTAAAAACCGATTGTAAGAGCTGTTTTGTATAAATTGGATTTGAGTATTATTGTTGTTATCCTTGTCACTAATTGCATGTTGAAAATTGAAGAAAAACCATGATGTTTAAGTTATAATTGGTTATATGAAGTGTTGAAACATGAATTGGATTTTAAGGAGTTACGAAAAGAACTTTGGAAATTAAGCCTTGTTGGCCGAGACTTGTATGACATTTTGGACATGTTGTGTTGTGTTTTAGGGGCTGTTTTTGTGGTGTTATAATGCTGGAAAAATTAGTTACAATTATGCATGTTCAATGTTGTAATTGTGGATATATGTCTTAAGGAATTAAGGTGTAGAAAGATGTCATTTTGCATTCTTGAAACTCTCGATTTTTGTTAGTATATGGACTGTTTTGGGGGCTGATTTGATATGGATTAAGAGGATGGATTAACGTGAGAAATAGGTGTAAAAATCACCTTGGTTGTTGTAATTGTTGTCTTCCATGAATATAAAGGAAAATAATGTATTATGATGGAGTATTTTGGATTGTTTGGTTATATCTTTAAGTTGTGACTTGTTGTTGGTATTGTTGGCTTTATTTGTAAGTTGTGGATGTGCTGCCCGAATTTTATAGAAAAGAAAATCGTCATTCGATATAAAGTATGCCAGTAATCATAGAATTGACAGACGTATTACCATTATTATAGGTTGAAGTACTAGACGAGACGTATTCTAAAATTGAGTTGGTTAGTTCGACTAAAAGGTATGTGAAACCATCCTTTCTTCTTTTGGCATGTTTTACATAAAAGAATGTACGGCGGACGTACATAGTTCTAATGAATCCTAAATCCTAATGATACATGATGTGATAAGTGACTTGATTTTCCAAATGATGATTTAAAATGATACATGATGTGATAAGTGCCTTAATTTTCCAAATGAAGATTTAATATGTATAAAGTTACTCATGATATTCTACTCATGGTGATGTGATTATATCATTTCACCGCGTCCCGGGCAGTTTTGTACATAGTACTATATATGACCTTACCGCGTCCCAGAATTGGCCGAGCAGTATATGACCTTACCGCGTTCCAGAATGGGCCGAGCAGTATATGATTTCATCGCGTCCCTCATTAGAGGGCCAGGCAGTACTTGATTCCACCGCGTCCCAGAATGGGCCGGGCAGTGTATATATGACTTATTTTATATGGACATATCTTGACTCTCATTTTTATAAGGCACAATTAACTCTCATTTTTATAAGGCACAGTTGACTCTCATTTCTATATGGCACAGTTGTATTGGTATTTTGATTATTACACATGTCTCCTGTTATCTTTGGCCAGTTATGAGCTTCTTTCCAGTACTTTATGTTTTACATACTCTGTACATTATTTCGTACTGACCCCCTTTTCCTGGGGGGCTGCGTTTCATGCCCGCAGGTACAAGTACTCAGTTTGGTGATCCTTCAGTTTAGGATTCCTGTTCAGCCGTTGGAGAGCTCCATTGATTCAGAGCTTAGTCATTTTGGTACAGAACCTCATTTTTTATTTACTCATATTTAGGGGCACGACGGGGCCCTGTCCCGTCATATGTCATTATCGTACTCTTAGAGGTGTGTAGACAGTTGTGGGTAATAGATGTGTTTGGGACTTGCGTCGATTGTATATGTATTTTGGTCGACTGTACTGTTACGCTTCATGTTGGGATGTTCCCGTATATAGTGGCAGCCTTGTCGGCGTGCCTATTTGATACGACTTACCGATTACGGTATTATCCTTGGTATCCGTGTGATTATGTGACATGTGGGTATAAGGGTGCCCAGGTAGGGCACCGGGTCGCGGCCCGTCGGGTCGGGTCATGACACTTTATCCCTTTTTCTTTACGGTACTCATATGTATTCATGCTTTCTTACCTCTTAGTTCACTAGTAACACCGTCCTAACGCTTTCTGGAGTAGTTGGGGAACCCATATCTGGAAATTAGAGTTCCATTGCCAACCCGAATCACTTGAGTTAAGGAATCAATTTGTCTCCCGATTCGATCAGCCGATACAACGGCAGAAGACAGAATTTGGGGCTAGAACAAATGTGAGGAATCATTAACAGTTTCAGAAACTTATCCTTTACCCATAATGCAGGTAGAACTTAATGTCTATTACGGGAACGACTTTGGCGTTATCTTCCTTTAAAGAATGATAATCTGAAGTTCTATTGCTTCAAGTGAAGTGCTAAACTGAACCTCTATAGCTTAGTTTTCCCATTGAACTAAATTCCTGGGATCTCCAGTCAGTAAAGTTGGGTTACCACTATAAAGATTCTTATTGTATGAGTTTTAATCCCATTCTCCTAGACAAACAGAATATTTAATCTTTGGGTAAGCCTCTAGTTAAAGGATCCGCTAAGTTATTCTTTGATTTGACGTAATAAATGGAAATAACACCCGCAGTGATCAACTGCCTAAAGGTCTTATGTCTTCGACGAATATGTCTAGACTTGCCGTTGTACATATTACTTCGTGCCCTTCCTAAAACAGACTGACTGTCACAGTGAATCATCACTGAAGGAACGAGTTTATCCCAACAAGGAATATTCTCTAAGAAGTTGTGAAGCCACTCTGCTTCTTCTCCTGCTTTTTTCAAAGAGATAAACTCCGTTTCCATCGTGGATCAGGCGATGCTACATACCCATATCTTTCATGTCGAAGCATTGTTTCAACATATTCTTGGTTTCTAGGATCAATGTTAGACTACTTGCGGTGATGAACATGTCATCTACGTAAAGTCATATCATAACAAATGAGTCAGAGTTCCTTTTGATATATATACTTTTATCACATTCATTTACCAAGACTCGAGCCCGGACGGGCAATGTTAGACTACGAGTACTTGTGGTGATGAGCATGTCATCTACGTAAATGCATATCATAACAAACGAGTCAGAGTTCCTTTTGATATATATACTTTTATCACATTTATTTACCGAGACCCGAGCCCGGACGGGCGGCGACAGCGCGCGTGTGAGGTTAGCCCCGAACCCAAGCTTACCTAGGTCCTCCCTCTTTCAAACACATGGGTTACCCCTTGGGGCCCCAAACCCTTACTCAAACTTAGAGTTTATATATTGCGTAAACTCTTCATCTTTTACCAATGAGGGAGATTTGTCATTTTTGGCCAAAGACTCTCCATCTTTTTATGTCTCAAACACCTTACTTTGTGTACCAATATCTCTTTCATTTCTTAACGAAATTTGATGATACTTGGCACTAACAACATCTACTTACTTAGTAGATTAGGCATGTGCGAAGAAATGATGTTTCCGACATGCGGCCCCCGCGTGTTTAAGACATTCAAGATGGGATAAAAACTTAATCCACATTAGTAAAATTTCCAACATATGTTGAAGCATAAATGAAATTACTAGATCGTAGTATATGTCAATTGTCAAACACATCTACTATAAGTTATTGGATGTAACATGGCTGCCAGGGGTGGTGAAGATGCCTTTTCATTTGTTTGCATTTTTCAACCCCTTTTATATTCTAGCATGAAGTTTACATAACGAAGTTAATAATTGCTAGCATATGTTTTTAATTAGTTTCAACAATATAGAAGTACTAGGCATCATCTTTGGATAGATTATATTGCTGCAAAGATCCAACCAACAAATGCATTTCCTTTCATGAACTCATCAATGGAGAAAACATCCTCCTACTCCTTTCTGTTATTAGCATTTTTATTAATATCTCTTTACGTCATAACAACATGCTTAGCCATGAATATCAGAACTGATCAGTCTTCTCTTCTAGTCTTGAAAGCGTACATCACTTCAAATCCTAATCACATTCTTTCGACGAACTGGTCTTCGTCAACCTCAGTTTGTAACTGGATTGGAATCACTTGTAGCTCTCGTCATCAACGAGTGATTGTACTGAATATTTCAGGTATGGGATTTACTGGTATCATCCCACCACAACTTGGTAACCTCTCATTTCTTGTTTCACTTGATTTAAGCATCAACAATTTCTGTGGCGAACTTCCACCAGAATTTACACATTACGAAGATTGAGAGCCATTGACCTTAGTTACAATCGTTTCTAGGGACAACTTCCTCCATTTTTGGGCGATTTTAAATACATTCGAATGCTGCCTATTGGAACAAATGATTTCAAAGGGTTCATTCCTCCTTCTATCCAAACTTGAAGAATCTTGCATTCTTAAATATGAGGTTCAACTATCTGGAAGGAAATATTCCAATGGGAATAGGCACTCTTTGGAGTTTGAAACTATTGTCCTTGGGATTCAATAAGCTCAATGGCTCCAATATGCTTTCCATCTTCAACATCTCATCACTAGAAAATTTGGATCTCGGAAATGCTGGTTTAACTGGTGATCTTCCATCTGATTTGTGTCGTCGCCTCCCCAGATTGCAAAAGCTTGACCTGAGATCCAAGATGTTAAGTGGACAGATACCAAGAAACATGTCTGAATGCTCGGAACTTCAAGTCCTATTGTTGATGGAAAATAACTTGGTTTGAACAATTCCAAGAGAACTAGGTAACTTACTCGCACAAAACCACATTTCAGGTAATCTTCCTTCGACAATAGGCCATTGGCCACCCAGTCTCACAAGTTCTTCTACTCGACAACAACATTAATGGTGTATTGCCAAGTTCCATCTCAAATTTGTCAATGCTTACCGTTCTCAAACTCGGTGGAAATTAACTTAAGGGTTCAATTCCCGAATCTCTAGGAAATTTACGAGTAATTGAAGTTCTGGATTCGCACAGTAACTCCTTCACAAGTGATTTCAGCTTTATTACTCGTTAGGCCAATTGGAAAAACTTGAGAGAATTGATATTGTCTTTCAATCCCCTAAATGCAATGCTTCCGAAATCCATTGGCAATCTTTCGTCTCTTCAAACATTTTCAGCAGATGGTTGTAACCTCAGGGGCCATATCCCAATTGAAATCGGAAATTTGAGAGATTTATCTTATTTGAAGCTGGAAGACAATGACTTGACTGACATTGTCCCCACAACAATAAGTTGTTTGAAAAATCTTGTAAGAATCTTCACTTGGTGCAAACAGAATAAGTGGTCCTTTCCCAAATGGTTTGTGTGAGCTTTCTAACTTGGGTTTGTTAAATCTTTCACACAATCAGATATATTCCTAGTTGCTTGGGGGATGTGACTTACTCTAAGGGAGGTTTCTCTTGATTCCAATAACTTCACAGCTAATATACCGACAAGTCTAGGGAATCTCAAAAATATTTTGAAGCTGAACCTATCTTCTAATTTCTGCAATGGCTCTCTACCACTAGAAGTTGGAAACTTCAAGGCTGCATTACTCTTGGATTTTCCTGAACCAAATATCAAGCAACATTCCAAGTACAATAGGAGGACTACAGAAATTGACTCAACTATCTTTGGCTCATAACAGAATTGAAGGACATATTCCCGAGACATTTAAGGAACTCATAAATTTGGAAGCATTGGATCTTTCACATAACAAAATATCTGGTGTGATTCCAAAGTCATTAGAGACACTTAAACAACTACGCTCTTTTAATGTCTCATTCAACAGGTTACATGGGGAAATTCCGAATGGAGGACCTTTTCTTAATCTCCCTTATCTGTCTTTCATGTCAGGATTGTGTGGTAACTCTCAAAAGCATATCCCAGATTGTCCTTCTAATTCAAATAATCGTTCTAAGTCAAAGGAAGACGACTGATATGGATTGTAGTTGCTTCTTCAGTTATCTATGTAATAGGTCTTGCTTCAGCAATAATTTTTGTGTTGATGAGACGTCGGGGTAAAACAGTCAAAGCTGAAGATGAGTGGTTGCCTGAGGTAGCACCACAAAAAAATTCTTACTATGAACTTCAAAGAGCAACTCATGGCTTTGATGAAAATAACTTGATAGGTAGTGGAGGTTTTGGTTCTGTTTACAAAGGGACATTGGCAGATGGAATCATAGTAGCTGTTAAAGTTTTCAATGTGCAGCTGGAAGGTACGTTTCAGACCTTTGATAGAGAATGTGAAATCTTGAGGAATCTTCATCACAGAAATCTCACCAAGATCATTAGCAGCTGTTGCAATTTGGATTTTAAAGCATTGATACTAGAGTACATGCCAAATGAGAGCTTAGACAAGTCACTATATTCTGGAGATTATTGTTTAAGCATAATGCAGAGATTGAATATCATGATCGATGTTGCATCTGCTCAGGAATATCTTCATCATGGTTATTCAGTATCGGTAATTCACTGTGATCTGAAGCCTAGCAATGTGTTACTTGACAATGAAATAGTGGGACACCTGACTGATTTTGGCATTGCGAGACTTTTAACTAAAGAAGAATTTATTGCTCACACTACAACTCCATTGCTGGAGATCGATTGACAATATGAGTAGCAGTGTGAACTGCTTCAACCCAAAATACTTTGAACATTTTGGCTTGTAGGAGCATACAACGAGCCTTTTCAAGAAGAGTTCTGTTCATCCTCTCGGTAACTCCATTCTGTTATGGGTGTGCCTGACAGTCCTATGTCTTGAGATTCCATGAACCTTGCAAAAATCATTGAACTCTTCACTGCAAAACTCCAAGACATTGTCTATGCGAAGATATTTTATTTTTTGCTCCATTTGATTCTCAACCAAAATCTTTCGCTCTTTAAATGCTTCAAAATCATCACTTTTTGCCTTCAAAAAATGCACTCAAACCTTTCGTGAGAAATCATCAATAAAAGTGAGAAGATACCTCTTTTCGCCTTTCGATGGAAGTTTAGAGGGAGCCCATAAATCTGAATGAATGTAGTCTAGCACCTATCCCGTCTTGTGCTTGCCAGTGCTTTAGCTAACCTTCTTCTGCTTCCCTAGAACTCAGTGCTCACATAATTCAAGTGTGTTGATCTTCTCACCTTTCAAAAGATTACGGTTGCTCAACATCTCCGGTCCACGTGCGCTCATATAATCCAGTCTCATGTGCTATAATCTTGCCTTGTCATCATTAGATAACTGCACTGTAGTTGCATTTGCAGAGCGAACAATGGTGCTTTATGCCAATGCATAGAGGCCATTCTCCAGCTTGTCTTTCAGCATGACTAAAGAACCTTTAGTCACCTTCATAGTTCCCCCTTCGCTCATGTATTTGTAGCTTTGTTCATCTAGAGTACCCAGGGATATCAAATTCTTCTTCAGATCAGGAACATGACGGACTTGTATAATAGTCCTCACGGCTCCATCATGGTAGCGAACCCGAACTGAGCCAATGCCAACTATTGCACAAGTTGCATTATTGCCCATTACTACGGTTCCTCCACTTTTCTCATAGCTGCTAAATCAATCTCTTCGGAACGTCATATGCAGAGTACAAACAGAGTCTAACACCCATTTATTTACATAACTTCCATTATTACATGATGTTGTAAGTACATAATTGATGCGCGTTAAGATGCACACACTTTAAACGCAAGTGCACGTTATCGTGACAAGTAGTATAGTCTTGATAAGACCGAATATCGTCCACAAGGATTAGGGTCCAATTACCAACTATCTATTTTCTAGTATCTATTTGGTGAATTTATGATTGATTGGTTGTTTATAACTACGAATTATAAAAGCTATTTAACTATAAAGGTTTACTTCAGTTGTGATGAGAATAGGGCTTCCATGTATCCTTACTATCCGCTTATGCTACTTACTAATGCATTAACTCATGGTATTCTTCTTTAGGAGAAAGCGATTCTGAAATCGCTTTATACTCCGTTAGGGTTATATAAACACTCAACCCGATGTCGCACCTTACCTAACTTTGGTGATAAGGATAACTTTATAGGAGGATTAAGAACAAAACCTAGTTGGCCATCACGCACAATGCGCAAAATTAGGGTTGTTAAGCCTCTCATCAACGCTTACATAAATAATTGAGGTATTTTCATCCCCAATCCAAGAATGTCTACCCAACTTACGATATTCACAATCCCCTTTCGAATCGATTAGAAATCATATAGTGATAATTAGTTGTCAATTAATTACCAAGAATTCAACTCAATTATTGGATAGATCTCTCAATAAGAAAAATAACCATAAGCGTCATTAATTTATAACATAAGTTTCTAGTAATTCAACATGGAAAGCCTATAAGAGAATTAGTTCCTAGCCGTAAAGATGACAAGAACTAATTCAAAGTTCATCATCTGGCGAAATAAAGTAAAGAAAAGGAAAAGAAAGTACTAAATTAATGGTATCCAATCTCGAGCCAAAAGTCTTGTGTTGTGCAAGAAGAACACTTAAAAGCGCCTAGGGTTCTCCTTTTATAGTGAAACCGCCTCAACTTTTCCCTGCAGCTGGCCAAAAATCCGTCAAAACCTATTTTTTCGCGTCGGCGCGCGACCTGCAGACAGCGCCGCTGCATCTCCTGTGGCTTCTCGGAGGTGTAGGCGCGCGGCCGCTTGGTCGTTCGGTAGCCGCGCGCTATATCTTCATCTCTGCGGATAGTGGCGCGCGGCCTAACTGGCCGCGTGCTGGATCTTCGCACCTTCTTGCGAATGATGGCGCGCCTCGCTGATCGCAGGAGGGGCCGCGCCGGTCTTGATTTTTCCTCGTTCGCCACTTTCTCTGTTTCCCGGCTCGCGTCTCTCTTTGCCCTCTTTTTGCTCTTTTTCCGCCATTTGGCCATTTTAACCACTTTGACTCAAAAGAAAGAAAAAGTATCCTAATACGACACTTATATGTGCAAAATGGGACAAAAGACTAACTAAAACTGACTCAAAAGGTGTATATAAAATACACCGATCAAATACCCCCAAACTTAACCTTTGCTCGCCCTCGAGCAAAGATCAAAAGAAAGAAATACAGACTCAAGGAAAACGAAAAAAAAAGACTCAATGACATTGATAACTTTTGCTGCATTAGTGTTATCTAGAAAAACATGAAGGTTAACATAATAATATGCAGGAACATATAACATGAAATTTTCAGCACACTAAACACATGAAGCTAAATATTTCGCAAACTCATATTCATCATGCTTAATGGAAGTCAATGTACTAAATCATGCATATAAATTCAAGAATTCCTATGGCATGCTTACTTGCTATTCTCCACTAATTCTGGATATGCATAAAAGAGATCTTCAGGGCTTTAAGGGTTGTAATGTAGGCTTAGGTAGGGGTTGGTAAAAATAGGCATTTAGGCTCATTTTTGTGTACCATAAGCTCTTGACTTTTGAGATTTCCCTTTTTTGTTCTTTTCTTCATTTCGATTCTATCTTTCCTCTTTTGTTTTGGGAGAGTGAAGTATATAATAATGTCAAGCACCCCAAACTTAGGCTTTTGCTATTTCTTATTACTTTTGTATTGGGGTCTGTGGACTTATTCACTCTTTTTGTCTCTTTTTAACACAATGTATTCCACTATTTCATATTTTCACTTATGGTACAATTTGTGGGAATATAGGGTGTCAAAGAAGAAGTTTCAATTTTTAGGCTCAATAGAGTGACTAGGGATATTTTTAAAGTGCGGGATAGAAAATAATGGTAAGAATTGGCTATCAAAGAAATGCTGAGTCATCTCACTAACATGCATATCCTAACTATTTAGCCTCGAATAGCAAGCAATCATAACACATAAGCATTTATCATTTAGTATGCGTAATTCAAGCAAGAACTCGAATAGGCAGTTACATGAGTTTTTGGCATATCTAACCTAAGTGTTTAGATAGTTGCTTCAATTCCGTTACATTATTTCACCTTACTTCATTAAGTGTTTCTAGCAACTACAGCAATTATGATCTTTGACAGACAATTATGACTCAAAAAGAAAAAATTTTGGTGACTCAAAATAAACATAAAAACAATCAAAAAGACTTAAGTAAAACATAACATGACACATAAAGAAAACAAAACCCAAATAAACACCCCCAAACTTAAAACACACATTGTCCCCAATGTGTGTAGAATCAAAGACAGTAAAAGAAATAGACACTTACAAACTTTGGTTAAAATGGTAGTGGCGGCGGTGGATAATGCATCGACCATTGGTTGAACAAGGAACTCAGCTCGTTGATTTGTTGCCTTGTTTCTTGCTGTCCTTGTACTACTGTGCCCAAGGTCTGCATCATCCTCATCTGATTCTGATACAATTGCTCCATTGTGGGCGTTGGGCGTTGGTGAAAACTTTGGTTAAAATGGTGGTGGTGGCGGTGGATAATGCATCGACCATTGGTTGAACAAGGAACTCAGCTCGTTGATTTGTTGCCTTGTTTCTTGCTGTCCTTGTACTACTGTGCCCAAGTTCTGCATCATCCTCATCTGATTCTGATACAATTGCTCCATTGTGGGCGTTGGAGGTTCTGCTCCTGTGGTTGGCACTGGCTAGGTCCTGCCTCATATTGAGCCCTATTTCGCTCATCTTCGCCCATGGCGGCCTCTGCTGCTGCTTCTTCTTTGGTGGTTGTACTCTCGTCCCGTCACTTTGGTGGGCTTGGAGTGCAGGAAAGAGTGCACTATCCCATGGACACGGCGGTTGGTTTCTCTCATGAGTGTCAGTGGGTAGGATTGGGACTGCATTCATGTGGCATAGACTGGTAATAAGCGAGCCGTGTCCCAATCCATCTGTTGTCACCAACCTGCTGATTTCTTCAATGCTCTGCACTATTTCTTTCCTCACATCAATTCTCTGCCCCCTCATAATTCCATAAATCAACTTAATCCTATCTTCTGGCACTCTGGTGAAGTGCGTGGATGGAATCATGCGGCATCGACAAATACTGACCAAGCCTTGCCGCTTTGTTGAATTGGCACCGCCGCTCTAGATCCATTTCTTCCAATCTCAAGCGGCTCGAGTGGTAGTCGACGGTGTTTGCAACGGTATCCCAGTTGATGTTGTCGGTGCTCCTAGACCATGTTCTAAAATGGCTCCGATCACCAATTCCTCCTTCAACATCAACCGTCTCCACTTGTGCATTCACAGCCTCTGCTGTCACAGACACATAAACTCCCCTTACAAAGCATCCCATCTCCACTCTCTCCGGAAAATTGGCATAGAATTCACGCGCCATTGATGCATTCACTGGTCTTATCTTCTCCGGATTTACAAATCTCCTCCACCCCCTTAGCTCAATCATTGCCCGAATGGGCTCATAAACGTCTTCTTCCCCATATGACTCCCTCTGGTAGTCCATTCCCCTTTCTGGTATTAAAGTGGTCCGTATCAAGCTTTTTGTATCTTTGGTAGGCTTGGTAGCTCACAAACCTATTTTCATCGTATTGTGGGGTTGGGGTGGATGTGGAGCCTCTTCTTTTCCTGGTGGCCATGGTTAAAACAGTTTCTGGAGCTTACAATTTAGTGGCACAGGTGTTTCCTACACAATTAACAACTAGCAGCGAACACAACACCCACACTTCAACTTTTCTACTCAATACCCACAACCTCCTTTTCTACTCTTTTCTCCAAACTTCACAATCACTTTTCAGCACCCACACTACTTCAACTACTATACTCCTTCAAAATACTACCTCCTATGACTTCAATAAAAGGATTCAAGAACAAAGAAAGGGATTACCTTTTTATGAGAGCTTCAAGCTGTTCTTGTTTCAATTGGTGGGTTGAGGGTATGGAATGGAGCTTCGTTGTTTGAGATAGTTTTTTTTTTTTAGGGATTTAAGAGTTTAGGTTGTGGTTGGGTTGGATTTGTGGAGGATTTGTGGGCAAATTTCTGGAATTTTGTGGGTTTTTGGAGAGGGAAAGTTAAGTTTTTGTTATTGGAATTGGGGAAAATCTGATTTTTGGGCGTTTTTAAGTTTCTGGATTCCCGCTTCGGCGCCGCGGCCCTGTTTTTGGCGCCGCGGCGCCCAAACTTCTGCGCCCCTTCGGGATTTTCTGCGCCGCGGCGCCTAAACTTGGCAAATTTTCTGGGATTTTGGCGCCATGCCTCTCAGCCATGGCGCTTAAACTGCGCTGTCAGCTTTTTGGCGCCATGCCCTGAAGCTGGGCGCTACCCGCTTTTTCTGAAATCGGCTTGTTCACTTTTCGTCCTTCAGTTTATTTCCCTGTACCTATCAATCACAGCACAAACACAAGAACCCAAGACCGTGAGATTGTTCTAGACAAAATAAAATAAACTAAAGACAGAAATTAAAATAACATAATTGAAAACGTTGGGTTGCCTCCCAACAAGCGCTGTCTTTAACGTCTTTTAGCCGGACGCAATTAACCGGTACGAGTGCTCATTGGACCCTTCTGCGAACTGCTTGCAATCCGCAGATTTATTGCTATAGGTCTCACTTTCCCTATAACTATTTGTTCAAACAAGAGCCTTAAACATATAAGTATCCCCCAAGTACACAAGATAGGTTTGTCTTTTAGGCTTTTTATAGTGTAGGAGTCCGTGAAAGTCTCTACATCTCTTAACTTTGGGGGTTGCCCTTGATGATATGTAATTCCTCTTTGGGAGCCATTAGTGATAGCTAGTGGTGTTTCTTCTGTGATAGGTGCAGGAAAAAGAATTTCCACAGAATCCAAGAAGGCCAATAATTGGATCCCTGAAATCTTTTCCTTCTCTACACTAACTACCTTGCCAGATTCCTCAATAGTTGGGTGTGGTTCAGGCCCTTCAAGTTGCTTGCCACCCCCCATAGGTGCTGATTGATTTTCTTGCATTTCGCTACCAAATATGATCGCGAGTTCTCCTATTTGCAGTTCCAGCTTCTTTATGGCCAATCTCATTTCGTCCATGAACTGCGCTTGATACTTAGTGAGACAGAGTATGACTTCTCGCAATTCCTCTCTCTCTTCCTCTACGGTTGGAGCTCGATCATATTGACAGTAGTACTCCATATCTTCAGGATCCCTGAGATCAATCAAAACCAACAAAGGATCACGGCACCCTTGTTTTCACACAATAAATACATAAAACAAAAAAGATTAGAAAAACTATACATAAAACCCAAATTAGAAATTAAAAATAGATAAATTTGATATTGAACTATGCCTAATCCCCGGCAACGGCGCCAAAAACTTGATGCGCGTTAAGATGCACACACTTTAAACGCAAGTGCACGTTATCGTGACAAGTAGTATAATCTTGATAAGACCGAATATCGTCCACAAGGATTAGGGTCCAATTACCAACTATCTATTTTCTAGTATCTATTTGGTGAATTTATGATTGATTGGTTGTTTATAACTACGAATTATAAAAGCTATTTAACTATAAAGGTTTACTTCAGTTGTGATGAGAATAGGGCTTCCATGTATCCTTACTATCCGATTATGCTACTTACTAATGCATTAACTCATGGTATTCTTCTTTAGGAGAAAGCAGGTTTACGAAATCGTTTTATACTCCCGTTAGGGTTATATAAACACTCAACCCCAGTATCACACCTTACCTAACTTTCGGTGATAAGGATAACTTTATAGGAGGATTAAGAACAAAAACCTAGTTGACCGTCACGCACAATGCGCAAAATTAGGGTTGTTAAGCCTCTCATCAACGCTACATAAATAATTGAGGTATTTTCATCCCCAATCCAAGAATGTCTACCCAACTTACAGCATATTCACAATCCCCCCTTTTCAGAATCTGATTAGAAATCATATAGTGATAATTAGTTGTCAATTAATTACCAAGAATTCAACTCAATTATTGGATAGATCTCTCAATAAGAAAAATAACCATAAGCATGCATTAATTTATAACATAAGTTTCTAGTAATTCAACATGGAAAGCCCTATAAGAGAATTAGTTCCTAGCCATAAAGATGACAAGAACTAATTCAAAGTTCATCAGGCAAAAACTGAAATAAAGTAAAGAAAAGGAAAAGAAAGTACTAAATTAATGGTATTCAATCTCCAAGCCAAAAGTCTTGTGTTGTGCAAGAGGAACACTTAAAACCGCCTAGGGTTCTCCTTTTATAGTGAAAACCGCCTCAACTTTTCCAGGCAGGCCTGGCCCAAAATCCGTCTGAAAACCTATTTTTTTCGCGTCGGCGCTGCGAGCAGCGCCAGCGCTGCATCTCGTGGCTTCGGATGTGTAGCGCCGCGCCGCTGGTGTCGAGGCGTCGCGGCGCTATATCTTCGTCTCTCGGATAGTGGCGCCGCCTTCGCTTTAGCCGCGCCTGGATCTTCTGCACCTTCTCAGAATGTTGGGCGCCGCGCTCGCTGATCGCGCAGGCCGCGGCTGGTCTTGATTTTTCCTCGTTCGCCACTTTCTGCTTTCCGGCGTCTCTTTTGCCCTCTTTTTGCTATTTTTCCGCCATTTGGCCATTTTAACCACTTTGACTCAAAAGAAAGAAAAACTATCCTAATACGACACTTATATGTGCAAAATGGGATAAAAGACTAACCAAAACTGACTCAAAAGGTGTATATAAAATACACCGATCAATAATCACTATTAGAATCATGTACCTGTTCAACTATGAATGCACTCGCCTCTTCCTTAGACTTCAACGTTAGGCAATTTCGTTCAAAATGCCTCTTATTTCCACAACCCCAACACTCTGCATTTTTCTTGTTCACATGAGACTTTGATCTGTGCTTTGATTTGCTTCTTCCATGTTGACTAGTTCGACCTTTCATAAAGAGCCCACTTGCATAATCATCTCTGTCTCTTTTAAAGTGCCTCCGCACATCACTAGAGTTAAGTGTGTGCCTCACTTGCTCAAGCTTGATAGGCTCCTTTCTATACATCATTGAATTCTCGATATCACGATATCCTGAAGTCAATCAAAATAGCAAAGCAATGCAAGCGTCTCCTCCTCCTCCTTTTTAATTCCCGCAGTATGTAAGTCTATGACAAGTTTATTGAATGCGTCTAAATGATCTTGTAACAAAGTACCTGACCCTGTCGCGCCCGTTTTTGACCTCGGGGGTCTGAACGGTATCCGCAACGTTGCTCTTTGGCGCGGTTCCCTGAATGGAATAATAATGCTGATTTTGAGGAGTCGCCACCTAATTAATTAAGTGAATTAGAACACTTGATTTATTGCAATAAAAATACTGCAATTAATCTCCATTTAATGGTCTGCGAAATTAATGAGATTCTGGATCAGAGTTCTTTATTATCCTAAAGGGAAGGGGTTAGGCATCCTTTAAGATCCGCTAACTTGCGGTTATCCGTTCAAACCTAGGTTAATTATATATTGACTTTTATTCTACCTATTCTAAGCATTTTTACATAATTTACAATTAAAATAAAATGCAATACATAATAATAAAACTTAAAATTAAATGCAACATAAGATAAAAATCTGGGACATCTTTTAGCCCTTTTTAGGCCTTCTGCACAAGATGATCTCCGGGTACCTGCATAAACACTTAGTAAAAGTATTAGTAATAGAATAAACAATTTTAAAAGCAATAACAAGAATTAATAAGTAAAGCCAAAAATAAATCCGTCTTTTGCACAGAGGAGGCCTTGGAAATTAGACGGAGATTCCTTCATCGGCCAATATTGCTAGAAACAATAAAATAAATAAAACATTCGGATCCGCGCCAAAACAGTAATAGTTTTAAACACAGAGGGCTCAGATATATATAAAAATAAAGTGGGACAACCTAAACAAGTGCGGCTGCGAGAATTCGCCCTGCCAACGCATGTTGGTTATCCGGTGTAAGTGGAAGAAATCATCATTGCCCAGAAAGATTCATTTATTTTATTTTCCGTCTTTGCAACTGTGGAGGCCTCAAAAATCGACGGATAACTTTTTCATTGGCCAATAAGTGTAGTATCCTTGTTCGAATCAGAAAAATACCAAATATTCAAGTGCAGCAACTAGCAATATGTTCAAAATCAGTAAATACATAAATCATAGGGTTAAAATTGCCAAAGGACCGTCTGAAATAGTAGAAACAACCACAGAAACCCAGCGAACACGAAATGGCCCGCGAACAGTGGTTAAAAATAAGAAAATTCATCAATTAATCATAGCGCACAAACATATCGCAGAAATAAAGCCAACAGAGGTCGCCAGAATTTTTAGAAACTCCGTCCGACAAACAACAGTAAAGCAGTAACCAACAGTCGAACGTCGCCAGAATTTTAAGAAAACTCCGGCCAAAAAATCAGAAAATCAAGTTAAATCAGTCCACAACAGGCGTCAGATCGAACGAAAATGAACGAACAAGGTCCCGAAAATTTCATAGCAACACCGGAAATCAGTCCAACAACAAAACAGAGAAACAAACAGTAGCATCGCCGGAGCTCAGGCTCCGGCCAGATAAAACAAAAATGAGAAAATTAGTTCCCACAACCAACAACACACCAAAAGGGAATCAAACAACGTCTCCGCCAGTCGCCGATGGTCAGCTCCTGCGAGGCAGAAACGATGCAGCAAAAGAAAATGTTACAGGGTGAGGGTCGACAGGAACAGTGGGGAACGGTGGTTCGCCGATGGGTATGTGTTTAGGGGAAGATGGTTCAACGACGGGGTTAGGGTTCGACGGGACAGTGATGGTGGTGCACTGGTTTCGCCGGTGCTGGGCGAGTGGTGGTTTCATCGGTGCTGGGTGAGTGGTGGTGGTTTCGCCGGTGCTGGGCGAGTGGTGGTGGTGTGTGTATGCTGTGTATAGAAAGAGAGAGAGTGTTGCGGCTCCAGGGCGCTTAAAGGGGGTTCGCCGGAGCTTGGAGCTCCGGCGAAGGGCGGCGGCGACGACGGGAAAGGCAGGGAGAGAGGGTGAAGGAGAGAGGGTGAGGGAGAGGGCAGATGTAGGCTGCGGCTGGTCTTAGAGTTTTAATTAGAAGGGGGTAGTGTTTTATTTATAGGGTAGATATTTAGGTTTAGGGTTTGGTATTTGGGTATTGTGTATTGGAGGAAAAAGATGAATGAGGTACTGAGCTTCATTTTTGGGTCTCAGTTTGGGCTTCGGTTTTTTGGCGGATTGGAATGATCCAGATTGTGCCTCGGACTGGACTGATTTGACAATGAATGCAAAACGGGTTTATTATTTAACAAAAAAATTATTTAAAAAGATGCAAAAAATTATTAAAATGCAAATGCCGATGCAATAGTAATAAAATACAATATTTAACAAATATTTAATGCCTGATTAAAGTAAAGACGGGACGTCAATTAATTATTTAAAGAGATGCAAAATTATTAAAATAAAATGATCGCGCAATAATAATAACATAATATTTAAAAATGTTTAATACCTAATTAAAAGTAAAACAACATGATGCCAATTTATAAAAAAATAAAACAACATAGAATGTTAGGTAAAAAATATATAAAAATGCCAAAAAATGGTGATTAAAATGCGGTGTCTTAAAATTCTTAAAATTGCAAGAAATGACTAAAAGATGGGTCAAAATTGTGTATCAACAGCTTGTCCCTCTTTGACCGAAGACGATGAAAAAGTTTTCGGACAAAGACGTTGACTTGTAGCCTATTTTGTTCCCATCATCAGAATTAAAACAAAGATCAAGAAAAAGAATGGACAAAAGCTGATGCAAATTCAAAATTTTGTTCCAGTGTCGAATTATGATGACACTGGGTTGCTGCGATGCTAGAAAATTAAAGCAGGCAGACGTCGATTCAAAATTGTCCCAGTGTCGAATCATGATGACACTGGGTTGCTGCGATGCTAGAAAATTAAAGCAGGCAGACGCCGATTCAAAATTTTTCCCAGTGTCGAAGTATGATTGACACTGGGTTGCAGGTGATGTGGTGCTGGAAAAGACATGGTGTTTGTAGATATTGATGGCGTCATTACATGGACGCGATGCAGATGATCATCGTTGCATAGACGAAACATAGATGAAGCCGTTGCATGAGCTTACGTGAAATGGCGTCGTTGCATAAACGCGATGCAGATACTCGTTGTTGCATGGATGAAATATAGATGAAGCCGTTGCATGTGCTTACATGAAATGATGTCGTTGCACAGACGCGATGCAGATGCTCGTCGTTGCATAGACGAAACATAGATGAAGCCGTTGCATAGGCTTACATGAAATGACATCGTTGCATAGACGCGATGCAGATGTTCGTCGTTGCATGGACGAAACATAGATGAAGTCGTTGCATAGGCTTACATGAGATGACGTCGTTGCATAGACGCGATGCAGATGTTCGTCGTTGCATGAACGAAACATAGATGAAGCCGTTGCATAGACTTAGAAGATATGACGTCGTTGCATAGACGCGATGCAGATGCTCGTCGTTGCATAGACGAAACATAGATGAAGCCGTTGCATAGACTTACATGAAATGACGTCGTTGCATAGACGCGATGCAGATGTTCGTCGTTGCATGAACGAAACATAGATGAAGCCGTTGCATAGACTTAGAAGATATGGCGTCGTTGCATAGACGCGATGCAGATGCTCGTCGTTGCATAGACGAAACATAGATGAAGCCGTTTCATAGGCTTACATGGGACATCATCGTTGCACAGACGCGATGCAGGTGCTCGTCGTTGCGTAGACGAAATATAGATAAAGCCATTGCATAGACTTACATGAAATGACGTCGTTGCATAGACGCGATGCAGATGCTCGTCGTTGTATAGATGAAACATAGATGAAGCCGTTGCGTAGACTTACATGAGATGTCGTCGTTGCATAGACGCGATGCAGATGTTCATCGTTGCATGGACGAAACATAGATGAACCCGTTGCATAGACTTACATGATATGACGTCGTTTTATGGACGCACCTGCTTTGTGACTCGCTTGGGTTGAGATAACGTCATTGCATAGACGTTGTGCGTTTGTAACCCGCATGGGCTTATTGTTGTGCTCCCACCTTTGCTGATATGAAGATCCTGCACTCAAAGAAAACTTGTGAGATTTAGGAAAGGAGTGATTGATTCGCGTTGTCTTTGTAGCTTTGGCTCTTGACGCTTGCATGCTCAGACTTAAGCAAAAAGTTAGTGCATAACTGTTAAGTCAAAATGATAACGCATGAATTTATAAGCAATGTAATTGTATGAGTAGAAATGTTATCCTGTAAAACGTGATGGTGGTTGTATTGATGTGATGCTGCAAATGCTGAGATTTCGTCCTTGCACGGACGTGTTGAATGTTGTGAATGCTTCTTGAATCTGCGAGTCTTGTCACGATCTGCATGCGGACTTCTTGGATCGTGAATGCTTGCTGAATGCTACGATTGCTGATTTAGTCTCTGCACGGACTTGCTGGCTGCTGCGAATGCTTGCTCGAATGCTGCGATTGCTGATTTAGTCTTTGCACGGACTTGCTGGCTGCTGCGAGCTCTGCACGGACTTAGTAGATGTTGCGAATGCTTGCTGAATGCTGTGATTGCTGATGTAGTCTCTGCACGGACTTAACCCTGGCGAAAATTGCTCATATCTCTTTTCGGAATAATCAAATGCATTTTGTCGCACGCGAGCCAATGAGAAGATTTTTAATGGTGTGACCGAAGCCGACTTATGCCACCTACGTATCCTCATGAGGGAATCAGGTCATGACATAGTTCGTGATGCAAAAAATGATTGTACAATTTTTAAAAAATGAGACCGAAGCCAATGTGGCCGCCTACGTATCCATTGAGGAATCAGTCGAGCGTAGTTCGTGATGCAAAAAAATGACTGTACAATTTTCAAAAATGAGACCGAAGCCAATGTGGCCGCCTACGTATCCCGCTGAGGGAATCAGGTCAAGACGTAGTTCGTGATGCAAAAAATGAGAATTTTTATATATGTATTTTTTTTGTTTTTTTTTGTTTTGAAAAGTGGAAAGACAACATCACGTTCTGACTTCAGTTGATACCAACAATTAGTATTGTGCTTAGAAATTCAGTTATTCACTTTCAGTCTAACCAAAACTGACTTCTGGGTAATTCCTATAGTTTCAAGTGGTACCTCGGACACCTAAGTATCGACACACTTGCTTGCAGCCAAGGTTTCGAACTACACGTAATCTCATGTTTCAAATGCCCTTACTGAAAGAAAGTCCCATTTCTCACATATATTCCAGTAGTTGAATTTTGGGACGTTTAGAGAAGTACGCTCACACTCAAAAGGATGTTCAATGCATGCAATTGTGATACCATATGCTTTGCCGTCATGTAAGTATCGACTAATGTGAGAACCCTCAGTATAAGATCATGTAGGGCTTGTAATGTAGGTTTGGGGGAAGGGATGGATATCATTTGGGTAAAAAGTGACTAATCCTTCCTTGAGCGTTGGACTACGTCCGTGCTTGATATTTGTGTGCTTTAATGCTGATCTGTTTTTTTTTGTCCCAGTTTTCTATACTGACTTCTTTTTGAATATTTCGTTTGGAGCCCACTTTTTTCAAAGTTATTCTCTCATTTCATTCATTGTTTTGTTTATAATGCCGGGGCTTTTGATTTCTTCTTTTGTGAAGTCGTCATTTGTGTTTTCTTTTCCCTTTTGGGACTTCGACAACTTTTGTCTTTGCAAACTTCGACGCAAAATTTCGTCAGACACTTGCACATTTCCAAAGCGCTCAAGGAGGTCGGGTCAAGAGAGGGATAGTGCGTACGCACTCAGAAAGGGTATAGGTGTAATGTGCGGTTGTCAAAAGAATAGGCTTTAGGCTCAAAAGGGGTGTACTACGGATAATGTTATTTGGTAGGCTGAAAAAGGCTCAAACGGGTCAAAGAAAGCCTACGATCATTTCCTACACCAAGTGTTACTCAGGATTTCGCCTCAACAAACATTCGGGCCAAGTTCTAGATCACAATGCAATGCAATTGAACTTATTCTAAAACTCACCACACAATGCACATGAAACGATGAGGTTGTTTCGTTCTTATCTTGAAAGCATGCAAGACAATGTCATTACAGGTGTGCGTGAGAGGTACCAAAAAAATCTATGATTTACCATGAAGTCCACCCATATTGATTATTACTCGTTCTTTCCTATGCACACTCCTAACTGTGTTGATATCAACCAAATCAAACAATGATACTTAAAAGAGCTTTCTTTTTGATTTTTTTTAATGCTTTTTGAATAAAATATTTTTGTATTTTTTGAATAAATAGTACCGAACCCGAGTAGGGCTGCCTACGTATCTCATATTTGACGAGAATCAGGTGTGCGTAGTTCGTTCAGATATGTTATAAAACATATGCTTTAAAAAGAATTCATTCATGAAAGAAATGCAAAAGTAACAGTTGTGCAAAACAACTGATTGTTTAATATAAAACTAATGCAAAGTAAAAGGAATGTAATAAAAAATGAATGGATGTGATAGAATGAATGAAATGCATGAATGAATGGGTGAACCAAATATGTCCTTTTTTTTGGTGGTGGTGTCGAACCTAGATGGGTTGCCTACGTATCACACCGTATGGTGAGAATCAGACACGCGTAGTTCGGGATGATTATGTTGTAAAATGCATGATAAAGAATTATGTAATCAATACTAGACATATCAATTGAATTTGCAAATATGTATAAAGATACAAAATATAGGACCCAGAGTGATGCTTCGTTGAATCTGGTATAAGTTGACTACTTTCCGTCAACATAACTCCAGCTCATTCTTGTGATGATTTTTTTTTCTTTTCTTTTTCTTCCTTTTGTTTTATTTTCTTCCGGCCGTCCTCGACTATTTGCGAGGACGGTTTTCCTGCAAAAGATATGACAAATGGGTGAGAGTAGGCAAACCACAAAAATAGTAAAATGTAAGGGCGTGACAATATAGTCAAAGACTCCCCTGCTTGGTTCGACCGGACTGGTGGTTGATGCTTCACAAAGTCCAAATCGCGCTGTTTAAGAGCGATTTACGCAGTAGAAGTCCTGATTGCAATGTGACAACAAAAAGTGCAAAAATGCAAATGCTCGTGGCCGGAATTATAAGCATGGCATGTAAAGAATTGCTAGTGACAACAATAGTAAACAAAAGCATGCAAATCAAGCGTGCGCCTAATATGCATGAGACCTCTCTTATGCCAGAGGTCGGCCTAAACGCCAAATATGCGAGATTATGATAAATAGGTCCAAGCCGTTAAACTGCAATGTTTTGTTGGAAATGACAACCAAATGATGGTGCACTTTTTCCAGTTTCGGTGTGTCATGCCCAGGCTTGGATCCATCTATCATCATCACGCTACACATAGTATGCTAATGGGTCGTTGGGTTGTGAAACCCGTCGACAAGTTTGGTGGATTTCTAATTGTGACATTAATACCAAAGATTAACCCACCTAAGGTTTATGCATGCATGACTTAATAAAAAAGTGGTATAGCTCTATCTTAAGTTTTCTAAGATTTGACTTACTAGACGCAAGGTTCCCGAGCGGACAACTCGAGTGAGAAGGCTACGCGGCCACCGGTTAGACCGGACACTCCACGTTTATTACCAACTCTCATAAATTTGGGTTTTGAAGAAAGAATTTTGCTGATGCACCCAGCACACCTCGCATGTAGTGTGTGATAGTGTGGATTTTCCAGAGTGGAAGAAATATGAGCGGAATGCCAGTTTAAGGAAAACAGTAAAAGCAAATAGCAATTAAAACAAGCAATTTTGAGGCATTTAAAATAAATAAAAGCAAATAAAGCCAAGCAATAATAAACCTAAGTTTGCTATGGTCAATAACCTGATTATCCCCAGTGGAGTCGCCATGCTGTCGCGCCCGTTTTTGACCTCAGGGGTCTGAACGGTATCCGCAACGTTGCTCTTTGGCGCGGTTCCCTGGATGGAATAATAATGTTGATTTTGAGCAGTCGCCACCAAATTAATTAAGTGAATTAGGACACTTGATTTATTGCAATAAAAATACTGCAATTAATCTCCATTTAATGGTCTGCGAAATTAATGAGATTCTAGATCAGAGTTCTTTATTATCCTAAAGGGAAGGGGTTAGGCATCCTTTAAGATCCGCTAACTTGCGGTTATCCGTTCAAACCTAGGTTAATTATATATTGGCTTTTATTCTACCTATTCTAAGCATTTTTACATAATTTACAATTAAAATAAAATGCAATACATAATAATAAAACTTAAAATTAAATGCGACATAAGATAAAAATCTGGGACATCTTTTAGCCCCTTTTAGGCCTTCTGTACAAGATGATCTCCGGGTACCTGCATAAACACTTAGTAAAAGTATTAGTAATAGTATAAACAATTTTAAAAGCAATAACAAGAATTAATAAGTAAAGCCAAAAATAAATTCGTCTTTTGCACAGAGGAGGCCTTAGAAATTAGACGGAGATTCCTTCATCGGCCAATATTGCTAGAAACAATAAAATAAATAAAACATTCGGATCCGCGCCAAAACAGTAATAGTTTTAAACACAGAGGGCTCAGATATATATAAAAATAAAGTGGGACAACCTAAACAAGTGCGGCTGCGAGAATTCGCCCTGCCAACACATGTTGGTTATCCGGTGTAAGTGGAAGAAATCATCATTGCCCAGAAAGTTTCATTTATTTTATTTTCCGTCTTTGCAACTGTGGAGGCCTCAAAAATCGACGGATAACTTTTTCATTGGCCAATAAGTGTAGTATCCTTGTTCAAATCAGGAAAATACCAAATATTCAAGTGCATCAACTAGCAATATGTTCAAAATCAGTAAATACATAAATCATAGGGTTAAAATTGCCAAAGGACCGTCTGAAATAGTAGAAACAACCACAGCAACCCAGCGAACACGAAATGGCCCGCGAACAGTGGTTAAAAATAAGAAAATTCATCAATTAATCATAGCGCACAAACAGATCGCAGAAATAAAGCCAACGGAGGTCGCCGGAATTTTTAGAAACTCCGTCAAACAAACGATAATGCACGATAACAACAGTCGAACGTCGCCAGAATTTTAAGAAAACTCCGGCCAAAAAATCAGAAAATCAAGTTAAATCAGTCCACAACAGGCGTCAGATCGAACGAAAATGAACCAACAAGGTCCCGAAAATTTCATAGCAACACCGGAAATCAGTCCAACAACAAAACAGAGAAACAAGCGATGCTCACGGAGCTCGGGCCTTGGCGGATAAAACAAAAATGAAAATCAGTTCCACAACCAACAACACACCGTGGAATCAAGCAACGTCTCCGATCGCCGACGGTCGGTTCTGCGGCGACGATGCGACAAAGAAAAGGTTACGAGGTGGTCGACGGAAGCGATGGGAACGGTGGTTCGCCGATGGGTATGTGTTTAGGGGAGGATGGTTCAACGACGGGGTTAGGGTTCGACGGGACAGTGATGGTGGTGCACTGGTTTCGCCGGTGCTGGGCGAGTGGTGGTTGTTTCGCCGGTGCTGGGCGAGTGGTGGTGGTTTCGCCGGTGCTGGGCGAGTGGTGGTGGTGCGTGTATGCTGTGTATAGAAAGTGAGAGAGTGTTGCGGCTCCAGGGCGTTTAAAGGGGGTTCGCCGGAGCTACAAGCTCCGACGAAGGCCGGCGGCAAAGACAGGGAGAGAGGGTGAGGGAGAGAGGGTGAGGGAGAGGGCAGATGTAGGATGCGGCTGGTCTTAAGGTTTTAATTAGAAGGGGGTAGTGTTTTATTTATAGGGTAGATATTTAGGTTTAGGGTTTTGTATTTGGGTATTGGGTATTGGAGGGAAAAGATGAAAGAGGTACTGGGCTTCATTTTTTGGTCTCAGTTTGGGCTTCGGTTTTTTGGCGGATTGGACTTATCCAGATTGTGCCTCAGACTGGACTGATTTGACAAAGAATGCAAAACGGGTTTATTATTTAACAGAAAAATTATTTAAAAAGATGCAAAATTATTAAAATGCAAATGCCGATGCAATAGTAATAAAATACAATATTTAACAAATATTTAATGCCTGATTAAAGTAAAGACGAGACGTCAATTAATTATTTAAAGAGATGCAAAATTATTAAAATAAAATGATCGCGCAATAATAATAACATAATATTTGAAAATGTTTAATACCTAATTAAAAGTAAAACAACATGATGCCAATTTACAAAAAACAAAACAACATAGAATGTTAGGTAAAAGATATACAAAAATGCCAAAAAATGGTGATTAAAATGCGGTGTCCTAAAATGCTTAAAATTGCAAGAAATGACTAAAAGATGGGTCAAAATTGGGTGTCAACATACCCCATCTTAAATGTGTGAATACGCCGTTGTAACAACATCCTAGTTGTCACCGATCGGTCCTGGTAATGCCCTTCTAGCTTGTCCCATAACTGGTTGGTCGTCTCTTCAGTACTTGTACTCATTTCACAAAGCACATTAGGTGCAAGAGACAGTTGGATTATACTTAATGCATCCCCTTCAATCTTCTCCTTGTTGGAAGTCGATGTTTCATCGGGATACTTTACGTCAATAGCACGGATTGAACCGTCCCTCTGCAGTAACACCATCATCTGGATCTTCCAGGCATTGAAGTTGTTACGCCCAAATCTATCAATTTCAAATTTCATGGAACTCATTTTTGCTTGTTCTTCCTCTTTGGATCGTCGAAGAGTCCTAACGCTCTAATACCCGAAAATGAAAAAAAAAAGAACACAAGATTTAATGTGGTTCAGATCAAAATGATCCTACGTCCACTAGTTAACATTTACCTTTATATTATTAACAAAGGAAGGAGAGACTTCTCAATTACACCTAAGAGAATTGCTCTCTACTCACTACAAATGATTGTAGTACATTTGGGATGATTAACAAAGAAGAATTGCTTCTTCTTTTATAGGCAAACAATAACTTGAGCTCCAAGTATGTTACATGAGCATTTCAATTTTCATCCACATCTTAGCCTCCTTTGACTCCAAGCAATGCATTCTTTGGCTCCGAGTAATTGAGCATCCTTTAACTCCAAGTAATAGGAATGCATCCAATTAAAATTGACACATTAATTTTTCTATCACATAACTAAAATCCAACTCTTTCACTACACATGCAGAAAAACATTTTGTGTTTACCCTATTTGTGTAGTATATTCTTTTGACAAATGAGATTAAATTGAACCCTCTTCGAATCATGTAGCTCCACCTCAGGTGAAGCCCCTGATCAATGGCGCCTTAAAACTATCATGCCTTTCTATGTAATCATTTTAAGTGTTAGTAATGGTTAACAATCAAAGAGCTTTTTTCTTTTCTTCGAAGAGCTTCTTAATGTAGGTCCAATAGCCTTGGTAATTAAGCTTAGTGAGAACATCTTATGTTATGTGACACCAAAAATTATGGTTGTTGGATTAATGTTGTTAATGATGCTATGCAGGGGCTCAGAGGACCATGGAAAATCAGCAACAATATATAAATAAGAGAAAAGGGATGAGATGGTAGAAGAGGGGTTTAGAGTAGTGGGCAACTCTGGAGACCAGTGGAGTGATCTGTTGGGATCCTCTGCATCTATTCTATCATTCAAGCTTCCTAACCCAATGTACTACATTCCTTGACAGGCCAATCTGTCTCCTGTCCAGTGGCTATTCAATGAAATACTGCTACAAATAATGCAAATGTATATCTTGTAATTCTTTGGACAAGAAAACCAATGAATTAACTAATAATCTATTCATACTGGGTACCACACCTATCTCCCTCTCACACACACTTTGACTCCCTTATACTTGTATTTACATAGGTTGGGAAGGACAAAATATGAATTATATTCCTCTATTATGAAAGTTGATCCCTTATACCACACCTATCTCTCTCTACCGGTTCGGCCCGTTAGACAGGTATAGGCCTTAACCCCTCATGGTAACTGTAACTGGATTGTATCAATTTTGATCCTAAAGATATTAAGGTTCAAAATTCAAATAGAAGTGTGGTGTAAATTTCCTAAAATGAACATTATGCTATAGAAAAATACCATGTTAGGACAAACGTTTTCTTGGACTAGTATTTATATACTATCTTATAACCTGATCACAGAATTGAAGTCCTAATCAGATGTTGATTTCACTCGAACAAAAATAAGGATATAATTGGAATTAGGAAAAGCATGATGATTGATCTTGATTAGTTGGAATCATGAAAAGACACTAAACCACGACGGACCTATGATACCTAATTCTTGGTCAACCTATGCGTTAGAGAAATGGTAAAGTTGAGAATTTAGATATCTAAATTTAGTATAAATCATGAATAGGACTCTTACCAACCACTGCTTGGGCACAACTGCGTTTGAGTGTGTGTGACTAAGAGATGGACGAGTGACTTGGCCACAAGGAAGTAATTGTCGGAAATTTATCAATGTGGAATAAGTTTATCCCATTATTTATGACTCGAATAATTGGGGCCCCGCACGTCGGAAACATTATTTTCACACACGTGCAAACATTGTACCAAGGATCGTAAATTTCATTAGTAAAAGAGATATTGGTACGTAAGTAAAATGTTTGAGACATAGAATGATGGACAGTCGTTGGTCAAATGACAGGTGTTCCACGTTGGTTGAAGGAAGAAGTGTGCATAGTGTAAAAGATTGGAACGGGTCAGAAAGGGCTGCGGAGCCGAGAAGGGCCGCGACGCTAATTCAGTCCCGAGTCATTGGAGCCGAGGTGCCTCCGAGGCCGAGCCGCAACGCTACCCAGACAGAAAGTCTGAAACGAAAATATAATTTTTGTGACATTTGGGTTGCCCTCAATGACATTCATTTCACCATTATTCAGCCATTATTTGGCTGATAAATGCGTGCTTTTACTTGGGCAATTCATTGCCCTTACATGGACAATGCCATTACTTGACACTTGAAGGGACAAATCTTACACACTATAAATTGAGGCCTTTGGCTCAATTGAAGAACACTTGCAAATTTTCTGAAAAACTTCTTCCTCTCTAAGCATTCTTTCAATACTAAAAGTTCTTCAAGAGAAACATTTGAGTTTGCTTTGCTCAAGTGCTAGTAGTTGTTTTATCTTGGAAGACTATTGCCTAGAAACGTAAAAGGATATATACGGGGCAATCTCGTCTTCACTCGACTCAGCAAATATTCTAATCAAGTGTTCGTTCTTGTTTCTAGTTTTAAGTTAAGATTATTTTTGGTTGTAATATTTTGTTCTTCATTTTTCTAGTTCTTGTAATAGTCATTTTATTATTTACTATTTCCCGTTTGTTTTTGCTTTCATATTTAGGTAACAATTTTAAGATAAGAATTGTTTTAGTACTTAGAAAAAAATGACTCGACAAGAATAATTTGGTTCTGAATCTGCTGCTGCTAATCAAGACAATACTTTTGCCTCTCCCACCGCTGTTGCTACCCAAGGCAATAACTTTGTCTCTCCTTCTATTGCTGCTCCTCAAGGAAATACCTCTGCCTTCCCCACTGCTGTTCAAGGGAATGTCAGAATCCCTCATCCTGCCAGGTTTCACCATGAACGCCTTAAAAAGTTTATGGGAATTGACTTCAAAAGATGGCAGCAAAAGAGGCTATTTTTCCTGACCGTTATGGGAGTGACACGTTGTGTCACTGAAGACCCTCCTAAAATAGGAGATGGTGCGGACCCTCAGTTTATTGATACAACTGAAGGGGGCCAAGGTTCCTAGGCTCTTCTCGGAATAACTCTTGATGCATGAAATCATAATATTTTATATGTAAGAACTACATCATGAACTACTTGTCAGACCCGCTCTACACGGTGTATTGTACCATAGACACCGCCAAAGAGTTGTGTCACGCCCCGTACCCCGGGCCCGCGACTGGTGCCCTACCTGGGCACCCTTCTATTCATACAACACAATAAACCGCGAAAGATAAATAACACTCATTTTTTTTAAAACAAAGGCAAAGCCGATAAGGCTGCCATAATATAAATCACCCAAAAGGTTCTACACTGTTCAATAATGTAAATACAACTCTAGCCAGTCCAGCCCACATATGAATACATACCTCTAAGAGTTTGGACAAATACTATGACGGGACAAGGCCCCGCCGTACCCCTGAATATACCTAGCCATAATGACAAGCTCCGGAACATTGGAGCCATCTCAAAATGCTGAACCAGGATCCTAAGCTCGCGGATCCACAACTGTGTACCTAGACCTGCGGACATGAACGCAGCCCCCCGAAGGGGGTCAGTACAACAAGTACTAAGTATGGAACGAAAATAAAGTACAACAATTAAGATCATAACTATACAAGGAATGACAGGGGCAAGTATGAAAATCAAATACCAGATCCTACCGTGTCATATAAAAATCAGAGGCAACTGTACCTTGTATCACTGTACTACTGTAACACCGCACCACTTTCAAATATGAAAGCCATATCAAAATCTGGAACACCTGCCCTCAGCATATAATATCACAAAAGCATGCTCGTGGAATACAACATCACTGTCAGCATGTAACAAGTATAACATACAACTACCCGCACACTGTGCCTTTTTAACAATGAGAGTAAACTTTACATGCTTTAAAATAGGAAGCTTATGATCAATCTAGGGCCACCCGCCCGTAGTATCATTATGCAAACCTACTCCTGGGACTGTTTCACCCGCAAGGGTCTTGTGGACCCGCATAGGACAATTTGCCCCGCATAGGACTATTTCACCCGCACAGGACTATTTCACCCGCTTAGGCCCTACGGGCCCGCAATGAGCATATACGCCATGCTCGCATCATGGGTAGCAAATCCATGGAGATGTATAATGTCTTGGGGGTTTACCCCACAATTATACTCAGAAAGTGTATAACGTCTTGGGGGTTTACCCCGTATTTATACTCATGAGGTGTATAACGTCTTGGGGGTTTACCCCGCATTTATACTCATAACACTAGCACCAATGGCTATCATGAACAACATATGCAAGTTAAGATAATCTTTGACTCTCAACATCATAAAATGAATAAATCATCATTTTAACAAACCAAGACAATTTTCATGCCTTCTTTTTCAACAAATCAAGACAATACCATTTAGGCGAGCCGAAGTACTATCAAGGCACAAAATAGAATAACTATCATTTAAGCAAGCCAAAGTACTATCAAGACACTAACACACCTTGCATTACTAAGGATTAAAGTCCATTACGACAATGTACGTGAGCCGTACATTCACTTTATGAACTAAATTTCCATTTTAGGAAAGCCCAAGTACTACATGTATCGCTAGGAAGTAGGATCCAATACATGTATCATTTTGAAACCATCATTTAGAAAATCGAGACACTTATCGTACCAAGTATCCTTCTAAGACATGGTTTTGGCAAATCAAGGCACTAGACCTCACGTGTTACTTTAAAACATCTTGAACATCAAAGTGCCACATATCATGTATTATATTAAGGACTTAATCATGGACATTCTCGCACTATTTTCTTAAAACATTTTAAACCATCCCTTGACTTTCCACTAAAACTTGTTATAACAAACTTCCCATAAAGCCGTTATAACCACTTCATTTTTAGACAACTAACGCACCATTACCTCTTTCCTTTTTATAAAAAACCAAGGCATTATCATGCCACGTAAGGGAATTGAACCCAAAGTACTTTGTACATCCATTCTTTATAAAAGAATCGTTTCATGAAATATTAGGGCGTTGGACCCAAAAGTACTTTCACCATTAAAACCAAGTTACTTAATTTTTTAAACTCAAGTAACTTATACTTTAAGACCAAGTAACTTATACTTTTCAAATCGAGTTACTACACATTTTTCGAAATTCAAGTCCCAAGTACTTTCGAAAATCAAGCCTCATGTACTTACTTTTATGAGCCGTGAATAGGTTATTCTCGTTTATAACGATCTTGTTAAATCAGCCATGATCTAGAAAATGTAATACAATTTTGTCTTATCTTAGTTTCTATGCAGATGAAGAATTCTACTCATTTCAATATAATTGATTGTCGATACATTTTCATTAACGCTGCAATGGCTTGTTTGATACCTATTCTCATTAGTATAGTAATTTACCAAGGTCAACTCGACTCTAATACTTCCTAACGACTCTTATCAACATCCCCCATAAGACTTGGTAAGAACTTAGGAATATTCTAGACATGCCTTTAGCATAAAATTAATAACATGAATACTTCCTATAACAAGGCAAGTATACTTAAAGAATAAGTCATGTATACCCCAATAACAAGGCAAGTATAATTCAAGAAAATAAGTCAAGTATACTCCAAATAACAAGGCAAGTATACTTCAAGAATAAGTCATGTATACCCCAATAACAAGGCAAGTATACTTCAAGAAAATAAGTCAAGTATACTCCAAATAACAAGGCAAGTATACTTCAAGAAACAAGTCAAGTATACTCTAAATAACAAGGCAAGTATACTTCAAGGATAGTCATGTCGATAGAAAGAAGAAGTTCACATACCTCGTGACGACTAACTCATACGACAAGTAGCAAAATGCTCCGAAGTACTTTAACCTCATCGGCTATTCCTTAAGCCAAGTAGACTATGCTACACGTAGTACTTCAACCTATAATGACGATAGCACTTCTATCAATATCATAGTTACTTAGTATAAGACTTATACCAAATAATGCCCTCTAATTCTACCGAAATTCGGGCAGCACTTCCTTTGTTTCTATGTACTTTTTCACCTTTTCCAAGGCCCGTATTCATCAACAAAAAATGCCACATTTAAGGCACAACCAACTCAGCTAATCAAAGGGGATTACACGCCCAACATGACATGTAAAATTCTGCCCCAAAACCATACCAAAACAGCCCCTAAAACAGTCCATAATTAACTATAACGAGGGTGGAATGTGAGGCCTTTCAGCGCCTTTCCACACCCTTATTCCTTCGGGGTTTTCATTAGCAATATACTACATTAAACATGAAATATAGGGGCTGATTTTCCAGCATACAACACGTCTAAAACAGTCCCTAAAAACTGCACGACAATATCCACCAGTTTTATAGATTCTACGACCAACAACTAAAATCCGATAACTCTTTCCTTAATCCTTTTTATTCCAATTCGAGTTCCAAAACTTCTACATAAGTTATAACAACTTCTTAACAACAATATTAATCCATTATAACATGTAATAGGTGAAGATAACAACGACAATAACCAACGAATTCCAGCTACACCAAATCTGTCCCAAATCGGTTTTAGCCCCAAAAATGGCTCAAATGCTTTTTATTCTTCATTATTTTTAACAAAAGTTCATCCATACATTATAACAATAAGTAATATCCAATTACTTTAAAAGAAGAAGGACTTTTACCTCATTGTTTGCCCAAAAACGCCCCAAAACAGTCCGGTCTTTATTGGTCCGCAGTTTTCGTTTCGCTCCACTTCTTCAAGTTCCAATCACATATATGTACCCCCTACACCCTTAGGATCAACTTCTCTTCACGTTTCGCTTCCAAAAAGTCGACGGAAAACCCCTAGGGTTTCATTCTATTTTCGGCCCAACCTAGATTTAGGGGTTAAGGGTGCTTAATCTTGGAAAGAAAATACTTTGATCTTGATCTTGTCTTTGGATATGGGGATTTCGAATTGCTCTAGGTTTTTGGAGAGATGAGGGTTTGTATGGATGAATATCTTTTGTTCTAAGTCTTCAAGACTTATCTATATAAAGGTGTGTTGAGTCTTCACAAGACAAGTGGGGAGGGCACTTGCTAACCTCCCATTGGCCAAATATTTCTTCACAAAAAAATTCCGTCCACACTTAGTTATTTTTCATCCCATTTCGATGGACATGTAACATAGTATACCAAGACTTAATAAATCCACTAAGTCCATAATTCTAATAAAAAATAATTCCATTACTAGAATTAATTCTGGTCATCACATTAAACTCGAAAATTTTCCGTATAAGGAAATGTAAAAATCCTTTCCTTTCGACATTCCAATCTTAATTCTATAATCATGTTCTCACTTAGTAGTTATGGAAATACGGGGTGTAACAAGTTGTGGGAGAAGCTTCAGAAGAAGTACAACACATAAGATGCAGGTACTAAGAAGTTCATCATTGAAATTTCAAATGGTGGATAGCAAGACAGTGATGTCTCAAGTCCATAAATTCCAAATGATTATACATCGCTTGGATTTGGAGGGTATGAAACCAAATGGACAGTTTTTAAGTGCATCACTGATTGAAAAGTTACCTCACTCATGGAATGAGTTTATGAGTTACTTAAAACTCAATACAAAGGAAATGGCCTTTGAAGAGCTTATTAACAAACTCCAAATTCAGGAAGATAATAAGAAATCCTTGCCTAAGGGAAAACAACCCGCTGAGGCCAAGGCAAATCTGGTTGATGCCAAAGGGAACCCAAACAAGAAGCGCAAGTTCCAGAAAGATGGCAAGACCCAGACAACAGTGAATTTCAAGGGAAACTGTTACCACTGTGGCAAAGCTGGTCACATGATCAAGGACTGCCACAAGAAGGCCAAAGGCAAGACAAAAGCTAACGTCGTCGAGGACACCCTTCTTGATGACATGATTGGGAAGTTTTTTGTGGTGGTGTTAGAAGCAAACCTTGTAGAGAATCCCAAGCAATGGTGGATAGACACGGGTGTTACTCGACACATCTGTTCTGATAGAGATTCCTTATTCACATATACATCAGTTACAAACAAGAAGTTGTTCATGTGTAACAACGCTTCCTCTAACGTACTGAGGGTAGAAAAGGCGGTCCTGAAGATGACTTCTGGCAAGGAGCTCACTCTGAAGGAGGTGATGCATGCCACTGAGATTAGAAAGAATTTAATTTTAGATATTGTATTGGTTAATGCTGGTTTTAGGCTAGTGTTTGAGTCCAATAAATTTGTAATCATCAAGAATGGAACATTTATGGGAAGGGGATTCGTATATGAATGTCTCTTTAAGGTTAACGTTATGTCTATCATACGTACAAGCAATAAAATTGAAGCTTCTTCTTCTTACTTGCTTGAGTCTTCTAATTTATGACATCATATATTAGGACATGTAAATAACCAATCTATCAAAATGTTGGTAAAGTTGGAGTTGTTGCCGTCTATCGATGTAAACCCTCAATGTAAGTGTGAGGTGTGCGTAAAGGCAGAACTCACTAAGACTCCTTTTAGATCTGTCGAAAGGGATATCACTCCTCTAGAACTTATTCACACAGATATATGTGATTTGAAGTTTGTACAAACTAGAGGGGGGAACAGGTACTTTGTGACATTCATAGATTATAGCACAAGGTATTGTTACCTTTACTTGTTGAAAAGTAAGGATGAAACCTTTGAAGCATTCAGACGCTACAAAGCAGAAGTTGAGAACAAACTAAGTGTACGTATTAAGTCAATTCGTAGCGATAGATGAGGATAATACGTAGCGATAGATGGGGATAATACGTAGCGCCATTTGAGGAATATTGTGCCCAATCGGGCGTTGTTCATCAAAAGACGGCTCCATACTTACCTCATTCAAATAGTGTCGCTGAACGCAAGAACCGTACATTGAAGGAAATGATGAATGTCTTGCTCATCAATTCCGGTCTTGCTCAAAACATGTGGGGATAAACTGTCCTTACCGCTAATATGATTCTTAATAGAGTCCCACATAATGGTAAGGACAAGACTCCATACGAGTTATGGAAGGGAAATAATCTCACCTACAAATACTTGAAGGTGTGGGGTTGTTTGACAAAGGTTGAAGTACCGAAGCCAAAACAAGTCAAGATTGAGCCTAAGCCTGTAGATTGCATTTTCATCGGATATGCAAATAACAACAGTGCTTATCACTTCTTAGTTCATAAGTCAGATGTACCAGATATCCACAGGGGTACGATCATGGAATCAAGGAATGCCCAATTCATTGAGGATACGTTTCCTAGAAAGGAAAGAGACATAACTTCTCACAAACGAAGTTATGAATAAAGCTCTGAGGATCTAGGAGTCGTTGACTGCCCAGATCTAGGTGGTTCATATCTATTGGACTCCGAAGTGGCTGAATATCCAGAATCTAGTGTTCCAGATTCTCAGAATTTGGAGACTCCAGAGGTAGAACCAAGACGAAGTAAAAGTTCTAGGAAGGATAAATCCTTCCGTCCTGACTTTATGGCTTATATGATTCACGACGAACTACGAACAATTGCTGAAGCATTGTCAACTCCAGAAGCACCATTTTGGAAAGAAACTATTGAGAGTGAGATAGACTCCATCATGCACAACCATACTTGGGAGTTGGTTGATCTTCCTCCGGGAAACAAACCGTTGGGTTGTAAGTGGAAACTCAAATGGAAGTATCAGGAAGATGGGTCTATAGATAAGTATAAGGCCAGGTTGGTAGTCAAGGGATATTGACAGAAAGAAGACATTGACTATTTTGACACGTACTACCCGATGTCTAGGATGATGTCCATACGAGTATTCATTGCGATCGTAACATCGCGTGACCTTGAGATACATCAAATGGATGTCAAGACAACCTTCCTAAATAATGATTTAGAAGAAGAAATTTATATGGAACAACCCGAGGGGTATGTGGTTCCAAGGCAAGAGCAAAAAGTCTGTCGACTTCTCAAATATCTATACGGGCTGAAATAGGCCCCGAGGCAATGTCATGAAAAGTTTGATAATACTCTACTATTGAAGGGTTTCTCCATTAATGAGTGTGACAAATGTGTCTACATGAAAGATAATTCTGACTCGTTCGTCATGATATGCCTTTAGGTAGACGATATGTTGATCACATGGAGCAGTCCTAGTTTGATCCTAGAGACTAAGAATATGTTGAAATAATATTTCAACATGAAAGATATGGGTATAGCATAAGTCATCTTAGGGATCAAGGTCTCTATGACGTCTAACAGGCTGGTCTTATCTTAGTCTCACTACATCGAGGATGTGTTGAGAAAGTTTGAGATATTCGACAGTTCTCCAATTAAGTCATGAATCAGAAGATAGATAAAAATCGTGGTGCGCCCGTATGCCAGGAGCGATATGCGCATGTGATTGGGAGTTTGATGTACATCACAAACTGCACCCGTCCTGATATCGCCTATACAGTAAACAAGCTGGCTAGGTTTACCCGTAATCCAAGTGATGATCATTGGAAAGCGTTGAATCGGGTACTACGATACCTAAAATACACGCTAACTTACGGGTTACATTATTTGAGATATCCATCTGTAGTAGAGGGGTACAATGATGCAAATTGGATATCTAATATAGAGAACACCAAGTCCAACTGTGGGTATATATTTACAATTAGTGGTGGGACTGTGTCTTGAAAATCTTCTAAGCAAACTTGCATCGCCTGATCCACGATAGAGTTGGAGTTTATCACTTTAGAAAAAGCAGGAGAAGAAGCTGAGTGGCTTCATGAATTCTTAGAGGACATTCTGTATTGGGACAAACCCATGCCTTCTGTAATGATCCACTGTGACAGCCAGTCGGCTCTAGGAAGGGCACACAGTTCTATGTATAATGGCAAATCGCGTCATATTCGACGGAAACATAAGACCGTTAGGCAGCTGATAACCACGGGTATTATTTCCATTGATTATTGATGCGCGATTTATACACACGCTAAACGCAAATGCACGTATCGTGACAAGTAATATAGTCTAGAAGATCGAGTTATCATCCTAAGAGATTAGTGTCCAATTACCAACCTATATTCTGTAGTATCTATTTGATGACCGATAATTTGATGGTTTGTTTATAGCTATGATTATAGGCGCTAACTAAATTAATTTATTTTACTTCAGATATGGTGGAAATAGGGTTTCCAAATCTCCTCGACTATCCGCTCGCTTTACTCGTTAATGCAAACAATTAAGGTTCTTCTTCTATGTTGAGATAACAGGTTAACTAAGCCGTTTTATATACTCCTGTTAAGATAATATAAACACTCAACCCCAATGTAGAACCCTTCTATCTTTCGATGACAAGATTTACCACAAAGGAGGATTAAGAGCAATAACCTATTAAACTACACAAGTATCGGGGTACTTTCGTCCACGATTTTAATCTATGTTTATTCAACTATAGCATATTCACAATCTCCCCTTTCGGATTTCTATTAGAAATCATATAAGTGATGATAATTAGTGATTAATTAATTACCAAGCAATCAAAATAATTATTGAATAAATCTCAATAATAATAAGAAGAAACCAAAATCTTGCATTAATTCATAAAACGAGATTCAAGCGATTCAACATGGAAAACTCTAAATTAAGTTAGTTCCTAGCCATAGACATGCCAAGAACTAAAATAGTATCCAACATATACTAGAAAGAAATAAAGTAAAGAACAAGAAATTACTCAAAAATAACTTAATAAGTCTCCAATCTTGATCTAATGTTGTGATGAATGGTAAGGTGTGGAACCCCTCAAATCTGACCTAAAAGGTCCTTTTATATCACCCAAAACGTGCAAAACCTTTTCCTTCTTGGGCTTGGCCCAATCCTATTCGGATTTGACTAAATTCCCGCGTCGGCGCCACGGCCCTGCAACCGGCGCCGTGGCCCCGCTGCTGCTGATGGGTTGGCGCCACGGCGCCGCCCTGTTTCTCGCCCGGGTTGCCAACTTTTCAGCTTTTTGAGCTCTGGAACCTCTGTTTCTGCCCTCTTTTCGCTCCTTTTCACCAATGTGCCACTTTAAACCACTGTGACTCAAAAGAAAGAAAATCTAGCCTAACACGACACATATTTGTACAAAAATGGGCAAAAGACTAACTAAAAATTACTCAAAAGGTGTATATAAAATACACCGACCAAACACCCCCAAACTTAACCTTTGCTCGCCCTCGGGTAAAGATCAAAAATAAAAATAGAGACACGAAAGAACAGAAAATAAAATGACTCAAAGACACTGATCACTCTGCTGCAACATTGTCACTTAGAACAGCATGAAGGTTAGTAGAATAGTATGCAGGAACATATAGCAAGGATTTTTAGAATTTTAAACACATCAAGTCAGATATTTCGCAAATTCAATTTAATCATGCTCAGTGGAAGTAAGAATACCTAACTATGCATGTTAATTTCAAAATTATATGGCCTGTTCACTTGCTATTCTCCACTAATCATGGATACATGATCGGTGTATTTTATATACACTTTTTGAGTCATTTTTAGTTAGTATTTTACTCATTTTGTTTATGTTTAATATATTATTAGAGTCGTTTTCCTTTCTTTTGTGTCACATCGGTCAGAAATGGAGAAATGTCGAAAAGGAGATGAAATGAGCATAAATGAGATGGAATTGCACACTAAAAGGACCAAGAAATGAAGCCTAAGAAGTTCCGGGAAATATAGAAGAAATCAGACGAAGACCGGACGAACAAAGGACGAAGAAACGAAAAATCCGAAAGAATGCCGTCACGGCGCGTGCGGCGGCAGCGGCCATGGCGCCAATGTTCGCGGAGTCAAAGTTGCAGATTCTTGTGTAGCCGTGGCGCCGGACTGCCACAGCGAGCGGGATTTCGAGTTTTGGGCGGGTGACACGTTTTCAGAGTCCAAAAGGGATAACTTTTCCTACCTACATATTCCTTAACCCTTTACCTAAAAGATTCCATAACTTTTCCTTAACCCTTTACCTAAAGGATTCCATAACTTTTCCGTAACCCTTTACCTAAAGGATTCCATAACTTTTCCTTAACCCTTTACCTAAAGGATTCCATAAGTTTTCCTTAACCCTTTACCTAAAAGATTCCATAACTTTTCCTACCTACATAATCCCTAACCCTTTACCTAAAGGATTCTTGGGCTATAAATAGTCTCTACATCATTATAAGAATTCATTCCATTCCATCCACCATTCCATTCCATCCCACACTCGACAAATTCCATTCTCCATCCATCATTCTACCACAATCCATCTTGTAAATATTCCACAACACAATCCTTGGATGCTAGAAGGCTTGGAGACTTGTTCTTGAGTATTTTTCTTTTCTTTCTTTTGCTTTGTTTATTTCAGTTCATGTATGGAGATTATATTAGTTCTTAGCGTGACTATGACTAGAAGCTAATTACTTTGTTAGGGATTTCCTTGTGATTCACTTGAAACTCTATTCATGAATTAATATATTAGTTTGGTTTCTTCTTCACTTATTTAATATTTATTCAATAATTGTTTTGATTGCTTGATAATTAATTGATCACTAGTTATCATCACTTATATGAGTTCTAATCGAAATCCGAAAGGGGAGACTGTGAATATGCTATAGTTGAATAAACATAGGTTTAAATCGTGGACGAAAGTACCCCAATACTTGTGTAGTTTAATAGGTTATTGCTCTTAATCCTCATTTGTAGTCAATCTTGTCACCGAAAGGTAGAAAGGTTCTCCATTGGGGTTGAGTGTTTATATTACCTTAACAGGAGTATAAAACGGTCTAGTTAACCTGCTATCTTAACGTAGAAGAAGAAGTTAGTCTAATTGTATTAAATATTGAATATAGTGGATAGTTGATGATCTTGGAAGCCCTAACTCTCCATCATAACTGATTTAAATCAAAGTATTTTCATAATTAGTTTATTTCCTGCATTATTAGTTTAGAATTCTAACTTAATTAACGTTAACCAAATAGAAACTAAAGCATAGATAATCGGTACTTGAAAACCAGTCCCTGAGGACGATATTCGGTCTTACCTAGACTATATTACTTGTCACGACACATGCATTTGCATTTAGTGTGTGCATAAATCGTGCATCAAGTTTTTGGCGCCGTTGCCGGGGATTGACGTATTTTCAATATCGATTTATCTATTCTTATTTCTAATTTGGTTGCTGAGCATCTCTGTATCACCTTTTGTTGTTTTCTTATTTTGCAGGTTAAATTCGAAAGAAAAAAAAAACGAAATAATAAAATAAAATAAAATTAAAATTCAGGACACATGGACTACTACTATCAGAGACAGTGGAGTCATCAACAACAGCTTAACTCACAAGTTCTAGAGGAAGATCTAGATGAGTTGCAAGCAGGCATACTCAGACTCACCAAGTGCCAGACTCAGTTTATGGTTGAGACAAGAGAGTCCCTCAAAAATTTGGAGACCCACATAGGGCAACTGATGGATAAGATGAGCAATACACCTCAAGCAAATCTGCCTAGTGACATCATTATGGGAGGTGGTGAGCAAATTAAGGAGCCTGAACCACACCCAGCTAGTGAGGAATTTGGAGAGATAATTGGTGTAGAGAAGGAAAAGGTTACTGAGATCCAATCATTCATCTTTTTGGATTCCTTGAAAAATCTTTTTCTTGTACCTATTGTAGAAGAAACACCACCAGCTGTCACTGTTGATCCCTAAATAGAAAGTCCATACCTTCAAGGGCACCCCCTAGAGTTGAGATATGTTGGGAATCTCACTGATCCCTACATTATAGAGAGCTTAGAAGACAAGCATGTCTTGTGTACTTGGGGGATAATTTTATATCTGAAGCCCTTAGTTGAAAAGAGTGTTGTAGGAAAAGTGAGACCTGCAACAATAACTATACGGATTGCAAGAAGTTCGCAGAAGGATCCAATGAGCACTCATAAAGGTTAACTGCGTCCGGCTAAAAGACGTTAAAGACAACGCTTGTTGGGAGGCAACCCAATGTTTTTAATTATGTTATTTTTGTTTTAGTTATTTTATTTTGTCTTGAACAGTCTCACGGTCTTGGGTTCTTGTTTTGTGTTGTTGGATGACAGGTGGACTGAAAGCTAAATCTAAGGAAAAAAGAGCAAAAACGCTGAAAAAAAGGAAAAGTAAATCGTCAGTATGGCTTCAGAATCAGCGCCGTGGCGCCGGAACTTCAGAGAGCGCATTACTTGGGGCGCCACGGCGCCGAAGGTTCAGAAACCCAGATTCCGTGCAAATTCCAGAATTTTTCCTCTCAGACCTCCGTTATGACCGCTATGTTTTGTCAGTAAGTTGTCCCTATTTTTTTTTAGTCTTCACACATTAGGGACAATGTGTGATTTAAGTTTGGGGGGAGTTCTTAGTTTATTCTATGTGTTTTTGAGTCTTTTTGTTGTTTATTTCTATGTTTTATGAGTCTAATTTTTTTAGTCTAATTTTTTTTTAATTTTTATGATCAAGCATGCTGTAGTTACTTGAAACGCCTAGTGAGTAAAGTTGAATAATGTAATGGAATTAGAAGCAGAAAATCTGACACCTAGGATAGATATGCCAAAAATTCATGAAATCGGACTATTTGGGGTATCTTGCTTGATTTATGCATTGTTAGTGATTAAGCTTAAGTGTCTGCTTGCTTGCTATTTGAGGAGAAATAGTTAGGATATGCATGTTAGGGAGATGACTCAGACATTTTTTTGTTAGCCCTTTCTTACCATTCTTTGCCTATCCCTGACATTACAATTGTATCCCTAGTCAGCCCCTTTGAGCCTAAAATAAGATCTTTCTTTGACACCCTATAATTCCATATTTGTGCCATAAGTGAAAAATTGAGATGATTGGAATATAAAGTGTTGAAAAAGAGACAACAGAGATTGAACAATTTTGATGCACCCCAATGAAAAAAAAAATCAATAGGCAAAAAGCCTAAGTTTGGGGTGCCTGCTATTCATCATACACCTCATTCTCTCAAAACAAAAGAGGGGAAAGATAGGTATGAAGTGAAAAAGAGAATCAAAAGAAAAGGGAAGAATTTAAAGCAAAAGAGCTTATGGTACGTAAATTGAGTCTAAAAGGCTATTTTTACCTACCTCTGCCTAAGCCTACATTACAACCCTGAAAAGCCCTGAAGATCTCCAATATGTGTATCCATGATTAGTGGAAAATAGCAAATGAACAGGCCATAGGATTTTGAAATTAACATGCATAGTTAGGTATTCTTACTTCCATTGAGCATGATTAAATTGAATTTGCGAAATATCTGACTTGAGTGTTTAGAATGCTAAAAATCCATGCTATATGTTCCTGCATATTATTCTACTAACCTTCATACTTTTCTAAGTGACAATTGTGCAGCAAATTGATCAGTGTCTTTGAGTCATTTTATTTTCTTTTCTTTCATGTCATTCATTCTATTTTTTTAGCTTTACTCGAGGACGAGCAAAGTTTAAGTTTGGGGGTATTTGATCGGTGTATTTTATATACACTTTTTGAGTCATTTTTAGTTAGTATTTTACTCATTTTGTTTATGTTTAGTATAGTATTAGGGTCGTTTTCCTTTCTTTTGTGTCACAACGGTCAGAAATGGAGAAATGACGAAAATGAGATGAAATGAGCCTAAATGAGATGGAATTGCACACTAAAAGGGCCAAGAAATGAAGCCTAAGAAGTTCCGGGAAATATAGAAGAAATCAGACGAAGACCGGACGAACAAAGGACGAAGAAACGAAAAATCCGGAAGAATGCCGTCACCGCGCCATGGCCGGCAGCAGTGCGGCGCCAATGTTCTGAGTCCGAAAGTTGCAGATTCTTGTAGTGGCTGGCGCTGGAACCAGCGCGGCCAGCGGGATTTCTGAGTTTTGGGCCGAATTTGACACGTTTTCAAGGTCCAAAAGGGATAACTTTTCCTACCTACATATTCCTTAATCCTTTACCTAAAAGATTCCATAACTTTTCCTTAACCCTTTACCTAAAAGATTCCACAACTTTTCCTTAACCCTTTACCTAAAGGATTCCATAAGTTTTCCTTAACCCTTTACCTAAAAGATTCCATAACTTTTCCTACCTACATAATCCCTAACCCTTTACCTAAAGGATTCTTGGGCTATAAATAGTCTCTACATCATTAGAAGAATTCATTCCATTCCATCCAGCATTCCATTCCATCCCACACTTGACAAATTCCATTCTCCATCTATCATTCTACCACAATCCATCTTGTAAATATTCCACAACACAGTCTTTGGATGCTAGAAGGCTTGGAGACTTGTTCTTGAGTATTTTTCTTTTCTTTCTTTTGCTTTGTTTATTTCAGTTCATGTATGGAGATTATATTAGTTCTTAGCGTGACTATGGCTAGGAGCTAATTACTTTGTTAGGGATTTCCTTGTGATTCACTTGAAACACTATTCATGAATTAATATATTAGTTTGGTTTCTTCTTCACTTATTTAAGATTTATTCAATAATTGTTTTGATTGCTTGATAATTAATTGATCACTAGTTATCATCACTTATATGAGTTCTAATCGAAATCCGAAAGGGGAGATTGTGAATATGCTATAGTTGAATAAACATAGGTTTAAATCGTGGACGAAAGTACCCCGATACTTGTGTAGTTTAATAGGTTATTGCTCTTAATCCTCCTTTGTAGTCAATCTTGTCACCGAAAGGTAGAAGGGTTCTCCATTGGGGTTGAGTGTTTATATTATCTTAACAGGAGTATAAAACGGTATAGTTAACCTGCTATCTTAACGTAGAAGAAGAAGTTAGTCTAATTGTATTAAGGATTGAATAGAGTGGATAATTGATGATCTTGGAAGCCCTAACTCTCCATCATAACTGATTTAAATCAAAATATTTTCATAATTAGTTTATTTCCTGCATTATTAATTTAGAATTCTAACTTAATTAACGTTAACCAAATAGAAACTAAAGCATAGATAATTGGTACTTGAAAATCAGTCCCCGAGGACGATCTTCGGTCTTACCTAGACTATATTACTTGTAACGATACGTGCACTTGCGTTTAGCGTGTGTATAAATCGCACATCAATACACACATTAGAGATCTTCAGGGCTTTTCAGGGTTGTAATGTAGTCTTAGGCAGAGGTAGGTAAAAATAGGCTTTTAGGCTCAATCTTACGTACCATAAGCTCTTTTGCTTTCGATTCTTTCCTTTTCTTTTGATTTCCTTTTTAACCTCATACCTATCTTTCCCCTCTTTTGTTTTGAGAGAATGAGGTGTATGGTGAATAGCAGACATCCCCAAACTTAGGCTTTTGCCTATTTCTTATTATTTTTCATTGGGGTGCGACACAATTGTTCACTCTCTTTTGACTCTTTTTTCAACACTTTATATTCCAAAAATCTCAATTTTTTTTTCTTTCACTCATGGCACAAGTATGAAATTACAGGGTGTCAAAGAAAGATCTTATTTTCAGGCTCAAAGGGATACTAGGAATATAATTTGTAATGTCAGGGATAGGAAATGAATGGTAAGAAAGGGCTAACAAAGAAATGCCCGAGTCATCTCCCTAACATGTATATCCTAACTATTTCGCCTCAAATAACAAGCAAGCAGAGACACATAGGCTTAATCATTAACAATGCATAAGTCAAGCAAGATACCCCAAATAGTTTGATTCCATAAATTCTTGACATATCTAACCTAAGTGTTCAGATGGTTGCTTCTAATTCCATTACATTATTCTACTTTACTTCACTAGGCGTTTCAAGTAACTACAACATGCATGATCTTAAAAAAAAAAACTCAAATAAACATAGAAATATCAACAAAAAAACTCAAAAACACATCAAAAATAAACTAAGAACTCCCCCCAAACTTAAATCACACATTGTCCCTAATGTGTGCAAGACTCAAAACTAAAAGAAAGACGGGACAACTTACAGACTTGTGGTTTAAAATGGTGGCGGTGGCGGCGGATAATGCATGGCAGATAACGTCAGATATCTCTTCAGAATGGAAGAGGGAAATCGTTTCTAGGGCTCTTTATTTTTCAGATTTTTCATCGGGGCGCCGCGGCGCCCAAACATCCGTGACCCTCTGAACTTCCGGCGCCGTGGCGCTCTGAGATTGGCTCCGTGGCGCCCAAACTTCCGCAACTTTCTGAGCTTCCAGCGCCACGACGCTAATCAGAGCGCCGCAGCGCCCAAACTTCAGAGACCTTCTGGACTTTCGGCGCAGTGGTGCGCTGATTCGGCGCCGTGGCGCCCAACTTCCTGCAGCTTTCTGCATTCTCGGTTGCCATGGCCCTCTGTTGGGCGCCGTGGCACCGAGCCAATTTCCTTCCTCTCTCATATTTTTCGTCCTCCGCTTTTTAGACCTGTACCTGTCATCACAAAATGTAAACAATACCTTCCGTGAGACTGTTCTAACTAAAACTAAATTGCATAAATTTAAAAACCTTGGGTTACCTCCCAAGTAGCGCTGTCTTTAACGTCTTTTAGCCGGACACAGGTTCCTTATCAAGATGCATGAGGTAACTTAACCCCACAGCCTACTCATTTCATAATCATTTTTCTCTTTCGCCTTCTGTTTTTCTTTTTCTCATTTTTCTCAAGAGAAGCTTTAGCGTTGCTCACTGTCTTGTGGACTGATTTCCTTCTTTGCTGTCTTTGGCTCAACCGATGTGCTCTGATCTTGACTACAAAACACTTGCTTATGACTTGGGGTTCAACGGTGTGTTTAAACACCATCTCTTCATCCTCAACTCTGAGTTTCAGCTCGCTCTTTTCCACATCAATCAAGGCTCTCCCAGTTGCCAAGAATGGTCTTTCCAAGATGATAGGGATTTCATCATCTTCCTCCATACCAAGGATGAGGAAGTCTGCAGAAAAGAAGAATTTCCCCACCTTAACCAATACGTCTTCAATTATTCCCCTGGGATGCACCACTGTCCTATCCGCCAACTGCAAGTTCACTGTGGTTGGTTTGGCTTCACCCAAATCCAACCTCTTGAAAACGGACAAGGGCATGAGATTTATGCTGGCCCCCAAATCACACAGGGCCCTGTTACATGTCACCCTACCAATTGTGCAAGGCAATGTGAAGCTCCCTGGATCCTTAAGCTTGGGGGGCCGTTTCTTCTGCATGATGGCACTGCATTCCTCTGTCAATGCCACTGTCTCATACTCAGCTAGCTTCCTCTTCTTCTCAAGAATTTCCTTCATGAATTTGAATTAAGTAGGCATTTGCTCCAACGCCTCAATGAAGGGGATGTTAATGTGCAACTTTCTAAATACCTCCAAGAACTTGGAGAATTGCTTATCAACTGCTTTTCTTTGCAACCTCTGAGGGTAAGAAATCTTCTATGTGTATTCCCTCACTGGAACTGTTGGAGCCTTCTCTAAAATAGGACGGTCCTCAGTAACCCCCTCCTTCTTTGTATCTACTCTCTGCTCAACTCTCTGTTCTACCACAGGCTGAGGTGTAGGCTGTTCTAGCTGTTTCCCACTTCTCAACTGTACCGCCTGACACTGCTCTCTGGGATTTACCTCTGTATTACTAGGAAGAGTGCCCTGTGGCCTGTTATTCGACATCTTTGCCAGCTGTCCCACCTGAGTTTCCAAGTTCCTTATGGAGGACCTTGTCTCTGCCATGAACTGTGTCTGTGAGTTGGTGAGTGTCAACAAGGCCGCTCTCAACTCATCTGGCTTTTCCTGTGGAGCAGGTGTGCTGAACTGTTGTGAAGATGAGGCCTGGTTAAATGGTTGCTGGTTCTGGTATTGGCCTCTGAGATGATTTTGTTGCCCTTGATCACCCCTCCATGAAAAGTTTGGGTGATTTCTCCACCCTGGATTGTAAGTATTTGAATAGGGGTTGTTCTGGGGCTTTTGATAGTTCCCCACTGCCTGACATTCTGCTTGCTCAATAGGGATGTTGTTGGGATCTGCTGATGGGCACCTATCAAAAGTATGCGGACCCCCACAAATTTCACAACTCATTTACATCTGAACTGCGTTCGCTGACACTGTGTTCTGCTGAAGTTGCTTGGTCAAGAGAGCAACCTGTGCATTTAACGCAGTAATGGCATCGATCTCATGAACTCCTATCGCTCTTCTTCCACTTACCCCTCTATCATCTGACATATGGTTATTAGTGGCCATGTCTTCTAGCAAATCATGGGCCTCATGTGTTGTCTTCTTCATGAAGGTTCCACCTGCAGATGCATCAATGATGGTTCTTGTTGTCCCACTTAGCCCATTGTAGAAAATATGGACCAAATTCCACAGTTCAATGCCATGATGTGGACACTTTCTCTACAGATCTTTAAATCTCTCCCAAGCCTCATAAAGTGACTCCCCATCAGTCTGGTAGAAATCGTTCAGCACTCCTCTCGACTTGGCTGCTTTGGATGGTGGAAAGAACTTTGCCAGGAGCTTCTGTGCCAGATCCTGCCATGTAAATATAGAATCCGTAGGCAGGGAATTCAACCAAACTTTTGATCTTTCCCTGAGTGAGAAGGGGAAAAGCCTCAACCGGATGGCGTCGTCAGTAACACCATTATATTTTAACGTGGCACACAGCTCCAAGAAATTTGCTATGTTCATATGAGGGTCTTCAGATGACAACCCTACAAATTGAACTGTATTTTGCACCATGCTCAGGATCGCAGGCTTTATCTCGAAATTGTTTGCTCCTATTGTTGGGAGCCTTATGCATGTTTGTGCTCCATTCACTCTTGGTAGCACATAATCTCCCAAACTCTTCTCAGCTTCGACCTGGACCCTTTCCTCTACGTCATTCTGCAATCCCGGGGGCATTCCTTGGTTGGGTTAATGTTCACCCATCTCTTCATTCATCACATTATTATTCTGTCTATCCCCCATGACTATCAATCTGATAATCCGCGTGTTTCGCCTGTTTTGTTTGCAAGTCTTTTCGATCTCAGGGTTGACGGAAACAAGTGTGTCTGCCCCTCTTCTTTTTCGCATAAACTAGAGTCCTGAAACAGATCAAAATCAATAAACGGATCACGGCGCACGGTTCCACAATAAAATAAAATAAAAATAAAAACCAAATTAGAAATTAAGAATAGAAAGATTGATATTGAACTACGCCAATTCCCGGCAACGGCGCCAAAAACTTGATGCGCGATTTATACACACGCTAAACGCAAGTGCACATATCGTGACAAGTAATATAGTCTAGAAGACCGAGTTATTGTCCTCAGGGATTAGTGTCCAATTACCAACCTCTATTCTGTAGTATCTATTTGGTGACCGATAATTTGATGGTTTATGTATAGATATGATTATAGACGCTAACTAAATTAATTTACTTTACTTCATATATGATGGAAATAGGGCTTCCAAATCTCCTCGACTATCCGCTCGCTTTACTCGTTAATGCAAACAATTAAGGTTCTTCTTCTATGTTGAAATAGCAGGTTAACTAAGTCATTTTATACTCATGTTAAGGTAATATAAACACTCAAACCCCAATGTAGAACCCTTCTATCTTTTGATGACAAAATTTACCACAAAGGAGGATTAAGAGCAATAACCTATTAAACTACACAAGTATCGGGGTACTTTCGTCCACGATTTTAATCTATGTTTATTCAACTATAGCATATTCACAATCTCCCCTTTCGGATTTCGATTAGAAATCATATAAATGATGATAATTAGTGATCAATTAATTACCAAGCAATCAAAATAATTATTGAATATCTCAACAATAATAAGAAGAAACCAAAATTTTGCATTAATTAATAAAACGAGGTTCAAGCGATTCGACATGGAAAGTACTAAATTAAGTTAGTTCCTAGTCATAGACATGCCAAGAGCTAAAATAGTATCCAACATATACTAGAAAGAAATAAAGTAAAGAACAAGAAATTATTCAAAAATAAGTCTCCAATCTTGATCTAATGTTGTGATGAATGGTAAGGTGTGGAACCCCTCAAATCTTACCTAAAAGGTCCTTTTATATCACCCAAAACGTGCAAAACATTTTCCTTCTTGGGCTTGGCCCAATCCTATTCGGATTTGACTAAATTCCCGCGTTGGCGCCACGACCCTGCAACCGGCGTCGTGGCGCCGCTCTGGCGAATCGCTTCACGCCGTGGCCCCGCTGCTGCTGATGGGTTGACGCCACGACGCCGCCCTGTTTCTCGCCCGGGTTGCCAACTTTTCAGCTTTTTGAGCTCTGGAATCTCTGTTTCTGCCCTCTTTTTGCTCCTTTTCACCAATGTGCCACTTTAAACCACTGTGACTCAAAAGAAAGAAAATCTATCATAACACGACACATATTTGTATAAAAATGGGCAAAAGACTAACTAAAAATGACTCAAAAGGTGCATATAAAATACACCGATCAATTATATAAAATCAAAGGATAACATAGCAGACCCTTTGACTAAGGGCATACCCAGAGATAGGGCTGCACAAAATTCGGTCCGGACCGGACCGAACCGGACCGAGAAATTCGGTCCGGTCTTCGGTCCCTGTTTTTTCATAATTCGGTTTTCTGGTCCATTCGGTCGGTCAGTCGATCGATTTTTTTTTTTTTTATTTATAATATATAAAATATATATAATTCCTAATATATATAATATATATAATTTATAATTTTCTAAATTCCTAATATATATAATTCCTAATTTTCTAATATATAATATTATATAATTCCGGGTCGGGTTTCGGGGCCCGTTTTTTTTTTTAAATTGAATTACCAATACTGAAATTGACATTCTCGGACGCGGTGCCACAAAATTTGTACGTTGAAATCTATTGTACATCGCGAGATATTTAGATTTGAAAATGGGAAAAACGTAACGATTTGGGGGAAAAGAGAAATTGAGGGGCAAGATGGACGTTTTTGGAGAAATTCGGTGAATTTAGTCCGTTTGGGATTATTCGGCTCGAAAAAATACGCGAAATAAAAAAAAATTTAGATCAAACGGACGTCCGAGCGCAAAGTTATGACCATTTAAAGTTTCACTAATTTACAACTTATATTTGATATGTCAATACGTCGGCCGTGGGGTGGTGGGGGTGGGTGGGTGGGAGCTGGTGAGAAATTTGGTTGGGGATGAAATTTGGCCGTGGGCTGAAATTTGAAATTTGGCTGGGGCCGGACTGGGTCAAGCAGGGGCTGCTGGGAGAGGATTCGGTCCATTCGGTCCAAGAGACCGACCGACCAAAATGACCGGACCGGACCGAGAAATTCGGTCCGGAGAATCCGAATTTTCGGTCCTCGGTCCGGTCCGGTCCGGTTTTGACCCTTTGTGCACCCCTACCCAGAGATCAAATGTTCTACCTGTCTAGGGGAATGGGCTTAAAACCCAAATAATAAGGACTGATACAGTGGTAACCCAACCTTACTGACCTGAGATCCTAGGAATTAGGTTCAATGGGAAAACTAAGCTGTAAAAGTTTTAATTGAGCGCTTTGGTAAAAGCAAGCACATCGGGTTATGATTTATGTAAGGAACATAAATCCAAGGCTATCTCGAGATAAACATTAAGTGATATCTGCAGTGTAGGTAGAAATTAAGTTTCCAAAACCTTTAATGATCCTCAACGATTAATGTGAGGTTTGGAGAAACTTTTAATGGTTCCTAAAACTTGTGAAGTGGAGGTATAATAGGATACCTTATAGGAGACCACCTATTTAAGTGCGAGGACAGACCGCCTCAAATGAACGCACTTAAGAATCTAAGAGTGTCCACGACCACAACGGACAAAACATTAAAGAATAACTAAGGAAGGAAGTTGTTGTGTTGGTACAGTTGATTTTGCTTACATTAAACACTGACGGTTCAAGACATCACATTCACCGCGCAGTAAGTCTGATGGTATTCAACTAAGGAAAGTTCAAAGCGGAAGCTACCTCTCCTGATGCAACATCGGTCCGCTGAAAGATTGCTAGGAACGACACCTTGTGAGTGCGCTAAAATCTCTTTCAAGAGGGGATTGTTGGAAATTTATCAATGTGGAATAATTTTATCCCATTATTTATGACTCGAACGATTGGGCCCCCGCACGTCAGAAATATCATTTCCACACACGTGCTGATATTGTACCATGGATCGTAAATTTTATTAGTGAAAGAGATATTCTTACGTAAGTAAAATGTTTGAGACATAGAATGATGTACATTCGTTAGCCAAATGACAGTTGTTCCACGTTGGTGAATGAAGGAAGAAGTGTGCATGGTGTAAAAGATTGGAACGAGTCAGAAAGGGTTGCGGAGCTGAGAAGGGCCGCGATGCTACCTCGGAGTCGGAGAGCGTTGTAGCGCCACCTCCTTAAGGGCCACGACACTGCGGAGCCTCTGAGGCCGAGCTGCGGCGCTACCCAGGCATAAAGTCTGAAACGAAAATCTGATTTTTGTGACGTATGGGTTGTCCTCAATGTCATTCATTCCACCATTATTCAGCCATTATTTGGCTGATAAATGAGGGTCATTACTTGGATAATTCATTGATATTACATGGGTGATTCAATGTCATTATTTGGTGAGCATATGCGAATGATAACATAATTATTTGTGTATCGGAGGAGTGACTGCCAATCTACCAGAGGCGGATCCAGAATTTAAAATTTGTGATTCTCACCCATCTTAAATTAAAAAATAAAAAGAGGTAAACTAAAAGCCTACACGGTGACCAAGGAGATTTGAACCCTCAACCAAGAGGGCAACATAGCTTAACATGCTCCTTTTGGAACTACACCAACAACACATTTCATTAATGAGTTCCTAACTCGTACTTTCTTATATATTTATGAATTTCTCAATATAAATACAAGATTTGTACAAAAGTTATTGGGTTCCAGGGAACCCCACCAACACCCTAAATTCGCCCCTAAATCTACCATATGGTCTTCTCTGTAGGATTTGAACCCCGATAAAATTCTGACTATCTATTATAGAAAGAAAACGAACAGATCTTGTAGGATTCCGAGTGAACCCTTTCAAAACTATTTAAGAATTCATGAAATGAAAAACTTGAATCCCGTTTGATTTACTGGTCATCAAACTAGGACAAAATATAGGCCTATTTCAAAGATATTAGGTCGTGTTTAAAACATTTAAAGTAAAGTTAGTTAGACTGTATTTATTGAAATTATTATTAGTTCCGCCAATAAATTCATGTGGGTACTGTGGCTACAGATAATAGTTTGGCCGGTTTATGAATCTATTCTTTGCATGCGCCGGAAACAAACTTTATGGTGAATACTCATGTCCTTTTCTTTTGGGATTTGATATTTATTCTTGTCACTAGCATCTAGGATGGCGATGGTCGCGGCCGAGCACCGGCCCCGTCCCGCCACGCCCGATAAAATTTAAAAATTAAGCTGTCCGGCCTCGAACCGACGACATGGTATGGTCCCGCCCGGACCGGTCCCGCTAGAACCCGACCCGTCCCGGTCCCGTCCCGATCCCGCCCCAGTCCCGCCCAAAAACAACCACTTGCCAAAAATAGTTGTTGCAATAACGACCATTTTACATTTTGGCCGTTAGACAACGACCATTTTTGGCTTCCCCCACTCCCCCAACCCCCTACCCCATTTATATTTATTTTTAACCCCTAAGTTATGATATTTACACTTTAACCCAATTTTTCAACTATAAATACATCATTTTCTCTTCTTATTTCTCACAAATCTTCCTACAATCTCTAATCTCTCAAATCTCAATCAATAAATCTCTATACAACATTGTCTACTACATATGCACTCTATTTATTAATTTGAGAATTGGGAGTGAAGTTGACAACTAGCTTGAGGATTAATCTATCGAGCAAAGTTTCAATTTTCAACCTCTCTCGATTACACATCGACTCTACGTCGGCGTTTGGTACATTCGTTCTCACATTAAATTATTATTTTGTTTTTATTTCATTTAGCACATTTAATTTCATTATCTTTAACTTTTTAAGTCTTTAACTATTTATTACCATAATTAAAATAAAAAGAACAAAAAATGTTTTGGGCAAGGGTACTTCTTCTAGTATTCCTAGACAAGATGATTTTATGGATCTTGAACTGTTTCCTGAAATACCATATGATCTTGACACAAATGTTTATCCTCAAAATGAAGAAGATTTTAATTTAGATGACACTCTAGATGATGATACACCCACTAGTGAAATGTCTTCTATCCCCCTAGTATGAGACGATGTCCGGCAAAACGATCATTAACATCAGCTGTATGAAAATATTTTCACAGGGACGTACCGAATCAAGTAACTATATGTAAAACTTGTAAATCTGTTTATACTTTTAAAATTGGACAAGGTCATGGTGGGACGGGGGGTTTAGCAAGACACCTATTGCAAAAACACAAAGTCTTGCATGCCCAATACCTTATTGAAAAAGATGGTGAGCAAGCGTCCTCTCAATTGGGACAAGGTTCACATACTGTCTGACAAAGTCTGGTCAAATTAACCTATGACGGGGAGTCAGAGGCCCTAAATACGATAAACATAAAGATAGGGAAGCACTAACAAAATTAGTTGCTGTGGAGGGTTTGCCTTTTTCATTTCCTGAATCGCCTGGTTTTATTCATTATATTAGAGATATATATAATCCTACTTATAAAGGTTTTCCTAGATCAACGGTTAAGAGAGATGTGTTTAAATTTGCACAGGCCAAGAAGAATCGTCCGAAAGCAAGGGAAGGACAGTGTAACCATCTTATTATTAGTTAATCATAATAAGTGTTTGAACTATTCTATTAGCCTATTCGAATTGAACTAAACTATCCATGGAATCGTGCGCCGTGTGAAACTTATAGCATCGTCGTTCTTAACCGAGACTCAGGTTAAGCTCCGTCTCGGAACCTATGAGCTAACTTTCCATTTGACGACAAAGAGCAATCGACCCTGTTTGCGTTATTCATTATATCATTGAAATTGCGAAGTCGCTCTAGCTTCTGATATAGGTCGTAGTACTAACAACCATGATTATTTAACGGTAACCTGTCATTGGATAGATTATAAATGGTCTATGCAAAAACGTATTTTAGCATATAGATATATAGATAGTAGACACACTGGTGAGTTTATTTCACAAAATATTTATTTAGTCTGCGATTATTACAGAATAACAGATAAAGTTATGAGTATTACATTAGATAATGCAGCTTCTAACAATTCTGCTATTTATGATTTAAAAGAAGTTTTAACTCCGTCTTTTCCAAAACATTTTCATATCAAATGTGCGTGCCATATTTATAACTTAGTTGTAAATGATAGTCTTTCACTTTTTCAAGATATTCTTGAAAAAATACAATTTGCTATAAACTTTATTTTTAAAAATAATAGAATTCAACAGAGAAAAGAATATAAAAAAACTTGTCACGATTGTGGACTATCTTACAGGAAAATTCCCGAAGAAGTACCAACTATGTGGAATTCTTTATATGACCAACTAGTTGTTGCTTATGACTATAGAAAACCTATCACTTTATTTTTTAACGCCCATAATCAAAATCCAACTGATATGATTGTGGATAATGATTGGGACAAAATTAAAGAACTTATTGTATTTCTAGAGAATTTTCAACGAGCAACAAAAGAATTTTCTACTTTATATTATCCTACTATTTCAACTATGTTGTTTTATATATCTATAGTATTTTTACTTCTTAAAGAATATATGGAAAAACCTGCCTATAAGGCAGCTATTAAAAAATGTTTATGAAATTAAAGAAATATTTTATTCCTATTCCCCCTATTTATATTATTGGTGCTGTATTAAACCCGACTATTAAAGTAGACGGTTGTAAAAGTCTTATTGAAAATATTTATAATTGTATGGGCGTACTACCACCTCCAACTCCCAAAAATTTAAATGTTGAGCCACCTATTGAACAAACGCTAGAAGAAGTGTTGGATATCGTAGAAGATGAATGCAAAAAAGTATATCGGCATTACCAGCAAGAAAATGCTAATAACCAACCGGCTTTCGTACCATCTTCTTCTGCTTCAACACAGCCTCAAAAAAGACATGCTGTTTCTGCGGACAATATTGAAAGCCTCATAAATAGAATATGCGGTGGTAGCACTGCTAACCAAATTAGCGAGTTCGATGTTTTTGTTTTGCAGGACACTTTACCTTACCAAGCAGTTGTCAATGAAGACGGAAATGAAGACTTGTTGAAATATTGGATGCAGAATGAGAAGACATTTCCGACACTTTCAATGATGGTCCGAGATATTTTGAACATTCAAGCGTCATCAATCGCTCCTGAAAGCGCTTTTTCTGCAGGCAGATTTCAAATAGGAGAGCACAGACACTCATTAGCCGGAGATAGCTTGGATACGAGCGGAGCGAAGAAGGTGCGGTCACCCAGAGATTAACGAAGAAGACGAAAACTACAACGACATCTTATCTGAAGACATGAGTAGCGACGTGGAACAATTTGACCAAGATATACCAATTCCAACCGAAGAACCACACGAAATTATAAAGAAACTAGAAAAAATATTTTCAAATTGGTAATATATTTCATTGCAATTTTAGTATTTTTTTCTATGTCTTTTGTAAATTTTTTCAACAACAGTACACTACAATGTTGTAATTCTGAATCTTGTATATTTCAATGAAATAATTAATAATATAAGAGGCACAAAAACAGTCTTGAGATGTTTTTTTACACTATTCTTGTCTTTGTTTAATTATTTAGTTTATAAATATATATGAGTATAATACTATAATTATATAATATGAGTATATGACTATCACTAGATGACTATATGTTACTTTGTTAGTATTTTTAATTTAGTGGAAAAATATAAAAAAAATGTCCCGCCCGTCCCGACCCAACCCATCCCGACCAATCGCCCATCGGTGTCGGGACGGGACCGCGATATCGTCCGCTAGTACTGGTCCGCCCCAACCCGACCCGCCCTCCTCTGTCAGGCCGACTCGCCCGACTTCGCCTATTCCGATCCTGATGGACCCGACCGCCCACCCAGTACCATAGTAGCATCTTCAAATCATTTATGATTTCATATCTTTTACTTAATTAATTTGTTTTAATTTTTGTCCTGCTCACGTAAGTCTAAATGGAGGATCTCCAAAAGCCTATTTGAATAAGTCTATTACTATACTAAGCCTCATCGACGTCTTTGGACCTATGTGAAATGTGCTACCGCATATGGCTCTAAAAAATGAAAAAATTTAGGGCTCTTTTTTCATTTTTATTAAATAGTATTAGTTGAAATTTACTATAAATGTTTATAATTCGCAGGTCTTAGCCTAATTAAAAAATTAATTTTTACGAATTAGAATACGAGCCTAAAATATTTGAGACGACATGCTAAGCCTAAATTAAAGGCTATATCAAAGATGCTGTCAACAGTTGACACTCAATTACATTACATATTAATGTCGGTGTCTTTGAGTAAGGATTAAGTCAGCAACCAAAATTCTAAAAAGTCAGCTATTTTTACTCTTTAATTTCAACGCTAGCTAACCCATCATTTTGTGTCATTGCGCTATCAGTACCAGTCCAGCCAAACGCACTTCATGATTATTGCCAAGCAAAATTTTCACGGCATGCACCACTATGAATCTGATAAAATGCTTTTCTTTTTATGAGTTTAAGTTTTCATTCACTAACAATATAAAAAATACTTATATGATCAGTTTATTTATATGATAATTAATCAGATGCAATCTATATAACAACAAGCTGGGCTTTTAGAGAAGACGCCTTTTGGCCAAGCCAAGTCAATTTCGGGCTAACTTGTAATCACATGCGAAACTATATTAATAGCATAATAACTCAAATTCATTCTTTATTATCTTAAAATTTATAATCTCATTCAAGAGTCAAAGGATCCATGGGTAATGGGTTCATAATATCTCACAATAAATGCCTGCAGCATAAAGCATCTATGATCTAACCATAGATATTTATGAATAAAATTTGAAATAATGTTTGGTAAATTGTTTAAATAATTGATTTTTTATCAAATGGGCCGATTATTTCATTTTCAAATTTAGAATATAAACTTTAAAGTTCGATAAGTTTTAGGAATATTTAAGATTTTCACTAACAAAACTTTATTTCTATTTTCATGTCCAAACACAATTCAACTTCTAATACTTATTTTAAAAAATTATCAACCAAAAAACAGTTGTACATTATTAAGGTACAATGGCATTACAATGAGGGGGTTGTTAGCAAATTAGGGGTGAGCACGGGTACGGGATTGGTCCTTTACCCTATCTCCTTTCCTGTCTCCCTCTCAATTTTTGACACATATCAGTGGCAATCTAACTCAGCAAACATTCTCTAATACTCCACTAACTCCGTTAACCTCCTAACTTTAACTCAATCATCAACCTTAATTCAATTACTGCTAATTAAAACTGAAAAATTGGATTATTCTATCGTAAAAAAATAAAAAAATCCTTTGATAGAATACCAAACGCCTACTGCTTGCTACTGGGTAGGGTCCGAATAGTTTAAAAAGTTAGGGTATCCGGACTCGCTCACTCCTATTGCAAACTTCCAATCCATGAGTTGTGCGTATTATTTCGGCTATTTTGAAGAAATAAATTTACAAGTCTTTAATTCAATTAAGATTGTAGGAGAAACTCAATTAATTCTATCGGGGTGGGCGTTAAGTATTCTATCATTAATACACAAAAAAAAAAAAATAGGTTGGATATAAATTAATATGCTGAAATTAGATTGAAAATAAATAAGAAGAGGAGCCAATTAGATAAAAATAATAAAAGTGTCGAATTTAAGCATTGAAAATGAAATTATCTTGAACATGAAGTGCTTTATCCTTAAAGTAGAATCTTGCAGCGAAAATTCGAATTAGTCGAGCATCAAAGAGAATACAGGGCACCATGATAAAAAATAAAAAATAGATTGTAGAATACAACCAAGAATTGTGGTGGGGTGATTAGCTAGGTATTATGCTCGAGTCCTGCAAATAGAATCATCTCTAATTTTAAAATGAAACTTTGGCATAAATTTAAATTAATGGAACATCTAAACAGATATGTTATATAACGACACCGTATTATAAAACCAGTATTCATTGTTCTACTATTTCTGAAGATACAAAAAGAAAGAAAGAGAGAAGCATAGAAATTGTAGTAGCGCTTGAAACATATGGACAAAATTCAAAGTCAATGCGAAGTACAAAAGTGAAAAAAGCAATAAGGAAGCATGCCACCTTGTAGTGGCAATTTTATACTCGTGAGTATTGTGAGTACAATAATTGCTAAGAATAAGAAGTAAGTAACTATTATAAAGATTTGCAAATTGAAACAAAAACAAATATAAGGTTTTGGTGAGTCGAGTGATATTTACTATGTCCTTAAGATAATATTGCCCCGTATATATTTTTTTACGTTAATGAGTGATATGTGATTTATCCACACGCTTAACGCAAGTGCACGTATCGTACAAGTAATATAGTCTGGGTAAAACCGAATATCGTCCTCAGGGACTGATTTTCAAGTACCGATTATCTATGCTTTAGTTTCTATTTGGTTAACGTTAATTGGGTTGGAATTCTAAACTAATAATGCAGGAAATAAACTAATTATGAAAATACTTTGACTTAAATAAGTTATGATGGAGAATTAGGGCTTCCAAGATCATCAACTATCAACTCTATTCAATCCTTAATACAATTAGACTAACTTCTTCTTCTACGTTAAAATAGCAGGTTAACTAAGCCATTTTATACTCCTGTTAAGGTAATATAAACACTCAAACCCAATGGAGAACCCTTCTATCTTTCGATGACAAGATTGACTACAAAGGAGGATTAAGAGCAATAACCTATTAAACTACACAAGTATCGGGGTACTTTCGTCCATGATTTTAACCTATGTTTATTCAACTATAACATATTCAGAATCTCCCCTTTCGGATTTCAATTCGAAATCATATAAGTGATGATAATTAGTAGCTAATTAACTATCAAGCAATCAAAACAACTATTGAATAAATCTTAATCAAGTGAAGAAGAAAACAAACTAATGCATTAATTCATGAATAAGAGTTTCAAGCGAATCATAGGGAAATCCCTAATAAAGTAATTAACTTCTAGCCATAGTCACGCTAAGAACTAATACAATCTCCATACATGAACTGAAATAAACAAAACAAAAAGAGAAAGAAAAATACTCAAGAACAAGTCTCCAAGCCTTCTAGCATCCAAGGATTGTGTTGTGGAATATTTACAAGATGGAATGTGGTAGAATGATGGATGGAGAATGGAATGAACAGAGTTTTAGGGATTATATAGGTTTTGTCGGTAGAAAAAGTTATCTCTTTTGGACTCTGAAAACGTGTCAAATTCGGCCCAAAACGTCAAAAATCCCGTGTTGGCGTCGTGGCCCTGAGATTGGGCGCCACGGCGCTGAAAGATCTGCAACTTTCGGACTCCGCAGAACATTGAGCGCCGCGGCGCCGGAGGCGTGAATTTGGCATTTTTTTGTTTCTTCGTCCTTTTTTCGCTCGGACTTCGTCTGATCTCCTCTATACTTCCCGAAACTTCTTAGACTTTATTTGTTGGCCTTTTTGTATGCAATTCCATCTCATTTATGCTCATTTCATCTTCTTTTCGCCATTTCTCCATTTTTGACCGCTGTGACACAAAAGAAAGAAAAACGACCCTAATACTATACTAAACATCAACAAAATGAGTAAAATACTAACTAAAAATGACTCAAAAAATGTATATAAAATACACCGATCAATGAGCAAATGTCTCCTAAGATAAAACATCAACTAACAAATGAGCAAAGGAAACTCAATTGTTTACTAGAAGAAGAACCTTGAGTGTGTGAAAAAATGCTTAGAGAAGAAGAAGTTCAGAAAATCTGAGTGTGTTCTTCCAATTGGGCCAAGTCCTCAATTTATAGTGCTAGGAAGATGACCTCTCAACTAGCCAACTATTGACCTTCAATAGCCATGTAATGGAACTTATTGAAAGGTTACAATCATCCAAATAATGGCTGAATTCATGTGCCAAGTAATGGAGATTCAATACTCCAAAACCAACCCAAGAGTAAAAAAATTTCAACTTCATGTCGACTTTTCTGCCTCCGAAGCGCAGCGATTCAGCTGAACTAGCACGCGACGCCGCAACTCCATTAACCAACAGAAGAATTAGAGTCGCAGCTCTGGCTTGGAGGCGCCACGACTCCGACAGGTTGGCGCCGCGGCCCTTCGCGGCTCCGCAGTCCTTTCCGACTCGTTTCAACTTACAAGTTGCACACTTCTTCCTTCATTTATCAACATGAAATCCTTGTCATTTGGCCAATAACCATCCATCATTTTATGTCTCGAATATTCTAATTATGCACCAATATCTCTTTCACTAATGAAACTTACGATACTTGGCACTACGAATGCACGTATGTGGAAACGATGTTTCTGACGTGCAAGGCCCCAATTGTCATAAATAACGGGATAAACTTAATTTCCACATGTTTAGGAAATATCCTACAATACTAAGGTTCTTTTCCCACTTTTCAATAAACTTTGATATAATAGACAAATAATTATGTCACTAACTACGTTGTTCGTATCCCACAGGTACCGAAATCATTAAAAGAACCTCCAATAATTTATTAGGCACCGTATGAAATATTTGAAATACAGAAAAGAAATAGGATCCATGTAAAATGAACCATATTCTACTCCCTTTCATTTCCATTATACTTCTATGATTTATATCACTTTTTTCTTTATTACAACTCATTGGCGGAGCCATGTTACCGCAATGGTTCATTAATTTCTTTTGTTGAAAAATGACAATTTATATGTAAAATAAAAACAACTTTTTATATATAGTAGATATTGAATTCGTTTGATTATGTTATATTTTTAAATTTTCTTAGTAAAACTTCTTACTTCTCCATTTCTATATATCATGGTCTTTATTGTCGTGCGTATGTGTTTGTTTTTTTCTCTTTAGTTAATGAGTAGTGGTATATCTTGTTGGTTGGGATTTGTCAATTCTAAAGAAAATGGTCCAAAGAGGACTTCGTGGAGTCCTCTTTCGTTTTTAGGAGTGTTATATTCCAATTTGTGGGCCTTTATTCTCAACGTGCCACCACCAAATGCTCTAGGATTTTCAAGAAGAACGTTTAGAATATTATCCCTTCAATATCTTTACCCTTTCCAAAGAGAGGTTGAGTAATACTCTCAAAAGTAGCAAAGATCTATCCTAACTCTTGCATATTCAGCCTGTGACACTTAGGTGCGAAGGGCATTGCTTTCGGTGCAATCCATATCTCTTCCCCTGCTTTGCCTGCCTGCTGCTCTGCTCCCTCAAGTATGAAATATGGACATAGATTAACTGTATATTATATTATATAGAGGTCTTTACTTCTTCCTAAATATTACTCCATTGGTTACATTTTATTTGTCATATTTTGACTTGACATCAAATTTTATTTTATTTTGTAAAATTTATAGTCTAAAAAGTATAATAACATTGTGATTGCATGTGTTTTTATAATGATAGTTGAAACTTGTGACTTTAAACATATCATAATATTTATGGCGTCTATACAATTTCTCATTAAAAAAATATAAAAATATGACAATTCTTTTAAATGAACTAATAAGAAAAAAGTCTCAAACAAAGTAAAATGAAGGAAGTATATATGAGATAAATGTAGTCCTCTATATGTTTCATTTGTCTGTGTTAGTTTAAACCGAATGAAATTTAAGAAAGTCTGAGAAACTTTTGAATCTTCTAGTAGTAAATTAAAGAATTGTATAACATACAAAAATGGTCACAACGGTACTTCTAGTTTTTTGTTGACGAAGGAATTCGCAGCCGCTGTTTTTTCGAGTGCGCACAGTGTAAACCCCGGACTGACGCAATAGCCTGCAAACCACGTCAACCAGTTAAACCACACTTGGCAAGCCAGGTGTGACAGACTCCCCCCAAGAGGCGAAGGCAGGCCAGACGTTACCCTGAGGTTTTGTCACGCCCCAAATTTTCCTAAGTCTTTACTTAGGGCGTGATGACACCTGGACAATTATTTTCCACCAGGAGCACCATTTAATTCTCTTTATTTAGGAATTTAAACTTATATTCAAATACGGAGCTATTAATAAAAATAACAATAAATAAATTTGTTTATGACTTTATTGAAAATATAACGCGAGCCCATGCTCGTGCAAATATTGTTTCTACATAGACATACTGACAAATATTATTCTAAGTTGGAAGGGAGACCATTCCACACGGGCATTTCCCGAGACATCGAATCGACATTCAACTCGACGAGTACCAAGCCCGAAGCAATGGACTTGGTATGATAAGAGGCTGCGGGACGATCGCTAGCCTTGGCGTGGAGCCTTTCCTCTATCACGCTTTCCTGAAACATGTTAAATAAAGAGTCAGCCCTACCATCTGGGGTTGAGTGAGAACCTTACCCTGCAATTTAAAGTAACACTACAATATTCCAAGTTCAATCACATTATAACGTAATAAGCATATTGCAAAAACATATCAGGTTACAACATTTTTAAATATGCAACAACTCCTCATAGGAAATTCTCGGTTTAACTAACACTTCATTTTATCCCGTATTGTACGTTAAGACATTCCCCTGCATTTCCACATGTTTATTACCTTTATATATTTGTGAACGCGTATTCACTTTTCATATTTATATATAGGTGAACATGTATTCATCTTTCATATTTATTGCGGCGTGCAACCCGATCCATTATATTTACGTATTTGTGAACACGTATTCACTTTACGTTTTGTTGCGGCGTGCAACCCGATCCATTATATTTACGTATTTGTGAACGCGTATTCACTTTACATTTTGTTGCGGCGTGCAATCCGATCCATTATATTTACGTATTTGTGAACGCGTATTAACTTTACGTTTTGTTGCGGCGTGCAACCCGATCCATTATATTTAAGTATTTGTGAACACGTATTCACTTTACGTTTTGTTGCGGCGTGCAACCCGATCCATTATATTTACGTATTTGTGAACGCGTATTCACTTTACGTTTTGTTGCGGTGTGCAACCCGATCCATTATATTTACGTATTTGTGAACACGTATTCACTTTACGTTTTGTTGGGGCGTGCAACCCGATCCATTATGTTTATATTTATATATTTATGTGAACACGTATTCACTTTTCATATTTTTCAGAAGATCGAATAAATAATATTCTCTTTCCCAACATTCATCATTCATACTTGTAACGATTATACATTTTTAACCATAACTCCAACTAAGGTGTTTCTCAGCGGAAACTAAGGTAAGACGGGATATTTCATCGCACTAAATTTCATTTAAAACTACTTTGGGTAACTAACACAAATTTATCCTCAAAACAGCCCCATAAAATTTGTTTCGGCAGAATTTTTATTAAACAACACCCAATCTTAGAATAGTCATAACTCCTAATCTGTAAACCCGTTCAAGCCCCATAAAATCTCAAAACGATGAGAACAGAGAGTTACACGTCTCCATGTGAACCATCCTTTCATATTCTGTACCATTTGGTACAGTTTTACACTTTTATTCGCTGCCCTTCCTGGATCTCGATAGATCCGAGGCAGAAACTTTAAACAGCGATAACTCTCAATCCGTAAGTCGGATAGACCCCCGTAAGGTCTCAAAATGTCCAAAACAAAGATATATAGAACTTTCATTTAGCAACAATTTTCATATTCCCCACATATTAGTACAGTTTTACGTTTCAACGTCCTGCCCTTCCGATTCCGAATCCGAGGCAGCAACTTCAAACTACAATAACTCTCAACTCGTAAGTCTGTTATAATAAATCTTTATATATATCTGTCCGTAACAGAGATATTTACAACCATGTAAATTTTAATATAATTCTAATAAGTAAAACTCAATAAAATAGTCCGTAATTATGCCTTTCCGAATTTCGGCCAAATCTAAGGCAGAAACTTTGAACTATGATAACTTTCAAACCGTATGTCCATTTTACCTCATTTTTGGTTCTATATGATCATAATAGAGAGGTGTACCACTATTCCAAATTTCATCAAATTCTAACAAATATACCTCAGTGAGAACAGTTCGTAAAGTTCATGACGCAACTAGTTGTCTAAACAATCAAAAGTTCAATATTTCTTTTCAATACTCAATTCTTATTCTAACATGTATTGAACTTAAAATAAAGGATGTTACCAAGAATTTCTGAGTGAGAAAACTCACCTTGTAAGTGTGAAGATTATTGTTGTGTGGTTGTTAAAATTATCCTTACTCTCTAGTATTTTGCTTCTTGTTCTTCTTGCCCTCTTGGTATTTTTTCCTCTTCTTTTCACTTGTTTTTTTCTGATTTTCTAACCTTTATGTTATGTACTTTGTTTGTGTGTAAATACAATGTATAAGTGGAGAGTTTTCTATAACCTATGGGAGGTGAAATGACAAGAGTTGAAGGGGAAATGAAAAGGGGGAAGGGGGGAAGCAAAGCTGCATGTTTGTTTTTTTCTTTTTTTTTTCTTTTGTTTTTTTGTTTTCTTATTTTCATTTTATCTATCTATTTATCCAACTTTAACACTAACTCTATCCCATGCAATTTATTCATTGTTTTCTTATATATATATATATTTTTATTAACTCAATCATAACTATATATTATTATTTTTTTTCCGGATTTTACATTCTCTCCTCAAGCAACATTCATCCTCGAATGTGAATAATGTCGTAACATAATCACATAGACACAATAATGTTTATTGTTATTGTAACAATTTTGGGGCTTCACATTCTCCCTTCCTTAAGAAGCATTCGTCCTCGAATGAGAATAAGGTTGTAACACATGCATATAGACACGCAAATGACACACATATGAAGTACTATGTAATGCATTTTTTTTTTACCTTAGTCAAATAGGAATGGATATTTGACTTTCATCGCCTCTTCCGCTTCCCAGGTGGCTTCCTCTGTGGAGTGATTCTTCCATAGAACTTTCACGGAAGCAATATCTTTATTTCTAAGGCGTTGGACCTTTCTATCAAGTATTTCTACCGGAGCCTCTTCATATTGAAGCTCTTTATTAAGAACTATCTCCTGGGGAAAGATGACGTGACTTGGATCGTGCAAGTATTTTCGTAACATTGACACATGAAATACCGGGTGCACTGCTTTCAGCTCTTGCGGAAGTGCTAATTCGTAAGCCACATTCCCCACTCTTCGCAAGATCTCATATGGCCCAATAAACCTTGGGCTCAATTTCCCTTTCTTACCAAAACGCATCAATCCCTTCATTGGAGACACTTTTAAAAATACTTTCTCCCCCTCTTGGAATTCAAGATCTCTTTTTCGATGATCCGCATAAGACTTATGACGGCTATGAGCTGTTTTGATCCGCTCCCGAATCATCTGCACTTATCATTTGTTTCTTGAATGACTTCGTGTCCGAACAATTCGTCTCACCCACCTCGAACCATCCAAGTGGAGACCTACATTTTCGTCCATATAATGCTTCAAACGGCCATTTGTATGCTAGAGTGAAAACTATTATCAGTGGCGAACTCAATTAGATATAGATGGTCCAACCAAATTTCCGAAAATCTAACACACAAGATCGCAACACGCCCTCAAGTGTTTGGATTGTTACTCGGCTTGCCCATCTGTTTGCGGGTGGAAAGCCGTGCTTAACTTAACTTTTGTCCCGAGACCCTGCTGGAAACTTTGTCAAAAGTGTGAGGTGAATTGGGAACCCCTATCTCAAATAATTTGTAAGGGAATCCCGTGTAACCGCACAATCTCCTTCAAATAAATCTGTGTGTACTGTGGTGCGCGATACGTAGTCTTGACCGGTAAGAAATGGGCTGACTTTGTAAGTCGATCAACAATCACCCAAATAGAATCATACCCTTCTCGAGTTTTCGGTGGGCCATTACAAAATCCATATGAATCGCCTCCCATTTACACATGGGACCCCAATGTCCTGAAGTAATCCGCTGTGTTTTTGATGTTCACTTTCACCGACATATAAGACACCTCCCGACAAACTCCACAACGCCCTTCTTCATCCCGTCCCACCGCATTTGCCTTGAGGTCCCGATACATTTTTGTTGACCACGGATGAATGGAATATCTTGTGGTGTGACCTCATCTAAGATCTTCCTCCTTAGATCCTTTACCTTCTAACACATAACCTACCCTTATACCGGGCGGTTCCGCCATTATCTCCCAATGTAAATCGTGAAGGTTTTCCCTGGATCCTTTCCGAAATCCAACAAACTCCGTATCCTCAAACCGACTTTCTTTTATTTCAAGCTAAGGCATCAGCGAGGTATCATGTACCACCACCCTACCTTCACCGATCTCGCTAAGCTAACCCCGAGGTTTCCCAATCTTTGTACCTCCCAACAATACCTCTTTTGTATTGCCAAACGAGCTAAGCTGCCCATTGATCTCCCATCGAGCGTCGGCCACCACGTTGGCTTTCCTGTGATGGTAAAGAATACTAAGGTCATAATCCTTAAGCAACTCTAACCATCTTCTTTGCCTGAGATTCAAATCCTTCATGCTGGTTATGTCGCAAACTCTTATGATCTGTAAATATGTCCACATGCACACCATACAAATAATGTCTCCATATTCGTAAGGCAAACACCACCGCAGCTAATTCCAAGTCATGAGTTGGGTAATTCTTCTCATGTATCTTCAATTGTCTAGATGCATACGCAATAACCTTTCCAAATCGCATCAAGACACATCCTAACCCAACTCTGAGGCATCGCAATGATCGTGAACCCTTCTTGTCCCGATGGTAAGGTTAGATCAGCGATGAGTCAACAATTCCTTTAGTTTCTAAAAACTTGCTTCACATGCTTCTGACCAGATACTTAACCGCTTTTTGAGTCAACCGGGTCAAAGGAGCAGCAAGACTAGAAAAACCTTTTACGAATCTTCTATAATACCCAGCCAAATCCAAGAAACTTCTAACCTCTGTCGGAGTGACCGGTTTTGGCCAGTTCTTCACTGCTTCTATCTTTTGGGGGTCTACCATAATTCCATCCCTTGACACAACATGGCCCAAAAAGGCTACCTTTTCCAGCCAAAATTCACACTTTGAAAATTTAGCATATAGTTTCTCCTGTTTCAAGACTTGAAGCACTACCCTCAGATGCTCTTCATGTTCTCCAACACTCTTACTGTAGATTAGGATATCATCTATGAACACAATCACGAACAAATCTAGGAATGGTTTGAAGATTCTGTTCATTAAGTCCATAAAAGTCTTTGCTGGCATTCGTTAACCCAAAAGACATGACCAAGAACTCATAATGGCCGACGGGTTCTAAAGGCTGCTTTGGATATATCATCCGGATTTATTTTCACCGTGATATCCCTAACGGAGATCAATCTTGGAAAAATAGCTAGCTCCTCGAAGTTGGTCAAAAGATCATCGATTCTTGGTAATGGGTACCGGCTTCGATCGTGACCTTATTGAGTCGCCGATAATCGATGAACATTCGAGCGATCCGCCTTTTCTTTTCACAAACAGATCGTGCACCCTGGGAAACACTAGGCCTTATAAAGCCTTTATCCAGAAGATCCTTCAATTGTTCTTTTAACTCCCTCAATTCAGCTGAGGCCATTCGATATGGAGGAATAGAAATGGGTCTTGTACCCGGAATTAACTCTATAGCAAACTCCACTTCTCTATCCGGAGGAAGGCCTGGAAGATCTTCGTGAAAACCTCCTAAAATTTCGAACAATAGAACATCATTCATCACTGGGATTCCTTTTGGGTATCCACTATATTAGCCAGATATGCATACTCCACTCTGTGACTTCTCAATAACTTTTGATCCCCAAGGTAGGAAATAAACTGAAATGAGGATATTCCAATCCTACCCCTTATAACAACTTCTGATTCTCCGGGAAAAGTTAATCTCACTATCTTTCACCGACAATCTAACATGACATAACATGCCGACAACCAATCCATACCCAAAATGACGTCGAAGTCTACCATATCAAGTAGTACTAGGTTCACCATTGTTCCCCTGCCATTCACTTCTAATGGGAAATTATTTACCACCCGAGAGGCCCAAATCGAGGCCCCATCGTGTCATAACCTCAAAAGGTTCACTTAAATAAGAAGGTTCTACGTGTAAATTCTTAGCAAAGCCCATTGACACATATGAAAATGTAGAGCCGGGATCGTACAATACAAATGCAGGAATACTCGAGACTAGCAAAATACATGTGACCACCGCATTAGATGCTTCTGACTCATTCCTCTGGGGCAAAGCGTAGAGCCGATTAGAATTGTTGGGTTGTTGACCTCCCGACTGCGCGGGTTGGTTCCCTCGATTTCCCAGAGCTGTGGTTGCTTCGACATCCCCGAATAGATTGAGTTTGTGTCCTCTTCTTGCAATCCTCGCATAGTGGCCCGACTTCCACGCTTATAACATGTCTTCGTTAAGAGCCGACATTCTCCAAAGGTGTTTTCTTTGACAAATCTTACAAATCGGTTTGTCGCCTCCCGTGTTGTGTTGGCGGCCTTGTCCTTGCTACCTTGGTAATTAGACCAACCGTGCCCTTAGGCTTGAAATAAGATCGTCCCATTGCATTGGTTCTGGCCTCAAGATCCTTTACTAAACTCCCGCTTCGATTTTGACTCGTTAAATGATCCTCGACGTCCAAATCTCTTCTCGCGAATATTCTCTTTTGCTTTAGCGAAACCTTCTACCTCAAAGCCATATCGAGAATCAAGATAAGTTCGATCGTTGGCTAACACCACCACCTTCTTCGCTATGTTCTGTTTAAACCCTCTACAAATCGCTGACTCTATCCATTTCTGTAGGGACGACATGTGTCAGATGCCGATAACCTCACGAATCGTATCATATTCTTGTACATCGCGTCACCTTGCTTCAATTGTTCAAACTCCCGCCCGAGCGCATCCTCGCGCGTATTAGCATAAATTTCTCAACGAATGCCGCTCAACCCTCCCCAAGTCATGGTGGTGACATCGGGGACAATTTTTCCTAAAATTCCTCCACCACACCGCATCATCCACTAGTCGCGCGCCTACTGTTGACGCACTGCGCCTCCACGCATCCCAACGTGAACATTAAGTCTTCAACTTCATCGAGGAATACCATCTGCCTACTGGGGTCCTTCTCTGAGTACAGTGGTTCTCTTCTCCTCATAAAATTTGCCCATAGCCTATCGTGCATCGCTGAGATTCTACACTCGGTCCGTAGCTGCCGCACCTGGCCCCTCGGGCCGTCTGTTCTCGTTCGGGCTATGACAGACACCAAAGCGGCGGAACCATGTGTGGAATCGCACTGCCATTAACTCTATGAGTCTATCTAGTTTTTGTCCCACCGCTTGGGCCATTTGACTCTGTTCTTCCAACATTTTCTCCGACATTTTCTCCGCTCCTTCGCACACCACTACGTCAACTGAGGTACATGAGCTTCGTGATGAACCTCTCGAGCCCCGGATTTGTGAATTCACCATTTTCTGAAGACAAACACACTCATATTTTAGAAGACTAATGTCTACTTCTAGCTCCTAAAATTTTCCTATAGTTCATAAGCATGCAACACCACAATATGCCAACAAGAAAAATAATTTAATAAAACGTATCCTTTCTTTCTTGTATTCATAGCACTTCATTCATCATATTTTAAAATAACAATGTCATGACTACAATACATCACATCAGTCAACTCGCATCGCGCAACCCGCTATAGCCCTTTGATCGAATGCACACCGACTATCACGCGCTCTAAAGCGGCTTAACCGCATGATTCGCCTATTCTGCAGTTGGCATTCAACTCCTCGTGAACCTTCCTTTTGCTTTTCTTTCCATATAGTTCATTCTATACCTTACTCAAGTACCGATGCGCAAATCGTGCAATGAATTTTCAGTAATATCTTCTCTTAGCATCCTTGCCTTTCTCGAATGCGGAATGAAACCTTTCTCGACTAATTGACTATTATCTGTAGTATGACTCCAATTGGAAAGTTGAAGAAGGTCGGGTCGTATGAACGCCTTTTCCTTCTAGTCCTAAACAAATATGTACATAGTACGATTGGGTCATCAATGTAATCATCAAAATCACCTTCTGAGTCCATCTTACGACACATGAACTTCATCTGAGCTCTCATTCCCTTTGCCTGTTCCATGAGTACTTCCCTCTTTGTTGGAACTCGCCTTATAATCGCCATCTACACAAATCATATTAGTCAGTATAACGTTGTACAATCCCCTTTTCTAACCCGTGTGAAGGAGGTAGTACGAGAAATCAAGTCTTTGAAAAGACTCAAGGTAGGCACGAGAAGAGTACGAAAGAAGAGAAACTTTAGGATGTTATTCCGTTCACTTATTACTAAGGTGGCGCGCACACCGTCGCAATAAGTAACCGTTCAAACACCCAACTCGAAGAAAACTTCCTAGAATCTCTTAACCTGGTTTAGCTTTGATACCAACTTGTCACGCCCCAAATTTTCCTAAGTCTTTACTTAGGGCGTGATGACACCTGGACAATTATTTTCCACCAGGAGCACCATTTAATTCTCTTTATTTAGGAATTTAAACTTATATTCAAATACAGAGCTATTAATAAAAATAACAATAAAGAAATTTGTTTATGACTTTATTGAAAATATAACGCGAGCCCATGATCGTGCAAATATTGTTTCTACATAGACATACTGACAAATATTATTCTAAGTTGGAAGGGAGACCTTTCCACACGGGCATTTCCCGAGACACTGGAACTGACATTCTGAACCTGACGAGTACCAAGCCCGAAGCAATGGACTTGGTATGATAAGAGGCTGCGGGACGATCGCTAGCCTTGGCGTGGAGCCTTTCCTCTATCACGCTTTCCTGAAACATGTTAAATAAAGAGTCAGCTCTACCATCTGGGGCTGAGTGAGAACCTTACCCTGCAATTTAAAGTAACACCACAATATTCCAAGTTCAATCACATTATAACGTAATAAGCATATTGCAAAAACATATCAGGTTACAACATTTTTAAATATGCAACAACTCCTCATAGGAAATTCTCGGTTTAACTAAGCACTTCATTTTATCCCGTATTGTACGTTAAGACATTCCCCTGCATTTCCACATGTTTATCACCTTTATATATTTGTGAACGCGTATTCACTTTTCATATTTATATATAGGTGAACATGTATTCATCTTTCATATTTGTTGCGGCGTGCAACCCGATCCATTATATTTACGTATTTGTGAACACGTATTCACTTTACGTTTTGTTGCGGCGTGCAACCCGATCCATTATGTTTATATTTATATATTTATGTGAACACGTATTCACTTTTCATATTTTTCAGAAGATCGAATAAATAATATTCTCTTTCCCAACATTCTGTCATTCATACTTGTAACGATTATAGCTTTTAAACCATAACTCCAACTAAGGTGTTTCTCAAGCGGAAACTAAGGTAAGACGAGAATCTTTCACTGTACCAAATTTCATTTAAAACTACTTTGGGTAACTAACACAAATTTATCCTCAAAACAGCCCCATAAAATTTGTTTCGGCAGAATTTTTATTAAACAACACCCAATCTTAGAATAGTCATAACTCCTAATCTGTAAACCCGTTCAAGCCCCATAAAATCTCAAAACGATGAGAACAGAGAGGTATACGTCTCCATGTGAACCATCCTTTCATATTATGTACCATTTGGTACAGTTTTACACTTTTATTCGCTGCCCTTCCTGGATCTCGATAGATCCGAGGCAGAAACTTTAAACAGCGATAACTCTCAATCCGTAAGTCGGATAGACCCCCGTAAGGTCTCAAAATGTCCAAAACAAAGATATTTAGAACTTTCATTTAGAAACAATTTTCATATTCCCCACATATTAGTACAGTGTTACGTTTCAACGTCCTGCCCTTCTGGATTCCGACGAATCCGAGGCAGCAACTTCAAACTACAATAACTCTCAACTCGTAAGTCCGTTATAATAAATATTTATATATATCTGTCCGTAACAGAGATATTTACAACCATGTAAATTTTCATATAATTCTAATAAGTAAAACTCAATAAAAATAGTCCGTAATTATGCCTTTCCGAATTTCGGCCAAATCTAAGGCAGAAACTTTGAACTATGATAACTTTCAAACCGTATGTCCATTTTACCTCATTTTTGGTTCTATATGATCATAATAGAGAGGTGTACCACTCTTCCGAATTTCATCAAATTATAACAATTATAACTCAGTGAGAACAGTTCGTAAAGTTCATGACGCAACTAGTTGTCTAAACAATCAAAAGTTCAATATTTCTTTTCAATACTCAATTCTTATTCTAACATGTATTGAACTTAAAATAAAGGATGTTACCAAGAATTTCTGAGTGAGAAAACTCACCTTGTAAGTGTGAAGATTATTGTTGTGTGGTTGTTAAAATTATCCTTACTCTCTAGTATTTTGCTTCTTGTTCTTCTTGTCCTCTTGGTATTTTTTCCTCTTCTTTTCACTTATTTTTTTCTGATTTTCTAACCTTTATGTTATGTACTTTGTTTGTGTGTAAATACAATGTATAAGTGGAGAGTTTTCTATAACCTATGGGTGAAATGAGTTGAATGGAAAATGAAAAGGGAAGGGGAAGAAGACGCAAAGAATGCTGCATGTTTTTTTTTCTTTTTCTTTTTTTTTCTTTTTTTGTTTTCTTATTTTCATTTTATCTATCTATTTATCCAACTTTAACACTAACTCTATCCCATGCAATTTATTCATTGTTTTCTTATATATATATATTTTTATTAACTCAACCATAACTATATATTATTATTTTTTTCCGGATTTTACAGGTTTCGAACTTGTGACCAAGCTCTCCCACACCACCCAACGAGGATACCCTCTGCCTTCAAGACCAACTGGTCTAGTTGAAAAGCATACCCTTTGAATTTTATGATTTTACACATGACATGTAAGATATTAAAATTAAGAGTTACTATTAATTATTAAATCTGAAAAATAATATTTTTCTTAATTTTTTTAAATAATAAAGATAAATCGAAATAGTGAAAATACTCTTCTTGGTCCAGTTTACTTGTCATGGTTATAAAAAATAATTGATTCAGAATACTTATTATTTAATAAAATTTAGATAGAATCAATTACTTTTTTTCTATCTTAATTTTATTTTAATAAATATGAAAAGAGATTAATATGATGAGAATAATTTAATTATAATAAGAAAATAAATAAAATTAATATAATCAAATTATTTTCTTAATTAATATTTTTTAAAACCCTGTAAATAACATACATGACAATTACAATGGACGGAATACAACAAGTAACACTATTTTGGTGAAGATGGATGGGGAATGGAGAGGCAATTAAAGCAAGAAGAACAAAGCATAAATAAACATCAGAAATGAAGAAATAGGGTTGATACATCAATAAACAGATTTTTAAATTTGGCTTTAGACCAGTATGCTATTTAATTTTGAGTGTGGACCTCAACTTGTCTTTATTTTGTCAGTTGAATACTCTAACTTATAAAATGATTATTTAGACACCTCTAAAATTTATGTATCACGTGTGTATTTGATCCCACATTGTGGGATTTCACTGAGTATTGTATGTTGTATGTTGTGTGAATTACACAATGGATGTACGAGAATAATATACAATTACTACTAGTGCTTAGAAAGGATAAACAATTACAATACAACAGACTTGAAGCCTAACATGAGTTGTTACAACAATAATGAGTTTTGTGATCTTGATCTTCTGTCTTGAATGGTTCTTGAGTCTTGGATCTTTGGATCTTCTTGCAATTGCAGCGAGCCTCTTGATCTTTTTAACCTGAAACCAAAAGACACTAAATCGGGTAACGTTACAAGGGCGTTGCTGAGTTGAGTGATATTCACTCTGTCCTTAAGACATTATTGTCCCGTATATATCCTTTTACAGTATGAGCAACTGTCTCCCAAGATAAAACAACTAAACAAATGAGCAAAGAAAATTCAAGTGTTTCTCAAGAAGAACCTTTGGGTGTGTGAAAGATATGCTAGTGAGGAAGAAGTTCAGACAAATCTGAACTATATACGTATGAAGTGTGTTCTTAAATTGAGCCAAAAACCTCAATTTATAGTGTGTGTAGAGGTCTGTAGACATGTTCGGTAGACACGTGTGGGTTGTGGTTCATTTTGGATATTTCCGCAGATAAGTGACTTTTGGCCGCTTGCCTATTTTGTTATGATCGACTAGTTGTGACTCTCGTGAGACAATGTGTTCATTTTGATATATAGCGTTATGAGTCAATACTTACTTTACAAGATTTTACATCATTCTCGTATCACCGATTATACGTGGCGTGTCAAGATAAAGGTGTTCAATTAGACACCGTCGCGCCCGCTCGTCGTGGCAAATCTCACTTATCTTCCAATTTATAATTGATCATTATAAACAACGACCTAAAAAGAATGGACTTAGATTGTAATAAATCGATTTATGGACAATCCTAAGCGCGGAAGAGGACTAAGGACAAGCACTAGGACTGAGACAAACTTGTCACCGCTTTCGATGTAAGATCCATCTTTTGATAGGATAGTAGTGGACACTCACCATACGAAGCATACGCGCGACTAGAGTGGTCGTAGTTTCCAAATCTTAAATGATTGAAGGCCAAAAGAAAGACAGAATCGACACTCACCGCCAAGGCAACCGAGTCGCTAGAATATCTAGATCTAATACGATCCGTTACGCCTAACCACTGCAAGAGGTTGTTCATGTGAAGCAACACCACTTCTAAAATAAAAGGAGTTGAAGAGGTTGTCCTCAAAATGACTTAAGGGAATGAGATCATTCTAACAAGAGGTGATACATGTCTCATACTTGGTTCAAGGTTGTTGTTGGTCAAACTGGCTTGAGTCTAGTCCAACAAGTCTATAATAACTAATAGTGGTACAGTAAGACTGTAGCCAAATGAATGATATATTTGTAATCCGTGCATCTATGCCTTCATATATTAAGACACGTTAAATAAAAAGTCATTCAACATCCAACTAAGTTGAGATTGTTGTCATCTGTCGACATAAACCCTCAAATGAATGTGAGGTAGACGAAGAGGCAAAATCACATTTCCATTCCATCAAAGGAATAGCGAAAGAAGCACCGCTCATCTATAACATAGTGACGCCTACGTGGGTGATTTGATGCTTATACAAATAGAGGGGGGATACAAGAACGTTGTGATCTTCATCGACGATGATACGACGTAGTGGTTCCTTTGGTTGTTGAAAAGCAAAGATGAAGTTGTTGAAGCGGATGATTGCTTCAAAAAAGAAGTTGAAAGGATAAACAATTACAATACAACAGACTTGAAGCCTAACATGAGTTGTTACAACAATAATGAGTTTTGTGATCTTGATCTTCTGTCTTGAATGGTTCTTGAGTCTTAGATCTTTGGATCTTCTTGCAATTGCAGCGAGCCTCTTGATCTTTTTAACCTGAAACCAAAAGACACTAAATCGGGTAACGTTACAAGGGCGTTGCTGAGTTGAGTGATATTCACTCTGTCCTTAAGACATTATTGTCCCGTATATATCCTTTTACAGTATGAGCAACTGTCTCCCAAGATAAAACAACTAAACAAATGAGCAAAGGAAATTCAAGTGTTTCTCAAGAAGAACCTTTGGGTGTGTGAAAGATATGCTAGTGAGGAAGAAGTTCAGACAAATCTGAACTATATACGTATGAAGTGTGTTCTTAAATTGAGCCAAAAACCTCAATTTATAGTGTGTGTAAGATGACTTCTCATCTAGCCAACTAATGACAATCAAGACCATGTAATGACACTAAATGAGAGGTTATAATTTAGCCAAATAATGGCTGAATTCAAGTGCCAAGTAATGGAGGATTAATGCTCCAAAACCAGCCCAAAAGTCAGAAATTCCCGTCTTTCATCGATCACACTGCCAGCGAAGCGCCGCGGCGCCTGAGCTCCAGTGACCAAACATGGAATTAGCGCCGCGGCCCTTAGGGTGGTGGTGTCGCGGCGCCCCGGCTCTATGGAGGCGTCGCGGCCGTTTTCCAACAGGTTTCGATATTACACATCGTACATTTCTTCCTTCATTTACCAATGTGGAACACACGCCATTTGGCCAACTACCGTCCATCATTCTATGTCTCAAACGTTTCACTTACGTACCAATATCTCTTTCACTTAATGAAATTTACGATACTTGACACTACGTATGCACGTGTGTGAAAACGACGTTTCTGACGTGCGAGGCCTCAATTGTTCGAGTCATAAATAATGGGTTAAATTTAATTCCACATTAGTAAATTTTCAACAATCCCCTCTTGAAAGAGATTTTGGCGCACCCACAAGGTGTCTTTCTATCAATCTTTCGGCGGATTGATGTTGCATCTGGATAGGTAGCCATGACTTTGAACCTTCCATAGTAGAATATCATCAGACATACTTACTACGCGGTGAGCGTGATGTCTTGAACCGTCAGTGTTTAGTGTATGCCAAGACAATGGCACCAACACAACAACTTTCCTTACTCCCTTCTTCTTAATGTTTTGTCCGTTGTGGTCGTGGACACACTTGGATTCTTAAGTGCATTAATTTGAGGCGGTCAGTCCTCGCACTTAAATAAGTGGTCTCCTACAAAGTATCCTGCTATACCCCACATTACACATGTTAGGCACCATTAAAGTTTTTCCAAACCTAACCTCAATAATTGAGGATCATTAAAGGTTTTGGAAACTTAACATTTACCCACTCTGCAGGTAGCACTTAATGTATGTCACGGGAACAACCTTGGATTCATGTTTCTATCAAGAAATCATTATCCGAAGTGCTCTTGCTTCCACGGAAGCGCTCAACTAAACATTTATGATTTAATTTTTCCATTGAACCAAATTCTTGGGATCTCTAGACAGTATGGTTGGGTATCCACCATATCAGTTCGTGTTGTTTGTGTTTTAAGCTCATTCCCTTAGACCGGCAGAACTCATGATCTTTGGGTAATCCCTTAATTAAAGGGTTCGTTATATCCTTTGATTTAGTAAACAAAGATGTGTCACCCTATCAACTGCCATACGGTCTTATGTCTGCGATAGATATGTCTAGACACCGTCATCCTTACTTCTACAATGTACAACTGACGAAGGCACGAGTTACTCCCAATAAGAGACATCCTCTAAGAGGTCATGAAGTTACTCAACTTCTTATCATGCTTTGTACAGAGAGTTTAATTCCATCATGAATCGGCCGATGCAAGTTTTGTTTAGAGGATTTTCCAAAGACACACCATACACATCCACGTGTGGTTGTGGTGTTCTTAAAGTCTGATGTCCAATTTGCATCACTGTTTTCTCACCGTTGGATATCCAGAATACCATAATTCATAGATAGGCAAATATTTCAGATGTCGTCACATCCGATTTAAAGCCTTCTATTGATCATTACCAGTGAACCTTAGTTCAACCGATCTTCTTTATGAGCCGATACAAGGTCAGTTGTAGTGTGTAAGATATATTGAACTACATGTGACATGCGTCTATCTCTCCTGATATATGGGTGCACCATGATTCCAATCAATTATATGATTCATATCCATTGGTGACTTCAACGAGACTGTCAAAACACCTCACATATGAGTTTGGTTTGGACCAGTCTGTTAGATATTTTGGAATTTCCAATTCCTAAGATGTCATCTGTAATACCCATATCATTCATAATGAAACATCGTTTCAACATACTCTTAGTCTTTAGGATCAACCTAGGACTTCTCACTGTGATCAACATGTCGTCTAAGTAAAGGCACATCATGACGAACATGTCAGAATTGCCTTTTATGTAGACATATTTTTCACCTTCATTAATAGAGAAACCCTTTCGATAGTATAGTACTATCAAGGTCTTCAAGCCATCGCTTCAGAGCCTATTTCAGCATGCACAGAGATTTGACAAGTCGACAGACTTTCTTCTCTTCTCTGGAACCACATACCCCTCGGGTTGTTCCGGATCAGTTTCTTCTTCCACTTTCGGACATTTGGTTTTCTAACTGTTGGCTTTCTAGCTTCAAAATCAATGTTTCTGTAGTCAGATTCATTATTTCTGTTTTATATGAAATTTCCAGGACCAAAATGTAAATATTTCAGGGACCAGAATGGAAATTCAGGAAGAAGCCCAACAGTCCATCAAACCAACTCTCCAGTTAGGAAAGTTGTCTAATCATCCATGTCTCGCAAGACTGCGGTGACCCTAGAGGTTAAGCTATTCACATTAGAGCACATGTCCAAATATCCGAGGCCTTATACTCGTCAATAGATCCATCCACTTTGTACTCAATTTGAGTATCCACTTTTACAACCAAGAGGTTCTTTTCCCGGAGGAAGATCAACCATCACACAAGTGTGGTTCTATCTGATGGAGTCTGTTTCTCTCTTTTAGCTTATTTCCAAAGTAGAGCTTCTGAAGATGACAATTCTTTGTTAATTGTACATGGTTCATTCTCAACCATATAAGCTAGAAGGCCTGGAATAAGTCTTTGTCCCCTCTTTTTGCTCCGTCTCGGTTCAACATCTAGAATCCCTGAGTTCTGTAGATCTAGAGCATTAAGCTCCGGATAGTCAGTAACTTTCGAGTCCTATAGATCTGGAATGTCTAGTTTCGTACAATCAGACACTCGCGGGTTCTTGTTAACCTTGAGCAATTACTCCATTTTCCTTTCCAAGGAAAGTTATCTTCAAATAATTCATAATTCTTTGACACTAAGATGCGATACACACTACTGTTATTCGCAGATCCAGTGGATATGCACTCTACAGTCTTAGGTCCAACTTGACCTACTTTGGCTTTGGTATTTTAACACTTGCCACACTAATCCATATCACAACATTTGTATATAAGATTCTTTCCATGCTTCACATGGAGGGTTATCCTTATTCTTATGCAGAGTTCTTGTCAAGACTCACATTAGCTGTAGGATCTCCTTGCCCCACATATCTTGGGCGTACAGATATGCACTTGGCTAACACCGTTAGACTGAGGTGAGTAAGAAGCAGTCATTTTATGAACGATGCTTCACTTTCTCCCCCTCTATCCCTACGAATTCCTCAATCCGTAGGCTTTTCAACTTCTTTTTTGAAGCAATCATCCGCTTCAACAACTTCATCTTTGCTTTTCAACAACCAAAGGAACCACTACGTCGTATCATCGTCGATGAAGATCACAACGTTCTTGTATCCCCCCTCTATTTGTATAAGCATCAAATCACCCACGTAGGCGTCACTATGTTATAGAGGAGCGGTGCTTCTTTCGCTATTCCTTTGATGGAATGGAAATGTGATTTTGCCTCTTCGTCTACCTCACATTCATTTGAGGGTTTATGTCGACAGATGACAACAATCTCAACTTAGTTGGATGTTGAATGACTTTTTATTTAACGTGTCTTAATATATGAAGGCATAGATGCACGGATTACAAATATATCATTCACTTGGCTACAATCTTACTGTACCACTATTAGTTATTATAGACTTGTTGGACTAGACTCAAGCCAGTTTGACCAACAACAACCTTGAACCAAGTATGAGACATGTATCACCTCTTGTTAGAATGATCTCATTCCCTTAAGTCATTTTGAGGACAACCTCTTCAACTCCTTTTATTTTAGAAGTGGTGTTGCTTCACATGAACAACCTCTTGCCCGTGGTTAGGGCGTAACCAGATCGTATTAGATCTAGATATTCTAGCCAACTCCAGTTGCCTTGGCAGACTGAGTGTCCAATTTCTGTCTTTCTTTTGGCCTTCAAATCATTTAAGATTTGGAAACTCTGACCCACTCTAGTCGCCCGTATGCTTCGTATGACTGAGTGTCCACTACTATCCTATCAAAAGATGGATCTTCTATCAGAAACGGTGACAAGTTTGTCTCTAGTCCTTTAGTGCTTGTCCTTAGTCCTCTTCCCTTGCTTAGGATTGTCCATAAATCCAGTTTATTACAATCTAAGTCCATTCTTTTTAGGTCGTTGTTTATAACAGTCCAATTATAAATTGGAAGATAAGTGAGATTTGCCACGACCCGACGGGCCGCGACCCGGTGTCCTAATTGAACACCTTTATACTGACCTGCCACATATAATCAGACTGATACCAAGGACAATGTAAAATCTTGTAAAAGTAAGCTGTTGACTCATAACGCTATATATCAAAATGAACCTGTCTCCTGAGGAGTCACAGCTAGTCAGTCATAACAAAATAGGCAAGCCGGCGCGTCATTACTATACACTAAATATCCAAATGAACCACAACCCACACGTGTTCACCGAACACGCTTCATGCACTTAAGAGTATGATAATAAAATCGACGATAGGCCCCGTGCATCTGAATATGCATAAGGCTATATCAAAAGGATCTGTACCCAAAATAACTAAGCTCCGGGACAATGGAGCTCTCCAAATAGCTGAGCAGAAATCTTAAGTTGGACGATCACCAAACGGAGTGTCTGACTGCGGCACGAAAGTAGCCTCGAGGAAAGGGGTCGATGAAATAATGTCTCGAGTATATAAAACATGAAGTCTTTGTTAAGATCATACCGCCAAAAGATAACATGAGACGTGTATAATAATCAAAGATACCAATGCACCTGTGCCTTATGAAATGAGAGTCATACATGTCTATATAATATACCATATCCGTGGATACCTGTCCACATATATCATACCCAGCCCATTCTGGGACTCAGTGAATGAAGTCATATCCGTGGATGTCTTTCCACATATATATATCCGTAGATACCGCCCATCAAGACATACCATACTCCTACCATCGTGGGACCTTGTGAAGATCATCATATATATACATACCGTACCCGGCCCAATGTGGGACTCAGTGAAATAATATAATCACATCAAACACGAATAGAATATCATGAGTAACCTTATACCATTTAGATTATCATCTGACTCTCAATGGAATAATTAGAATGAACTATCACTTGTAAAATCAAGGCAACTATCATATCAAATATCACTAGGAATTAGGATTCAATGGAATCATGTATGTCCGTCGTACACTCTTTTTATATAAATCATGCCAAAAGAAGAAATTATAGTTTCACATACCTTGTTGTCGAATGTATTCTAAGTTCCCACGATTGTTTGTAAACTCTACGAATGGTTTTTCCTATCCTATGAATGATTTAAACCACCCATGAATTAATATACTGAAAACAGATTCCATTAAGACAATCTAGCGAACACTTTGTACGCGTAGAATCTATATTCTTCTATATCGAAACCTATGCTTATAGCGAAACACCCAGCCCTTTTTAATCATTCTCTTTACTGCATTAATGCCCCAAACAGTACAAAAATTATACATGCAACTCCAATTTCATATCAACGGTACAACAATACCCATCAACCCGACGTTTCCGATAATCATCTTAAAACTAACAAGAGTTGTGTTCCATAATTAGTATACTTTAGGAAAAAGAATGATTACCTTTTCAGAAGATGCGACGAGAGTCGTCGGATGACCTTTCACCCAAACCCGATTCCATCGAGCAGGAGCAGACCTCAGACAAAACGATTCCAGGACTTTCTCGAATTCAAGGTCTTATTTTGGTTTTCTGGGTGTTAAGCTTGTTCGGAGCTTCAATTTCGTTAGGACCAAGATTCCCAATGCCATGAATGTTTCGCCTCTTCTGGGCGAATGAGAAGCTCACTGGAACACCCCAATTTGGTTAAAATTGATTTCAGAGAACCTACCACTAAGAGATGTTACTACTTGACAGAAGTGTGAAAAAAAAATCTTCTTTATGAGAAGATTTCTTAAAAGGATGAAGGCTTAATGATGGAGAGAGTGGAAGTTTGATAATAAAGAAGGTGAAAGCTTAGTAAAATAAAGAAGATGAAAAAAAACTTGGGGATCTGTACTTCTAAGTGATGCCACTGCCAATTTAAGAGCTTAGCCGCTCAAATGGCTTGCTGAAATGTTACACGTAACCATCATCTTTTGTCCCCACTCTTAATTAATTATACACATAAATTAATTCCCGATCCCAAATCACTTAAGTCCCGACGACTTATAAAATCTTCGTGTACTCAATGTCACAATTCTCGTAATATGACACTAGTCTGTAGCCTCATTGGGGATATACAATTATTATTATAATTCTTGTCGTCGCACCGATAATCCCAAAATTATCTCAAAATCACATTCTTTTATATACTAATTCCGTTATTAGTATACACAAGTACAACATAAACTTTCCGGGGTCCGGGTCTACTTGTCGACGTTTATGGGTTCAAACCATTACCCGAAATTTTGAGGTGTTACATACTCTCTCCCTTAGAAACATTCGTCCTCGAATGTCGACGATCCAGTTTAGTAGAGTCAAGGGAGGAAACTAACTCACTGGTACTAATTCTAGGCAACTAAAGTAACTTCATACTTACAGTAATGATTTTTCTACAATACTACTGTCACCCAATTCATCCAAGAATGGAATAAGATATTCATGGATTGACTTAGATTATTATCTAGAACAGTAAGAAAATACACATCAACTTATGACCATTTTCAAAGAATAGACTCAAGTTCCGGCCAATTATATATACAACTTCATATACAAACTAAAATAAATACCTAGCGACACCTTCCAATTTCAGTAACCTTGTGTAAAGCAAAAAAAAAATTCTAACTAATTTGCTTAGATAGAAAGTTATTGGTTTAATAAATTTTACCCAAGTATGTAGTGTATCTTATACATATTTTAGATTCCAACAACATGCAAAGAAGATAGGGGATCCTAATATGTAGTTTAGAGTCCTGTATGCATCATAGCTATTTAAAACAGTACACAAATTAGTGCAATTAATCATGCTTCAACTGTTTTAATATCTCATAGTGTAGTATCTATTTTATCCTTAGAAAGAAAGGGGAGCAACTCATCAAAACATAACAAGAAGTTAGTTCCTTTCTATTGCAGCATTTAGACAAAATGCAGCAGCTAGCAAGCCAAACAAAATGGTCAAAATTCAGCATTAAGTCACACACAAAATGAGGTGTTAATAACTAATGTACAACAGTAGTTTCAGTCACAATGGGTATCAAAATATGGCAGGATGTTTAGCTCAAAGGCAGAAGTCGTTACTGCTGATGTATAACACCAGGTTGTGACCAAATTCAGCCCACATTTAACATATGTTTCCCTATCAAGAACCCCAAAGGGTAGCAGTTTCCAGTTCCTAAACAAAATATATATTAAGGTCATCTAGCAACACAATAGCTCACACCTACTTATTCAAGATGTTTACAAATAAACATGTTTCACATACACTAGATTGTAAACCCAAGAGAGTCATTCATATTCCTACCAAACAATTTCAAACATATATGTATGCACCTTATTCAAAGATAAACAGAACATGATCATTTCACAAAATAACCAACATATTTAGATACACAGAACCCCTATTCATTCTACTCAACTGGTCATACTAATATCAAGGCAAACCAGAGAGACAAGTAGTCAGAGAGTAACCACTGGATGGGGAAGAAGGTACTCACAACTTTACAGAGGTGAGTTCTATGAAGAGGCTAGGGTGTAAGGTTCTCAGCACCAAAGTGGGACATGTTAGTTTGGGTAACCACAGTGGAGAGGCTACTGTAGGGGTGGTGAAAGGCTTCACATAGATGCTGCAAGGTACAACTTATACTCCTAGTTTGATGGTGTTTCCAGTGGAACAATACGACTTGGTATTAGGTGCCTTTTGGATGAAGACCTTAGGTCCTGTGACCATGGATTTTTTTTTTTTGAATTAGCTATGTCCTTGTAGTGTCAAGGGAAACATCATTTATTAATAGAGGTTTCTAAGGAATGTAAGTAGTTGGTCCTAAGGCTGTCAACCAATAAAAATGAGATAAGTTTCAGCTGTTTATGTTGCAGGTATATCAGCTCAATCATGAACAACATTATGCAGGTCATTGGATACTTTATAGATTTCTCAAGGTGTGCAAGTACCAAAACTGCAGTATCAGCAGCAGTCCTGTTGCTTCCTCAGTAGTAATTATAGGTAAGAGCGATGACTCTCATAGGTTGGGTGTGGATTATAGGGAGTTGGATCAGTGCCCTGTGAAGAATAAGTTTTCCCCAAGCATTCATAACTCACACCAGAAAGGCTTAGGCAAAACAGGATGTCTAACAACTGTTCTAGTTCATTTATAATTTTTTTAACTAGGCATCTCAGAGTTTAGAATCAACCTTTATGGGGACAATAAATAGACAGAGGTAAGCTACTATAATAGAACACATATGCATGATATAACATTAACAGTTTATTTTCAGTTTGAACAGAAAACTAGAAAAACCAGAATGCACTTGGGCCCAGAATTTACTTTAAGCAGTAAACACTTCATAAACTTGTAGAGCATATTATGGAGGTTATGTTGAACTTAGGACCACCACTAGGGTCATGCAAAGGACTCATTGTGCAGGTATTACTCCCTCATTCATACCACAGGCAACACATATACCCAAATAACACAAGACTGGCCTAAATAACCCTTTTTAGCTTAAGTTGATGTTGAAAAGCCTAACAAACACACAGAGGTATGGGCTGGCTAAACAGGGACTTTTAAGGGGTTAAACAAGTTTCTTAGACCAACATAGGACACCCTTAATTAGTCGTACAATTAACGAATTCCATATCAATCCTTTTTTTTAGACATCCCTTCAACTAATAATTTGAAATTTGATCAAAACAGGCTACCATTTAACCTGCTAACAACTCTATAAGTATAAAATAAGTCACACATGATTAAGTGACCCTTAACTAGATACTAAGCCAACTAATTGAGCTATAGATACAGAAAACCAGATTTAAATTATCATCTTGGACATTTGCTGATTTATTCACATTAACATCAATAATAATGTATATCAACAGTGCATAATCCCACTACCCATGTTTAACATTGTCCTAATAACCACCAACAATCAACCAGTTATCCTAAGAGAGACTCAACAACCAATTAAGCAAGTTAATGTTGAAAAGGAAAAAACACACTCTGAATCCTCTTAGTCCAATTTAAACTCATATACCAACTCATGCTCATATGTCAAAACTTGGGAACATATCATAATATACTAAATGCATACTCATATTCCTACATACCATCAAGCCAGGTATCGAGTCCTGAAATTAAATCATATATGCAAATATACACATGTTACATTCTAACAATCTACCTCTAATTCTTTGTAGTGCATTTGTATCCTTAGAAAATTTAGACATAAACAACATAAGCACGAAGACAAATAAGCAGGGTATTTGAACTTAATTATCATGCAGAGACCTAGAGAGACTTTCTGAATCAACTCCATATATCATTGCTAACAATAAAAATGTAGCAGTTATTGAAAACAATTTCAGATCTCAGCACTGTGTTCCAGATTTTTAATGTAAAGTGAACATTAGAAGTCCAGAAATTGCTTTTGTTACTGTGGCAGTAACTATCTATTAAGGTTGCCTTTACCTTATCCAAATTGGTGCCTTTTGTGAGAAATAGAAGTCCAAGGTGTAGCAGTAAAATAAAGTCTCAATGTTGGCCATTCACTTGGACAAAAATACAATAGCTTTATGGTTTTTAAGGTGTCAATTAGGAGTTAGAACAAAGACAAAATAAACTTCAGCAGATGTGCAAGGTATTCAGGTTAACTTAACCATAAACAGACAACATTAAAAGCAATCCATATGTAGAGTTCTCAACCACTTTCTCTTCTTACCCAAGACAAGAGAGCATGGCAGTTAACATAGCAATCTGAAATTCCAATTTTCATACCTAAATAGACTTAAACTAAGTGATTTTTTTCCCAATCTTTCAGACAGGGGTGATAGCAGAGATATACAAGAATGATCAGAATGTACATACTCAGAGTGTTAAGACATTATCACAGAGACTATTAGAAACTTAACATGCCATTTAAGGTTGTACTGATTAATACCCCAAAACAGGAAACATAGCTTTTGAAGCAGTCAAACAAAATTATATTGGATCATACAGAGAGATATCTTGTTCATGAGAAGCAAAAGCTCTAAACAGGCATCTATCGACCCATATAAATCAAATATGCTATATTCCCTCAATTCTCGTGTTTACCAAACTTAAATGTATCCCGACAGGATCAAAAACACATGAATGCAAGCATACAAAGTTCGAGATGTATTCTAAGGACCAATTTATCAGATATCAATTCCAAACCCCTTAATATGCATGCCATTTATCCAAATATACAACCAAACATATTTCTGAAGCCTATCCAGCAAACCTCCCAAACCAGCACAGAGATCACATGTATTAAACTGAAAACAGGAAAGGAAAATTGCATATTTTTTTGTAGGTTTGCTCAAAGAGATGTACAAAGGACTAACTCAAAATAACTTAACACCTCAACAAGATATTAAAATAAAACAGGACAGTGCAACATAACTGTCACACCCTTTTTCGACCGCGACATTATTTTAGCGAATCCTGCTTAAATAAATGACGTTAGGAAATAAATGAAAATGCTAAAACGTTAAAAGGGTGCTAAAAGTGCTAAAGGGTTCGCGGAGTCGCCACCTAATTAGTTTGGGTGAATTAGGACACCTAAATGTTAACTAAGTCAAGTCAACATTAACTCCATTTAAAGGTTTGCTAAACTATGTAAGATTCTGGGTAAGAGTTCTTTATTAATCTAGAGGGAAGAGGTTAGGTGTTGACACCCAATTTTGTCTCATCTTTACTGAACATTTCATTTTGATCGTCCTTTTATCCCCAATTAATTTTACTATGCTTCTACTTTGAAAATCACAAAAATAAGTAGTTTTAATATTCTTCACTAATTATCGCATAATTTTACAATATCGAGTATTACATTTTTTTTTTTTAAATTAAAATATAAGCAAAACAATTTTAATATCTCGTCGTCAGTATTGATGATCGATTTTCTCTTAATATGTTCTTCAATTACTAAATTAATCATTTTTATGAATATTATATTCAAAATTAAACACATGTATTAAATCTTTTGTATCGTGCTTTATGCGTGTGCATTTTTTAAATTAATTAAGTCAAGGAAGCATATTTTAATTAATTGGGAGATTGACTAATTATCTATTAATCTCCCAACAATAAAACACCTAAATTTTCTACCCAATTCTCCTCCCTTTAAAATCACCTCAAACAATTCCCGCCTTCTAGCCCAATCCCGCGGCCCACTCACCCAAGCCCAAAAGCCTTCTCTTATCTCCCTACCAAACACAAAAACGCAGACCCCCCATCTTCTCATCCCTATCGCCGACACCCCTACCCCTACACCTCTCATCCGCTGCCATGCCCACTCCCTGCACCCCCAACTACTCCTTTCACTTCACCTACACAGCCCATACCCTGCATCTCCCTAAAATCCGCGATTTGAACCAACAAATCGTCCAAAATCGGGCCTCTAACAGCTTTATTTCGAATTCAAACCCAATATTTCACCTATAAAAGACCCCTTTGTTCTTCATTTTAGAAAAAACCGGATTTTGAATAATTTATTTTGCATATCATCTATTTTGTTCTTCGTTTTAAAATTCTTGCGTTTAGGCCGATTTTCTACTCTTGATTTCACATAACATCTTCTATTTGCATCTCTTTTAATTCCTAGCACCTGCTCGTAAAAACCGCAAATACCTTAGCTTTTATTCCTCTTCCGTCAGACATACACATAACATCTCCGAATGATTCGACGTCGAGACGACGCCTCTGCTCGCTACCCTAGAAGGTAAACTCAAATTCCTCTCGATTCTCTTTTCTTTACGTAATTTTGTGGCTCATATATATTCTGATCATACTTGTTAGAGTTATTATAGATGCTTAACATGTCTTAGTTTATCTTGGTAGATTTTGATTATTAAGCTATCGATTAGGTTTGTGTTTAATATAACCAAACCAAGTATGTCTTTATTGCTAAGACCGTGATATCGATCGCTAAAGCCTCGTGATATTGGTATGTTTAATCGATCACCACCGACAACCGATTTGGTTCACGCTATAATCATGATACGAATAGTCGCCTTAATGTTCACTCAAGAAGGCTATGACTTAAATCGCAGAATGATTCATCGGATGTGTTGTTGTTTGTATTAATTAAAAGCCTCACTTCTGGACTGAAATGCCTTTGCCATTTGTTAGTTGTGCACACATATCTGAACTGCCTACTTAGGATTCTTGCGTGTGTTTCTATGAATTATGAGCCTGTCTAAGTGTTTAAATGCCACCGTGTGAAGTCTTTGTAGCTATTTCGAATCATATCATTTAGTTACCAAGTGATGCCTGTGTTGGGCTCTTATTTTGAAATTAGCTCCCGCCATGTTTCGCCTAATTTAAAGTGTCATTATGCTTAATATAGTTTTAATATGACGTATACGCTTGGTGTAAACTGGACGGTCCCATATACCTGAGAAATGCCATCTTGTTTGACGATTTGTCTATCCCTATGTCTGATATTCAGCATGGAATATCCCTGAGTCATTTCTCAATCAACTTACGCTCATCGCTACCATGAATCATTATGTTTGAAGATTCTGCATATATGCTAGCTCAATTAATGTTGTCCGATGTCATATGACGGGCATGCCTAATCCATGTCGACATGTCCTTATGTTTTAGTAAGAGGATTGTTTTCGTGCTTTATTATGCAAGATGGTCGTTGACCTTATCGTGGCCTGCATTAGATATAAAAAATAAATGATGAACTTAGAACTATATTGTTTAAAGTAACTTTGTGAGCATGGGTAAAGGAGCCCTTTTTTCTTCCTCTCTGATATGTGAAATTCCCATGTTTCTTTGAAATTTGTCCATGTATCATGTTGACATTAAGCATGCGGTTCTAAAAAGGAATCAATAGTCAATCTAAAATAGTTTCAACTCGATTACTTGATTTCTTTCCTATCTGGTTTGGTTGTCTTATCTGCTACTAGCCTTAACAAGGAATGACTAAGCTTAATTGAATAGATCAAGCATGAAAAGCTAAGGACAGGATAGTTCACGAAGCACATTGCTTCTAGATTCTATTATTCTGATATATACCATTTACTCTGAAATCTAGTAAGAAACCGCAGGGATTGTTATTTTATTCTCATGCATCATGATTTCCATATGTTGCATATCAAATTCCAAACTTTAAAATGTTAGTTAGTCAGATATCGCTTGGTTTGAATATACTTAGTTTTAGAATTATGAAAGTCTATAAGTGGGAAGTAAGGACCTACGTAATTTTGTGTGTATACTCATGTGCTTGCCTTTACTTGTTTTCACTTTGTCTTTCCACCTTGGGTTAAAATACAATGAATATATATGTCAGGTATATCCGACGCACAGATGTATATCATGCCATGTGTTTTTGGGCCTGCTTTCTTCTCTTCTTCTATATAATAAAAATCTGGAAAATCATATTTGGGCCGATTTCATATCGTAATGCGTAAATGATGTTTGGGACCATTTGTATAGTGGACTGTTTCATGCAAAATACAAGGATTAGCTTCTTTTAAAAATGTACATCTCCTATTAAACTGATTCCCGATTATTACCCAAATTGAATAATAATTAGATTATGCATATGTTTAAATTCACATGAACATTTTAGTTACTTGCATTATTGATGAACCTATGATACTTACTAATCCTTTTCTTTTTCTTTCTTTTACATGACTTGCATCGGGAGCGACGAAGAGTCTCATACGAGACTCATGACTTTGTCAAGCAAAGGATTTACATCCACACTTCTCGCATTCTTCGGTCTCGGAACCTTAAAATAAATAAGGCGAAATAATATCTTCATCTGCCCTAGTCATTTTATCTCCTTTCTTTAATTCCGTCACTTTACTTTTATTTGTATTTTTTTGTTACCTAACCTTATACAATTATTGAAAATGCTTAGAATAGTTAGACCTAGAACTATTAAGGGCGGGTAGTTAAATAATAAAATGTGTCGCTAGTTTAATCTATCTTTAGGCCGTTATGCATTTTCAAAACTTTTTTAAAATAACTTAGCCTTTTCATTGATATTATAGAAATAAATGAGTTCCAAATTCTTATTAAACTTCATAAAAACAACAAATCTTTTTTCATAACAAAGATATATTTTCTTATTACCAAGTGCAAAAGAGGAAAATCTTGCTACCCATTTGTATACCCTTTATAAAAATCAAAATTTACATATAATACGTACTTTTAGTAAACCATCTTTTATTATCTTGCATTTTTTATGATAAACTTCATGCAATTGCTTTGTTCAAATAGAATATTTTCCATGCATTTTCACAAATAAACTTCATGCAATTCCATGGAAACTATTTATACATACATATCTTTAAATAATTATTTCCAAACATCTTTTTAACTCATGTTCTCCTAAATATGCATTTTAAATAATACTAACCTAAGTTTGACCCGACAACCGCAAGTTAGCGGATCCTTTAGGATGCCTAACCCCTTCCCTTTAGGATAATAAAGAACCCTTACCTAGAATCTCACATAGTTTCACAGACCTTTAAAATGGAGATCATTTGTAGTATTTTATGCTACATTTTTAGTGTCCTAATTCACTATAATAATTAGGTGGCGACTCCTTTAAATGCATTTTAGGAATCCAACCATGCGTAGCAGTAATCCCGTTTCCGACTCCGGTTGAAAATGGGGTGTTACATTAGGCATCCTTTAAGATCCGCTAACTTACGATTGTCCGGTCAAATCTAGGGTAATTATTATGCTAAGGAACGATGCATGTTGAAAGGCGTTTTAGTAAAAGAATGCATTTTTTGACAAAAGATTAATAAGATTAGTGCTATAAAAATACATGTAAAGTTTAAAAGCATGCATTATATTATTTATAAAATACGTGACGCTAAGTTGATTTATTGACTAATGTATGCATTTATCTACTTAATTGATCTTGGTTAGTATATCATGATATACCCAATGATAATTTTTATTAAGAATAAAAATAAAACTCCTATATAATACTAATAAGAGTTTAGAAAATTAATTCTTTTGTTATGAATTCAATAAGGAGTAAGGCATTAGTTTCATGATTAGATATTGTTTGGCGGAATTTTAACATGTGTAACAATCCTAAAGACAAATAGGCTAGCGATGAATTTCCAAATTTTAAAATTACCTTCTCACTTATCTGTTTGAAACTTAATTGTTCTAGATATCCTAAATATTACAGAAATAGGGTAATTAAATTACAATAAACGAATAGATGAATGAATAACAAGTAGAGAGAGAAGATGGGATTTAAGAGTGCTCTTTACGACGGATGACGACGTCATCTCGTCCCATTTTTGGTTCAGGAATTCCGAAGAGGGTGCGACGATGGATGCATGTCATTATTTGCGGTGTGATGAGTCTCGTAATGAGACTCTTCGTTGCTCCAATGCATTTCATGTAAAACAAAGAAAAATAAGGATTAACATATATTCTAAACATTGTCACATAATAAATAAATATCGGCATATAAATCACTATTCCTGGATAATAGCACACCCACACAACAATCAAGAAAGGAACTCAGTGTACACGCAGGATGAGAGGAAATAATGCAGACCCCATAATTTAGAATTTTCAGGTTTTCTTTACGGTAGTCCATTATAATAGCAATGCCGAGATAACATCAGTATATTCTAATTAATCGAATGATGTGTAAAAGCAAGAATACAAAAGCAAAGCAGCAGCCACGAATTTCAAACAACAGCAACAGCACTACCGAGACTGTGCTAACAGAACCAGTAACGCCAGCTATTTCTATGGCTTAGGAGGCTTTCTTGATGTACTAGTTTAGAAATCCAAGCAAGACAAACATATACATTCTTAATAAGCAATAGGGGGTGACTTATTAAGTAAGGATCCTAAGTTCAAGTCATACACTAGACCTTTCCTTCACTTAAGCAGTTTGACACCATATTATGACTGTAAATCGAGACAACATGCCACAGAGGGGAATTCGAATGAGTGCAGGGTGTTTGATACAAGTATTATTTAGGTTGCACAATAGATTGACATGGCACAAACTGTAGCTTGAAAGAATATTAATATGATCAGTTTTTATCACTTAGACAGAGAGTAAATTCAGAGTCAGTTTCATTGGACTAGTAAGAATGATGAGTCACTACCAGAGGGACTACTTTGATATGCCTAACCAATTTGACCAAAATAGGTACAGACTCACATTCCTACTGTTTAATGGGAATACTTCATAATATGGTAATGTGCAGCACAGTGGGCTAAAGAAATGGTTACAGATCATGCCCCAATACACGTTGATGTTGGGGAAATAGTGCAAGCAATGGCCCAAACAATTACTTGGGATAGACAACCACAACTACAGAGATGAACTGAATGGAAACAAACTAATCCCGACAAGGAGCTTTCACATGTTTTGCCCACAACCAATCAAACAGGGCTCGAAATATCATACGTAAAGAAAAACATTTAAGGTACATAGACTTCTAGCCGAACTAGTAAACATTTGAAGCAAATCTACAAACTCGCAAATTATGATAGACACATAAAGGAGTTACACAAATACATATTTGAGTCTGTAAATCAGTTAAGATTATCTTGCTTTTATGTGTCCTTAAATACATCTAGGCTTACAAATGTATCACTACAGACCTGTAGATGAACACGACATCAGCTAAAGATGGCATACGGAATTACTTTAACATAAGTTGCACATACAACACCTTGAAAACAAATTTAAGATGATCAAAATACTTTCAGATAGACTCCAAACAATAGCCGATTCATTTAGTCACAGGCGCATATACACAACAAATGCTAATACAGACCTGGACATGTTTACAATCACATTCACGAATTTTAGTAGAAATCCATATTAACTTAACAGACTTCACAGTCGACTCAGTACACATAACAACCACCAATATCGCTGCGTGTCATAACACGAATAACCAAATGAAATCCAAAAACAGAAAGGGTGACGAATTTACCTTCTCCGGACAGTGAATCGAGGCAACGTACCAAGTCGTCGATTCACTCGGAGAATGCGATTATGCGATAGGAAGAAAAATGAAGTTTTTTTGCGAAAATTGTTGATTCTTGACTGATTCAGGATAGAGTTTTCGAATTTCCTACTCTTATGATGCTAATTTTCTAGATGTTGAATCCCTAACTCCCGATGCTTGTTTTCTGCCTTTGCATGTATATGTTGCTATCCTTTTATAGTCTCCATTTGGGTTCCCTATTAGGTGCGGTTTTGGACTGCCTTTCAAAGCTTTGGTAAGGACTGATTTGTGCGAATCTTGGTATTGATTTTGACCTGATTTGTTAAGATTTTGTGGGCGATTTTGGGTTGATTTTAGGGAGATTTGGTGCGATTTTAGGTGGTATATGGTAAGGTTTGATTTCTGAAATTTCGGTTATGGCAAGTTACCATTTTAGGGATGATTTTGATATTTGTTCTTGTTTGAACGATTCGGTTATGAACGAGGAGAGGATTCGATTTGGTTATGCCGGATTTTCCACCCTGAAAATCCGGCGAGATTCGCGAGTAAGGGGAGGGGTGCATGCGGCGGATGAGGGAAATATTTTTTAGGGTTTCTGAGGTTGGGGAAAGGGACGACGGGGGGAAAGGTAAAGAAAAAGGCTGCTGGGCATGTCGGCTGGTGTAACACCCCATTTTAACCGGAGTCAAAACAGGAGTACTACGTATGGTATAATTCCCAAATGTATTTAAAGGAGTCGCCACCTAATTATTATAGTGAATTAGGACACTTGATTTATTGCAATAAAAATACTGCAATTAATCTCCATTTAATGGTCTGCGAAATTAATGAGATTCTGGATCAGGGTTCTTTATTATCCTAAAGGGAAGGGTTAGGCATCCTCTAAGATCCGCTAACTCGCGGTTATCCGTTCAAACCTAGGTTAATTATATATTGACTTTTATTCTACATACTCTAAGCATTTTTACATGATTTACAATTAAAATAAAATGCAACACAGAATAATAAAAACTAAAACTAAAGATGACATAAGATAAAACCCCGGGCCATCTTTTAGCCCTTTTTAGGCCTTCTGCACAAGATGATCTCCGGGTACCTGCATAAACATTTAGTAAATGTTATACCCCGTAGTTCAGGCCATGCGTAGGAGAACGTACGAAAGAGATTAAGACTTAAAATTTTAGAAAGATAGGTTGACGGATTGTTTCGGACGGGTTTTTAGTCAACTTTGAGGCGGTTTATGTCCAGTTGCATTATGAGTTCCTAGGTGTTTCAAAGGCCTAGTACATATTTCGTTGAATCTAGTTCCCAACGCAACTAACCGTTCGTCGATAGGACAACGGAGTAGAGAGTTATGGAAGTTACAAGTTCGGCGATCGGACAGAAAATATTTTCGGGAGCCAGAGGGCGGCGCTACCGAAGCAGGACATGGCGCGCGGAAGTTCTGAGAGGTTGCGGAGGTTTCAGCACCGCGGCGCCGGCTGCAGGGCCGAGGCGGGTTCTGCGAGGCTGGGTGGAAAAATCTGAACTGTTTTGTTTTAAAAAAGGCCATGGGAGGGTGACAAGTGTCCCCCCCCCCATCTGATTTTGCATGTCCTATTTTGAAGACTTGGTCATTCTTCAAGCTCTTTTCTCTCTCTAAAAAGTAAAGCTTTCCCTTCTCTCTAGAAAAGCAAGAGGAAATCAAGGCTTGAGAAAAATCTGAAAAAGGTGGCAAGAAGGAAACTTGTTGGCAAGCTTGTAGGAGTTTTGTGGTGGTGATTGTGGAAAGGAGGCTAGTGAATTTGTAGGATTATTTTGGGTAAGCTCTAAGGTAACAATTCTTTCTCTTCTTGCTAGTTTATGGTGTTGCATGGGAAGAAGAAAGAACTTGTAGTGGTAAATATTGCTTTTAGGTAAATTGCATGTAAGAAATATGGTTTGGATATGAAAGGATTGGATAAGAATGATATGTAATCATGTTATAGCCTAGATATTACCTTTAGCTTATTGATTTTGTTAAATATGCATTGTGGGGCAGAATTTTACACATTCAAGATTAGGTGTGTAATCCCCTTTGAATTGTTTGGATTGTTGGGCCTTAAAAGTGGCGTTTGAATGTTGAATTCGGACCTTGAAAAGGTGGAAAAGTATGTAGAAACAAAGGAAATGCTGCCTAATTTTCCGTAGAATTTAGTGACTTTGCACTTGGAATATTCTACGTTGAAGCTAGAGGTTAATAAACGTATTATTGTCATTATAGGTTGACGTACTACGTGCGGTATTTTGGACTTAGCAAATGGATTGACCAAAGAGGTATGTGGAACTTTCCTATCTCTTGAGCATGAATAGTTTTACCTATATAGTACGGTAGACGTACAAGACCTTGGTATCCTTTACTCGTTTTTAAAGTATCCAAGTTGGTGGAGTTAGGGGATTAACTCATTTCTTTAAAAGTATTAAGGATGTATTGAGTTTTCAAAGTTAAGGGACTTGATGTGTTTAAGTATATGATTCTTGTTTCTTTTTAAAAGTGTAAGTCCCTTGGGTTTAGGAAAATGTATTTGACTAAGGCATAACGTTAATATAATGACTTTATGGGAAGTTGGTTATATTAGCTTTATGGAAGGTTAACAAAGGAAGATTTACTCTAAGTAAAATGAGTACGGAAAAATGATTTGAAGTTGTGAAAGGCAAATTGATTTTTAAGGCATTAATTGCCTAAGGTTTTAAAAGAGTAGAAGTACATAGTACTTTGGGTTAAATTCCCGGATTTCATAAAGACATGTTAGTGCCTTAAGTAAACTAAAATGAGAATGTATGTGAACAAGACTAATAAGAAGTTAGGGGATTTCTTAACTTGCTTGTATTATGTATGATAGCCGGTTTGTGCTAGTGATATATTATTATTCATTACGGGGTCATTCCCCGGGTTGTGGCATTTGCATATTCCGTGGATTTGCTACCCACGATGCGAGGAATACCTCATGCGAGTCTGTAGGGCTCATGCGGGAGGGTACAGCCTATGCGAGGAATACCTCATGCGGGTCCTCATGACCCATGCGGGTGAAATAGTCCTAGGAGTAGGAGTGCTTAATGATACTGCGGGCGGATGACCTTGCTTTGATCATGAGCTTCCTATTTTCATGCAGTATAGTATATGCTTGATATTCTCATTATTATTAAGGCACAGTGTTCTGTAAATTGATTACCATACATGTCTCCAGTTATTTTATACTTATGAGGTATTTTCAGTATTTTCCAGTTCGCATACTTAGTACATATTGTGTATTGACCCCCTTCCTCGGGGGCTGCGTTCATGTCGCAGGTAAGGGTAAGCAGGTGGTGGATCCTCATTCTTAGGATCACTGGTCTGGTGTCAGAAGCCCCATTCCTCCGGAGGCTTGTTTTGTTGGTACGGTTTTTCCCTGATGCTATAGGTATTATGTACATTCAGGGGTATGGCGGGGCCCTGTTCCGCCACAGTTGATATTCCTAGAGGTCTGTAGTCACGTTTGTGGTTTGGGCTGTAAGAACAAGGTTGTACTGTTTTACTTTTGGTTAAGTATATTCTATGGAAGGCGGCCTCGTCGGCTAGCCAGTGATGTTTACTATATACAGGTTTATGTGTTATGTATGTTCCGCTGCTATTATCTGATGTATATCTGACGGGGTACCCCTGTAGGGCACCAGTTGCGGCCCCGGGGTCGGGTCGTGACAAAAGTGGTATCAGAGCAGTTAGTTCTCGGAAAGTGTCTACAGACCGTGTCTAGTAGAGTCTTGATTATCGGTGTGTTGTGCACCACATCTATAATCTGGAGGCTGCAGGATATTTAGGATTGGTTTCCATTCTTTCACTCTAAGATCGTGCAATAGAGTTGTGTTATAGGTTGAACTCCCTCTGATATTTTCCTTTATGTATCAGTTATGCCTCAACGCAAGGCAACCGCGGGCCAGAAGGGCAAGGCAGCCGAGGGAGCTGCTAGTAGGACGCGGAGGGTCACGAGGGCACAGACCCAGTCCTTACCAGAGATTATGTTTCGGGCGGCGAGTTCCACGACGTCGCCTCAACGAGTTAGGGCACCGCGACCATCGAGACCGCGCACGAGCCTCCAGCCCCACGGCCGGGGCCGAGTATAGAGATTACGGGAGCAGATCCGGTTATTGACCAAAGATAGTGGCGGCGGCAAACGACAGAGCAGGCAACCAACCCTAGAGCCGACAGTTTACGGATTCGGGATTTCCTGGGTTGTCATCCACCCGAGTTCTATGGATTGAGATCCGAGGAGGATCCTCAAGAGTTTGTTCGGCAGTTACAACGGACTATGCAGGTGCTTAGGGCCTCGGAGACTGAGTCCGTCATGCTAGCCTCTTATCGGTTACGCGATATTGCGTTGAACTGGTTTGAGTTATGGGAGTTGTCTAGAGGCGATGCTCTTCCACGGTGTTTGGGAGGAGTTCACGAGGCCTTCTGGATCACTTGCCTCCCGAGATGAGGAGAGTCCGCGATAGATTCTTGACCTTGAGGCGTAACGAGGACTATCGAGTACAACTCGAATTTGACTCATTGGCTAGGTATCGCACACCATTGCCAGACATGGCATACGGGGTTCATCGATATGTGATGGGGCTAGACCACATATGATTATCGTGACGGGGTGGCTCTTCACCCGGTATGGATATTGCGGGGATGCAGCGTATGCGCGGGGATAGGACGAGAGAGGAGGATCAGCTAGACTTAGGTCACCAAGAGGCTGTGACAGCAGGTCTCAGGCGCTGAGGCGGACAACCTCAGCAGCAGACTAGGTCCACATTTCAGCCAGCACAGAGTGCTCCTTCTCGGTTTTCTGGCGGGAGGTCTGATCAGCCGGGTCATGCAGGAGCAGGTCAGGGCTCCAGGACTTCGAGGTTTCAGGGAAGCAGAGACCGCTACCGATCGAGGCCACCCCCATCACAGTATGCTCGATGCGGTAGGTCTCACCCAGGCGAGTGTCGTGTTCCTCCAGGGGCTTGTTACTCTTGTGGCCAGCAGGGCCATTTGAAGAGAGATTGTCCGACCAGAGGTAGCAGAAGTGTTATGGTTCACCGAAGTCGTCGCTTGTGGATCTTCGTCTTCGACGGCATGCGCCCGAGGCGGGGTGTTCACGCCAGCGGCCGCGCAGGGTCGTGGGGTCCAGTTCAGCCGGTCCTCAGAACCGCATTTATGCTATGTCCAGCCGTCAGGACCAGGAGGCGTCACCAGATGTCGTCACAGGTACATTATTGCTTTCATGCTGTGATGTATATGCTTTGATAGATCCAGGTTCTACCTTGTCCTATATATCTCCTTATATTCTTTGGTAGAATAGGATGAGCCCGAGTCCATAAAACCTTTTGAGGTGGCTACGCCGATGAGGTAATCGGTAAGAGCCGAGCGGGTATATAAGGCTTGCCCGGTGACTATATACTACCGCCGACTCTGCCGACTTGATAGAGTTGGATATGACGGACTTTGATGTGATTCTGGGTATGGATTGGCTAGCATCCTGCTATGCCAATGTGTCGTAGAGAGAGATCGTGCGGTTCGGTTCCTGGTGAGCCGGTTATCGAGTGGAAGGGGAATACTGTGTCGCCGAGGGGTAGGTTTATTTCTTACCTCAAGGCTAGGAAGATGGTGCGGAAGGGGTATATCTACCATATGGTTCGGGTATTCGTTACTGAGACCGAGATACCAGACCTTCAGTCAGTTCCGGTCGTTAGGGAGTTTTCAGACGTATTTCCAGACGAGCTTCCGGGTATCCCTCCTGAGAGGGAGATTGAGTTTTGCATTGATATGTCGCCAGATACTCGACCGATATCTATTCCACCATACAGGATGACACCTGCTGAGTTGAGGGAATTAAAGGACCAGCTGAACAACTTGCTGGAAAAAGGCTTTATCAGGCCAAGTGTTTCTCCCTGGGGAGCGCCAGTGTTATTTGTAAAGAAGAAGGATGGGACGTTGCGTATGTGTGTTGATTACAGGCAGCTGAATAAGGTAACTATCAAGAACATATATCCCCTCCCCAGGATTGATGATTTGTTTGACCAGTTGCAGGGTGCAAGGTGTTTTTCCAAGATAGACCTGCGGTCTGGTTATCATCAGGTGCGAGTTAGAGAGACAAATATCCCAAAGACTGCATTTAGGACCCGGTATGGGCACTATGAGTTCAGGGTGATGTCTTTCGGGTTGACCAACGCCCCAGCGGTGTTCATGGATTTGATGAACCGGGTGTTCAAGCCATTCTTGGATATGTTCGTTATAGTATTCATTGATGATATCCTGGTTTATTCGCGCACAGAGCAGGAACATGCGGATCATTTGAGGGCGGTATTGGGAGTCCTCCGGGACCGGAAGTTGTATGCCAAGTTCTCGAAATGCGAGTTTTGGTTGGCTTCAGTGGCTTTCTTAGGGAATGTTATCGGGGCCGATGGTATTCGGGTTGATACAGCTAAGATTGAGGCAGTCAAGACTTGGCCTAGACCCACTACGTCGACGGAGGTGCGCAGGTTTTTGGGCTTTGCGGGTTATTATCGAAGATTTGTGGAGAAGTTTGCTTCCATCTCAGCACCTTTGACTAGGCTGACTCAGAAAGCAGCTATGTTCCGGTGGATGGATTCTTGTGAGGAGAGTCCCATAGCGATACTCGATCGTCAGGTTAGGCGACTTCGGACAAAGGATGTGGCTTCCGTCAAGGACTTATGGCGGAACGAGAACAGGGAGGAAATGACGTGGGAAGCAGAGGAGGACATGATGAAGAAGTATCCTCACTTGTTCCCTACACCTCCAGGTAACCCACTTTCCTGATTGTTAGTTTTAATTTAGCAATTATGCTTAAGTAATGTTGTGGCTATGTGGAGCGTCTTTATTTGCAAGGGAAATAGTTAAGAAGGTCTATGTCGAGATTGTGATTTGAGTAAGCCTAGAAGGAACATTCGGGACGAATGTTTCTAAGGGGGGGAGAATGTTATACCCCGTAGTTCAGGCCATGCGTAGGAGAACGTACGAAAGGGATTAAGACTTAAAATTTTAGAAAGATAGGTTGACGGATTGTTTCGGACGGGTTTTTAGTCAACTTTGAGGCGGTTTATGTCCAGTTGCATTATGAGTTCCTAGGTGTTTCAAAGGCCTAGTACGTAGTTCGTTGAGTCTAGTTCCCAACGCAACCAACCGTTCGTCGATAGGACATCGGAGTAGAGAGTTATGGAAGTTACAAGTTAAGTGCACAGTCGGACAGAAAAATATTTGATCGAGAGCCCACGGGCATGGCGCTGAGCGAGGGCAGCGCGGAAGTTACGAGAGGTTGCGGAGGTTTCAGCGCCGCTGGCCTGCGAGGCAGCGCGCCGAGACGGGTTCTGCGAGGTTGGGTGGAAAAATCTGAACTGTTTTGTTTTAAAAAAGGCCATGGGAGGGTGACAAGTGTCCCCCCCCCCATATGATTTTGCATGTCCTATTTATTGACCAAGTCTTGAAGACTTGGTCATTCTTCAAGCTCTTCTCTCTCTCTAAAAAGTAAAGCTCTCCCTTCTCTCTAGAAAAGCAAGAGGAAATCAAGGCTTGAGAAAAATCTGAAAAAGGTGGCAAGAAGGAAACTTGTTGGCAATCTTGTAGGAGTTTTGTGGTGGTGATTGTGGAAAGGAGGCTAGTGAATTTGTTGGATTATTTTGGGTAAGCTCTAAGGTAACAATTATTTCTCTTCTTTCTAGTTTATGGTGTTGCATGGGAAGAAGAAAGAACTTGTAGTGGTAAATATTGCTCTTAGGTAAATTGCATGTAAGAAATATGGTTTGGATATGAAAATATTGGATAAGAATGATATGTAAGCATGTTATAGCCTATATATTACCTTTAGCTTATTGATTTTGTTAAATATGCATTGTGGGGCAGAATTTTACACATCCAAGATTAGGTGTGTAATCCCCTTTGAATTGTTTGGATTGTTGGGCCTTAAAAGTGGCATTTGGATGTTGAATTCGGACCTTGAAAAGGTGGCAAAGTATGTAGAAACAAAGGAAATGCTGCCCAATTTTCTGTAGAATTTAGTGACTTTGCACTTGGAATATTCTACGTTGAAGCTAGAGGTTAATAAACGTATTATGGTCATTATAGGTTGACGTACTACGTGCGGTATTTTGGACTTAGCAAGTGGATTGACCAAAGAGGTATGTAGAACTTTCCTATCTCTTGAGCATGAATAGTTTTACCTATATAGTACGGTAGACGTACAAGACCTTAGTATCCTTTACTCGTTTTTAAAGTATCCAAGTCGGTGGAGTTAGGGGATTAACTCATTTCTTTAAAAGTATTAAGGATGTCTTGAGTTTTCAAAGTTAAGGGACTTGATGTGTTTAAGTATATGATTATTGTTTCTTTTTAAAAGTGTAAGTCCCTTGGGTTTAGGAAAATGTATTTGACTAAGGCATAACGTTAATATAATGACTTTATGGGAAGTTGGTTATATTAGCTTTATGGAAGGTTAACAAAGGAAGATTTACTCTAAGTAAAATGAGTACGGAAAAATAATTTGAAGTTGTGAAAGGCAAATTGATTTTTAAGGCATTAATTGCCTAATGTTTTAAAAGAGTAGAAGTACATAGTACTTTGGGTTAAATTCCCGGATTTCATAAAGACATGTTAGTGCCTTAAGTAAACTAAAATGAGAATGTATGTGAACAAGACTAATAAGAAGTTAGGGGATTTCTTAACTTGCTTGTATTATGTATGATAGTCGGTTTGTGCTAGTGATATATTATTATTTATTACGGGGTCATTCCCGGGTTGTGGCATTTGCATATTCCGTGGATTTGCTACCCACGATGCGAGGAATACCTCATGCGGGTCCTCATGACCCATGCGGGTGAAATAGTCTCAGGAGTAGGAGTGCTTAATGATACTGCGGGCGGATGACCTTGCTTTGATCATGAGCTTCCTATTTTCATGCAATATAGTATATGCTTGATATTCTCATTATTATTAAGGCACAGTGTTCTGTAAATTGATTACCATACATGTCTCCAGTTATTTTATACTTATGAGGTATTTTCAGTATTTTCCAGTTCGCATACTTAGTACATATTGTCTTGACCCCACTCTCGAAGTGCGTTAAATGCCGCGGTAGGGAGTAGCAGGTGGTGGATCCTCATTCTTAGGATCACTTGTATGGTGTCAGAAGCTCCATTCCTCCGGAGGCTTATTTTGTTGGTACGGTTTTTCCCTGATGCTATAGGTATTATGTACATTCAGGGGTATGGCGGGGCCCTGTCCCGCCACAGTTGCTATTCTGAAGTGCAGTAGTCACGTTTGTGGTTTGGTTGTAAGAACAAGGTTATCTTATTTTAATTTTTGTTAAGTATATTCTATGGAAGCGGCCTCGTCAGCTTGATGATGTTTACTATATACAGGTTTATGTGTTATGTATGTTCATTGCTATTCTCGATGTATGCACGATGGGGTGCCGGTAGGCACGATTCTTGACCGAAGTCGGGTCGTGACAGTAAAAGTGTTAGTAATAGAACAAACAATTTTAAAAGCAATAACAAGAATCAATAAGTAAAGCCAAAATAAATTCGTCTTTGTACAGGAAAAGGCTTTGGAAATCAGACGGAGATTCCTTCATCGGTCAATATTGCTAGAAACAATAAAATAAATAAAACCTTCAGATCCGCGCCAAAACAGTAATAGTTTTAAACACGGAGGGCTCAGATATATATAAAAATAAAGTAGGACAGCCTAAACAAATGCGGCTGCGAGAATTTGCCTTGCCAGCGCATGTTGGTTATCCGGTGTAAGTGGAAGAAATCATCATTGCCCAGAAAGCTTCATTTATTTTATTTTCCGTCTTTACAACTGTGGAGGCCTAAAAAATTGACGGATAACTTTTTCATTGGCCAGTGTAGTATCAATTCAAATCAGTAAAATAAAAGTGTAGCACCTGTTCATATGGAACAAAAATCTTATCCAGTCAGTTTAAAAAATAGATGGGCAAAATCGTCCTTATCAGCCCCAAAAAAACAGCAAAACAATACCAATTCAATAGCAAAATCACAGAGCAATGGTTGTAAACGCGTCACCGGAAATCGGTGACAGAGCGAAAGGAGCGAAAATCAATCCAATGCAACAACAAACCTGAGCCCAAAAATCAAAATAATCGATCTAACGTGCAATGAACAGATTCCCCCAAAACGGTAAGCAAACAAGGTCACCGAAAATTTCAAATTCCGGCCAGACATCTAACACAAATCAGAAAATCTTGTCCGACAAACAAAGTCAAAACAGGAATACAAAATAAACAGTAACTAATGCCATATAATGACACACGCCAGAGTAGTTCTTTTAAACCGAGAACAAATCGGTGAAACAATGGTCGACTAAATAGCGTCACAAAACGATGGCGTCACGGAGTTTTGAAACTCGGTGGATTCCAATAGTAAACAAAGGGGCGGCGTCACTTGACGGCAGTCTGCTGGGCGTCGCCGCCCGTATAGGTTGTCGGGTGGGGTTAAACGATGGTAGTGGCGCTCCAGTGGTGGTGGTCGACGGGCGACGGTGGTGTTGAGGCGACGGGAGAGAAGGGTTGCGACTGAGGATGGTGGTTGACGGGTTGAGATAGGGCGGCTGGTTTTTTTATTTAGTTGTGTTGCGGCTGGGCTTAGTTATGGGCGGCTAAGGGTTTGCCGGGGAGAAAGTGAGGGTTGCGGCTGGGTATAGGAAGGAAATCAGGGAGATGGGTAGCTGACTAGGGTTTTAAGGGGAGAGTGTGCGGCTGGGTATATGAAGGAAATGAGGGAGATGGGTAGCTTTTAGGTTTAAAGAGAAGAGGGTGTAGACGGCTGGCCTGTGGAGGAGACGAATAGTGGGCTGCGGCTGGGGGAATAATAGGGTAGATTTTTTTAAATGGGGGGTAAGGTTTTATTTATAGGGGGTATTTAGGTTTAGGGTTTTGGGTATTGGGTTTTGGGTATTGGGTATTGGGTATTGAGTGTTGGAGGGAAAATATGAAAGGTGTATTGGGCCACAGTTTGGGCTTCGGTTTTTGGCGGATTGGACTGATCCAGATTGTGTCTTGGACTGGACTGGTTTGGAAAAAATGCAAAATGGATTAATTATTTAAAAGAAAATTATTTAAAGATACAAAATTATTAAAATGCAAATGCCGATGCAATAATAATAAAATACAATATTTAGCAAATATTTAATGTCTGATTAAAAGTAAAGACGGTATGTCAGTTAATTATTTAAAGAGATGCAAAATTAGTAAAACAAAATTATCGCGCAACAATAATAACATAATATTTAAAAATATTTAATACCTAATTAAAGTAAAAACATGATGTCAATTTACAAAAAATAAAACAACATAGAATGTTAGGTAAAAAATATATAAAAATGTCAAAAATGGTGATAAAATGCGGTGTCCTAAAATGCTTAAAATTGCAAAAAATGACTAAAAGATGGGTCAAAATTGGGTGTCAGCGATTTGTCCTCTTTGTGAAGACGATGAAAGAGTTTTCGGACAAAGACGTTGACTTGTAGCCAATTTTGTTCCCATCGTCAGAATTAAAACAAGGATCAAGCAAAGAATGAGCAAAAGCCGACACTGGGTCGTTGTGATGCCAAGATAAAAGACAAAGCTGATGCAAATTTAAAATTTGTCCCAGTGTCGAATTATGAGAACACGGGTTCTTTGTGCTAGAAAATAAGCGGTGACGCAAAATTCAAAATTTGTCCCAGTGTCGAAGTATGATTGACACTGGGTTGCAGGTGATGTGGTGCTGAAAAAGACATGGTGTTTTTAGATGTTGATGAAGTGATGTGATGATACGCCGTCTTATATATGCGAGATGCAGATGACGCCTTGTGTGGGCGTTGTTGTCTTGTATGGACGAAATGCAAATGACGCCTTGTGTGGGCGTTATCGTCTTGTATGGACGAAATGCAAATGACGCCTTGTATGGCGTTGTAAATGCTCTTATGGGCGAAATGCAAAAGATTGCCTTGTATGGCGTTGTCGTCTTGTATGGGCCGAAATACAAATGGCGCCTTATATGGCGTTGTCGTCTTGTATGGGCGAATGCAAATAGCGCCTTGTATGGGCGTTGTAAATGCTGTATGGGCGAAATGCAAATGTTGCCTTGTATGGCGTTATCGTCTTGTATGGGCCGAAATGCAAATGCGCCTTGTATGGGCGTTATAAATCTTGTATGGGCGAAATGCAAATGATACCTTGTATGGGCGTTGTAAATGCTTGTATGGGCGAATGCAAATGGCGCCTTGTGTAGGCGTTATTGTCTTGTATGGGCGAAATGCAAATGGCGCCTTGTATGGCGTTGTAAATGCTTGTATGGGACGAAATGCAAATGGCGCCTTGTGTGGCGTTATCGTGCTGTATGGATGAAATGCAAATGGCGCCTTGTATGGCGTTGTAAATGCTTGTATGGGCGAGATGCAAATGGCGCCTTGTATGGCGTTGTCGTCTTGTATGGGCCGAAGTGCAAATGACGCCTTGTATGGCGTTATCGTGCTTGTATGGACGAAATGCAAATGGCGCCTTGTGTGGCGTTGTAAATCTTGTATGGGCGAAATGCAAAGGTTGCCTTGTATGGCGTTGTCGTCTTGTATGGGCGAGATGCAAATGGCGCCTTGTATGGCGTTGTCGTCTTGTATGGATGAAGTGCAAATGGCGCCTTGTATGGCGTTATCGTCTTGTATGGACGAAATGCAAATGGCGCCTTGTGTGGGCGTTGTAAATGCTTGTATGGGACGAAATGCAAAGGTTGCCTTGTATGGGCGTTGTCGTCTTGTATGGGCGAAATGCAAATGACGCCTTGTATAGCGTTGTCGTCTTGTATGGGCGAATGCAAATGGCGCCTTGTGTGGCGTTGTAAATGTATGGGCGAGATGCAAATAACGCCTTATGCAGGCGTTGTCGTCTTGTATGGGCGAGATCTGAATGGCGCCTTGTATGGCGTTGTATCTTGTATGGGCGAATGCAAATGGCGCCTTGTGTAGGCGTTGTCGTCTTGTATGGGCGAGATGCAAATAACGCCTTATGCAGGCGTTGTTTGTCTGTATGGGCGAAATGCAAATGGCGCCTTGTGTGGCGTTATCGTGCTTGTATGGGCGAAATGCAAATAGCCTTGTATGGGCGTTGTAAATGCTTATATGGGCGAAATGCAAAAGTTGCCTTGTATGGGCGTTGTAAATGCTTGTATGGGCGAAATACAAATGACGCCTTATATAGGCGTTATAAATGTATATGGGACGAAATGCAAATGATACCTTGTATGGGCGTTGTCTTGTATGGGCGAATGCAAATGACGCCTTGTGTGGCGTTATTGTCTTGTATGGACGAAATGCAAATGGCGCCTTGTATGGCGTTGTAAATGCTGTATGGGCGAAATGCAAATGGCGCCTTGTGTGGCGTTATAAATGCTTGTATGGGCGAGATGCAAATGGCGCCTTGTATGGCGTTGTAAATGCTGTATGGGCGAAGTGCAAATGGCGCCTTGTGTGGCGTTATCGTCTTGTATGGATGAAATGCAAATGGCGCCTTGTATGGCGTTGTCGTCTTGTATGGGCGAGATGCAAATGGCGCCTTGTATGGCGTTGTCGTCTTGTATGGGCCAGTGCAAATGGCGCCTTGTATGGCGTTATAAATGCTGTATGGGCGAAATGCAAATGGCCTTGTGTGGGCGTTGTAAATGCTTGTATGGGCGAAATGCAAAGGTTGCCTTGTATGGCGTTGTCGTCTTGTATGGGCGAGATGCAAATAGCGCGCCTTATGGCGTTGTCGTCTTGTATGGGCGAAGTGCAAATGGCGCCTTGTATGGGCGTTATAAATGCTTGTATGGGCGAAATGCAAATGGCCTTGTGTGGCGTTGTAAATGTATGGGCGAAATGCAAAGGTTGCCTTGTATGGCGTTGTGCGTCTTGTATGGACGAAATGCAAATAGCGCCTTGTATGGCGTTGTAAATGCTTGTATGGGCGAATGCAAATAGCGCCTTGTGTGGCGTTGTCGCTTGTATGGGCGAGATGCAAATAACGCCTTATGCAGGCGTTGTAAATGCTGTATGGGCGAGATCTGAATGACGCCTTGTTTGGGCGTTGTCGTCTGCTTGTATGGGCGAAATGCAAATGTTGCCTTGTATGGGCGTTGTAAATGCTTGTATGAGCGAAATGCAAATGGCGCCTTGTATGGCGTTGTAAATGCTTGTATGGGCGAAATGCAAATAATGGCAGCTTGTATGGGCGTTGTCGTCTTGTATGGGCGAAATACAAATAGCGCCTTGTATGGCGTTGTAAATGCTTGTATGGGCCGAAATGCAAATGACGCCTTGTATTGGCGTTGTCGTCTTGTATGGACGAAATGCAAATGACGCCTTGTATGGGCGTTGTCGTCTTGTATGGACGAAATGCAAATGACGCCTTGTATGAGCGTTATCGTCTTGTATGGATGAAATGCAAATGACGCTCGTCTTTACTTAGACGAAAAATAGATGAAGCCGTTGCAGAGGCTTGCAATGAGATGGTGTCATTTTATGGACGTACTTGCTTTGTGACTCGCCCGGGTTGAGATAACGTCATTGCATAGACGTTGTGCGTTTGTAACCCGCATGGGCTTATTGTTGTGCTCCCACCTTTGCTGATATGAAGATCCTGTAAAACATGACGGTGGTTGTATTGATGTGATGCTGCAAATGCTGAGATTTCGTCCTTGCACGGACGTGTTGAATGTTGTGTGCTTGTTGAATGCTGCGATTGCTGATTGCTTTTGGAATCCTTATTATGATCTCTTCATGGTGCATTTTCCAAAATTGTCCCAGTTTTCGTTATGCGGGATCGTGGCGGGACTTAACTCGCGGAAATTACATGCCGCACGAGCGATGGGAAGATTTCTAATGGTGTGGCCGGCGATTTAGGCGCCACGTATCCGAGGAATCAGTCAAGACGTAGTTCGTGATGTAAAAATGATTATCTGATTTCAAAAAATGAGGCCAAAGCCAATGTGGTACGCCTCGTATCCGTGAGGAATCAGTCAAGACGTAGTTCGTGATGCAAAAATGATTATGCAGATTTTCAAAAATGAGGCCAAAGCGGTGTGGTGCCACGTATCCGTGAGGAATCAGGTCAAGACGTAGTTCATGATGCAAAAAATGATTATTTTATATGCATTTTAAAAAAAAAAAAAAAAAAGTGGAAAGACACCATCACGTTCTGACTTCAGTTGATACCAACAATTAGTATTGTGCTTAGAAATTCCGTTATTCACTTCCAGTCTAACCAAGACTGACTTCTGGGTAATTCCTATAGTTTCAAATGGTACCTCAGACACCTAAGTATCGACACATTTGCTTGCAGCCAAGGTTTCGAACTATACGTAATCTCACGTTTCAAACGCCCTCACTGAAAGAAAGTCCATTTCTCACATATATTCCAGTATTTTGAATTTTGGGACGTTTAGAGAAGTACGCTCACACTCAAAAAGATGTTCAATGCATGCAATTGTGATACCATAGGCTTGGCCGTCATGTAAGTATCCACTAATGTGAGAACCCTCAGTATAAGATCATGTAGGGCTTGTCACGGGCTTGTAATGTAGGTTTGGGGGAAGAGATGGATATCATTTGGGTAAAAAGTGACTAATCCTTCCTCGAGCGTTGGACTACGTCCGTACTTGACATTTGTGTGCTTTAATGCTGACCTGCTTTCTTTTTGTCCCAGTTTTTATGTACTGACTTCTTTTTGAATCTTTCGTTTGGAGCCCGCTTTCCAAAGTTATTCTCTCATTTCATTCATTTTTTGTTTATAATGTCGGGGCTTTTGATTTCTTCTTTTGTGAAGTCGTCATTTGTGTTTTCTTTTCCCTTTTGGGACTTTGACAACTTTTGTCATTGCAAACTTCGACGCAGAATTTTATCAGCCACTTGCACATTTCCAAAGCGCTCAAGGAGGTCGGGCCAAGAGAGGGATAGTGCGTACGCACTTAGAAAGAGTATATGTGTAATATGCGGTTGTCAAAAGAATAGGCTTTAGGCTCAAAAGGGGTGTACTACGGATAATGTTATTTGGTAGGCTGAAAAAGGCTCAAACGGGTCAAAGAAAGCAGACGATCATTTCCCACACCAAGTGTTACTCAGGATTTCGCCTCAACAAACACACGGGCCAAGTTCTAGATCACAATGCAATGCAATTGAACTTATTCTAAAACTCACCACACAATGCACACGAAACGATGAGGTTTGTTTCGTTCTTATCTTGAAAACATGTGAGGCAATGTCATTTACGGGTGAATAAGAGGTACCAAAAGAATCTATGGTTTACCGCGAAGTCAACTCATATTGATTATTACTTGTTCTTTCCTACGAACACTCCCAAATGTGTTGGTATCAACCAAGTCAAACAGTGATACTTAAAAAAATGTTTTTTTTTGTAATTTTGGATAACATTTTTTGTATTTATGAATAAATTATTTTGTATTTTTTGAATAAAGGGTACCTAACCCGAGTAGGGCTGCCTACGTATCTCATCTTTGACGAGAATCAGGTGTGCGTAGTTCGTTCAGATATGTTATAAAACGTATGATTTAAAAGAATTTATTCATGAAAGAAATGCAAAAGTAAAAGTTGTGCAAAACAAATGATTGTTCACTATAAGACTAATGCAAAATAAAAGAGTGTAATGAAAAAAATGAATGACTGTGATAGAATGAATGCAATGCATGGATGAATGTATGTGCTAGAATGATTGAAATGCAATAATGAATGTTTGTGATTGGATAAATGCAATGAATGGGTGAACCAAATATGTCTCCTTCTTTCTTTTTTATTTTTTTTATTTTATTTTTATGTGGTGGTGTCGAACACTAGATGGGTTGCCTACGTATCACACCGTATGGTGAGAATCAGACACGCGTAGTTCGGGAAGATTATGTTGTAAAATGCATGATAAAGAATTATGTAATCAATACTAGACATATAAATTGAATTTGCAAATATGTATAAAGATACAAAATATATAATCCAGAGCGATGCTTCGTTGAATCTGGTATAAGCTGACTTCTTTCCGTCAACATAACTCAGGCTCATTCTTGTGATGATTTTTTTTTCTTTTCTTCCCTTTTTTTTTGTGTGTGTCCGCCCTCGACTATTTGCGAGGACGGTCTTCCTGCAAAAAATATGACAAATGGGTGAGAGTAGGCAAGCCACAAAATAGTAAAATGTAAGGGCGTGGTAAAATAGTCAAAGACTTCCCTGCTTGGTTCGACATGACTGCCAGTTGATGCTTCACAAAGTCCAAATCATGTTGTTCAAGAGCGATTTACGCAGTAGAAGTCCTGATTGCAATGTGACAACAAAAAGTGCAAAAATGCAAATGCTTGTGGCCGGAATTATAAGCATGATATGTACAAGGGTTAAAAGGGTAATTATTGCATTAAATAATATGTACAGAATTGCTAGCGACAACAATGGTAAACAAAGGCATGCAAATCAAGCGCGCGCCTAATATGCACGGGACCTCTCTTATGCCAGAGGTCGGCCTAAACGCCAAATATGCGAGATTATGATAAATAGGTCCAAGCCGTTAAACTGCAACGTTCTGTTGGAAATGGCGACCAAATGACGGTGCACTTTTTCCAATTTCGGTGTGTCATGACCAGGCTTGGATCCGTCTATCATCATCACGCTACACATAGTATCCTAATGGATCGTTGGGTTGTGAAACCCGTCGACAAGTTTGGTGGATTTCTAATTGTGGCGTTAATACCAAGGATTAACCCACCTATGGTTTATGCATGCATGACTTAATATAAAAGGGTGGTATAGCTCTATCCTAAGTTTCTAAGATTTGTCTTACTGGACGCAAGGTTCCCGAGCGGACTACTCGAGTGAGAAGGCTACGCGACTACCGGTTGGACCGGACTCTCCGCGCAAAATGCCAACTCTCTTAAATTTGGGTTTTGAAGAAAGAATTTTGATGATGCACCAAGCGCACCTCGCGTGTAGTGTGTGACAATGTGAATTTTCCATAGTGGAAGAAATATGAGCGGTATGCCAGTTTAAAGAAAGCAGTAAAAGCAAATAGCAATTAAAACAGTTAAGCATACAAGATTAAAGCAAACAATTTTAAGGCATTTAAAACAAATAAAAATAAAGCCAAGCAATAATAAACCTAGATTTGCTATGGTCAAGAACCTGATTATCCCCAGCGGAGTCGCCATCTGTAACACCCAATTTTAACCGGAGTCAAAACAGGAGTACTACGTATGGTATAATTCCCAAATGTATTTAAAGGAGTCGCCACCTAATTATTATAGTGAATTAGGACACTTGATTTATTGCAATAAAAATACTGCAATTAATCTTCATTTAATGGTCTGCGAAATTAATGAGATTCTGGATCAGGGTTCTTTATTATCCTAAAGGGAAGGGGTTAGGCATCCTCTAAGATCCGCTAACTTGCGGTTATCCGTTCAAACCTAGGTTAATTATATATTGACTTTTATTCTACATATTCTAAGCATTTTTACATGATTTACAATTAAAATAAAATGCAACACAGAATAATAAAAACTAAAACTAAAGATGACATAAGATAAAACTCCGGGCCATCTTTTAGCCCTTTTTAGGCCTTCTGCACAAGATGATCTCCGAGTACCTAAATAAACACTTAGTAAAAGTGTTAGTAATAGAACAAACAATTTTAAAAGCAATAACAAGAATCAATAAGTAAAGCCAAAATAAATCCGTCTTTGTACAGGAAAAGACCTTGGAATCAGACGGAGATTCCTTCATCGGTCAATATTGCTAGAAACAATAAAATAAATAAAATCTTCAGATCCGCGCCAAAACAGTAATAGTTTTAAACACGGAGGGCTCATATATATATAAAAATAAAGTAGGACAGCCTAAACAAATGCGGCTGCGAGAATTCGCCTTGCCAGCGCATGTTGGTTATCAGGTGTAAGTGGAAGAAATCATCATTGCCCAGAAAGCTTCATTTATTTTATTTTCCGTCTTTACAACTGTGGAGGCCTCAAAAATCGACGGATAACTTTTTTATTGGCCAGTGTAGTATCAATTCAAATCAGTAAAATAAAAGTGTAGCACCTGTTCATATGGAACAAAAATCTTATCCAGTCAGTTTAAAAAATAGATGGGCAAAATCGTCCTTATCAGCCCCAAAAACGACAAAGCATTACAATTCAATAGCAAAATCACGGTATGATGGTTGTTGGCAACGTCACCGGAAATCCAGAGTGACACCGGAACGAAAGGAGCCCGAAAATCAATCCAACAGCAACAACAAACCACAAGCCCAAAAATCAAAATAATCAGTCTAAGGTACCAACAGACAACAGATTCCCCCAAAACGGTAAGCAAACAAGGTCACCGAAAATTTCAAATTCCGTCCAGACACCAAACACAAATCAGAAAATCTTGTCCGACAAACAAAGTCAAAACAGGAATACAAAATAAACAGTAACTAATGCCATATAATGACACACGCCAGAGTAGTTCTTTTCCGACACAAGAACAAATCAGTGAAACAATGGTCGACTAAAGAGCGTCACAAAACCAGTAGCGTCACCGGAGTTTTGAAACTCCGGTAGGATTCCAATAGTAAACAAAGGGGGGGGGGCGTCACTTCCACGACGAGTGCACGGGCGTCGCGCCGCCATGGGGTTGTCGGGTGGGGTTAAACGATGGTGGTGGCGCTCGGTGGTGGTGGTCGGCCAGGCGGCGATGGTGTTGAGGCGACGGGAGAGAAGGGTTGCGGCTGAGGATGGTGGTTGACGGGTTGAGATAGGGCGGCTGGTTTTTTTATTTAGTTGTGTTGCGGTTGGGCTTAGTTATGGGCGGCTGAGGGTTTGCCGGGGAGAAAGTGAGGGCTGCGGCTGGGTATAGGAAGGAAATCAGGGAGATGGGTAGCTGACTAGGGTTTTAAGGGGAGAGTGTGCGGCTGGGTATATGAAGGAAATGAGGGAGATGTGTAGCTTTTAGGTTTAAAGAGAAGAGGGTGTAGACGACTGGCCTGTGGAGGAGACGAATGGTGGGTTGCGGCTGGGGGAATAATAGGGTAGGTTTTTTTAAATGGGGGGTAAGGTTTTATTTATAGGGGGTATTTAGGTTTAGGGTTTTGGGTATTGGGTATTGGGTATTGAGTGTTGGAGGGAAAATATGAAAGGTGTATTGGGCCACAGTTTGGGCTTCGGTTTTTGGCGGATTGGGTAGTCAGTTGTACCTTAATTTGGGTAGTTTGGAAAAAATGCAAAATAGATTAATTATTTAAAGATACAAAATTATTAAAATGCAAATGCCGATGCAATAATAATAAAGTACAATATTTAGCAAATATTTAATGTCTGATTAAAAGTAAAGACGGGATGTCAGTTAATTATTTAAAGAGATGCAAAATTAGTAAAACAAAATTATCGCGCAACATTAATAACATAATATTTAAAAATGTTTAATACCTAATTAAAGTAAAAACATGATGTCAATTTACAAAAAATAAAACAACATAGAATGTTAGGTAAAAAATATATAAAAATGTCAAAAATGGTGATAAAATGCGGTGTCCTAAAATGCTTAAAATTGCAAAAATGACTAAAAGATGGGTCAAAATTGGGTGTCAACAACGCTATTATTTTGAAAAAAAATCTTATTTATTGTGCATTATTTATTATTATTTAAGCTAAAATTAAATTATCTTAATATGACTTTAGGCGCTACAATAATTATGAAATTGATTTGTGTATTAATAAGATGCGACTATGCTATTTAATACGACGTCATTGTTAAATTATTTATTTATGTATTTATTTATTTATTTATCATTTAAGAATTATGATATGGCTTAAAATCAATAAATGCGGGCGCGAGACTCAAAGTGTGCTTAGTACTCTACGTAAAATGCGGTGCCATTATTAAATCGCTTATTTATGTGTGTATTAATATTTTATTGTTGCATTTTATTATTATAACATTGTTAAAAATTTATTGGAAAATTTAATGTAATTTTATAATTAATGACTGGACGAGAGGGTCAAAATTGGGTGTCAACAATAGCAAGGTCAGAGAAATTTTCCACCATACATATATTCAACATGCTTACACAAAATGAGTTATAAACAAAGGAAACACATACATACTTTTAGGCAGGTAGTATAGGCATGAATGCACAATTTGACAAGGGCAAGACATTTCTTTTTAAGAAATATCCTATTTCAAATCACATATCAAGATCTTTTACTCACTTAAACAGTTCTAGTACCAATTCATAGTATATACCTGCCACTATATGAATACGATTGCGTTAAACATGGGGTGTAAATAGGTAATTACTTCAGCATAGCAAAGTCAGTTCAAATAGATATAAAATGTCAGTGTTGATATAATTTAACAATTTTGTCAGACTTGACATGTCACAGAATGAGCTATGGGAGTATCTTTGCTAAAATTGGCATACCTTTGGTATTAGACAGCCAAGAAGTCAGGTAACCAATTCAGCATGAGCAAGTGACAAGAGAGGCTAACATTTACATGACATTTAAAGACAATTTCACATCATTTTGAATTATTACAACATATTTAAGTCAAACTAAGGTACAGGCAGACCATTCAACATGTCTTAAATCCCCATGAATGAAGACATGACATTGTTATATGATACTATGACCAAAACATGTAAACCACGACAGGAAACATAACACATACAGGCAGAACATAGTCATAACAGACATACAAAATTTATCAGTTTAAATCATCAACTAGAAATCCTAGAATAGACATGGATACACAAGCTTAAAATGGTTTTAAGAAAAAGCATTTGCATAATATTCATAATTCACAACCATCACTTATACCACATAATTTAACCAAGATCAAACATAAGATGTCTTATTCAACAATGCCTTGGATGTCTAAGGTCTCGATGGTTATCTAATATTCTAAGATTCTCCAATATTTCGCTTTCCAAGATTACACGATCTCTCCCCGTATACGAGTGAGATAGCTTCTCATAATTTCGAAATCATATTATCCTTTCTGGCGTACCAATAGTCTGGGTATAAATTGCTCCTCTATTGACTACGAGTATCAACTGACTGAAGTCATTTTTTGGTAACCGGGGTTATCGAAACTGTAACAGGCATGAGTTAAACTCGAATTCTTAAAACTCAGCTCTATTGTACGATGTATGAGATGAAAGAATAGAAACCATCCCTAAATGTCTGGAAGCCTCCTGCATATAAGTATAGTGCACAACATACCCATACACTAGACTCTACTAGCCACGGTCTGTAGACACTCCGAGGATGAACTGCTCTGATACCACTCTTTGTTACGACTCGACCCGATGGACCGCGACCCGGTGCCCTAATTGAACACCCTTATACTGACCTGCCACATATAATCAGACTGATACCAAGGATAATGTAAAATCTTGTAAAAATAAGTTGCTGACTCATAACGCTATATATCAAAATGAACCTATCTCCTGAGGAGTCACAACTAGTCAGTCATAACAAAATAGGCAAGCTGACAAGGCTGCTACTATACACGGAAATATCCAAAACGAACCACAACTCACACGTGTCTATCGCACATGTCTACAGACCTCTAAGAGTAGTTAATGAAATCTGACGGAACAGGGCCCCGTCGTACCCCTAAATATGCATAAGGTTATATCAAAAGGATCCGTACCAAAAATAACTAAGCTCGAGACAATGTAGCTCTCCAAATAGCTGAGCAGAAATACGAAGCTGGAGGATCACCAAACCGAGTGTCTGTACCAGCGGGCATGAACGCATCCCCCCGGGAAAAAAGTGTCAGTACGAAATAATGTACTGAGTATATAAAATATGAAGTGTTGTAAAGGAGATCATACTGGACAAAAGATAACATGAGACATGTATAATAATCAAAGATACCAATGCACACGTGCCTTATGAAATGAGAGTCATAGATGTCTATATAATATACCATATTCGTGGATACCTGTCCACATATATCGTACCCGGCCCATTCTGGGACTCGGTGAATGAAGTCATATCTGTGGATGCCTGTCCACATATATATATCCGTGGATACCTGTCCACTGCGCACATACCATACCCGGTCCATCATGGGACTCGGTAAGATCATCATATATATACATACCGTACCCGGCCCAATATGGGACTCGGTGAAATAATATAATCATATCAAACACGAATAGAATATCATGGGTAACCTTATACAATTTAGATCATCATCTGACTCTCAATGGAATAATTAGAATGAACTATCACTTGTAAAATCAAGGCAGCTATCATATCAAATATCACTAGGAATTAGGATTCAATGGAATCATGTACGTTCGTCGTACACTCTTTTTATATAAATCATGTCAAAAGAAGAAAGAATAGTTTCACATACTTTGTTGTCGAATGTATTCTAAGTTCCCATGATTGCTTGTAAACTCTACGAATGGTTTTTCCTATCGTATGAATGATTTAAACCACCCATGAATTAATATACTGAAAACAGATTCCATTAAGACAATCTAGCGAACACTTTGTACGCGTCTAGGAATTATACATGCAACTCCAATTTCAAATCAACGGTCCAGCGATACCCATCAACCCGACGTTTCCGATAATCATCTTAAAACTAACAAGAGTTGGGTTCTATAATTAGTATACTTTAGGAATAAGAAGGATTATCTTTTTGGAAGCTGCAACGAGAGTCGTCGGATGACCTTTCACCCAAACCCGATTCCATCGAGCAGGAACAGATCTCAGACAAAACGATTCCAGGACTTTCTCGAATTTAAGGTCTTAATTTGGTTTTCTAGCTGTTAAGCTTGTTTGGGGCTTCAATTTCGTTGGGACCAAGATTCCCAATGCCATTAATGTTTCGCCTCTTCTGGGCGAATGAGAAGCTCACTGGAACACCCCAATTTGGCTAAAATTGATTTCAGAAAACCTACCACTTAGAGATGTTACTACTTGACAGAAGTGTGAAAACAAATCTTCTTTATGAGAAGATTTCTTAAAAGGATGAAGGCTTAATGATGGAGAGAGTGGAAGTTTGATAATAAAGAAGGTGAAAGCTTAGTAAAATAAAGAAGATGAAAAAAAAAAGTTGGGGATCTGTACTTCTAAGTGATGCCACTGCCAATTTAAGAGCTTAGCCGCTCAAATGGCCTGCTGAAATGTTACATGTAACTACCATCTTTTGTCCCCACTCTTAATTAATTATACGCATAAATTAATTCCCGATCCCAAATCACTTAAGTCTTGACGACTTATAAAACCTTCATGTACTCAATGCCACAATTCTCGTAATATGACACTAGTGTTACACCCCGTAAGTCCAGGACATGTATAAGAGAAGGTATGTAAGGAATCAAGACTTGGAAATTAGTACGAAAGGAAGAATTGTTTTTCCGACGGAAAAATCTTCCGAACGTCGGAAAGGAAAAATGTTCGTTGTTGAGAATTGAATTCTCAAAATGCATTATTTGAAGAGTATGGAACTTATTAACATTATGGAAATTTGTTTTTATGGATATGGTCATGTGGGGCCCACCCGAGGAATTTTACGTTTTGTGGGGCCCACGAGGGTTACAGAATTTTATGGACGAATGAGAGGGCGACACGTGGCACCCCCACATATGGTCTTGGACGAAAATAGTAAGGGTAAAATGGTCATTGACCATCAAGGAAGATAAGTCTTCAGGCTTGAGATTGTTGACCAAGTCAACTTGTCCACTTGGCTTAACATTAATTGTCATTCATCCTAGCCCACAAATGTATTAATCTAAGCCCTCCAATATGTTTTATATACTACACTAGTGCAAGACAAGCTCTTCAAACACTTAGAAAAATTTAGAGAACCCTTATTCTTCAACAATACCTCTCGGGTTTGACATCTCCCACACTAGAAAATTTTGTAATTTTGTTCCATTGTTCACAAGACTTAAACCCAAGGTCCCTAAGGGTATTGTAAGGATATCTCAATAGAAAGATTTCGGAAAAGTGGCGTTTTCGTATTAGTCGCAAGGCGGAAACTTAAGGAGTTCTTCAACTTTGAAGTTGGAACTTGAAGATGAGTTCTTCATAGGCTTCTAAGGAGTGCTTGGAGCGTATTGGAACATAAGGAAAGGAGCTAAGAATTGCTAAGGAGCGACTTTGAATCTTGGAAATTTTAAGGGCTTGTAAAGGTATAAATTTTGTCGTTTTAGCAATTAAAGTTTACTTATCATTGTAGCTATGGATATTATCAAGCATGAGTTATATATTATGAGGTTTGATAAGTGTTTTGGCTATTGGAACCCTAATCCGAAAACTAGCATGTTTAGCCTTAAAATTACATTTCAAGTTGATTATTAGTTTAAGTCGTCGCATGTTGTATAAAGAAGGAAATTGAAGTTGTTGAAGTTGTTTATGACTATATAACATGTTAGACCTTAGAACTTGGAATTGGAAAAAGATTGGAAAAGACTTTGAATTGTTGGTTATGTTGTTGGCCGAGAATGGCTTGAATATGGAACTACTTCGTATTAATTGTGGGGCGGAATTTTACACGTATTGTAAGGCGTGTAATCCCCTTTGTTTGGTTGTTGTTTTGAGCCTTAAATGTGGCGTGTTGGTTATTGTATTCGGCCTTGAAAAAGGTGGCAAAGTAAGTAGAAACAAAGGAAGTGCTGCCCGATTTTCCGTAGAATTAGAGGCCATTACTTAGTATTATTCTCGTTAGAGACTAGAAATTGATAGTCATGTTGTGACCATTATAGGTTGACAATTCTCGTCACGGTGTATTCGGCTTAGCTTGTGGATTTAGCCGAAAGGTATGTGAACTGTCTCTCTAGCATGATTCCTTAAGATAAAGAAAGTATGTCCTACTCTTAAATGATCCATTCCTTGGTTATATTTGGATTGCCTAAAATAGAATTTGTTCTATGTACTTCCTTGATTGTACTTTGATGTTTAAATTGTAAGTTGTATAATCCATTGCCTTAGTGGAGTTTGGATTCTTAAGAGTGAAAGTATTTTTTTCTTAAAGTACATAGAGTCTTGAAAAGGAAGGGGTTTCCAAATCTTTTGGCTAGTGCCTTAGTTCCAAAACCTAAGGGTTGTTATAATGACTTTAGGGGAGTCAAAGGAGTGATTTACTTAATTGTTTTAAAAGAGGAGAAATGACATGATTTAAGAGAAGAAACTTGTTTTCTAAATATTAAGAGACTTGAAGTATTTGGAAAGTTAAGAACTTGATTTGTAAGTATTGATGCTTGGTTTTAAAAGTATAAGTCTCTTGGTTATAAAAGGAATGAATATGTCTAAAACCATAAAGGGTTATAACGGCTTTATGGGAAGTTGGTTATAACGGCTTTATGGAAGGTTAATAAGGTTGTCTATTTTGATTAATGGGCATAAGTTGCCTAGATTGTGAAAATTTGAAGTTACTTGATTTCAAGCTTTGAAATGAGTTTTCTAAAAGTGTAGTAACTTACTTTGAAAAATAGACATACATTGATACTACGGGTGTTAGTATCTTGGGGTTTTACATAAAAAAGAGTCTTTTGAAAAGAATGTACGTACGTAGTACTTTGACTTGTTTAATTGACAATTATTCTATGTGAGCCTTGATAAGTACTTTGGCTTGTTTAATTGAGAATTATTCTATGGGTGCCTTGATAAGTACTTTGGCTTGTTAATTGAGAATTATTCTATAAGTGTCTTGAGTTTATAAAATGAAAGTCTATAGATTTTATGAACTTGCCTATGTGTGCTGGTGATAGCCTTTGAGTGCAAGTATTATGTTTTATTACGTTCTTGCGCGACTCGGTTGGAGAATTGTGTCTTGTTGTGAGTTTACTTGGGCGTCTGAAGCGGTGATGTGGAATTCCACGGGTATGCTTCCATTATTTGTGTTACTCCTTGGACATGCTTATACGATGTGGGATTCCGGGGCAGGTGACCAGGAGGCGGGTTAGATTCCCGGATTTATAACGCCATGTTAGTTCCTTAAGTAAACCAAAATGAGAGTGTATATGAATAAGACTAATAAGAAGTTAGGGGGATTTCTTAACTTGCTTACTTATTGTGTGATAAGCCGGTAGTGCTTATGTTATGTATGATGGCCAGTTGAGGTAGGGTAAGAGTATAAATGAGGGGTAAATCCCCAAAGATCGTTATACCACCTGCTTTACCACCTTCTTCAGGGTAAGAGTATAAATGAGGGGTAAATCCCCAAAGATCGTTATACCACCTACTTTACCACCTTCTTCAGGGTAAGAGTATAAATGAGGGGTAAATCCCCAAAGATCGTTATACCACCTGCTTTACCACCTTCTTCAGGGTAAGAGTATAAATGAGGGGTAAATCCCCAAAGATCGTTATACCACTGTTTAGTGGATTTGCTACTATACTTTTGATTACTCTCATTGTTAGTAACCACAGCGTATCGTTAATTGAGTTATCATACTGTCTCGATTTTATTATAGATGTTATGATTTCATTATCGTATTTTGATTTCATACTTGGTACATTCTTGTCTTGACCTCGCCCGAAGTGCGTTAAATCCGCAGTTTAGGTACGTTGTTTGGTGATCTGCAGTGTAGGACCACTGCTCGAGTTTTGGATAGCTCCTTACATTGGGAGTTTATCTTTTTGGTATAAGTTCTTTCGATCTGACTTTTATCTGATTATGGATGCAGGTCGTGCGGGCCATCCGTCATAGTTGAGATAACTCTTGAAGTGCAGTATTCATATGTGGGATTGGACTCATGTACAGTGTAGTGTCTTTTTATTATGTATATTATATGACAACCTTGTCGGCTTTGCCCTTGTACGTATGTTGGTTTTAAAAAAAAAAGAGGTGTTATTTAATTTCCGCAGTTTACTTAGTTGTTAAGGTAGAAGGGTGTCCAGGTAGGGCACCAGTCACGGGCCCGGGGTTCGGGGCGTGACAACTAGTCTGTAGCCTCTTGAGGATATACAATTATTATTATAATTCCTATCGTCGCACCGATAATCCCAAAATTATCTCAAAATCACATTCTTTTATATACTAATTCCCTTATTAGTATACACAAGTACAACATAAACTTTCCACGGTCCGGGTCTACTTGTCGACGTTTATGGGTTCAAACCATTACCCGAAATTTCGAGGTGTTACAAGATTAAACTTCCGATTTTAAAGTGTAGAGAATATAAGTCTTTTAACAAAAACCATTTCATATTCCTAGCCTTGCTTTATTCATTTTTATTCAGAAATTATCTTTTAATCCCAATTTTGACAAGAAATAAAAGGTTAACTCATACCTTTAGGATTCTTTGTCAGGGATAGATGTAGACCTTCTGTTGCAAGATATAACATCATCTTCAACATTCTCCTCTTGTCCCAGTTGATATCCTCCACCTCTCGTGGGCGCTTGTTGCCACCACTCTCGGGAGCGGTGACAACAACTCTTCCTTGATCCTTAGCCTTACTAGCATGACTATCAACAGTATCTTCAAGTTCAGGATCAACAGAAAAGATCTCCCCTTTGATGAACACAGATCTGTAACTATCGTCAAAGAGAGCCCAAAACTAGGACCAGATCCATTGACAGAGACAGTGTTTGAACTGTTCCTAGAACTAAGACTGTCCAACGGGGCGGGGCTACCCGACCCCGACCCCGACCCCACCCCGACCCCTCCTGAACCTGTATCGGGATCGAATACCGGTACTCGATATCAGTTTCAGTTAGGGTTCGAGAAATTTCACCGACCCCGACCCCTTTCCCACCCGTTGCACAACGACTATACACATTTTAGCTGTTGTGCAATGGCCAAATTCCCCTCTCCCACACCCCAAACCCCCTACACCCTTAATATTTATTTTAACCCCCAAGTTATTATATTTATACTTTAACCCAAATTTTCAACTATAAATACCTCATTTTCTCTTCATTATTTTTCACAAATCTTCCTACAATCTCTCTAATAATGTCCAATCTATCTCTCATTCTCTCTACATTGTCTACTAAATATTCAATTTTATTTATTCATTTGGGAGTGAAGTTGGCAACTAGCTTGAGGATCATCCATCGAGCAAAATTTCAATTTTCAACCTCTCGATTACACGTCGACGTTACGTCGGAGTTTGGTACATTCGTTCCTTCATTAAATTATTGTTGTTTCTTTACTTTAATTAGCGCACTTAATTTTATTATCTTTAATTATTTATTTGCATAATTATAATGGAATGATTGAAATGTATGATTACGGGTAAGGGTATTGCTTCTTCTAGTAGAGGTAATAAGGGTAATAATACTTCTTCTAGTCATCCTATTCCTCCTAGACATGACGATTTTATTGATACTAAATTATTTCCTGAAGTACCATTAAATTTAGACGAGGAGCTATTTTCTGGAACTCAACAAGACTTTAATTTAGAAGATAATCTAGATGACACACCTACTAATCTAGATGACACGCCACTAATGCACCTCAAACTGAATCACATCCTATTCCGCCTAGTATGAGACGAGGCCCACCAGAACAAAAAGTAACATCAAATGTATGAGCTTTTTTGATAGAAACATAGAAAATCAAGTTGCTAGATGCATAATTTGTAAAAAAGTTTATAAATTTAAAATGAGAAAAGGTCAGAGCGGAACGAGAGGTTTAACTAAGCATTTGAATAGAGTTCACACAGCTAGGTGAGAGGAATATAAGGCTAAAAAGACGGGTGCGTCAATGCCGTCTCAGTCGGGACAAGGTTCATATACTGTCCGGACCAGGTAAATGGTCAAATTAACCCTATGACGGGGGAAATTGTAGGCCCTAAATACGATAAACAAAGAGATAGGGAAACATTATCAAAATTAGTTGCAGTGGAGGGTTTGCCTTTTTCATTTCCTGAATCTCCTGATTTATTCATTATATAAGAGAGATATACAATTATTGATTCTGATTGGGATACGATTTTAGAACTTAATACATTTTTAGAGAAATTTTATCTAGCTACCAAAGAATTTTTCGGTATTTATTATCCTACTATTTCATCAATGTTATTTTATATAGCTCTAATATTTATATTACTTAGTGAATATATGGAAAACTAGCTTATAAGGCACCTATTAAAAAATATTTCTAAAAAAAAAAAAAAATCCTATTCCCCCAATTTATATTATTAGTGCTGTATTAAATCCACCTATTAAAATAGACGGCTGTAAAGCACTTATTGAAACTATTTATGATTGCATAGATAAACTTCCACCTCCATCTCCCAAAAATTCAAATGACCCACCACCTATTGAAAAACTAGAGAAGAAGTGTTGTCTAGCATACAAGATGAATGATGAATGTAAAAAAGTATATATGCATTACCAACAAGAAAGTGCTAGCAACCAATCGGCTTTCATGCCATTTTTTTTTTCTTCTTCTTCTTCTTCAACACAACCTCAAAAATGACATGCTGCGGCTAGTATTGAAAGCCTAAGATATAGACTGTTTAGTGGTAACATTTATAACCAAATTAGCGAGTTTGATATTTTTGTTTTGCAGGGTGTTGTACCGTACAAAGCAATTGAAAATGAAGAGGGACGTGAAGACTTGCTAAAATCTTTGGAGGAGAATGAAGACATTTCCAACACTATCTAAGATGGCCCGAGATGTGTTGAACATTCAAGCGTCATCAACAGCGTCTGAAAGCGTTTTTTCGGCCGACAGATATCAAATAGGAGAGCACAGACATTCATTGGCGGAAGACACATTGGAGATTGCAGTTCTATTCAGAGACTGAATTCGTGCGGAACATAGGAGGTGCGACCAACCGGAGATCAATGAAGAAGAGACTACAACTACAACGAAATCTTATTCGACGGAGGTGGAAGCGACGTCGACCAATTTGACCAACTAATACCAATTCCAACCGAAAAACCACAAGAAATTATAAAGAAACTAGAAAACGTGTTTCTTAACATGTAATTCTTTTAATTGTAATTTTACTATGTTATTTATTTGCAACTTTCAATATCACGAAGTTGCAATTTTGAAATTGTATTACAAAAAAAAAATCATACTTATATTAAATAATATAAGAGGCACAAAAACAGTCTTGAAATGTTTTTATTAAACTATCTTGTTGTGTGTGTTATTTTTTTAATTTAAGGGCAAAATAAATAAATTACCCATCCCTACCCCTCCCTGACCCTGACCCACCCCCCAACCATACCCCCGACACCTCGGGATCGGGACGGGACGACAGCAGGACCCGACCTCGCCAAAGACCGCCTAACCCGACCAGCCCTACCCGACCAGCCGCTTGCGACGTTGGCGACCTACCAAGAACTTGTTTCATCAAGAAACCCACAGCTAGATTTGGGGTCACATCGGCTGGCAAACATCTTTCTAGCACTGGTACAAATAATGTCTTAAGATTGTGAGTTACACAATGAATGTATTGTAATTGTTTATCCTTTCTAAGCACTAGTAGTAGTTGTATACTATTTTCGTATATTCATTGTGTAACTCATATCACACTGTGTCAGGTCATCATTTGTGTTTACATGTTTAACTTTATATAAGTTGGAATATCTACTCGTGCACACTCAAAATTAAACGACATATTTTTTTAGCTAAAGCAAGTTTGAAGGAGTGTTTATGTATTATGACTAAGAAATATGAATGAATTTCCATATAATAGGCACATGGCCTCCATCTATTCACTCTCTCTCTCTCCCTTTTTCCCTGTCTGCGGCAGCTTTCTTCCAATCCAAGTCCCCTCTTCCTGATTTTGTTTCCCAAAATATCTCCGCCGCAACCCCCCCCCCCCCAATCACATTATACCCTTATGATAACAACATTGCACTTTCAACCTTCATTTCACACATTTTCAAGACTTTCACATTCTTGAAACTTATAACCAGATCTTGCATCTTCATCTTTTCCTTTAAAATGTCATAAAGATTGAATCTTTACACAATTTTAAGTAGCCCCCAAGTGTCAAAAATGGAACAAAAGCATATGCTCATACTAATTGTCATACCAAGTTCAGTAACTGCAATAATTCTTTTATTGGTAGTGATCTATTTCTGTACTAGAAGGAAAAAAGGGGAAAGTGTATCTTCTAGAGATGTAGAAGCTAACTTTGAGGTTAATAAAGAAAGAGATTATGGGGTTGAAAAAGATTTGTTGATCAAGTTTCAAGATGGTGAAGATCTAACTGTGTATGATATATTGGATGCACCTGGAGAAGTTATAGGGAAATCAAGTTATGGGACATTATATAGGGCTACTTTGTTGAGTATTGATAGGCTTATGTTGTTGAGATTCTTGAGACCTGCTTGTACTGTGACAATGAAAGAAGTGGTGCCTGTTATGGAGCTTTTGGGGTCTTTAAGGCATCCTAATTTGGTGCCTTTATGTGCATTTTATGCAGGGCAAAAAGGAGAGAAATTGATGGTACATCCTTTTTATCGTCATGGCACATTAGCTCAATTGATTCGAGGTACGTCCCTGGTTGTTAAATTGTATGGTTTTAATTGAAACTGATATCTTCGACGCGGAGTATAGTTGTAAATATGTATGTGAAAAATTATTAAAATGTCAACGAGTAATAAATTTCGATCCCATAATTTTAAAATATAATGACTTTAGTGCTAACGATCTTTAACCTATGATAGGTGTGTATTCAAAAAAGTTTGAATAATATGGTTTGTTGTCTTGGAAATAGAATAAGGTAGTGTTTGGTTATAGACTTGAAAAAATTTCTTAAAAAATTGATCAAATTTTACGAACAAACAATGTTCTCAATTTTTTTTAAGGAAAAATGTGAAAAAAATCTATGTCCAAGAAAAGACTGGTCATTTTAAAGGTTGTAACAACTGGCAAGAGATGTTTGATTTTCATAGGCTGATGAACAAAACATTTTAATTTCTGCTTTCTTCTATTAGTTAATGGTACAAAATTTTCAGGGCAAAAAATAGTAGATCTTGATTTTGCCATTTGGTGCCTTGGAAAAAGTCTATGCCAATCATTTTCTCACAACTGGAATGAGTAATAAATTTTATCTTCTGCTTTTAAGGGACTTCAATAATTAGATCTCTATATGCTGTTAAAACTTTTAGGTTCTTTGATTGTTTCCTTTTCTCCATTTTTTATGGTAAATATACTTGCTTTTTTAGTGACATCTCAACAACAGTGTTTCTGAATCTGGAAAGCATAGATGGAACTTGACTTTCTTCCATCTTTTCTCTTACTTTTTTTTTTAAAAAAGAAATATTTTAGCAGGAAGTCATGAATTCAAGTTGTGGAAACAGCATTTTGCAGAAATGCAGGGTAAGTCTGTGTACAATAGACCCTTGTGATCCGGACCTTTACCGACCCCGCGCATAGCGGGAACTTAGTATGAGTTACCATGGATGTACGAGAATAATATACAACTACTACTAGTGCTTCGAAAGGATAAACAATAATGTTAAGTTCCTTGTCATTTTTTCTAATAACCTAATAGTAGGTACTTTGTAAAAATTATAATTTCATTAATTTCTTATCATGTTAAGTTCAACCGCTCTCGAATATCCAAATGCATTAGGTTTCAATGTATTATTGTTGAATCATAGCAACCGTTTTAAGAAAATTTTGCATCTAATGATACAGACGAGAATGGCGAGGCTTATAAATGGCACATCATATGTAGGATCTCTGTTGGCATTGCTCAAGGACTAGACTATCTTCACACAAACATGGAAATTCCCATAATCCACGGAAACCTCAAGTCGAATAATGTACTTTTGGATCGTCACTTCAGGCCGTATGTGTCAGATTTCGGCTTGCATCTTCTCTTGAATCCAACTGCAGGCCAAGAAATGCTTGAAGCTTCAGCAGCTCAGGGGTACAAAGCCCCTGAATTGATCAAGATGAAGGAAGTCAGCGAAGAAACTGATATTTACAGCCTCGGGATTATCTTGTTAGAGTTATTAACAGGGAAAGAACCATTCTACAAAAAAACAAATGTTGATAAGGATATTTATTTGTCTAATGCCATTCAAAGTGCGATTCTTGATCACAGAGTTAAGGACTTCTATCATCCACAGATTATGCTTAGCCATAGTGATGACCAAAGGGCAGTTAATGAAGATCATGTTTATGAATTCCTTCAGCTTGCTATAGCTTGTTGTTCTCCCTCACCTGCTCTTAGGCCTACAATAAAGCAAGTACTTAGCAAGCTTGAAGAAATTGGAAGGTAAAACAAACAATATTTATGCTTCTGCTTGAAGCATGTCCTGTTTCCTCTGACTGACTTGATCCAATCGATCGATATCGACATACTTAAGGTCATGCTAAGCATGCTGATACAACACACTGACTTCTTGTGAGGAAACTGCTTATTTCTCTGTGTGCAATCACAGCAAGAGAATGTTGTGAAGCTTATATCAATTGGCAAGAACTATGAAGTTGGTGCTGAGTTTTTTTGTTTGAGAATCAGAAGTTTTCACCTCGAGAATCAGAAACAAGTTTATGGATCCTGAAGATTAGCTCCCAGTGTCATTCTCAAGATTTGAAAAGTTTTATTTTGTGATTCACACAACTGACATTAGTCGTGTGAGATTCCTTTTTGTCTAACAAAACAGTGGACGCAAATTTTGGATCCACTTTTTTGTGACACAAAAAGAAGTTCCACACAACTAATATCAGTTGTGTGAGGCACATAATGAAGTTTTTCAATTCGATGCAATTCACAATGTTGTCATAAAGGAAGGGGCGGATGGATTAGGAGCTACATATCGCGACATGACCAAGATATTTGTAAAATATAGTTGAAATTTTAGAGAGTGACGTTTAATTAGTTTATCCTGTGATAGCAGATGTCTCAATGTCAGAGAAAATCTGGTGACAGTTGAAGCTCCAAAGGATCCATAAGATATGATCACCACCAACAGCGTACAATGTACCACGATATTTTGACAAATGTTGTGAACTGTTTTGTTTTTTAGGTTAAAAGCTTAAACATTACTTAGAAAAGACACTCTCTGTTCAGCAACAAGACAGAAGAGCCATTTCAAATCCTTGAAATTGTTGATCTGCCAGTTTTGTCATTGTATGAAAAGTCTAACACCATAAGATTTAGAAGTTTACTATAGTGATTTGTGTTGGAAATTTATTAACGTGGAATAAAGTTTATCCCATTATTTATGAATCGAACAATTGGGGTCCCGCACGTCGGAAATGTCGTTTTCACACCCGTGCACATATTGTACCAAGGATCGTAAAGAGATATTGATATGTAAGTAAAATGTTTGAGACATAGAATGATGGACGGTCATTGGCCAAATGACAAGTGTTCCATGTTGGTAAATGAAGGAAGAAGTGTGCATAATGTAAAGATGGAAAGTCGCGGGTAGGAATGGGCTGCGGTGCCACCGATGCCGGAGAGCATTGCGCCAACCGTCGGCCGGCGCAAATTTACCCAAGTTCTTTGGGCGCGGCGCTACCAGTAGAAAGTCTGAAACGAAAATTTGATTTTTGGAGACGTTTGGGCTCAATAACATTCATTCCAGCTTTATTCACCCATTGTTTGGGTGATAAATGGATGCCCTTACTTGGGCAATTCATTGCCACTACATGAGTGATTCAATGTCATTACTTGGCACTTGAAGAGGCAATTCTTACACTATAAATTGAGGTCTTTGGCTCAATTGTTAACACTTCAGAAAAATCTTCTTCCTCTCTAGCATCCTTTTATTACTCAAAGTTCTTCAAGAGAAACACTTGAATTTTCTTTGCTCAATTGTGTTAGTAGCTGTTTTATCTTGGAAGACTATTGCCTAGCAACGTAAAAGGATATATACGGGACAATCTTGTTTTAAAGACAAAGTGTCATCACTCGACTCAGTAAGTATTCAGATCAAGTGTTGGTTTTGGTTTACAGTTGTTTGTTAAGATTATTTCTTATAAGTAAATCTAATATTAACTGAATGAACCCATGGTCAAACCGGACCCTCGGGCTTAAGTTCTCAAGGTCGGGGGACCTTTTTGCTGCGTGTTCTTTATCTTTGATTTATTTTTTCATTTCCCCTCTTCTAATGCAAATAAAACTTTAGTGCTTGAGATTTGAACGTGGAACCTCTAAGATAAGATAAAAGTTGAACTCCTAGACCACTAAACCAATTTTTAGTCTTGTGCTTAAGAGATTCAAAATCTATATACGTGCATAAAAAATAAAAATATTACAATATATATATCGTGTAATTATTTGCCAAGGGGTTCGGATAAATACTCTTTCGTCCCCTTAGATTTATCCCTGATGGTGCACTCATCCTCTTGAAATTCTGAATTCTACTGTGATCCAATTGAGAACGCAGCCTAAGAGACATGTAACATGACCATTAACGGACATAATAATAATTGGCGAGTTGCATTATTATTGAAAACGAAAGCAAAAACTCACTATTTGCTAGCATTGCGGTTCACAGAGTAATAACAACCAAGTTCAAAACAAGAAGGAATTGAATTTAATTACTAGATTGAATTCACGGGAGCAGAGAATTGAAATCATACATGAAATTCTTATTCCCAAAACTTTCAAAAGGAGCCTTCAATATTCCTAATCAGTAAAGACTAGTTAAGGAAATGAAACCCTAATACTTACAAATATGCCCAATTGGCCCTTGATCAGTTTTGCAAAATGTGGCTAGGAATGCAGCTTCTCGCGATTGTTGCTAACTCCTCACAATTGCGATTCCCTGTCATTATCAGATTGAAAATATTTAACGCTCTTTTCAAATTGTGTTTTTACGAGAGCACTAAATAAGGAAAAATGGGACATACATGAGATTTATTGCCAATTGGAAAAGTCCATAGAAAGTTGGAATAATCGTCCAAAAACAACACATAATATCAATGACCAGTCGCACTTAAAATAGGGGATGTCCACAAATCACTATATATGATATCGAAATGTAGTAAAGTATAATTTGTGGATACAGAAAATGATAATTTAACACGTTGCTAAAAACCCAGGATTCACATATAGGAGTTCTAGAAATACGGTTGCAATTAATAAAATTATTTTTCCTAAGGGAGCGTAAAACAGAATTTTCCGGATGTCCTAATCTAGAGTGTCATAAGGAAGACGAAAGAGCAGCAAAGGTTGATGAACTAAGGCTAGATTGTTGATGGCGTTTGAAATAGGGTAGAGATCTCCAATGTTGTCACATCTCATTATTCGTCTCCCTGTCGTAAAATCCTTCACAGAAAAACCAAAAGGATCAAAGTCAAGAGAAATATTATTATCAGTTGTGAAACGTCGCACTTAGATTAGATTCATAATAAGTTTAGGGGCATGTAGGATTTGTTTTTTAAAGATTAGTGGTGGATGTGGTGGGGATAAGTATGAATGACCAAAACCGCGAATGAGAATGTCTTGTCCACTACAAATAATAATATTTCGATTTAAATTACTCAAATTAGAATAAGACGAGAGAGTACCTTATGATGTCGTCATATGAGATGTGACGTCTGTGTCCATATACCAACTTTCGTATGGAGCGTTAAGTGACATTGTGTTCATAACTGCCTTAATGTTAGTCGGTGCATAAGTTGAGGGTGAGGGGGTGTGTGTGTTGTGTAGGCATGTTGGGGACGTGGCCCGAGTATGTCAGGGTGGGTCTGTCGGTTCTGAGGTGGAGTCAACGAGGATGTCAGATATGGGCTAGGATGAGAGGCCCATAACCGTGGGGCCCACGTAGCCCATGGTGAGTAAGCGACCGCGTGAAGGCTAATGTTGCGATCATTGCTACATCGTCGTAATCGCTTCTTTTGTTTCTGCCGTGACGCCTCCGCCCGCCGTTGCCGAAATTTCGTCTGCCGCGGCCCTTACCGGACTGCCTGCTCCAGCGATTGTTGCGGGTGGATGCGGTCCTCGAATCAGCGGTTCTGGTTGCCAGAGTTGGAGGCTCTGACGTCGGCGGAGGGCCGACGGTGGTGGTGAGGCGACGTCGGCAATGTTGGCTTGAGTGGTGATGCGCTTGATTTTCCGGGTTTCCTCAAGAATAAGCTTCGAATGGGCCTCATAAAACAGAGGTAACGATATGCATTGCTGAAGGATGGTGACAACGCCGTCATAGGATTCGTTCAAGCCTGCAGAAAGTTGCATGACCAATCGTTGATTAGTGACCGGCGTGCCGACGTTGGACAGTTGATCGGCAAACATCTTGAGTTCTTGACAATATGCAGACATGTTTGGGAAATCGTCCTGATGAACGTCCTTGAACTGATTTTCAAGGTGTAACGCTTGTTGAGTTTCGTTGTCGTGGAAAATACTTTCCAAACGTTCTCACGTTTGGCCGGCAGTGGCATCAGTCTCAATGGTGTGCAACAGATCATTAGAGATTATGTCGTATATCCACTGGAGGACGGCTACGCCCAAACGAGACCAGAGTGCATCATCAGAAGTCGAAGCCAAGGGTAGGTCTGTGGACTTCGGTGTAGGAGGGATCATGTGGTCGATAACTTCGTAAACACGACAATGGATCTTAAAAAGCTTCGCCCACGAAGAATATTGATCATTTTCCATCTCAAGGGTGATAGGGATGAAGTTTTTGATGTTGTTTACTGCAATGCATGATGGAATTTGATTTTGTCAGCCATGAAAGATGAAATTTAAGAGGAGATGGGAGAGAGAATGGCTGAAAAATACTAGTGTTCCGTGGGGATGGCGGCCGAAAGCTATCGTCGGCGGCGGTGGAGGTATTTTTAGGCTATTGATTCCATAAAAAGGAATATGTTCCTTGATTGTATTCATCAATAATGTACAATATATATAGTAGTACAAGAATATTTAAATTAGGTAACTAATTAACCTAATTACAATAGAAAATATAATCTACCTAAAATAAGAGATATACACCGAAAAATATTTTATTATAAAGAATAAAGGAAACTTTCTCCACTTCTAAAATACTTAAACTATTAAAACAGAGGGGAATTATATATGTACTAATTACTTATTGAAGAAGGACTATTATCAATTAAATAATGGCAAAACTAGAGCTGTCCAATAAAGCACACTCAACGAGTCAATATAAACCCCACCATTCACCTGGCCATATTGCATACGGTTGTTTTTCATGAACTTGTATCTTTATTTTGTTATTTTATTTATTAAATATATTGTCCTCATATCCTGTAAAGCTTAGATAGATTGTGCATGGTAATCTACAGACCCAACAATTTGACTGACATTTTTCTATCATATCAGCTGTCTGCTTCATACCTGTACAACTTTTCAGTCATTAGCATTATCAGTTTTTTTAGGGACCTAGTCCCGCTTGATTTCCTTCTTCTTCTTCAGAGGTTGAGTAAGGGTTTGGGTATGATTCGGGCACTTGACAGTTGAAAAAAAGGGCCACTGATGAAGTGGAGAAATATATATTATCCATTGTTATACAGGGTTTTATTGAATAAAGTGTAGATAAAGGATAAGAAAATCAGAACAAAACCATTTACAGTTAGTTGTATGTCTAATGTTAAGGCCTTTAATACCTTTTTCATTTGGATAATAAATCTTCGTATTGCTCATATTGTTTCTTCAAGTATGTTACTAAACATGATAACACAATATGCATTTGGCCTTTTAAATATAAAGAAACGAGCTAGACTGTAAGGTGTGAATTTAAGTCCCACTTGGTATAAGCAAAATATGAGAAACCTATAACTTCAAATACATTTTTATTTTTTCTTATTCCCAATCGTCAAGAAAGGTACAAGAATGTAAAGCTATGACTACTTAGTACTACTTGCTATGTAAATATGAGAAACCTATAACTTCAAATGCTCCTTCTTTTATTCCCAATGGTTTAGGTAGGAAGGAAAAAACAGGGTGGATCACACACAGTTGCGGATGCATTTTGTTTCATAAATTGTAATGCAATCAAGAATTAACAAGAAAATAACAGATCTAGGAGAGTTATACTCGAAGAACTGTAGTCGCAAGTTCACCGAATTAAATCCGAGAAGAAAGCTAATTGAGAGAATTGTATAGAGAGAAAGAAGAAAGTAGTTTGTATTATCATGAATGAGGAATTGTACATTGTTATATGGACCAGTTATCTCAATCCTTATAAATAAATGTGTATATTATAGAAATAATTGTATCTCTACTCATAATTAGAATATTTTTATATATTGTGTAAATATAATTATGATAAGACTATGATTCCTCTTTTGTATAGGCTTATGATTCCTATTGTATAAGAGATGAATATTATACTCTATATATACTTTGATATTAATGAGAAGACTCTCCAAGGGAGATTAATACCATCTTACATGGTATCAAGAGCCAAACACCCAAAACCCTAGAAATTTCGTCCAAAGCCGCCGGCCACATCCCTTCTCCGCCGCGGTTCCTCCCCAAATTTCTTAGTTTTTCTTCTTCCTTCCTCTTTTCTCTAAATGGTTACTTAGGATTCTTCCACTACTTCTGACACATCTACCTCTACAAATCCACCACCATGTCGTCATCCGTGTTTCATCCCGCACTAACTGTTACCAATATCAAGAACTCTATTCCTATTTTTCTTGATCAAGAAAACAGTCAGTATTCTCATTGGGTTGAACTGTTTCGTAATCACGCATGTCTCTATAATGTGCTTGATCACATCGACGACACTATTCCGCGCCCTCCGGAGGTTGATGAGTCTACATGGCGTCGTCTAGACGCCGACGTCAAACAATGGATGTATGGTAGTAATTCTCAGGATCTTCTTATTACTATCATGAAATCTGGCGCCACAGCCCGTGATTTATGGTACCGCTTGGAGGAAATCTTTCAAGATAACAAGCACACGCGTGCGGTGTATTTAGAGGAACAATTTAATAATACACGACTTGAAAACTTCTCCAACATGACTGAATACTGCAGACAGTTGAAACTACTGGCGGATCAACTCTCCAACGTCGACACACATGTCTCGGACACTAAGATGGTGTTGCAATTGATTTCAGGTCTTCCCAAAGGTGACTATGATACGTTAGCCACCATGATTCAATAGGCAGATCCACTTCCCAGCTTTAACAAAGCTCGCTCGCAGTTGTTGCTCGAAGAGACTCGACGTGCTAAGCAGGATGAAACCAATCGAAGCGTTAGGCGTCGAAGCAACGCCCTCAAGATCCAACGCCGCCAGAAAACTCTCAACCGCAGCAGGAACGCGGTGGAAAGGGTGGAAAGGGTCGCGGCAGAGGAGGTCGTGGTCGCAGCAAGGGTCGCGGATAGCAAAACAGCAGCAACAACAACAGGGCCCGCAGACTGAGTTCAGCGCCGCCGCAGTTCCAGTACCAGCAACCCTTCCACCAGTTCTCCCACTAAGGTGTGTTAGGCCCTGCTCCAGCCCCTCGGCAAGTCCAGTACTCACAGCAAGCTCACTTCATGCACGACCGGTTCCAGCAGTCCTCGTCCAGCATGACACCCACTGAGTTAGGTCAGGCCATCAACAGTCTCAACATACAACAGCAGACAACAACTGGTACATGGACTCTGGAGCCACTTCTCACCTCACTAGGACTGCAGGTAATATTCCCAAACTGTTTGGTTTAAAGCATCCTCAATTTGTGACAGTTGGTAGTGGCCACCGCATTCCAGTAAAGGGTTTTGGTACATCATACATACCACCTCCTAATCCATTCCCCCTTCAAAATACCCTATATGCCCCACATGTAATTAAGAATCTAATCTCTATCCGCAAAGTCACTTGTAATAATTATGTCTCTGTTAATTTTGACCTTTTGGTTTCACTGTGAAGAATCTTCATACGGGGACACTTCTTACGAGATGCAATAGCACGGGGGATCTATATCCATTCACTCCCACCTCCGCTGTCAGATCTATCTCTCTCGTCTCTCTAACGACCATTTCTTTTTCAACATGGCATAATAGACTTGGTCATGCAGGACCTCCAGTTTTTAGTTTTCTTAGAGGCAATACTTTCATTACTTATAATGGGAATCTTGCCCAAAACTGTGTTTCTTGTTCTTAGGCAAACATACTCGTCTTCCATTTAAATCATCTACTAGTGTTACTTTTGTACCTTTTTATATTATACATGCCGATTTATGGACATCACCTGTTGCTAGTTCTATCGGTCATAAATACTATCTTATCTTACTAGATGATTTTTCTCACTTTGTTTGGTTGTATCCTCTCAAATTTAAATCGGAAGTGTGTGCCAAATTTCTTGAGTTTTGAACATTCATTCAAACACAGTTTGAAAAACGTATAAAATATTTTCAGTGCGATAATGGTCGTGAATTCAATAACTCTATATTTCACATGTTTTGTACCAATAATGACATGGTCTTTCGCTTCTCTTGCCCCCACACCTCCTCACAAAACGGTAAAGCTGAAAGAATCATCTGCACCATTAACAATATGATTCACACTCTATTGATTCATGTCTCCCTACCTCCGTCATACGGGTCTATCTTTGCTAAAATGTCAGAATACGTTCTCAATATTCTCCCAACTAGCACCCTTCACAATATGACCCCTACCGGAATCCTCTATCATAGAGTCCCCTCTTATGATCATCTCCAGATATTCGGTTGTCTATGATATCCTAACCTTGCCTCTACTGCCCCTCACAAACTAGCCCCCCGATCCACTCCATGTGTCTACCTAGTATTCCCGCCGAACCATAGGGGCTATCTATGCTATGACTTGTCCACTCGTCAGATCCACATCTTCCGTCACGTCACATTCGATGAGGCCACATTCCCGTTTTCGAATCTTAAACAGTTACAAAAACTGGATTACTCTTTTCTTGACGAGCCTGCCATCTCTTCCATCATCCTCAGTCAACTAGAGCATAGCACCGCGCGAGATCGATGTCGCACCGCGCCCTGACGGTCGCGGCGCCAAAACTCATGCGAACGAGTTTGCATCACCGTCGGCATGCCGCGACCCGATCTTTGGCGCGCGCTAAAACTTCGAAGTGCATCGGTCCTCGGCGTCGCGACCGCGATCACGGCACCACGGCGCCGCCGACGGCTCATTCCAACACCGCGGTGCCTCCTATGACGCCAGCCCCTCCTTCTCCATATACAACAAATCCCTCCGCCTTGGAGCCTCCCACTATCCTCACTCACCAAATGGAAACTCGTGCAAAGCATGAAATCTTCAAACCCAAAGTCCAATTTAACTTGTCTGCCCAAACCATTTCACCAATTCCCTAGAACCTTATATTGGCCAAACAAGACCCTAATTTGAATGCGGCTATGTCTGAGGAATTCAATGCTTTAACTAAACATCACACATGAGATCTAGTACCTAGACCTGAGGGGGTGAATGTGATTCGTTGTCTGTGACTATTTCGTCACAAATTCAGAGACAATGGAGATCTTGAGAGGTATAAGACACGACTTGTGGCTAATGACACAAATCAGTAGGAGGGCACTGATTGTGGTGATACCTTCAGCCCGGTTGTCAAACCGGCTACCATCCGCACAGTTTTGAACATTGTCATGGGCAAACACTGGCCGATCTATCAGTTTGATGTGAAAAATGCATTCTTACATGGGGATCTGAGAGAGAGTCTATATGCATCAGCCGCCAGGGTTCACCCATCCAGCAGTTCCTCACTATGTGTGTCGTCTACGTAAGTCATTATATGGCCTGAAACAGGCCCCCCGTGCGTGGTATGATCACTTTGTCAGGTATATCTTGCATATTGGGTTTGTATGCAGCAAGAGTGATACATCACTCTTCATTTTTCGTTGAGGTAGTAGCACTGCTTACTTATTACTTTATGTGGATGATATCGTTCTTACTGCCTCCTCCGATGGATTGAAAAATGAGATTATTGTCTTGCTTAAGTCCGAATTTGAAATTACTGATTTGGGGAAGCTGAGTTACTTTTTGGGGATATCAGTGACCAGGTCTGCCAACCACATGTTCTTGTGTCAGCGTAAGTATGCAGAGGAGATTGTGTACAGGGCTAAGATGGCGAATTGTAAAGTTTCACCTACTCCAGTTGATTCGAAATCTAAGCTCAGTGCTATAGATGGTGCTCCAGTCTCCGATCCTACTCTGTATAGGAGCCTTGCAGGTGCAATTCAGTATCTCACATTCACAAGGACATACATTGCTTATGCTGTTCAGCAGGTATGCCTATTCATGCATGCCCCTGCTAGGCGTATTTTATATACACCTTTTGAGTCATTTTCAGTTAGTATTTGACCTATTTATTGTACAAATACGTGTCATGATAGTATAGATTTTATTTCTTTTGAGTCACAGTGGTTTAAAATGGCACATTGGCGAATAGAAGCAAAAAAAGGGCAGAAACAGAGGTTCCAGAGCCAAAAGAGACGAAAAGTAGGCACCCCGTATGAAGGACAGGGCAGCACCGGGGCACCACTCTATCAGCGAAATCAGCGCCACGACACCCAAAAATCTGACGAGTCGCAGGAGTTTCGGCGCCACGGCGCCGGTCTCAGGGCCGTGGCGCCGATGTAGCTTTTCAGCCAAATCCGAATGGGAATGGGCCAAGACCAAGAGAAAAAAGTTGGGAACGTTTTTGGAGGATATAAAAAGGCCTTAGGGTAGATTTTTGAAGGGTTCCACAATTCCTAACTCTACACAACACATAGTTCTTGAAAGCTTCAAGATTGGAGGCTTGTTCTTGAGTAATTCTTTTTCTTACTTTATTTATTTTTCAGTTTATGTTGGATAATCTTTTAGTTCTTAGCATGTCTATGACTAGGAGCTAAACTTTAATTAGGGTTTTCCATTCGAATCACTTGAACCTCGCTTTATGATTTAATGCATGGTTTTGGTTTCTTCTTTATATAGTTGAGATTTATTCAATAATTGCTTGGTAATTAATTGATCACTAATTATCATCACATATATGATTTCTAATCGAGATCCGAAAGGTGAAATTGTGAATATGCTATAGTTGAATAAACATAGGTTAAAATCGTGGACGAAAGTACCCCGATACTTGTGTAGTTTGATATGTTATTGTTCTTAATCCTCCTTTGTGGTAAATCTTATCATCGAAAGATAGAGGGGTTCTGCATCGGGGTTGAGTGTTTATATATCCTAACCGGAATATAAAACAACTTAGTTAACCTGCTATCTCAATATAGAAGAAGAACATTTATCATTGCATTAAAGATTAAAGCGAGCGGATAGTTGAGGAGATTGGAAGCCCTATTTCAACCATATCTGATTTAAGTAAATTAAATTAGTTAACTTTTATAATTATTTAGTAGTCATAGATACAAACAACCATCAAAATATCGATCACCAAATAGATACCATAAGATAGAAATTGGTAATTGAACACTAATCCCTGAGGACGATATTCGGTCTTACCCAGACTATATTACTTGTCACGATACGTGCATTTGCGTTAAGCGTGTGGATAAATCGCTAACAAGTTTTTGGCACCGTTGTCGGGGATTGGCGTAGTTCAATATCAATCTATATATTCTTAATTTCTAATTTGGTTTTTATTTTCTTTTATTTATTTTATTTGTGGAACCGTGCGCCGTGATCCGTTTGTTGATTTTGATCTATTTCAGGTATCTAGTTTATGCGAAGAAGAAGAAGAAGAGCAGATACACTTGTTCCCTTCAACCCTGAGATCGAGAAGACTTACAAGCAGAATCGGCGAAACAAAAGAATCTTGGACTTAATAGCAATGGGGGATCGACAGAATAATAATGAGATGAATGAAGAGATGGGTGATCACCAACCCAACCAAAGAATACCCCCAGGGTTGCATAATGATGAAGAGGAAAGAGTTCAGGTCCAGGCAGAAAGGATTCTGGGAGACTATGTGCTACCAAGAGTGAATGAAGCACAAACATGCATAAGGCTCCCAGCAATAGGAGTGAACAATTTTGAAATAAAGCCTGCAATCCTGAGCATGGTGCATCATACAGTTTAATTTGGAGGGTTACCATCTGAAGACCCACATATGCACATTGCAAATTTCTTGGAACTGTGTGCAACATTCAAATATAATGGTGTTACTGATGACGTCATCCGGTTGAGGCTCTTTCCTTTCTCACTCAGGGATAGAACAAAGGTTTGGTTGAATTCCCTTCCAACAGATTCTATATGTACATGGCAGGATCTGGCACAGAAGTTCCTAGCAAAGTTCTTTCCACCTTTCAAAGCAGCCAAGTTGAGAGGAGAGCTGAACAAGTTTTACCAGACTGATGGGGAGTCACTCTATGAGGCTTGGGAGAGATTTAAAGATCTGCAGAAAAAGTGTCTGCATCATAGCATTGAACTGTGGAATTTGGTCCATATTTTCTACAATGGGCTAAGTGGGACAACAAGAACCATCATGAAAAAGACAGCACATGAGGCCCATGATTTGCTAGAAGACATGGCCACTAATAACTATATGCCAGATGATAGATGGGTAAGTGGAAGGAGAGCGATAGGAGTTCATGAGATCGATGCCATTACAACGTTAAATGAACAAGTTGCTCTCTTGACCAAGAAACTTCAGTAGAACACAATGTCAGTGAATGCAGTTCAGATGCCAATGAATTATGAGATTTGTGGGGGTCATCATACTTGTGATAGGTGTCCATCAGCAGATCCCAACAACATCCCTATTGAGCAAGCAGAATGTCAGGCAGTGGGAAATTACTAGAGGCCCCAGAACAACCCTTATTCAAACACTTATAATCCGGGGTGGAGGAATCACTCAAACTTCTCATGGAGGAGTGACCAGGGGCAGCAGAATCAATACAGAGGCCAATACTAGAATCATCAACCATTTAATCAGGCCTCATCTTCACAACAGTTCCGTGCACCTTGCCCACAAGAAAAGCCAGATGAATTGCGAGCAACCTTGTTGACACTTACAAATTCACAGACCCAGTTCATGGCAGAGACAAGGTCATCCATAAGGAACTTGGAAACCCAAGTTGGACAGTTGACAAAAATGGCAAATAACAGGCCACAGGGCACTTTTCCCAGTAATACATAGATAAATCCCAAAGAGTAGTGTCGAGCGATGCAGTTGAGAAGTAAGCGATTAAAACCGATTTGCTCTAAATCTGCGGTGTGGGTGAAAAGGAAGTGAGATTGAGAAAGAGGGTTCTTGATGGCCTATTTTAGAGGAGGCTCGCGATTCGAGTAAGGGAGTACAAAGAGAATATCCCCTATCCTCAGAGGCTTCATAGAAAGACCCAAGATAAGCAATTCTCAAAGTTCCTAGAGGTTTTCAGGAAATTGCATATCAATATCCCCTTTATTGAAGTGTTGGAACAATCGTCTACCTACTTCAAATTTATGAAGGAGATCTTTGGAAAGAAGAGGAAACTAGTGGAATATAAGACCATAGCACTAACTGAAGAGTGTAGTGCCATTTTGCAAAAGAAGCTGCCCCCAAAGTTGAAAGATCCGGGGAGTTTCACCCTACCTTGCACGATAGGGAATGTGACTTGCAACAGGGCATTATGTGATCTAGAGGATAACATAAACTTGTTACCCCTATCTGTATTCAAGAAGCTGGGATTGGGAGTGATCAAGCCAACTACAGTGAATCTCTGACTAGAGCGCATCGATTGTTCATCCTTTAGGCATCATTGAAGACGTGCTCATCAAAGTGGGGAAATTCTTCTTTCCAACAGACTTTCTCATCCTCGACATGGAGGAAGACGATGAAATTCCCATTATTTTGGGACAGCCATTCCTCGCCACTGGGAGAACATTAATTGATGTGGAAAAGAGCGAGCTAAAACTGAGAGTTGAGGACGAGGAGGCGATATTTAAAGTATTTAAACCCTCCATTTAATCCTCAGTCATAAGAAAATGTCTCATGATCAACGGTGACATCATTGAGCCAACACAAGCCAAAACCAAGGAGAGCAGTCCGCCAGCACAGGTAAATATTTCTAAAAAGAAAGATGATCATGAAATGGATAGGCTGTGGGGTTAAATTACACCAGGCTTCTTGATAAGGAACTTGCGTCCGGCTACAAGATGTTAAAGACAACGCTACTTGGGAGGCAACCCAAGGTTTTAAATTTATGCATTTTTAGCTTAGTTAGAACAGTCTGACGTCTGGTATTGTTGTTGATGTTGTGATTCTAGGTACAAGGACAAAAACGTAGAGCACAAAACGAAAAGGGAGAAAAAGAGTGCAGTGCCACGGCGCACAATCTTATGGCCGTGGTGCCGAAAAATCAGAAGAGTCGCAGAAATTTCGGCGCCACGGCGCCAATCTCAGGGTCGTGGCGCTGAAAGTCCAGAGAGTCTCGGAAGTTTGGGCGCCATGGCGCCGAATCTCGGGGCCATGGCACCGAGAGTTGACGATTCTTGAAGTTTGGGCGCACGGCGCGTAATCGTGGCGCGGCGGAAATTTTGAATAAAACAAAAAAGTCGTAAGTCGAATTGCCTTCTCCCACACAAAACCCAAAACACCTAAACTCTCCAAAACCCACGAAATTAACTTTTCCCACTCAAATCTTCCATAAACCACACCCAATCTCAACCAAACTCCTTCAATTCCTTGCACCCATAACCATTATAAACAACAACCATCACTCCATTGCTTCATTCCATCACTAGGAACAAGAAAAGTTGTGAAAAACACTTTCCAAGGTAACATTAATATTTTTTCTTGAAATTTCAAAGTAATTAAGAGAGGTAATTCATAAGCTTGGGGGTGTAAAATTTATTATTGGGTATTGTGTTGTGTGTGGGAGATTGTTGTTGGCCAGTTGTTGTGGAGTGTTGTACTCGTGATTGGGGTGTTGTTGGGGGTTGAATTGTATTGTGTATTATTGTGTTTGTGCTGCTGTGTTGATTGTGTGATTGAGAGTTGTTGGGAAACCTCACAAAAACAAAAGAAACGCTGCCCAAATTTCTCAAGAATGTCTGCCAGAAAAAGAAGGGTTTCCGCATCCACCTCCGTTCCACAATATGATACCACTAGGTTCGCTAGTAAAAAGCCAGAAGACAGATATAACAAGCTTAGTACTAGAACCTTGATACCTGAGAGAGGAATGAAGTACCAAAGGGAGCCATTTGAGGATGGCGATGTCTATGAGCCGATTCGGGCGACGATAGAGGCAAATGGGTGGAAGAGATTCGTCAATCCGGAGAGAATAGTACCGCATAACACTATCATGGTGAAAGAGTTCTATGCCAACTATCCAGAACAGACAGATGGTAGATGTTTTGTGAGAGGGCAGTATGTGCCTGTGACGGCTGAGGTGGTAAACGAAATATTGAGGACAACATGTGCTGAAGAACGAGGCTATAACCAAAACCATTTCACATGTTGGTCTAGAGATGCTAGCCACATCGATTGGGATACCGTCGCAACCACATTATGCTACCCAGGGGCTGAATATAAGATTGCACGAAATGGAGCAAGGGGACTGAGCATATGTCAGTTCAACAAAGCGACGAGGTTGGTTGTACTTAAATCGATGCACTTTGATTCCATCGACGCACTTCACCAGAGTTCCGACCGATAGAATAAAAATGGTGTATGGAATCATGACGGGGAAGACTATTGACGTCGGAAAAGAGATAGTGCAGAGCATTAGAGAAATCAGCAGGTTGACCACTACAGGTGGGTTGGGACATGGATCTCTCATTTGCACTTTATGTGCTAGACATGGAGTCCCAACCTTAGTTACTGATACATATGAGAAGGGCCGATCTCCTGTGACATATGGGGTAGTGCACGCCTTCCAGAGCCAGTCCCCCCAGCAGAAGCTAGGAGGAGAGGAACTCGGCTCAAAGACTGACTACAAGCAGAGATCGCCATGAATGAGGCGAGCACGAGACAGAGGCTCGGTATGAAGCGGCGGCCAAAGAACCCTTGAATTGGAACCTCCAGTGCCTATGATGGAGCAATTGCTCATAAACCAGCGGATGATGATGCAAAGCTCAGACCACGATGATACAAGGTCAACAGGATATAAGGCAAGATCAACAACAGTTGTACCAAAGAGTTGACGACTTGAGCTTCAGGTTCAATCAGTGGACCATGCATTACCCGCCTCCACCGCCACCATTTTAAACCACAAGTCTGTAAGTTGTCTCGTCTTTCTTTTATTTTTGAGTCTTGCACACATTAGGGACAATGTGTGATTTAAGTTTGGGGGGGGGGGGTCTTAGTTTATTTTTTAGTCTATTTTTGTGTGTTTAAGTCTTGTTATTGTTTATTTTTATGTCTTATATGAGTCTAATTTTCTTTTTATGATCATACATGTTGTAGTTACTTAAAACGCCCAATAAAGTAAAGTGGGATAATGTAATGGAATTAGAAGCAGAAAATCTGAACGCTTAAGTTAGATATGCCAAGAATTCTTGAAATCAAATTATTTGGGGTATCTTGCTTGATTTATGCATTTGTTAATGATTAAGCCTATGTGTATGCTTACTTGTTATTTGAGGCGAAATAGTTAGGATATGCATGCGAGTGATATGACTCAGGCATTTCTTTGTTAGCCATTTTTCCTACCATTCATTGTCTATCCCTGACATTAGAATTGTATCCCTAGTCAGCCCCTTTGAGCCAAAAATAAGATCTTTCTTTGACACCCTATAATTCCATATTTTTTTCCATAAGTGAAAACTTGAGATGTTTGGAATGAAAAGTGTTGAAAAAAAGATGAAAAGAGAGTGAACAAATTTATGCACCCCAATGAAAATAAAATAAATAGGCAAAATCCTAAGTTTGGGGGTGCCTGTTATTCATCATGCACCACATTCTCTTGAAACAAAAGAAGGGAAAAGATAGGTACGAGATTAAAAAGAGAATCAAAAGAAAAGGGAAGAGTTGAAAGAAAAAGAGCTTATGATACGTAAGTTGAGCCTAAATGCCTATTTTTTTACCTACCCCTGTCTAAGCTTACATTACAACCCTGAAAAATCCTGAAGATATCTAGTATGTGTATCCATGATTAGTGGAGAATAGCAAGTAAACAGACCATAGAATTTTGATATTGACATGCATAGGTTAAGTGTTCTTACGTCCATTGAGAATGATTGAATTGAATTTGCGAAATATCTGACTTAAGAGTTTTAGAATGCTAAAAATCCATATTATATGTTCTTGCATATTATCCTACTAACCTTCATGCTTTTCTAGTGGCAATTGTGCAGCAGATTGATCAGTGTCTTTGAGTCCTTTTATTTTCTTTTCCTTCGTGTCTTTGTCTCTATTTCTGATCTTTACTCGAGGGCGAGCAAATGTTAAGTTTGGGGGTGTTTGTTAGGCGTATTTTATATACGCCTTTTGAGTCATTTTCAGTTAGTCTTTGACCCATTTTTTATACAAATACGTGTCATATTAGTATAAATTTTCTTTCTTTTGAGTCACAATGGTTTAAAATGGCACATTGGCGAATAAAAGCAAAAAGAGGGCAGAAACAGAGGTTTCAGAGCCAAAAGAGACGAAAAGTCGGCACCCAGGGCGAAGGGCGGCGTGCCGTGGTCACTCTATCGGCAGCGCCACGGCCCAAAAATCGGCGAGTCGCAGAGTTTGGCGCCACGGCCTCGAAGCCGTCAGCGACATGGATTTTCAGCCAAATCCGAATGGGAATGGGCAAGACCAAGAGGGAAAAGTTGGGAACATTTTTGGAGGATATAAAAAGGTCTTAGGGTAGATTTTTGAAGGGTTCCACAATCCCTAACTCTACACAACACATAGTTCTTGAAAGCTTCAAGATTGGAGGCTTGTTCTTGAGTAATTCTTTTTCTTACTTTATTTATTTTTTAGTTTATGTTGGATAATCTTTTAGTTCTTATCATGTCTATGGTTAGGAGCTAAACTTTAATTAGGGCTTTCCATTCGAATCACTTGAACCTCGTTTTATGATTTAATGCATGGTTTTGGTTTCTTCTTTATATAGTTGAGATTTATTCAATAATTGTTTGGTAATTAATTGATCACTAATTATCATCACATATATGATTTCTAATCGAGATCCGAAAGGGAAGATTGTGAATATGCTATAGTTGAATAAACATAGGTTAGAATCGTGGACGAAAGTACCCCGATACTTGTGTAGTTTGATAAGTTATTGTTCTTAATCCTCCTTTGTGGTAAATCTTATCATCGAAAGATAGAAGGGTTCTGCATCGGGGTTGAGTGTTTATATATCCTAACCGGAATATAAAACGGCTTAGTTAACCTGCTATCTCAATATAGAAGAAGAACATTTATCATTGCATTAAAGATTAAAGCGAGCGGATAGTTGAGGAGATTGGAAGCCATATTTCCACCATATCTGATTTAAGTAAAGTAAATTAGTTAACTTTTATAATTATTTAGTAGTCATAGATACAAACAACCATCAAAATATCGATCTCCAAATAGATACCATAGGATAGAAATTGGTAATTGAACACTAATCCCTGAGGACGATATTTGGGTAAGACTATATTACTTGTCACGATATGTGCACTTGCGTTAAGCGTGTGGATAAATCGCCAACAGCCCCCATGGAGTCTCATTTCACTGCTCTTAAGTGTATCATTCGATACATTAAGGGCACACCTGATTATGGTTTGCACCTATACCCCTCTACACCAAACAGGTTGCTCTCTTATACAGATGCAGATTGGGCAGGGTGTCCGGACACGCGGCGCTCCACCTCCGGCTTTTGTGTATTTTTAGGGGATACATCCAAGCGACAGACTACCCTATCTCGATCCAGTGCTGAGGCTGAGTACAAAGGCATTGCAAATGTGGTAGCTGAGATTTGTTGGCTCTGAAATTTACTGTTAGAACTTCAGTGTCCTTTGCGTCAGACATCTATTGTGATAGCATCTCTGTCATCTATCTTTCTCATAATCCGGTTCAACATCAGTAAACCAAACATATTGAGATAGACCTACACTTCGTTCGTGAGAAAGTTGCGCTAGGCCATGTCAGAGTGTTACATGTTCCATCATCCTATCAGTATGCAGACATATTTACCAAAAGACCTCCTAGACAGTTATTTCTTGACTTCAGATCCAGTCTTAGCGTCCGGCCTCCTCCCGCTCCAACTGATGGGGTGTGTAAACGTGTATATTATAGAAACAATTGTATCCCTACCCATAATTAGAATATTTTCATATATTATGTAAATATAATTATGGTAAGACTAAGATTCCTCTTTTGTATAGGCTTAGGATTCTTATTGTATAAGAGATGAATATTGTACTCTATATATACTTTGATATTAATGAGAAGACTCCCAAGAGAGATTAATATCATCTTACAATCCTCAACTAATCGATTACAAATGAAAACTAACTACACATGACAACTGTAACTAACAAATGGAACTATAAATAACAGCTGAACTTGCAACTAACTCTGTAACAACTTAACTACCTATAACTCCAGCTGTCAAATGCTATCATCAACTATTACATTGTAACAATACCCCCTACGGAAGAACAGACTTGTCCTCAAGTCTGGAAAAAAGGAAATATGTGTTGCAAATCTAATAGAAACTCCAAAGTTGCATCAGCAATATGCAAGTAAGTCCATGTTAAACAGTGATCCGGCCCCAAGGCCCATCCGTCCAAAGTTGTGTGTATTTTGTATATTCTCCTTATTAGATTTGTACTATAATTAAACTTGTATTATTATCATGTGTATAATTATTCTTCATATAGAATAGAAATTTAGATGTAAGGTAGAAACAAAATTCTCCTATTATAACTTGTATATATATGTTTTTCATAATAAATGGATTATTTCTTTCAGTCCATTTCACTAAAACTTGAGTCACAACCTTGTTACCCCTCTGATCAAACACAGATTGAGGTATAGGACAATCGGGACTAGACAACTGCACCACAGGAGGGTGGTTGATCACAATAGGAAGTACATGACATTTCTTCAGCTGAGATACATGAACTGTATGATGAATGAGCACATCAGATGGTAATAACAGAAACACTTTTTGGGCCAAACACATACTTATCAAGAAGTAGAAATAATTTTTTAAAAAGTCAAAAAGTGTTTCTACATGGAAGAGAAGGAGAAACACCAATTTCTCCAAAGTGCTTCTAGAGAAGTCTTTTTGCCCATTAAATGATATTTTTTGATCCATTTACCCTTTTCTTTTCACAAAATTCATTTTAATATCTCCATATAAAATAGAAATTTGAGAAAAAGGGTAGAGCGCAGGGTAAGAAAAAATATCATATTTTAAATATATTTTTTTATAAAATTAACAAAAAATATGAAATAGAAATTTGAAGATGAGGTGGGGGTGGAGGGGTAAGAAAAAAAATTCATATTTTTTATAAATTATTTATAAAAGTAAAAAAAAATAATAGAAATTGAGAATGGGGTAGGCGGGAGGGGAGGAGGTAAGTAAAATATCATATTTTTAATATTTTTTATAAAAAGTAACAAAAAATATGAAACAAATATTTGAGGATGGGGTAGGACAACTGGGGTGGAGGGTAGGTGTGGGTAGAGGCGGGAGGGTAGGTGTGGGTAGGGCGGGAGGGGAGGGGTAAGAAAAAACTATATTTTTTATAAATTGTTTATAAAAGTAAAAAAAATATAAAATAGATGTTTGAGAATGGGGTAGGCGGGCAGGGGGAGGGGAGGTAGGGGGAGGTAAGAAAAAAATTCATATTTTAAATAATTTTTTATAAATGTAACAAAAAATATGAAATAGAAATTTGAGGATGAGGTGGGGTGAAAGGGATATGTGGGGTTAGAGGCGGTTGGGGGTAAAAATTCATATTTTTTATAAAGTAAAAAAAATATGAAATAGAAATTTGAGGATGGGGTGGGGGTGGAGGGGTAGGTGTGGGTAGGGCGGGGCGGGGGGAGGGGATAGATTTGGACATATTTGAGTCATTGACTATCATATTGTCGTTACATTTTTATGTACAATATAATATATATTTTTTGTTAAATGTTGCAATTAAATATTTATTTTAAAAAATTATTAAATTGTAAAGATATACTAATTTTAGAAACATAGGATAGAAATAATATTTTAAATAGTTTTAAATCTATTAAAAAGAATATTCTAGTGTCTTTGCATAAATTTGGGCCAAACAGGAAAGTGTTTACATTTCTCGAAATCTTATAATTATAGGCCAAATCTCCAGATTCTCTGAAAGCAGTTTATCTGAAACTAATTCTAAAAAGCAAACACTTTTAAAAAAGGCAGTAAACAGGTACTAAGCAACAACACCCACCTTGGCCTCAAATAAGATAAGGACCAAAATACTTAGCAGCCAACTTGTTGAAAGGCCTAACTGCAACTGAAACTTGTCTATAAGGTTGTAGCTTTAGATAAACCCAATCTCCAACTTCAGAAGACTTATCAGACCTATGTTTATCAGCCAAATCATTCATCCTTTGTTGTGCTCTTTGGATATGACACTTCAAGAGAAGAATAATAGCGTCCCTAGCAGCTAAGGATATGTCTACCATCTCACAAAAGGATTCACTAGCTAAATAAGGTAGATGAATATGTGGTTTTTGCCCATATAAAATCTCATAAGGAGTGCATCTTATGCCAGTATGATAGGTGGTATCGTACCACCATTCAGCTAAGGGAAAATACTTAGACAATCAGTAGGACAATCAGAACAAAACATCTCAAATAAGTCTTCAAGGTCCTATTTAACACCTCAGTCTGATCATCAACTTGAAGGTGATAAGTAGTAGATCTGTGTAGTTGAACCCCCTGTAGAGTGAACAATTCTTGCCAAAAGTACTAGGAAAAATGGAATCCCTGTCCCTAGTAATTGTACCAGGCAATCCATGTAGCTTAAAAACATCATCTAAAAAATATTAGGCTACAGATTGAGTAGTATATGGATGCTGCAAACATATAAAATGAACATATTTACTTAACCTGTCCACCACCACTAATATAACATTCTTGCCTTTAGACTTGGGCAACCCCTCAATGAAATTCAAATAAATATCAGTCCATACCCCATCAGAAATAGGTAAGGGCTGTAGCAATCCTGGATAAACAGCATCATCATATTTATGTCTTTGGCAAACATCACACATGTTAATTAACTTTCTGATTATCAACATGGAGAGACTTCTAATAAAAGAGTGACTGCAGCTTCCTAATTGTAGCATTCATCCCAGAATGACCACTTTGTCTACAAGTATGCCATAAACCAATAATAGTGCTCCTCAATTTAGGATCATTTTGCACCACTAATCTTCCTTTCTACCTCAACTGATCATTGCACCAAGTGAAGGACTTGAAAGGTTGAACCTGCAACTTTATAATCAAATCCTTCAAGATTATGTCAGTGGACCAAATAGATTTGATTTGCTTATATAAAGGAGTCATGTGGAGTCAATAATGACAATGCTAACAACTCAGCCTCAAGTTTCCTGGATAAGGCATCAACAACCTTATTTTCAACCTTTTTTGTACTCAATAGAAAAATCAAAAGTCATGAGCTTAGAAATACCAACAACCTGAAAATCAGTATGGATATGTTGTTTAACAAATACTTCAAGGCCTTCTGATCAAATTTAACAATAAATGGTCTTCCCAATAAGTAATAAGACTATTTAGTGACAGCAAAAATGAGAGCTAATAAACCTCTATCATAGACAGACATTGCTTGATGTCTGGGCTAAAGACCTACTGATATAGGCAATTGGATCCCCTTGCTTCATCAAAACAACATCAATCCCTTTTCCACTAGCATTTGTTTTCACTATGAAATGCTCATATTAATCTGCCATTGCTAGTACTGGTGCAGAAATAAGTGTAATTTGAATTTCTCAAATGCTGCAGTAGCATCCTCAGTCCATTTGAATCCTTCTTTTTAAAAAGATCATGCAATGGTTTACATATGGATCTAAAACCCTGAATAAATCTCCTACAATAGCCAGCAATGCCTAGGAATCCCCTCAGTTGTTTAATATTAGTTGGAACAGGCCATTGCTCAACTGTAATAATTTTCTTTGAATCTGTAGAAACTCCTTTACTGATGAGGTGGACTAAATATTCTACTTTAGGCACTCCAAATGCACATTTGGATATTTTAGCATATAATTGAAATCTCTGCATCAAGTCAAAAACAGCTCTGACATGCTCAATGTGATCACTCAAGTTTTTGCTATAAATTAATATATCATGAAAGAAAACTAAGACTGGTTTCCTCAATAATGGCTTCAAAACTGAATTCATGAGACTTTGAAATGATGATGGAGCATTGGTTAAACCAAAGGGCATTACTAAGAACTCATAATGACCTTCATGAGTCCTAAAATTTGTTTTATGAGTGTCACCTTCATACATCCTCAGTGGATGGTATTCATCCCTCAAATCAATTTTTGAAAACAAAACTGCACCTACTGGTTCATCCAACAGATCTTCAATTATAGGTACTAGAAGTTTATCCTTTATAGTCAACTGATTCAACCATCTATAATCAACACAAAGCCTCCAACTACCATGACTATATGCTATAGAACATGACTATATGCTATAGAACTGTTTACTCAATCTCACTTCCATATTCTACACTTACAGAGAAACATCCAAATCTATCTGTTCGTTCATTGTGTGAAGGTACATAAATTTGGTATGATATGTTCAACTAGACTATAAGTCTAACAAAGATCTATCTCAAAAATCTAAATATTTCCACCCTTTCTTGATTTCCAGTCCAGAATCGCGGAAAGCAGTGCGTAATTTGGTAAAAGGTTCTTATGAGCTAATGGTAGGTTTGTCATTGGTGATATATCGTTCACTTTTAGCCATGTTTCTATTGCCTTTCTGTCGTAAGTATACCCATCAGCTGCCACACATGGTTCCTCCATTATATCCTGCGACAAAAGAACCAACTATCCCTTAGAAAGGAGGAGAAACTTGGTAGAACATAACAATTGAATCTTAGGTACTATTGTGTGCCACATCAAATGTGCATCATTATCATCACATTGGGAGAGTTAAAGGAAGCAAAGAATGGCACACCTTGAGTAAAGGGCACAAGTAGTAGTTAGGAGGAGGAGGCTGGGTAGTTGAGGCAGAATCTCGAGCCTTATTAGCAACTTCTTTCAATTTCTCCAATGCAGGGAGAATTTCATCTTTCAAATCGGGCCTGTCTCTTCGACAAATCTCTGTGCATTTAAGGCCTAGCATTGCTAATTTCTTTGTCTCTTCTAATGGCCATTTACCAGCCTCTAAATCTAGTATCTTAGGTAGATTATCCTTATCAATCGCTGTTTCAACAATGTGGGGAAGTCCCATTGCCGCTTTTGCTGTTAGCAACTGCAAGAGAATCACCCCAAATGCATAAATGTCAGATGTTGGAGAAACCATTCCAGTCCTTTGGTACTCAGGGTCTATGTAGCAAAGTGTTCCCACAGGACCTGTATCTTTGTAAATGGTGGATAACGCAGCGTCTGAATTTATCATGGTTGAAAGGCCAACGTCACCAATTTTACTGACAAAATTATGATCAAGCAATATGTTTGCTGGCTTTAGATCACGATGAATAATTGGATCTGTCTTGGAGTTGTGAAGAAAGGCGAGGGCAGAGGCCACTTCCCATGCAATTCGATATCTATCAAACCATGGAATTGGAGCTGTATCATGTTTCCTGAGCAGCCTCTCCTCCAAGCTACCATTCTCCATGAACTCATACACTAAGCAACCACGATCGGGGCACACACCAAGAAGGATTAGCAAGTGTGGATGACTAATTTTGCTCAATATTTCCAGCTGAAAAACCAAAAGACCAGATCCTAAGGGGACCAATATTTTGCATAGCAAGTGGTATTCAAAATATTACTTTACTTATTTGATTTTTTTGAAAAGGTTTACTTTACTTATTTGATTTTTTTGAAAAGGTTTACTTTACTTAGTTGATAAATGGAATCCTTTTTAGTGATATTTCCTTGCACCTATTGGTGATAATTTTCACATTGAACAATCTTGTTGGAAATTTTACTAACGGGGGAATAAGTTTATCCCGTCATTTATGAATCAAACATAACATAAGGTGCGTAGCACGTCGGAAACCTTGTTTCCACACACGTGCACACGTGGGGCTAAATATCGTAAATTTCCTTAGTGAAAGATATATTGGCACACGTAAGAGTAACGTGTTTGAAACATAGAATGATGGACGGTCATTGTCGACAATAACTCATATTACATGTTGGTTAACGAAGAAAGGATTGTGCGAAGTGTAAGATGGAACGGGTCAGACCGCGGAGCCGTAAAGGGCCGCGGCGGTGGAGCGTCGCGGTGCCTTATGGCGATGGGTTACGGAAGATTGGCGCCACGGGGCGATCGAGCGCGCGCTTCGGACGATGAATGCCGAGACGAAAGTTTAAGAGTTTCTCTTGAACTTTGTGTTGGGTTTTGGAAGGATGAACCTACATTATGTGAGTCCTTGTTTTGAGTGTGTTCACACATTCTTTACTTGGCTCAATGAACCTCCATTAAGGCATTCACATTGCAAGTGAAGAGGCATTCACATTGCAAGTGAAGAGGCATCTTTGGACCTATAAATTGATGCCTTTGTGGTTCAGATTTTATAGGTGTGGTGTCTAATATGCTCTTTACTTCAGATTTTATATGCCAACATACACTTCATTTCAGATGAAGATCTTACATACTTCTCAAACATATTATCTCATGAGATTATGAACTTATTACACCAAAAGTTCATACACATCTCTGAGTCAATCCTTTTCTTAGCAATTCCATATTTGTGTTCTTCGATAGATCTTCTTCGTTGTGCTTTACGAAGAAGATAAGCCGCCGCTTTATCTTGGGAGACTAATGCCCTGCTAACGTAAAAGCATGTATACGGGGGAAATATTATCTTAAAGAGAAAGGGATATCCCTTGACTCAGTGTGTGGTGAAACTTAACCAATTTGTTGTTGAGTCTTTATTTCAGGATTAAGGATCAAAAGCTTGCAGTAGTTGAAGTTGCCAACGACAGTCTGAAGAAGCAAAACCTACAGACTCCATGTCACGAGACTTGATGGTGGTTGACACAGAGAATCAAGAACTTAGATACATAATGATTGTAGCTAGATGATATTATTGTAATGATGTTGTAATGATCTCCTTAGTATAGCCTTTAGATCACTTGTAATAGTTAGTTTAACTATTCATTCGATGTACATGTGCGTACAATATCCATCAATTTAAGACAATATTATAATAGTGATCAAAAGATGATCTCGTGAACGTGTGTTCAAAACACGACGAGAAAGATGCCGCAATGAGATTCATGCGTCAGACAACGTCAACACATAAGTCTACATGTGTCTAGGCTACAGATCCGGAAGATGATGGGTTGGAAGAAACAATGCTACGTTAAAGGTAAGCATTTCTTCTTTGTCAATTATGAAGTTAGAAGGTTTCTGATTAAAGGCAAGAAATAGAATATGAAAAGATTTCCTAAACAAATCATATTCCATAAGTCTTCTAAATCAGAATTTTAACTTCACACCCTTCCCACTTAGTGATTGGATTATAGAAATCAAATTCTATATGATCCGGTCTAATTGTATAAGGGGAAGAAGATTAAAAACAAGTTAAACCTGTCACCGCTTCCGACAGAAGATCCTTCGTTTGATAGGATGGTAAAAGATGAACCTGTCACACTATCGGGCAGAAGATCCTTCATAGGATAGAGTTGGACACCCGATGAGGTGGGCCAAAATAGACACTCAGTCATACAGAACCTACGGGCGACTGGAGTGGGCTAGAATATTCAAGTTTTAAATGACCGTAAGGTTAAGACTATCGTTGGGCAAGACAAGGATAAAACCTATGGATCTTGACAACAAGGTTGTGAATAAAATTATCCAATACATCGACGTGCAAAAACGTACAAAAACTCAAATGGGATGATTTTGGAAAGGGGCCGCGGCGCCTGATAGGGCCGCGACGCTCCCAGGCCAGAGGGGCAGCTGAAGCTACTGCCACCTTAGTTCCGCGGCGCCAAGGTGGCAGATTCACGGTGCTGCCTCTGACGGTGTGGAGCCGTGGCGCTTGTTTGACTGAGCCGCGGCGCTGAATCCCAGAATCAGTAGACAGAAAACCTAGAGTTCCGGTTTTGAGATTCAAGAGTCTTGTGACTTTTGAGTGGCTTCTGGTGAGTTGAACCAGCATTCAATCTCCATTACACAGCCAAAGTTTTGAGTAATAATTCTCCATTAACCGGAAGCATTCTCCGATTTCGCCCTATTCACGAGCAAGATGTTGGTCACTTGAACTGACGTAGCGTATTATACACTTGTAATCCGTGCGTCAATGTCATCATAGATCAATAACAATTGATCAAGTTGAGATTGTTGCCATCTGTCGACATAAACCCTCAAAAATAAATATGAGGTAGTCGAAGAGGCAAAATTACCTTTCCATTCCGTCAATGAAATAGAGAAAAAAGAACCGCCTCTCTAGAACTTAGTCACACCTATGTGGGTGATTTAAAGTTTATACGAAATAGAGGGAGAGACAAGTATTTTGTGACCTTCATTGACGATGGTACAAAGTGTTGGTTCATTTGTTTATTGAAAAGCAAAGATGAAGTTGTTGATGCGGATGAGCGTTACAAAGCAAAAGTTGAAAAGCCTATGGATTGAGGAATTCGTAGAGACAGAGGGGGAGAATGTGGAGCATCGTTCGCTGAACGTCCACTCCCTACTTACCTTAGTATGAGCGGTACGTTCACATTGTAAGTGAAGAAGCACATTCACATTACAAGTGAAGAGGTACATTCACACTGCAAGTAAAGAGTCACGTTCACACTGCAAATGAAGAGTCTCGTTCACACTGCAAGTGAAGAGTCACGTTCACATTGCAAGTGAAGAGTCTCGTTCACACTGCAAGTAAGGAGGCACCTTTGCTCCCATAAACGGATGCCTTTATGGATCGGGTGTTTGGCTAAGGTTAGAACACCGAAACAGGTCAAGTTGGACCTAAGACTGTAGATTGCATATTCACTGGTTCTGCAAATGACAGTAGTGATTATCGCCTCTTAGTGTCAAAGAATTCTGAATTCTTTGAAGGTATCTTCCCTTGAGAAGGGAAAAGAAGTATTTGCTCGAGGTTAACAAGAACCCGCGAGGGCCTGATAATCCGGAATTAGTGTTCCAGATCCACAGGACTCGGGGCTCTAGAGGTTGAACCGGTATGGAGCAAAGAGGGGGCTGGACTTGGCTTAGGCAAGTCTATTTGGTTAAGAATAAACCGAAGACTATTGCGGTAGCATTGTCTATTCCAGAAGCACGACTCTTGAAAGGAAAAGAATAAGAATCCATCTTACAAAACCATACTAATGGTTGACCTTCCTCCGGAAAAAGAACCTTTGGGTTGTAAAAGTGGATACTCAGATTGAGTATAAGGTAGATGGATCTAATGACAAGTATAAGACCTCGGCTACCTACACATGTGCTCCCTTGAGAATAGCTTGATATCTAGGGCTACCGCAGTCTTGCGTGGTTTGGATATTAAGACAGCCTTCCTAACCGGAGAGTTTGGAAGAAGAGGATCAGTGTTGGCCTGCAGAACTGTTGCGCTCTTTCCTGAACTTCCTTACAGTCCCTGAAATGTTTATATTTTGGTCCTGGAAGTTTTAGATAAAGCAGAAACAATAAATCTGACAACAGAGACATTGAATATGAATTAGAAAGCCAACAGTTGGAAAAACCAACAGTCTGAAAGTGGAAGTCATATTGAAATAAAGTTTCAATATTAAAGATATGGGTATCACAAACGTTAGGACGTTTAAACGGACTGGTCTAGTCTCAAACTCACATGTGTTGTAGATTGACAGTCTCGTTGAAGTCACCAATGGATAGAAGTCATAAAATTGACTAGAATCATGGTGTACCCATTCCATATACGAGGAACGATATGCATAGGTCTCAGATAGTTCAAAGTATACTACACTCGACCTGATATCGCTTGCCAAATCAACCAGTTGAACCAGGTTCACTCGTGATCTTGGAAACAATCACTGAATGTCATTAAGACAGATATGACGATATCTGAGGCATTCACTAATCTACGGATTATGGTATTCCGGATGTCTGATCGTTCTGCGAGAACACAGCGATGCAAACTGGACATCGGATATGAAGAACGTCATAGCCACAAGAGAATGTGTATGGTGTATCTTATAAAATCCTCTAAGAAAACTTGCATCGTCCGATTCCTGAGGGAATCGGAGTCTTTCGCTTTATACAAAGCATGAAAAAAAAGTTGAGCAACTTTACTACATCTTAGAGGAAGTCCCTGTCACGACCCGAACCCGGATCCGTGACCGGTGCCTTAACCCGGGCACCCTAGTGACACAACATCAGAGAAAACCAGCGGAATATAAACTCAAGATAAACAACCATAAGATATAGAATAGTCTAGCCCAAAATGGCTAACCCAAAAGTACATAAAAACGAGCGATTACATCCTTAAACGAACCAAGTTCGACAAGACTACAGCCTCTAAGAATGAGTAACACTATGACGGACGGGGCCGTCATGCCTGAATGTACAAAGCAGAACAACACCGGGAGAACTGTACCAAAAGTCGAGCCTCAGAAGAAATGGAGCTCACGACACTGAGTAAAGATCCATGAATGAGGATCTACCACCATTTCCACCTGCGGCGTGAGCGCGGCCAGAAGGGTCGACACAACGTGCAGTATGTAAAGCGGAAAATCGTAGTAATATCATAAGTCCAAAATACATTAAAGTTATAGATAAAACCAAATTATGTTGCCGTGCCTTACTAATAATGAGTAACAAGTATACATTTTATAGCGTAAAAATAGGAGGCTCGTGATCAAAGCAGGTACCTCGCCTGTAGTATCATTAAGCAATCCTACTCGCGGGACTATTTCACCGCATAGGTCCTGTGGACCCGCGTGAGTCATCCGCTCGTCATAGGACTATTTCACCCGCGTGGGACTATTTCACCCGCGTGGATCCTGTGGATCCGCATGAGTACCATCGCGTGCTCGCGTGGGACTATTTCACGCGTGGATCCTATGGTCGGATCGCGTGAAGTCTGGCCGCGCTCGCGTCATGGGTAGCAAATCCATGGCATAAACAATAACGGGGTTTACCAGTAACAATATATATATAACATAGCTCATCCGCTATCATACATAACATAAGCACTACTGCCTATCATATCAACACAAGCCTACCTTCTTATCATATCATAACATAAGCACTACCGCCTATCATAACTTACGCAAGTTAAGAATCACCTAACTTAATAGTATTAATACATCCTCTCATTTTAGTATACCTAAGGCACGATCATGTCTTTTAATAAAAATCAGAATTTAACCCAGTATCATGTACCTCTAACCTTTTAAGGAATAACTCTTTTATACCAAAATTCCAAGATACTAATCACCATAGTATCAAGTTACGGTTTCTTTTCAAAACAAGTCACATTTCCCTTTTAAAACTATCTCAAGCTTCTAAATTAAGTGACTTCATTTCTTGTAAAACCTTAGGCAATTCATGCCTTAAAACCATTTTCCTTCCACAAGTTCAAAACATCAAAACCTTCCTCCATTAAACTTTCACCAACTAATATAACCAACTCCCATAAAGCCGTTATATTAGAGTTAACAATAGTAAAACACATTCCTTAAGTCGAGGATTTTTATACTTTTCTGTTAAAGCGAAGCAAGTATCAATTGCTTATAACAAACGAAGATTTTCAAATCTTGTATGCGTCTCACTACATGGTACAATTAATCATGCTCAAGAGATAGGAAAGCTCCATACCTCTTGGTTAATCCACAAGCTAAGTCGATTTACATGCGTAGTATGTCAACCTAAAATGACCACAATCGTTTATCGCTCTAATTACAAATGCAGAATTTCCAAGTTAAAGTCACCAATTTCCTACGGAAAATTGGGCGGCGTTTCCTTTGTTTCTACATACATTGCCACCTTTTCCAAGGTCGATTTTTAATGCTCAAATGCCATGTGTAAGGCTCAACAACCCAACACTGAGGATTACACACCTAAACTTTGGTGTGTAAAATTCAAATTTACAAGTTACACCAACTAACCCAACAAGTCTAATGTAGTATTTAGGCAACAACATGCTCATAATATCCCTAACCAATTCTTTCATAATCAACCCCATTTCTTACGTGCAACTACTCTAAGTGCATTTTTCCAACTACAAGTTCTTCCTATTAAAACATGCAACACCCAATACCAACTACTGAGAAGAAATGTTACCTTAAGTTTTAGCCAAACTTATTCCAACACCTTGCTAGCCTTTTCTTCCAAGAACACCACCACAATAGTCTTCACAAGCTTGTAATAACCTTTCCTTCTTATTACACTTTCGATTTTCCCTTAGGCTAGAATTCTCTTGGGAATTTAGAGAGAAGGATGAGCTTTTAACTTAGAGAGAGATGGAGTGTAGAGATGAAATGTTGAAAGAAATGACCAAGTCTTGGTCAATATAATGCATGTAGCGTAATCGGATGGGGACAACTTGTCGCCTCCCATGGCCTTTTTAAAACAAAAATCGACTTTCTAAGTTTTTCGCCCAAATTTCCCGCCTCGCATGCCTGCATCCGGCGCGCGGCCAGCGACTGCGGACCCTCGGATCTTTTAGCGCGCGACCCTGCTTCCGGCGCCGCTGAAACTCAGCGACCTCGATCTCGGAGTCGCGGCCACGACTTGGCGCGCGACCTAATCGCGCCTTGCGCGCGCTTTGGCCTCCAGGCCATGCGCCAGACTCGCCGCGGTCGAGGCGAACCACTGGTATAACATTCTCCCGCCGAAACATTCGTCGAATGTTCGCCTTCTAGCCTCGCACAAAACACAATATAAACATATCTTCTTAACTATTCCTTTGCAAATAAGAATGCTCCCGAGCCTGACATTACTCAAGCATAATCAACTAAATCAAAACTAACAAGCGGAAAGTGGGTTACACGGAGGTGTAGGGAATAAGTGAGGATACTTCATCATGTCATCCTCCTCTTCCCACGTCATTTCCTCCTGTTCTCGTTCGCCATAAGACGCGGACGGAAGCCACGCCCTTCGTCCGAAGTCGTCTAACGACGATCGAGTATCGCTGGGACTCTCCATACGATAACCTGCATCACTGGACATCACGAATCGGGTGTACTGCAGGCGGATCTCAACGCGTTTCGTAACATGAACACGTGAAAAAGCGGATGTCGCCACAAGATCGGACGGCGGATCAACTCGTAAACCTTGCGCACTCTTGGACAATCGATCGGCCCGATGTACGCTTGGTGAGTTTCCTTTCCTCCCAAATCTCATCACACCGCCGTGGGTGACACTTTCGAAAAGACCCGATCATTAACCTCAAACTCTAAGTGTCGGCGCGATGATCTGCGTATGATTTACATGCGACTGCAGGTGCGATAACCGCTCTGGATAAGCTTCACTTATCCGGCTCTGTGAACCAAATCGGCCCGATTAATCGCCTTCTCCCACTTCAAACCAACTTTATGGGTGACTGCACTTCCTCCGTATAAGGCCTCATAAGGCGCCATCGAACACTAGAATGGTAGCTGTTGTTATAAGCAAACTCCTGAGGTAAATGATCCTCCCGGTACCCCGAAATCAATAACCTGACATGACATATCCTCGAGTGTCTGGATAGTGCGCTCGGCTGTCCGTCCGTCCGAGGATGAAAGCCGTCTTGAGACTCACTGTGTCCTAATCCCTTACGGAAGGACCTCAGGAAGTTAGCCGTGGCCCGGGCTCCTCTCGATATAATCGACAGGGACTCGTGCGATCTCACAATCTCTCTAATATATAACTGGCATAGTCCTCGGTGAAACGTCGTCTGGCGGAAGAAAGTGGTGATTTAAATCGACTGTCAACAATAACAAATGGAATCATGTCTCACTGCAGGTGCGAGGTAACCTGTAATAAAGTCCATGTTGACCACCTCCCACTTCCACCGGAATATCAATAGCACGTAATAGCCACGGGCTTCGGTGCTCAACCTTAACTGCGACAATTAGGACACTGGCAACAAAACCGCAACGTCCTCTTGAACCATCCGCGTACATGCACACGAGGTCATGGTACATCTTAGTCGACCGGATGAATCGAATAACGAGCCGTGTGCCTCACGAAATCTGGCGGCGAAGTCTGTCCGCATCGGGAACACAATGGCCGCCTCGAATCTTAGCACCCGTCGGTGCTACCTCGAATAGACTCTTCTCTTCTGGAGAGGCTGCGTCGATGCGTGCCAAAATTGGATCCTCATCACGTCGCCTCTTCCTCGCCGACGATGGAAGACTCGGCGACCTCTCGAACCGAATTCAGTTACTAGCGGAATCAACCAACGAACCCCGAGGCTTGCTGGCGGTGTAGCTCTCGGACCGTATCCCTTTTCTGCATGCGAACATCGGATAGACTACCCGTCGATCTGCGACTAAGGCGTACGCCACACGTTGGCTTTCCACGGGTGGTGCGAATATCAACATCGTAATCCTTAAGTAGCTCGACCACCGTCTCTGCGCAAGTTCGACTCCTCCGGTGAAGATGTCGGAGACTCTTGTGGTGCGTGTAAATGTCACATGAACTCCATATAAATAATGCCTCCGGATCTTGAGGCATGAATCACACGCCGACTCAAGTCATGTGTGGGATAGTTCTTCCGTGTTTCCTGCAGTCGGGATCATAAGCTATAACCTTGCCGTCTTTGCGTCGGCCGCGCTGACAAGCCCGACACTGACGCGTCCTGATAAACCACGTATCCATCTAAACCCTGCGGAAGAGTAAGAACGAAGCGATCGTCGAACTTCCTTTAGCAAGAAAACTTTCCTCACAAGTATCCGTCCACGGAACATAGCCGCTTCTCGAGTCGACTTAGTCAAAGTCTTTGAAATAGAAGCAAACTTCTCCACAAACCTCAGATAATAACTGCGAGGCCCAGAAGCTGCGCACTGCAGCCGATTGTAGTGGGTGCAGGCAGTCTTGACTGCCTCGATCTTTCTTTGTATCAACCCGAATACCATCGGCTCATAACATGTCCTAAGAAAGCCAAGCCGACCAAAACTCGCGTTTCGAACTTGGCATCTGTTGCCGGTCACGAGGACTCCCGACCGTCGCCGAATGATCCGTATGCTCGCTCGTGCGCGAATACACGAGATATCATCGATGAAAACTATAACGAACATATCGAGAATGGCACGAACACCCTATTCATCAAGTCCATGAATCTGCCGGGCGTTGGTCAACCAAGACATTACCACGAACTTCATAGTGCCCCATAGGGTCTGAATGCGATCTTGGGATATCTGCCTCTCTAACTCGCACCTGATGATAACCAGATCGCAGGTCGATCTTGGAAAAACATCTCGCACCCTGCAACTGGTCAAACAAATCATCAATCCTGGGGAGGGGATATCTATTCTTGATGGTTACCTTATTCAGCTGCCTGTAATCAATACACATCTGGCGTCCATCTTTCTTCTTTACAAACAACCTTGGCGCTCCCGGGGAGAAACACTAGGCACGATAAAGCCTTTCTCCAGAAATCTTTCAGGTGGTCCTTGATTCCTTCACTCGGCGGTGCCGTTCGGTATGGCGGGATAGATATTAGCCGAGTGTCGGCGCAAATCAATACAAACTCAATCTCCTCTCGGGAGGATGCGAGCTTCGTGCAGGAAAATGTCCGAAACTCTCTAACCACCGGGCGATGAAGGTTCGGTATCTCACCTCGATGTCGAATACCCGAACGAATGGTAAATATACCCTTCCGTACCATCTTCCAGCCTTGAGGTAAGAAATAAACCTACCCGCCGGCGATCACGGTATTCCCTTCCACTCGATACTTGGCTCGCCAGAAAGCGGAACCGAACTAACCTCTGCGGTCCACGTTGGCATAGCAAGGCTAGCCAATCCATACCCATAATCACATCAAGTCGTCATATCGACTCTCTATCAAGTCGACTGGCGTCGGCGACCGTCTATAGTCACCGGGCAAGCCTTATATACGCTCGGCTAACACCAAGCACTACGGCGTAGCGCGCCAAAGGATTCTATGGACTCGGGCTCTATCACTATTCTACCCGGCAATATGAGGAGATATATAGGACAAGGTAGAACACGGATCTATCAAAGCATAAACATCACAAGAAGAAACCAACAATGTACTGTGGCGACATCGGTGGCGCCTCACGGTCTGGCGGTGGACATAGCATAAATGCGGTTCGAGGACGGCTGGGCCAGAACCTCTACCACGACCCTGCGCGGCTGTACGTCCGTGAACACCACGCCTCGGGCGCATTGCATCGACGATGAAGACCCGGCCATCGACCTGTCGGTGAGCCATCATATTCCGCCACTGCGGCGGACAATCTCTCCTCAAATGGCCTGGCATCGCGAGAATAACAAGCTCACGGAGGAACACGACACCCCGTATAAGCAATCACCGCATCGACCACGCAGGCATAGGTGGCCTCATCGGCGGAACTCTGGTCCTGCAGGAAACCGAAGCCACGGAACCTGTCCCGCTCACGAATACTGCATGCGTCCGAAGATGGTGGAGGCGCTGCGGGCCGGTGTGGTGCAAATGCGGTTTCTTCTTTGGGGTTACCCCACAAAACTACCGAGAGGACCTGCATCACGGCCTCTTCTGGCGATACTGTCGATCCGTCGGCCCTGCGTTCACCGCACGAGGCGTGTGCTGCGTGCGAGCGATGTCCGTGCGGTGAGAGCCACCGAGCAACTCGGCCAAGTGATCATCGAGTCTGTGACATAGCGGTGCACCATCTCCGTATGCGCTGCGATGCGGGCATACACAGCCAATGAATCAAACTCCACGTTGTATTCGGACCGTCGCCCGTTCTGTCTCGGCGTCAAAAATCTATCGGCGAGCCTCGCCATCTGCGGAGGCAAAAATGGCTAAGGAATGCCTCGAGAACTTCGTCCCCAACGGTGAGCGCGTACTCCCCTCGGGGCGATCCCATAATCGTACGATCAGCTGCCGTATCCATGGCCGATCACGAACTTCGGCACGGCTTCGATCTGAAGCCGATCCGCCGTGATCATTCGCTGTCGGATAAACTCATGAGGATCATCCTCAGGTCTCGACCCGTAAAACTCTGGTGGGTTACAACTCAAAAAGTCCCTCAGTCTCGAGCTAGCGACTCTGTCTTTGAACTTCTGAGTGCGGCCGGAGCTGCCGTCTCGACCTATCCTCGCATGCTCGCCACGATCACGGCGATGGCGGGCTATCTCGCTTGTAGCCCGTATCCTCGCCACAGGCTGGGGTGAGGCTCGGTATCGCGGTCTCGATGGTTCTTCGCTGCGCCCCAGGCTCTGGAAATTTTGGCGGCGTCGTAGAACTTCGCCGTCCAAATACCTCGTCTGGTAAGGGCCAGGGCACGTGCCACTGGTGACCTCGGTGCCCTGCGGTAGTTCCTCTCTTGCGCGCCACGAGTGCGGTTGCACTCAGCGGAGACATAAGCGTCTGGGAAAAATCGTCGGAGGAAATTCAACCTATAACACGGCTCATTGCGATCTTAGAGTAAAAGAAGGGGAACGATCCTAAATATCCTGCGACCTCACGATTATAGATGTGGTGCCTGCAACCGATAATCGAGACTACTAGATACGGCTGTAGACTCTTTCAGAGGATTAAGCGCTCACGATACCACTTTTGTCACGACCGAACCGGATCCGTGGCCGGTGCCTTAACGGGCACCACTAGTGACCTGGCATCGAGAGAAAACGGCGGAATATAAACTCAAGATAAACAACCATAAGATATAGAATAGTCAGCCCCAAAATGGCTAACCCAAAGTACATAAAAGCGAGCGATTACATCCTTAAAGCAGACCAAGTTACGACAAGACTACGAACTCTAAGAATGAGTAACACTATGGCGGACGGGGCCGTCATGCCCTGAATGTACAAAGCAACAACACCGGGAGAAGCCGTACCAAAAGTCGAGCCTCCGAAGAAATGGAGCTCACGACACTGAGTAAAGATCTATGAATGAGGATCTACCACATTTCACTTACTGCGGCGTGAGCGCGGCCAGGAAGGGTCGATGTAACGTACCAGTATGTAAAGCGGAAAATCAGTAGTAATATCATAAGTCCAAAATACATTAAAGTTATAGATAAAACCAAATTATGTTGCCTGTGCCTTACTAATAATGAGAGTAACAAGTATACATTTTATAGCGTAAAAATAGGAGGCTCGTGATCAAAGCGGGTACCTGCCGTAGTATCGTTAAGCGATCCTACTCGCGGGACTATTTCACCGCATAGGTCCTGTGGACCGCGTGAGTCATCGCCTCGTCGTAGGACTATTTCGCGCGTGGGACTATTTCACCGCGTGGATCCTGTGGATCGCGCATGAGTACCAGCGTGCTCGCGTGGGACTATTTCGCGCGTGGATCCATGGTCGGATCCGCGTAGTCTGCGCCGCGCTCGCGTCATGGGTAGCAAATCCATGGCATAAACAATAACCGGGGTTTACGTAACATATATATATAACATAGCTCGTCAGGCTATCATACATAACATAAGCACTAGGCTGTCATATCAACACTGGCGCTACCGCTATCATATCATAACATAAGCACTTCTGGCCTATCATAACTTACATGAGTTAAGAATCACCTAACTTCTATTAATAGTATTAATCGTCCTCTCATTTTAGTATACCTAAGGCACGATCATGTCTTTTAATAAAAATCAGAATTTAACCCAAGTATCGTGTACCTCTAACCTTTTAAGGAATAACTCTTTTTATACCAAAAATTCCAAGATACTAATCACCATAGTATCAAGTTACGGTTTCTTTTCAAAACAAGTCACATTTCACTTTTAAAACAATCTCAAGCTTCTAAATTAAGTGACTTCATTTCTTGTAAAACCTTAGGCAATTCATGCCTTAAAACCATTTTCCTTCCACAAGTTCAAAACATCAAAACCTTTCTCCATTAAACTTTCACCAACTAATATAACCAACTCCCCATAAAGCGGTTATATTAGAGTTAACAATAGTAAAACACATTCCCTTAAGTCGAGGATTTTTATACTTTTCTGTTAAAAGCGAAGCAAGTATCAATTGCTTATAACAAAGCGAAGATTTTCAAATCTTGTCGTCTACCGTACTACATGTACAATTAATCATGCTCGAGAGATAGGAAAGCTCCACATACCTCTTGGTTAATCCACAAGCTAAGTCGATTTACATGCGTAGTATGTCAACCTAAAATGACCACAATACGTTTATCAAGCTCTAATTACAAATGCAGAATTTCCAAGTTAAAGTCACGATTTCCTACGGAAAATTGGGCGGCGTTTCCTTTGTTTCTACATACATTGCCACCTTTTCCAAGGTCGATTTTTAATGCTCAAATGCCGTGTGTAAGGCTCAACAACCAACCAACACGAGGATTACACGCAAACTTTGGTGTGTAAAATTCACCCATGAGTTACACCAACTAACCCAACAAGTCTAATGTAGTATTTAGGCAACAACGTGCTCATAATATCCCACAACCAATTCTTTCATAATCAACCCCATTTCTTACGTGCAACTACTCTAAGTGCATTTTTCCAACTACAAGTTCTTCCTATTAAAACATCTGACACCCAATACCAACTACTGAGAAGAAATGTTACCTTAAGTTTTAGCCAAACTTATTCCAACACCTTGCTAGCCTTTTCTTCCAAGAACACCACCACAATAGTCTTCACAAGCTTGTAATAACCTTTCCTTCTTATTACACTTTTCAGATTTTTCCCTTAGGCTAGAATTCCTCTTGGGAATTTAGAGAGAAGGATGAGCTTTTTAACTTAGAGAGAGATGGAGTGTAGAGATGAAATGTTGAAAGAAATGACAAGTCTTGGTCAATATAATGCATGCGAGAATCGGATGGGGGGACACATCACCCTCCCACGGCCTTTTTAAAACAAAAATCGGACTTTAAGTTTTTCCGCCCAATTTCCGCCTCGGCGCGCGGCATCCGGCTGGCGCGCGGCTCTGCGGACCGGATCTTTAGCGCGCCTAACTTCCGGCCATGTGCTGAAACTCAGCGACCACCGATTTCGGGCCGCGGCCACGGCGCGCGGCTACGATCACCGCGCGCGCGCGCTTCGCGGCTTCGGCGGCGCGACTGACCACGACGCGGTCGGGCGAACCACTGGTATACGATCCTTATCGGGAGAACCGCCGGCGCCAGCGATTACCGCTGTAGCAAGCGATCGAACGAAGAAGCATGAAGTTGTCAAAACCTACAGACTCCACGTCACGAGACTTGATGGTGGTTGACACAGAGAATCAAAAACATAGATACATAATGATTGTAACTAGATGATATTATTGTAATGATGTTGTAATGATCTCCTTAGTATAGCCTTTAGATCACTTGTAATAGTTAGTTTAACTATTCCCCGGATGTACATGTGCGTACAATATCCAAAAAATCTTATATACCAACTTTACAAAAAGTTAAATTGATAATGAGTTGCTTGGAAAATTTGTCAATAACAATATGTATCAGTTCTAAGCAAGTCGATGATTATATGAATCTGCTTTATTTACGCTCAGCTCATGTCATATCATATCAACCAAGTTTAATTTGTTAACTAAGCAATAATTGCAAATCATGTATAAGATCCAACACTCAACTATGATGACTAAACAGAAGAAAAGATACCAGTTAGTATTATATTTAGAATGATGAAGAGTACAACTTTCAATGTGGAACTGTTTAGCACCAAATATTTACTTATTACGGAGTAACTTTGAAGTGTACTTGTACAGAAAAGGGGCCACTACATTTACAAGAAAACAAAATACATTTGGTCATTTTTGGTATAGAAGTGCTTGAGCACTAAGATAGTTATAAAGCAAAAAAAGGTGGATAGATAGTTTTGCAAAAGTCAGCACCACCATATTTACAAGAATGCAATATATGTTTGGCCCTTTAGATATACACAATATATACAACTTTCACTTGTTTATCCCACGAGTTTGGTTGCGGAAATTCGAAAGTTCCTGCTTACCCAGACATCATTGTCCATTGCGATAAGAGAACAAGGAAAACATTCCTGGATAATGTGTGAAGATTCTAGTCTTTCTAAATCTGTTCCTTATTTAGTCTTTGACTCTTGCTGTTAGTTCCCTTGATAAAACTTGCTTCTTTTACCTAGTTAGTCATTTAAATGGAATTGGTCTGTAGGTGCGACAATGTCATGATGGAAAGTGATAAAAAGGGGATGAGGTAGACCTTGTACCATTAGCATTAGCATTAGCATATGTTACATACTTTTATAGCCGACCAAGTACTGGAAAATGATTTTCCAAGAAAAAGAAAAGGAAAAAGAATAGTGACTAAACGAAAGTTTAATAACTGATGGATTTCCTTAATTTTAAGGAAGTCGAAAAAGATCATCAATTAATTCTTTTTAAATAGTAGAATCTTCAATGTCATCAATGTGATAAGAGAACAAGCAGCAGATCCCTGTTTTGGTGCTAAACAGTTCCACATTGAAAGTTGCACTTTTCATCAATCTAAATATAGTAATAACTGGTATGTTTTCTTCTGTTTAGTCATCATAGTTGAGTAGGGGATCTTATACACAATTTACTATTACTACTTAGTTAGCAAATTAAACTTGGATTTCATATGATATGACATGAGTTGAGCGTATGAAACAATGTGAATTCATATAATCACTGATTTGTTTTGAATTGATACATATTGTTGTGAACAAATTTTTTAAGTAACTCATTATCAATTTAACATTTTGTAAATATGGTATATAAGATTGTTAAATGTGAATATTGTCACAAATAGCCAAATAGGTGTATGGAAATATCATTAACCTAAGTGCCTGCAAAAGCGATTCCATTTATCAACTAAGTAAAGTAAACCTTTACAAAAAAATCAAATAAGTAATATTTTCTTTTAAATCTCAAGCTAACTCAATTTGGTCATTCTTTAATTCATTAACTTGTCATACCTCTTGCTGATACTGCTTCATTAGGTGAGAGCCCTCAGAGCGAAGAACTTTGACAGCGACTGTAGTATGATGCAAGCTGCACTTATAAACAGTTCCGTATGCCCCCATACCAATTTTAAGATTTTCAGCGAAAGAAGAGGTGGAAGATATGATTTCTTCCCAAGTGAATTCTTGGTACTGATGTGCCTGACCCGTCAAGGCATTCTCAAGCTTGTCTGTTTCTTTTGCCTCACGTAAGGCTAGTTGTTCTGCTTGTTTTCTTTGTGCAGCCTCTCTTTCACCACAGTCCTTCACATATTCAGCTTCTCTTTTGGCAGCTTTGTACTTCTCATTCTCTTTTCGTGCTAACTCTTTTACTTCCTCCTCCTTCAAACAAATTTTCCTAAGTTTAACGTCTTCCTCCAACCGGCGCTTGTGGAGCTCATTTATCTGCTTGTGAGCAGGTTTATGATCACTATACAGATATGAATTAGACATAAAAGGATGAATATTAGAAGTCATTGTTGCCTAATCATACCTTCATAGAAGCGTCAATTACTTCAGTTTGTGCAACTGCATACATTCCTCGAGTATGTCTTAATTCAGTTCTTAGCTTCTCTAGCTCAAAATTGAAGTCCACCTGCATTAGAAGATTGAACAGTGTTAAAAGTCTAGGATGTACACCTGATGTAAGTGAAACGAAATCATAAGTCGTCATCAGTGGATCAGAATTTTGATCTATGCCCATTTGATGAGTAATGGATATAACAAACTGAGGCAGAATATACCTCATATCCCGATGATGAATCTGTCGGAGCCCCTGAAATTGAAGCTTGATCATCTGCTGTTATATAGTTGTCTGTTAACAAGCTCCTAAAACTAGAAGCAAGGTCATCTCCATCAGTAGGATATGTTCCTTGGGGACAAGAACTGACATCATCCTCACCGTCTCCAAAATCAAGAGAATAGTTTTTATGGTGGACTGATTCATTTGAACTTTCTCTTCTATGAGGAAAGTTCTGATTAATATGTGAAAGAGCTTGAAATCTTTGCATTGGCAGTGAAGGAGAACGGAAGTGATTGTATGAAGAACTTGAGTCTGGTTCAGACCTTTCTGAAAAGAAGAATACAGATAAGTTGTTCGGTCCAGAAATGCTGAACTTACTCCCACATATAGAAAATGTCCCAGTACTTGAGGTCTCTCAAGAAAATGGAATTTATTGTTAGAAAATAACTAAATATGGAAAAAAAAAACTAACAAAAACACTAAACCAATAGTCAAGGCATAACAATTACTAATAAAAAGAAAGGAGTTTGAATGTGAAAAACCAGTCGCTATGTAAGGCTTTGTTTCAAAGTAGACTTCCATGCTACCTTGGTGGAAATAGCAAAGAAAAGTCCTCCGGATAAGACACAGTGAACTACTCAAGAATACTAAAAAATCTTCAATGTGTACTCAAATAGAAGATCCAAGAATTCATAAATATCTCAACAGCTTTTGAAGGAATCAGAGTGAATGAAGAAGAGATTTTGCAGGAGAGTGAATTTGATGAAGATCCATAGGATGAAGACATGAAGTTATGACTCTGGTTAGTGGGGATATAGTGAACCATCACCAATGTGATTATATTATGAATAGACATACTCTTTAATGAATTGACGTGCCCTTAACTCATAGACATATTCCAGAGAGAAATATTTTCTATTATGAATGGACAAATCTTTCAACAAGTTGTGTATTTCAAGAATACGCATATTAAAATTAACCACCCAAACTAAAAGAAACATTCATGATGTATATGATGAGAATGAAGCAATGACAGTTGAATGACTATGAAGACAGCTGAAGTGGTGTTTTCATTAAAAGGCCCAAAATATAACCTTGCCTAATATACCGCCTTTTAATATGGGACCATGAATAATGTACTTTTAGGAATGGAATAAACTGGTTCCTTGTTTAGAAGAAGATTTGTCACAAAAATACTTCTTCAATCAATATCCAGCACATGCTATCACAATCCTGGAGCATGCTTTAGATTAACTAGTTGCTACCATATCTTCCATTTAGAACCATCAAATACAGCATCCAGATGCTCAGTCCTAACCAACATCTGCTCCATCTTACATTAGCGGTGATGGTAATGAGAATTCATGACGCTCCTGAAGCACAAGAGAGAGAGAAATGGAGCAAAGAACACTACATAAACCCCAAAAGGAGGAGTAAAATGTTTCTCCACCCAAATGAAACAAGTTTAGCCGAGGTACACAAAACTGGGTGACGGTTTGTACTATTTTGTTTGGTGAAACATATAAGAATGATGAAATAAACGCAAACAATTCATCTTTACCTGTTAGTGAACTTGAAGATTGGCCTGTTGAACTGGTGATTGAGCATCTCATGTAACTATCTTCAGCCGAACTGCTTCCATTTATCGCTGAATCAGAAGGACGTACAGATAACAATTTTCCTTTTGAAACAGCATAGATGGTACAAAAGCTTGGAGTACTGTCCGAGATTCTTGAGGATAAGCTTTTTCCCCTAAACATCAAATAAAAAATTTAGACTTACAACGGGAGATAGCATTGATGCTTTTTTTTTTTTATCAAGTAAATGAGATAGCATTGATGCTAAAGGACCAAAACACCCATTCCTCCTGAGTATAAGAAAACCTATGCTTTAAATTACCTCCTTGTTGCTTCTTCAACCTAGTTAGGGGCATCAACAACTGAAGCTTTTATTTATTTTCATATTAATGTGTTTTGTATAATTTTGAATAGCTTTATGATGTCTAACGTTTGCTGGTTTGTACTTGACTTTTGGATAGTATGAACTTCTTGCATTCTTCTTTTAGTTTGACATTATCCTAATTAACTATTTAAATTGTATAGAGTTCTTGCACAAGGAAAAAGGGTACTTGGGTGTTTTGCATGAGTTCTGCAAATAAAAACGAAAAAACATATGATCTAAGGGCAGGGGATAAAATGTCAGTTTTGTCTCAGAGATGGTATCTCACAGCTCATCGGAAGTGAATCCGTATGAATGTCCCTTATTTTAGAATCGATGTTTCTCTTGATATTACAAGCCAATGACCACAAGGATCTTATGATGCTAGCAGTGTCAGCAACGGGAAGTAGCTCATTGTTAAAATTTGAAACAGCGTAAATCTTATTACCTAGAAAATATGCTACGAGATGAAGCACCTATGACAAGCTTGATGATATGATGCTTGGTGACCTCCTGTGCTATTGCTTTCACGATATCATCTGATTCAAGTTGTAAAACTTCTACTTGGACCTGCATGTATTTTAGATGATCAGCGATTTAACGCTAGGAGATTTTCCACTTTTCTGATATATATTTACCTTTCTTCTAGTACATAACATCTTGTAAGGAAGCAGATTTTCACTTGTTTGCCACTCGACATCTTTTCGGAAAGCAGCCACTACATCATCCCGCACTTGTGAAATAGGTATAAAGCTTCCCACTAAAGAAAAGATAAATAAAGAAGTCATAATCCTAGGATACCATATTCCCAAACTTATTTCTTGTTTCCAGATTTTTGAATTAGTGACAGCTGATTTGACAAAGAAAAATTGGCAGCTTTTGCATGGAAATAGGACATATGAACCATGTTAAATCGACTTATTCACAGGACGTGTCCAGTAAGTGTGTGTAAGCATCTGACAGTGGTACGTGCAGCTTTATGCTAATATTGTGTGTTTGGTTCGGGGTAATAAGGAAAGGGAAAGGGAATGGAATCTCCTGATTCCGTTTGAAGTTGTTTGTTTGGCCTACTTTTTCATTCCCTTTACCCTCTTTTCCATTCCCTTTCCCTTAGATTGAATCCCCCACCCCCCTAGGTATTTCCATTCCCTTTCCCCAACCCGGACCCCGGACCACCCCAGACCCCCCAACCCTGGACCACCCAGAACCAAACATGTAGGGACAATCAGAGTAATTACTTTCCTTTCCTTTCCATTCCCTTACTGGATTCCATTCTGTTTACCCTGCGCGAACCAAACGTTATATTTTGGACTATATGCAGAAAATACTTCATACTTATTTGACACAGGTATGTTAAGGCAAATGAAGGACTCATGTGACATAGCATACGAGAAGGAATCTTTAGTCAAGTTAGCGTCCTCAAGGAATTGTTAGATATTATCTTTTTCTAGTCTCAGTTAGCGATTTTCCACACGCTTAACGCAAGTGTACGTATCGTTACAAGTAATATAGTCTAGGTAAGACCGAATATCGTCCTCAGGGATTAGTGTTCAATTACCAAACATCTATCCTATGGTATCTATTTGGCTGTCGATATTTTGTATCTATGAACTACTGAACAATTGTAAAAGTTAACTAAGTTACTTTACTTAAATCAGATATGGTGGAAATAGGACTTTCAATCTCCTCAACTATTCACTCGCCTTAATCCTTGTCTGACAATAGAGGTTCTTCTACATGTTAAGATAGCGAGTTAACTAGACGTTTTATATTACGGTTAGGATATATAAACACTCAACCCTGTGCGAAATCTTCTATATTTCTATGCCAGATTTTACCACATAGGAGGATTAAGAACAATAACCTATAAAACTACACAAGTATCGGTACTTTCGTCGCGATTTTAACCTATGTTTATTCAACTATAGCATATTCAAATCTCCCCTTTCGGATTTCGATTCGAAATCATATAAGTGATGATAACTAGTGATCAGTTAATTACCAAGCAATCAAAACAACTATTGAATAAATCTTAACTATATGAAGAAGAAACCAAATTAATGCATTAAGTCATAAAGACGAGATTCAAGATATTCGAAAGGAAAGCCCTAAATAAAGTTTAGCTCCTAGCCATAGACATGCTAAGAATCAAAAGATTATCCAACATAAACTGAAAGTAAATAAAGGAAAGAAAGAAAAATACTTAAGAACAAGTCTCTAATCTTGAAGCCTCCAAGAAATTATGTTATGTGATGAATTAGGGATTGTGTCACCGTTGAAAAATCTGCCCAAAGGGCCTTTTATAGCCTCTCAAAACATGTCCCACTTTTTCTTCTATGCCTTGGCCCATTCCTTCTCGGATTTGGCAAAATTTCCGCGTTGGCGCCACGGCCTGCGGTGGCGCGAAACTCCTGCGGCTTCGATGCATTGGGAGTCGTGGCCCTGCAGTCTCTGATGGATTGGCGCCACGGCGCCGCCCTGTTCTCGTCCGGGATGCCAACTTTCGTCTCTTTTGGCTCGATAACCTCCCTTTCTGCCCTCTTTTTTCTTCTTTTCTCCACGTTGCCTTTTTAAACCACTGTGACTCAAAAGAAAGAAAAATTATCCTAACACGACACATATTTGGACAAAAACGGGTAAAATACTAACTAAAAATGACTCAAAAGGCGTATATAAAATATGCCTAACAAACACCCCCAAACTTAATCTTTGCTCGCCCTCGAGTAAAGATCAAAAATAGAAACAAAGACACGAAAGAAAAGAAAATAACAGACTCAACGACACTGGTCAACCTGCTGCACAAATGTCACTAGAAAAGCATGAAGGTTAGTAGGATAATATGCAGGAACATGTATAGCATGGATTTTTAGCATTTTAAACTCTCAAGTCAGATATTTCGCAAACTCAGTTCAATCATGCTCTATGAAAGTAGGAATACTTAACCTATGCATGTCAAATTCAAAATTCTATGGCATGTTCACTTGCTATTCTCCACTAATCATAGATACACATACTAGAGATCTTCAGGACTTTTCAGGGTTGTATTGTAGGCTTAGGCAAGGGTAGGTAAAAATAGGCATTTAGGCTCAAATTACGTACCATAAGCTCTTTTTCTTTCAACTCTTTTCCTTCCTTTTGATTTCCTTTTCTAACTTCATACATATCTTTTTCCTCTCTTGTTTTGAGAGAATGAGGTGCATTATAAATAACAAGTACCCCCAAACTTAGGCTTTTGCCTATTTATTTTCATTGGGGTGCATAAATTTGTTTACTCTCTTTTTGTATCTTCTTCAACGCTTTTCATTCCAAACATCTTCAATTTTTCACTTATGGCACAAACATGTAATTATAGGGTGTCAAAGAAAAGATCTTATTTTAGGTAAAAAGGGGCTGATTAGGGATACAATTTATTGTCAGGGATAGGCAGTGAATGGTAAGAAGGGCTAACAAAGAAATGCCCGAGTCATCTCCCTAACATGTACATCCTAACTATCGCCTCAAATAACAAGCAAGCAGACACATAGGCTTTATCATTAACAATGCATAAATCAAGCACAGATACCCCAAATACTTTGATTTCATGAGTCCTTGGCATACCTAACTTAAGCGTTCAGATTTTTCTGCTTCTAATTTCATTACATTATCCCACTTTACTTCACTAGGCATTTCAAGTAACTACAACACGCATGATCATAAAAAAAATTACTCATATAAAACATAAAAAAACATAAAAAAAGACTCAAAAATAAACAAAATAAACAAAATAAACTAAGAACCCTCCAAACTTAAATCACACATTGTCTCCAATGTGTACAAGACTAAAAAAAAAAAAAACGGGACTACTTACAGACTTGTGGTTTAAAATGATGGTGGTGGCTGATAGTGCATGGCAGAGAATCTTCGATAAGCGTCGCGACCATGCATTTCGGAGCCGTGGCGCCCAAACTTCTGCGGGCTCTCTGATCTTTAGGCGCCGCGACACTGATGTCTGGCGCCACGACGCCATTTTTCCTGCGGCTCCCTCTCTGCTTCTAGTCCGTGATTTGCCTGAGATTTCAAGATTGTGAGTCTGTTCATGAGAAAAACTAAAAAACTTTCTAAAGTGTTGGGTTGCCTCCCAACAAGCGCTGCCTTTAGCGTCTTGTAGCCGGACGCCGGTTCCTCTTTATATTGGCTTGAGATTGGTCACAGAGCTCACATGCTCCATGTCATTGATCAAGTAGGGTTTCAACCTCTGTCCGTTCACTTTGAATGGGGCTCCCTCTCTCCCTCTTACTTGGCGCACCGTAGGAAATACTCTTTCCAGCGGTGTATAAGTAGGACCGTGAGATTTGAGCTTGCACGGAAAAAGCCTCGACCTTGAGTTGAATAAGAGCAACTTGTTGTCTGATTGGAAATCTTTAGGGACGAGATCTTATCATGCCATACCTTGGTTTTTCCTTGTAGATCTTTGCATTCATGGCGTTGTATACGAATTCATCCAACTCACTCAATTGTAGCAACCTCTTACGCCTGTTGCCTTGGCATCCGTGTTCACTTTTTCATTGCCCGATAAGCCACGTGTTCTAACTCTACTTGCGGATGACATGCTTTCCCAAAACCAACCGATATGGCGACATTCGATGGGAGTTTTGAGCGTTTCTATCGCCCGTAGTGTGTCATCGACTTAATAGACCAATTCTTCGGAGCCGTCCTGATCTTTTCCGGTATGCTTTTTACTTCTGTTAGAAATTTACGCGCCCGTTCGCTGAGGATGGTAGGGCAATGGTCTGATGATAGACTCCATAAGCGGGAAAGTAGTGTATCAAGTGCTTGTTGCAAAAGTGGCTTCGCCATCATCGATGATGGCGCAGAAGTACGAACCTTGTGAATATGTTCTTTTGGATGAACATTTGGGTATCTTCTTGTCATTTTCTTTAGTAGCTCTTGTTTACCCGTTTGGACACATAATCCACTGCAAGAAGAATGTATTGATTTCAAAGGGCGGCGGAAATGGACCCGTGAAGTCGATCTCCCACACGTCAAGCAGTTCCACCTCAAGATCCCGTTCGAGGCATTTCGTTTCGCCTTGATATGTTCTCCGTTCGTTGACAACGATCACGACCTTTCACAGGTGTTGGCGTCTTTGAAAAGGGATGGCGATAGAACCCATTTCTGCGGTACTTTGCGGTGTTCTTGATGCCCAAAATGCCCATACGTTGTAAGGTGTGAATGATGGGTGAGAATCTGATGCATCTCATCCTCTGGTATACATCGCTGATGACTTGGTGTGCGGATGCTTGTATAGGATTAGCTCCCGATAGTAATGTTTTACTTACGAGTAGAACCTCTTCACTTTCTTGTCTTGTCAATCACGAAGTACTACCTTAGCCGCAAGAAAAATAACAAAATCGTGCGAGGTAAATTAAAGACAACGCTTACAAGCGATTGCTCGTCATCGGAAGTGATCGTTTATCTGCACATCCTGGTATTACGGCTCTCTTTGTTTTCAAGCCTTGATAGGTGGTCGTGACCGAGTTCTGTTCCGCTTATCACGGATTTCCACGTCAAATTCTTGTAATAACAGCACCCATCGGATAAGACGGGGTTTTGCGTCCTTCTTTGTCATCAAGTACTTTATAGCAGAGTGGTCAGCTAACTGCAAGGTGATATTTGTAGGTCGTGCCTCTCCCATTCCAAGTTTGCACAACACCAGATATGACATCAGATTTATACTTGCCCCAAATCCACGCGAGCGCCTTCGGCATTCAAACCTCGCATAGTGCGAGGATGGTGAAACTCCCTGGATCTTTCGAACACGAGGTAGCTTCCTCGTAGGATGGCCTTTGCGTTCTTGATCAACACCATTTGTTTCATAGTTATCTAACCTCCTCTTTTGAGAATATCCTTCATGAATTTTTCGTAACTCGGCGTACGCTCTGCAGAGCCTCGGCAAATGGGATGTTGATTTGCGGTTGTTTGAAAACTTCCGTAAATTTAGAAGCGTTTGTCGAGGAACTTGTCTTTAGCCTCACGAGGATATGGTATCGAGGATTTCCAACATTCTTGTGATGTCCGCTTGGATGAAGGTCTCCACCAATCATTACGTCGTCTGATGTTTATGCGCCGCGGCCCTGCTCAGTAGTGCCGCGGCGCTGGGAATCCTGCGATCCTTCTGAGTCTTCCTTCTCCGAACACGGTGGTGGTGGGCTATCTTCCAATAGTTCTACATTCCTTAGATCAACTGCCTGACACTGCTCTTTTGGATTCGCCCCAATATTTTCAGGGTGATTCCTTTGTATTATGTTGCTCAGCATGCCCGCGAGTTGTCCTATTTGTGTCTCCAAATTCTTTAGAACCTTTCTTGTCTCATCCGTGGCGAGTTTGGTGCTTAGTTAGCTTTGAGTATGGCCGCTGCATGACCCGTTCTGCTCTTCGCGTGGGACGTAGGGTTACATTGTTGTTGATCGTTACGTAACGTGATAGTGGTAGTCCGTGTTTCTTTGGATCACGAGATGGGTCAAAACCAACAAACAAATCACGGTAGCGGTTCCACAAATAAAAGAAAATAAAAGAAAAACAAAATTAGAAATTAAGAATAGATAAATTGATATTGAACTACGCGATCCGTCAGCGGCGCCAAAAGCGTGTAGCGATTTTCCACGCTTAACGTAAATTGTGCGTATCGTTACAAGTAATATAGTCTAGGTAAGGCCGAATATCGTCCTCGAGGATTAGTGTTCAATTACCAAACATCTATCTATGGTATCTATTTGGTATCGATATTTTGTATCATGAACTACTAAACAATTGTAAAGTTAACTAAATTACTTTACTTAAATCGAATCACGGTGGAAATAGGGCTTCCAATCTCTCAACTATCCACTCGCCTTAATCCTTGTCTGTGCAAATAGAGGTTAACCTTCTATGTTAAGATAGCGAGTTAACTAGACCGTTTTATATTACGGTTAGGATATATAAACACTCAACCGATGCGTAAATCTTACATATTTCTATGATTTTACCACATAGGAGGATTAAGAACAATAACCTATAAAACTACACAAGTATCGAGTACTTTCATCCGCGATTTTAACCTATGTTTATACAACTATAGCATATTCAAATCTCACTTTCGGTTTGATTGAAATCATATAAGTGATGATAACTAGTGATCGATTAATTACAAGCAATCAAAACAACTATTGAATAAATCTTAACTATATGAAGAAGAAACCAAATGTCGTTAAGTCATAAAGACGAGATTCAAGAGATTCGAAAGGAAAGCCCTAAATAAAGTTTAGCTCCTAGCCATAGACATGCTAAGAACCAAAAGATTATCCAACATAAACTGAAAGTAAATAAAGGAAAGAAAGAAAAATACTTAAGAACAAGTCTCTAATCTTGAAGCCTCCAAGAAATTATGTTATGTGATGAATTAGGGATTGTGTCACCCTTGAAAAATCTGCCCAAAGGGCCTTTTATAGCCCCTCCCAAAACGTGTCCCACTTTTTCTTCTATGCCTTGGCCCATTCCTTCTCGGATTTGGCAAAATTCTCGCGTTGGCGCCACGACCCTGCAGACTGGCGCCGTGGCGCCGAAACTCCTGCAACTTCTCAGTACATTGGGAGTCGTGGCCCTGCAGTCTCTGATGGATTGGCGCCACGGCGCCGCCCTGTTCTCGTCCGGGATGTCAACTTTCGTCTCTTTTGGCTCGGGAACCTCCTTTTCTGCCCTCTTTTTGCTTCTTTTCTCCACGTTGTCCTTTTAAACCACTGTGACTCAAAAGAAAGAAAAACTATCCTAACACGACACATATTTGAACAAAAACGGGTAAAATACTAACTAAAAAGAGTCAAAAGGCGTATATAAAATATGCCTAACAGTCTCCCTTCTACTTGCGTTTTGTTTCTGAAGAAGGTCTTGCCCGAGAAAGATTGAAATTATGTCGCTTATATTACCACAAAGTTAGAGTGCATTTACATAAGAAAGAAAGGTTACATGGCTTGCTCCAGAAACAAAAGTCCTAAAGACCCCACCATCCAAAAAGAAAAAGTACAGCATTCTCATTGCTCCAGGATTCATAAGCAAATTTTATCAAGTATAAAGGGTGACAAACCAGAGTTCTTTCTTATTCACCCCTTTTCCTTTCTGGGTGGTGGTGAAGGATTGTTAAGCTACAAAAATGAAATGATATTCCTTCTCCACAAAACCACAACATCAAATATTATGAATTACATAACACCTCAGTTGCAAGATCAACTGTCATCATGGACAAAGTTTTCTAAAGCACGAGACTATACGAATGTAATATACTCAGGCCTAACTTACAATCTAGGAGTTCATCAATCCACTTAAGTCTATAGTCATCTTACATTAATCACAAAAACTAAACTTGAATTACTAGCCTATGTAAGTCCTCTGCAAGCAAATTTTCATACACCAGAAAGCTTTCGAATAAGTCAATATTTAAACACAACAGAGTGCAGAAAAACAACTTACTGGGGGTTGGCACACCAGTTATGCGCGGACGGACATGTAACAGCCTGAAGCAAACCTTTCCTTCAGGAACAAATCTGTCCAAAGCCCACCTGACTACATATTTGCTTTTTTTCTTACCATTGATAGCTACTGCAATGGTGGAAGAGTTTAATGGAGGCAGAGCACTTAGGCCTTCCATTTTAGTTACTACATCTTTTTCTTCCATCATCTAACCACTTATAGTCAAGACTCTATTACACAAAGAAAAACTGTTTAGCACACAGATATGTTTATACCAATTTGATAGCTAGTAAACAGGAAAACCCTTAATTATGAGTAGTATTTTCATTTTTCACCCTAACAAAGACATTACAACAACAACAACATAACCAGTGTTATCCCACAAGGTGAGATCTGGGGAGAGTAGAGTGTACGCATACTTTACTCCTACTTTGAGAGGTAGAGAGGTCGTTTCCGATAGACCCTCGACCCAGGATAAAGCAAAAACAAAGCAAGTCAAAGAGGAAAAAGGAACAGTAATTACAACAAAGCGCTAAGCGAATAACAAGAGACGGTAGATAGTACTCCCTCCGTCCCGAAAAGATTGTCACCCCAACAAAGACATTCCAGAACCAATTCAAGAGTTGAGATCATATGTATTTAGCAAAGAAATTCAGTTAACCTTTGCAATAAAGACAAACTGGGAACTAACCAGAAAAACTTCACATCAAACAATTCCATGACTGAATAAGCCTGTTAAAAATTGAATGTTTAAACTATTCTGAATACCTTTTGAAGTCATCATGTGCTAACTCAATCCACACAAACACATTTCTTGAAAATGCTTATGAAATTTTTATTAAAATAAAACCCAGAATCATTTTCTTAAAAAAGACCCAAAAATCAGAAAATTTGAGAGAAAAGTCCCTTACAAATTCTTGGCAACTTCAGAGGGAGAAATCCTTAAAAGTCATGTGAAGAAGAAAGAGACATGAGACAAGGACAACAAATGGACATGGTTTTTGTCTCTCAAAGACTATGAACATGAAGTATGTATTTGGTTGGTTAACATTAAAAACAAGTAATTTAAGGTTTGAGAATTTTCGCAGAAGGCATGAGGTGACATAAGAATAAGATGACGCACAACACAACCCACAGCAGGAGTCACGTACACTTGCTTGTTGACATTCAACTCAAAATCATGCTGAAGTCCATTTTGCTCATATATATATATATATATATATATATATATATATATATATATATATATATATGTGTGTGTGTTTTAGCGCCTTTGGCACTATCAGAATATACAGAATAACGTCAATAGTATATTAGTTCAATTATTATTTCCAACTTTTCTATAATTGCATAGTAAAGGATTAATTTGGCATATTCTTCTCTCTTATGCTCTTGTCCATAAACTAAGTATTGTAGCCTACGCCTGCATTGTGTTCATTAGTTAAGGTGTGATTCTTCCCAAATATTGTAGCCTTCTTGGCTTTTTTCAACCAGATTTTAAGTGGATATGCTAGTAATTCAAAACTTTCTTTCTTACATTAAATGTTCACATCATTTTGTTTATTTATGAAAGGATAAAAAATTACTCCGTTATTGCTAACTTTGCACTGTAAAATTTACTGCTAGTACTTCACAGATGGTAACAATTTATTAAGTACGTACCGTCTTTTCAAAGTTAATTAGGGTAGTTTGGTAGGTGTGGTAAAGAATGAATCTTGGGTCTAACTCAACACAAAAGCTAGCTTGTAGGGTTAGTATTGTCCAAGTCCATATAAGGAGTTCATGTTCTCTTAACACTCCCGCACGCTCAGACCTTGTTAACTAGAGCGTTAATAATATAATTTGGGGTCCAACATCGGTGAACAAATAATTGGAATGAGTCTCTGATATCATGTAAAGAATGGATCTTGGGTCTAACTCAACCTCAAAAGCTAGCTTGTAGGGTGAGGATTATCTAAATTTATATAAGGAATTCATGTTCTCATTTCATATCGGATGTGAGACTCTTAACTGTTATTGACCCTCTACCATATTGCCATGAAACATATCCCATTTCCCATTTCTTTCTTACGTAAACATAATAAAATATACTTTTAAATTTGGTGCTTTATTGGATTCTGTCTACCAAACATATATCCTACAGTATGTTCTTAGAATTAAATTGGATCACTACTCACGTAATAGATTCTTTCATCCTATTTGATTATACATAATAATTAAATAACAGTAATATCAATATTTTGTAATCGTTTTGTTTGAGTTGTGTAGCAATGAGCCATCGTGTGATGAAAATCTACCTATTCCACCAAATTCCCAATCTTGGTCAAATAAACAATTTATTTTCCAATTTTAAAAACTGACAAGGCCTGTTTCTTACTGTTAATATACTAGATATGCACTAGATCTAGCTTGCATGTGCAAACTAGTCGTAACAGTGATAGTGAAGATGTGAAGAAGAAGGTCGCGTGAGAGAGAGCAAGTTGCGAGCTTTTCAATATTATTTCTGAATACCCCAAATATCACTGATGTGTCTCTATTTATACAATATAGGAAACTCTAAGGGACTAATCAGAACAATGGAAATATCTAGAAGATTAAGGAAAATATCTAGAGAAAATATCTAATATCAATAACCAACTTCTTAACAACTAACCACCTTCTAATAAATATAATTTCTCTGTTTCAACACTCTCCCGCAAGCTAGGTGGTAAGAACAAGTTCTTCAATCCTAGCTTGAGTAATAGATAAACATGTGGCCCTGGTAACATCCCTTTCGTCATAATGTCTGCAGGCTGCTCTGTGATAGTAATATGAATAGGAGACACCAATCCTTTTTGTACCTTCTCCCAGATGAAATGACAATCGATGTCTATATGTTTCGTTCGTCATGGAAAGTGAATTCATCTTATCTGAATAGGCGATTTCTTTGTCATGATATCTTGAAATTGGCTGTTGTAAGCATATATTAAGCTCATAAATGACCCGATGAGCGGTATCTCGGCCACCGATGCGGGCCTGCGTACTCGAACCTGTGAGCTTTTGAAATGATTTCTTCTTTTAGACTTAATGAGATGAGAAGACCCAAAAAATACAAGGTAACATGTGACAAATCTTCTAGTATTGGGGCATGAAGCTCAGTCAGCATCACAATAGACAGATAGCTTATCAACATCTCTTGTGGGCATGAAAATCCCTAAACCTGGTGCTTGTTTCACATACCTTACCACCCTCTCTGCTGCTTGCATATGTGATACTTTAGGTGTCTGCATAAACTGACTCAAGCATTGTACTGCAAAGGCTATATCTGGTCTAGTGTTAGTCAAGTAAAGTAATCTCCCAATAAGTCTCTGATAGCTAGCAGAGTCCTCCAAGAGAGGGTCATCAATCACACTTTTAGTACCATCGTTGTGACGCGGAATTGTTATAATGTTGGTCAATTCTGAATGTTAACTTCACATTTGATTCCATGGAGAAGCCCGGCGGTTTTGCTCCATCAACCATATACGTGATCAATTCCGGTGAGTACTTTTACGGTGCATGACAATACGATCTTGTTCTGTGAACTCGACCCAGAAATATCTCAACTCCCCCAGATCCTTGATCTTAAAGTGTTGTTGTAAAGTGGCTTTTGTTTCCTTAATAAGCTATGCATCATCTCCAGTTATGAGCAAGTCATCCACATAAATCAACACTATTACCATTCTACCATTCTTCTTCTTTGTAAGTAGGGAATAATCCAAATGACTTTGTGCGAATCCAGAGGACTTCAGAGCAGTAGTCAATTTGATATTCAACTGCCTTGAAGCCTGCTTGAGTCCATATAATGACTTAAGCAATCTACATACCTTCTCTTGCTTGTGTGTAAATCCTTGTGGTGGGCTCATGTACACCTCTTCATGAAGGTCCCCTTGTAAAAAGGCATTAAATACATCCATTTGATGTATAATCCACCCCTTGGCAGCAGCAACAGAAATGATTGATCTCACTGTCACCATCTTCACCACAGAGAGAAAATGTATCTTGGTAATCAATGTCTTCCTTTTGGTTAGACCCCTTTGCCACAAGTCTTGCTTTAAACCTTTCTACTTCCCCTGTTTCTTTGTATTTGATTTTGTATACCCACTTGCAGTCTATAGCCTTTTTTTCTCTTTGTAAGTCAATCATCTCCCAAATTTTATTGTCTTCTAGAGCTTGGATTTCTGCCTTCATAGCATCTATCCACCTCTTATCCATAACTGTTTCATAGTATGAGTGTGACTCATACTCTTCCGATGTCTTGGGTATAAAACCTCTATACATTGCTAATAAACCAGCATAGCTGATCACATCTAATAGTGGATATGAACAGGTCTTAACAGACCTTGATTCTGCCACTAGTTGTACAAAATCTTTCATCCAGCTGGGAGGCCTTCTGTCCCTGGTTGATCTTCTGGTTCCTGATTGCTCCTGAGTGTTCATCAAGTCATGTATCATGTCCTCAGGGTGGTCATGAGATAATACCACATCTTCTGCATGCAGTGGACCATCTGCTCCTCTTTGATCATCAGGATCCATCTCCAGTTCAGCAACAGTCTCAGTGACAGTATCAACAACCACATGTTCACCATTGTTTGCCTGCTCCTCATTACCTGCATGTAAGTTAGAAATAGGGAAGTATGTATTGTGTGGATCTCCATCTTCCTTATTCTGTAAAAAAAAGGAAATATTTCTTCATGAAAGCTCACATCCCTGCTTATAAACACAGTCTTGTTGGATAGGTCAAGCATTTGTACCCCTTCTTCTTGACTGCATATCCAAGTAGTACTGATTTGATAGCTCTAATATCAAACTTGTCTTTCTTAACCAGATTTGTAGCATAGCATAAGCATCATATGACCCTTATATGAGATAAGAAAGGTGTCTTCTTAAGAAACTTTTCATATGGTGATATGTTCCCTATAACCACAGATGGTATTCTATTAAGAACATATACTGCTGCTTCAACACAGTCTCCCCAAAATTTTGCTGGTAGATGTCCTTGGAATTTAATAGCTCTTGCAATCTCTAATATGTGCCTATGCCTCCTTTCCACCACCCCATTTTGTTGTGGAGTGTATGGACAAAAGCTTTGATGTATGATCCCAAGCTGACTAAGCAAATCTGAACGAGTATTATTGAAAAATTATGTCTCATTATATGTTCTTACACATTTGACACTTACACCAAACTGTGTTCTAATTTCCATTAACAAAGTTTTAAGAACAGTGGTTACATCAGACTTGACATGTAAAAGAAACACCCAAGTCCATCTAGTGTAGTCATCTACAACTGTAAGAAAGTACCTCATGCCAGTATAAGTGGACACCTTGTATGGTCCCTATACATCAAGGTGTAACAATTGAAAAACAGCTTCTGTTTTACTGATACTATCAGGGAATGGTTTCCTAGTTTGTCTAGCTAATGGACAAACATCACAATGTCTTATTGTAAAACTGGATCTATTACCAAGACCATTTATTTTCCTAAGCATACTCATTGGAACATGCCCCAATCTTCTGTGTCAGAGATCTGCCTCCAACTCTGCCTTTGTGACTATTGTAGATACATGTGCTTGTGTTTTTAAACCATCCCTCCTTGACTCCAGCATGTATAGACCATATATCCCCTTCACCTTCCCAGTGAAGAGATACAAAGAAGTTAGAAAAGAACTTTGCACAGCAGTTTAATTTCTTAATTAACTTTGACACAGAGAGGAGGTTGAACTTGAAGCTTGGTACACATAACACATGCTCAATAAGATCACCTCCTTCAAGTATGCAACTCTCTGTCTGTGTGATTGCTGTTGTTTCACCTGTAGGCAACTGCACATAACCTGCATTGTCTAGATCACATCTCTCAATCATGTCCTTATTATTCACCATATGGTTAGTTGCTCCTGAATCAACTATCCCATCAGAAACAACATGTTTTGTTTTATGAACCATACCTGTCATATGGACCTTAGCCTTAGATACACAAGGATCATTATTCTGCTGATTAAGCATTGTCAGCACTTTATCATATTTGTCTGGTGGACATGATCTCAACATGTAGTTAAGCTGATCATGTTGCTCCTGAGAAAACTGCGTCAATCCTCCCCTGTATTTCTGATTCTTCTGAATGCCAGTTTGTGGATAAAATCCACCATCATTTTCCTCGGATGGTAAGCCTGTCATGACTGTATTTGCCTATTTCTTTCCTGCTGCTCTGAAATTAGCAGGATATCTGTCGCGCCCCTTTTCGGCCGTGACTTTAAAATAGAAAATGCTCCTGCTTAGAAACAGTGTTAGAAAATAAATAATAAATGCTAAATAAAATGTTAAAGGGGGTGCTTAAATATTAAAGGGCTAAAAATGTTAAAGTATTAAAAGTGCTAAAGGTGCTAAAATGCTAAAGTGCAAAAAGAATGCTAAAGTGCTAAAAAGGGTTCGCGGAGTCGCCACCTAATTAATTGGGTGAATTAGGACACCTAAATGTTAACTAGTTTAAAGTAAACATTAACTCCATTTTAATGGTCTGCTAAACTTAATGAGATTCCGGGCAAGGGTTATTTATTAATCTAGAGGGAAGGGGTTAGGCACCCTCTAAGATCCGCTAACTTGCGGTTATCCTGCCAAACCTAGGGTAATTGTTATGTTTAAAAATGCTTGTTTTGCAAATATAAAAGATGCTTCAAAATATTTTATAAAGTTTATAAGACTAAGGCCAAAAAACGTAAATGATGCAAAGGTTATTTATGGACTAATTATGTGTGCATGCAAAGGTTATTTATGGGCCGATTATGTGTACTGCTAGCTAAATTAATCTTGCTTAACCTGCGTATGATATTATATAAAAAGTGCTTAAGATGGTTCTTGAGATTTTAGGAGAAAATTTGTTATGAATTTAATAAGAAACAAAATGTTGGTTTTATGATGCAAGTTGAATCATTTAGATTACTTTGGTAAAATTTAGACATGCATAACAATCCTAAAAGGCATAAAGTAGAAATGCACTTCTAATTTTAAATTACCTTCCCCCCTTTATGTGTTCAAGGATTAATTGTTCTAGACAACCTATTAATTACAAAATTAAATAATTAGGCAACAATTTAAACAAATAAGATAAAAGGTGGATATGATCGCGGCTTTCAAGATGTATGGCGACATCATCCTATTTTGTCTTAAGAATTCCTGAAGCGGGAATGCGAATGCGGATGCACATAGACGCGGGTTGCCATTTGAAGTAGCTCGTGATGAGTCTCACCGGGAGACTCTTCATTTTTGCTTCGGTGCATTTCATGTAGCAAAAGAAAGATAAGGATTAGTATGTGCCCAAATTCATTTAACCAAAACAAGCACTTGACACATAGTTTGTATTTAAGCAAACACATACATAAAGACCAAACAGAGGACAATATCAGATGGGGATGCGACTGCGGTGGTAAAAGAAAGCGAGGATAGGCGGTATCAGCGACCTGAGTCAACTTTTAGTATCATGCAAGTCAGTCCATTTCTTTAAACACTAGAAGGAGTAGGCTGGCCCATATATTCCGTTAATCACGGACTGACCCAACAGGCAGCACAAAGGCATATATATGACTATGTGAAGGCAATGAAATTGTATAATATGGGCTGGGCCCAACAGATATACGCAGGACCCAGATATGAATACTGCAAAGAAAATATGTTCAATTCATGATGAACCCACAAATTCACAAATGCAAATACCAGGGCAGGGGGTATTAGAGTTACATGAACATGCTAAATATTCAAATGCAAACTAATACAAGTCCTTTAATTATCCAAGAGCAAACAGAGAACTAATATACGCGAGATTCAATATAATTTTACACTTGGGCTGATGTAGTTCCAATTACTATGAGCATTGACGATTGTCCTAGCCATAACTTATCCTTTAAACAGGCTCAGGTGCTAAGAAAAGGGGATATATACATATTGAAGATATACCATTGGTGAAATCAGGTTCTTCTAAAATGTAAGGACCCTGTGCGAGTCGTATATGCGATCAAACTAAGCAGCAAATTCAGAGACCAGACCATTCATGTGAGAATGCATAAACATGGGTTAACAGTCAAGATTCTAACTCCATATATTACACTGGTAGCCTTTACCATTCTAAGTGCAAATAGATATAGCCACGAAGCGAGAGAAACTTTGTACTTATATGCGCGGACATACTATAATCGTGCGTCGGATGATTGAGTTACTATGCAAGACAACGGCACAGTTGAAGAGGAGCAGGTTGCAAATAATACGAGTCGATAACATTGGGAAGCACTATAAACCATTTCGACCCGCAAAATTCATAAGATTACAACAAACACAGGAAAATGACGGTGTTAAAAGAAGTGATTTTAGATTTAGTCGAATTAACACGGTAATCAAACATATAAAGCGCACCAAACCAATGGTTATCCTCGATCCTTTGCAAACACGTATTTAGGCAACATGATAAGCTTAGTATATTAAACATCAATCTAACGGATAACTTAGAAAATCGAATCTTGCTAAGATAAACTAAGACATCTTTGAACACTCGTATAACAATGTTGACAAATTTATCATGAAGTATATAACGAAAGCACATAAATTCAGTAAAGAAAGCGAAATTTGAAAGGAGATGAGTTTACCTTCTCGGACGTGACAAATGGCGTATCAAGTCGTCGATCCACTCGACGGGTTTTGGTTTGTGATGCGAATAAAAGGGTAAGCTTGTTTCTTGATTTCTTGGTGATTTTGAAAGAAAGGGGTTTGAACTTCTGTTCTGTGATCTTGTAGTGCAGGTCTTTGAGCCACTAACTTCTATGCACATCGATTATTGCTATTGAATGCTCTCCCAGTGAGCTCTCTGCTCTCGATGTTCTCCTCTGAGCTCTCCCTCTAAATGCCTATTGCATGTGCTTTATATAGCCATGGTTTGGGTTCTAATGTTGGTAAGTAATCAAGGTGCGATTTTGGCTAATATTTGGTGTTGATTCGTGCTTGATTCGTGCGATTTAGTACTGATTTTGAAGTAAGATTTGGAGTCTTTGGTTATGGTAAGAAATGGTACGGGTGTGCGTGGGTAAAGGAAATCCGGATTCTCGGCGAGAATCAGTGGGCGACGGGGAATGCGAGGGAGAGGTGCGGCGATCGTTGTTTTTTTTTAGGCTTAGGTTTCGTGAGGTTTTAGCGTGAGGAGAAAATTGCAGGTCTTTTCTTTTTGGTTTGTGGATTATGGACGAGAAGGGAAAAGGGCTGAGGGAAATAAGGCTGGGTGTGGGCTTCTGGGTAGAGGGGAGCGTTGGGCTTGCGGGTCGCGTGGGTAATTGGGCTGGGTAGTGGGCTAGGCGGGTTTATGAAATTAAGGTGTGGGCTGGACTAATTAATTAGGGTATTAGTTTTAAGAGTTAATTTTAGGTATTTAATTAGTTAATTAGTGGTAAATTAATAAATTGTGATTAAATTATCTAGGTGCTTTATTAATCTAATTGTTATAATAATAAATGCGGGCGTGCTATTTAATCAGTGCTTAATTTTTAAGATGCGATGCCGTTATTAAAACTTATTTATTATGCGTATTTTATTATTATTTAAGCTAAGATTAAATTATCTTAATGTGACTTTAGGCGCTACAATAATTATGAAATTGATTTGCGTATAAATGAATGCGACTATGCTATTTAACACGACGTCATTGTCAAATTATTCATTTTATGTATTTATTTATTTTATTATCATTTAAGAACTATGACAGGACTTAAAATTAATCAATGCGGCGCGGGACTCTAAGTGCTTAATATTCTACGTAAAATGCGGTGTTATTATTAAATTGCTTATTTATGCCTGTATTAATGTTTTATCGCTGTATTTTATTATTTAAAAAATTATTTGAAAAATTGGTGTAATTTCGTAGTTAATGACTGGGCGGGAGGGTCAAAATTGGGTGTCAACAACTTGTCCCTCTTTGTATGGATATGATGGAAGAATCTTCGGACAAAGACGTTGACTCATGCTTGATTTTGTCTCGATCTTCGATTGCAAAAATGTCGGCAATTAAGACAAGTGGCGAGGGCTGCGTCGCGATGTCGAGTTATGGCGACCTTGGGCTACCGTGGTCAAAAAGCGCGGTGGGCTAATGCGGACTCAAAACTTGTCGGTGTCGAGTTATGGCGACCTTTGGGCTACCGTCAAAACACGAGCGGGCTAATGCGGACTCAGCTTGTCGATGTCGAGTTATGGCGACCTTTGGGCTACCATGGTCAAAACACGAGGTGGTAGCGCGGACTCAAAATTTGTCGATGTCGAGTTATGGCGACAACTTTGGTGTAATCTAAAATAAGTAAAATAAAAATAAGCGGCTTGAACACAGGGTGTCTGATTATCGAACTATGATCTTTGGGTTTTATGGTGATGTGGAATGAGTGGGCCGGCGCTTACGCCGTTCATTGGGAAGGTTGGCCCTCCAACAAATTGCCCCGGTTCGCTGTAAGAGAAAATCCACGTTGTGCTCCTGCTCATGCTGACTAAGACTTAAACAAACGGTTAGTGCATAGCTGTTAAGGCAGAATGATGATGCATAATTTTTAAAGCAATCTGTTGTGAGTAGAAAATGTTATCTGCAAAAATGTGATGCTGCTTTGTGTTGATGCGATCTTGCAAATGTTGTGATTTCGCCGCTTGCGGGCGTGTTGCGATTGTGAATGCGGATATGTTGTCGCTGCTGCGTTTGCTCACGCAGACTAAAGCTCGAAAGAGTTAGTGCATAAGCGCTAAGACGGAATAATAAAGCCACGAATAAAAGCGCGATTTTGAGAGTAGAAATCGTCACGTGTGGATGTGATATCTTGATGGCGTAGTTTTGGGCTTGTTGTCTTGTCGCGTTCTTTGCTTGGGCGATGTTCTTCTTGGCGTCGTTGCGTAATCGCGATGGCGTCGTTACTGGGCGTATTATTCTTTGGCGTCGTTGTGTAGGCGCGTTATTCTTGGCGTCGTTATGCGGACATATTGTTCTTTGGCATCGTTGCGTAGGCGTATTGTTGTTGGCGTCGTTGTGTAGGCGCATTATTCTTCAGCGTCGTTATGCGGACATATTCTTCTTTGGCGTCGTTGCGTGAGCGTATTCTTCTTTGGCGTCGTTAATGTGGGCGCATTGTTCTTGGCGTCGTTATGCGGGCGTATTCTTCTTTGGCGTCGTTGCGTGAAGCGTATTATTCTTTGGCGTCGTTGTGTGGGCGCATTATTCTTGGCGTCGTTATGCGGGCGTATTCTTCTTTGGCGTCGTTGCGTAGGCGATATTCTTCTTTGGCGTCGTTGTGTGGGCGCGTTTTCTTGGCGTCGTTATACAGGCGTATTCTTTGCGGGAGTCGTTGTGTGGACCGCAATCGATGGCGTCGTTATGCGGGCGTATTCTTTGTTGGCGTCGTTGCGTGGGCGATATTCTTCTTTGGCGTCGTTGTGTGGGCGCGTTATTCTTGATGTCGTTATGCGAGCGTATTCTTCTTTGGCGTCGTTGCGTGAGCGTATTCTTTCTTTGGCGTCGTTGTGTGGGCGCATTATTCTTGGCGTCGTTATGCGGGCGTATTAGTGCGGGCGTCGTTGTGTGGGCCAATCTTGATGGCGTCGTTATGCGGGCGTATTCTTTCTTTGGCGTCGTTGCGTAGGCGTATTGTTCTTTGGCGTCGTTATGCGGGCGTATTCTTTGTTGGCGTCGTTGCGTAGACGTATTGTTGCTGCTCCTGTAGAATAAATGCCATGCAAGCTAAGTTTGAGAAAAATTAGTGTACACCTGTTTAAGCGAAATGATAATACATATGAGAAGTGCAACTCTGTGGGTAGAGATGTCGTCCCTGATATGTCAGATGATGTGAATACTGAGATGTTGTCCTTGCACGGATATGTTAAACGCTGCAACTGACGAATTGCCATGATGCCTTTGTTGGGTGCGATGCGTTGGTTGCAAATTTGACTTTATGCCCGGTGATCGCTAGCCGCATTGCGGATTGAGTGGTTGATTGTCGATGCCTCTTTTTGCCTGCCTGCTTACGATCACGGACTTTGAATTTTGGATTGTTGTCATATCCTCTGCCTCTGCTGCTTCTTTCTGCTTTTGCGAAGAAACTTTTTGCCGTATTTTCTGATTCGGCTATTGCACTTTCTGCTTCTGTTAATATGAAAATACCTGCGCTCAAAGAAAATTTGTGAGTTTGGGGGGGGGGTCGATTCGCATTTGACTTCGCCACCTTGTTCCTTGACATCTGCGTGCACAGCTGCTTGGACTGCAACCCGCATGCAGTTTCCTACCTTGTCCCGATTTGAATATGCAAGGCGTTTGGCCTAAAGTGGGTCTCGATGGAGTTCTTGTATGTGTATTCGTTATTTTGAGCGAATGGAAAGTTTCCTAATGGTGTGACCGGCCGATTTAGGCGCTACGTATCCCAGCGGGAATCAGGTCATGGCGTAGTTCATTACAAGCGAATATTGGGTAAAATTCTAAGGTGGGACCAAGGCCGATAGGGCCGCCTACGTATCCGCCAAGGGAATCAGGTCGAACGTAGTTCCAATGCAAGCAAAAGAAAACATTATTAAAGCTTAAATGCGAGTTTTTCTTTTTATTAATCTGCTAAGCTAACTTGCTCTTTCTTATTCGGGCTCTAGGCGGACCAGAACAAGGGTGCAAATCCAACCAATACGCCTTCTTGCTCTGCATCATAGCTGGCTGGGTCTTCATGCTCTGCTATCAGTACCTCCTTCTTGCGCGGTGCATGCTTGGATAAATGACTTATTCAGGCGGAGCGGGTTCTGGCCATGGAACACCCCTCTTCTTTTGGGGTTCGTTGTACTCATTGGGGGAGGCCTCCTCCACCTGAATGACTCCCTCTTTGATTAACTCCTCTATTTTGTCCTTGAGTGTATAGCAATTTTCGATGTCGTGCCCCTCGACACCGGAGTGGTATGCACAATGTTTGGTTTTATCGTGCCCTCGAGAAGTAGGCCTGGGGGTATTTCTGGGAATTGGCTGGAGTATTCCTGCGCTTTACTCTCATACACTTGGGTTATGGGTTTGGCTAAAGGTGTATAGGTTCTGGTTGGCTTTCTCTCAGCATCTATGCGGGGTTTGAAGATGTTTAGTGAACGGGCTTTTGGCTGTGGCGTATACACGGATGGGTATCGCAAGGGGTTGTCGTATGCATTGCGAAAGTAGGTTTGTGGTGGCCTTTGGTTTGTGTTTGGCTGGAGTATGGTAGGCATGGGTGCATTGTATATTGGCTGAATGGGATATGTAGCAAGAGGGTACTGGTAATAATTTAGAGGACTTTGGTTATTTGCAGTGACGAGTGCTTTAGTGATGTTTCTGAGCCTTCTGATTTCGGCCTGCAGGGCTGCCATTTGCTGCGGTAATTGGGCGAGGTGTTCGATCGGATCTATGCTGTTTTTCTCTTCTGAGACCCCTGCTTTGCCTATAGGAACCAAGACAGGTTCCGACTCGTTCTGCTCAAATGCCCTTGAATCGGTCATATCGCTGGACCGTGTCTTTGATCTTGTGAAATATCGATGCTCTGTCATTGCTTAGTCAAATACAAATCGACCTTTGAGGGAGATGATAAATCCTTTAGACAACATGTAGCAAACTGCGTTAGTGTAAAACACGTGATTTTGAAAAAGTGTAAATAACATTTAGCAAGTATATGTTGCACACAAACTGTCACATTGCAAGCGAGTCCTAATATGCATGGGGACCCTTTTATGCCAGAGGTAGGCCTAAACGTCACATATGCGAGGCTGTGATAGGTTTGTCCAAGTCGTCCAACTGTAATGCTTTTGTTGGAAGTGGCGACCAAATGACGGTGCACTTTTCCCAATTTCAACATGACATGATTAGGTTTGGATTTGTCTATCATTGCCACGCTACACATAATATGCTGGTTGGTCGTTGGGTTGAGAAACTCGTCGACAATTTTGGTGTCTTCCTAATTGTGGTGTCGATGCCAAGGACCGACCCACCTAAGGTAAATGCATGCATGTCATAAAATAAGGGTGGTATAGCTCTATCTTAAGTTTCTAAGATTTGGCTTTTCTAGACGCAAGGTTCCCGAGCGGACAACTCGAGTGAGAAGGCTACGCGGCCACCGGTTAGACCGGACACTCCACGTATATTACCAACTCTCCTAAATTTGGGTTTTGAAGAAAGAAATTTGCTGATGCACCAAGCGCACCTCGCATGCAGTGTGTGATTGTGTGAATTTTCCAGAGTGGAAGAAATATGAGCGGAATGCCAGTTTAAGGAAAGCAGTAAAGCAAATAGCAATCAAAATGAATAAAACAAAATACAGCACGCAAAAATTAAATGCAAAAATAATGTCAATAATAACCCCAGGTCTGTTATGGTTAAGAACTTTAATCCCCAGTGGAGTCGCCATTTCTGTCGCGCCCCTTTTCGGCCGCGACTTTAAAATAGAAAATGCTCCTGCTTAGAAACAGTGTTAGAAAATAAATAATAAATGCTAAATAAAATGTTAAAGGGGGTGCTTAAATATTAAAGGGCTAAAAATGTTAAAGTATTAAAAGTGCTAAAGGTGCTAAAATGCTAAAGTGCAAAAAGAATGTTAAAGTGCTAAAAAGGGTTCGCGGAGTCGCCACCTAATTAATTGGGTGAATTAGGACACCTAAATGTTAATTAGTTTAAAGTAAACATTAACTCCATTTTAATGGTCTGCTAAACTTAATGAGATTTCGGACAAGGGTTCTTTATTAATCTAGAGGGAAGGGGTTAGGCACCCTCTAAGATCCGCTAACTTGCGGTTATCCTGCCAAACCTAGGGTAATTGTTATGTTTAAAAATGCTTGTTTTGCAAATATAAAAGATGCTTCAAAATATTTTATAAAATTTATAAGACTAAGGCCAAAAATGTAAATGATGCAAAAGTTTTTTATGGACTAATTATGTGTGCATGCAAAGGTTATTTATGGGCCGATTATGTGTACTGCTAGCTAAATTAATCTTGCTTAACCTGCGTATGATATTATATAAAAAGTGCTTAAGATGGTTCTTGAGATTTTAGGAGAAAATTTGTTATGAATTTAATAAGAAACAAAATGTTGGTTTTATGATGCAAGTTGAATTATTTAGATTACATTGGTAAAATTTAGACATGCATAACAATCCTAAAAGGCATAAAGTAGAAATGCACTTCTAATTTTAAATTACCTTCCCCCCTTTATGTGTTCAAAGATTAATTATTCTAGACAACCTATTAATTACAAAGTTAAATAATTAGGCAAAAATTTAAACAAATAAGATAAAAGGTGGATATGATCGCGGCTTTCAAGATGTATGGCGACATCATCCTATTTTGTCTTAAGAATTCCTGAAGCGGGAATGCGAATGCGGATGCACATAGACGCGGGTTGCCATTTGAAGTAGCTCGTGATGAGTCTCACCGGGAGACTCTTCATTTTTGCTTCGGTGCATTTCATGTAGCAAAAGAAAGATAAGGATTAGTATGTGCCCAAATTCATTTAACCAAAATAAGCACTTGACACATAGTTTGTATTTAAGCAAACACATACATAAAGACCAAACAGAGGACAATATCAGATGGGGATGCAGCCTGCATGTGGTAAAAAGAAACGAGGATAGGCAGGTATGCAGGCAGCACAAGTCAACTTTTAATATCATGCAAGTCAGTCCATTTCTTTAAACACTAGAAGGAGTAGGCTGGCCCATATATTCCGTTAATCACGGACTGACCCAACAGGCAGCACAGAGGCATATATATGACTATGTGAAGGCAATGAAATTGTATAATATGGGCTGGGCCCAGCAGATATACGCAGGACCCAGATATGAATATTGCAAAGAAAATATGCTCAATTCATGATGAACCCACAAATTCACAAATGCAAATACCAGGGCAGGGGGTATTAGAATTACATGAACATGCTAAATATTCAAATGCAAACTAATACAAGTCCTTTAATTATCCAAGAGCAAACAGAGAACTAATATACGCGAGATTCAATATAATTTTACACTTGGGCTGATGTAGTTCCAATTACTATGAGCATTGACGATTGTCCTAGCCATAACTTATCCTTTAAACAGGCTCAACTGCTAAGAAAAGGGGATATATACATATTGAAGATATACCATTGGTGAAATCAGGTTCTTCTAAAATGTAAGGACCCTGTGCGAGTCGTATATGCGATCAAACTAAGCAGCAAATTCAGAGACCAGACCATTCATGTGAGAATGCATAAACATGGGTTAACAGTCAAGATTCTAACTCCATATATTACACTGGTAGCCTTTACCATTCTAAGTGCAAATAGATATAGCCACAGAAGCAAGAGAAACTTTGTACTTATATGCGCAGACATACTATAATCGTGCCGATCAGATGATTCAGGTTACTATACCAAGACACTGGTCTGGTTACTGAAGAGGGAACAGGTTGCAAATAATACGAGTCGATAACATCGGGAAGCACTGTAAACCATTTCGACCCGCAAAATTCATAAGATTACAACAAACACAGGAAGACAACCAGGTGTTAAAAAGAAGCTGATTTTAGATTTAGTCAGGAATTAACACCAGGTAATCAAACATATAAACTGCACCAAACCAACTGGTTATCCTCAGTCCCTTTGCAAACACATATTTAGGCAACATGATAAGCTTAGTATATTAAACATCAATCCTAACAGATAACTTAGAAAATCAGAATCTTGCTAAGATAAACTAAGACATGCTGAACACTCATATAACAATGTTGACAAATTTATCATGAAGTATATAACAGAAAGCACATAAATTCCCGTAAAGAAACGAAATTTGAAAGGGAGATGAGTTTACCTTCTCCGGACAGCGAACCGAGGCAGCGTATCAAGTCGTCGATCCACTCGACGGGTTTTGGTTTTGCGATGCGAATAAAAGGGGTAAGCTTGTTTGCTGATTTCTTGGCTGATTTTGAAAGAAAGGGGTTTCGAACTTCCTGTTCCTGTGATGCTATGGTCTGGGTGCTGAGCCCCCCTAACTTCCTATGCCTGTCGATTATTGCTATTGGACTGCTCTCCCAACTGAGCTCTCTGCTCTCGATGTTCTCCTCTGAGCTCTCCCTCTAAATGCCTATTGCATGTGCTTTATATAGCCATGGTTTGGGTTCTAATGTTGGTAAGTAATCAAGGTGCGATTTTGGCTAATATTTGGTGTTGATTCGTGCTTGATTCGTGCGATTTAGTACTGATTTTGAAGTAAGATTTGGGTGCTGGTTATGGTAAGAAATCGGCTGGGTGTGCGTGGTGATGCGCGTAATATGCACACACTTTTAAACGCAAGTGCACGTTATCGTATCAAGTAGTATAGTCTTAGATAAGACCGAATATCGTCCTCTAGGATTAGGGTTCAAGTACCAACTATCTATTTTATAGTATCTATTTGGCGAATTAATACTTGATTGGTTGTTTATAACTAAGAATTATTAAAGAGACGTAAATATAAAGGAGTTACTTCAGATGTGATGAGAATAGGGCTTCTATGTATCCTTACTATCCGCTTATGTTACTTGTTAATGCATTACTTATGGTGTTCTTCTTTTGGAGAAAGCGGGTTCTGAAATCGTTTTATACTCCGTTAGGTTATATAAACACTCAACCCCGTATTGTTCCTTACCTAACTTTCACGATAAGGGTAACTCTATGGGAGGATTAAGCACAAAAACCTAGTTGATCACGCGCTGATGCGCAAAATTAGGGTTGTTAAGCCTCATCAACGCTACAAATCTAATTGAGGTATTTTCATCCCCAATTCAAGACCGTCACCCAACTTACAAGATATTCACAATCCTCCTTTTGAATCGATTAGAAATCATATAGTGATAACTAGTTGTCAATTAGCTACCAAGAATTCAACTCAATTATTGGATAGATCTCTCAATAAGAATAATAACCATAAGCATGCATTACTTTATAACATAAGGTTCAAGAATTCAACATAGAAAGCCTATAAGAGAATTAGTTCCTAGCCATGAATATGACAAGAACTAATTCAAAGTTCATCATGCAAAAGCGAAATAAATAAAGGAAAGGAAAAAGCAATTACTAAGCTAATGGTATCCAAACTCTAAGTCAAGAATCTTGAGTTGTGCAAGCGAGGAACCCCAAACCGCCTAGGGTTCTCCTTATATAGTTTTAAACGCCTCCCTTCTTTTCCTTCGGGCTGGCCCAAATATCCGTCAAAAGACCTAATTTTCGCGTCGGCGCGCGCCTGCTGTCGGCCAGCGCGCGCTAAAGTTCTGCAATACGGGTGTTTTGGCGCGCGGCCGATATCTGGCATGCGAGCGCGCGGCAACTGCGGCTTTCGGATGTTTGGCGCGCGGCTTTTTCAGTCTCGAGGCGCCCGCTGGATCTTCTGCAGCTTCTCGAATAATAGCGCGCGCCTTCTACAGTGCGAGGCCATGCGCAGTCTGATTTCACCTCGTTTGCCACTTTCTCCGTTTTCACTCTAGTACCTCTCTTTCCCTCTTTTCGCTCCTTTTCCGCCATTTGGCCACTTTAGCCACTTTGACTCAAAAGAAAGAAAATCTATCCTAATACGACACTTTGTATGTACAAAAGCGGGACAAAAGACTAACTAGATCGACTCAAAGGTGTATATAAAATACAGATCAAATACCCAAACTTAACCTTGGCTCGCCCACGAGCAAAGAGCGAAAGAAAGCAAGTAAAAGACTCAAAGAATGCCAGAATAACGGACTCACCGCCATTGATCACTTTTCTTTGCATAGATGTTAACTAGAAAAACATGAAGGTTAGCGAGAATAATATGCAGGAACATATAGCATGAAATTTTAAGACACTAAACACGTGAAGCTAAATATTTCGCAAACTCATATTCATCATGCTTAATGGAAGTCAATATACTAAATAATGCATATAAATTCAAGAATTACTATGCACTCCTTACTTGCTATACTCCACTAATTCTGAATATGCATAAACCAGATCTGAAGGACTTTGAGTGTTGTAATGTAGGCTTAGGTCGGGGTTGATAAAGTTGGGCATTTAGGCTCATTTTTATGTAACATACGCTCTTTTGCTTTTCATTTTTTCCCTTTTTCTTTTGATTCTTCCTTCACTTCAATTCTATCCTTCCTCTTTTGTTTTGGGAGAGTGAAGTGTATTATACTATAACGACCCCAAACTTAGGCTTTTGCCTCTTTCTTATTACTTTTCCATTGGGGTGCATCAAACTTGTTCACTCTTTTTGTTTCTTCTTTTTAACACAATGTACTCCACTTTTCATATTTTTACTTATGGCACAATTTATGGGAATATAGGGTGTCAAAGAAAAGTTTCAATTTTTGGCTCAATGGGTGACTAGGGATATATTTTTAAAATACGGGATAGAAAAGAGGTAAGAATTGGCTATCAAAGAAATGCAGTCATCTCCCTAGCATGCATATCCTAATTATTTCGCCTCAAATAGCAAATAATCGTACACATAGGTTTTCAATCATTTAGTATGCACAATTCAAGCATGAAACTCCAAATAGACAGATTTTGTGAGTTTTTGGCATATCTAACCTAGGTGTTTAAATAGTTGCTACAATTAGTTACATTATTTTACCTTACTTCACTAGGTGTTTCTAGCAACTACAAGATACATGATCTTTGTGACAATTATGACTCAAAAACGAAAAAAAATTGTGGTGACTCAAAATAAACAAAAACAATCAAAAAGAAGACTCGAATAAAACATAAAAATGAAACACATAAAAAAAACACCCCCAAACTTAAATTACACATTGTCCCCAATGTGTAGACTCAAAGGAAAAACTAAAAGACAAAAAGACTTACAGTTTTTGGCTAAAAATCGCGGTGGTGGCGGTGGGTAGTGCTTCTAATTTCGTGAGGAGGAGAGCCCTTGGTGTTTGATTTGGCGGTAGGGCTTTTGGATCAAAGTATTTTCCAATTCTCTCAGAATCGACACCGCGGCGCTTAAACTTCGCCTCTTGGATCTTTGTGCGCGCGCCAAACTCCTGCGCTCATCGGATTTCATGCGCGCGCATTCTGAGGTGCGCGCGCCTATCTTGGCACATTTTTTCGATTTCTGCGCTGCTCTGGGCGCGCGGCTCTTAAACTTCAGACCTTTTCGGATATTTCGCCGCGTCGCCAAGCCTCGCTACTGCGCTTACTCGCTTTTTCTTGATTTATTTCCTGTACACTGTCAATCACATCACAAAACACAAGACTCGACCGTGAGACGTTGCGAGACAAAAATAAAATAAACTTAAAGAGAAATTAAAATAACATAATTGAAAACGTTGGGTTGCCTCAACAATGTTTATCTTTAACGTCTTTTAGCGGACGCAAGTTCCTTAGACTTACTAGCCTCAGGGTGGATTAAGTCCCCAACTAATCCATTTCGCCACATTTGGCGTTTCCTTTTCTCCTTTTCTTTTTAGCATTATCGGTAGTAGGGAGTTCCGGAACAATTACCTCATTTAGTGTCATCTCAGCAAACCATGCTTGCTTTCTTGGGCTCATCACTCTTTGGTTGCATTGCAATGGTTCGCATGGGGTTTGGTGGTGTTGATTGCAAAACACCACTTACGTTCTTGGCTCAATGACGTGTTTAAAGACTTTAAACACCATCTCTTCGTTCTCCACTCTTAGCGTTAGCTCTCCTCTTTCAACGTCAATCAAGTTCTACGTTGCTGGGAATGGCCTCCCAATATGATCGGGATTTCTGCATCTTCTTCCATATCCGAATGAGAAATCTGCGGGAAAGAAAAATTTTCCTACGCCAATCACATCCTCGATCTTCCTCGTGGATGAACCACCGTCTCTGTCGGCTAGTTGCGGACTCACGGTGGTGGGTTTCGCTTCTCCTAACTCCAATCTTTTGAAACCGATAGTGGCATCAAATTTATACTCGCCCTAAATCACACAAGGCTCATTGCAAGTCACCCCGCCTTGCTGTGCATGGTAGTGTAAAGCTTCCAGGTCCTTTAGCTTTGGTGGCAATTTCTTTTGTAAGATAGCACTACACTCTTACATTAGTGCTACTATCTCATATTCGGCCGCTTTCCTCTTTTTCCCAAGATTTCTTTCATGAACTTGAAATAAGATGGCATCTGCTCCAAAGCCTCTATAAACGGTATGTTGATGTGCAACTTCACGAATACCTCGAATTTGGAAAATTGTTTATCGACCTTCCTTTGTAATCTCTGGGAAAGGAATCTTTTACGTATACTCTTCTCCTGAGTTTTCTATCATTGGGCTAGGTTCACCACCTTATCTTTTCTAACTCGCTTCCTCAACTATTATTGGTATTGTTGCTCAATTGTTTTCCAACTTCTCAACCGCTGTTGCCTTACATTGCTCCTGATTTACCTCGGTATTGCTTGGCAATGTCCCGTGGCTTTGATGTTTGCACTGCTTTGCTAGCTGTCTACTGTGTTTCCAAGTTTACGAGCGAGGATCTAGATTCGTTATAAAGCTGCGTGCAGGCGTTGGCAAGTCTTTGTCATGCATTGCTTTAAGCTCATCTGGTTTTTCTTGACTGGTGCATTGGTATTGGTGGAGGGCTTGAGTGAAGAACATTGATTCGAGTGCTGCGGTTACGCATCGCCCCTATCACGATCTCTGCCCACGATATTGGTTCTGTTGGCCACAGTGCGATTTTCTTGGCCACAGTGCGATTTTCTTGTACGATCTTCTTTCCACGAAGTTTGGGTGATTCCTCCACCGATTATAAGTGTTTGAGTAGGGGTTGTTCTGTTGCCTCTGGTAGTTACCTCTTTGACACTGCTGCTCCATTGGGATGTTGTTGGGATCCATTGAAGGACACCTATCAAATGTATGTGGGCGCATATCTCACGATTTTGGCGGTTGCACGGCATTCATCGACACGGTATGTTCTTTGCAATTGTTTATTAGAAGAGCCAACTTGTGCGTTCAAAGCGGAATAGCATCTACTTCATGGACCCCAGTTCTTCTCCCACGGTTGCCTCTCTTGATGACATGGTTGTTAGTGGCCATATCTTCTAATAACTCGTGGCGTCGTGGGCTGTTTTCCTCGTGAATGCTCCACGCGTTTGCATCTATGATGGTTACGGTTGTCTTGCTCAGCCCGTTGTAGAAAATATGAACCAAGTTCCACAACTCAATGCAATGGTGTGGACACTTCCTCTGTAGATCCTTGAATCTCTCCCATGCTTCATATAAGGACTCTCCATCGACGATAGAAGTTGTTCAACTCCCTCTTAATTTTCTTTGCTTTACGGTGGAAAGAACTTGGCTAGGAATTTATGTGCCAGCTCGTGCCATGTAAATATCGAATCAGCTGGCAGGGAAGTCAACCATACTTTTGCTTTATCCCTGAGTGAGAAGGGAAAGAGCCTCAATCTGACGGCATCATCAGAAACGCCGTTATATCTGAAATTGTCACATAGATCCAAGAAATTTTATATGTGCATATGTGATCCTCGATGGCGATCCTCGAATCGCAGCATGTCTTCACCATGCTCAGAATCGCTGGTTTTATCTCGAAATTGTTGGCTCCTATTGTAGGGAGCCTAATGCAAGTCTGTGCTCCATTCACTCTTGGTAGCACATAATCTCCCAGACTTCTTTCTGGCTGGATTCGAACTCTATCCTCCATATCTATTGGCACTTGCTGAGGATCTCCTGGGTTAAGTTGATTTTCACCTAACCCTTCTCTCATCCTGTTATTGTTGGGAGCACCGTCCATTTCTATCAACGTTGCAATTCGCTGATTCTTTCTGTTCTGTTTGCAGGCTTTCTCAATTTCCGGATTGAAGGGAACAAGAGTGTCAGCTCCTCTTCTCCTTCGCATAAACTGATATCCTGAGAAAGATCAAAAACAAACAAAGAATCACGGCACCCTGATTTTCGTAGAAACTAAAAAAAATAAAAAAATAAAAAATTAAATCCAAATTAGAAATTAAAAATAGATAATTTGATATTGAACTATTGCCTAATCCCCGGCAACGGCGCCAAAAACTTGATGCGCGTAATATGCACACACTTTTAAACGCAAGTGCACGTTATCGTATCAAGTAGTATAGTCTTAGATAAGACCGAATATCGTCCTCTAGGATTAGGGTTCAAGTACCAACTATCTATTTTATAGTATCTATTTGGCGAATTAATACTTGATTGGTTGTTTATAACTAAGAATTATTAAAGAGACGTAAATATAAAGGAGTTACTTCAGATGTGATGAGAATAGGGCTTCTATGTATCCTTACTATCCGCTTATGTTACTTGTTAATGCATTACTTATGGTGTTCTTCTTTTGGAGAAAGCAGGTTTACGAAATCGTTTTATACTCCGTTAAGTTATATAAACACTCAACCCAGTATTGTTCCTTACCTAACTTTTGATAAGGGTAACTCTATAGGAGGATTAAGCACAAAACCTAGTTGGCCGTCACGCACAATGCGCAAAATTAGGGTTGTTAAGCCTCATCAACGCTTACAAATCTAATTGAGGTATTTTCATCCCCAATTCAAGACCGTCTACCCAACTTACAAGATATTCACAATCCTCCTTTTAATCGATTAGAAATCATATATTGATAACTAGTTTTCAATTAGCTACCAAGAATTCAACTCAATTATTGGATAGATCTCTCAATAAGAATAATAACCATAAGCATGCATTACTTTATAACATAAGGTTCAAGAATTAAACATAGAAAGCCTTATAAGAGAATTGGTTCTAGCCATGAATATGACAAGAACTAATTCAAAGTTCATCATGCAAAAACTGAAATAAATAAAGGAAAGGAAAAAGAAATTACTAAGCTAATGGTATCCAAACTCCAAGTCAAGAATCTTGAGTTGTCCAAGAAAGGGGAACCCCCAAAAACTGCCTAGGGTTCTCCTTATATAGTTTTAAAACGCCTCCATTCTTTTCCTTCCAGGCCTGGCCCAAAAATCCGTCAAAAGACCTAATTTTTCCGCGTCGGCGCCCGCCTGCTGTCGGCGCGCGGCTAAAGTTCTGCAATACCGGGTGTTTTGGCGCCGCGGCCGATGTCTGGCATGCGGCGCTGCGCTGCAACTCTGTGGCTTCTCGGATGTTTAGCGCCGCGCGGCTTTCTAGTCTCTGAGCGCGCGCTGGATCTTCTGCAGCTTCTGAATAATAGCGCGCGCCTAGCTTCATTGCGAGGGCGCGTGGCGCAGTCTGAATTTCACCTCGTTTGCCACTTTCTCCGTTTCGGCTCTAGTACTCCTCTTTTCCCTCTTTTCGCTCCTTTTCCGCCATTTGGCCACTTTAGCCACTTTGACTCAAAAGAAAGAAAATCTATCCTAATACGACACTTTGTATGTACAAAACGGGACAAAAGACTAACTAGACTGACTCAAAAGGTGTATATAAAATACACCGATCACGTGGGTAAAGGGAAACCCCGGATTCTCCGGCGAGAATCCAGGCTGGGGCGACGGGGGATGCGAGGGAGAGGTGCGGCGATCGTTGTTTTTTTTTAGGCTTAGGTTTCGTTAGGTTTTAGCGTGAGGGAGAAGGGCTGCTGGGTCTTTTCTTTTTGATTTGTGGATTATGGACGAGAAGGGAAAAGGGCTGAGGGAAATAAGGCTGGGCGTGGGCTTCTGGGTAGAAGGGAGCGTTGGGCTTGCGGGTCGCGTGGGTAATTGGGCTGGGTAGTGGGCTAGGTGGGTTTATGAAATTAAGGTGTGGGCTGGACTAATTAATTAGGGTATTAGTTTTAAGAGTTAATTTTAGGTATTTAATTAGTTAATTAGTGGTAAATTAATAAATTGTGATTAAATTATCTAGGTGCTTTATTAATCTAATTGTTATAATAATAAATGCGGGCGTGCTATTTAATTAGTGCTTAATTTTTAAGATGCGATGCCGTTATTAAAACTTATTTATTATGCGTATTTTATTATTATTTAAGCTAAGATTAAATTATCTTAATGTGACTTTAGGCGCTACAATAATTATGAAATTGATTTGCGTATAAATGAATGCGACTATGCTATTTAACACGACGTCATTGTCAAATTATTCATTTTATGTATTTATTTATTTTATTATCATTTAAGAACTATGACAGGACTTAAAATTAATCAATGCGGCGCGAGACTCTAAGTGCTTAATATTCTACGTAAAATGCGGTGTTATTATTAAATTGCTTATTTATGCCTGTATTAATGTTTTATCGCTGTATTTTATTATTTAAAAAATTATTTGAAAAATTAGTGTAATTTCGTAGTTAATGACTGGGCGGGAGGGTCAAAATTGGGTGTCAACAATATCCTACAAGTCTGTAGCACTTTTCTCTTACATGTCCTTGTTTGTTACAGTAATCACAATGCATCAACTTATAACGAATTTCTCTATTATGTCCTTTCATTTGACAATGATCACAGAACATGTATGATTTTTTCCGTTTGTTCTGGTTACTAGCAGGTCTGCCCAACAGTGCTATGGGATCAGTAGACTCAGCTGCAATGTACCTTCCTGACATTAACTTCTGGATTTCATCTTGTGCAATCATGGCATAAGTGATCGGTGTATTTTATATACACCTTTGAGTCGTTTTTTAGTTAGTTTTTTGCCTCTTTTTGTATAAATATGTGTCGTGTTAGGATATATTTTCTTTCTTTTGAGTCACAGTGGTTTAAAGTGGCACATTGGTGAAAATGAGCGAAAAGAAAGCGACAGAGGTTCCAGCTCAAAAGGCGAAAAATTGACAACCGGGCGAAAGCAGGCGACAGTGGCGCGGACCATCAGCGGCGAGCCACGGCGCCCAAGAAGCAGACCAGCCGCAGAAGTTTCGGTGCCACGGCGCGGTTCTGCGATGGCGTGGCGCGGGAAATTTGACAAATCCGAATAGGACTGGGCCAAGACCAAAGAGGAAAAGGTTTTACACGTTTTGGGAATATAAATAGGGCCTTTTAAGTCAGTTTTGGGGGTTCCACACCTTACCATTCATCACAACATTAGATCAAGATTGGAGACTTATTTTGGAGTAATTTCTTATTCTTTACTTTATTTCTTTCTAGTATATGTTGAATACTATTTTAGTTCTTGGCATGTCTATGGCTAGGAACTAACTTAATTTAGGGATTTTCATGTCGAATCGCTTGAACCTCGTTTTATGAATTAATGCAAGATTTTGGTTTCTTCTTATTATTGTTGAGATTTATTCAATAATTGTTTTGATTACTTGGTGATTAATTGATCACTAATTATCATCACTTATATGATTTCTAATCGAAATCCGAAAGGGGGGATTGTGAATATGCTATAGTTGAATAAATATAGGTTAAAATCGTGGACAAAAGTACCCCGATACTTGTGTAGTTTATTAGGTTATGACTCTTAATCCTCCTTTGTGGTAAATCTTGTCATCGAAAGATAGAAGGGTTCTACATTGGGGTTGAGTGTTTATATTACCTTAACAAGAGTATAAAACGGCTTAGTTAACCTGCTATCTTAACATAGAAGAAGAACCTTAATTATTTGCATTAACGAGTAAAGCGAGCGGATAGTCGATGAGATTTGGAAGCCCTATTTCCCCCATATCTGAAGTAAAGTAAAGTAATTTAGTTAGCGTCTACAATCATAGCTATAAACAAACCATCAAATTATCGGTCACCAAATAGATACTACAGAATAGAGGTTGGTAATTGGACATTAATCCCTGAGGACGATAACTCGGTCTTCTAGACTATATTACTTGTCATGATACGTGCACTTACGTTTAGCGTGTGTATAAATCGCACATCAATAAGCTTAATTCAAACTAGGTGTGGTGACATTAAGAGAATATGGCTCCTAGCCTGATTGTAACCATCATTCAATCCCATAAGAAATTCTAACAATCTTTGATTTGTTAAGTGTTCTTATATGCTATGGGAATGTTACAGTCACAGGTAGGTGGAGGTATTATGGAATCAATCGCATCCCATAAGTCTTTCATTCTAGAATAATAGCTAGAGACGGGTGAAACACCTTAATGTAACATAACAAGTTCCTTTTTAAGTTGATATACCCTAGACATATTGATTTATCAAACCTTTCCTTTAAGTCCTTTCACACTGCACTTGCTGTGGATCTGTATAAAATACCACTGAGCAAGTTTTTATTTACATTCCTCATTATCCACGATATCACCATCACATTACACCTATCCCACTGGTTTACTTGAATAACACCATATGTCTCTCATTTAACTGTTCCATCTATCAATCCAATTTTATTTTTCGTCAAAAGAGCTAATCTCATCGCTCTACTCCACAAAGTATAATTTTCCATTCCTACTAGTTGTATGTCCACCTGTACTGCTCCAGGAGTATCTGAAGAACTCAAGTACAGTGGATGATTATGATCGACTATGTTCGAATTTAAAATCGAATCGTTCGAACCTTCACCAATAGCAATTGTAGTAACTGAAGGTGTGTTCTACATAATAGAAGTGTAGAATTGAATGATTAGATGTAGAATTTCAACTTACAAACAGATATGTGATCATAATTGTTGAATCGAAAAAAAATGATGAATCGAAGCCAACTCGTCTGATGAATCCCTCGATTTCAGTTCAGAAATCTCTCGATTCACCTTGCCCGTGCTTTGATATCATGTTAATATACTAGATATGAACTAGATCTAGCTTGCATGTGCAAACTAGTCGTAACAGTGATAGTGAAGATGTGAAGAAGAAGGTCGCGTGAGAGAGAGAAAGTTGCGAAAGCTTTTCAATATTATTTTTGAATACCCCAAATATCATTGATGTGTCTCTGTTTATACAATATAGAAAACTCTAAGGGACTAATCAGAACAATAAAAATATCTAGAAGATTAAGGAAAATATCTAATATCAATAATCAACTTCTTAACAACTAACCACCTTCTAATAAATGTAATTTTTCTGTTTCAACACTTACGTCCTTGCACATTTTCTTCTCATATTATTAGTATTATTTTTTCCTTTTAATGTTTGGGTGAGGCGAGACAGTAGTGTCTTGTCAAATTAGGGTGAGTTAATCCATATTACTCCCTCCCCTTCAATTTATATGAAATTGTTTAACCAGACACAAAGTTTAAAATGAAAGAAAAAAATTATTATTCTAAATAAGTCATGGATATTTTGTGTGACTAGAAATTTCTTTTTAAAGGTGGGATGAGAAGTTTAAAATTTAATTATATATTAAATATAAAAAAATGTTTTTTTTTCAAAACTAACTAAAGAAATATCTTATATAAATTAGGATGAAAGAAGCAATGATTAAAATTTGTGTACGAAAAGCATTTCTCTATTTTATTTATTTCTTTATCTTAGGTTGAATTCTCTATCATCAATGGGAAGTAAAGGAACAGTGAGTTAATGAAAGGGCGAGAAGGCAAAGTTGAACTTTTAAACTCTATATTTATATGCAAATCACAAGTGACAACACATGAATATCTTTCTGTATCTTCTAAAGGGCATATGTGACTACACATTTCATTGCTCCAAAAAGTGGAATCTCTCACCCCAGGAGCCTACATTCGATCTGACAGGTCTGTGAAGAATGTAAATCATGATTATTCAATTGATTTCAAAATTTAGATCAGTACCACATTGCGCACAAGAGACCTCCTTTATTTCAAGAAGAAACTCTCATACTGCCGTTGACGGAATTCGATCATTGGTCATTACTCTAAATATTCCCTTGAAATCAATTGAACTGTCCAAACTGACTACACATTTCATGGGTTATGAGTTGTGAGTGGCAAATGACTTTTCCTAATAGAGAAAATATAATTAACTTATCTTCCTTTTAATTCAAATTCAGAGTAGTTGTTAAATAACAAAAATTTCTTTGTTTATAACCATTTAAAGGGTAATTTGGAAATTGCCAACCAGACATTTTAGTCATCGACCTTTACTTCCTCAGTTGGAACTTGGACGTTGACTTGTTTGGTTCAATTTTGTTTCCTTCCTACTTAATAACTAAGAGGGGTGACATTTTACGCGGTTACATTTAGGGTGTGTTTGGTTCGTTCAGGATAAGCAATGATCAAAGATCGAATTCCTTCAGCGGTAGTGTGGGGTTTTTTTTCTTGAAATAAAGGAGGACTCCTTGTGCGCAGCGTGATACTGATCTAACTTTTGAAATCAATTGAGTCACCATGATTTATATCCTTCACAGATCTGTCAGACCGGGTGTGGGGCTCCTGGGGTGAGAGATTCAACCTTTTGGAGCAATAAAATTCGGAATGGAAAGGAATTACCCTGATTGTTCCTACATGTTTGGGTCTGTTTCAGAAACGAAATGGAAATGGGGTTCGGGGTCCAGGGAGGTCCGGATAATGAATTGGGGAAAGGGAATGGAAATACCTAGGGGTTCGGATGAACCCCTCAACTTTACCTAGATCCGCCAGAGGGTTGTCACTTGATAGAAATCGTGTATATTTGTGAATATTTAGGTTACTTACCATATTTTGTAGAATTCTTGTACAAGTGTAATTAGGAGATTAGTATTATAGTAGGAATATGATTTTTCATATTTAGAGATTGTATATTGTATATACAGATCTTTTCATTAATAAAAATAATGAATGAATTATTCTCTCATATGGTATCAAGAAGTCTAGGGCAAAATTTTCTTCTCCCAACTACACTTCTGCTGCCTAGCACCCTCAGAATCCGCGATTCCGACACATTTTTCTTCTAAATTTTTTCCTATCTTCCCAAATTCTCTTCCTAATTCTCCTCTTATTCTTTCATTATGTTTACCTCAAAGAACACGTTTCATCATGCCCTTACCGTCTCCATGATCAAGAACCACATCCCTATCGTTCTTGAGATGGAAAACGTCCAATACGCGATGTGGGCAGAATTATTTGAAGTTCACGCACGCTCGCATCAAGTCCTTCACAACATCATCCCTGTTGATACATGCAAGGAGAATCTTCCTACCACCAATGATGACCCTGTGTTATGGATGACTCTTGATGCAACCGTACTCCAGTGGATATATTCCACTATATCTACGGACCTTTTGCATACGATTATTGAAACCGACGTCACGATGATAGACATTTGGAATAGGGTGTATGATATATTCCAATATAACAAAAAAATTTGTGTCGTTACTCTTGAGCAAGAATTCTCCCATGTCACTATTGAGAATTTTTCGAATGTCTCAGCTTATTGTAAAAGGCTGAAGGAATTGGTGGATCAACTCAAGAACGTTGGTGCGCCCGTCAAGAATGATCGTCTTGTTCTTCAGATGGATGGTTGTCGGTCTATCCGAGGCCTATAATAGTGTTGGGACTCTTCTTCCTCAAAGCAACCCTCTTCCTCCGTTGTAACGCCCCGAACCCGGGCCCGTTACTGGTGCCTTACCCCGGGCACCCTAGTGATACAACATCAGAGAAAACCAGCGGAAAATAAAACATGAATCATGAAACAAGAGATATAATAAATAAATAGGCCAACCAAAACAGTTGCCTTCAGTATATACATAAAACCCGAACAGTTTAATCCTTTTACAACCCTGCCCACAACAGTTCTACAGACCTCTAAGATTTACAACAACTATGACGGGACAGGGCCCCGCCATACCCCTGAATGTACAAGAACCTACGACTCAGGGAACACATACCAAAAGATGAGCCTCGGAGAAAGCGGAGCTTCCCGACGCCGAATGTGATCCTATAAGCGGGGATCGGCGATCGATGTACCTTTACTGCGGCATGAGCGGCCACGAGAGGTCGATGCAACAGTACAGTATGTGAAATCGTAAAACAACGTAAATGAAATCATAATAGTCTATATAAAGCGGGAGACATGTATGATAACCAAACTACGATTCACAACATAAAAGCGATCATGTCAAGTCGGGACTCACGCCAAAGTCATCCTCATGCGTGGAACTCCTTCCTCGCTTGGCGATCTAGGTATAAATCATGTGATACGTATAACAGTCTCGGCCCATCTTATGGACCCAATATAAGCGTGTGGAATACATTCCGGATGAACCGGTAGTCAAGTGAAATACATTCGGATGAGCCGGTAGTCAAGTGAGATACATTCGGGTGAGCCGTAATCAAGTGAAATACATTCCGGATGAGCCGGTAATCAAGTGAGATACATTCGGATGAGCCGGTAATCAAGTGAAATACATTCCGGATGAGCGGTACTCAAGTGAGATACATTCCGGATGAACCGTGTCAAGTGAAATACATTTCGGATGAACCGGTGTCAGTGAACACGATGCTTGCACAACAAGGCTATCACACGTAACATGGTCAAGTTTCATAACAACAAGCATAAGCAAGTTACACACAACTCAAGGTACTTTCATTTTATGTCAAAGTCGGGTTTTAACCTAAAGTACTACATACGTTAAGTCCTTTTAAAAGAGATACATTCCTTTATAAAAGTCACCCGATACGTAGTATAAAACTAGAGTGATTCACATTATTAAGTAAACGAACACTTTCTTTTAAACTCAAGTACCAACATTCTTTTCCTAAAGTTCGGTTTGCGTAATTACAAATGCTCAAGTTTCTCATTTTTAGAAAAGGTTTCGTAGTTCGTAGTTTTAATCCTTTAAAACATAATTCTCCTTTAAACGTTTTGAGAAACATATGTCTTATATGTGAGTAGGTTATTCTTGTTTATAATCAATCTTATTAAGCGACCATGATCTAGGAAATGTAATATCATTTTGTCTCATCTTAAGCTTATGCGGATGGAGGTTTCTCTTGGTTTTAATACTTCTTTAGTCAATACATTTTCTGTTATTAACGCTGCGATGGTTTGTCGATCGCGTTCGATTTCGAAATCAAAAACATTCTTAAGCCGTTATACCTAACTTCCCATAAAGCTAGTATAACTCTTAAGCTTTCAAAACCAGTAATACTCATTCTTTCAAAAGCGATTCATAAATCTTTTGAAATACTTCAAGTTCTTTATTAACACATATCAAGCCGTTATTATTCAAATCGATTTACCTTTTAAAAACCACAAAGTATTTGCTTATCCACATAAAGCTATTATAACCGACTTCCCATAAAGCCGTTATAACACTTTATGTTTTAAACCAATCAAATACATTTAGCACGTATGCGTCTACCGTACTACATAGTTCACACATATCATGCTAGAAGAGATAGGAAGAGGTTCACATACCTCGCGACGATTATCGACAATAAGCAAAAAGCTCCAAGTACTACAACCTTGCTAGCCCTTTCCACTCCTCGAGTAGAATACGCTACTCTTAGTACTTTCACCTATAAAGGCCACAAACGTCTATTTAAATCTTAAACACAAGTTCCCATCTTTCTACAGAAAATTCGGCACCTCCCCATGACAGCGTATATCTACTTATCTATTGAGGACGGATACCTAGCCAACCAGGTGGTGTTTTATACGTCTATCCGGGATTGTACAATTTGTACTACACAACAAGCTACACAAGTCTACTATAATACGATCTATGTAGTTCTGATTCGATTCTTTCTTTAAATTCAGCTTAAGTCAAAAGACATTGCGCAAGATTAAACTTAATTCTATATATAGTATACTTCAACTATATAATACAACAACATGTAATTTCCAATTACAAAAGGGGACAAGATTATTTACCTCGATAAGCCCAAAATTATCCGAGATAAAAGTCGATCTGAGCAAGGTTTAGCTCCTACTCAGTGCGCTCCAAACAACCTTAGAAGTTCTAACCAACTTCTACTTAAATACTTCAACCAACTATGAAGATTTCCTTAGAGTTTTGGTTTGAGACTTAAAGGACAAAGGTAGTATTTAGGGCTCTACGTATAGAGGTAACTTTGGAATACTACAAGATATGAGGCCAAGGTATTTTGGGCATTATAACAATACTTGGAGAGTATTTCAATACCACGAGGGGGTACCTGAAAACACTCCAAGATGGGGGTTCTCGGCGAAGGGCCTTGACAAGGAGAGGGAACTCTCGGCCACTAGGCCACCGAAGGGGAGGGGAGGCTTGGGGCGAGAGCAACAAGAGGAGAGGGAAGGATTGCAAGACTTAGAACACATTTGGATGATGAAGTCTTCAACAAAGGGAGGGTATTTATAGGAAGCCAGGGCCAACCAATGGACAAGATCAAGCCATGTGCAAGGCAAGTGTAAGGCCTTGATCAAGCCAAGTGCACCCTAACCCCTACTCCACAAAACATGGCACAAAACAATGCACAAAACAAGGCCAAAACAAGGCACCGATAAGGCACAAAACGCGAGCCAATCGGCCATCAACTGCTCACTGAGGTGACAAGTGTCACCCTCTCGTTGTCCAAATGTTTCGTCTCTCGGAAAAATCCGCAAAAATAGTAAATGACATAGCCGAATTTTCCCAACGTAAGTCGTGGAAACGTTTCGCCAGTAAAACGACTCAAATCGGCACTTGTGCCCAAAATTCGGTCTAGCCAATTCTTAAGGCAAAATTTAATACGTGCGCCTCACGCGTACATACTGAAATACGGTATAACATTCTCCTTCCTTAGAAACATTCGTCCCGAATGTTCCTTCTCAAGCGGATAAAGATGAAGTTCTTCTAACAAGTTTCCACCGCCACACACGGCCACAAACATAACACACGTTCTCTTCCTTCCTTACTCGTCGCCCTCCTCGATCACTTGAACTCTTCTAGTATACTCACCATACTCCATCATCGCTTAGTTTCCAAAACTTTGGAGTCACCACCTCCAAACTTGGTCATCTACTAGCCTCAATCTTCCTTAAGGCCATTCCCGCCTTCACGACCGCTCGGTCGAACATATCCACGAACTCATACGATGGTTACCAAAACTTGGGCCTAGCTCCTCGTGACCCTACCACCGCGGGACCACCCGAGCTGACCCCACCTCGAACAGTCGGGTTGGCCCGCAACACGGCCCCAACCCGACCCATCGTCGCGCCAACTCTTGCTCCTCGACACGGAACAATCTTGCTAAATCACATCATGGAAGATACCACTTTCATTTACCCAACCTGAGGACTTATCACACAATACTTTCTAGGCATAAAATGCACTCACAAGGATCACTCGCAAAAATCTTGTACCCAAGACGGCTTACATCTAAGGTCTCAATCAGTAATATTCTAAGGTTCATCATTCCTCACCCCTGTGCTTACCCTTTTTCCCAAAACCGTTCCTAAATCACATTTTAGCACAAAGCTATCCGAACATAACACCTAACACATTAACATAACATCAAAACATACAAGCCTCTAGAGGTTTAAGGATATACAAGCTACCGCTCACTCTAATCGTAAGTCCGCCAGGCGCATAATCGCAGGCGATGAACTCGCCATCGATCCGCAGTCGCGCTGCCGCCGCATTACCTCTCCTATAAGCCTGATCCTTCGTCACATGGCTCGACGGCCGCAGTGGCAAGCACCGATAAAAGACGACATTCCCGGATGATGTTTGCCACATCGCACACCGGGAGGACGTGAATCCGCTGGCTAGAACCCATGTATATTCGCAACGAAGCCACGGAGCTCGACCGCCTCGAATACCTGAACGCCCCGACGATCATGGGGACCACTCTGCATCGGGCGGAGGTACATAACTAGCTCGCCGAGGCGGTCCGCCTTGAAAGTTACCAAAGGACCTGCCGCCCGCCTTTCTTCGCCGATCTCGGCCATTCCGTCGATCTTCCGCGTGCCTCACATCCTAGTGCATGAGCTGCGACGGGCAATGTCCATGCCTACCGGCGGCTACACCCGAACAAGCTCGCTAAGTACTCATCCAGCCCGGTGACGTAGCGGTGTACTCGCCCTCCATATCGCCATTACAGCTGGGACATACCGAAGCTAATGAGTCGAACTCCACATTGTACTTCTCTAACCGCCCGCCCGCCCCGCCAACGTCAAAAATCTGCCCGAGCCTCTCATCTCGTGGGGGCAAGAAATGTGCAAGAAAAGCCTCGAGAACTCGTCCCATACGGCCGAAGTGCATGCTCTTCCCGACAACTCACGACCAAACCAGCCAATCGCAGATCACGCGGTGATGCGAACCCAATACCACCGACTCGCCTGCGAGACTCGATCACTCATGATCCAGTAGTCGGATAAACTCCCGAGGGTCGCCCCTCTCGATCCATAGAACATCGGCGCTACAACTCGTAAAGTCACGTAGCCTCAAACCGCTCGCCGGGGTGAACTACGGGTGCTACCTGGAATCGCCAGATTCACCTATCTCATATTCGCCACGACTCGCCAGAATCGCCATCTCTCGTACTTATCTCATCGGCCGTGCCGCGGACCGGAGGCTCGTGCTTCAGAGTCTCGCAGCCCATCGCCGCGGCTCTAAACTCGCTGCCGGGCGGCGTCGCGAAACCCGCCGTTAGCACTGCTCGTCTCGATCGGCTCGCGCTCGCATTCTCTCAGATCTCGCTAAGCCTCGATCGCTTTGCCCATCTGGGCTCGTTTTACGCGGAGGCATAATCGTAAAGGAAAGGAATACGTCGGAGGGTCCGATTTATCACACGGCTAAGGCACGATCTCGGAATGAGAAGAATGGAAACCAATCCTAAATGTCCTATAGCCTCACGATTATAGATGTGGTGCACAAGACACCGATAATCAAGACTTACTAGACACGGTCAGACACTTTCCGAGGACTAATCGCTCGATACCACTTTGTAACGCCCAACGGGCCCGCATCGTGCCTTACCCCGGCACCCTAGTGATACAACATCGAGAAAACCAATGGAAAATAAAACATGAATCATGAAACAAGAGATATAATAAATAATAAAGCAACCAAAAATTGCCTTTCGATATACATAAAACCCGAAGCTTTAATCCTTTTACAACCCCGCCACAACAGCTTCTATGTGCACTTAAGATTTACAACAACTATGACGGACAGGCCCCGCCATACCCCGAATGTACAAGAACCTACAACTCGTGGAACACATACCAAAAGATGAGCCTCGAGAAACGGAGCTTCCCAACACGCCGAATGTGATCCTATAAGCGGGGATCGGCGATCGATGTACCTTTACTGCGGATGAACGCAGCTTCAAGGAGGTCGCATAACAGTACCAAGTATGTGAAATCAGAAACATCAGAATGAAATCATAATAGTCTATATAAAGCAGAGACATGTATGATAACCAAACTACGCTCACAACATAAAAGCGGTCATGTCAAGTCGTGACTCACGCCTCAAAGTCATCCTCACGCCCGTGGAACTCCTTCCTCACCGCCAGCCTAGGTATAAATCATGTGATACGTATAAGTGTCTCGCCCATCTTATGGACCCGATATAGAAACGTGTGGAATACATTCCGGATGAACCAGAGTCAAGTGAAATACATTCCTGGATGAACCCAGAGTCAAGTGAGATACATTCCCGTGAACCGTAATCAAGTGAAATACATTCGGATGAACCCAGAATCAAGTGAGATACATTCGGATGAGCCGAATCAAGTGAAATACATTCCGGATGAACCAGACTCGAGTGAGATACATTCCGGATGAACCGTAATCAAGTGAAATACATTTCCGGATGAACCGTAGTCGAGTGAACACGATTTGCACAACAAGGCTATCACACGTAACATGGTCAAGTTTCATAACAACAAGCATAAGCAAGTTACACACAACTCAAGGTACTTTCATTTTATGTCAAAGTCCGGGTTTTAACCCTAAAGTACTACATACGTTAAGTCCTTTTAAAAGAGATACATTCCTTTTATAAAAGTCACCCGATACATAGTATAAAACTAGAGTGATTCACATTATTAAGTAAACCAGAACACTTTCTTTTTAAACTCAAGTACCAACATTCTTTTCCTAAAGTTCCGGTTTGCCTAATTACAAATGCTCAAGTTTCTCATTTTTAGAAAAGGTTTCGTAGTTCGTAGTTTTAATCCTTTAAAACATAATTCTCCTTTAAACGTTTTGAGAAACATATGTCTTATATGTGAGTAGGTTATTCTTGTTTATAATCAATCTTATTAAGCAGCCATGATCTAGGAAATGTAATATCATTTTGTCTCATCTTAGCTTCTATGCAGATGGAGGTTTCTACTGGTTTTAATACTTCTTTAGTCAATACATTTTCCTGTTATTAACGCTGCAGTGGTTTGTCGATACGCATTCTGATTTCCGAAATCAGTAAAACATTCTTAAGCCGTTATACCTAACTTCCCATAAAGCTAGTATAACTCTTAAGCTTTCAAACCCAAGTAATACTCATTCTTTCAAAACGATTCATAAATCTTTTGAAATACTTCAAGTTCTTTATTAACACATATCAAGCCAGTTATTATTCAAATCAGTTACCTTTTAAAAACCACAAAGTATTTGCTTATCCACATAAAGCTATTATAACCGACTTCCCATAAAGCCGTTATAACACTTTATGTTTTAAACCAATCAAATACATTTAGCACATGTACGTCTACCGTACTACATAGTTCACACATATCATGCTAGAAGAGATAGGAAGAGGTTCACATACCTCGCGACGATTATCGACAATAAGCAAAAAGCTCCAAGTACTACAACCTTGCTAGCCCTTTCCACTCGAGTAGAATACGCTACTCTTAGTACTTTCACCTATAAAGGCCACAAACGTCTATTTAAATCTTAAACACAAGTTCCCATCTTTCACGAAAATTCGCGGAAGACCTCCACCATGCAGCGTAAATCTCCTCCTCTATTGAGGCCGGCTACCAAGCCAACCAGGGGGGGTTTTATACGTCTAACCGGGCGTGTACAATTTCTACTACACAACAAGCTACACAAGTCTACTGTAATACAGTCCTCTGTAGTTCTGATTCGATTCTTTCTTTAAATTCAGGCTTAAGTCAAAAGACATTGCAAAGATTAAACTTAATTCTATATATAGTATACTTCAACTATATAATACAACAACATGTAATTTCCAATTACAAAGGGGGACAAGATTATTTACCTCGATAAGCCCAAAATTATCCGAGATAAAAGTCGATCTGAGCAAGGTTTAGCTCCTACTCAGTGCGCTCCAAACAACCCTTAGAAGTTCTAACCAACTTCTACTTAAATACTTCAACCAACTGAAGATTTCCTTAGGGTTTTGGTTTGAGACTTAAAGGACAAAAGGTAGTATTTCCTGCTCTACGTATAGAGGTAACTTTGGAATACTACAAGATATGAGGCCAAGGTATTTTGGGCATTATAACAATACTTGGAGAGTATTTCAATACCACCTGAGGGGTACCTCAAAACACTCCAAGATGTGGGGTTCTCGCCAAAGGGCCTTGACAAGGAGGGGAACTCTGCCACTAGGCCACCAAAGGGAGGGGAGGCTTGGGACGAGAGCAACAAGAGGAGAGGAAGGATTGCAAGACTTAGAACACATTTGGATGATGAAGTCTTCAACAAAGGGACGGGTATTTATAGGAAGCGAGGGCCAACCAACGGACAAGATCAAGCCATGTGCAAGGCAAGTGTAAGGCCTTGATCAAGCCAAGAGCACCCTAACCCCTACTCCACAAAACATGGCACAAAACAATGCACAAAACAAGGCCAAAACAAGGCACAAAACAAGGCACCAATAAGGCACAAAATCGTGAGCCAATCGGCCATCAACTGCTCACCGTAGGGTGACAAGTGTCACCCTCCCGTTGGTCCAAAATGTTTCGCCTCTCGGAAAAATCCGCAAAAATAGTAAATGACATAGCCGAATTTTCCCAACGTAAGTCGTGGAAACGCGTTTCGAAAAACGACTCAAATCGGCACTTGTGCCCAAAATTCGGTCCTAGCCAATTCTTAAGGCAAAAATTTAATACGTACGCCCTCACGTACATACTCTGGAAATACGGGGTATAACATCCGTTTTATCAAGCTCGGTCTATGCTCGCTCTTGAAGAGGCGGGGTTAGCTAAAAAGGTCGCAACTGTAGGAACTTCCGCCATGATGGAGGCCTCGCCACAAAATGGTACATGGACACCAGTGTCACTTCTCATATGACGTCCGCGCACGGTAATTTCTCGTCTTATTCAATTTGAGCCAAAATCGTGGCATAATTATTGGTAATGGCAATTCAATTCCAATTTGTGTTTATGGTCACACAAATTTGTCCCCCCTCCTCATCCACAAAAATGTCTTTCATGCTTCTCACTTAATTAAAAATTTGGTGTATGTCCAAAATTTCACAACTTATAATTGGATTTCTGTTAACTTTGACCCTTTTGAATTTTTTGTAAAGGATTTCAAGACGGGGATGCCTCTAATGAGGTGTAATAGTCGGGGAGAGCTTTCCAATCACCACCACCATTTTCACGAGTCAAGTCACACCTTCCACATTTGTCGCTCTTGCTCCTTCCTTGTGGCATGCATGTTTGGATATCTGCGGTCGTCTGTTATTTTTTCTTTTTAAAATAATAATTTCATTGATTGTACGATTACGCGTAGTACTCATATTTGGCATTCTTGTCCTCATGTTAGATTACCGTTTATCGCCTCTACTTCTAGTACGTTGATGCCTTTTGACATTATTCATAGTGATTTATGGACATCTCCAATTTAGATTTCTTTGGGCCATCGGTATTATGTTTTATTTTTTGATGATTATTCTAATTTTATGTGGACCTTTCCTTTGTCTAAAAATCTCAAGTTTTTTCCACATTCTTAAAATTTAGAGTTTTCATCCGTACCCAATTTGTATGAAAAATTAAAAACATTCAATGTGATAATGACAGGGAATATGATAATGGGTCATTTCGGGAATTTGTGACACTCATGACATATCTTTTCGGTTTTCTTGTCCTCATACGTCCTCGCAAAATGAGAAGGCCGAAATAAAAATTTGTACCATTAATAATATTGTCCGAACCTTCATTACCCCCATTTTTTGGCATCATGTGTTACAAATGGAGACATACCTCCTTAACATTCTCCCTAATGAAGGTTTAGCTTATCAATCCCCACTTAAATTTTTTTATAATAAAAATCCCTCGTATTATCATCTTTGGGTGTTTGTGCTATCCATTTTTTTCGTCCACTATAATTAATAAACTTCAAGCTCGGTCTACCGCTTTTGTATTTTTGAGTTTTTCGTCTAATCATCGTGGTTACAAATATTTTGATTTATCTTCTAATAAAATCATAATTAGTCGTCATGTTATTTTTGATAAAATCCAATTTTCTTTTGCTCAAGTGTCTAAATATGTGTCGAGTGCTTATATTTTTTTGGATGATGCTCCCTCTCCGTATATGCTGCAACAGTGGGCCCGAGAGTCAAATCTGCCAACTGGCCTGCTAGCCCAAACAATCTCGGCAATGTTCCAACCTCTCAGCCCAGTCCTGAGACCCGTCCCTGTGGAGATCTTAGTCTAGTTTCTGGTTTTGAGACTTAGTCCAGTATCGATCCAGACTCTCGGACGCCTCACCCGATTTACCGCCCAAATTTTTCTTTCTCCTCGGTCATCACTAGTTGTTATTGGGCCGCTGTGCCCACTCGCCATCGCGATCCACCATCGACCACTATAATTACCCAAATCCCGTCAAATTCTATCTCAAGTCAAGGGCCCGTTACGCTTAATCAACGGGGTATTTTTAAATCAAAATGATATTTTAATATTAATTCTAATATCACTAAATTACCCCTACCACGTAATCCAATGTCTATCCTTCATGACCCGAATTGAAAAATGGTCATGGTTGATGAATAATGCTCTTATTAAAAATAAGATGTGAGATTTGGTGCCCCATCCGCCTGATGTTAATATTATTCGGTCTATGTGGATTTTTACTCATAAAGAAAAGCCTGACGGTTCTTTTGAGAGGCATAAGACCCGTCTTGTAGGTGATGGCAAAACACAACAAGTTGACGTAGATTGTGGAGAGACATTTAGTACGGTGGTCAAACCAACAACTATTCGTATTGTGCTTAGTCTAGCTCTCTCGAACGCATGGCTCATTAATCAGCTGGATGTGAAAAATATTTTTTTACTCGATGATCTTAAGGGGACAGTATACATGCATTAGCCCTTAGGTTTTAAGGACCCCAATTATCCTCACCATGTCTGTTTGATGAAGAAGTCCTTATATGGACTTAAGAAGACCCCACATGCTTGTTATAAGAGGTTTGCGGATTATGTGTCTATTATTGAGTTTTCTCACAGCAGGTCTGATCATTCTCTGTTTATCTATTGTCGTGGTACTTCTCTAGCATATATTATGTTATATGTGGATGATATTATTTTGACTACCTCCTCTGATAATTTGCGCAAGTCTATTATGACCCTTCTCAATTCAGAATTTGCTATGAAAGACTTGGGGGCCTTGAGTTATTTTTTGGGAATAACTGTCACTCGTCATGCAGGTGGTCTATTTTTATTACAAAGGAAGTATGTCACTCCGATTGATACCGAACTGAAGCTGAGTGTTACGTCTAGCACACCATATGAGCATCCCACCCACTATCGTAGTCGTGCAAGGGCTCTTCAGTATCTTACATTCACAAGATCAGATATTACTTATGCAGTTCAACATGTGTATTTATTTATGCATGATTCGAGGATTGAACACATGTATGCGCTCAAACGCATTATACGATACATACAGGACACGCTTAATTAACTTATCTTCCTTTTAATTCAAATTCAGAGTTGTTAAATAACAAAAAAAAATCTTTGTTTATAAATTCTAACTATTTAAAGGGTAATTTGGAAATTGCCAACCAGACATTTTAGTCATCGACCTTTACTTCCTCAGTTGGAACTTGGACGTTGACTTGTTTGGTATAATTTTGTTTCCTTCCTACTTTTTTTTTTGTTGTTGACGAAGGAACCCGCAGCCGCTGCTCTTTCGAGTGCGCACAGGGTAAACCCCGGACTGACGCAATAGCCTGCAAACCACGTCAGCCAGTTAAACCACACTTGGCAAGTCAGGTGTGACAGGCTCCCCCAAGAGGCGAAGGCAGGCCAGGCGTTACCCTGAGGTTTCGAACTTGTGACCAAGCTCTCCCACACCACCCAATGAGGATACCCTCTGCCTTCAAGACCAACTGATCTAGGGCTTCGGATGTTTCCTTCCTACTTAATGACTAAGAGGGGTGACATTTTACGCAGTTACACTTAATATGTGTATAAATTTTATACAAATCTTTTTTTTTTCATGTACAAATTTTAATCAGTAACATCAACAATCGTGATAAACTAGGTACAAGAAGAGACAATGAGTGCCTTGGTAACTACGATGAAAACTCAAAATAGATAAATGCCCCTATAGTTTTCTCCACATTGAGAGCAGATTTACAACACTATCTCTCTAGCTTGAATTGACCTACACACCTATCAGCTCTTCTTGTAGATTGATATCGTTTTAACAAACGTCTAGAAGCAGTTTACTCGTATTGATCAATTAATAGGGTGGAGTCAGGATTTTTATTATAGGGTTTCAAAAATATAAAGAAGTTAGTTCAAGAAATATATTCTGCAAATAATTCATTAGAAAATATATCATGAATGAATATGTTACTGATTAGGAATGAGGAACTAAACCTGTTAGTTGTCACTAAACCTGAATTAAAAACTTAAAACTGCATCGTTGCACTAACTTGTTTTTTTTCAAGTTTGCAACTTTTCAGTAAGAATTTTTCTTACTCGCAAGACTTCCAACTCTTTTTTTTTTAAAGTGAAATACATGTCCAAATACAACTTCAACTTCCAAATACTATTTTTTTAATCTAACTTCAAAACTCCTATTTCAAATTTCAACCATATCTATCTCCAAACACCTACTTAAGCTTTCACGCACAACTCAACTTTCATAGTTCCTTGATAGAACTAATCAATCTTGAAATAAATCCATGTCCATTACTAGAAACAAAGATTTTTCCCACCAACATTCAATGAGATATTTGTGTTATAAAATATTATTTTTGCATACACTCCCACCGACTCAGCTCACTAGCAAAATGCATGGCGGAAAACAGATTTTCATTGAAACGCTGAAAAACTTCATAATTTTTTCATGTGAAACCACTATTATTTAGGTTTTTACCACCAGCATTCATCAGTGGAATAGCCATTAAACATTTTCAGTGGGAAAATATTGATTTTTTAGTAGTGGTCAAATGAGCAAAATCCTAACACTTAACAAGAAGCTTAATAGGATTGTCATTGCACATACTCAAATTTGAACTTGCTGTATCAATGACACGTTTTATGGTTTCTTAAGTCCTTCAATAACCATAATACGGAAGGACATTATCTTTTCTACAATATCCACAAGAGACTATGAGTGTGGCTTCATGGAAGAGAAAAACTAAAATAGAAGTGGGTTATACTAAAGGGATCATTGGGGATGAACAGTAAAGACCTCAACGTCATTCATCCCAAGATTTCTGACAGAGTACTGAAAAGTCCAACCATGGCATGCACCTGCATGAATTCCACTTTTGTTGACTGCAAATAGAGCCCCAATGAAGTCTGGATATTTCCTTGCAATTCGCGATATAGCATCTTTAGCAGCAAGTTTGGGTTCCATTCCTAGTCTCATATTCTCCACAGCCTGATAACTGGAATCAAGCAAACAACATAGAAAAATGTTTTTCTCCATTCAAGTTATGCTGGCCTCTAAAAGTTGGACATAAGCTTAAAGACATGTATTTGGTCCAGATAGAAACTTCCTAAAATCCCTACTAAGTGTAAGAGGAAAAAAAATATATCCAAACACCAATCAATCAGGGGAATGAATCTAAAGCTTTATCTAGAGTTTGTGATCCCAGCAAGAGGGTTCCCCAGCGCATGCAAAATCAAGTATAACGTAGGTACACTGACTATAATTCGGACACTTAACACAATTTTTCTACTCCTATTTCTTAGAGGATGAGAAGTGGGGTTGACGCGAAGTTATGAATCAACTATGATAAGCTAGATTTTTTCAAGGGTTGCTTTAGCTTCTTACTGCCAGGACAAGTGTTCAGGAATCAAACCAGATCTTTAAAATGCTTGTTTGACACTGCAAATATTTTGAACAACCCATATGAAAATATGCCGTTAACCATCATATGTTAATGATTTAACATTCACAGGCATACCACCTGCGGGTGTGAAAGATTGAGGAGCTACGCTTCATTATTTGTTCTCATGGTCAGATATTCTCTGTATCTTATTTACCTATTTAATTCAAAAGCTAAAGTGACTTCGTTTCTAAACAAAATTCTGCTGTACATGATAGCACGAAAAGTTAGAGGAAGTTCTTGCGAAGTACCACGGAAGGAAGCGCATCATAATATCACCATCCCCAGTGGCTCCGCAAGCGCCAACTTCAGCATCTGCATACGCTGAAGACCCTGCTATAGGTCCATCACCAACCCTACAATGTGTTTAAAAAGAGAAAGGAGAAGTAAAAGGAAACTGTCAAAGATAGAAACCAAAAGAAAAATAACAAAACCAGTTAGAAAAAATGTTATGGTTGAATCACCATGCTTTATTCAGTTTTGTGAGAAAAAGGTAAAGAAAGTAATGGCTTTATTCTGTAAGAGAAGTAAATTTTACTGCAGAGGCAAGTATACTCAACGCAAAATCATCCACTGATCAAATATTGAAGCAAGTTAACATTCTACAAATTATTTAGGGAAATGAGAAAATTATTCAGAAAATCTAATCCAAGTACAAAGAAATGCTCCATCCTTCTGTAATTAAATTACCACCTTTCCTTCACTTGATACAAAACCACTTCCCTTCAATGAGATTAAAGGTCTACTGTATATAAGAGCCACTTTTAGTCTTCTCAAACTTAAACTTTCTCATCCTATTACAAGAAACATCTCCTCCGCCTATCAACCATGAATACTGGAAAGGGAAAAAGGGAATGAAAGGAAAAAAAAGAGGAGAGAAGTCAAACATAGACATTCAACTTAGGACAAAAGAGATAGCTATCATGAATCTATACTTTTGTGAATTAGTGTTATCTGTAGAATATTTCACGCATTAATAAAGTTCCAAATATTTCTTTTATGACGGTGATGTACAGGCCAGCTTGCACGGCCTCGATTATTCCGCCAAGTACCTACTTAACAAAGTTCCAAAAATACAAACGCAGACTGACAGGAATTCAAAAGTCGACAATGTATCAATGTTTAATCTTTTGATACCTGATCGGTGTATTTTATATATACTTTTCGAGTCATTTTTAGTTAGTCTTTTGTCCCTTTTTGTACAAATACGTGTCGTATTAGGATAGATTTTCTTTCTTTTGAGTCAAAGTGGTTAAAATGGCCCAATGGCGGAAAAGGAGCTAAAAGAGGGCAAAAGTGGAGGTTCCAGAGCTTAAAAGACGAGAAAGTGGCGAACGGGCGGCTAAACACGGACCGGCGCGCGGCGCCTCTGAGACAGTCGGGGCGCGGCGCCCGATATCGAGCGCGAAGTTGCGGCGCGCGGCTCTCTAGACAAAGAGTGCGAGCGCGGCGCCGTCATCCAAACATCGCGAAATTTCGGCCGCTGGCGCCGATAGCGGTCGCGGCGACGCTGGAAAATCGAGTTTAATGGCGAATTTACGGGCGGGCTGAAGGAAAAGTTGGAGGCGGTTTTGAGCCTATAAAAGGAGAACCCTAGGCAGTTTTCAAGGGTTCCCTTTCTTGCACAACACAAGGCTTCTTGGATTGAAGATTGAAGATTGGAGACCATAATTTAGTAACTTTCTTTTCTTTTCTTTTCTTTATTTCAGTTTTTATGATGAACATTGAATTAGTTCTTGTCATGTCAATGGCTAGGAACTAATTCCATTATAGGGCTTTCCATGTTAAATCACTATAAACGCCTAGGAAGTAAGGTGGAATAATGTAACGGAATTAAAAGCAACTATCTAAACACCTAGGTTAGATATGCCAAAAACTCACAAAATCTGTCTATTTAGAGTTTCTTACTTGAATTGTGCATGCTAATTGATTAAAACCTATGTGTTATGATTGCTTGCTATTTGAGGCGAAATAGTTAGGATATGCATGTTAGGAGAGATGACTCAGGCGTTTCTTTGATAGCCAATTCTTACCACTCTTTTCTATCCCTGACACTAAAAATATCCCTAGTCAGCCCCATTGAGCCTAAAAGTTGAACTTTTTCTTTGACACCCTATATTCCCACAATTGTGTCATAAGTAGAAATTTGAAATAGTTGGAATAAATTGTGTTAAAAAAGAGACAAAAAGAGTGAACAAAAGTGATACACCCCAATAAAAAAAGTAATGAGAAATAGGCAAAAGCCTAAGTTTGGGGTGCTTGTTATTATAATACACTTCACTCTCCCAAAACAAAAGAGGGGAAAGATAGATTTGAAGTGAAGAAAAGAAATCAAAAGAAAAAGGGAAAAATTGAAAAGCTAAAAGAGCTTATGGTACACAAAAATGAGCCTAAATGCCTATTTTTATCTACCCATACCTAAGCCTACATTACAACCCTTAAAAGTCCTGAAGATCTCTTAGATGAATAGTCATGATTAGTGGAGAATAGCAAGTAAACATGCCATAGGAATTTTGAAATTAACATGCATGATTCAGTATGTGACTTCCATTAAGCATGATAAAGATGAGTTTGCGAAATATCTAGCTTAATGTGTTTAGTGTGCTAAAATTTCATGCTATATGTTCCTGCATATTATTTTGCCAATCTTCATGTTTTTCTAAGTAATACCAATGCAGCAAAGTGATCAATGTCAGTGAGTCTTTTATTTTCGTTTCCTTGAGTCTTTAATTCTTTCTTTTTATCTTTGCTCGAGGGCGAGCAAAGGTTAAGTTTGGGATATTTGATCGGTGTATTTTATATACACTCTTCGAGTCATTTTTATTAGTCTTTTGTCCCTTTTTGTACAAATACGTGTCGTATTAGGATAGATTTTCTTTCTTTTGAGTCAAAGTGGTTAAAATGGCCCAATGACGGAAAAGGAGCTAAAAGAGGGCAAAAGTGGAGGTTCCAGAGCTTAAAAGACGAGAAAGTGGCGAACAGGCGGCACGGACGGCGCCAGCGCGGCCTCCTGCAGACGAGTCGGGGCGCGGCGATATCGAGCGCGCGAAGTTGCGGCGCATGGCCTGCAAACGGCGAGTCACGGGCGCGGCGCCAAATCATCTGAAACATCGCAGAAGTTTCGGCGCCGCGGCGCGAACATGGCCGTGTGGCGGAAAATCAAGTTTAAAGGCAATTTAGGTCGGGCTGAAGAAGGAAAAGTTGGAGGCGGTTTGAGCCTATAAAGGAGAACCTAGCGGTTTCAAGGGTTCCCTTTCTTTACCTGACAAGGCTTCTTGGATTGAAGATTGGAGACCATAATTTAGTAACTTTCTTTTCTTTTCTTTATTTGATTTTATGATGAACATTGAATTAGTTCTTGTCATGTCAATGGCTGAACTAATTCCATTATAAGGTTTTCCATGTTAAATCACTAGAAACTTATGTTATGAATTAATGCGTGATTATGGTTATTCTTCTTGTTGAGATTTATCCAATAATTGCTTTGAATGCTTGGTAATTAATTGATCACTAATTATCATTATTTATATGATTTCTAATCAAACTTGAAAGGAGGAGGTTGTGAATATCTTTGTAAGTTGGGTAGACATATTTTGGATTGGGGATGAAAATACCTCAATTACTTGTGTAAGCGTTAACGAGAGGTCTAAACACCTAATTTTACGCACGTAGCGCGTGGCGGTTAACTAGGTTTTTGGTCTTAATCCTCTATAGAGTCATCCTTATCACCGAAAGGTAGAAAGGAGCGATCTTTGGGGTTGAGTGTTTATATGGCCTTAACGGAGTATAAAAGCGATTTAGTAAACTGCTAGCTCGAAAGAAGAAGAACCATAATTCATTGCATTAATAAGTAACATAAGCGGATAGTTGAGGAGACTTGGAAGCCCTATTCCCATCACTACTGAAGTAAACACATTAGTTAAATTAGTATTTATAATTGTTAGTTATAAACAACAAAATCAAATATCGGTTACCAAATAGATACCAAAAGATAGATAATTGGTACTTGAACACTAATCCTTGTGGACGATATTCGGTCTTACCAAGACTATATTACTTGTCACGATAACGTGCACTTGCGTTAAAGTGTGTGCATCTTTTCGCACTAAGTTTTGGCGCCGTTGCCGGGGATTAGGCATAGTTCAATATCAAGTTATCTATTTTTAATTTCTAATTTGGTTTTTATTTTTGTTTCTTTAAATTTTTTATTTTATTTTATTTTTCGGTAAAAATCAGGGTGTCGTGATCTGTTTGTCTGTTTTTGATCTGTTTCAGGAAATCAGTTTATGCGAAGGAGAAGAGGGGCAGACACTCTTGTTCCCTTCAATCCAGAGATTGAGAAAACCTATAAATGTATGAAAGAATCGGATTTGCGACAGATAGAGATACGGTGTTCAAAACAACAATGATGAGAGAAGGGTTGGGTGAAAATCAACCTAACCCGGGAATGCCTCGCGAGTACCTATGGATGTCGAGGAAAGAGTTCAAGCCTGTGCGAGTTAAGCTTGGAGACCACGTCTTGCCGGTGAGCGAACTGAGCACGACATGTATTAGGCTCCCGCACAGAGCAAACAACTTTGAGATCAAACCGGCGATTCTGAGCATGGTGCAGTACACAGTGCAATTTGGAGGACTGCCATCAGAGGATCCACATATGCACATAACTAATTTCTTGGAGCTATGTGCAACTTTCAGATATAATGGCGTTACTGATGATGCCGTCAGATTGAGGCTCTTTCCCTTCTCACTCAGGGATAGAGCAAAAGTATGGTTAAATTTCATGCCAACTGATTCGATTTTTACATGGCAAGAGCTGGCACAGAAATTTCTAGCCAAATTCTTTCCCCCATGCAAAGCAGCAAAATTGAGAGGGAGCTGAATAACTTCTACCAAGCAGATGGAGAGTCATTATACGAAGCGTGGGAGAGGTTCAAAGATTTGCAGAGAAAGTGTCACACCACTGTATTGAGTTGTGGAACTTGGTCCACATCTTCTATAACTGGCCGAGCGAACAACCGGAACCATTATAGATGCAGCGGAGTGGGACATTCATGAGGAAAACGACCACGAAGCTCACGAATTATTAGAAGATATGGTCACCAACAACCGTATCACGTAAGATAGACCGATGAGTGGGAGGAGAATGTTGAGTCCACGAAATAGATGTCATTCTTTGCCTTGAATGCCCAGTGGCCCTGGTTAAACAAAGCAAAGAACACACGATGTCGATAAATGCAGTCACAGATGCCTAAGAGTCGTGAAATATGTGCGCGCCCACATACATTCGATAGGTGTCCTTCACCGATCCTAATAATGTGCCAATCGAAAGGTGCAGAGTGTCGGTAGTGGGTAATTATCGAGGCCACGAACAACCCATACTCCAACACATATAATCCGGTGGAGAATCACCCAAATTTCTCATGGAGAGGAGACCGGCGCAGAATCAATATAGGGTCGATGCAAAACCAGCAGAACCAAAATCAGCACCTTTACTCAGCCTCACATTCTCAACAATTTAATACACTGTTCACCGGCAGGCGACGAGCCGAGAGTAGCTTTGTTGCACTCACCAACGCCTGCACTCGGGCCGATGTGCTAGATCCTCGTTCAGAACTTGGAAACACAAGTGGTCACTAGCAAAGCAATCGAGCAAGCAACAGGTACACAAAGAAGCAACACAGAGATGAATCCGAAAGAACAATGCCGAGCGATACGGTTGAGAAGTGGTAAGCAATGAGAAAGAGTACCTCACCGAGAGTTGAACAACGCGGGGCGAGAAAAAGAAGGTGGTTGAATCTCGCCAAGTAGTAGAAAACCTCCAGAAGAGTATACAGAGAAGATCCCATTCCCCCAGAGATTACAGCGGAAGGCAGTTGATAAACAATTTTTCAAATTCTTGGAGACATTCAGAAAGCTGCATATCAACATACCGTTTATAGAGGCGTTGGAACAAATGTCCTCCTATTTCAAATTCATGAATGAGATCTTGGGGAAGAAGAAGAAACTGGCGGAGTATGAGATGGTAGCACTAACGGAGTGCGGTGCTATCTCAGAAGAAGTTGCCCCTAACCTAAAAACCCGGGAGCTTTACACTACCTCGCACACTGGCGTGGTGGCACGCAATGCGGCTCGTGCGATTTAGGGGCAAGTATAAATCGATGCCTTTATCGGTATTTAAACGGTTGGAGTTAGGTGAGGCCAAACCAACCACGGTGAGCCTGCGGTGGCCGACAGATGATGGTTCACCCAAGAGGGAAGATTGAGGACGTGATTGTTAAAGTAGGAAAATTCTTTTTTCCTGCGGACTTCCTCATTCTTGACATGGAAGAGGATGCAGAAATCCCTATCATATTGGGAAGACCATTCCTGGCGACAGGGATAGCCTTGATCGATATAGAAAGAGGAGAGCTAACATTGAGGGTGGAGAAGGAAGAAATGGTGTTTAAAGTTTTTAAACACATCATTGAGCCACCAACCATGAGCAGGTGCTTTGCAATCGACCATCAAACCTCCCGTGAGCGATACCACCAAACCGAGGAGATGAGCCCACAAAAGCAGGTATGTGACGCCGAACCTCCACAAAATCAGGTATGTGTTCCTGAGCCTTCCCTTGAAGATAATTCTAAAAAGAGAAAAAGAAGAAACCGAAAACGAAAAATGTGGAGAAAATGGCTTGGTTGTGGGGTTAATCTACCCCACACTTATTGAGTTAAGGAACTTGCGTCCGGCTAAAAGACGTTAAAGACAGCGCTACTTGGGAGGCAACCCAAGGTATTTTGATTTATTTTACGTTAATATAGTAGTTTTTATTAAGAACGGTCTCACGGAGGTAGTGTTTGTGTTGTGATTGACAGGTATAAGCCAATAAATTGAAGGGCGAAAAAGCGAAGAAACGGCGAGGATTTCGAAAAAGCGATTAAGCGCCTGGGCTTCGAGCAGTATGGCGCCAAAAACCTGAAAAAGCGCCAAGTCTAGCTTGCGGCGCCCGTAGCGAGCGCCGCGCAGAAATTCCCGAAGTAGTGCAGAACATTGGGCGCCGCGGCGCCAAATGCAGGGCCGCGGCGCCGAAGCGGAAATCCAGAAAGTAATAAAACGCCTAAAGACCCGATTTTTCCCCAAATTCAAACCAAAACCTAACCTTTCTTCTCCACAAAACCCACGAAAATTCAACCCTCACCCACAAATCTTCCATAAATCAAACCCAACCACAATCAAAAACTCCTAAAGTCCCTAAACCCTTAAACATTTCAACCAACAAAACTTCATCAAAGTACCTCAAATCACCATTAGAAGTAAGAAAACCTTGAAGAACACCGTCAAAAAGGTAATCTTCATCTTTTCTTGAAAGCTTTCAGTAGTCAAAGGAGGTAATAGTTTGGAGGAGTGTTGTATTGTTGAAGTCGTTGGGGGTGTTGAAAAATTGGTTGTGAAATTTAGAGGAGGAGTATACAAGGAGGGTGTTGGTATTGTGTAGTACAGAAGTTGGAGTTTGGGGGTGCTAGTGTTGTAGCTGCTAATTGTTGATTGTGTTGGGGAACATTTGTGGTACTAAGTTTCTAAGCTGCAAAAAGTGATTTAACCATGTCCGCCAGAAAGAGAAGAGCCTCCACATCCACCTCATTGCATGATACGATGATACTAGGTTCGTGAGCCACCAAGCTTATACAAGATACAAAAAGCTTAGTACTAGTCCCTTAATCCCTGAAAGGGGAATGGACTACCAGAGGGATTCGTTTGGGGAGGAGGATGTCTATGAGCCCATTCGGGCAATGATTGAGATGATGGGGTGGAAGAGATTTGTAAACCCGGACAAGATAGCACCAATGAACACAGCAATGGTGCGTGAATTCTATGCTAACTTTCCGGAGAGGGTGGACAACAAATGCTTTGTGAGGGGAAGATATATGTCCGTGTGGCGAAGCGATAAATATGTCTCTAAAAACAGCTGATTTTGAAGGAGTAGATGGTGATTGGAGTTACTTTAGAACATGGTCTAGAAGCACCTACAACATCGACTGGAATGCCATCGCGAACGATGAGCTACTGGTGAATTGCGTTTGATATTGCCGAAATGGGGCAAGAGGGTGGCGGTGTCGGTTCAAAAGCGACGAGGTTGGTTGTATTTAAATCGATGCCGTCTGATCCCATCAACGCACTTCACCAGAGTGTCAGAAGATAGGATTAAATTGATATATGGAATCATGACGGAAAAAACGATTGATGTGGGGAAAGAGATAGTGCAGAGCATTGAAGAAATCAGCAGGTTGGTAACAACAGGTGGATTGAGACATGGCTCACTTATCACTAATTTATGCCACGCATGAATGGGGTCCCATCCTACCATCGATACTAATGAGAGAAACCAATCGCTGTGACATATGGGATAGTGCACTCTTTCCCGCACTCCAAGCCCCAAAGAAGCGAAGAAGAGCAAAGACCACCGCGTGGCGGCAGCAGAGGCGCGATGAGCGAAGATGAGCACGAAATAGAGGCTCAATATGCGGCGAGGAGCGGCCACCACCAACCACGAATCGTAACCTTCATTGCCCGTGATGGAGCGATTACTCGAGAATCGGATGAGGATGATGCGAGTTTGGACCGCGGTGATACAAGGACAAAGAAACGAGCGACAAATTAACGAGATAAGTTCTTTGTTCAACCAAATGGTCAATGCACTATCCAACGCCACCGCCACGCACCATTTTAACCAAGTCTGTAAGTGTCTTGTTTTCTTTTATTGTCTTTGAGTCTTGCACACATTGGGGACAATGTGTGATTTAAGTTTGGGGGGGTGTTTTATTTGTGTCTTATTGTTATAAGTATGTTTAAGTCTTTTTGTTGTTTTAGTGTATTTTTGAGTCATAACTTTTTTTTTTTTTGAGTCATAATTGTCTGTCAAAAGATCATGTATGCTGTAGTCACTAGAAACGCCTAGGAAGTAAGGTGGAATAATGTAACGGAATTAAAAGCAACTATCTAAACACCTAGGTTAGATATGCCAAAAACTCACAAAATCTGTCTATTTGGAGTTTCTTGCTTTAATTGTGCATGCTAATTGATTAAAACCTATGTGTTATGATTGCTTGCTATTTGAGGCGAAATAGTTAGGATATGCATGTTAGGAGAGATGACTCAGGCGTTTCTTTGATAGTCAATTCTTACCACTCTTTTCTATCCCTGACACTAAAAATATCCCTAGTCAGCCCCATTTAGCCTAAAAGTTGAACTTTTTCTTTGACACCCTATATTCCCACAATTGTGCCATAAGTAGAAATTTGAAATAGTTAGAATAAATTGTGTTAAAAAAGAGACAAAAAGAGTGAACAAAAGTGATACACCCCAATAAAAAAAGTAATGAGAAATAGGCAAAAGCCTAAGTTTGGGGTGCTTGTTATTATAATACACTTCACTCTCCCAAAACAAAAGAGGGGAAAGATATATTTGAAGTGAAGAAAAGAAATCAAAAGAAAAAGGGAAAAATTGAAAAGCTAAAAGAGCTTATGGTACACAAAAATGAGCCTAAATGCCTATTTTTATCTACCCATACCTAAGCCTACATTACAACCCTTAAAAGTCCTGAAGATCTCTTAGATGAATAGCCATGATTAGTGGAGAATAGCAAGTAAACATGTCATAGGAATTTTGAAATTAACATGCATGATTCAGTATGTGACTTCCATTAAGCATGATAAAGATGAGTTTGCGAAATATCTAGCTTAATGTGTTTAGTGTGCTAAAATTTCATGCTATATGTTCCTGCATATTATTTTGTCAATCTTCATGTTTTTCTAAGTAATACCAATGCAGCAAAGTGATCAATGTCAGTGAGTCTTTTATTTTCGTTTCCTTGAGTCTTTAATTCTTTCTTTTTATCTTTGCTCGAGGGCGAGCAAAGGTTAAGTTTGGGGGTATTTGATCGGTGTATTTTATATACACTCTTCGAGTCATTTTTATTAGTCTTTTGTCCCTTTTTGTACAAATACGTGTCGTATTATGATAGATTTTCTTTCTTTTGAGTCAAAGTGGTTAAAATGGCCCAATGGCGGAAAAGGAGCTAAAAGAGGGCAAAAGTGGAGGTTTCAGAGCTTAAAAGACGAGAAAGTGGCGAACAGCGGCTCGGACAGCGCGGCGCGGCCTCCTGCAGACAGTCGGGCGCGGCGCCCAATATCCGTAGCGCGAAGTTGCGTGGCGGCGCCTCAAACGGCGAAGTCGAGGCGGCGCCAAATCATCCGGAACATCGCGAAGTTTGGCCGTAACGCCGATAGCGAACGCCGACGCGGGAAAATCAAGTTTAATGACGAATTTCTGGGCCAGGCCTGAAGGAAAAGTTGGAGGCGGTTTTGAGCCTATAAAAGGAGAACCTTAGGCAGTTTTCAAGGGTTCCCTTTCTTGCACAACACAAGGCTTCTTGGATTGAAGATTGGAGACCATAATTTAGTAACTTTCTTTTCTTTTCTTTTCTTTATTTCAGTTTTTATGATGAACATTGAATTAGTTCTTGTCATGTCAATGGCTAGGAACTAATTCCATTATAGGGTTTTCCATGTTAAATCACTAGAAACTTATGTTATGAATTAATGCATGGTTATGGTTATTCTTCTTCTTGTTGAGATTTATCCAATAATTGCTTTGAATGTTTGGTAATTAATTGATCACTAATTATCATTATTTATATGATTTCTAATCAAACTTCGAAAGGAGGAGGTTGTGAATATGCTGTAAGTTGGGTAGACATATTTTGGATTGGGGATGAAAATATCTCAATTACTTGTGTAGCGTTAACGAGAGGTCTAAACACCTAATTTTACGCATGGCGCGTGACGGTTAACTAGGTTTTTGGTCTTAATCCTCCTATAGAGTCATCCTTATCACCGAAAGGTAGAAAGGAGCGATACTGGGGTTGAGTGTTTATATGGCCTTAACGGGAGTATAAAACGATTTAGTAAACCTGCTAGCTCCAAAAGAAGAAGAACCATAATTCATTGCATTAGTAAGTAACATAAGCGGATAGTTGAGGAGACTTGGAAGCCCTATTCCCATCACTAATGAAGTAAACACATTAGTTAAATTAGTATTTATAATTGTTAGTTATAAACAACAAAATCAAATATCGGTTACCAAATAGATACCAAAAGATAGATAATTGGTACTTGAACACTAATCTTTGTGGACGATATTCGGTCTTACCAAGACTATATTACTTGTCACGATAACGTGCACTTGCGTTAAAGTGTGTGCATCTTTTCGCGCACCAATACCCCAGTGACCACCTGTAAAAAATTACTGTTTCCATACAAAATAGATAGACCAAGCAGTAAGCTCGTCATTAAATTTTGAAATATTTATAAATTGTTTCACCTTATCCAGACACCCTGAATAGATGGCACGTCCCCTACAACATTAGGTAATTTGTATTTTCTTCTTCCCTTTAAGACGAGAATAGCCCCTTTAGGGAAAGAGAGAGTAAAGTTGAAAACCACATTTGCAGTTTTCTTGATATAGTTAGCAGGTTGCAAAGTACTTTGTTTAACTGAAGCAAAAGTAAATCTGTGGCATATACACAGCAATTCTAAAAAGGTCACTGAAGTTTTTTTGGCTTCATGGTAAAGCATTGAAAGATCACACAGAATTTTCTCATAGCATAAACAAGTAAAGATCATCACCTTCCGGGAATCTTGAACGTGGCTCCATTAGTTGATGTGCCAACGGCAATCCGTCCAACCTAAAAGGGAAAGGAATAAACAATTTCTGGTGAAAGAAGGTGGTAACAAGTTAGCAAAATAAGGAAGACTAACACGCCAACAACTTACTTGGTCGATGACAGCCATGGATATTGTATCATGGCTATGTAAACCTACATTAACTGATCCAAATTCATTAGGCCTGGGCTCGTTATCCATCATGCATCTTCTTATTGAAGGACCATTTGGATGGTATGGACCACAATTATCCCTTGGGATAACATTTTTCCGAAAATTAGGTTGGCAATAATTTTCTTTCCATTTTGTCCACTTCTCTATTGACTCAACTGAGCTTAGGTTTGTAGGCCCTGAAAGGCCCATTGAAATGGCAAAAGCTGAGGCCTGATCACCGACAAGCATAGTATGTTTAGTATACTCCAGCACTAACTTCGCAGCTTTAATGCCCTCTGGCACATACCTCATAGCAGCAACAGCGCCGACCTCCATTGTTACCTATGCATGTCTTAGCAAGTCCAAAATAAATTTCAAATAATGTTTGCCTTCATCACAGTGATCATGAAGAAATATACAAGAATAAACAGAAAACTATTACCCCATCCATGACCATGGCATCAATTGTAGTTTCTCCATTCTCGTCTGGACTTCCACCAGGCCCAACTGACATGAAAATAATACATATGAAATGCTATAGTAATACAAATATCATATTGTAAAAACCATCTGCTAGATGCTCAACGGCATCAACTCTTATCTTACAACTGGCTGACTTTTCTGTCATTACTAATTTTCCATATCTGATTTTTTTTATGTAACTTCTAAAAGTATACACTTATTATTTTGACAGCAGATAGTCAATGGACCTAGGACTAACTTGTTAGCCGCTCAACCCTCTTACATTGAAATAATTCAAATAAAATGTGGAGATGTAGCGATATGATTGGACGTCCAGAGAATTACTAAGCATAATATGCTTAACGTTCATGTTATTGTTAAAAGTCAACAGGATATTTTAGTGATAATGCCATAATTTGGAATTCCAAAAGTTAGGCAAATTATCTTATTTTATGTAACTCAAATCCTATATAAGAAATCCTTCTTGTATCCTGCTAACCAACTCATTCAGTAAGATCTTTTTCCCCTCATTTCTCATGGTATTGGTATCTCTATGATCTTGGCGAAGACTTTATGTTGTTTCTACTTTGGGCAGCCAGCCTTACATCTACCTAGCTAAATATTTTCTTGTTTAAATTTTAGTATTCTTGCTTCTTTCTGGTGATTGTTTTAGCAGTACAATTTGTCTTTCTAATGATCATTCTGGTGACAATGTGCCTTTCTGGGCGACCCATTTGGTGGTAATGTCCGTCTTTTGGATACTGCACTCAAGTTAGTTCACCACTTTGTGTTTGAGGGGAGTCAAGAGATGTATTAAGAGAATCAATAAAAAAAATTGTGCAGAAACTTAATGATAATGTCACAATAATTTAGAATCCAAGAATTTGTCGGATGTTGTACTCATTTGGGGACTTCAATGAGTTTTCTCTAGTTCAGTTGCTATTTCAATATTTAGTATGGGGGTGGTATTGTACTTCCAATAAGAAGAGTTGAACTTTGAATTGTCGAAGTCAGGACACAAGTCAGGCTGAAAGATAGTATCAATTCAAGGACTAAGAAGTGACCACTACATTTATTGCCATCAAAATATTTGGAACAGAACACCACTTTAGTTGCAGAAGTTCAACCACTTCATGAATGACCAAGAGAACTTTTTTTGTTCATTATATTTACTTTAAACTGGCATTCTTCCTAGTAACCGATTCGATGTTAAATAACCAGAGCAAAGATCTTCACGTGCATTCATGTGCAATTAGGAGAGTTTGCAAGAGTAATTCAATTTTCAAAGCTTTATATACTAAAATGGAAGAGAATTGCTTGGTTTTAAGTCGACTCTCCTAGATGCATATACTAATTACTGGACATAGATGGTATTTTCTTGGATTCACCTCTTGAAAATACTAAATTTATTAAACCAACTCTAACCTCATAGATCTTTTTTATCAATGCTTTCGAAAGCAAAAGGGTAAACGCGGCTGGACTCCTAGGCTTTAGGCAAGAAACGAAAACCAAAAAGTGAAGCGCACAATTTCCAAAACAGAAGTACAAAAAATTACCTAACGAACATCAGTCAGTACTTATAACATCAAACATGTATTTAACGTGTTTAATTCAAAATCAAATACACTAGTGATATATTAATCAACTCCGGATCACCAATTTTACTTTCCTATTTCAGTTAATCAGTCATGAAGTAAGAGGAAGTATTAGTATAAAATGACAGTGACCATATACCTGTACCATCACATCTAAGTTTCTCACAAGCAGAACAACCTTCCACAACTGCATCTACTGCAGAAAAACCACTGTTGACGGCCTTCCAGGCAGTTCTAACAGCTTCCAAAAAAGGCCAGGTGCTTACAACTATTGGATATTGCAAGGATCCCCAAACTTCATTCACCAATACCTATTCTCATAACAAATTAATAAATCACTTGGAAGCAGAGGCAGATACAGCCTATTAGCTTAACCCAGTACTTTTGAAGCATGGTGTAAATTTGTGAAAACATTCACTATATTAGTAGGTCTAAACCCATAACTTTTACAATATAGTAGGTTCCATGCTAAAAAACTTAAATATTGAACTCATAAAGTTTAAATCCTAGATCCGCTTCTACCAGGAAGCAATGATTTGATAATAAAACACATAGGTAAAAGCAAAAAAAAAAACATGAAGGGGGATTTAATTGATGATAAACTAATCCTAGGTCGATTGATGATGAAGTAATAGAATTCCTGGTTTAATTCTCCAACAATAGGTTGGACTTAAAATCAGCACAACTGAACTAAGATAAATGGGTTAACTAATAATCTAAAAACCCGAAACTAAGCTGCCAACCTGCTGCTGACCCTCAAAAAGAACGTATGATTTTCTAAGTAAATAAATCTCTGAAAACATGTTGGAAAACAAATCTCAAAAAATCATTCTCATACTGTGTATTTAATTCTTTTAGTGATAGAGTAACTGGTAAAATTGATGTCATGTGACTAGGAGGTCATGGTTCAAGCTTTGTAAACAACCTCTGTGCAGAAATGACTGCCGACAATAGACCCTTGTAGTTCGGCCCTTTCTCGGATCCGCGCATATCGGGAACTTAGTGCACGGGTCTGCTCCTTTTTAGGGTATTGAAGAGAAACCAGTTGCTAATAAAATGAAGTGTGTCACTTGCAGAAATAGGAGGGTCCAAAGAATCAACTTGGGAAGAGCTTAAAGAAAGTGATGACACTGAATACCTGCAAAAGAAAACATGAAATAAAAAATGGTTTAGGGAAGTTTGGTTATACCATGGAGAAGACTATTGTGAAGAGGAGGAGATGAGGGACTTGTAGGTGCTTCTTCATGCTCATCGCCTCTCAATATTCCCCTATTTTTCACTCTGCAACCATTAGACTCATAATTAAGGATGTCCCAAAAAAACTGAGAATTTTACTATACTTCCTTATTCTTTCATATATTCGGTTCGTATTTTTTTTATCTTATTTAAATATTTACTTCCTCCGTCTCTATCAGTGGCGGACGTAGAGAATTTTTCTACTGGTTACACACATTTAATAAAGTTTACAAATCCTTCGAATGACCAAATTTAATAAAGTCCCCTACGTGTTTTCATATTTTGAAAATATTTAATTACATCATCATTTGTAACACTCTTAAACAAATCTTTTTCAATAAAACATATAAGACAATCATTTAAAAATTGATCACAAATTCGATTTCGTAGATCCGTCTTGACAATATTCATTGCAGAGAAGCATCTTTCCACGCTTGTTGTTGCTACCGACAAAATCAATGTGAACTTCAAATGTCGACACACCAATAAGTACGACAAGTATTTTCGTGTTTGCACAAGTAATGTAGATAGATCAACAAGCTCATCCAATCAACTGAATTTGTCATGATCGCAAATCCATAATATATGTCTCTAGTTTCAAGCATCATACAATCAACTAGAGAGAAGTCATCTGGATAAAACTGAGTCATTCTTATAATTTCTGATTGTCTATGAAGAGCAACTGCAATCGATTGACTTTGTCTCATTAGATCATCACACTTCTTTAAACACACATAATGAACACTATAAACTGCACCAACATAGGAATTCAACCTAACTTTTTTATTGCAAGTAGAAAAATCTTCTGTTATAAATGCTACACCACCTTGATTGTTGATTTGATCTCTAAACAAATAACAACACAAGCAATATGTTTTATCTTCTTTCATGCTATACTCTAACCAATTAGCACAATGATTAAACCAATCAGGATTAAAATGACGCATTTTATTTCCCATAATTTTCTGAGGGGAATCATGGCCACGGGGTTGACAAGGCCCCTTTAATAGATAAGTTCTTCTAATTTCATCAATCTGGTTTGGGTGAAATTCAGATATCTTTTTCATTTCTGTAGGATCTGAAGGAAGACTATTCAAATCAACAAAATCTTTTCTAGTTGAAGTTATGGGAACAGACGGTTGAGTACTAGGAGATGCACCACTAGAACCACCAATTACAATTTCTGTCAATTTTAGTTTAAAAAATCTCTCCATATTCCCTTAATAGTAAAAAAACTTCTAACCCTGTTGAAAAGTCAAAAAACCAAAACCCTGTTGATAGGTGGGTCACGTTGAAAATGATAGGTGGGTCACCTTGTAAAACGTCGTGTTAGAGGTTGGGTAGAACCCTGTTGATAGGTGGGTCACTTGCACCCACATGAGTATATGTGCGTCCGCCAGTGGTCCCAATTTATACAATATAGTTTGTTTGGATATAAAGTTTAAGAAATATATATTTTTGAATCTTATTGTCTAATACAAAACTAAAGTTATTTGTGTGGTTATATATCATCTCGTTAAACCTAAAAGATAAAATTTAAAGTTAAATTGTTGTCAAATAAAAATATGTGTCATTCTTTTTTTTAGGCTGAGTAAAAAGAAAAGTATTTTAAAAAATTGGAACAGACGAAGTAACATCCTTTTTCTATTAAATTTGATGGAAACTAAAAAAGAAAAAGAAGAGATATATTTAGCAAGAACTCACATTTGTAAGTACAATTTCTCTATTTGTGGAGTAATATATTTTTTGTGTTGCAAATTTTAATATTTGATGAGACTTTCCAATATATTTTATTAAATCTTTTTTTGACAATTTTCATCAAATATAATATACAAAGTTCGTTAATATTTGACAGAGATCAAATTTATTGATTTTTGATAAACTTAAAAGTCAGAATATAATTTAGAAATTATTTTGAACCTACTCTCACATAAATGCAACCATTCCAAGCAACCTTGAAAGCACAATATTTTATATTTGATTTTATTTTCTACTGATAGAAGTAATTTGCGTAGTTTTGTTTTTGTTTTTCCTAATAAAATTGAGTATATTTTAAATCCTAATAGTTGCTATTCATATTCATCAACCTGTCATTTCAAACCGAAAATGACACATTAACTGCAAAGATCTATGTCTATTTGATAATTGCAATGCTCCAACACAAGTTCATTCCCAAGTACATAACCCTTCAATGCCATGTAACATCGTTTTATGCTTTATACCATCAATCACCCCTTGACAAAAAAGTGAGCTATATAAACACATTTTCTGAACCTATGCCTATCCCAATCAAAAATTTACAAAGCCACGGTTACAAACTCCTAAAGGTTGAGAGAAAATCAAATATGGTGACAAGATTTCCAATTTTTTTTGTGATGTTCACCATGGATAAAGACATTCTATATGTGTAATATATCCAATCTGATACAATACTATCACCACAGGGTCTCATTTGCATCTGTAAATACTGCATTATGATGTTCGATTAAGCACTGAATGGCATCAATAGCACCCAAGTCAATCGGAAGACCATCATCCAAGGGGATGGGAGAAGATGCATCAACAGTTTCACCTTCATCTGGATGCAAAAACAATCACAGGTTAAAAATATAAGTTTTTAGCAGTTGTTTTAAGTTGCAAATACCAATCTCTGAATGCAATGCTTTTACTCTAACTAATATAAGTAGAACATACTCCACAATATTACCATAAAAAGAAAAATGCCAAAAACATAACTTATTTTATTAAATTGAAAATTTATTGATTTTCCATCTGCACACTGACTTTCCACTCCAAAAACCAATTCAATAGCCGTTAGTAGTTCTGGCTTAAATTAATTACCTACTCTTAGTCTACATTAAAAATTCTAAGAAGTCAAAACCTCCACCAGCACAAAATCCATCCAAAAAGAAATGAAAAGGAACATAAAACAACATATTTTACCCCAGTGCAATCCCACAAGTGAGGTTGGAGAGGGTAGAGTGTACACAGACCTTACTCCTACCTTGAAAGGTAGATAGGTTGTTTCCGATAGACCCTCGACTCAGGATAAAGCAAAAATAATTCAGGTAAAAAAAAGAAACCGTAATTAAAGTAAAAGAGTGTTAAGCGAATAAAAAGAGACAGTAGATAGCAAATAATCTTCTAGGGCACTAGCCACGGTTAAGCTACCTCATTTGATCCTAGGCTAGTCACTCACAACCTTCTTCTTCTTCTTCATCCTCTTGATCTCCAACCAAATCCATCATCAATAAGCTTATGTTGAGTCGTAAGATTCTCGCTCAAAATAACCTTGCAATCTCTACACAGACCTTTATCATCCTTCCTAAGGAGCAAATAATCTATCTGAATCTTATCCCTCGAACTACGAAAATATTCTGCCCCAGATGTATTAAAAAACACAAATCTTTAGAAAATAGGCCGTTCAACGAGCTACCCATTTTCAATAGAGAACGTACACTAAAAATTACATGTGTCCATTGCAGTTGTATAAATATTTCCTTCAGATGCAAAACAAGCTAAATAGTAGTTATAGCAACTTAAGTTACTCTCTTTGCATAACCTCTTTCCACAATTCATTTTAGCAGGACATTTTATGATGTTCCTGATACACATCTTACAATATAGATAGATGTTTCAAAATATTAACTTCGGTAACTTTTCAAATTTTTCTTACATTTATTTTTTTCAAAATTTGAGGAGTCAATATATAACCTTTTGAAGTCTTCACGTACTTGTATCATCATAACTACCTACTTTATATATTTGTAGTAGTATATATCCATTTAGCGACTGGCCCACTTGTATAATTAGTAAGAGAGAATATCTTTCTTCCATCACCAGCAATCTCCTGGTGTGAAAGTAGATGCCTGCAGTTCCTTTTTTGAACTTTGCACATGGTAATTAAAATGTCAACTGGTTTCTTACCAAATAAAACTGGGTCACTAGTCACAATACATCGTTTTAAACTTTCTAACTCTGTCCATAACAGAAGAAAGAGATTCAAGCGCTAATGTTCAGTAATTATTTGGATACTGTGGTATCGACCCCTCATTTAATATGGTTTTATGTTAAGAATTGTAAAGATGAATGAAATACTACACTACCCACTAAGATAACAGAAAGGAATAAAAAAACAGACCTGCAAGCATCTCCCATGCACTGGAGTTAGAGTTGGAGTCCATATATTGCTTTGAAGAAGTTTTTGCTGAATGGTTCAAGAACTGGTTATACTGGCGTGGACTCTGTCCTCTTTGCCAAATAAGGATTGGAGCCATTTCCGTTGCAAGAGTTCTAGCATCCATCTGTCAGGAAGAAAGTGCGAAAAGCATATAAACAGCAGTCAAGAAAAGAATTCGCAAATTTGTACAAGATAAAGGCTCACCAGGAGCAAGATCTTTGGATCTCAATCATCTGGGCCAAAAGGAAAAAATAATTCACATTTACAGATGAAGTCTCATTCATAACAAGTTTGTTAGATCTCAATCATGTGGGCAAAAAGAAATAAAACAAAATGCAGAATATGCAATGCTTATTATAGCAACTAGGCACCTCAGTTAGCAAGTTCAAAACCCAAGTGTTAAAAATTGTATCACATTTTACAATTCTCCACCAAACAATTTCTTCATCTAAAAAGGAGATCGGAGGTTCTGTGAATATCATCTCCGAGAACCATGAGGATGATAAGGACACTAAGTTAATTTCAAATCCAAAGAACTGCACATATCCAGATCGACACAGGGAGAGGTGGGAGCTATTTTTTGTTTACTCAGAAAGGGAATAAACTTGCCTTGTTAACCAGAGATTTCTGGCTTACGCGGAGTAGCAGCGCAGTGATCAATTCCAGTGTCATGTAGTTGACAGTTGGAAGCTTCTTTAAGGTATTCTTCATTGAATGTATGCTTGAGCGAGCACCTCTTATTTCATTATAAAGCTCGAAGGTTGTCAATGGATCAGGTAGACTTGCAAGGTAGCACTTCATCAGAGCTGCAATATCTACAGGATTTACCCCCTCAGGTATTGGTGCATTTTGATCTACAACACATGAGCAAACTAAAGAGTAAATAGATTGGCCCTTGACAAATAAAATATGTTTGAGATTGGAAACTGAATACCTTGATTGTAGAAAGAAACCAATTGATGTATGACCTTTTTATCTCCTTCAGCCTTGAACAGCTCAGGTGAATTCAGCCCTAGACCAAAAGTAGGCAAACAGCATCATCATTCAGATGTCTCTGTGAAAATTTACATAATAGTAATGACAAATTGCTGTATGTATTGTTACATATCTCACCTGATAAGACAAGATAATCTGCACATTTCACCATGATATAAGGAATGGGTCTAGTTGATTGTTGCCTCTGCACAAGGATATCGATGGGGACTCCAAACACTGGATAAACCAAAATATGTCACTATGGCCAGAAAAATGTCTCCTGAGAGCTTTATGGAAGCAAATAATCATATGGCTCATTCCATATAAATAATTGTTGAACTGATCTCTACAGCTCATGGACATGGTGTAGAAGTGCTAAAAAGTGTGACCAAGTATAACATGCATCTCCTATTACACCGTCCTTAATTCTTCAATGAACTCAAAAATAATTCAGTAAAAGAGTGGCAGAGACAAATTAAGTGGAAGAAGTTTCGGTGTCGTTGGATACCAACAACCCATCCTATTCTCCACCCCCACACCCCAAAAGAGGAACACTAAAATCTTATACAATGATCAGGAGAGAAGATTTTTTACCATCAGTGCTGGCTACTCCCTGCATTTCAAATAGAAAAGTTAAGATTCTTTGAACTCCAAGCCATAGAGAAACTTTGAGAGGAAAAGGAAAAAGAGTGAAAATTATCATGCACCTTCTGCCACCGCTCGATATCAGTCAGCAAAGTCTTGCTTTTCTGTGCAGTTTTCTTTGCCACCTGAAACATAATTAGTGTCAAGTTCAGACTACTACTCCGTTGCAAAAGATTCCAAAATATTGTGTAATGTGTAGTTTAGGTTTTTAACTACTGATATCATAAGATGAACACCCCTCATCCATTTCTCCTCTTCTTCCCTCAAAGATATACAAGACCAATTCCATTAAAGTGCAGAACATAGAACTATACCTTGTTTATTTTGTAACCAAATTTGTTATCTTAATTAGGTATTTGATAGTGTGGTTTCACATAAAATGTGCTTTAGAAAACATTGCCAGCACTTAGTGATCACTATGAAGATTGTAGCTACATGATATCATAAGATGAACACCCCTCATCCATTTCTCCTCTTCTTCCCTCAAAGATATACAAGACCAATTCCATTAAAGTGCAGAACATAGAACTATACCTTGTTTATTTTGTAACCAAATTTGTTATCTTAATTAGGTATTTGATAGTGTGGTTTCACATAAAATGTGCTTTAGAAAACATTGCCAGCACTTAGTGATCACTATGAAGATTGTAGCTACATGGCTTCTTCCATTCACTAGACACCTAGCTTCTACAAACACATAAAATTGACCTACCATTAAATGATTCAAACCTACATTGGAAACCAAGGTGAACACCTTTCACAGCCTAAATAGAATTCCTCGTCCAGTAAAACAAAAGCAGAGACTTTCCTATATCCCAATTCCCAACCCTAACAAAACAGATTGTAAATAAGATTTGATTGATATATAATAGTTCTTTTACTAGGAACTCCTACAAGACAGAATCACCGGAAAGCTATGCATATAGCATCAAATAGGTCAAGCGAATAACTTGAATAGTAAGAAATATAAACTGTTCTATCTAACTTCCCTTGGCTTAATTACTGACCTCGAATTCAAATCCAAAATCCTTTACTCTCCTAAACCCAAATCTCTCCATTTCTATTATATCGGAGGGGGTCAATAGTAACTCACCTAAACCAAAATCTTGTAACGTCAAAATCAGCTAGTAATGGATGAGCTTTGAGTGGAAGTCACATAGTAAAAGCTTCATGATTCTGTTTCTAATAAGTAGTGTTTAAATACTATTTTTCCTATGTGCTTTAATTGAGTCACAAAACCTTCTGCTATTAAGGATAGGCTCATGAATCACATCAGTGTCTAAATCAAGCACATCAGTCACTTCTGAACCCAAAGAAAATTAAAGGAGCAGATGGTCAAGAACCTAGTGCCTCACAACTCTAGTGGTCATACGGAGTGATGCGTTGACATCACCTAGGGTTCTATAACAAGGTAAAGGCTATAAAAAACCCACTATGGTCTCTATTATGGGTATGGTTGTATCAGGAAACTAACAATGAAAACATCACTCATTGGTTTATTATTCACAATTGGGAAATGTTGCATAAAATTGTTGATGTTTGTAATACCTCCTCAACTTTTGTCTTTCCAACAGCAACCTTCTCTTTTGTCTCCAAAAACCCCTTCCTCAAGAAGAAGCTGGTTGTAGCAGCCGCAGAAATAAAGCGCTCCTGCATGGCATGTCTTGTTGATGGCTGCTGTAGGATCGACCATCGACTTTTGACTACTGATCCAACTTTCTCCGCAACCTCGCCGACATTTCCCTTAGCAACCTCCCCAACAAATGACCCTGCAGACTGCCCAGCTTCTTTCAACTTCACTCCTGCATCAAAGATTCAATTATTAAACATAGAAAAGCAAAATAAATGTAGAAACATCCGTAAAGAATGAATGTTGGGTCTAACTCAACCCCAAAAACTAGTTCCTGTTTTCATTTCATATCCGAGACTCTTAACACTCCCCGCACGCCCAGATCTTGTTAACTGGAGCGTGAACAAAGAATTGAAATGAGTCTTGACTCTGATAACATATAAAGAATGAATCTTGTCGCTAACTCAACCTCAATAGAATTGTCCAAGTACGTATAATACATTCTATATTGGACGTGGACTCTTAACAAACTGAAATTGAATTACCCGAAGATTGAAAGAATCCACTAGCTTTCTCTTGCCACTTTACTGTAGGCATTGAAGTTCCACCAACTTATATTGACTATGTAACAGTATCAAATCACCTAAATATGAAAACAATTACTGGTGTTAATAAAGTTTGTATATCACAAATTCTTTAGATCAACTTTATTTGGAAAAGGAATCGTTCAAGGAGAAAATATAGAGTAATGATTTATGCCGGGGTCAACTTTATTTGAACCAATAAAAAGGAACTACGTGAAATTTGTTTTCCAAATATAAAAATAAAAAAATCAGGCTAGCTAACCAACGGACATAACGGCTATGCGCCTCTTCCCTACTTTCAAAGATACTCACTCCATTGGCAACTCAATTGGTTTTCAAGGGGATAATTAGAAAAATGATCAAAATCGAATTCCGTCAACAGCAGGGTTACTTCTTGAAATAAAAGAGGGCCCTTGTGCGCAGCGTGTTAGTGGTCTAACCTTTGAAACCAGTTGAGTTACCATGATTAAATCCTTCACAATCCTATCTGACCGGGGTGTGGGAACTTCTGGGTGGGAGATCCACCTTTTTGGGAAAAAAGATACTCCTATTTTTGAAACAAAATATTGGTACCAAAAATATTTACTCGCAATTACGGGTGTCAAATTGGACCAAGTCTAATTGGCCCGCTCAAATTTTAATGAATTTGGACATTGACATACTAATAAATGATTAAGTTTATGTTAGTTCAACTTAACTCATTCATCTTAAACAACTCAAATATCAAACTAACTCATCTACAAGTTACTTTGTGATGATGATGTAATTATTCTTAATGATTTGCAATTTACTGAATCTCTTAGTGCTATTTTTCACTTTTTTTTTCTTGTCTTATTGTACATTGTTTATCCAAATATTTTATTTTATATTTTTTTACTTTTATAAAAAACAATTATTACCTCCTCCCCTACCCCTACCCCTCCACCCATGTCCTACTCCATTCTCAAATTTCTTACATACCACCTCCCGCCCTACCATATTCTCAAATTTTTATTTTTATTTTTTATTTTTATAAACAATTTATAAAAAATATGATTTTGTTTTACCTCCCCCCACCCGCCCTTCCCACACCTACCCCTCCACCATCGCCCCATCTTCAAATTTCTATTTTATATTTTTTTACTTTTATAAAAAATATGGATTTTTTTCTTACCTCCCCCTACCGCACTAACCCCACCCACCCCACCCCATCCTCAAATTTATATTTCACATTTTTTGTTATTTTCATAAAAACAAAATATTAAAAATATGAAATTTTATTTTACCTCCGCCCTACCCCCTCCCCCTATCCCTATCTCAATCTCAAATTTCTATTTTATATATTTTTTTACTTTTATAAAAAAATTAATTTTTTTCTTACCCCCATACCCACACCTACCCCTCCACCTCCACCACATCCACAAATTTCTATTTCATATTTTTTTTAATTTAAAAAAAATATGGAATTATTTTCTTACCTCCCCTTCCTCTAACCCCACCCCACCCCACCCCATCCTCAAATTTCTATTTCATATTTTTTGTTACTTTTATAATAAAAAAAAATTAAAAATATGAAATTTTATCTTACCTCCCCTATCGCTCCTCCCCTCCCGCCATACCCCAATTTCAAATTTCTATTTTATATTTTTACTTTTATAAAAAAATTATAAAAATATGAATTGTTTTCTTACCCCCATACCCACACCTACCCCTACCCACACCCTACCCACACCTACCCCTACACCACCACCTCATCCTCAAATTTTTATTTCATAATTTTTGTTACTTTTATAAAAAAGAATTAATATAAATATGATTTTTTTCGTACCTCCCCCTATCCCACCCCACCCCAATCTCAAATTTATATTTTATATTGTTTTTTACTTTTATAAATAATTTATAAAAAATGTGAAATTTTTTCTTACCCCCCTCTGTCCTAACCCCGCCTACCCCCACCTCATCCCACCCATTCTCAAATTTCTATTTTATATTTTTTTACTTTTATAAACAATTTATAAAAAATATGAATTTTTTTATCCTCCGCCCCTATCCACATCTACCCCCTTCCACCCCCACCTCACCCCATCCTCAAATTTCTATTTCTTTTTTTTTTGCTTTTATAAAAAATGAAAAAATTCTTTAAAATATTATTCCTATTTTAAAAATAAAAAATATGAAAAAATCAAATATCATACAAAATAAAATAACATTATAGAAGATAAGTTTGAAATTTGTAAAATAATGGGTCAAGTTGGGTTATGATCCATCATTTAGCACATCTTGACTCATCCATCTTAGTTCATGTAAGTTTTGGACGGGTTGGACATTGACCCATCTACAACTTCAACTCATCTTGACCGCCCAACTTCAGCCTAAACGACCCATTTGTTACCCCTACTCGTAATGATATTTATATCGATAAATAAATAACAAACACTTATTATCACTTAATCATGATTAATCTCTTTTTTATATTTATTTATTTGTTTGTTTATTATTGATTATAATAAATTTATACGCATAATTTTGTGTAAATACAAGCGCTAGTAAATATTTATCTTATTGCTACTCACTAGTCACTTCTATCATCTTCACCTTAAATTGTTTTTTGACTTGCACAAGCAATTTAATAGTCCTAACTAGTTGACCGAACGTAGTTGTTCACGTCACACAATTAATAATAACCTTTTATCTTGTTAATATTTCTAGTACTTTTAAAAAACTTAACTTCGAAATAGTCATTTATATAAGTTTATATAGTTTTTGAAATGTTATTTAAAAAATGCCAAAGATTTTTATTGTTCGTATTTATACTGAAATTTGAATGTTTTAATTCTCGTGATCTGAATTCTGTAATTTATGTGGAAATAGTGATACTTAGGCCTCATTTATTTCATTAAGATTAATATATCTGAATCTGAATACATATCTAAATATTAAGATGTGCATTAAGACTTGGATGTCTGAATCTGAAAACATCTGAATATTAAGATGTTGCGTTAAGATTTCAATACTAGAGAAATAAGTCTGTTTGTTTTCTCAAAATTTGAATATATAAAATTTACTTTTTATTTAAAAGTTAATAAATAATTAAAATAAACTAAAGTAATCTGATACTATATCAATAATAATAATAAACAAAATTATATGACAGTTAGAGGTGATGATGACTAGCAATGGTGGCAGTGAGTGCCAATTGGGGATTGTGTTGGAGATGGTGGTGGTTTTGGGTAGTAACTAGCTGTGATAGTGATTTACAATATGTTAACAATTGTTGTTGATTATGGTAGTTGGTGGTGGCAGGTAGTGATAGATAATGGTTGTAGTGGATGGTGATAACTAGGTGAATGGTACGATGGATGGTGATATATGTTGATGGTTAGCTGTTGTGGTTGTTATCGTTAGTGATCGATGATTGTAATGGTAGCTGGTGATGATGATTGTACGTAAATGGTGGCAGACTGTGGTGATTATGGTTGAGGATGGTGATTGTAGGTGGTGGACGGTGATAGTTGATAATGATAGGATGCATCAGCGATTAGCGGTCAAAATGGATGGAGTAGTGAACTAGTGATAGATATGCAAGTCACATTTGCCTCTGAATAGACATTTTAATGATATTAAAGATTTTGTTATAGATTTTAATTATTCAGATAATCAATTCAGACTCATTGAGTGATTGTAAAATTAAAACAAAGAGCACTTAACGTTTAAGATTTGAATGATTGACATTCAAACCTAAAAAATAAATAAACTTAATGACTGAAATCTGTATGATTAAGACTGAGATCTTCATTGAGTGGAAACAAAGTACATGTTATTATTATGAATATGGTTGATCATATCCCCCAATTTTGTATTCCTTTTAAAATAATAAGATAGAGAAAAAACATAAAAAGTATAAAAGTCAATTTATATATTAGTATTGTTTTAGATTGTTAAGCAGTGGACCTCAAGCCCAAAGCAGTGGGCTTCAATCCCATCACGGGAATCACATTTGTGTTCAGTAAAATACCGTGTTTAGTCCCCCCTCTCGGAATTCCCAAACTCGAGATCACCATTCTTCCTAAATTTCTTCCTCACAAATTTTTTTCTCAGAATCTTCGTGTTTTATTCAACATGACTGATAAAAACAGTTTCATCCTGCCCTCACAGTTTCTAACATTAAGAGCGTTCTTTCTATTGTTCTTGACCTCGAAAACGTCCAATATGGGACGTGGGCGAAATTATTCAAGATTCATGCTATGACACATTAAGTTCTTCACCATATCATCCCTCCGACTCCTAAAACTGGAGATGACTGTTAGGAATATCTTGTATATACTTTTTGAGTCATTTTTAGTTAGTATTTTACTCATTTCGTTTGTGTTTAGTATAGTATTAGATCTGTTTTTCTTTCTTTTGAGTCACAGCGGTCCTAAATGGAAAAATGGAAAAAAAAGACGAAATGAGCTTAATTGAGGTGTAATTACGCAAGAAAAGGCCAGGAAATGAAGGCTAAGAAGTCCCGGGAAGCATAAAAGAAATCTGACGAAGTCAGGACGAGAAATGACAAAATTTCGAAAAAAATGGCTGAAGACGTCACAGGCGCCGCGGTGCCTGCCAGCAGCATCGCGGCGCTAAAGATCCTACGAGGGTGATTTTTGCTCAAGACTTCCGGAGCCGCGGCGTCAGCCTGCAGGGCCGCGACTCTTAGGCGGAAAAATCCAGATCCGATGCGAAATTGGCCAGGGGCAGAAGGGTCCAGGGGACACGATTTTTGCAGCATATTTAAACTCTTGGGACAGATTTTATATAAGGGATATGACATTACAACACAAATTTTGGAGGCTACAAGATTGGAGACCTAGTTCTACGTATTTTCTTTTCGTTTCTTTATTTTCAATTCAGTTCATGTTGGATATTGAATTAGTTCTTGACATGACAATGTTTATGAGCTAATTACTTTATTTAGGGTTTTCCAGTTGAATCTTCTTGAAACTCTTGCATATAGTTAATGCATAGTTATTGATTTCTTCTTTAGCATATTAAGATCTATTCAATATTGCTTTGATTGCTTGATAATTAACTGGTCATTAATTGTCATAACTTGTATGATTTCGAATCGAGATCCGAGAGAGGAGATTTGAATATGTTGTGGTTGTTTAGACATAGGTTAAAATCGTGGACGAATGTACCCCGATACTTGTGTAGTATTTAAGGTTATTGTTTTTAATCCTCTTGTGTGGTAAAATCTATCATAGAAATATATAAGGTTTCTGCACAAGGTTGAGATCTCGTATGTCCTAACCGGAATATGATGACAGATTAGTTAACCTGCTATCTTAATAAAAAGAAGAATCATTAGCATTGCATTAACACGTGAAATAGTGGATAGTTGAGGAGGTTAGAAGCCATATTTCCTTCATAACTGTTATAAATCCAAAGTATTATAATCTTTAGTTTATTCTCTGCACCTAGTCATAATTCGTAGTTATAATTCTCAAACTAAAGAACGTTAACCAAATAGAAACCATAAAATAGATAACCGATGCTTGATAATCAGTTTCTGTGGACGATATTCGGTCTTACAGACTATATTACTTGTAACGATACGTACACTTGCGTTAAGCACTTGGAAATCGGTTAACAAGTTTTTGGTGCCGTTGCCGGGGACTGACGTACTTTCAATATCGAACTATCTATTCTTATTTCTACTTTGGTTTTTATCTTTATTTTAGAACATTTTGTCGTGATCTGTTTGCTTGTTTTTTTATCACTTACAGGAAGGATAAGGTAATTGTTGATCCTTTGTGCAATGGGAGATTAGCGAAACAACAATTTGGTGGATGATGAGTTACCACATGTCTTAAGACAAGTCCCTGCTGAAAGGAGCTTGGGGGATTATGTGATGTCAACTATTACAGGGGTGCAGACTTGCATCAGGCTTCCAGCTGTTGAAGCCAATAACTTTGAAATCAAACCAACCATATTGCACATGGTTCAAAGCTCAGTTCAGTTTGGGGGATTACCGTCTGAAGATCCTCATTTGCATCTAGCAAATTTTCTGGAGCTGTGTGCAACCTTCAAATACAATGGTGTTACTGATGACGCCATTCGGTTGAGACTCTTCCCATTCTGACTCAGGGATAGAGCAAAGTGTTGGCTGAACTCATTACAGGCGAACTCCATCACTACATGGCAAGACTTAGCCCAGAAATTTCTTGCCAAGTTCTTCCCCCTCAGCTAAGGCAACAAGGCTTAGGGGAGAATTGAACAATTTCTATCAAACGGATGGAAAGTCATTGTATGATGCCTGGGAGTGGTTTAAAGATTTGCAAAGGAAATGTCCACATCATGGTCTTGAGCAGTGGAACTTGGTGCACATTTTCTACAATGGTATAAGTGGGACTACTAGGACAATTATTGATGTAGCTGCAGGTGGCACCTTCATGAAGAGAACAACACATGAAGCCCATGACTTGTTGGAAGACATGGCCACGAACAATCACTTGCCAGATGATAGAGGAACAGGTAGCAGAAGAGCAGTTGGGGTTCATGAGCTAGATGACATCACTGCACTGAATGCACAAGTTGCTCTCTTGACTAAGCATCTCAGTATAAAATATAATACTCGATATTTTAAAATTTATACTATAATTAGTGAAAAAATATTAAAAATATTTATTTTTTTGGGGGGAATTTTCAAGACTAAGAAGCATATTGAAATTAATTGAAGATAAAAGGAAAGTCTAAATGAAGTTTTTGCAGACAAAAAGTCGGTAAAGATGGGACAAAATTGGGTGTCAACAAAAGTAAGATTTGAATATTGGATATGATGTATATTTATATATGCTAATCCGGAAATTAGTATACAAAGGATGTGATCCCGGAATAAATTTTGGATACTACAAATGTGGTATGGGCTAGTGCCATGTATATATATATATATATATTAGGACATGAAATTTTTAGACTTTATATATATGATTGATTATGTGGGAGATTAATTAATTGTGGGGTTAATTTTAGTGGAGAGGATGATTAAAAACGTGGGAACTTGTGTCATGCATGCTAAAAGAAAATGAGCCCACATATACCCATATATCCTCATTCATTACCCTAATTCAAAAACCATTCCTTCACACTCCCTCATCCCCTCTCATCAGCCGAAAATCCCCCTTCCCCATAGCCAAATTGAAGCTTTTTATTTCCTTCTTCTAAGGTTAATCCTTCTATTGAATTTCTAAGCAATGGCAAGCACTCAAACAGTGGGTCACGGTAGCCACTGGCCGAGAATAGCCCATAAAACGTTAGCTTTAGAGATGAACCATTTTGGAGAAAAACATGTAAGAAAGATGGCTTTAAACTTGTAGAATACATGCATGTCATTTTGAGTTGAAGAAATGGTGAAAAATGGTGCAAAAAGAATGGAGCAGTGGCTGAGACTTTAGGGACTGTTTTGGGCTAAACTAAGGTAAGATTTCTTCTTATTATTTGAGTTATTGGACTTAAATAATGTTGTGGTTAAGACATGAATTTGTATTAAGAGATATTGGAGGTAAGAAAATGCATGTGGTTGTATTGGTATTGTGTTGGACCGATTTGGGGCTGTTTTGTATACATTAGATTTGATTGTTGTTGTTGTTATCATTGTCACTAATTGCATGTTAAAGTGGAAGGAAATCTTGACATTTAAAGTTGTAATTAGTTATATGGAAGTGTTGAAACATGAATTGGATTTTAAGGAAGTTATGAGAAGAATTATGGATTTTTGTGGGTGGACCGTGACATTCAAATTGTTGGACATTGTTGTGATGTATTAGGGGCTGTTCTTGTCAAGTTATGATGCTGGAAATATAAGTTATGAACATTTATATACGTTGTGGTAATTACTAATACATGTCTTAAAGGAATTAAAGTGTAGAAAGGTGTTAAATTGCAAACTATAAGACTTGCACTCTTGTTGTTGTTGCTAGAGTTGATGGACTGTTTTTAAAGGTTGTTTTAATATGGATTAAGGGCTGAATTAACAAGAGGAATAGGTGTAGTAACCACCTTGATTGTTGTAGTAGTTGTATTCCATAAATGTAAAGAGAAAGAATGCATAACTATGGTGTAGATATGATATATGGACTGATTTTGTTATATCCTGGAATTGTTCTTGGTTATTGGTATTGTTGACATTATTTATGAGCTGTGGATATGTATATAAATAGGGAAAGTGCTGCCCGAATTTTTATAGAAAAGAGAGTCATCGTTCGATATAACTTACACTAGAAATCATAGAGTTGACGGGCATATTACTACTATTATAGGTCGAGGTGCTAATCGAGACGAACATTAATTATAAAGTTGGTTAGTTCGACTATAAGGTATGTGAAAATATTCTTTCTTCTTTTGGCATGATTTATGTAAAATGAATGTACGGCGAACGTACATAATTCTATTGAATCCTAATTCTTAGTGATACATGATATGATAGTGCCTTGATTTTCTAAGTGATAGTTATTCTATTCCATTGAGACTCAAATGATGATTTAATTTGTATAAAGTTACTTATAATATTCTATTTGTGCTGATATGATTATATGACTTCACCGAGTCCGGACCGGGTATGTATATATATGATGATTTCACCGAGTCCCAGAATGGGCCGGGTACGATATAAGTGGATTGACATCCATGGTTTGTGGACATGTATCCATGTATGGCTTCATTCACCGAGTCTCATAATGGGCCGGGTACGGTATATGATTTCACCGAGACCCTCACTAGGGGGTCGGGTATGGTATATATATGTATATGACTATATTCACCGAGTCCCACATTGGGCCGGGTACGGTATATTATATGGGCACACATGACTCTCATTTTTATAAGGTACAGTTGCACCTCATTTGTATATGACACAGTTGCAATGGTAATTTGATTATCATACTTGTCTCATGTTATCTTTTGGACAGTTATGATCTTCCTTACAATACTTCATGTTTTATATACTCAGTACATTATTTCGTACTGACCCCCTTTCCTCGAGCTGCGTTAAATGCCGCAGTGCAATTACTCGGTTGGTGAACCTCCAGTCTAGGATTCCTGTTCAGCTGTTCAGAGAGCTCCATTGATTCAGAGCTTAGTCATTTTGGTACATAACCTTATTTTTGGACTTATGCATATTTAGGGGCACAACGGGGCCCTGTCCCATCATATTTCATTATCGTATTCTTAGAGGTCTGTAGACAGTTGTGGGTGGTAGATGTGTTTTTGTATATGTGTACGGTTGTGAGCCGTTCTGGATATCTCTATGTACTGTGGCGGCCTCGTCGACTTGCCTTTTTTGTTATATGAATTAGTTGTGACTCCTCGGGAGACAGGTTTATTACCGATGTTTACGTTATCCTTGGTATCCGTGTGATTATATGTGACATGTGGGTATAAGGGTGCCCAGGTAGGACACCGAGTCGCGGCCCGTCGGGTCGGGTCGTGACACTGAGTTTCACCTGGAGCCCTCTGCTTCTGTTCCTCAAAAGTCATCTGAGGATGATGAAATTCCTGATGACACCCCCTTGAAGAGATTCGGTCGCAAAGGAATTGCTCACAAAATCAGATCACATGCTGATATAGATGTTGCCCCAGATGTCACAACATCTCAGGCAACATTCCAGTCGACTTATGAAGAAACAAAGTCTCCTAATTCCTCCAACAACTCAGATTCCAACAGACCAGACCTGTCGGATACAGACATCGACGTAAATGCTTTCTCTAACATATTTTATTCTAAAGCAAATCATGATAATTGGGATAACTTTAGGAATAGGCTGATTAGGTCAGAAAAAGAGTTGGACATTGCTTCATGTTCTGAGTATGGAGTGGTAGAGTTTCTTGAGGACAAACAACTTCTGGGCTCTGTCACTGGTAAAGAACCTTATGTGTGATGAGGTTGTAAGGTTGTTCTATGCAAATTTGGACTCTACTATAGAGGATACCTCTTCTAAGAGATATGAAAAAGTTTACCTCTATAATAAAGTTTATCGTTTTACCCCATAAATCATAAATCAATGTCTGGTACTTTATGATGAGCATGTGAGAATCAGAAAGAGGAACGACAAATAAGGATACAATGATAGAATATCTCACAGGAGGTATACTCAAGAAATGGATTCCGCGATGCCCAGCGTCAAAACTCACTGCTCTATTTTCAACTCTCCACAAAATAGCAATACATAATTGGCTTCCCTCCTTAAATAAATCAATTGTCACAAGTAAAAAAGCCTCGTTGCTCTTCAAAATTGGAAAAGGATTCAAAATTGATATAGGCAAGATATTATTCTATCAAGTTGCAAATCTAGCAGAAAAAACATCAACGTCCATTTTACCTTTTCCCTCTCTGATTTTCAAATTATTGACTAACCAAGGACTAGAGCCTTTGAGAGAGGATATTTTAGGGAAAGCTCCTGAACTTTACACTATAAACAAAGCTATTCTTAAGAGTAAAGAGAGGTTAATTGCTCTCCCTTGGACAAAAGAGGCAGACAGAGAAAATATTGCCAGAAATACTCCCAACATTCAGGGCAACATTGGTCCAGGACAACCTGAACTGTCTACTAATTAGCTGGTGGAACAAATTGCTAAAATCAACTCACAAATTATTGAGTTTAATAATACTAGGAATATGCTAGTAAAAGCCAGGGACCATCTCTTATTGTTGCTTTCTTCCCAAAAAAAAGGAGACGATTCTGTGCAGGGGGAGGAGGCTGAGACTAGCAATGTCGTTGCTACTCATGATGCAGATGTAGGGGGAGATAGAAGAGACTAACTGCGGTTATTCAGTGTTGAAGTCAAGAAAAAGTAGAAAACGGATGGAAGCTACTACTGATGCTTGACTTGTAGAGATGATGGCTGGTTGTTGTGCTGTTGTGATTGCTGACTGTTGCTGTGATGTGTTGTTACAATGTTGGTTACTGATTTGATTACTTGATTACTGATTTGGGTTGTATAAGACAATTTGATTATGTAGTTAACGTAGTCACTGTTTAATTTTGAAATGTAATGATCTGATAATTATATTTTTGTTCTGTTTGGATGTAAACGACTATGGTTTTTCCTAATCCGACATGAATATGGCATATATATATGTGTGTCCTTTATATGTTGTGCTTATATGTCATCATAGGTTGAGGGGGAGCATTTGTGTAGTCATAGATATGTCTATGCATTTGCCTTAGGTCACTCACATTGAAAAGGTTAGGTTTTGTGAAGAAGGACAAAACGGGGGAGAATGTTAATATTAGGTTTGGTGTTATGATATTTTGTCCAACATATCATTTTCAGTACTAAGTTAAAATCAGAAAATGTTGGAACAAATGTCATGACATTCGGACCAACATTCTGATAACAGTTTTGTCTTACTTCACGGGACTAAAGCTAAACTCGTGGGATTTTTTACCACGAGGTTAATATGACTTGGAAAAGAGTTTTAGAGCTGAAGAAAAACATGGGAAGACCAAGTCCAAGTAGTTTCTAAACTTGTGGAACAAGTCCAAAAATCTAGAGGATTTTGCTCCACAATCTTCTCCAACAAATCCTATCAGCTGTCCATCTTTCTCTCAACGTCTACAACGATTCAATGAGCATTTCAAGGAAGACCCTCTACTATAAATAGAGAGGCTGCATCAGTAAATCGATATCCAGAAAAATCAAAAGAAAATATCAAGAGAGCTCTCCGATATAACGATCAGAAAACTGGATCACATGTGTTATCTGAGCTTGTCGACAACACTCTTCCCAACATTATAATTGCTGCTTAGATTCCAGATTTTTCTTTATTGAAGCAATTGTAATGAGATGTTGTCTATGTATATTTATGTAAATTTTCCAGGCATAAGTCATCTGCGACTTAACATTTTTATTCCTTTTGTATTATCTTGTAATATTGTAAAAGAAGGAATATATTCAATTGTATATAAATATATACAATACTTTCGGTCATTGAACATCATATGTTATATCAATATATAACATATGCAAATATAAACATTTGTGTCCTTTATTATTTCCACTGCATTTTACTCTTCAAAGGTTTTTCTGTTTTTATTGAAGTGTCGTCACTTGCGTCAGCCGACATTATCGTTGACATTTGCAACTGTTTTAGCATACAAGCTTATTTTACTTTTGATTAATTTTTAATTGTTCCATAGTATTACCCCCGGGACCCAAAAATTATTCTAAATTCTTATGGACGTTTCCAATAGCGAAAAAATCTTAAGTTTTTTCCATCTTCCAGAAATTTAGAGCTTTCACTAAATCCAATTCGAACGAGAAATCAAGAATATCCAAAAATGGCAAAGAATATGACAATGGGGAGTTTCGGGAATTTTGTGCTAATAATGGAATCAATTTTCATTTTTCTTGTCTTCATACATCTTCACAAAATGAAAAAGTCGAACGCAAAATTCGTAACATTAATAATATTATTCGAACTTTCTTGGTTCATGCTTCCGTACCCCCATATTTTTAGAATCATGCTCTACAAATGGCTACCGATATTCTTAATATTCTTCCTTCCAAAGGTTTGACATATTTTTCCTTTCACGTTCAAGTGCAGAGACCGAGTATCGAGGGGTAGCCAATGTGGTTTCTGAGTCATGTAGGTTACGAAATCTACTTTTAGTGCTTCATTGTCCTATTCAGAAGGCTATATATATTGTGATAATATAAATGTCATCTACCTTTCTGGCACTAGCGCACTAAACACATAGAGATATATATTCACTTTGTTCGAGAGAATATTGCTAAAGGACAAGTACGCATCTGTCATGTCCCTTCCAGATATCAAATTGCATACATCTTTACAAAATGTCTTCCCTCGGTCCTTTTTGAGGATTTTAGAGAGTCTCAGCGTACGAAGACCGCCCGCTATGACCGCGGGGGTGCGTTAAGCAGTGGACCTCAAGCCCAAAGCAGTGAGCTTTAAGCCCATCACGGGAATCACATCCGTGTCCAGCAGTGGTCCTCCTCCTTTTGTATATTTGGTATATTTTACATATTAGTCTTGTACCTTAATTAGGATTGTAATATTATCATAAGTGTTAAACAATGTCCAGGGTCGCGACCCTTAGCTCATAGCGTCACGACCCTTGTCCGTGAACAGTGTTTCAGATTATGTATGTTTGGTATATATTAGAATTAGTCTTGTACTTTAATTACTATTGTAATATTACCATAATTGTATAGTTAGTCTCCTTATAGAATAGTGTTTTAGATGTAAAGTAGGAATAGGATTCTTCTATTGTAACTTGTATATATATACCTTTTATGCATAAGAATAATCAAGGGATTAATTCTTTCATGGTATCAAGAGTCTAGGTTCTCTTTACCTTGCTTTCGCTCTTCAAATTCTCTCTCTCCCTCTCGGATTTTTACCCAAAAGCCGCGGCCCTCTCCCTCTCGGATTTGGCCCAAAGTCGCGACCCTTTCTTCTCCAAAAATCCTCTCTCATAAATTCCCTTCTCCGAATCTTCTTGTTTATTCACCATGACTGATAAAAACACGTTTCATCCTGCCCTCACAGTTTCCAACATCAAAAGTGTTCTTCCTATTATTCTTGATCTAGAAAATGTCGAATATGGGACATGGGCGGAATTGTTTAAGATTCATGCTATGGCACATCAAATTCTTCACCATATCATCCCTCCAATTCCTCCAAAGGGGGGGGGGGGGTGATACGACGGCGTCTACGTCTACAACGGTTGTGCCCACCAAAGAAGCAAATCTAAACTTATGGGTCATGTTTGATGCAAATGTTCTCCAATGAATTTATGCCACTATATCCTTGGACCTTTTACAGACTATTTTGGAGCCCAACTTCATAACTATGGCGGCGTGGGATAGATTGCGCGATATCTTCCAAGATAACAATCATTCTCGAATTGTTATCCTTTAGCAGGAATTTTCCCAAGTTGCTATGGCGAATTTCCTATCGTTTCTCTTATTGTAAATGCCTCAAAGACTTGGCAGATCAGCTTCGCAACGTGGTGCTCCTGTTACTAATAGTCGTCTCGTCCTTCATATGGTTCCGGTCTGTCTGAAGCCTATACCGAGGTTGCTTCGGTTATTCGTCAAAGTAACCCCCTACCGGAGTTCTATCTAGCCCGCTCCATGCTCACTTTGGAGGAAGCAGGTTTGGCTAAAAAGGCGTCTATCGGGGCTAGCCCCATCGTTATGATGACTGCTTCAAATTTTCCCCCTTCCAATCCAGCCAACGTGACCCAAAATCACAACAACGGTGGTGGTAAGAAGGGCCAAAATAGGAAGAATAATGGCAAGAATCGTCGCGGCAACAACGGGGGTAACCGTCGATGGCAGCGATTACGGGCCCACAGTGGGCCCTGGACTATGGCGATGGTCCCGATCGCGACACCGCCGCGGTGCCGCAGTCTCAGCCCATGTAGGCACCGCGACCCAGCTTCTTCCCATGTCAGACTCCATGGTTCAAACCAGCTTATGGGCAGCCCCAACAGTCCGATATACTTGGACCTCGCCCCACTCAAGCCCACCACGCAATGGGACCCACTCAGACAGACATTGAATCAGTAATGCACATGCTTGGCTTGACTCAATCGGACCCTAATTGGTATATGGACACAGGTGCCACTACCCACGTGACATCCGACTAAGGTATTCTCTCGTCTTATTCCAATTTGAGCAGTAATCATGGTATAATTGTTGGTAATGACAGTTCTATTCCAATTAAGGGTTATGACAATAAAACTTTGTCCCCTCCTCATCCACCACTTGTCCTGAAAAATATCATTCATGCCCCAAAATTGATTAAAAATTTGGTGTATGTCCGTAAATTCACCACTGATAATTGGATTTCTATTGATTTTGATCCATTTGGGTTTTCTGTGAAGGATTTCAAGATGGGGATTCCTCTCATGAGGTGTGATAGTAGGGGGGATCTTTATTCAATCACACCAAGCCTCAGCATCTCGCGTCAAGCCATGCCTTCCACTTTTGCAGTTCTTGTTTCTTCCTTATGGCATGCTCGTCTAGGTCATCTGGGGTCGTCTATTTTATCTTCTTTAGATAGACATAAGTTTATTTCATATAAGGGTATGCGTAATACTCCACTTTGTAAATCCTGTGCTTTAGGAAAAATTATTAAGTTACCATTTGTAGCTTCGAATTCTAATACTTTAATGTCATTTGACATTATTCATAGCAATTTATGGACATATCTGGTTCTCAGTTCTATGAGTCATCGATATTATGTTTTATTCTTGGATGATTACTCTAAATTTTTATGGGCGTTTCCAATTGCGAAAAAATCACAAGTTTTTTCCATCTTTGTAAAATTTAGAGCTTTCATAAGAACCCAATTCGAATAGGAAATAAAGAACATCCAATATGATAATGGTAAAGAGTATGACAATGGAGAATTTATGGAGTTTTGTGCTCAAAATGGGATACATTTTCATTTTTCTTGTCCTCATACATCTTCACAAAATGAGAAAGTTGAACAAAAAATATGTACCATTAATAACATTATCCGCACTTTATTAGTTCATTCTTCTGTCCCTCCATTGTTTTGGCATCATGCGCTACAAATGGCTACTGATCTACTTAATATTCTTCCATCTAAAGGTTTGACATATTTCTCCCTCTTCAAGTTTTATACAATAATACTTCTTCGTATTCTCATCTTAGGGTCTTTGAATGCTTATGTTATGCATTGTTTTCATCCACCACAATAAAAAAACTTCAGGTACGTTCTACCCCTTGTGTGTTTTTGGGTTATACGTCAAATCACCGTGGTTATAAATGCTTTGATTTGTCCTCTAAACGAATCATCATTAGTTGTCACACCCCGAAATCCGGGCCCGTGACTGGTGCCTTACCCCGGGCACCCTAGTGATCCAACATCAGAGAAAACCAGCGGAAATAAAAACTTTAAACATGAAATGAGAGACATACTAAATAAACAGGCCAACCAAACAATTGCCTTCAGTATATATATATATAAAAGCCCGAACAGTTATCCTTTTTACAAACCCTGCCCACAACAGTGCTGCAGACCTCTAAGATTTATACAACAACTATGACGGGACAGGGCCGCCATACCACGAATGTACAAGAACCTACGACTCAGGGAAACATACCAAAAGATAAGCCTCCGGAGAAACGGGGCTTCCCAATACGCTGAACGGTGATCCTAAGAGCGGGGATCAACGACCGATGTACCTCTACCGCGGCGTGACGCGGCCCAGAGGTCGATCTGGCAAGTACCAAGTATGTGAATCGTAAAATCAGTAAATGAAATCATAATAGCCTATAAAGCAGAGACATGTATGATAACCAAAATACAAGACGCAACATAAGCGATCAAGTCGTGGACTCACGCCTCAAAGTCACCACTAAATATAACCGTGGGACTCACGCCACAACATCCATCATGTTCGCGTCGTGGCGCGTGCCCCGGAATCTGACATCGGTGTAGACATGTCCATGATGCAACAATAATGACAAGCGCGTGGCCACGTGCCGGAATACAACGTCGGTGTAGACATGCCCATGTAACCTCAACAACAATATATGGGTGGTCAACCTGCCGCGTAGCCACATGCCCCGAATCTGACGTCGGTGTAGACACGTCCATGGAACAAGAATAACCATATATCGGTAATCAACGGCCGTAGCCACATGCCCCGAATACAAAGATCGGTGTAGACATGTCCATGTAACCACAATAACAATATATCACGCAACCAAAGCTATCACAAGCAAGCTCAAGCAAATTACCATACTTCTAAACTTTCATAAAAGATCCATTCTTTCTCAAGAGTCACTGATATCAACACTTGCACAACAAATGCTATCTCAACAAGCATAGGCGAGCCACAACAAAGAAGCATAGGCAAGTTACACAACAACAAGCGTAGGCAAGTTATACACAACTCAAGGTACTTCCATTTTATATCATAGTCCGGTTTTAACCCTAAGTACTATGCGTTAAGTCCTTTTAAAAGAGATACATTCCTTTTATAAAAGTCACCCGATACGTAGTATAAAACTAGAGTGATTCACATTATTAAGTAAACTGTAACACTTTCCTTTTAAAATCAAGTAACAACATTCTTTTCCTAAGTTCCGGTTCTACTTTCAATTACTCAAGCCTCTTACTTTAGAAAGGTTTCATAGTTCGTAGTTTTAATCCCTTAAAACAATTTAAGAAACATATGCCACACGTGTGAGTAGTTTATTCTTGTTTATAAAAATCTTATTACAGCAGCCATGATCTAGGAAATGAAATATCATTTTGTCTCATCTTAGTTTCTATGCAGATGGAGGTTTCTACTGGTTTTTAATAATACAATTCATTAGTCAATACATTTTCCTTTATTAACGCCGCGGTGGTTTGTCGATACATTCGATTTCAAATCAAGAAACATTCTTAAGCCGTTATACCTAACTTCCACAAAGCTAGTATAACTCAAGTTTTTCAAAACCCAAATATTACTCCTCTTTCAAAACGATTCACAAATCTTTTGAAATACATCAAGTTCTTCATTAACACATAACAAGCCAGTTATAATTAAATCAGTTACCTTTCGAAAACCACAACCCATTTTCTTACCTACATAAAGCTGTTATAACCAACTTCCCATAAAGCCGTTATAACACTTTATGTTTTAAAACAATCAACATAGTTAACACGTATGCGTCTACCGTACTACATAGTTCACACATATCATGCTAGAAGAGATAGGAAGAGGTTCACATACCTCGCGGCATGCGACTAATAGCAAACGCTCAAACAATCGGCTACTCCTTAAGCCAAGTAAATCGCGCCACACGTAGTACTTCAACCTATAAGGCCACAAGCGCGCTTATTAACATTGCGAGAACTTTCTCTGAAATTTCGGCACCTCCCGCCACAACGTAAATCTCCTCTCATCTATCGGCCATCAAGCCAACCGGGGTTAACATCTAACCTGACGAGTACAATTCTACAACACAAGAATGCTACACAAGTCTCATGTCTGATCTATGTAATTACGATTCGATTCGATTCGATTCTTAATTCTTCAGCTTAAGTCAAAAGACATTGCCAATACTAAGCATAGTTCTATATATAGTATACTTCAACTATATATTCTAACAACATGTAATTTCCAATTACAATGAAGGACGATAGTAATTACCTCGATAAGCCCAAAATTATCCAAGTTTAATGTCGCGCTGAGCAAGGTTTAGCTCTACTCAGAGTGCTCCAAACCGCTCCAAACAACCCTTAGAAGTTCTACTCAACTTCTACTAAACACTTCAACCGACTATGAAGATTTTTCTTTGGGTTTCGTTTTTAAGGCGAGGAAAGTATAATGGTATTTTTCTGCTTTTGTATAAGTATAACTCGAATACTACAAGGTATTTGGGCCAAGGTATTTGGACATTATAACAATACTTTTGGAGAGTATTTCTATACCACAAAGGGGTATTTATCTGAGACAACTAGGCTAGGGGGTAGAACTCTCGGCCAAAAGGCCTTCACAAGGAGGGCTCTCGGCCAGGGGAGAGGGAGGCTGGGACGAGAACACCACAAGAGAGGGGAGGAGAATTTAACACTTAGAAATATTTTTAGGATGAAGAAAGTCTTGAGAGGGGTATTTATAGTACAAGCCAAGGCAACCAATGGCAAGATTGAGCCAAGTGTGGTGCAAGTGTAGGGCCAAGATTTACCACACACAAATATCCTACCAACTCCCTTGACCAAACAAGCACAAAAAGCGTGCAAGCTTAGCCATTTGGCGTCCAACCTTCTTCCAATGTGAGGTGACACATGTCACCCTCCCGTTGGTCCAAAATGTTTCGTCTCTGGAAAAATCCGCAAAATTAAATATGACATAGCCGAATTTTCCCAACAAAGTCGTGAAACCGTTTCGTCGAAAAACGACTCTAATCGGGTGTTGTGAGCAAAATTAATTCGCCAAGCCACTTTGTAGTTCGAAAATTTCTACGTCGTCCCACGCACATACTGGAAATACGGTATAACATTCTCCTCGCCGAAACATTCGTCGAATGTTCCTTCTAAGGCTCAAAACAAACGCGCGCCAGTATAGTCTTCACAACTATACTTACGAGACCAAACCTGCCACATCAGGCCACAGAAACACCCACTCAAAAAAACTTACATCCAAGTCCACGAGAAACACCTCTAACATCACCGCAACCACCTCTCCGGGTCCTACAATATACTTCCTTACCTTCTCTTTACAAAAGAAATGATACCACTTTTTCATAATGTCGCACACAGCCCAGCGACCCAACAAAAGGTACCACTTTTGTCACTTTGCCTGAGGCATTAACCTTCTCAGGCGACCCAACAAAGTGTACCGGGCTGCTTGCGATCCCTGAGGCTGTCGTACACTCGAACTCTTACCACATTTCCGATCTCGCTTGGCTTCCAAAACTCGGGGTACACCCTATCCACAGTCTGCTGGAACAAGCCTGAACCAACTATCTGAACCTTGCCAACATCGAACCAATCGACCGGCAACTTACACTTCCGCCCCTACAAGGCTTCACAAGACGACATCCGAACACTGAAATGGTAGCCAAAACACTTCTCTCCAAAGGAGACAACGATCCTCACAGCTACCCCTGACATCAAAACACTGGCCCGAGGGCGAATACGATACAGAGACTCACCTGAGTTCCCAACTCTGCCTGGTAAAATTCTTAGAAAACGAAAATAGCCACCACCGGGGCTTCACTGTCTGTCATAAGGTGAAGGTAGGCACCCCGTGCAGCCTTACAACCTTTCAGACAACACCAACACTGCCGAGGGAACGACCCTAACCGAAGAACACGATAGGCTGCCCCCATCGGCCCGACCACTGGTCGAACGCATCCACGAACTCGCACGATGGTCATCTAAACTTGGGCCTAGCACCCTCGTGACCCTACCACCTGGCGGGACCACCCAGAGCTGACCCCACCTCATTCCGGGCTACGGGTTGACACGCAACACGCCCTCAACCCGACCCTCCATCACGCCAACTCTCTAGTTCTCGATCCGAACAATCTTACCTATTCAAGTCATGAAAGCTACCACTTCCATCTCACATTACCCAGGGACTGATCACACAAATATATATCCCACGCACACTACGCACTCTGATAAAGGTCAAACATAAAATAGATCTTTTACTCAAGACGACCTCACTCGTAAGGTCTCAATCGTGACATAGTCTAGGGTTCACACTTACCATGACCCCATACTTAACCTCCCAACTAACCATGTTTTCTAACTCACAATTTACACAACGCTATTCGCACATAGCACATAATAATGATATCATCATAACAGAATACCAAGACTCTAGCGGGTTTAGGATTTACCTGAAGCTACCTCTCCACTCTAATCATAGGCACGCCTGCCAGGCATGCTATAATCGAAGGCGATGAACCAGCCATCGATCTCGAAGGTGAGTCGTCTTTGCTGAACCTCTCCCATAAGCACGCTCTCTTCACATGTACGGCCGGCGCAGAATAACAAGCTCCTCGTACTACGACACTCCCGAAATGCGGTCTACCACATCGACCACCGAGGTAGGGGTGATCGTCGCCAACACCCTACTCCCGAACATCTCAAACACAGGAGCCCCGACCGCCTCCGATCTCCCAAAGGTCCCGGCTGCGGAGGACCACTGAAATGGCGAGGCGCATAACTAGTCTTCGGCTGGGCGGTCCGCCTCGAAAATCACCAGAGGACCTGCTGTCTTGGCCTCTTATGCGACCTTGGTCATTCCGTCGATTTCTCCGCCTCACCCCTGGTCGTAAGCTGCGTGCGGCAATGTCCATGCCCGGTGAAGAGCTACACTGAACAACTCTCGCTAGGTAATCATCGAGCCAGAACATATCGGTGCACTCGGTCCTCCATACTAGCTACTAATGCGGGGACATACCGGCTAATGAGTCGAACTCCACATTGTACTCGAACCGTGCGCTGCTTACGCGAACACCAAAAATCTGTCGGCCGAGCCCTCCTTATCTGCGGAGGCAAGTGTGCAAGAAAAGCCTTTGAGAACTCGTCCCCAAGGCGGAAGTGCATTCTCTCCCGGGACAGCTCGCGAATCAAACCACGATCGCGGTATCACGCGGCCGACGCGAACCTAGACCATCGACTCGGTCTCCGATGCCTTGATCACCCTCATGATCATTGCAGCTGCGGATGAACTCTTGCGGATCATCCTCGTGCCTCGACCAGTAAAACTCGCGCTACAACTCGTAAAATCTCGTAGCCTCAAACTATTCGCTCTCGGATGCACCACGGTCTTTCTGAACTGAATCGCCGCGTCGGCTGTCCTCATATCGGCCACGATCACGGCGATGGTGGGCCATCTCTCGTACCCCAACTCCTCTGCGCCGGTGTGGGGCTGGAGGCTCAGTCGTAGTCTCGGCAGCATCGCCGCTCTAAACTCTGCTGGCGGCGTCGCAAAACTCGACGTCAAACACTACTCAGTGCGGCCATCGCTCGCGCACTGCTCTCTCGAACCACACTAGCGACTCCTCGGCACTTTGCCTTCTCGGCCGTCGCGCTGCGCGTGAGGCATAATCGTGAAAAAAATACGTCGGAGGGTCCAACTTACAACACAAATCTAAGGCACGATCTCGGGATGAGAAGAATGGAAACCAATCCTAAATGTCCTGACCTCACGATTATAGATGTGGTGCACAACACCGATAATCAAGACTCTACTGTACACGGTGCAGACACCTTCCGAGGATTAATCGCTCGATACCACTTTGTCACACCCAATCGGGCGTGGATCGTGCCTTACCCGGGCACCCTAGTGATCCAACATCAGAGAAAACCAGCGGAAATAAAAACTTTAAACATGAAATGAGAGACATATAAATAAACAGGCCAACCAAAACAGTTGCCTTCAGTTATATACATAAAAGCGACGCTTATCCTTTTACAAACTCCCACACTTGCAAGGTCTGCACTTAAGATTTATACAACAACTATGACGGGACGGGGCCGCCATACCACGAATGTACAAGAACTACGACTCAGGAAACATACCAAAAGATAAGCCTCGAGAAACGGAGCTTCCCAATACGCCGAGCGGTGATCCTAAGAGCGGGGATCAACGGCAGATGTACCTCACTGCGGCGTGAACGCGGCCCCGGAGGTCGATCTAACAGTACAGTATGTGAAATCGTAAAATCGTAAATGAAATCATAATAGACTATAAACAGGATACATGTATGATAACCAAAATACAAGACGCAACATAAGCGATCAGTCGTGGACTCACGCCTCAAAGTCACCACTCAAATATAACCATGGGACTCACGCCACAACATCCATCATGTTCGCGTCATGGCGCGTGCCCGGAATACTGACGTCGGTGTAGACATGTCCATGATGCAACAATAATGACAAGCGCGTGGCACGTACCGGAATCTGACGTCGGTGTAGACATGCCCATGTAACCTCAACAACAATATCTTTGGGTGGTCAACCTGCGTAGCCACATGCCCCGGAATCTGACGACGGTGTGAATCGCCCATGGAACAAGAATAACCATATATCGGGTAATCAACCCGCGTAGCCACATGCCCGGAATCTGACGTCGGTGTAGACATGTCCATGTAACCACAATAACAATATATCACGCAACCAAGCTATCACAAGCAAGCTCAAGCAAATTACCATACTTCTAAACTTTCATAAAAGATCCATTCTTTCTCAAGGAGTCACTGATATCAACACTTGCACAACAAATGCTATCTCAACAAGCATAGGCGAGCCACACAACAAAGAAGCATAGGCAAGTTACACAACAACAAGCGTGGCAAGTTATACACAACTCAAGGTACTTCCATTTTATATCATAGTCCGGTTTTAACCCTAAGTACTATGCGTTAAGTCCTTTTAAAGAGATACATTCCTTTTATAAAAGTCACCCGATACGTAGTATAAAACTAGAGTGATTCACATTATTAAGTAAACTAACACTTTCCTTTTAAAATCAAGTAACAACATTCTTTTCCTAAGTTCCAGTTCGCCTACTTTCAATTACTCAAGCCTCTTACTTTAGAAAGGTTTCATAGTTCGTAGTTTTAATCCCTTAAAACAATTTAAGAAACATATGCCACACGTGTGAGTAGTTTATTCTTGTTTATAACAATCTTATTACAAAGTGACCATGATCTAGGAAATGAAATATCATTTTGTCTCATCTTAGTTTCTATGCAGATGGAGGTTTCTCGGTTTTTAATAATACAATTCATTAGTCAATACATTTTCCTTTATTAACGCCGCAGTTGGTTTGTCGATACATTCGATTTCAAATCAAGAAACATTCTTAAGCCGTTATACCTAACTTCCCACAAAGCTAGTATAACTCTCAAGTTTTTCAAAACCCAAATATTACTCCTCTTTCAAAACGATTCACAAATCTTTTGAAATACATCAAGTTCTTCATTAACACATAACAAGCGCTTATAATTAAATCGATTACCTTTCAAAACCACAACCCATTTTCTTACCTACATAAAGTCGTTATAACAACTTCCCATAAAGCCGTTATAACACTTTATGTTTTAAAACAATCAACATAGTTAACACGTATGCGTCTACCGTACTACATAGTTCACACATATCATGCTAGAAGAGATAGGAAGAGGTTCACATACCTCGCGACGCAGTCCGACTAATAGCAAAACGCTCCAAACAATTTACTCCTTAAGCCAAGTAAATCGCGCCACGTAGTACTTCAACCTATAAGGCCACAGCGCTTATTAACATTGCGTAACTTTCTGAAATTTCAAAGACCTCCCCACGCCAGCGTAAATCTCCTCTATCGAGGCCGCCATCAAGCCAACCGGGGTTAACATCTAACCGGGCGAGTACAATTCTACAACACAAGAATGCTTTACACAAGTCTCAGTAATGTCTGATCTATGTAATTACTGATTGATTCGATTCGATTCTTAATTCTTCAGTCTTAAGTCAAAAGACATTGCCGCAGTACTAAGCATAGTTCTATATATAGTATACTTCAACTATAGACTCTAACACCATGTAATTTCCAATTACAATGAAGAACGATAGTAATTACCTCGATAAGCCCAAAATTATCCAAGTTTAATGTCGCGCCTGAGCAAGGTTTAGCTCCTACTCAGAGTGCTCCAAACCGCTCCAAACAACCCTTAGAAGTTCTACTCAACTTCTACTAAACACTTCAACCGACTATGAAGGTTTTTCTTTAGGGTTTCGTTTTTAAGGCGAGGAAAGTATAATGGTATTTTTCTGCTTTTAGTATAAGTATAACCTTGGAATACTACAAGGTATTTGGGCCAAGGTATTTGGACATTATAACAATACTTTTGGAGAGTATTTCTATACCACAAAAGGGGGGTATTTATACGAGACAACTAGGCTAGGGGGGGGGTAGAACTCTCGGCCAACAAGGCCTTCACAAGGGGGAGGGCTCGGCCAGGGAGAGGGAGGCTGGGGCGAGAACACCACAAGAGAGGGGAGGGAGAATTTAACACTTAGAAATATTTTTAGGATGAAGAAAGTCTTCAAAGAGGGGGGTATTTATAGTACAAGCCAAGGCCAACCAATGGCCAAGATTGAGCCAAGTGTGGTGCAAGTGTAGGGCCAAGATTTACCACACACAAATATCCTACCAACTCCCCTTGACCAAACAAGCACAAAAAACGTGCAAGCTTAGCCATTTGGCCGTCCAACCTCTTCCAATGTGAGGGTGACACATGTCACCCTCCCGTTGGTCCAAAATGTTTCGTCTCTCGGAAAAATCCGCAAAAATTAAATATGACATAGCCGGAATTTTCCCAACAAAAGCTGTGAAACCGTTTCGTCGAAAAACGACTCTAATCGGGTGTTGTGAGCAAAATTAATTCGGCCAAGCCACTTTGTAGTTCGAAAATTTCTACGTACGTCCCCACGTACATACTCTGGAAATACGGGGTATAACATTAGTCATCATGTTATCTTTGATAAGTCTCAATTCCCCTTTCTAAAGTAGAACAACTCATGTCAGTTCGTATAATTTTTTGGATGATGATATCTCCCTCTATATTTTTCGTCATTTTCAGAGTTGCCACAAAATACGTCGACATCACCGCAGACCTTAGGGGAGGCACCGCGGCGCCAGTCATCCAGTAGTCAGGGTAATTTAATTCCATCGTCAGATCTGCGGTCCTTCGAGGCTATGCCGCGACGCCAAAATTCCGTGAGCATCGTGATAGCGCGACCAAACGCGGCGTCTTCGATGGTAATTTTTTAAATTCAGCCAGCCAGCCATCGCTGCTGGCGACGTCCGTCTCGAAAATTCACAAAATTCACACCATTCAGCACAAGTCATGGTCCAATCACTCGCAGTCAACGGGGTATTGTTAAACCAAAAAGACATTTTTATTTAAATTCTAATGTTCTTAAGTCTCCTTTACCCCGTAATCTTGTGTCTGCCCTAAATGACCCTAATTAGAAAATTGACATGACCGATAAATATAATGCTCTTATTGATAATAATACGTGGGAGTTGGTGCCCCGTCCATCTGGTGTTAATATTATTTGGTCTACGTGGATTTTTGCTCATAAAGAGAATTCTGATGGTTCGTATGCAAGACATAAGGCTCATTTTGTAGGTGATAGTAAGACTCAGTAGGTTGATGTGGATTGTGGTGAAACTTTTAGCCCAGTGGTCAAGCCGACTACCATTCGTACTATGCTCAACTTGACTCTTTCGAAATCATGGCCTATTCATCAGCTAGACATGAAGAATACTTTCCTATATGGTGATCTCAAGGAGACAGTGTATATGCATCAGCCCTTGGGGTTTAGGGATACTAGATATCCTAATCATGTCTGTCTATTGAAGAAGTCCTTGTATTGACTTAAGAAGTCTCCACGGGCTTGATATAAGAGGTTTGCTGACTATGTTTCAACTATGGGTTTTTCTCATAACAGGTCTGATAATTCATTATTCATGTATCGTCGGGGTTCTTCCATTGCTTATATACTGTTATATGTAGATGATATTATCTTGACTGCCTCTTCTGATGCTTTGCGAAAGTCTATTATGACAATGCTCAGTTTTGAGTTTGCCATGAAAAACATGGGCCCTTTGAGTTATTTTTTGGGGATTTCTGTCACTCGTCATGCAGGTGGATTGTTCTTATCGCAGAGGAAGTATGCAGCAGAGATCATTGAGAGGGCTGTTATGTCATCATGTAAGTCCACTTCTACTTCAGTTGATACTAAACTCAAGTTGGGTGCTGCAGCTGGCTCTCCTTACGAGGATTCGACTCGCTATCGTAGTCTTGCAGGCGCCCTTCAGTATCTTACGTTCACGCGACCAGACATTACATATGCCATCCAGCAGGTGTGTTTGTTTATTCATGATCCCAGAGTTGAACTTATGAATACGCTCAAATGCATCCTTAGGTACATTCAGGGAACACTTGAGTATGACTTGCATTTGTATCATTCGTCGACGTCTACACTAGTCTCCTATACAGATGCTGATTGGGGTGGTTGTCTTGACACCAGACGTTCTACGTTTGGCTATTGCATGTTTTTAGGTAATAACTTGGTCTCATTGTCTGCCAAGCGTCAATCCACGCTTTCACGTTCAAATGCAGAGGCCGAGTATCGAGGGGTAACCAATGTGGTTTCTGAGTCATGTTGGTTACGAAATCTACTTTTAGAGCTTCATTGTCCTATTGAGAAGGCTACCTTGGTATATTGTGATAATATAAGTGTCATCTACCTTTCTGGTAATCCAGTTCAGCACCGGCGTACTAAACACATAGAGATGGATATTCACTTTGTTCGAGAGAAGGTAGCTAAAGTACAAGTACGCGTCTGCCATGTCCCTTCTAGATATCAGATTGCAGACATCTTTACAAAGGGTCTTCCATCGATTCTTTTTGAAGATTTTAGAGACAACTCATTGTACGAAGACCGCCCGATATGACTGTGGGGGTGTGTTAAACAGTGTCCAACGCCGCGACCCTTAGCCCATAGCGCCGCAGTCCTTGTCCGTGAACAATGTTCCGGATTATGTATATTTGATATATATTAGAATTAGTCTTGTACCTTAATTATTATTGTAATATTACCATAATTGTATAGTTAGTTTCCTTATAAAATAGGGTTTTAGATGTAAAGTAGGAATATGATTCTCCTATTGTAACTTGTATATATATGTCTTTTATCAATAAGAATAATCAAGAGATTAATTCTTTCAATAAGTGTATATTTATTTTTCATATAGAATAAAGATTTAGATGTAAAGTAAGAATATAATTTTTCTATTGTAACTTGTATATATATATCTTTCATCAATAATAATAATGAATGGATTAATTTTTTCAAGGATAATTAAAATGTCTTTCATGAAAACGGAGCCTTATTTATAAGCAAAACCAAAAAGAATAACCAGTCATTTTTGTTTGGTGGACAGTGAGTATAAAAAGGAGAGAACAGCTCGCGACGCAACCAGAAAAAGTAATTTAAAAATTGTGTTATAGTACTACATTAGAGATTGACTTACTTTGACAATGAGATGTAGAAAATCAAGCATACACATAAAAATGCCGCAAATTTACTTTTTTATTTTTATGCTTTTCACGTTTGATATTTACTTAGTGACGCCGACTAATTTGTATTCACACAATATAGATTTATTAAAGGGAAGATCGCTTCATACAATAGTTTTCTTTTATTCTCAAAACTCGAATTTGAAATTTTAGTTAAGGTTAAAGAAATCTTATCTATCACGTCACAACTCATGATACTTATTTTTCTTTATAAGATTAGTATAATTCAAATGTTTACGTTGATAGTGATATCAGAAATCAAGTTACGATAGGACCTGATTTCTAACTCACGATTTAACTAAACCATAAAGATTTCTGGTATTTACAATTTTTAAGATGAATTGAGACACGAGGTTGGTTGCAAATGTAGCTAAGACCAAGGCGAACTTAGGGACACCACCCACAGTCGTCGACGTTACCTGAGCTGACCGGAAAACGCACTCAAAGTTTCGGGTTTTCTGATTTGGTCGACCCACGACTTCGTGAAGAACTGACAGTAGTGGGTGGGTGCAAAATGACAGATATAGGACGGCGAATCTAATGGTGCAAGACCGACCGTCGATTGTAGCTCCGGTGGCCGAAAAATCGTCGGCGCCGTTTAGGATTTTAGATTTTTCAATTTGAGTGTCTGGCGATTTAGCAAGAATCGAACAACATAGGGGGTGTCAAAATGACGGCAAGGTGATGGTGGTATACCTCACTCTCGTCGATTCAATCTAGTTCGCCGGAAAGTTAGTGGGGCTCTGATGTGTGTGTCAGACACTGGCGACGGGAGGACTGTCGGAGTTGGTGGTGATGGTACAGTGGAGGTACTGTAAGGGAGGGGGCCCAAAATTTTTAGAGGGGAGGGTTGGCTGCTCCAGTCACCAGAGCAGCTGGAGGTCGGATGAACAGAGGGAGAAGAAGCAGTGGAGGAGGTGATGTGGGTCCCACCTGCTGATGTGTCTCCCACATGGCGTTCACGTGGCATTCATATGATATTTCTATTAAAAATTGATAAATATAACAACCTTCGTAACGGGAAAGGTATATTTGACTCCAAACTTTTACGGAGGACAAATATGATCCTTTTCCCATAAAATAAAGATGACATAGATGTATGAAAATCAGTCCTTCTACTGGGGTGGGAGATTCCACCTTTTGGAGCAATGAAAATCAGTCCTTGGGAAAAGTGGATCTGAGGGCAATCATGGGAAACACATTTTATTTTGCTTTTGACCAATACCTCCTTAAAGTAATGCTCATTAATGATGCGCTAAGTATAATTAAGAAAGGACTAAAATTAAAAAAAGAGTATTGTAGTATAGCATATAACCATATAGGTTTGATATAGGCCAGTACCTGTTTATTATGTACGCATTATTTAATTTCTTTTTTCATCAGTATGCATTATTAACAACGTGAAAATTTGACTTGTCAAAGCATTTTTTTTTTGACGAAGAAATCCGCAGCCGCTACGCTTTGAGTAAACCCCGGACTGACACAATAGCCTGCAAACCACGTCAGCCGTTTAATCATACTTAACAAGCCATGTGTGACAGACTCAACCAAGAAAGTTTATACAGAGAATCGAACTCGTGACCTTGCAATCTCGCGCTCTACTGCTACACCAACTTGGCTACCCTTGCGGGTTTTGTCAAAGCATTTAAATATCCCTTCTTATGGAGAAAGATTTGACATTTGAGAATTGAGATGTACCGATATTACTCGAAAGTGTCGCAAGAACATAATTAACAAGTAGCAAGAAAAGTTAATAGACAATTAACAACAAATATTACAAACAGAACGAAGAAGCAGAAATAAGAAATAATCGTAAAATAATTGAGTTCGGGATCAGCTCCCATGCATATGGAAGTAGTTTGATTTAAGAACTTTGGGTCTGTTTGGTCAAACTTCTGGAAAAGTGTTTTTGTTTCTTAGAAGTAGTTCTGCAGAAACTGTTTCTGGAGAATCTGTTAGGGTGTTTGACTTATAGTTATAGAAGTACTTCTGAGAAACAGAAATAATTTCCCGTTTGATTCACATTTATGCAAATTTACTAGAATATTCTTTTTAATAGATTTAAAACTATTAAAGATATTCTTTTATATCCTATGTTTCTAAAAATTAGTATATCTTTATAATTTAATAAAAAAAAAAAAATTAATTGCAACATTTAATTAAAAAATAATATTATATTGTACATAAGAAATGTAACGACAATATGATAGTCAATGACTCAAATATGTCTAAACCTACCCCCGCCCTACCCACACCTATCCCCCCGCCCACCACACCCCACACCCCTACCCCATCCTCAATTTTCTTCATATTTTTTGTTACTCTTATAAAAAATGATTGAAAATATCAAATTTTTTCTTACCTCCCCCTACCCCCTCTCCCCGTCCACCTACCACATTCTCAAATTTATATTTTTTATTTTTTTATTTTTATAAACAATTTATAAAAAATATGATTTTTTTCTTACACCCCCGCCCTACCCCCACCCCCACCCCACCCCATTGCCCTACCCATTTCTCAAATTTCTATTTCATATTTTTTATTACTTTTATAAAAAAATGATTTTTTTACCCCGCCCTATCGCTACCCCCACCCCACCCCACCCCATTTGCCCTACCCCATCCTCAAATTTCTATTTCATATTTTTTGTTACTTTTATAAAAAAATTATTTAAAAATATGAATTTTTTTCTTCCCCCGCCCTACCCCCACCCCACCCCATTGCCCTACCCATCCTCAAATTTCTATTTCATATTTTTTGTTACTTTTATAAAAAAAAAATTAAAAAATATGAATTTTTTTTTTACCCCCACCCCACCTCATTGCCCTACCCATCCTTAAATTTCTATTTCATATTTTTTGTTACTATCCCCACTCTACCTTATTCCCAAATTTCTATTTTATATGGAAATATTATATGAGATTAAAATGAATTTTGTGAAAAAAAGAGGATAAATGGGTCCAAAAATAAAATTTATTTATAAGTTTTAAACTTCAGGATTTTACTTGTGTCAGTTTCGAATTTCAAGGATTTTGTTCATGAAATTGTATTTGTATAATTTCGGATTTTAAAATAATATCACACGGTTTCACTTGCATAACTTTCATCTTTTAGAACAGTTTTGTTCTAATTTTATTTTGTTGAGGTTGTTATACCATGTTTCTCGGAAATTTCAACTTAAACTTGCTAAGTTAATCGATGTTTCTACCATGTCATATCGTTGGGGATATGCCCAAATTTGTTCTTGAATTTTGCAAATATGATTCTAAGTTTATATCTCCTAATAGTTGAATTAGATCAACCCTTCATATTACAAAAGTGGCCAAATTTGCCCTATTGATCACTAAAGTCATAAACTTTCAACAAATCGGTCTTTTTTTACAAGGAAAAAGAAGTTAAATTTGTTGAAAATTTACCTAGTGGGATTGAGTTTATCCTGTCCTTAATGACTTGAACACATGGGCCCCGCATATCGAAAATATTATTTCCACACACATGCATACGTCGTACAACGTCTAACTAAATTTCACGTAGTGAAAGAGATGTTAGTACACATGTTAAGTGTTCTTAAGTTATGTAAGGATGGACGATTAATTGGCCAAATTGATTAGTCTCCCACGACGGTATGAGAAAAGAAGAAATGTGCAAAATACGAAAGTTGGGGAAGAGTTGCGGCGCCGTAACAGGGCCATGACACCGAGCCACGACGGGCCAGCATCGCGGCGCTTCCAGCAAGGACCGCGACACTTTTCGTCCAGTAGCTCGAAGTTTGGTTATGCCTATTTTGCGCCGCGACACTACGCATGCAGTGAACCGAAAACTAAAAAAATTTCTAAAAGTTTGAACTCACTTAGAGGCCATGAATCTACCAACCTTTGACAGATTCTAGACACTCTTTGAAGTGCTTAAGACACCCCTTTAGTGCATTCACATGCTTTGACCATGTTTTTGCACTATAACTCTCAACACTCATTTGAAATCATCCAAAACAGATATAAAATTTGGAGATTATTTGAGGGCCTCTCTTTCTTCTTCTTCTAGCAATCTTGAGTTCTTAATTCTTCTAGAGATTCACAAGTATTTGGTTTGTACTTGTGAAAGTTGTTACTGTTTTATCTTGGAAGACTATTACCCACTTTCCGTAAGTCATTATATACGGGGTTCACTCGACTCAGCAAACATTACTTTCATTATTTCTTGTCTAATCTTTCAGTTCTTCTATCCTTGTTCACACACGTAACTTCCAACAAAATTTGTCTTTCAACTACGCGAAACAGTCTAGAGTTTCCTCATAACTTTAAGAAATAGTTCGGATTTGAGCATCATTTTTCTTAACCACATTTTCTCATCACTCTAAATCAATCACTATATATTGCTTCTCTCCAATCTAAAAGTACACCATCTAAAGACCACCATTATTCCACTGTCCTTCTACTACATTGACACTCTTAAAATTGTATCACACCTTCATATTTACCACATTTTCTAGTCATCGTTTTACTTAATTTTGCCACAAGACTATTGGCTCTCAATCACTGTAACCCTACCTTGAACGCCATAATACAACTGCCAAATGATTTAGGGGTTGAATTTTATATATTGTGATTTGTCTTATTATTGGGAGGTCAATGTGGTGAAAGTATATGTATGTCCTAGAAACAATTTGTATTAGGACACAATGTACTTTATACACATTCATATTTATATTAATGATGATTAATATTATGACAATTTGCATTTGTTGAATTATTAGTTGATTGTTTATAATATTCTATAAATGCATCCCTAGAGGTTATGTGTTTATTAATGATGTGAGAATTAATGTTATAACGCAACTCTTAAATTACCTCGACTAATGATCATCGAAATTGGGATATCGATAATATGTGATACGTCGACATGTGATTTGCATCATATTCTAAAGGGATGTAGTATGTCTCACTTGCTACGAGTTATGACAACTCGTGATGGACACATGGATATTTATTGAAGTATTGGTACGCCCTGCTGATGTACTGTTTTGTTATATGTCTATAATGTCATCGGCGTGTGGGAGATAAAAGTCCTTAGACTTGAGGTCAATATCATCTTGTTTACGGAGTAATGTACTTTGATCATGTCCTAAGCTCAAATGCCTTATAGGTTGAGACGCGGCTTGTTTTGGGTGCATTACGAAGCAGATTAAATGTGGTATGTGAGCCAAGAAAGGATTCATTCCTTGAATTTATATTTGAATGAACACTCATGTACTCAACTGGTATTGGGTTGACTAAGTCATTGGCCAATGCAATGGACATGTCTATGACATGGTCCTGTTGTCAACTAATATAGATGAGTTATAATAATCAAGCCATTTGGATAGACACTTGACAAATCCTAAGCTTGATTGAGTGTGTCATGAATGAAGAGATTTTATCTTCTCACATATAGGTTCAGTTCACATATTTTGTGTAGCTAAACTTTACATATTGGGTTCGTCTTCCGGCGCAGTCTAGGAGTTCCGTGAAGATCCTAATGTAATTAGTGACAATATGTAAAGGCCTGAAGGGTAATACTAAGTCAAATGTTCCGTCGATTGAAGGATATAATTAGAAGGAGATACCCAAATGTTCGGTTGATGACTGAGACACTAAAATGGGAAAGTGGGCAGAAAATAGGACGGAACCGCGGTGCCTTGATTCACGACCGCGGTGCCAGGAACACGTGCCAACATCGCGGTGCCTCTTACTGAGGACCGCGATGCCAGGACGTGGCATGGCAATCCGAATTATGCCCAGTTCGTTTCTGCTGGGCCTGACCCTACTGAAACCCTTGAGCTCTTATTTTATCCTATAAATAGGAGGCTCCTCTTCTCATTTCAATACACCAAAATCTAAGAGAGGTCAATCTCTTCTAAAACTCTGTCAGAATCCCTAGCATTCTTGACTTAGCAAATTACATCACAGTTCTATGAACTTACAAATCGAGGGACGTTTGCGTGTGCACCCTAAGACTACATAAAGATTGAAGATTCAACTGCTTGGTTGACTGCTTCCAAAATGTAAGTCTTCGTTCGAAGTTTTACATTTACTTTGTGTTTATATTTTACATTACATATCATACTGCAGTTCGACCGTCGTCGGGTTTGAAACATAAATTTTTAAATTTCGCTGCGTGTACGAACCCAACGTAAACACCAACAGTGGTATCAGAGCCTGGGCTGTTTCGTGTGATTTGTAATGATATTAATGATAATATGGGTTAGGATTTGTCTAGATCTATATTTTATATTGTTAAAAGCTTTAAACTCTAAACCTTTAGAACACATAGTCCTTATGACCAGATCTGTTAATGCAATTATGTATTCGAACAAGTCAATCAAATATATAACTCTTCTAAGTTGAAATGCGTTATCCGACTTAAAACACGGTGCATTGAAACGAAGAACGAGAAGAAAATTGGATTTGATGGTCGATGAACATGTTGTTTTAATGGTGATGGTAATACAAGTGATATATCTGAAAGATCTGACCCTAAACCAGTTTTAGGGGTTCGGAAATTTCGGATTTTTTGATTCTGGAGGAGAGGCACCGCGGTTCCATGATAGAGCACCGCGGTGCCTGCTGGGGTTTTGGCGGCGGCAACACGGTTCCATGATGGAGCACCGCGATGCTGCCCAGATGAAGCCAGAGGCACCTCGGTCCTATTCATGAGAGTCGCGGTTCTGTTCATCTAGAAGCTTGAAATTAATTTTTTCGGACAATCTGCCTTCAAGGCACCGCGGTTCCACCTGTTGGGACCGCGATGCCTGTGACGATAATTATGAGGCACCGCGGTGCCTGCTGGGGTTTTGGCGGCGGCAACACGGTTCCATGATGGAGCACCGCGATGCTGCCTAGATGAAGCCAGAGGCACCGGTCTGATTCACGAAAGTCGCGGTTACGTTCATCTAAGCTTGAAATTAATTTTTGGACAATGCGCGCCCGAGCAGCGGTTCCACCTGTTGGGACCGCGATGCCTGTGACGATAATTATGAGGCACCGCGGTGCCACTTGTTAGGACCGCGGTACTAATTAATTTGCAGATTCCAGTGGCTTACTACCTCAGAGGCACCGCAGTGCCACCTGTTGGAACTGCGGTGCCGACGACGAATTTAAAAAAATAAAAATTGAGAATCAGAAACAGAGACTTAAAAGTTTCAGATTCTGAAGTTTTAGAAGTTTCAGTTTCTGAAAATAAAGTTTTAAAATCGAACAGATTTGGTCCTTTCGGGCAAATCTGTAATTAAATAAAGTTTTTTGAAAGTTAATTTTAGGTTCTGGAAATTGCAAGCAGGTCCCATAAACTTGAAAATATTTTCTGAGTTTTAAAATTGTATTTTTTAAATTTATAGGGGTTCAAAATTGAACTTTAAAATTCTTAAAGGACTAAACTGTAAATTTTAAAAGTTCGCAGAAATCCTGGAAATCAGAATTTCAGAATAAAAAATGTTTGGGGACTGTTTGGCATTTACATAGATTGTAGAGTTTAGACAAATAGACACATAGTTATCATTAATAGTATATTATTGTATAATATACAAATGTGTTAAGTGATTGAATGCGATGTATTTAAATTATTAGCATAGCGTCCGTAATTATTGTCTGGATAGGCGGCGCTCAGTAATTGTTTAAATTCAAATGACCGCTATAACTGTCTGGGTAGACGGCGCCCAGTATGTGATTAAAACCATCTTTTATCATGCCTATTAGGTTTGATGGTTTCCCATCTAATTGTGTTTAGAAATTGCATGATAGGATGTCATATGATGTATGACTTGATTGTTGATCTTGAATGAATCCCCGAAAACTAAAAATGTTTCCCAAACATTAAATACAAGTCTAATTATAACGCGTCGTCCATTATAATTGTTAGGGTGCTAAGTCCTTTTCGGCGATAAAGGTATTTATGCCAAAGCATTTGCTCTAAGTCTAAGAGGACCAAGACCTTTTCATAGATGTGTCAAAATGAAAGTAGATAATAAACTTTTGTAAGTATTTACATCAAAGTGTTTGCTTGCAAAAGCTAAATTTACTTAGGCATTTAAACGCAGTCGTGTAATGGGGTTGACTTGTTTAGATGAATCTTGGCGCCAAAGTGTCGGACTAGTCTAAAGACGTAAGATTAAAATAAAAGATATTTAATCAAACCAAGAGTTGTAGAGTTACTTTACAATTGGTTGATGACCTATCAAAGTGTGTTATTGAAGTTATCAGTCAAAGCAAACGCAGATATAACATATGTTTGAATCTTGGCCCACTATGACCTTATGTTGATTTAGGTCCGTATTCTACCTTGAGGTCGTAGAAGTATGCAAAATAGTGGGAGCTAATTAAATAAAAGGTCATGTTAAATTAGTTTATTATGAATGTGTATAATTTATGAGAGTGGATTTTGATTGCATTTTCCTGTTTTTTCTATTATCTTCAGATCTTCAGAAATGTCAAACTTTTCGTTGAAAATGCTCATGGAGTCAAACAGACTCACCGGACCCAACTTCATTGACTGGCTAAGAAATGTTAGAATTATTCTAAGACAGAAAAAAATTGAGTATACATTAGACAAGGTATTCCCAACCGCTCCAGCGGAGGACTCTCCAGAGTATGCAACTTTTGACCAGGTTGCTTACAAGAAACATTATAAGGATGTCACATCTGCTCAATGCTTGATGCTGTCTTCTATTCTCCTACATTGCAAAGAAGCATGAAACTATGGGGCCCAACGAAATGCTAGCCCATTTGAAGAGTCTTTATGATTCGTAGAGTCAGACAATAGAGTATGACCTGCTCATAGAACTTTACAAGTGTAGGCTAAATAAAGGGGGCCAAGTTTCACCTCATGTGTTGGGGATGATTGAGTTGATTGAGAGGTTAGCTTCTATAGACATAAGGTTTCATGACAGAGTTGCCACCACCCTCATCTTGCACTCACTTCCTAAGTCGTTTGAGAGTTTTATTGTTAATTATAATATGAATGGGACTAAAGCGACATTGCCGGAGTTACATAATATGTTGAAAACTTTTGAATCTTCAACCTCTAAGACCAAACCTATTTTAATGGTTGGCTCATCTAGTCGCCCCAAACCGAAAGGTAAGGCACAACAGAAGGGGAAGGGCAAAACTGTTGCTCCGGCAGCAGCAATGAAGCCCAAGGGAGGGGCAAAGAAGAAAAAGAAGAAACTGCCGGCATCAGATGTTTGCATGAATTGCAACAAGAAGGAGAAAAGATTGCATTGCTTCAGGCGGAGGAATGGCACCAAGTGCTATTGTGCAAGGTATGTTTGTAATTGAAATTAATCTATCTATAAATGATTCTCATTCCTGGGTACTTGATACCGTTTGTGGCTCACACATTTGTACAAATGTGCAGGGGCTAACTGATAGCAGGAAGGCCGGGCCTCGCAAGGTGGACCTGCGCATCGGAAATGGAGCACAAGTTGCTACTGAGCGCGTGGGAACTTATAGGATAAATTTACCTTTTGGCAAAGTTTTAATGTTGAACAATTGTTTTTATGTTCCTTCTTTGACAAGGAATATTATTTTCATTCCTGTACTTGATTCAGAGGATTTTTCCTCAAACACATCTAATGGAAATATGGTTTTGACTTTAGACAATGTTGTGTATGGAATTGCGCCTCTTGTGAATGGATTGTATACATTAAACTGCCACAGAGAAATTTTCAATGTACAAAATAAAAAGGCTAAGTTAAATGAAAGAAATTCTACCTACTTATGGCATTGCAGACTTGGTCATATCAATCAAACAAGGATAGAACGGTTGAGGAAATTAAATTACCTCGAACCATTTGACTTACAATCTTATGGTAACTGTGAATCCTGTTTGAAGGGTAAGATGACCATTAAACCCCTTTCTGGAAAAGGGATCCGTGCCAAGGAAGTGCTTGAGTTGGTACATACGGACGTATGTGGACCATTTTGGACTCAAGCTAGAGAGGATTTCTCTTACTTCATCACTTTCACAGATGACTTATCAAGGTTTGGATATGTGTGAGACACAAATCCGAGGCTTTTGAGAAGTTTAAGGAGTTTAAGTGTGAAGTTGAGAAATAGCTCTCAAAGAGTATCAAAACTCTCCGATCTTATCGTGGGGGTGAATACTTAAGCAAAACATTTCTTGACTAGTTAAAGCTTCATGGAGTTCATTCTGAATGGACACCTCCTGGAACACCACAGATGAATGGTGTTGCCGAGAGGGAGAAACTGAACCTTACTTGATATGGTTCATTACATGATGAGCTTTTCAGCTCTTCCAACATACCTTTGGGGATACGCTATTTTGACCTCAACATATGTTCTAAACAGAGTTCCATCTAAATCAGTCGAAAAGACACCATATGAGGTATGGTGTGGCAAGAAGCCATCACTTAGACACATGAGGCCTTGGGGGTATCCTGCATATGTCAAGAAGTTGATCACTGATAAGTTGGAATCTAAAAGTGATAAATGTTACTTTATTAGGTATCCGAAAGAAACTAAGAGATACTATTTCTATATTCCTGGAGAACATAAGATATTTGTTTCTAGGAATGCAACTTTTCTTGAAGATGAATATGTCTACAAGGATGAGAGTTGCACAGAGATAGAACTTTGAAATTCAAGAATAAGGTAACAAAGAGGTTGAATCCTTTCCCGATGATGAATGCAAGAATTCAGTAGGAGCTTATGGCGAAGATTGGGTATTTAGGGTACCCCATTCGGCCGGTGGGAGTGCTACGGGGAGTAATGCAGAAATGCAAGATCTTCCGGCACAGACCTTGGGAGCAAGTGCACCAGTTGCATTTCCTCCCATTCAGGAAAGACATGAAAATAATATTCCTGAAAGCTCTAATGTTGGTGGTTCGATCAGCGCACAATAACCTACTCACAGTCAGAACATACCTGTAACTGAACCACAAGATAATCAACTCCGTAGGTATACTAGATCTCATCGTCCTCCGGAAAGACTAAATCTACTTATGGAAACACATAATGAGTTAGATATTCCAGATGATGACGAGCCTAGAACCTACAACGAAGCAATGCAAGACATTGATTCGAAGAGATGGCAAGAAGACATGAAATCCGAAATGGAATCTATGTATATCAATCAGGTGTGGAACTTGGTTGATTTTCCAAATGGAGTTAAACCCATAGGATGCAAATGGGTCTTCAAGAAGAAGATTGATACATCTGGCAAGGTTCAGACTTATAAACCTAGACTAGTGGCTAAAGGTTTTACTCAGCGTCATTATGATGAAACCTTTTCACCAGTGGCTAAGATAAAGTATATTTGGATTTTGCTTGCAATAGCTGCACATTATGATTATGACATTTGGAAGATGGACGTCAAAACTGCATTCCTCAATGGTAATCTAATTGAGGAAGTTTATATGAAACAACTTGAGGTTTTTTCGTGTAAATCCAGACCAAATGTTGTGTGCAGGCTACAGAAGTCCATTTATGGGCTTAAGAAAACCTCTAGGAGTTGGAACATTTGCTTTGACAATGCTATCAAATCTTTTGATTTCGTCAGAAGCAAAGAGGATCCTTGTGTTTATTCCAAACACAATGATGAGGGTATTGTCTTCATTATTATATATGTTGATGACATATTGATAATGGGAGATAATAAGACCCTCATGCAGTCAGTCAAGGATTGATTGTCCAAGACCTTCATGATGGAGGATTTATGTGAAGCCTACTACATTCTGGGAATTAGGATCTACAAAGATAAACCTAATAGATTGTTGGGGCTGTCACAGTCAGTCTACATAGACAAAGTGCTTAGACGTTTTTCAATGGAGAATTCCAAGAAAGGCGGTCTTTCGATGGGTCTAGGCATCAAGTTATCGAATAAGGGCTGCCCTTCTAATTATATTGAACTTGAGCGCATGAAGAGGATTCCATATGCTTCGGCTATAGGATCAATCATGTATTCCATGACCTGTACTAGGCCAGTTGTGGTCTTTGCACTTAGTATGACTTCCAGCAGAATCTTGGCGAGGAACACTGGAAAGCAGTCAAGAGTATTCTCAAGTACCTCAGGCGTACTAAAGATTACTTCTTAGTCTATGGTGGAGTTGATGAGATGGTTTCCACTGGGTATACCGATGCTAGTTTCCAGACAGATGTTGATGATTTCAAATCTCAGTCTGGTTACACGTTCATTTTCAACGGAGGTGCAGTGAGTTGGAAAATTTCCAAACATGCTACTACTGCAGACTCGACTACTGAAGCGGAGTACATTGCTAGATCGGAAGCTGCTAAGGAAGTTGTCGCGATTTCTGAGTTTCTGAAATAACTAAGGGTTGTTCCGAGTGCTAGTTGTCCAATAACTATTTATTGTGACAAAACTGGTGCGATTGCACAAGCAAAGGAACCAAGATCAACAAACAGAAACAAGCATGTACCAATGAAGTACCACATCCTGAGAGAGATGGTGGAAGCTAAAGATATCAAGATAGACTATATTCCCACAGACAATAATCCAGCAGACCCGTTTACTAAACCAATAAGCTTGGTGAAACATAATGGTCATTTTGAGAACATGGGTATTAGATATGTTGGCGATTAACTCTAGGCCAAGTGGGAGATTGAAAGTATATGTATGTCCTAGAGACAATCTGTATTAAGACACAATGTACTTTATACACATTCATATTTATATTAATGTTGATTAATATTATGACAATTTGCATTTGTTGAATTATTAGTAGATTGTTTATAATATTCTATAAATGCATCCCTAGAGGTTACGTGTTTATTAATGATGTGAGAATTAATGTTATAACGTAACTTTTAAATTACCTCGACTAATGATCATCGAAATTGAGATATCGATAATATGTGATACGTCGACATGTGGTCTACATCATATTCTTAAGGGATGTAGTGTGTCTCACTTGCTACGAGTTATGTCAACACGTGATGGACACATGAATACTTGTTGAAGTATTGGTACGCCCTGCTGATGTACTGTTTTGTTATATGTTTATAATGTCATCGGCGTGTGGGAGATAAAAGTTCTTAGACTTGAGGTCAATATCATCTTGTTTACGAAATAATGTACTTTGATCCTGTTCTAAGCTCAAATGCATTATAGGTTGAGACGCGGCTTGTTTTGGGTGCATTACGAAGTAGATTAAAGGTGGTATGTAAGCCAAGAAATGATTCATTCCTTGAATTTATATTTGAGTGAACACTCAGGTACTCATATGGTATGGGTTGACTAAGTCATTGGCCAATGTAATGGACATGTCAGTGACATAGTCCTGTTGTCAACTAATATAGATGAGTTATAATAATCAAGCCATTTGGATAGACACTTGACAAATCCTAAGCTTGATTGAGTGTGTCATGAATGAAGAGATTTTATCTTCTCACATATAGGTTCAGTTGTCACGACCCGACCTCGGACCTGTGACTGGTGCCTTACCCCGGGCACCCTTGTGATACAACATCAGAGAAAACCAGCGAAAATAAACTCACAAACAAGAAACCATATAAAATATGAAACAGGCTAACCCAAAATGGCTACCTTTCCGTAAATATGAATACAACAAAAAACTGAACAGTTACATCCCTTACAACCAAATTTATAACAGGACTACAGACCTCTAAGAATGTGTAACCACTATGACGGGACAGGGCCCCGTCATACCTCTGAATGTACATAATATCTACACCATCAGGGAGAACCGTACCAAAAGTCAAGCCTCCAGAGAAATGGAGCTTCTGACACCTGAGCAAAGATCCTAAGAATGAGGATCCACTCTTTACCCTACTGCGACATGAGCATCCCCAGGAAGGGGCGATTACCTGATATGTACCAAGTATGTAAAACTGGAAAATACTGTAATAATATCATAAGTCTAAAATAAGCTGGAGCCATGGATGAAAACCCAATTACATTGCACTGTGCCTTACTAACAATGAGAGTAACAAGTATAAACTTTACTGCATAAAAATAGGAGGCTCATGATCAAAGCGAGGTCCCGCGTAGTATCATTAAGCAATCCTACTCACGGGACTATTTCACGCATAGGTCTGTGGACGCGTGAGGTCATCCGCCTCGCGTGGGACTATTTCACCGCACGGACCGGTGGGCGCGTGAGTACAAACGCGCTTCGCGTCATGGGTAGCAAATCCATGGGTGGTATAATGTCTTGGGGTTTACCCATGATCATACTCAAAAGGTGGTATAACGTCTTGGGGATTTACCCCTCATTTATACTCTTACCCTGGAGAAGGTGGTATAACGTCTTGGGGATTTAACCCTCATTTATACTCTTACCCTGGAGAAGGTGGTATAACGTCTTGGGGATTTACCCCTCATTTATACTCTTACCAAGGAGAAGGTGGTATAACGTCTTGGGGGTTTACCCCTCATTTATACTCTTACCCTAGCTCAACCGGCCATCATACATAACATAAGCGCTACCGGCTTATCATAACATAAACAAGTTAAGAAATCCCCTAACTTCTTATTAAGATTATAAATATATACTCTCATTTTAGTTTACTTAAGGCACTAACATGTCATTTAAGAGAAAATCCGGGAATTCAACCCAAGTACCACGTACCTCTAACCTTGTTAAGAAATGACTCTTTTTTATGTAAAACTTCCAAGATACTAATAACCATAGTATCAAGTCACGACTCCTTTTCAAGACAAGTCACATTTCCTTTTAGAAATATAATAGGCTTCTAAATCAAGTGACTTCATTCCTTTTAAAACCTTTGGCAATTGATGCCTTAAAATCAATTTGCCTTTCATAAATTCAAATCATTTATCCGTACTTATTTTACTTAGAGTAAAATCCTTCTTTTGTTAACCTTTCATAAAGCTAATATAACCAACTTCCCATAAAGTCGTTATATTAACTTTATACATTAGTCAAACACATTTCCCTACATCCAAGAGACTTATACTTTTAAAACGAAACAAGCATCATATACTTAAAACACTTCAAGTCCCTTAACTTTGAAAACTTAAGACATCCTTAATACTTTTTAAAGAAGTGAGTTAATCCTCACCAAACTTGGCCAATCTTAAAACAAGTAAGGGACATCAAATTCTTGTACGTCTACCGTACTATATAAGCGCAACTACTCATGCTCAAGAGATAGGAAAGTTCCACATACCTCTTCGGGTCAATCTACATGAGTCCAATATATCACGCGTAGTATGTCAACCTATAATGACCATAATACATCCATTAGCCTCTATCTTCAACGTAGAACATTCTAATTGAAAAGTCCCTTATCCCTACGGAAAATTGGACAGCACTTCCTTTGTTTCTACATACTTTGTCACCCTTTTCAAGGCCGAATTCAATAACCAAACACGCCACCTTTAAGGCTCAACAATCCAATCAACACAAAGGGGATTACACGCCTAACTTGGACGTGTAAAATTCTGCCCCACAATATACAACAACTAATACAAACTACAAAGTCCAATTTGGTAAATTTTTGAGGTATAACAACATAATTTCTTATCCAATTCCTTTTTAATCCAAATTCTTATCTAATTTCTACATGCAATACATCTAAAGGCAATATTGACAACTATAAGTCATTTCTTCCACACATGCAATCCAATTTACTAGCAAAAGAGAAAGGATTGTTACCTTAGAGCTTACCCCAAATTAGTCCAACAAAATCCACTTGTCTTCTTTCCACAATCCTCCTACAAGCTTGTCAACATGTTTCCTCCTTGCCACCTTTTCAGAATTTCTCTAGGCTTAGGTTTCTTCTTGAATTTCTAGAGAGAAGGGAGAGGAATTTTAGAGAGAGGGAAGAGCTTTTTAGAGAGAAGAAAGAGCTTTGAAGAATGACCAAGTCTTCAAGACTTGATCAATAAATAGGACATGCAAAAATCAGATGGGGGGGACACTTGTCACCATCCCATGGCCTTTTTAAAAGAAAATATCTGATTTTCCTCAGTTTTCCGCCAAAAACTCTGCCTCGGCGTCGCGGCCCTGCAGCCGGCGCCGCGGCGCTGAAACCTCCGCAAAGTCTCGGCACTTCCGGCGTCGCGGCCCTGCTGTCCGGCGCTACAACCTCAGCATTTTCTCAGTTTATCCGGCGCGCCCTCGCATCCGGCGCGCGGCATCCTGCGTCGGCGTCGCGGCCTGGCCCCGACCGATGTTGCTTTCTTGCTCATTGCGCGCGAACTTGTAACTCCCTTAACTTTCTACTACGATGTCCTATCGACGAACGGTTGGTTGCGTTGGAAACTAGACTCAACGAACTACGTACTAGGCCTTCGAAACACCTAGGAACTCTCAATGTAACGGGACATAAACCGCCTCAAAGTTGACTAACAACCCGTCCAAAACATTCCGTCAACCCATCATTCTAAAATTTAAAACTTAATTCCTTTAAACGCGTCCCTGGCATGACCGAACTACGGGGTGTAACATTCTCCCCCCTTAGAAACATTCGTCCCGAATGTTCCTTCTACGTCTCCAAAACGCATGCGCCGGTTTAGTCTTCACTACTACACCTATAAAACCAATTATGCCACATATGGCCATAATATACTAACCACGCAAAAGCTTACCTCCCAGCCAACGAGGAATTACCTCTAAAGCGTATAACAACCTATTAGTTCTCATCCGTGGTCTAAGGGTATTCTCCTCACAAAATGATCACTTCCAACCTCTTAACACCTGTTCACTTCTTCTTCCACTTGTTGTATCCTCCTTGCACACTCGAACTCTTTCTAGTATACGTACCACACTCTTGTTCCCGATCCGAGACAATCTCACTATTCAAGTCACGAAAACCTAGTGGTTTCCTTAGTTTAGCTACCCACTATCATTTCACACCACTCATGGACTTATCACCCAAGTATACCCCACGTATACTATGTTCCTCGACAAAGGTCCCCTGTATAATCTTTCACTCAAAATAGCCCTGTATCTAAGGTTCCCACGGTTATCAGAATTCTAAGGCTCACAACTTCCATGTCCCCAAACTTACCCCTTCTACAAACCAGGCTTTATAAAATCACAATTTACATAAAATTACCCGCACATAACACTTAACATGTAACCATCTTATCAAACCCACTAATCTTTAGAGGGTTAAGGATATACCTGTAACTATTGCTTCACTTCCCTTTGTCGTTCTAATCATGGTCTTTGTTATACCCCGTAGTTCTGACCTTACGTGTGAGAGCGTACGAAAGCATGTAAGACTTAAAATTTTCGAAAGATAAGTTGACAGATTGTTCCGGACGGGTTTTAGTCAACTTTGAGGCGGGTTATGACCCGGTACATTGATAGTTCCTAAGTGTTTCAAAGGCCTATCGCGTAGTTCGTTGAGTCTAGTTTCCAACGCAACCAACCGTTCGTCGATAGGACATCGGAGTAGGAAGTTATGGGAGTTGCACGTTCAGTGCGCGGTCGGATAAAAATGTGTTTCGGACAGGAGCCATAGGCGCATGCCGGATCACGAGGCGCGGCGCGGATATTCGAGGGTACATCCCCAAGATCGTTATATCACCTTCTTCAGGGTAAGAGTATATCTGAGGGGTACATCCCCAAGATCGTCATACCACCTTTTTCAGGGTAAGAGTATATCTGAGGGGAACATCCCCAAGATCGTTATACCACCGCCTGGTAAGAGTATATCGAGGGCAAGCCCCAAGATCGTTATACCACCTGTTCCGTGGATTTGCTACCCACGATGCGAGGAATACCTCATGCGAGTCCTATGGGCTTATGCGGGTGAAATAGTCCCATGCGGGCGGGTACAGCCTATGCGAGGAATACCTCATGCGGGTCCACAGGACCTATGCGGGTGAAATAGTCCCAGGAGTAGGGGTGCTTATTGATACTACGGGCGAGGTACCCTGTTTTGATCATGAGCCTCCTATTTTTATGCAGTATTATATATATACTTGTTACTCTCATTGTTAGTAAGGCACAGTGTACTGTATTTTGATTGTCTTTCATGACTCCAGCTTACTTTTAGACTTATGATATCATTATTACAGTATTTTCCAGTTTTACATACTTGGTACATATTGTGTACTGACCCCCTTCCTCGGGGGCTGCGTTCATGCCGCAGGTAAGGGTAAGCAGGTGGTGGATCCTCGTTCTTAGGATCACTGTTCCGGTGTCAGAAGCTCCATTCCTCCGGAAGCTTACTTTGTTGGTACGGATCTTCCCTGATGCTATAGGTGTTGTGTACATTCAGGGGTATGGCGGGGCCCTGTCCCGCCACAGTTGTTATCCTTAGAGGTTTGTGGTCACGTATGTGTTTTGGGCTATAAGAACAAGCGGTACTGCTATACTTTTGATTAAGTATGTTTTTATGAAAGGCAGCCTTATCAGCTGGCCAGTGATGTTTACCTTTTTATAAGTTATGTGTTATGTATGTTCCACTGCTATTCTCTGATGTATACCTGACAGGGCTAGTCGCGGCCCCGGGGTCGGGTCGTGACAAAAGTGGTATCAAAGCAGTTAGTCCTCGGAAAGTGTCTACAGACCGTGTCTAGTAGAGTCTTGATTATCGGTGTGTCGTGCACCACATCTATAATCAAGAGGCTGCAGGAAATTTAAGATTTGTTTCCATTCTTTCACTCTAAGATCGTGCAATAGAGCTGTGTTATAGGTTGAACCTCCTCTGATGTTTTTCCTTATGTATCAGTTATGCCCCCACGCAAGGCAACCGCGGCGAAGAAGCGGCGGTGAGTCTTGCTAGTGGGGCGCGGAGTCACGAGCACTGAACCGATCTTTACGAAGATGGTGTTTGGGCGGCGAGTTCCACAGCGTCGCCCGGCCTCAGCGAGTTCGAAGCGTGGCGGCTCGAGACGCGATGCAGCCTCGATCCCACGATCGGGCGGAGTATAGAGATGCGAAACAGATCCGCTTATTGACCGATATAGTGGCGAGCGGCAGCGGGAGCGAGCGGCCCAACCCTAAGCCGGCGATTTACGGATTCGGATTTCTAGGTTGTCATCCACCCGAGTTCTATGGTTCGAGATTCGGCGAGGATCGCGAGTTTGTCGCGGCGATTCTGACGTACCGTGCAGTGCTTAGGGCCTCGGAGACTGAGTCCGTTATACTAGCTTTTTACCGGTTACGCGATATTACGTTGAACTGGTTTGAGTTATGGGTGTTGTCGAGAGGTGAGGATGCTCTTCCAGCTGTTTGGGAGGAGTTCACAGAGGCTTTTCTGGATCACTTCTTACCTCCTGAGATGAGGAGAGCCCGCGTAGATAGATTCTTGACCTTGAGGCAGGAAGAGAGGACTATCAGAGAGTACAGCCTGGAGTTTGATTCCTTGGCCAGGTATGCACACACCATTGTAGCTGACATGGCAGATAGGGTTCACCGATATGTGATGGGGTTAGACCGTCATATGATTACTTCATGCTTGGGGGTGGCTCTTGACCGAGGATGGATATTGCGGAGATGCAGCGTATGCGCGAGGATTGAGACGAGAGGCGGATCAGCTAGACTTAGGTCATCCCAAGAGGCGTGACAACGAGTATCGGGCGATTTTAGGCGGGCGGCCTCGGCAGCGAACTAGGTCCACATTTCGGCCACGAGTGCTCCTTCTCGATTTTACGGCGGGAGGTCCGATCAGTGGGTTATTCGGGAAGCGGTCGGGCTCCGGGACTTGAGGTTTCGAGGCGAAGGCCGTCACCAATCAAGACCACCTACATCTCGGTGCGTTCGATGCGGTAGGTCTCATCCGGGCGAGTGTCGTATGGGTTCGGGAGCGTGTTACTCTTGTGGCCAACAGGGCCATCAAAAGAGGGATTGTCCATCCTTAGGCGGCGGGAGTGTTATGGTTCAGCCAACAGGGTCAGTTGTTGGATCTTCGTCTTCGGTGGTCAGACGCCCTGCAGGCGAGTACTTACGGGCGGCGAGCGCGGCGAGAAGGTCGTGGTAGGGTCCCGATTCTAGCGGTCCTCGAACCGCATCTATGTTATGTCGGTAAGCGGGACCGGAGGCGTCGCGGATGTCGTCACAGTACATTATTGGTTTCTTCTTTGTGGTGTATATGCTTTGATAGATCCAGGTTCTACCTTGTCCTATATATCTCCCCATATTGCTGATAGAATAGGGATAGAGCCCGAGTCCATAAGAACTTTTGAGGTGGCTACACCAGTAGGTGATTCGGTGATAGCCGAGCGGATATATAGAGCTTGCCCAGTGACTGTAGACAGTCGTCAGACTCTAGCCGACTTGATAGAGTTGGATATGACGGACTTTGATGTGATTATGGGTATGGATTGGCTAGCGTCTTGCTATGCCAATGTAGCTGTATAGAGAGATTAGTTCGGTTCGGTTTCTGGTGAGCGGTTGCTCGAGTGGAAGGGGAATACTGCATCGCCTAGGGGTAAATTTATTTCTTACCTCAAGGCTAGGAAGATGGTGCGGAAAGGGTATATCTACCATATAGTTTGGGTATTCGATCACGAGGCGAGATACCGACCTTGATCGATTCGGTCGTTAGAGAGTTTCAGACGTATTCCCGACGAAGCTTAGGGTATCCTCCGGAGAGGAGGTTGAGTTTTGCATTGATTTGGCGCGGATACTCGGCCGATATCTATTAGCCATACGAGATGACACTGCCGAGTTGAAGGAATTGAAAGACCGGTGAAGGACTTCTTGGAGAAGAGGGCTTTATCGGGCGAGTGTTTCTCCCCGGGAGCGCCGGTGTTATTTGTAAAAAGAAGGATGGGGCGCTGCGCGTGTGTATTGATTACTGATACGGTGAACAAGGTAACTATCAAGAATAGATATCCCTCCCGGGATTGTGATTTGTTTGACCGGATTGCGAGGTGCAAGGTGTTTTCAAGATAGACACGTGGTGCAGTTATCATCTGGTGCGAGTTAGAGAGACAGATATCCCAAAATCGCATTCGGGACCGGTATGGGCCTTTATGAGTTCAGGGTGATGTCTTTCGAGTTGACCAACGCCCCAGCAATATTCATGGATTTGATGAACATGGTGTTCAAGCCATTCTTGGATATGTTCGTTATAGTTTTCATTGATGATATCTTGGTGTATTCGCGCACAGAGCAGGAGCATACAAACCATTTGAGGACGGTATTGGGAATCCTCCGAGACCGGCAGTTGTATGCCAAGTTCTCGAAGTGCGAGTTCTGGTTAGCTTCAGTGGCTTTCTTAGGGCATGTTATCGGGGCCGATGGTATTCGGGTTGTCTGACAAAGATTGAAGCGATCAAGACTTGGCCTAGACCAGCTACACCAACGGAGTGCGCGACTTTTGGGCCTTGCGAGGTTATTATCGGAGGTTTGTGGAGAAGTTTGCTTCTATTTCACCTTTGACTAAGCGACTCGGAAAGCGGTATGTTCCAGACGGATACTTGTGAGGAAAGTTTCCAGTTGCTAAAGGAGAAGTTGGCGACCGCCCCAGTTCTTACTCTTCTAGAGGGTTTAGATGGTTATGTGGTTTATTGTGACGCGTCAGGTGTCGGGCTTGGGTGCGTGCTGATGCAGCACGGCAAGGTTATAGCTTACGCATCTCAACAGCTTAGGAAACATGAGAAGAACTATCCCACACATGACTTGGAGTTGGCAGCAGTGATTCATGCCTTGAAGATCTGGAGACATTATTTATATGGAGTTCATGTGGATATTTACACAGACCACAAGAGTCTCGGTATATCTTCACCGGAGGAGTGAACTGCGGCGAGAGCGGTGGTTGGGAGGCTTAAGGATTACGATGTTGATATTCTATACCACCCGGGAAGGCGATGTGGTTGCGGATGCCCTTAGTCGCGGTCGATGGGTAGTCCGTCTGATGTTCACCGAGAAAAAGGGATATGGTCCGAGTTACATCGCCTAGCAAGTCTTGGGGTTCGTTTGGTTGATTCTGATAGTGATGGAGTTCGGGTTCGAGAGGTTGCCGAGTCTTCCATCGTCGAGGAGGTGAAGAGGCGACAGTATGAGGATACGATTATGGTACGGTATCGAGATGCCGCTGTTCAGAAAGAGAGAGTCTATTTGAGTAGCGCGATGGGGTGCTAAGATTTGAGGCCGGTTGTGTGTTCCGTGTGCGGGACTTCGTTAGCGGTTCGGGAGGCACACAATGCTCGTTATTCTGTTCATCCGGGGTCGACTAAGATGTACCATGACCTCAGATATGTGTATTGGTGGGATGGCCTGAAGAGGGACGTTGCGGAGTTCGTAGCGCGATGCGGTGTCGCGAGTCAAAGTTGAGCACGAAGCCGGTGGGTCATTACTGCTATTGATATTCCGACTTGGAAGTGGAAGGTGGTAAACATGGATTTTATTACAGGGTTACCTTCCACTCAGAGGAAGCATGATTCTATTTGGGTTATCGTCGACAAGCTGACAAAATCAACCCATTTTCTTCCAGTCAGAATGACTTTTTCGGCCGAGGATTATGCGAGACTGTATATCAGGGAGATTGTGAGACTGCACAGAGTTCCTATATCGATTATTTTGGACAGAGGAGGCCAGTATACGGCTAATTTCTGAAGGTCTTTCCAGAAGGGATTAGGGACCAGTGAGTCTCAAGATCGACATTTTACCTCGGGCCAAGCGGATAGGCGGCGCACTATCCAGACACTTGAGGATATGTTGCGGGCTTGTGTTATTGATTTCAGGGGTAGCTGGGAGAATCATTTACCACTCGTGGAGTTTGCTTATAACAACAACTACCATTCTAGTATTCAGATGGCGCCTTATGAGGCCTTATATGAGAGGAAGTGCAGGTCACCGATAGGCTGGTTCGAGGTGGGAGAAATGCGATTAGTCGGGCGGACTTGGTGCGTGCGATGGATAAGGTGAAGCTTATCCAGGAGCGGTTGTTGGCAGCTCAGAGTCGACAGAAGTCGTATGCAGATCATCGGCGTCGACACTTGGAATTTGAGATAGATGATTGGGTTTTCCTAAAGGTATCGCCCATGAAGGGCGTGATGAGATTTGGAAAGAAGGGGAAACTTAGCCCAAGGTACATTGGGCCGTATCAGATTGTCCGTAGGGTAGGCAAGGTTGCCTATGAGTTAGATCTGCCATTCGATCTGGAGGCAGTGCATCCAGTCTTTCACGTATCTATGTTGCAGAAATGTATTGGAGACCCATCTAGAGTGCACCCGATTCATGATGTCCAGGTAACAGAGGAGTTATCGTATGAGGAGAGTCCCATAGCGATACTCGATCGTCAGGTTAGGCGACTTCGGACGAAGGACGTGGCTTCCGTCAAGGTATTATGGCGAAACGAGAACAGGGAAGAGATGACGTGGGAAGCAGAGGATGACATGATGAAGAAGTATCCTCACTTATTTCCTATACCTCCAGATAACCTACTTTCTTGCTTATTAGTTTGATTTGGCAATTTTGCTTAAGTATTGTTGTGGTTTGAGTAAGCCTAGAAGGAACATTCGGGAAGAATGTTTCTAAGGGGGGGAGAATGTTATACCTCGTAGTTCTGACCTTACGTGTGAGAGCGTACGAAAGCATGTAAGACTTAAAATTTTCGAAAGATAAGTTGACAGATTGTTCCGGACGGGTTTTAGTCAACTTTGAGGCGGGTTATGACCTGGTACATTGAGAGTTACTAAGTGTTTCAAAGGCCTAGCGCGTAGTTCGTTGAGTCTAGTTCCCAACGCAACCAACCGTTCGTCGATAGGACATCGGAGTAGGAAGTTATGGGAGTTGCAAGTTCGGTCTTGTGATCGGACAGAAATGTGTTTGGACAGAGCCATAGGGCGGCGCGGATCGCAGGCAGCGGCACCGGATATTCGAGTCGCTGAAGTTGCAGCGCCGCGTGCCGGAAGCGGGCGCGGCGGAAGTTCCGAAAGTCATGAGATGTTTCAGCCATGGCCATGTCGGCATGCGGATTCTGCGGAAAAACTTAGGAAAATCAGATTTCTTCTTTTAAAAAGGCCCTGAGAGGGGGTCAAGGGTCCCCCCCCCCCCCCATATGATTTTTCATGTCCCTTATAATGACCAAGTCTTGAAGACTTGGTCATCTTTCAAGACTTTCCCTCTCTCTAAGTTAGAGCTCCCACTTCTCTCTAAAATTCCAAGAGGAATTCAAAGCCTAAGAAAAATCTGAAAAGTTAAAGACAAGAAGGAAGCTTGTGGCTAGCTTGTAGGAGTTATTGTGGTGGTGTTCTTGGAAAGGAGGCTAGCAAAGATGTTGGAATAGTTTTGGCTAAAGCTCTAAAGGTAACATTTCTTCTCTTGTAGCTAGTATTGATGTTGCATGTGAAGAAGAAGGGATTTGTAGTAGTAAATAATGCTCTTAGAGTCATTGCATGTAAGAAATGTGGTTTGGATATGAAAGGATTGGTTAAGAAGATATTGTAAGCATGTTGTAGCCTAAAAACGACCTTAAACTTGTTAAGTGAATTGTTGTACCTTTTGGGGCAGAATTTTACACACCCAAGTTTAGGTGTGTAATCCCCTTTGAAATGTTTGGATTGTTGAGCCTTAAATATGGCGTTTGGATGTTAAATTCGGCCTTGAGAAAGGTGGCAAAGTATGTAGAAACAAAGGAAATGCTGCCCAATTTTCCATAGAATTTAGTGGCTTTGAACTTAGATTATTTCTACATTGGAATTAGAGGTTAATAAACGTACCATGGTTATTATAGGTTGACATATTACTTGCGGTAGTTTGGGCTTAGCAAGTGGATTGACCGAAGAGGTATGTGAAGCTTTCCTATCTCTTGAGCATGAGTAGTTGTATCTATGTAGTACGGTAGACGTACAAGATTTAGTATTCTTACTTGTTTTAAGTATATAAAGACTTGTTTCATTTTAAGAAGTATAAGTCCCTTGGTTAAGAGAAAAGTATGATTTTACTAAAGTATAGGGTTAATATAACAACTTTATGGGAAGTTGGTTTATTAGCTTTATAAAGGGTTGATAAGAAGAGATTTATTCTAAGTAAGATAAGTAAGGATAAATGACTTGATTTATGAAAGGTAAATTGCCCAAAGGCATTTTAAGGCATGAATTGCCCAAAGGTTTTATATGAAAAAGAGTCATTTTAAAGGATATGAGTATGTGGTACTTTGGGTTAAATTCCCGGATTTTCTTTCATTAAGAATGTTAGTGCCTTAAGTAAACTAAAATGAGAGGGTATATGAACAAGACTAATAATAAGTTATAAAGCTTTCTTAACTTATTTATGATTATGATATGATGACCGATTGAGCTAGGGTAAGAGTATATCTGAGGGGCAAGCCCCAAGATCGTTATACCACCTTCTCCAGGGTAAGAGTATGAATGAGGGGCAAGCCCCAAGATCGCCATACCACCTTCTTCAGGGTAAGAGTATATCTGAGGGGTACATCCCCAAGATCGTTATACCACTTCTCGGGTAAGAGTATATCCGGGGAACATCCCAGATCGTTATACCACCGCCGGGGTAGAGTATATCGAGGGCAAGCCCCAAGATCGTTATACCACGCATTAGTGGATTTGCTACCCACGATGCGAGGAATACCTCATGCGAGTCCTATGGGCTTATGCGGGTGAAATAGTCTCGTGCGGTAGTCTGACTATGCGAGAATACCTCATGCGGGTCCACGGGACTATCGCGGTGAAATAGTCCCAGGAGTAGGGGTGCTTATTGATACTACGGGCGAGGTACCCTGTTTTGATCATGAGCCTCCTATTTTTATGCAGTATTATATATATACTTGTTACTCTCATTGTTAGTAAGACACAGTGTACTGTATTTTGATTGTCTTTCATGACTCCAGCTTACTTTTAGACTTATGATATCATTATTACAATATTTTTCAGTTTTACATACTTGCTACATATTGTGTACTGACCCCCTTCCTCGGGGGATGCGTTCATGCCGCAGATAAGGGTAAGCAGGTGGTAGATCCTCGTTCTTAGGATCACTGTTCCGGTGTCAGAAGTTCCATTCCTCCGGAAGCTTACTTTGTTGGTACGGATCTTCCCTGATGCTATAGGTGTTGTGTACATTCAGGGGTATGGCGGGGCCCTGTCCCTCCACAGTTGTTATCCTTAGAGGTCTGTGGTCACGTATGTGTTTTGGGCTATAAGAACAAGCTGTACTGCTATACTTTTGATTAAGTATGTTTTTATGGAAGGCAGCCTTATCGGCTGGCCAGTGATGTTTACCTTTTATAAGTTATGTGTTATGTATGTTCCGCTGCTATTCTCTGATGTATACCTGACAGGGTACCCCGGTAGGGTACTAGTCGCGGCCCCGGGGTCGGGTCGTGACAATCCTGCCCTGCACGACGCATAGCAAAAGAAGGCGATGAACCAACCACTGATCCCGAAGGCTGAATCTCTACATCTGTGCTATCTCTGGTTGGGAAATTCCTCGCAAAATGGCCCTGCTGGTCGCATGTAAAACAAACTCCCCTACTAGCACGACACTCCCCATCGTGGAGCCTACCACAACGGCCACAACGAGGTAGGGTGGCCCCAGTCGACTAACATCCTGTTCCTCGAAAACACGAAACCTTGGAGCCACGACCTGCTCTGAATCTCTCGACGCGTCCAAGGCGTGGTGGAGTACTCCGTACTGGCTGGGGCGCATAACTAGGCTGCTGCTGAGGCGGTCCGCCTCGAAAGTTACCAAAGGACCCTGTTGTCTTGGCCCTCTTCTGCTGATCTTGGTTATTCCGTCGACCTCTACGCTCCTCACACCCAAGTGCATAAGCCTGGATGCGGGCAATGTCCATGCCCGACTGAAGAGCTACTCCTGTGCACCCCTTCGCTAAATAATCATCGAGCCCTGTGACATAACGGTGCACTCTATCCTCCATGTCTGCCACTAAAGCGGGGACATACCGAGCCAACGAGTCAAACTCTACATTGTACTCCCGAACTGTCCGCCCACTCTGTCTCAACGTCAGAAATCTATCGGCCCAGCTCTCATCTGCGAAGGCAAGTGTGCGAAATGCCGAGAACTCGTCCAAACCAGCTGGAAGTGTATGCTCCCCGGGGCGGTTCCGTAGAATCAAACCGATCCAATCTGCGATTACGTGCGTAGATGTGCACCAAATACCACCGACTCTGCCTCCGAGGCCTTGATCACTCTCATGATCCGCTGCAACTGTCGGATAAACTCCTGAGGGTAATCCTCAGTCCTCGACCCATAGAACTCTGGTGGGCTGCAACTCAAAAAGTCCCTAAGTCTCACGCTATCTGATCTAGGGTGAACTACGGGTACAACCGGACCGCCTCTGCATCCTCATTTCTCGCCACGATCTGGCTAATAATCGGGCCGTCTCGCGTAACTCATATCCTCCGCTCCAGTGTATCGAGGCTCAGTACCGCGGTCTCGATGGCCGCTATTCTGCCGAACTCAATTTTGGCGGCGTCGTGGAACTTCGCCGCGAAACATCACTCGGTAAAGGCGGGCTGTGCCTCGTAACTCTTTGCTTCCACTAGCAGCGACTCCGGTGCCTTGCCATCTGGGCCGCGGTTGCCTTGCGTGGAGGCATAACTGATACATAGAAATATGTCAGAGGGAGTTCAACCTATAACACAGCTCTATTGCACGATCTTAGAGTGAAAGAATGGAACCCAATCCTAAATATCATGTAGCCTCCTGATTATAGATGTGGTGCACGACATACCGATAATCAAGACTCTACTAGATACGGCCTGTAGACCCTTTCCGAGGATTAACTGCTCTGATACCACTTTTGTCACGACCCGACCTCGGACCCGTGACTGGTGCCTTACCCCGGGCACCCTTGTGATACAACATCAGAGAAAACCAGCGGAAATAAACTCACAAACAAGAAACCATATAAAATATGAAACAAGCTAACCCAAAATGGCTACCTTTCCGTAAATATAAATACAACCAAAAACTGAACAGTTACATCCCTTACAACCCAATTTATAACAGGACTACAGACCTCTAAGAATGTGTAACCACTATGACGGGACAGAGCCCCGTCATACCTCTGAATGTACATAATATCTACACCATCAGGTAGAACCGTACCAAAAGTCAAGCATCCGGAGAAATGGAGCTTCTGACACCTGAGCAAAGATCCTAAGAATGAGGATCCACCACCTGCTTACCCCTACCTGCGGCATGAACGCATCCCCCGAGGAAGGGGGTCAGTACACAATATGTACCAAGTATGTAAAACTGGAAAATACTGTAATAATATCATAAGTCTAAAATAAGCTGGAGCCATGGATGAAAACCCAATTACATTGCATTGTGCCTTACTAACAATGAGACTAACAAGTATAAACTTTACTGCATAAAAATAGGAGGCTCATGATCAAAACAGGGTCCCTCGCCCGTAGTATTATTAAGCAATCCTACTCCTGGGACTATTTCACCCGCATAGGTCCTGTGGACCCGCATGAGGTCATCCGCCTCGCATGAGACTATTTCACCCGCATGAGACTATTTCACCCGCATGGACCCGGTGGGCCCGCATGAGTACAAACGCCGCACTCGCATCATGGGTAGCAAATCTATGAAGTGGTATAATGTCTTGGGGGTTTACCCCGCAATCATACTCAGAAGGTGGTATAACGTCTTGGGGATTTACCCCTCATTTATACTCTTACCTTGGAGAAGGTGGTATAACGTCTTGGGGATTTACCCCTCATTTATACTCTTACCCTGGAGAAGGTGGTATAACGTCTTGGGGGTTTACCCCTCATTTATACTCTTACCCTAGCTCAACCGGTCATCATACATAACATAAGCGCTACCGGCTTATCATAACATAAGCAAGTTAAGAAATCCCCTAACTTCTTATTAAGATTATTAATATATCCTCTCATTTTAGTTTACTTAAGGCACTAACATGTCATTTAAGAGAAAATCCGGGAATTCAACCCAAGTACCACGTACCTCTAACCTTGTTAAGAAATGACTCTTTTTTATGTAAAACTTCCAAGATACTAATAACCGTAGTATCAAGTCACGACTCCTTTTCAAGACAAGTCACATTTCCTTTTAGAAATATAATAGACTTCTAAATCAAGTGACTTCATTCCTTTTAAAACCTTTGGCAATTGATGCCTTAAAATCAATTTGTCTTTCATAAATTCAAATCATTTATCCGTACTTATTTTACTTAGAGTAAAATCCTTCTTTTGTTAACCTTTCATAAAGCTAATATAACCAACTTCCCATAAAGTCGTTATATTAACTTTATACATTAGTCAAACACATTTCCCTACATCCAAGGGACTTATACTTTTAAAACGAAACAAACATCATATACTTAAAACACTTCAAGTCCCTTAACTTTGAAAACTTAAGACATCCTTAATACTTTTTAAAGAAGTGAGTTAATCCCCTTACTCACCAAACTTGGCCAATCTTAAAACAAGTAAGGGACATCAAATTCTTGTACGTCTACCGTACTATATAAGCGCAACTACTCATGCTCAAGAGATAGGAAAGTTCCACATACCTCTTCGGGTCAATCTACCCGCAAGTCCAATATATCACGCGTAGTATGTCAACCTATAATGACCATAATACATCCATTAGCCTCTATCTTCAACGTAGAACATTCTAATTGAAAAGTCCCTTATCCCTACGGAAAATTGGACAACACTTCCTTTGTTTCTACATACTTTGTCACCCTTTTCAAGGCCGAATTGAATAACCAAACACACCACCTTTAAGGCTCAACAATCCAATCAACACAAAGGGGATTACACGCCTAACTTGGACGTGTAAAATTCTGCCCCACAATATACAACAACTAATACAAACTACAAAGTCCAATTTGGCAAATTTTTGAGGTATAACAACATAATTTCTTATCCAATTTCTACATGCAATACATCTAAAGGCAATATTGACAACTATAAGTCCTTTCTTCCACACATGCAATCCAATTTACTAGCAAAAGAGAAACAATTGTTACCTTAGAGCTTACCCCAAATTAGTCCAACAAAATCCACTTGTCTTCTTTCCACAATCCTCCTACAAGCTTGTCAACATGTTTCCTCCTTGCCACCTTTTCAGAATTTCGCTAGGCTTAGGTTTCTTCTTGAATTTCTAGAGAGAAGGGAGAGGAATTTTAGAGAGAGGGAAGAGCTTTTTAGAGAGAAGAAAGAGCTTTGAAGAATGACCAAGTCTTCAAGACTTGATCAATAAATAGGACATGCAAAAATCAGATGGGGGGGGGGGACACTTGTCACCCTCCCATGGCCTTTTTAAAATAAAATATCTGATTTTCCTCAGTTTTCCGCCAAAAACTCCGCCTCGGCGCCGCGGCCCTGCAGCCGGCGCCGCGGCGCTGAAACCTCCGCAAAGTCTCGGCACTTCCGGCGTCGCGACCCTGCTGTCGGCGCCGCGGCGCTGCATCTTCAGCGTTTTCTCAGTTTATCCGGCGTCGCGGCCTGCGTCTGCGCGCTGGCTACTGACCGATGTTGCTTCTTGCTCATCGCACACTGAACTTGTAACTCCCATAACTTTCTACGCCGTTGTACTATCGATTGAGCGGTTGGTTACGTTGGAAACTAGACTCAACGAACTACGTACTAGGACTTTGAAACACCTAGGAACTCTCAATGTAACGGAACATAAACCGCCTCAAAGTTGACTAACAACTCGTCCGAAACATTCCGTCAACCCATCATTCTAAAATTTAAAACTTAATTCCTTTCGTACGTCCCCCTAAGCATGACCCGAACTACGGGGTGTAACATCAGTTCACATATTTTGTGTAGCTAAACTTTACATATTGGGCTCATCTTCCGGCGCAGTATAGGAGTTCCGTGAAGATTATAATGTAATTAGTGAAGATATGTAAAGGCATGAAGGGTAACACTCAGTCAAATGTTCCGTCGATTGAAGGATGTAATTAGAAGGAGATACCTAAATGTTCGGTTGATGACGGAACATTAAAATGGGAAAGTGGGAAGAAAATAGTACGTAACTGCGGTGCCTTGATTCAGGACCGCGGTGCCGGGAACACGTGTCAGCACCGCGATGCCTCTTACTGAGGACCGCGCTGCCAGGACGTGGCCTGGCAGTCCGAATTCTGCCCAGTTCGTTTGAAACCCTTGAGCTCTTATTTTATCCTATAAATAAGAGACTCCTCTTCTCATTTCAATACACCAAAACCTAAGAGAGGTCAATCTCTTCTAAAACTCTGTCAGAATCCCTAGCATTCCTGACTTAGCAAATTACATCACAGTTCTCTGAACTTACAAATCGAGGGACGTTTGCGTGTGCACCCTCGGACTACACAAAGATTGAAGATTCAACTTCTTGGCCGACTGCTTCCAAAATGTAAGTCTTCGTTCGAAGTTTTACATTTACTTTGTGTTTATATTTTACATTACATATCATACTACAGTTCGACCGTCGTCGGGCTTGAAGCATAAAGTTTCAAATTCTGCTGTGTGTACGAACCCGACGTAAACACCAACATGTGGAGCTCTTCATACCAACACTATAAGTGATTTTAGAAGGATTAGTGATGGAATTGTGCCAATGGAGTTCTGATAATTTAATTTGATGGTCCAATTGATCATTGTTTGAGTTCCATTTGGATTGATATGAAGCTTGAGGGTGGGTAATTTGGGATTTGGGACATAGATCAGGTCATTCGAGATTCTGAGTGTTGAATTTAAACAATCAGAACGATGACCCTATATAAGATGAATTTATAAACGGATAATTAATTGATCTGTTTTATAAACATGCCTCATAAAGAGGATCATATGGCATGGCCAAGGAGCCGAGGGACGACGAAAATCGTAACTGGTCATGTGTTAGCTTGGCGGATCCAGGGCCCGAAGACTGCCATTGTTGTGCTTTGAGAGAAGAGGATGTTGACTATCCTTCCATTGCACGTCTGAGTTGTTTATTCATAATATTGTTAGAAATTTATTAACGTGAAATAAAGTTAATCATATTATTTATGACTCGAACAATTGGGGTCCCGCACGTCGGAAACGTAGTTTCCACACACGTGCACATGTGTACCAATGATCATAAATTTTCTTAGTGAAAGAGATACTGGTACGTATATGAAACGTTCGAGACATGAAATGATAGATGGTTATTGGCCAAATGACAAGTGCTACTATCCATTAGGCGCCGCGGTGCTTCGGGTCCAGTAAGCACGACAGGAGATGAAAAGTTGTGACGTTTGAGCTGGTTTTGGAGCATTGAACCTCCATTACTTTGCAATTGAATTCAACCATTATTTGGCTGAATTGTAACCTCATATTAAGTGTCATTACATGGCATTGAAGGCCATTACTTGGCTAGTTGGGAAGACATCTTCATCACACTATAAATTAAGACTCAAAGCTCATTTGAAGAATACACTTGCAATCTGAATACTTCCTCCTCTCTTGCTAACTTTCATACAATCAAAAGATCTTCTTTTAGAGTAAACAATTGGGTTATCCTTTGCTCAATGGTTTGTTGTTGTTTTATCCTGAAAAATAAGTTGTCAATAGCCGTTAAGGGATTTATACGGGGCAATATTGTTTTAAGAATAGATTGAACATCAATCGACTCAGCAAACCTTTTTTTTGTTCTATTTTCCAGATTTATAATCATTTGTTGCTATTGCTACTTTCCATTTCCTTGTAACCGCAATTATTACTCGCAATTTTAAGACAATATCTGTTGTTAGCAACAACAAGATGACTGGATTCAACACTGAAACATCCACCACTGCTCAAGGCAACACTAATTCCTTCACCGCCAATGCTCAAGGCACAACTAGTGCCAACCCCACTACTTCTCAAGGCACTAACAACGCCTTTGTCGCTGCTCATGGGAACGCTCCCGTACCTCCACCTACTGGTTTTACCATGAACGCCCAGAGAAATTCATGGGCACAAATTTCAAAAGATGATGTTCTTCCTGACTGTTATGAGAATGTCTCATTTCCTAACCGAAGATCCTCCAAAAGTTGGAGATGAAGTGGACCCTCAACCTAATGAAATGGCGGGAGGGGGCCAAGATATCCATGTCATTAATGACATGAATATGACTCAAGATGCTTGGAGTCATAGTGAGTTCCTTTGTCGGAACTATATCCTAAATTATTTGTCTGATCCTCTTTACAAAGTATATTGCACCGTTGGCACTGCCAAAAAGTTGTGAGATAAACTTCAGAAGAAATACAACGCACAAGATGTGGGATCTAAGAAGTTCATCGTTGGGAAATTTCTGAAATTTCAAATGGTGGACAACAAAATTGTGGCATCTCATGTTTAGAAATTTCAAATGATTTTACATCATGTAGATTTGGAAGGATTGAAGCCTAATGAGTAATTCTTGGTTGCCTCGTTAATTGAGAAGTTACCTCCTTCATGGAATGAGTTACCTAAAACTCAAAACGAAAGAGATGACCTTAGATGAACTTATTATCAAACTCCAGATTCAGGGGGATAATAAGAAGGTCATGCCAAAGGGGAAACTACCCGCTGAGGCTAAGGCAAACCTGGCGGAAGCCAAAGGGAGTTCAAGCAAGAAGCGAAAATTCCAAAAGGACGGTAAAATCCCAACAACTGAAAAGTTTAAAGGGAATTGCCATCACTGTGGTAAACTTTGTCACATGGCCAAGGTTTGCCGCAAACTCAAGAATGAGAGTAAGGATCGTCGAAGACACGCTCGTAGATGATATGATTGAGGAGTTATCGGTGGTGGTACTTGAAGCCAACCTCGTTGAGAATCCTATGCAATGGTGGATGGGCACGGGTGCTACCCGTCACATCTGTTCCAACAAAGATGCCTTCTCCACATATACACCAGTCACAGATAAGAAGTTTTTCATGGGCAATAATGTTTTTTTAGAGGTGATGGGGGTAGGAAAGGTAATACTGAAGATGACTTCCGGAAATGAGCTTACTCTAAAGGAGGTGATGCATGTCCCAGAAATTCGAAGGAATTTAATTTCTAGACCTCTATTGGTGAATGTTGGTTTTAGGCCAACAAATTTGTAATCACTAAAAATGGAACATTTATAGGAAGGAGTTTCGTCTTTGAATGCCTCTTTAAAGTTAATGTTTCATCTGTACCGCTTCTATGGCCCTGCTGGTCGCATGTAAAACAAACTCCCCTACTAGCACGACACTCCCCATCGTGGAGCCTACCACAACGGCCACAACGAGGTAGGGGTGGCCCCATCTGACTAACATCCCTGTTCCCCTGAAAACCTGAAACCTTGGAGCCCTGACCTGCTCCTGAATCTCCCGAACGTCCTGAAGACTGTGGTGGAGTACTCCGTACTGGCTGGGGCGCATAACTAGGCTGCTGCTGAGGCGGTCCGCCTCGAAAGTTACCAAAGGACCCTGTTGTCTTGGCCCTCTTCTGCTGATCTTGGTTATTCCGTCGACCTCTACGCTCACACCTGGTCGTAAGCCTGGATGCGGGCAATGTCCATGCCCGACTGAAGAGCTACTCCTGTGCACCCCTTCGCTAAATAATCATCGAGCCCTGTGACATAACGGTGCACTCTATCCTCCATGTCTGCCACTAAAGCGGGGACATACCGAGCCAACGAGTCAAACTCTACATTGTACTCCCGAACTGTCCGCCCACTCTGTCTCAACGTCAGAAATCTATCGGCCCCAGCTCTCCTCATCTGCGAAGGCAAGAAGTGTGCGAGAAATGCCGCTGAGAACTCGTCCCAACCAGCTGGAAGTGTATGCTCCCCCCGGGACAGTTCCCATGAATCAAACCAGTCAACTGCAGTATCATGCAGCCGATGTGCACCAAATACCACCGACTCTGCCTCCGAGGCCTTGATCACTCTCATGATCCGCTGCAACTGTCGGATAAACTCCTGAGGGTAATCCTCAGTCCTCGACCCATAGAACTCTGGTGGGCTGCAACTCAAAAAGTCCCTAAGTCTCACGCTATCTGATCTAGGGTGAACTACGGGTACAACCGGAACCGCCTCTGCTCGCCTCATTTCTCGCCACGATCCTGGCTAATAACTGGGCCATCTCCTTGTAACTCATATCCTCCGCTCCGGTGTAATCGAGGCTCAGTACCGCGGTCTCGATGGCTGTTGCTGCCCGAACTTCGGTGAAATTGGCGACGTCGTGGAACTCGCCGCCCGAAACATCACCTCAGGTAAAGACTGGGCCTGTGCCCTCGTAACTCTTTGCTTCCCACTAGCAGCTCCCTCAGCTGCCTTGCCCTTCTGGGCCGCGGTTGCCTTGCGTGGAGGCATAACTGATACATAGAAATATGTCAGAGGGAGTTCAACCTATAACACAGCTCTATTGCACGATCTTAGAGTGAAAGAATGGAACCCAATCCTAAATATCATGTAGCCTCCTGATTATAGATGTGGTGCACGACATACCGATAATCAAGACTCTACTAGATACGGCCTGTAGACCCTTTCCGAGGATTAACTGCTCTGATACCACTTTTGTCACGACCCGACCTCGGACGTGGTCGTGCCTTACCCCGGGCACCCTTGTGATACAACATCAGAGAAAACCAGCGGAAATAAACTCACAAACAAGAAACCATATAAAATATGAAACAAGCTAACCCAAAATGTCTACCTTTCCGTAAATATAAATACAACCAAAAAGCGAGCGATTCATCCCTTACAACCCAATTTAGAACAGGACTACAGACCTCTAAGAATGTGTAACCACTATGACGGGACAGAGCCCCGTCATACCTCTGAATGTACATAATATCTACACCATCAGGTAGAACCGTACCAAAAGTCAAGCATCCGGAGAAATGGAGCTTCTGACACCTGAGCAAAGATCCTAAGAATGAGGATCCACCACCGCTTACCCACCTGCGGCGTGACGCATCCCCAGGAAGGGGTCGATCTGTGATATGTACCAAGTATGTAAAAGCGGAAAATCGTAATAATATCATAAGTCTAAAATAATTTGGAGCCATGGATGAAAACCCAATTACATTGCATTGTGCCTTACTAACAATGAGACTAACAAGTATAAACTTTCTTTGCATAAAAATAGGAGGCTCATGATCAAAGCAGGTCCTCGCCGTAGTATTATTAAGCAATCCTACTCACGGGACTATTTCACCCGCATAGTCCTGTGGACCCGCGTGAGTCATCCGCTCGCGTGAGACTATTTCACCGCGTGAGACTATTTCACCGCATGGACCGGTGGGCCCGCATGAGTACAAACGCCGCTCGCGTCATGGGTAGCAAATCTGAAGTGGTATAATGTCTTGGGGTTTACCCCGCAATCATACTCAGAAGGTGGTATAACGTCTTGGGGATTTACCCCTCATTTATACTCTTACCTTGGAGAAGGTGGTATAACGTCTTGGGGATTTACCCCTCATTTATACTCTTACCCTGGAGAAGGTGGTATAACGTCTTGGGGGTTTACCCCTCATTTATACTCTTACCCTAGCTCAACCGGTCATCATACATAACATAAGCGCTACCGGCTTATCATAACATAAGCAAGTTAAGAAATCCCCTAACTTCTTATTAAGATTATTAATATATCCTCTCATTTTAGTTTACTTAAGGCACTAACATGTCATTTAAGAGAAAATCCGGGAATTCAACCCAAGTACCACGTACCTCTAACCTTGTTAAGAAATGACTCTTTTTTATGTAAAATTTCCAAGATACTAATAACCGTAGTATCAAGTCACGACTCCTTTTCAAGACAAGTCACATTTCCTTTTAGAAATATAATAGACTTCTAAATCAAGTGACTTCATTCCTTTTAAAACCTTTGGCAATTGATGCCTTAAAATCAATTTGTCTTTCATAAATTCAAATCATTTATCCGTACTTATTTTACTTAGAGTAAAATCCTTCTTTTGTTAACCTTTCATAAAGCTAATATAACCAACTTCCCATAAAGTCGTTATATTAACTTTATACATTAGTCAAACACATTTCCCTACATCCAAGGGACTTATACTTTTAAAACGAAACAAACATCATATACTTAAAACACTTCAAGTCCCTTAACTTTGAAAACTTAAGACATCCTTAATACTTTTTAAAGAAGTGAGTTAATCCCCTTACTCACCAAACTTGGCCAATCTTAAAACAAGTAAGGGACATCAAATTCTTGTACGTCTACCGTACTATATAATCGCAACTACTCATGCTCAAGAGATAGGAAAGTTCCACATACCTCTTGGTCAATCTACCCGCAAGTCCAATATATCACGCGTAGTATGTCAACCTATAATGACCATAATACATCCATTAGCCTCTATCTTCAACGTAGAACATTCTAATTGAAAAGTCCCTTATCCCTACGGAAAATTGGACAACACTTCCTTTGTTTCTACATACTTTGTCACCCTTTTCAAGGCCGAATTGAATAACCAAACACACCACCTTTAAGGCTCAACAATCCAATCAACACAAAGGGGATTACACGCCTAACTTGGACGTGTAAAATTCTGCCCCACAATATACAACAACTAATACAAACTACAAAGTCCAATTTGGCAAATTTTTGAGGTATAACAACATAATTTCTTATCCAATTTCTACATGCAATACATCTAAAGGCAATATTGACAACTATAAGTCCTTTCTTCCACACATGCAATCCAATTTACTAGCAAAAGAGAAACAATTGTTACCTTAGAGCTTACCCCAAATTAGTCCAACAAAATCCACTTGTCTTCTTTCCACAATCCTCCTACAAGCTTGTCAACATGTTTCCTCCTTGCCACCTTTTCAGAATTTCTCTAGGCTTAGGTTTCTTCTTGAATTTCTAGAGAGAAGGGAGAGGAATTTTAGAGAGAGGGAAGAGCTTTTTAGAGAGAAGAAAGAGCTTTGAAGAATGACCAAGTCTTCAAGACTTGGTCAATAAATAGGACATGCAAAAATCAGATGGGGGGGGGGGACACTTGTCACCCTCCCATGGCCTTTTTAAAAGAAAATATCTGATTTTCCTCAGTTTTCCGCCAAAAACTCCGCCTCGGCGCTGAAACCTCCGCAAAGCCTCGGCACTTCCGGCGTCGCGACCCTGCTGTCGGCGCCGCGGCGCTGCATCTTCAGCGTTTTCTCAGTTTATCCGGCGTCGCGGCCCTGCATCCTGCGCCGCGGCGCTGTGGCCCCTGACCGATGTTGCTTTACTGCTCGACTGCACACTGAACTTGTAACTCCCATAACTTTCTACGCCGTTGTACTATCGACGAACGGTTGGTTACGTTGGAAACTAGACTCAACGAACTACGTACTAGGACTTTGAAACACCTAGGAACTCTCAATGTAACGGAACATAAACCGCCTCAAAGTTGACTAACAACTCGTCCGAAACATTCCGTCAACCCATCATTCTAAAATTTAAAACTTAATTCCTTTCGTACGTCCCCCTAAGCATGACCCGAACTACGGGGTGTAACATCAGTTCACATATTTTGTGTAGCTAAACTTTACATATTGGGCTCATCTTCCGGCGCAGTATAGGAGTTCCGTGAAGATTATAATGTAATTAGTGAAGATATGTAAAGGCATGAAGGGTAACACTCAGTCAAATGTTCCGTCGATTGAAGGATGTAATTAGAAGGAGATACCTAAATGTTCGGTTGATGACGGAACATTAAAATGGGAAAGTGGGAAGAAAATAGTACGTAACTGCGGTGCCTTGATTCAGGACCGCGGTGCCGGGAACACGTGTCAGCACCGCGATGCCTCTTCGAGGCCGTATTTGCGGGGCGTGGCCGGCGATCCAATCTGCCCGATTCGTTTGAAACCCTTGAGCTCTTATTTTATCCTATAAATAAGAGACTCCTCTTCTCATTTCAATACACCAAAACCTAAGAGAGGTCAATCTCTTCTAAAACTCTGTCAGAATCCCTAGCATTCCTGACTTAGCAAATTACATCACAGTTCTCTGAACTTACAAATCGAGGGCGTTTGCGTATGCGCACCGGACTACAAAGATTGAAGATTCAACTTCTTGGCTGACTACTTCCAAAATGTAAGTCTTCGTTCGAAGTTTTACATTTACTTTGTGTTTATATTTTACATTACATATCATACTACAGTTCGACCGTCGTCGGGCTTGAAGCATAAAGTTTCAAATTACCAACGTAATGCGAACGACGTAAACACCAACATGTGGAGCTCTTCATACCAACACTATAAGTGATTTTAGAAGGATTAGTGATGGAATTGTGCCAATGGAGTTCTGATAATTTAATTTGATGGTCCAATTGATCATTGTTTGAGTTCCATTTGGATTGATATGAAGCTTGAGGGTGGGTAATTTGGGATTTGGGACATAGATCAGGTCATTCGAGATTCTGAGTGTTGAATTTAAACAATCAGAACGATGACCCTATATAAGATGAATTTATAAACGGATAATTAATTGATCTGTTTTATAAACATGCCTCATAAAGAGGATCATATGGCATGGCCAAGGAGCCGAGGGACGACGAAAATCGTAACTGGTCATGTGTTAGCTTGGCGGATCCAGGGCCCGAAGACTGCCATTGTTGTGCTTTGAGAGAAGAGGATGTTGACTATCCTTCCATTGCACGTCTGAGTTGTTTATTCATAATATTGTTAGAAATTTATTAACGTGAAATAAAGTTAATCATATTATTTATGACTCGAACAATTGGGGTCCATGCGTCGGAAGCGTAGTTTCCACACGCGTCTTGTACCAATGATCATAAATTTTCTTAGTGAAAGAGATACTGGTACGTATATGAAACGTTCGAGACATGAAATGATAGATGGTTATTGGCCAAATGACAAGTGCTACTATCCATTAGGCGCCGCGGTGCTTCGGGTCCAGTAAGCACGACAGGAGATGAAAAGTTGTGACGTTTGAGCTGGTTTTGGAGCATTGAACCTCCATTACTTTGCAATTGAATTCAACCATTATTTGGCTGAATTGTAACCTCATATTAAGTGTCATTACATGGCATTGAAGGCCATTACTTGGCTAGTTGGGAAGACATCTTCATCACACTATAAATTAAGACTCAAAGCTCATTTGAAGAATACACTTGCAATCTGAATACTTCCTCCTCTCTTGCTAACTTTCATACAATCAAAAGATCTTCTTTTAGAGTAAACAATTGGGTTATCCTTTGCTCAATGGTTTGTTGTTGTTTTATCCTGAAAAATAAGTTGTCAATAGCCGTTAAGGGATTTATACGGGGCAATATTGTTTTAAGAATAGATTGAACATCAATCGACTCAGCAAACCTTTTTTTTGTTCTATTTTCCAGATTTATAATCATTTGTTGCTATTGCTACTTTCCATTTCCTTGTAACCGCAATTATTACTCGCAATTTTAAGACAATATCTGTTGTTAGCAACAAGATGACTGGATTCAACACTGAAACATCCACCACTGCTCAAGGCAACACTAATTCCTTCACCGATGCTCGAGCCTGACTAGTGCCAACCCCACTACTTCTCAAGGCACTAACAACGCCTTTGTCATTTTCGCTGGAACGCTCCGCACCTCCACTCTTGGTTTTACCATGAACGCCCAGAGAAATTCATGGGCACAAATTTCAAAAGATGATGTTCTTCCTGACTGTTATGAGAATGTCTCATTTCCTAACCGAAGATCCTCCAAAAGTTGGAGATGAAGTGGACCCTCAACCTAATGAAATGGCGGGAGGGGGCCAAGATATCCATGTCATTAATGACATGAATATGACTCAAGATGCTTGGAGTCATAGTGAGTTCCTTTGTCGGAACTATATCCTAAATTATTTGTCTGATCCTCTTTACAAAGTATATTGCACCGTTGGCACTGCCAAAAAGTTGTGAGATAAACTTCAGAAGAAATACAACGCACAAGATGTGGGATCTAAGAAGTTCATCGTTGGGAAATTTCTGAAATTTCAAATGGTGGACAACAAAATTGTGGCATCTCATGTTTAGAAATTTCAAATGATTTTACATCATGTAGATTTGGAAGGATTGAAGCCTAATGAGTAATTCTTGGTTGCCTCGTTAATTGAGAAGTTACCTCCTTCATGGAATGAGTTACCTAAAACTCAAAACGAAAGAGATGACCTTAGATGAACTTATTATCAAACTCCAGATTCAGGGGGATAATAAGAAGGTCATGCCAAAGGGGAAACTACCCGCTGAGGCTAAGGCAAACCTGGCGGAAGCCAAAGGGAGTTCAAGCAAGAAGCGAAAATTCCAAAAGGACGGTAAAATCCCAACAACTGAAAAGTTTAAAGGGAATTGCCATCACTGTGGTAAACTTTGTCACATGGCCAAGGTTTGCCGCAAACTCAAGAATGAGAGTAAGGATCGTCGAAGACACGCTCGTAGATGATATGATTGAGGAGTTATCGGTGGTGGTACTTGAAGCCAACCTCGTTGAGAATCCTATGCAATGGTGGATGGGCACGGGTGCTACCCGTCACATCTGTTCCAACAAAGATGCCTTCTCCACATATACACCAGTCACAGATAAGAAGTTTTTCATGGGCAATAATGTTTTTTTAGAGGTGATGGGGGTAGGAAAGGTAATACTGAAGATGACTTCCGGAAATGAGCTTACTCTAAAGGAGGTGATGCATGTCCCAGAAATTCGAAGGAATTTAATTTCTAGACCTCTATTGGTGAATGTTGGTTTTAGGCCAACAAATTTGTAATCACTAAAAATGGAACATTTATAGGAAGGAGTTTCGTCTTTGAATGCCTCTTTAAAGTTAATGTTTCATCTGTACCGCTTCTATTATTAATAAACTTGAGTATTCTACTTATTTGCTTGAGACTTCTAATTTATGGCATCATAGATTAGGACATGTGAACTATCAATCTATCCAAAGATTGGCAAAGTTGGAGTTATTGTCGTATATAGACATAAACCCTCAACGTAAGTGTGAGGTGTGCGTAGAGACAAAACTTTTAAAGAATCCCTTTAGATTCGTTGAAAGGGAAACCACTCCTCTAGAACTTATACACACCGATATATGTGATTTGAAGTTCGCTCAAACTAGGGGGAACAAGTACTTTGTGACTTTCATAGATGATAACACAAGGTATTGTTACCTTTACTTACTAAAAAGTAAAGATGAAGCCTTTGAAGCATTCAAACGCTACAAAGCAGAATTTGAGAACCAATTAAACGGACGGATTAAATCAATCTGTAGAGATAAATGAGGAGAATATGTAGCTCTTTTTGAAGAATATTGTTCCCAATCGGGTATTGTTCATCAAACGACGGCTCCTTACTCACCTCAATCAAATGGTATTGTTGAACTCAAGAACCGTACGTTAAAGAAAGTTATGAATGCTTTGCTCATCAATCAGGCCTTCCCCAACCCATGTGGGGAGAAACTGTCCTTACCGCTTGTAAGATTCTTAACAGAGTCCTACATATGGGTAAGGACAAGACTCCATCGAGCTATGGAAAGGAAAGAAACTCACCTACAAATACTTGAAGGTGTGGGGTTGTCTGGCCAAGGTAGAAGTACCAAAGCCAAAGTAGGTCAAAATTGGGCCTAAGACTGTAGATTGTATATTCATCGGATATGCAAATGACAGTAATGCTTATCGCTTCTTAGTACATAAGTCAGATGTACCAGACATTTATGTGGGTACAATCATGGAATCAAGGAACACTAGTTTCTTTGAAGACTTGTTTCCTAGAAAGGAAAGAGACATAACTTCTCGCAAACGAAGTTATGAACAAAACTCTCAGTATCCAGGAGTTGTTGACTGCCCGGATCTAAATAGTTCAAATCTAGTGAACTCTGAAGTGACTGATTATCCGGAATCCAATATTCCAGATTCTTAGGACTTGGAGGGTCCAGAGATGGAACCAAGACAAAGCAAAAGGGCCAGGATATATAAGTCCTACGGTCTGGAATTTGTAGATTATATGGTTCATTACGAACCACGGATAATTGTTGAACCTTTGTCAACTTCAGAAGCACCGCTCTGGAAAGAAGCTATAGAAAGTGAGATAGACTTCATCCTGCACAACCATACCTGGGAGTTGGTTGATCTTCCTCCAGGAAATAAACCATTGGGTTGTAAATGGATACTCAAACGGAAGTTGAAAACAGATGGGTCTATAGATAAGTACAAGGTCAGGTTGGTAGTCAAGGGTTATCGGCAAAATGAGGGCCTTGATTACTTTAATACCTATTCTCCGGTGTCACGGAGGACATCCATACGTATGTTCATAGCTATCGTCACTTTGCGGGATTTTAAAATACATCAAATTGATGTCAAGATAGCCTTCCTAAATGGTGATTCTTAAGAAGAAATCTATATAGACCAACCCGAGGGGTATGTGGTTCCAGGACAAGAGAATAAAGTTTGTCGGCTTGTCAAATTTCTTTATGGCCTGAAACAGGACCCAAAGCAATAGCACGAGAAATTTGATAGTACTTTACTATCGAAAGGATTCTCCATTAATGAGTGTGACAAATGTGTTTACACAAAAAGAAATGCCGACTCGTTTGTCATGATATGCATTTACGTATACAACATGTTGATCACTGGTAGCAGTCCTATGATGATCCTAGAGACTAAGAACATGCTTAAACAATGTTTTGACATGAAAGATATAAATATTACAGATGTCATCTTAGGGGTCAAGATCTCTAATACATCTAACGGGTTGGTCTTACCTTAATATCACTACATCGAGGATATGTGGAAGACGTTTGAGATGTTCGACAATTTGTCAATAAGGACACCATTGGATATAAATCAAAGGCTTGATAAAAATCATGGTGCGCCCGTACGCCAGGAGCGGTATGCGCAGGTGATTGGTAGTTTGATGTACATCACAAACTGCACTCGGTCTGATATCGCTTATGCAGTCAACAAGTTGGCTAGGTTCACCCGTAATCCGAGTGATGATCACTGGAAAAAGTGTTAAATCGGGTACTGAGATACCTGAAACACACGCAAACCTACGGGTTATACTATTCGAGATATCCAGCTGTACTAGAGGGGTACAGTGATGTAAACTGGATATCTAATATAGAGAACACCAAGTACACCAGTGAGTATATATTTACAATTGGTGGTGGGGCTGTGTCATGGAAATCCTCTAAGCAAACGTGCATCGTCCGATCCACGATGGAATCAGAGTTTATCGCTTTAGACAAAGCAGAAGAAGAAGTTGAGTGACTTCATGACTTATTAGAGGATATTCCATGTTAGGATAAACCTGTACCTTCTGTAATGATCCACTGCGACATCCAATCGGCTCTAGGAAGGGCACAGAGTTCTATGTACAATGACAAATCTCATCATATCCGATGGAGACATAAGACCGTTAGGCAGCTGATTACCTCGGGTATTATTTCCATTGATTATATAAAATCTAAGGTAAACATAGCAGATCTCTTGATGAAGGGTATACCCAGAGATCGGATGATCTTCCTGTCTAGGGGAATGAGCTTAAAACCCAATCAATAAGAACTGATACGGTGTATACCCAACCTTACTGACTGGAGATCCCAGGAATAAGGTTCAATGAGAAAATTAAATTGAAAAGGTTGAGTTGAGCGCTTTGGTGGAAGCAAGAGCACTTCGAATGATGATTTCTTCATAGAAACATGAATCCAATGTCGTTCCCGTGATAGACATTAATTTTTATTTGCAGAGTGGGTAAAGATTAAGTTTCCAAAATATTTTATGATCCTCAAGGTTGAGATTAGGTTTGGAAAACTTTTAATGGTTCCTAACACTCGTGGAGTGGGGTATAGCAGGATACCTTGTAGAAAACTACCTATTTAAGTGTGAGGATTTGCCGACCTCAAATTGAACGCACTTAAGAATCCAAGACGTGTCCATGGCCACAACAGACAAACCTTATAGAAGAACAGAGTAATGAGAGGTATTGTGTTGGTACCATTGTCATGGCTTACACTAAACATTGACGGTTCAAGATATCACGTTCATCGCGTAGTAAGTCAGTACGATGGTATTCTACTATAGAAGGTTCAAAGCAACGACTACTTGTTAAGCGTATTTTGTATACGCCTTTTGAGTCATTTTTAGTTAGTATATTACTCGTTTTTGTTGTGTTTAGTATAGTATTAGGTTTGTTTTTCTTTCTTTTGAGTCACAGCGGTAGCAAAAGCCAAAATGGCGAAAATGAGCGAGAATTGGGCAGAAAATGTGCTCCCGAGGCAAAAAGACGAAAGTTGGCACATCAGGACGAAGTATTTTCAGCACCGCGGTGCTACTATGCAGAATCGCGGTGCCATATTTGCTGAGAAGGTGCAGGAGTTTCGGCACCGCGGTGCCATTATGCAGAACCGCGGTACCGGTGCGGAAAATCTCAGTTCCGAAGAAATTGGCTAAGGGCAAATTGGTCCATAGGGCACGAAATTTGGAACATATTTAAGCCATAGGGATTAATGTTATGAGAGGTTGGTCATTCTATAACATAGCACAACAAAAGAGGCTACAATTGGAGACTTAGTTCACAATTTTTTTTTTTTTCGTTTTTAATTCAGTTTATGTATGGATTTTGTGGTAGTTCTTAGCGTGACTATGGCTAGGAGCTAAAGACTTTATTAGGGCTTTCCTTATGAATCACTTGAAACTTCTATTCATGAATTAATGCAGTAGTTTGATTTCTTCTTCAATTGATTAAGATTTAGTCAATAATTGGTATGAATGTTTGATAATTAATTGATCCCTAATTATCATAATATATATAATTTCGAATCAAGATTCGAGAGGAGATATTTGTATATGTTGTAATTGACTAGACATAGGTTAAAATCGCGGACGACAGTACCCCGATACTTGTGTAGCATTATATGTTACTGTTCTTAATCCTCATATGTGGTAAATCCTATCATAGAAATATAGAATAGTTATGCACTGGGGTTGAGTGATTATATGTCCTAACCGGAATATAAGACAGTTTAGTTAACCGCTTTCTTAACGTAGAAGAAAAAGTCATTCTAGTTGCATTAAGGATTGAATAGAGTGGATAGTCGAAGATTTTGGAAGCTCTAATTCATTCATAACTGATTACAACTTAAATAGTTCAGTAATTCTTGCAATTATTCTAGTAGTTAAACAAAAATCCAACTCAAATATCGATTGCCAAATAGATAACATAAAATAGATGAACGGTAATTAGAAACCAGTCTCTGAGGACGATATTCGGTCTTATCAGATTATATTACTTGTCAACGATGTGTACGCTTGCGTGAACATTCGAAATATCACTAACAAGTTTTTGGCGCCGTTGTCGGGGACTGCCGTACTTCTAATATCGAACCATATATTCTTATTTCTACTTTGATTTTTATTTTACTTCTTTATTTTAGAATATTTTGTCGTGATCTGTTTGCTTGTTTTTGATCACTTGCAGGAAGGACAAGGTAATTGCTGATCCTTTGTGAAATGGGTAATCGGCGAAACAATAATTTGGTGGATGATAAGTTACCGCCTGTCTTAAGACAAGTCCCTGTAGAAAGGAGCTTGGGGGATTATGTGCTGTCAACTATTACAGGGGTGCAGAATTGCATCAGGCTTTCAGCTGTTGAAGCCAATAACTTTGAAATCAAACCAGCCATATTGCATATGGTTCAAAGCTCAGTTCAGTTTGGGGGATTACCATCTGAAGATCCTCATTTGCATCTAGCAAATTTCCTGGAGCTGTGTGCAACCTTCAAATACAATGGTGTTACTGATGACGTCATTCGATTTAGACTCTTCCCATTCTCACTCAGGGACAGAGCAAAGGGCTGGCTGAACTCATTACAGGCGAACTCCATTACTACATGGCAAGACTTAGCCCAGAAGTTTCTTTCCAAGTTCTTCCCCCCAGCTAAGGCAGCAAGACTTAGGGGAGAATTGAACAATTCTATCAAATGGATGGAGAGTCATTGTATTATGCTTGGGAGCGGTTTAAAGATTTTCAAAGGAAGTGTCCACATCATGGTCTTGAGCAGTGGAACTTGGTGCACATTTTCTACAATGTTCTAAGTGGGACTACTAGGACAATTATCGATGCAGCTGCAGGTGACACCTTCATGAAGAGAACAACACATGAAGCCCATGACTTGTTGGAAGACATGGCCACGAACAATTACTTGCCAGATGATAGAGGAACATGTAGCAGAAGAGCAGTTAGGGTTCATTAGCTAGATGTCATCATTGCACTGAATGCACAAGTTGCTCTCTTGACTAGGCAGCTCCAGCAAAATACCATGTCCGTAAAGGCGGTCCAGATGCAAGCAGTTTGTGGGGTCCACACACCTTCGATAGATATCCAACAACTGATCCCAACAACATCCCAATGGAGCAGGCTCAATGTCAGGTTGTGGAAAATTTTCAGAGGTCCTCTAACAATGCATTCTCCAACACATTTAATCAGGGGTGGAGAAATCACCCAAATTTTTCATGGAAGAATGACCAAGGGCTTCAACCACAGTTTCATGCCTCATCTTCACAGCAATTCAGCCCACCAGCCCCACAAGAGAAGCCAAATGACATAAAAGCAACAATGTTGACCTTAGCAAACTCTCAGACTCAATTCATGGAGGAAACCAGGTCCTCAATTTCAGCCTTGGCCAATACCCAGACACAATTTATGACAGAGACCAAGAAGTTCATGACAGAAACAAGATCCTCTATTAGGAACTTGGAAACGCAGGTTGGGAAACTGGCGAAGATGGTAACCAACAGGCCGCAGGGTACTCTCCCACGCAATCTGAGTCAATCGAAGCGATGTCGAGCGGTGTTGTTAAGGAGTGGAAAGCAGTTGGAGCAGGTTGCTTCCCAACCCGCAGTGGTTCATGAGAAATAGGGTGAGAAAGCAGTTGAGGAAGGAAATGAGGGGGTCACTGAGGACCACTCTACAGTTGAGAAAGCTCCACCAGCACCTTTGAGGGAATACACTGATAGAATCCCTTACCCGCAGAGGATCTAAAAGAAGGTCATAGACAAGCAGTTCTCCAAGTTCTTGGAGGTGTTTAAGAAGCTTCACATCAATATCCCCTTTATTACGGCGTTAGAACAAATGACTGCATACTTCAAATTCATGAAGGAGATACTTGAAAAGAAGAGAAGGTTGGTAGATTATGAGACAGTAACACTGACAGAGGAGTGCAACGCCATTCTACAAAAGAAACTGCCTCATAAGTTGAAATATCCAGGAAGCTTCACCCTGCCCTGCACTATTGGCAAAGTAACATGAAACAGGGCACTTTGTGACTTAGGGGCTAGTATCAATCTCATGCCTCTGTCTGTGTTCAAGATATTGGGTTTGGTGGAAGCCAAATAAACCACAGTTAATCTGCAGCTGGCTGACCGAACCATGGTGCACCCCAGAGGCATAGTGGAAGATGTGTTTGACAAGGTGGGAAAGTTCTTCTTTCCAGCAGACTTCCTCATTCTTGACATGGAGAAGGATGATGAAATACCCATCATTTTGGGGAGACCATTCCTTGCAACGGGTAGATCCCTAATCGATGTGGAGAAGGGAGAATTGAGATTGAGGGTTCAGAAAGAAGAGATGGTATTTAAGGTGTTTAAATCCATCATTGAGTCCCAGACCAACCACAAGTGCTTAGCGATAGCACGGTGACCTGTGATTCAGCGAGCACAAACCAAACCTAGGGAGATTATTCCTACAGCTATGAACCCACAAGCTAGTTTGAAAGCTGCAACAAAATTTCATGACATGAAAGTTGACAAACAGGTAATTCCTACTGAACCCAATACTGTGAAAAAGAAAAATAGAGTGAGGAAGAGAAGAATGATCCTTAAGTGGATAGGTTGTGGGGTTAATGTACCCTAATAATTTAATAAGTAACTTGCGTCCGGCTAAAAGACGTTAAAGACAGCGCTACTTGGGAGGCAACCCAATGTTTAAATTATGCAATTTATTTTAAATAGAACAGTCTCACTTTTGGTATGTTTGTTGTGTTGTGATGCCAGGTGAAGGAATCGGAGAATGAGCATGAAGAAAAAGGTAGAAAACACGGAGTCGAATCAGCACCGCGGTGCCAATCTGCAGGATCGCGGTGTCGAATATTCAGAGAGGCCCGATGCTTTAGGCAATCGCGGTGCTATCTGAATCAGCGGTGCGATTAGCGATTCCGAATAATAAAAAGGCCCTGAATCTCTAAATCTCCTCCACAGATACCGTCTCAGTGCAATATCCATTGCCACCACCACCATTTTGAGCCGCTGTATGTCTGTAAGTCGTCCCTCTTTAATTTTTGAGTCTTTTACACATTTGGAACAATGTGTAGTTTAAGTTTGGGGGGGGGGGGGAGTTTCTTATTTTATTTTATTTTTGAGTCTTTTGTTTGTTTTTGTGTTTTATGTGAGTCAATTTTTTTTATGATCATGCATGATGTGCTTATTTGGAACGCCTAGTGAACTAAGTGGGATAATGTAGTGGAATGAGAAGCAAAAATCTATGTGTTTAAGTTAGATATGCCAAAAATTCAGGAAAATTTGATTATTTGGTGCTTAGCCTATGTGCTGTCAATTGAAAAATGTCTGTGAAGTCTGCTTGCTTGTTATTTGAGGCGAAATAGTTAAGATGCACATGTTAGGGAGATGATTCAGACATTTCTTTGTTAGCCTTTCTTACCATTCATTACCTACCTTGCAATAAATTGTATCCCTAGTCAGCCCCTTTGAGCCTAAAATAAGTTGTTTTCTTTGACACCCCACGATTCCCTCGTGTGCCATATGCGGTAATTGAAAAAATTGGGATGAAAAAGAGTGAAAAAGTGATGCATCCCAATAAAAAATGTAAAAGCATAAGTTTGGGGGTGACTATGTGAATTGTTTCATGCTCTCAAAAAGAAAAAAAGGGATATATGTATGAACTGAAAAGAATACAAAAAAGAAGGACAAAATGGTTGAGTATGAAAAATGTTTATGATACGTAAATTGAGCCTAAATGCCTAATCTTACCTACCCCTGCCTAAGCCTACATTACAACCCTGAAAAGTCCTGATGATCTCTAGAATGTATGTCTATGATTAGTGGAGAATAGCAAGTAAACAGGCCCATAGAACTAAATGAAATTGATATGCATATGTTAGGTATTCATGCTTCCATTACTTATGATTGAAATGAATTTGCGAAATATCTAACTTGAAATTCTATATTGCTAAATTCATGTTATATCTGTTCCTACATATTATCCCAACTGACGTTCATGTGTTTCTAAGTACTTGTGCAGCTGCTTGATTTGAGTCTTTGAGTCTTTTGTTTTTGTGTCTTTGTTTTGTTTTGATCTTTGCTCGAGGGCGAGCAAATGTTAAGTTTGGGGGTGTTTGTTAGACGTATTTTGTATACGCTTTTTGAGTCATTTTTAGTTAGTATTTTACTCATTTTGTTGTGTTTAGTATAGTATTAGGTTTTTCTTTCTTTCTTTTGAGTCACAGCGGTTCCAAAAGGTAAAATGGCGAAAAAGCGAGAATTGGGCAGAAAAGGTGCTCCCGAGGTAAAAATGATGAAAGTTGGCACATCAGGACGAAGAATTTTTAGCACCGTGGTGCTACTATGCAGAACCGCAGTGCCATATTTGCTTAGAAGGTGCAGGAGTTTCGGCACCGCGGTGCCGTTATGCAGAACCGCGGTACCGGTGCAGAAAGTCTCAGTTCCGAAGAAGAATTGGCTAAGGGCAGATTGGTGCATAGAGCACGAAATTTGAAACATATTTAAGCCCTAGGGATTAATGCTATAAGAGGTTGGTCATTCTACAACATAACACAACACAAGACAACAAGGGAGGCTACAATTGGAGACTTAAGTTCGCAGTAATTTCTTTTCTTTCGTTTTTAATTCAGTTTATGTATGGATTTTGTGGTAGTTCTTAGCTTGACTATGACTAGGAGCTAAACATTTTATTAGGGCTTTCCTTATGAATTGCTTGAAACTTTTATTCATGAATTAATGCAGTAGTTTGATTTCTTCTTCACTTGATTAAGATTTAGTCAATAATTGGTATGAATGTTTGATAATTAATTGATCACTAATTATCATAATATATATGATTTCGAATCAAGAACCGAGAGGAGAGATTTGGATATGCTGTAATTGACTAGACATAGGTTAAAATCGCGGACGACAGTACCCCGATACTTGTGTAGCATTATAGGTTAATGTTCTTAATTCTCCTATGTGGTAAATCCTATCATAGAAATATAGAAGGGTTCTGCACTGGGGTTGAGTGATTATATGTCCTAACTGGAATATAAGACAATTTAGTTAATCGCTATCTTAACGTAGAAGAAGAAGTCATTCTAGTTGCATTAATGATTGAATAGAGTGGATAGTCGAGGATTTTGGACGCCCTAATTCATTCATAACTGATTACAACTTAAATAATTCAGTAATTCTTGCAATTATTCTAGTATTTAAACAAAAACCCAACTCAAATATCGATTGCCAAATAGATAACATAAAATAGATGAACGGTAATTAGAAACCAGTCTCTGAGGACGATATTCGGTCTTATCAGACTATATTACTTGTCAACGATGCGTACGCTTCTGTGAGCATTCGAAATATCGCTAACACTACCTATCCAGATGCAACATCGATCCGCCGAAAGATTACTAGAAAAGGCACCATGTGAGTGCGCCAAAATCTCTTTCAAGAGGGGATTGTTGGAAATTTATTAATGTGAAATAAAGTTAATCATATTATTTATGACTCGAATAATTAGGGCCCCGCACGTCGGAAACGTAGTTTCCACACACGTGCACACGTTGTACCAAGGATCATAAATTTCCTTAGTGAAAAAGATATTGGTACGTATACGAAAAGTTTGAAACATGAAATGATAAACGGTTATTGACCAAATGACAAGTGCTTCACGTAGGTAAATGAAGGAAGAAGTGTATAATCTGTAAAAGATGAAACGAGTCGAAAATCGCAGCGGAGCCATGAAGGGTCGCGGCACCGGAGCGCCGCGGCACCTGAGACGTGAAAAACCACTGGAAGCTACTGGAATTTAGGCGCCGCGGTGCCTCCCCGGAGGGCCGTGGCGCTTCGTTTCCAGTGGCTACTGTCCATTAGGCGTCGCGGCGCCTCCCCGAAGGGCCGCGGCGCTTCGGGTCCAGTAAACACGACGGGAGATGAAAAGTTCTGACGTTTGGACTGATTATGGAGCATTGAACCTCCATTACTTTGCACTTGAATTCAGCCATTATTTGGCTGAATTGTAACCCCATATTAAGTGTCATTACATTGCATTGAAAGTCATTACTTGGCTAGATGAGAAAAATCTTCATCACACTATAAATTGAGACTCAAAGCTCATTTAAAGAATATACTTGCAATCTGAATACTTCTTCCTCTCTTGATATCTTTCATACACTCAAAAGCTCTTCTTTTATAGTAAACAATTGGATTATCCTTTGCCCAATTGTTTGTTGCTGTTTTATCTTGAGAGACAAGTTGTCAATAGCCGTTAATGGATTTATACGGATCAATAATGTCTTAAGGACATATTGAACATCAATCGACTCAGCAAACCTTTTTCTTTGTTCTATTTTCCAGATTTATAATCATTTGTTGTTGTTGCTACTTTTCCATTTCCTTGCCGCAATTATTACTCACAAATATGTGGTCTCATTATAACTTTTATTTCCATTTTAGCAGTAGCAATCAAATTAGGTAACGAATATTTAGATCGCAGCAACACGTATTGCAATTACCTGATTAAATTAGGTAACGAATATATCTAATATTGCTGGAAAGGCTGGACAAATAATTTTTTTCTAATCTTATTAGTATGTAGTAGTATTAGTAATATTGCTGGAAAGGCTTTTAGAGATGCTCCTGAACTATATTATATTTTCTTGTTAATCAACACAATTGGTACTGAGAAAAAAAACAGGTTAAATCATGAAACCTTACATGGAATTCAAATGTGCATGTTGCTATTTTTCTAAAAAGAGCAATGGTTTTATTAAGAATATACCGTTCGAGCTCGGAAATAGAGAGATTCTTGAAGGGAGCCCTTCTCCCTAATTTTAGTGATTCTTATAGGTGTAAATTCAAATTAGTCGGATACTGCATGGCAGATGATTAAACGAACAAAAAGCCATCAAGTTTTGCATAAATATAAAATTAAATTTCCCATTTCTCATGAATGAGAAAATAATAGGTGCCGCTACTATTGAGTACATTGACACAAAAGCTACAAAAAAACAAACTAAAAAGGTATAATTCTGTGCAGGAGTATTGAACTGAAATCTTTTTCCAAATTACAAACCAAAACACTGTTAGAGTGATTATGGGAAGATCCCATAATCACATTTCTCTCATTATTATAATTGATATTGTAATTATTCTAATTATGATAATTGTAATTAGGATCTTGTAAATTAGGTAAGGTAGAACAGTCTTTCTTTAATCCATGTATATATATATATTGTATATTTGGGAGAAGAACAATTAAGGAATATCTTCTTACATGGTATTAAGAACCAAAAGATCCTTGCCCTAATCTCTTTCTCATCTCTGATCGGTGTATTTTATATACACCTTTTGAGTCAGTTTTAGTTAGTCTTTTGTCCCTTTTTGTACAAATAAGTGTCGTATTAGGATAGTTTTCCTTTCTTTTGAGTCAAAGTGGTTAAAATGGCCAAATGACGGAAAAGGAGCTAAAAGAGGGCAAGAGAGGAGGTTCCAGAGCTAAAAACAGAGAAAGTGGCGAACGAGGCTGAAACCTGCACTAGCGCGCGGCCTCCTGCGATCGAAGCGGTCGCGGCGCCCAACATCCGTGAGAGGTGCGAAGATCCAGCGCGCGGCTCATGCCAACGATAGCGGTAGCGCGGCGCTAATCATCGAGAAGCTACTGAGATTCTGGCCGCGGCTCTCGAACAACACAGAATCGGGGCGGCGCAAATCACCGAAGGACCACGGTCCGCGCGGCTGAAGCATGGCGCCGACGCGGAAAAATCGAGTTTTGACGATTTTACGGGCGAACTGCGAGGAAAAGTTAATGGCGGTTTCGGCTATAAAAGGAGAACCCTAGGCGATTTTAAGGGTTCCACTTTTCTTACACAAGATTTCTTGCTTGGAGATTGGATACCATAATTTAGTACTTTCTTTTCCTTTTTCTTTTCTTTATTTCAGTTTTGTATGATGACTTTTGAATTAGTTCTTGTCATGTCAATGACTAGGAACTAATTCTCTTATAGGGCTTTCCATGTTAATTCTCTAGAAACTTATGTTATGCTTTAATGCATATGTCTATGGTTATTCTTCTTTGAGAGATCTATCCAATAATTGTGTTGAATGTTTGGTATTTAATTGACAACTAATTATCACTATATGATTTCTAATTGACTTCGAAAGGAGAGATTGTGAATATGCTGTAAGTTGGGTAGACATTCTTGGATTGGGGATGAAAATACCTCAATTATTTATGCAGCGTTAATGAGAGGCTTAACAACCCTAATTTTGCGCATGGTGCGTGATGATTAACTAGGTTTTTGCTCTTAATCCTCCTATAGAGTTATCCTTATCACCGAAAGGTAGGTAAGGTGCGATACTGGGGTTGAGTGTTTATATAACCCTAACGGGAGTATAAAACGATTTAGAAACTGCTTTCTCCGAAGAAGAAGACCATAGTTCGTTGCATTAATAAATAGCATAAGCAGATAGTTGAAGAGACATGGAAGCCCTATTCCCATCACAACTGAAATAAACCTATAGTTAAATTAGCTTTTATAATTACTAGTTATAAACAACAAATCAAATATCGATTGCCAAATAGATACCAAAAGATAGATAGTTGGTACTTGAACCCTAATCCTTGTGGACGATATTCGGTCTTACCAGGACTATATTACTTGTCACGATAACGTGCACTTGCGTTAAAGTGTGTGCATCTTTTCGCGCATCAAGTTTTTGGCGCCGTTGCCGGGGATTAGGCATTAGTTCAATATCGAATTTATCTATTTTTAATTTCTAATTTGGTTTTTATTTTATTTTACTTTTACGACGTTATTTTTATTTTTATTTCTTTACATTGTTTATTTTATTTTCTTTTCTTTTGTACAAACAAGTGTGCCGTGATTCGTTGTTGGTTTTGATTCATCTCAGGAACCCTTTAGATATGGATTTTCTTTATCGATATGATAGAGAGCCAACCATAGAGGAAGAGAGGGAGGAATTACGAGAAGCTATACTCAGTTTCACGAGGTACCAAAATCAGTTCATGGACGAAACGAGAATGGCCATGAAGAAGTTGGAAACGCAAATAGCAGAACTCGCGATCATATTCAACAGCGAAACACAAGAAGAGCAATCTGCATCTGGGGTAAGCAATGAGGAGACACAATGTCAGACAATTGACCTGAAGGATGTCGAATCAGGGGAAATAGAGAGTTCGCGAAGAGCGGCCGCGCGCGCCGATGAGCGGGCGGCGCGAAATTCCGAGACAAGACAGAGAGTGCGCGCATCCGGGAAGCGAGCGCGGCGCCCAGAACCCAGAAATCGAGAATTCGGCAGAAGCTGTAGCAACTGCACCCCAGGTGATAATACCATATCCCCAGAAGTTAAAAACATGTACTCTTGACAAGCAATTCTCTACATTCGTGGAGGTCTTCAAACAATTTCAACTCAATATCCCGTTTGCTGAAGCATTAGAGCAAATGCCGAGCTACGTCAAGTTCATGAAGGATGTGCTTAGCAAAAAGAGGAGGATAAAGGACTACGAAACAGTGACGTTGACTGAGGAATGTAGTGTCATCCTACAGAGACAACTACCTCAGAAGTTACAAGATCCAGAGAGCTTCACCATCCCATGCACCATTGGAAAGTTTGAATGTCAGAAAGCATTGTGCGACTTGGGAGCAGGCATAAATCTGATGTCTTATCTAGTTTTCTGCAAACTAGGAATGGGAGAAGTCAAACCTACAAACATCACTTTGCAGTTAGCTGACCGCTCAATAGTTCATCCGAGGGGAGTCATCGAAGATGTATTAGTGAAAGTGGACAAGTTCATCTTTCCCGCCGACTTCGTTATCTTAGACATACAAGATAACGATGGAATCCCCATCATACTTGGAAGGCCCTTCTTAGCTACAGGACAAGCTCTTATTGATGTTCACAAAGGGGAGTTGAAGCTTCGAGTAGATGAAGAAGAGGTGATTTTCAATGTTTTTCAAGCAGCAACTTTTCGGATGCCAGGATAATCGCTCGCCATTGATCTTATCGAAGAAGCAGTGTCAGCCAAGGAGTTCGGACAGGATGATACGCTTGAAGAAGTGCTGACCAAATGGGATGATGATAATAGTAACGATCCAGATCTGATGGAATATGCAAATTGGATGAATGTTTATGGAAAATAGGATACGAGGAAGTACGAAGAGCTCGGACAGATGCCAGAAAGATCATTACCATCCACAGAGAAGTCTCCAGAGTTAGAGTTAAAAACCCTACCCAATCACCTACAATACCAATACCTAGCTGAAGAGAAAACCTTACCAGTAATCATTTCATTCCACCTATCCACCGAAGAGATTGATAAACTGCTAAGAGTACTGAAGAATCACAAGCGGGCCATTGGATGGACATTAGCAGACATAAGAGGGATAAGTCCGTCAACGGTAATGCATAAGATCCGTCTAAATGAGGAGAGCATACCATCCATCGAAGCCCAGAGGCGACTAAACCCAAACATGAAAGAGGTAGTCAGAAAGGAAATCCTAAAATGGCTTGATGCAAGAGTAATTTACCCTATATCTGATAGCACATGGGTGAGTCCAGTACAAGTGGTGCCTAAAAAGGGTGGAATGACAGTGGTGACCAACGAAAGGAACGAACTCATTCCTTCTAGAACAGTCACTGGATGGTAAATCTGCATTGACTATCGCAAGTTGAACAAGACAACCAGAAAAGACCACTTCCCGTTGCCATTTCTAGATCAAATGTTGGACAGACTTGCAGGGCATAACTACTACTGCTTTTTGGATGGATACTCAGGGTATCACCAGATTGCAATAGCACCAGAAGATCAAGAAAAGACAACATTTACTTGTCCTTTTGGTACATTTGCATTTAGAAGGATGTCATTCGGTCTTTGCAATGCACCTGCAACCTTTCAGAGGTGTATGATGGCAATTTTCTCAGACATGGTGGAGAGGACTATAGAGATCTTTATGGATGACTTTTCGGTCTTTGGAGCATCGTTCGATGAGTGTTTAAAGCACCTAGAAGCAGTGTTAAGCCGGTGTGAAAAGTCTAACCTTGTGCTAAACTGGGAGAAGTGTCACTTCATGGTAACAGAGGGAATTGTCTTGGGACACAAAATATCAAGCCAAGGCATTGAGGTGGACAAAGCAAAGATTTCAGTGATCGAAGATCTACCACCTCCAGTATGAACAAAAGGAGTAAGAAGTTTCCTTGGACATGCTGGTTTCTATAGAAGATTCATCAAGGATTTCTCAAAGGTCTCAAAGCCCCTTTCCACATTGCTAATGACGGGGGTTGCCTTCAACTTCAATAAAGAATTCTTATCCGCATTCCGGGCCTCGAGAGAAGCTTATTTCAAGCATAGTCATTGCACCAAACTGGGAGCTCCCATTTGAACTAATGTGCGATGCAAGCGATTATGCAGTGGGAGCAGTGCTTGGACAGAGAATCGACAAGGTATTTAGATCCATTTACTATGCTAGTAAAACTCTAAATGATACACAGTTAAATTATGCAACTACCGAAAAGGAACTACTAGCTATAATATATGCATTTGAGAAATTCAGGCCATACTTGATTGGGAATAAAGTGATAGTATACACTGACCACTCTGCTATAAAGTACTTGATGACAAAGAAGGATGCAAAGCCTCGCCTCATTCGATGGGTCCTAACAAGAATTCGACGTGGAGATTCGTGACAAAAGGAACAAAGAATTTAGTTGCGGACCAACATCGAATTTGGAGAACACAGAGAGCGAGAACACGAGGATGTGCAAATAAATGATCACTTCGGATAACAACTATTTCAAGTAAGTGTGAATTCTAATTTACCTTGGTACGATTTTGTTAACTTTCTTGCGGCTAAGGTACTACCCCGCACTTGTCAAGGCAATAGTGAAGAGGTTTTATTGAGTAAAGCATTACTATTGGGAGGAACCTATGTTATACAAACACTGTGCCGATCAAGTCATCAGGCGATGTATACCAGAGGAAGAGATGCACCAGGTTCTCACCCATTGCCACACCTTATCATGTGGTAGACACTTTGGGGCATCAAGAACAGCGGCAAAGGTAATGCAATACGGATTCTATTGGCCAACACTTTTCAAGGATGCTCATACCTTTGTGAAGAAATGTGATAGTTGCCAGAGAACAGGGAACATCTCAAGACGAAACGAGATGCCTTCGCAAGGGATATTGGAAGTGGAACTCTTTGACGTGTGGGGAATCGATTTCATGGGACCATTCCCACCATCCTTTGGAAATCAATATATCCTTCTGGCGGTAGACTATGTGTCCAAATGGGTAGAAGTAGTGGCCACAAAAGAGAACGACAGTAAGACTGTTCAAAAATTCTTTCAAAAGAATATTTTCACAAGGTTCGGCACTCCAAGAGCCATCGATGTGAAGGAAGTCACTTTTGCAACAAGCAGCTGAATTCATTGCTTTCCCGATATGGAGTCTACCACCGCACTACAACTGCCTACCACTCTCAAGCTAATGGGCAAGCAGAAGTATCAAATAGAGAAGTGAAGAGCATATTGGAAAAGACGGTGAACGGCTCAAGGAAAGACTGGTCTATCAAATTGGATGACGCATTGTGGGTATACCGGACAACATTTAAAACACCAATTGGTATGTCCCCTTATAAATTAGTTTTTGGTAAAACATGTCATTTGCCAGTAGAGTTGGAACACAGAGCGTATTGGGCAATGAAGAAGTTAAACATAGACGCCACGGCAGCAGGACAGAGAAGGCTACTACAGCTAAGCGAGTTGGAGGAATTCAGGCACAATGCCTATGAGAATGCAAAGATCTACAAGGAGCGAACGAAATCATGACACGACAAGAAGTTGATACCAAAAGATTTTCAAGGAGGACAACAAGTGCTTTTATTCAACTCAAGGTTGAGATTATTTCTAGGCAAGTTAAATGTTACACCCCGTAGTTCAGGTCATGCGCATGAGAGCGTACGAAAGGGAGTAAGACTTAAAATTTTCAAAAGATAGGTTGACGGATTGTTCCGGATGGGTTTTAGTCAACTTTGAGGCGGTTATGACCCGGTACATTGAGAGTTCCTAAGTATTTCAAAGTCCTAGTGCGTAGTTTGTTGAGTCTAGTTTCCAACGCAACCAACCGTTCGTCGATAGGACGTCGGAGTAGGAAGTTATGGGAGTTACAAGTTCGGTCTTGTGACGGGCCAATGCGTTTGCACAAAGCGGCGCATGGCGCGGATATACCTTGGTCGCTGAAGTTGCAGCGCGGCCACGGAAGCAGGGCCGCGGCGCCGGAAGTTCAGAGAAGCTGCGGAGGTTTCAGCGCCGCGGCGCCGAGGCGGGATTTTTGGGCGGAAAAACTTAGGAAAATCTGATTTTCTCTTTTAAAAAGGCCATGGGAAGGTGACAAGTGTCCCCCCCCATCTGATTTTTCTTGCATGCCTTATATTGATCAAGTCTTGAAGACTTGGTCATCTTTCAAACCTCTCCCTCTCTCTAAATTAGCTCCTCATTCTCTCTAAAATCCCAAGAGAAATTCTAGCCTTAGGAAAAATCTGAAAAGTTAAGAACAAGAAGGAAGCTTGTGGCTAGCTTGTTGGTGTTGTTGTGGTGGTGTTCTTGGCAAGGAAGCTAGCAAAATATTTGGAATAAGTTTGGCTAAAACTTTAAGGTAACATTTCTTCCTTTAGAATTAGTTTCTAGTGTTGCATGTTAAGAAGAAAGAACTTGTGGTAGTAAATAATGCTCTTAGAGTCATTGCATGCAAGAAATGTGGTTTGGATATGAAAGAATTGGTTAAGAAGATATTATGAGCATGTTGTAGCCTAAAAACTACCTTAGAATTGTTAAGAGAATTGTTGTACCTTATGGGGCAGAATTTTACACACCCAAGTTTAGGTGTGTAATCCCCTTTGAAATGTTGGATTATTGAGCCTTAAATGTGGCGTTTGGATGATAAATTCGGCCTTGAGAAAGGTGGCAAGTATGTAGAAACAAAGGAAATGCTACCCAATTTTTCATAGAATTTAGTGACTTTGAACTTAGATTATTTCTACATTGAAATTAGAGGTTAATGAACGTATTATGGTTATTATAGGTTGACTTATTACTTGCGGTAGTTTGGGCTTAGCAAGTGGATTGACCGAAGAGGTATGTGGAAATTTTCTTACCTCTTGAGCATGAGTAGTTATAACTATATAGTACGGTAGACGTACGTGTTTTAAATGAAGTAAATCCTTTTGTTATACTTGACTTGTTTTAAGAAAATGTCTAAGTGGTTGGGTTAAGAAGTTAACCCGTTTGTTCTTGAGGAGTGGTTTATCTTAAATAAGGTAGACAAGGATTTCTTGACATAAAAAAGTATAGAGTACTTGGTGTGAAAGTATTGAGTATTGAATTATTTTAAAAAGGTAAGAGGCTTGAAGTATTTTTGAAAATTGTGTAAATTTGTTTGAAGTATAAGTCTCTTGGTTAGTACAAGAACGAAATGGTTTGTAAGGAGTTATAACGACTTTATGAGAAGTTAGTTATAACGGCCTTATGAAAGGATAAAAATGTCTTAATTTCTAAAGCATAAAGTTAGTATAACGGCTTTATGAGAAGTTGGTTATAATAACTTTATGGAAGGTTAAGAAGGTTGTCTAATTCGATTTATGAGCATAAGTTGCCTAGATTGTGAAAAATTGAAGCTACTTGGTTTCAAGTTTTGAAATGAGTTTTCTAAAGGTGGAGTAGCTTACTTTTGAAAAATAGACACGCCTTGATAGTACTTTGACTTATTTAATTGAGAATTATTCTATTTGTGCCTTGATAGTACTTTGGCTTATTTAATTGAGAATTATTCTATTTGTGCCTTGATAGTACTTTGGCTTGCTTAAATAAGGATTGTCTTGGTTTATGTGAAAGGAAGGCATGGTAATTGTTTGGGTTTATGTAAGGACATGGTATTGCAATTCGAATTAAAAGCATGTAGTTATGAGTCTATATTGGGCGTACCGTCAGTGATGGAGGATTCCACGGGTATGCGGCCATGATGAGGGTTCGTTTCCCTGTTGACAGTATTATTCCATGGATTAGCTCTCCATGAGGTCTAATGATGCAGAGTGGATCTAGTAGTTAACCCTCGTACTTGCCCCGGTCTGGGACGTGATGCAGGGTGGATCTGGTAGTTGGCTTTCGTACTTTCCCCGGTCAGGGTTAGGGCGAAGTGGTTTGATGCAGGGTGGATCTGGTGGTTAGCTTGCGTACTTGCCCCGATCAGCGATGTGACGCAGGGTGGATCTGGTAGAGGCTATCGCACTTGCCTCGGTCAGCTTCGTGATTCAGGTATAGCATTGTTGGTACGGGTGGATCTGGTAGCTGGCTTTCGTACTTGCCCCGGTCGGTTGAGGATGCAGGGTGGATCTGGTAGCTATGCGCCGTCTTTGCCTCGCAGTTACGATGACACAGTGGGATCTAGTGTTCATGTGTGCTCCAGTGTTGTTATATCATGATCGCCGGCGGTGAGGAAGGAATTCCACGGGCATGATTGATATTACGGGCATGAGACCTATGGTTATATTTGAGTGATGACTTAGAGGGCGTGAGTCCCTGACTTGACATGGCTGCGTATATGTTGTATATTGTAGTTTGGCTGTCATACATGTCTCCTGCTTTATATATGCTATTATGATTTCATTCTGATATTTTGATTTCACATACTTGGTACTGTTATCGACCTCGCCCGGGTGCGTTCATGCCGCAGTCGAGATCGTAACTGGCGATCCGCTCTTAGGATCACTGTTCACTTCTTGGAAAGCTCCATCTCTCCGGAGGCTTTGTCTTTTTGGTATGATTCCCTGAGGTTATAGACTTTTGTATATTCAGGGGGTATGGCGGGGCCCTGTCTCGCCACAGTTGTTATTCCTAGAGGTCTGTAGTCACGTTTGTGGTTTGGGCTGTAAGGATAAGTTGTACTTCTGATTAAGTATGTTTTTATGGAAGGCAGCCTTATCGGCTGGCCAGCGATGTCTACCTTTTTATAAGTTATGTGTTATGTATGTTCCGCTGCTATTCTCTGATGTGTACCTGACAGGGTGCCCCGATAGGGCACCAGTCGCACCCCCGGGGTCGGGTCGTGACATTAAAATCACGTTGGACAGGACCATACACGGTGGTAAGAGTATTCCCATATGGAGCGATTGAAATAAAAGGGAGAGAGGGAGCTGCCTTCAAGGTAAACGGACAGAGGTTAAAACCCTATCTGATCAATGAAATGGAATACATGAACTTAGTAACCTATCATACCTTAGAATAATAAGGAACTTGCGTCCGGCTAAAAGACGTTAAAGACAACGCTATTGGGAGGCAACCCAACGCTTTCAATTATGTTATTTCAATTCCTGCCTTTAGTTTATTTTATTTTGTCTTGAACAGTCTCACGGTCTTGGGTTCTTGTGTCTGTGTTGTGTTGAGTGAAAGCTAGAGACTTGGAAGGCGAAATCAAGAGAATCAAGGACCTCCGTAAATCGCAGAGCCGCGGCTCCCGAAGCGAGCGCGGCGCAAAAGATCGTAAGACGCCAGTCCGAGCGCCACGGCTCCCATTTGCAGGGCCGCGGCGCAGGAAGTTCAGAACCAGCACAGGAGTTTGGGCGCGCGCCCATTTGCGCGCCAGAGCAACGGAAAATATGAATTCTGAAAGACGCCCTGATCCGAAGGCCCCGTCGCCAGATCAAACACCAAGAGCTCTCCTCCCCTCACGGAATACAAAGTACTGCCACCGCCACCACCACCATTTTAGCCAAAGTTTGTAAGTGTCTTATTTCTTTTACTGTCTTTGAGTCTACACACATTGGGGACAATGTGTGATTTAAGTTTGGGGGTGTTTTATTTGTGTCTTGTTTTATTTGTGTCATGTTATGTTTTATTTAAATCTTTGTGATTGTTTTATGTTTATTTTGAGTTACCAAAATTTTTCTTGTTTAAGTCATAATTGCATGTCAAAGATCATGTATGCTGTAGTTGCTAGAAACACCTAGTGAAGTAAGGTGGAATAATATAACGGAATTGAAGCAACTCTCTAAACACTGAGGTTAGATATGCCAAAAACTCACAAAATCTGTCTATTTGGAGTTTCTTGATTGAATTATGCATGCTAAATGATAAATACTTATGTGTTATGATTGCTTGCTATTTGAGGCGAAATAGTTAGGATGTGCATGTTAGGGAGATGACTCAGGCATTTCTTTGATAGCCAATTCTTACCATTCTTTTTCTATCTCGGACTTTAAAAATATCCCTAGTCAGCCCCGTTGAGCCTAAAATTTAAAACTTCTTCTTTGACACCCTATATTCCCACAAATTGTGCCATAAGTAAAAATGTGAAATAGTGGAATACATTGTGTGTTAAAAAAGAGACAAAAAGAGTGAATAAGCCTGTTGCACCCCAATAAAAAGTAATAAGAAATAGGCAAAAGCATACGTTTGGGGGTGCTTGTCATTATTATATACTTCACTCTCCCAAAACAAAAGAGGGAAAAGATAGAATCGAAGTGAAGGAAAGAACAAAAAGAAAAGGGAAATACTGAAAAGCTAAAGAGCTAATGGTACACGAAATGAGCCTAAATGCCTTTTTTACCTACCTATACCTAAGCCTACATTACAACCCTTAAAGACCTGAAGATCTCTTTTATGCATATCCAGGATTAGTGGAGAATAGCAAGTAAGCATGCCATAGGATTTTTGAATTTATATGCATGATTTAGTAGATTGACTTCCATTAAGCATGATAAATATGAGTTTGCGAAATATCTAGCTTCATGTATTTAGTGTGCTGAATTTTCACGCTATATGTTCCTGCATATTATTCTGCTAACCTTCATGTTTTTCTAGTTAACACTAATGCAGCAAAAATGATCAATGTCAGTGAGTCTTTTATTTCTCGTTTCTTTGAGTCTTTTATTTCTTTCTTTCTATCTTTGCTCGAGGGCGAGCAAAGGTTAAGTTTGTGGGTATTTGATCGGTGTATTTTATATACACCTTTTGAGTCAGTTTTAGTTAGTCTTTTGTCCCTTTTTGTACAAATAAGTGTCGTATTAGGATAGTTTTCCTTTCTTTTGAGTCAAAGTGGTTAAAATAGCCAAATGGCGGAAAAAGAGCTAAAAGAGGGCAAGAGAGGAGGTTCCAGAGCTAAAAACAGAGAAAGTGGCGAACGAGGCTGAAACCCAGACCAGCGCGGCCTCACTGCGATCGAAGCGAGCGCGGCGCCCAACATCCAGAGAGGCTGCAGAAGATCAGCGCGCAGCCTCGTACCAACGATAGCGAGCAGCGGCGCCTAATCATCGAGAAGCTACGAAATTCTGTACGCGCCTACCGAGCAGCAGAGAATCGAGTGCGGCGCCAAATCACCCGAAGGACCACGGTTCCGTCGCGCCGAAGCGAGCGCATGCGCCGCGGAAAAATCGAGTTTTGACGATTTTACGGGCGAACTGCGAGGAAAAGTTAATGGCGGTTTTCAGCCTATAAAAGGAGAACCCTAGGCAGATTTTAAGGGTTCCCTTTTCTTGCACAACACAAGATTTCTTGCTTGGAGATTTGATACCATAATTTAGTACTTTCTTTTCCTTTTTCTTTTCTTTATTTCAGTTTTGTATGATGACTTTTGAATTAGTTCTTGTCATGTCAATGACTAGGAACTAATTCTCTTATAGGGCTTTCCATGTTAATTCTCTAGAAACTTATGTTATGCTTTAATGCATATGTCTATGGTTATTCTTCTTTGAGAGATCTATCCAATAATTGTGTTGAATGTTTGGTATTTAATTGACAACTAATTATCACTATATGATTTCTAATTGACTTTGAAAGGAGAGATTGTGAATATGCTGTAAGTTGGGTAGACATTCTTGGATTGGGGATGAAAATACCTCAATTATTTATGCAGCGTTAATGAGAGGCTTAACAACCCTAATTTTGCGCATGGTGCGTGATGGTTAACTAGGTTTTTGCTCTTAATCCTCCTATAGAGTTATCCTTATCACCGAAAGGTAGGTAAGGTGCGATACTGGGGTTGAGTGTTTATATAACCCTAACGGGAGTATAAAACGATTTCGTAAACCTGCTTTCTCCGAAAGAAGAAGACCATAGTTCGTTGCATTAATAAATAGCATAAGCAGATAGTTGAAGAGACATGGAAGCCCTATTCCCATCACAACTGAAATAAACCTATAGTTAAATTAGCTTTTATAATTACTAGTTATAAACAACAAATCAAATATCGATTGCCAAATAGATACCAAAAGATAGATAGTTGGTACTTGAACCCTAATCCTTGTGGACGATATTCGGTCTTACCAGGACTATATTACTTGTCACGATAACGTGCACTTGCGTTAAAGTGTGTGCATCTTTTCGCGCATCAATCTCACACTATTTTCATCCTTTTTTTCTTCTACTATTTTCGGCCAATACAAAATCCTAACTTAAAAGAAACCCTAAAGTTTTCTTCCTCCAAACCCTAACTGAGTTCTTGACATCCCCCACCCCCTCGTCAACATCCAATCCCAAAACCTAAGGTTTTTTTGTTCTTTCATCCACTTCCATCAAAAAGACAACTTTTTTTTATTCTTAGTGGATGATCGGTGTATTTTATATACACCTTTTGAGTCAGTTTTAGTTAATATTTTGTCCCATTTTGCACATATAAGTGTCGTATTAGGATAGTTTTTCGTTCTTTTGAGTCAAAGTGGTTAAAATGGCCAAATGGTGGAAAAGGAGCAAAAAGAGGGCAAAAGAGGAGATGCCAGAGCTGGAAACAGAGAAAGTGGCGAACGAGGGTAAAATCGGACCCGGTAGCGGCCTCCTGCGATCAGCGAGGCGCGGCGCCTCTACGATCAGCGGTAGCGGCGCCACTATCGAGAAGGCTGCGAAGATCCAGTGCTGCGGCTCTCGAGCAGCGAATCAAGGCGCGGCGCTAAACATCCGAAAGCTACAGAGTTCAGTACGCGGCTCCGAGCAGCGGATATCGGCGCGGCGCCAAAACACTCGGACGGATTGCAGAACTTCGGCCGCGGCTTGCTGCGAAGGCGGCGCCGACGGAAAAATTAGGTCTTTGACGAAATTGCAGGCGAGCTGAAGGAAAGAGGAGGCGGTTTTCACTATAAAAGAGAACCTAAGCGGTTGGGCGTTCCCCTTCTTGCACAACACAAGACTTTTGCTTGGAGATTGGATACCATTAGTTTAGTAATTTCTTTTCCCTTTCTTGTTCTTTATTTCAGTTTTGTATGATGAACTTTGAATTAGTTCTTGTCATGTCAATGACTAGGAACTAATTCTCTTATAGGGCTTTCCATGTTGAATTGCTAGAAACTTATGTTATAAATTAATGCATGCTTATGGTTATTTTTCTTATTGTGAGATCTATCCAATAATTGAGTTGAATTCTTGGTAATTAATTGACAACTAATTATCACTATATGATTTCTAATCAGATTCCGAAAGGGGGGGATTGTGAATATGTTGTAAGTTGGGTAGACATTCTTGGATTGGGGATGAAAATACCTCAATTATTTATGTAGCGTTGATGAGAGGCTTAACAACCCTAATTTTGCGCATTGTGCGTGACGGTCAACTAGGTTTTGTTCTTAATCCTCCTATAGAGTTATCCTTATCACCGAAAGGTAGGTAAGGTCGCGATCTTTGGGTTGAGTGTTTATATAACTAGCGGGAGTATAAAGCGATTTCAGAAACTGCTTTCTCCAAAAGAAGAATACCATAAGTTAATGCATTAGTAAGTAGCATAAGCGGATAGTAAGGATACATGGAAGCCCTATTCTCATCACCACTGAAGTAAATCTTTATATTTAAATAGCTTGCATAATTCTTAGTTATAAACAACAAATCAATTATCAATTCACCAAATAGATACTAGAAAATAGATAGTTGGTAATTGAACCCTAATCCTTGTGGACGATATTCGGTCTTATCAAGACTATACTACTTGTCACGATAACGTGCACTTGCGTTTAAAGTGTGTGCATCTTACCGCGCATCAGTGGAACCTATGGCTGAAAAACAAACCTTTCATCCCGCTCTTGTCGTTAATAACGTCAAGAACTTCATCTCCATCACTCTTGAAATGGAGAAAGAGCAGTATACCTCATGGTTCTGGGCCCTACAGTGGGCAGCCCCGTCATGCCCATTCCCGACCTCTTCGTGGGCTCGACCTCCTCTTTCTTCAAATTATCAACCCAGGGTTCTCGGATCTCGTGCACAATATGCGTTTGCGGCTCAGGCACCATCTTCTGTAGGATATGCACCCATGAATATTGAACAAGTCATGTGTCACATGAATCTGAATATTCTAGATGAATCATAGTACATGGATACATGGGGCTACGTCACACATGACGACATCTCAAGGTAATATTTCATCTTATTTTAATACGAGCGATAATAAAAGTATTGTTGTTGGCAGTGGACAGGAAATTCTGATTCGTGGTATTGGTCAGGTAACACTACTCTCTCCCCACCCACCTTTATGTTTGAAAAATGTCTTACATGTACCAAAATTAATTAAAAACTTGATCTATGTTAGATGTTTTACAACTGACAACAATGTTTATGTGAATTTTGTCAGTTTGGTTTTTCTGTGAAGAATTTTCAGACGGGGATGCAGCTCATGAGATGTAATAGCATGGGGGACTTATACCCATCGCCTGTGTCTCCAAGAACGTGTGATCTTGACCACAAATACAAATATGTTTTTAAGAATAAATTATAAATTAAATACATTATTGAAGCTACTATTTTGGAGATTTAATTCAAAATAACTTGGGCATGGTAAGAAATACTCGAAGTAAATGAAAATATCAAGAATCATTTGGTTATTGGTTAGAGTTATGCATGTATTACTAGCTATATATGTATTAGCTATGTAGAGATCGATTATGCTTGGATTATTTTCTTTGATGTTTGGTTTGTTCAATTAGAAATTAATGATATAACTATATAATTTGTAAAATAAAATATTCATTTACAATTACACCCTTGGCCTTCTTTAGCTTTGTATCGCATGGATTAGTTGTGCAGAGTTCAATTATGCATGGATTATTTCTTTGAATGTTTGGTTTGTTTAATTAGAAAGTAATATATATTATATAAATTTTATAATAAAATATTCATTTACAGTTACGCCCTTGGCCTTCTTTAGCTTTGTATTTTTTTCTGTTTGCATTATTGTTTAGGCAACAAATTAGACGAGAACTTTGGGTTTAGAGTATAAACTTCCTCATCATATAGTTGAAGTGATGTCAACTTGTGGGCAGATTCCACTCCTTATGTTTGATGTTTTCATTCTCTGGTAACTTCTTTTGTTCATCTTGTTCTAATTTAATTATAATACAATTTAGGAACATTGCTCAAGCACCGACAATGAAAGATGAAAAATAGGAACTTATTCCAATAGAACGTTAAAATCACAATAAAAACTAATTGTTACGAGTCTCACATCGGATATGGAATGAGAACATAGACTCCTTATATGGATTTGAATAATTCTCACCCTATAAGCTAGCTTTTGGGGTTGAGTTAGACCCAAGATTCATTCTTTTCATAGTATAAGAGTCAAGTTCATTCCAATTTTTTGTTATGAAAATATTAAGAATTCACATCAAATATGAAATGAGAACATGAACTATATGGACATGCCCCTCATGCTATCGGGATAGATCACAGACCTGGCAGAAATAGATATTCATCCTAATTTCAAAGAACTAGCAATCACTTTCTGACTGTGTATAAAAATATAATAGGCATCCCTTAGGGTGTGTTCGGTAAGACTAAAAATGTATTTTGGGTAAACATTATAAGAAAGTATAAAATTGGCAATAAAAAATCAATTATTATTAAAAACGTAAATGACAATAAAAAATAACTTTTTGTTGCATAAACTTTTCGCAGTTGTTGCATAAAATTGGAAATAATTTTTTATTTCATTATTTTAATTCATGTATTAGATTCATATTCTACCCTGCATAAAATAATAAAGTATATAAATTATCTCATAACTTATACTCGTTTTATTTATATGGAATTGTAAAATGACAACAGAACACCATATTTTAATGTGCTTAATTTTATACAAAACAGCTATAGGCTACCAAACATGATTATTAATTATAATAACTTCCTCCTTAGCTTAACCATCAATAGAACGACCGCTAAAGTAATGAGGCTGGTAATTTAGGCCTTTATATAGAGCACAACCATTCTACAGGATGATTATTGCTTTGCAACTTAGGCTTTGGAAGAACCAGGGCCGTCTCAAACATTTTAGGGTCCTGTTCAAATTCGTAAAAGTGGGTCCTTAATTAGGGTAAAACCTGCGAATGATGAGTCTTTCTGATGAAATTCCCTAATACTACTTAATAAAAATGAAAAAGGACGCAAAATTTTTATTTTTGGGAGCGCTGCGAAAGACATCTCGCATTTAATTCAAAGATTGTACTGGCAAGAACATACTCACCCCTGATTTAGCATTTTTCTTTGAAATTATGATTTTAGCATCCAACAATAGTTAATTAATTGATATATATTAGAAGGATACAATAAAATCAAAAGCCATTCGAAAAGAAACAATTTCCTATATGGATACTTCCAAAATGGACTCCAAGGAGTGTAGTGCATGAAAACAAGAAGAGCAATGATTCGGTGGGTGAGACATCATTCTCACTCGGATTTTTATTTTAACGAATATCAAAGCTGATAAGATGTCCAAAAATGACAAATTTTACATCACTACACTAATTAACATTGAAATAACGTCCACAAGTCTCTCTAAATAATGAACGTTATAAAGTATTCCCACGTATCACCGGAAAGTTGGGCAGTTTTAATTTGTAAAAATGTAACTTATATCATTTAGGTCTAAATACTTCATTTCTTGATCTTTAATGACTTTATAATCCATTGGAGAAATCAAGTTTTTGAAGACCTTTCATTCGTGAAAATTTGAGTCTGTAGTCCATTATGTCATTGGAGATATATCAGTAAAATATAGTAATACATATGCGACCTGTAAATATAATACAAAACGACCGGCCTGTAAATTAAATATAATACAAAATATTTTTATAAGATTATCTTCTTTAACTGAAATTGTAAGTATTATATGAATTTGCCTAACCTCTTGTCACACCCAAAACGGATTCATACAAAATGTAATCATTATTATGAATATCAACTTCACAAGATTGTTAAAGAAATTTATTAACGTGAAATAAAGTTTATTATATTATTTATCACTCAAATAATTGGGATCCCGCATGTCGGAGACGTCGTTTTCACACACGTGTACACGTTGTACCAAAGATTGTAAATTTTCTTAGTGAAAGAGATATTGATACGTAAACAAAATGTTTGAGACATGAAATGATAGATGATTGTTGGCCAAATGACGAGTGTTTCACGTTGGTAAATGAAGGAAAAAGTGTACGACATGTAAAAGATGAAACGAGTCAGAAATAGCTGCGGCGCCTCCAGCCAAGTGTCGTGACGCTAAATGCCTGTTTAGCCACTGGAGCTCAGGCGCTGCGGCGCTTCGGAGGCAGAATGCTCGACGGGAAGCTGAAAAGTTTCTGACTTTTGGGCTAGTTTGGGGCATTGATTCTCTATTACTTGACACGTGAATTCAGTCATTATTTGGCTGAATGAAACCTCTCAATAAGTGTCATTACATGACTATTGATTGTCATTAGTTGGCTAGATGAGAGGTCATCTTTCTCAAACTATAAATTGAGATCCTTGGCTCAATTGAAGAACACACTTGCAATCAGAAATTTCTGAGTACTTCTTCCCCTCTAAGCAATCTCTCACACACTCAAAGGTTCTTATTTTAGTAAACATTTGAGTTTCCTTTGCTCACTTGTTTGTTGTTGTTTTATCTTGGGAGACAAGTTGCCAATCACTATTAAAGAATTTATACGGGGCAATATTATCTTAAGGACAGAGTGAATATCACTCGACTCAACAAACTTCTTATTCTTTGTTCTCATTTCCATATTGTAATCTTTGTAATAGTCATTTACTTTTCGTTCATCCAATTGTTGTTGTAATCATTGTATTCACAATATTACTCATAATCTTAAGACAATATTCGATGTAAGTAACCACAAAGATGATTGGGGGCGAATAATTTGCTACTCAATCTTCCATTGCTGCTCAAGGCAACACCAATGCCTTTACCACCGCTGCTCAAGGCTCACCTAGTGCCTTCCCCACTATTTCACAAGGCTCAACCAACGCATTTACCACTACTCAAGGGAACACTACGGTTCCTCCTCCAGCTGGATTGTACCATGAACGTCCAGAGAAGTTCATGTGATCCAACTTCAAGAGATGGCAGAAGAAGATGTTTTTTTTTTTACTGTTATAGGAATGACACGTTTCCTAGCAGAAGATCCTCCACAAGCTGGAGATGAAACAGACCCTCAGCCAAATGAAACGGCTGGAGGGGGCCAAGGTATCCATGTTGTTAACAACATGAAGATGGTTCTTGATGCATGGAGTCATAGTGATTTCATGTGTAAGAACTATATTTTGAACTATTTATCCTATCATCTCTACACGGTGTATTGCACTGTTGACACTGCTAAAGAGTTGTGGGATAAACTACAGAAAAAGTACAACGAACAAGATGTGGGTACTAAGAAGTTCATCGTTGAGAAATTTTTGAAATTTTAAATGGTGGACGGCAAAACAGTGATGTCCCAGGTCTAGAAATTTCAAATGATTCTACATCACCTGGATTTGGAAGGAATGAAACCAAATGAGCAATTTCTGGTTGCCTCATTAATTGAGAAGTTACCTCTTTCGTAGAATGAGTTTATCAGTTACTTAAAACTCAAGACAAAAGAGATGACCTTTGATGAGCTTATTATAAAACTCCAGATTCAGGAGGATAATAAGAAGGTCATGCCTAAGGGTAAGCAACCCGCTGAGGCAAAGGCAAATCTGGCGAAGGCCAAAGGAAACAAGAGCAAGAAGCGAAAGTTCCAGAAGGTTGGTAAGGCTCCAACAACTAAAAAGTTTAAGGGGAACTACCATCACTGTGGAAAACATGGTCACATGATCAAGAATTATCGCGAACTCAAGAATGAGAATAAAGAGAAAGTCAAGGGCACAGATAATGCTAACATCGTCGAAGACACGCTTTTTGACGATATGATTGAGGAGTTCTAAGTGGTGGTATTTGAAGCAAACCTCGTTGAGAATCCTATGCAGTGGTGGATGGACACGGATACTACCCGTCACATCTGTTCCAACAAAGAAGCCTTCTCCATATATACACCAGTCACGGACAAGAAGTTGTTCATGGGAAACAACATTTCCTCCGAGGTGTTGGGGGTAGGAAAGGTGATCATGAAGATGACTTTCAGAAAGGAGCTTACTCTGAAGGAGGTGATGCATGACCCGAAAATTAGAAGAAATTTAATTTCTGGACCTTTATTGGTGAATCCTAATTTTAGGCTAGTGTTTGAGTCCAATAAATTTTTAATCACTATGAATAGAACTTTTGTAGGAAGGGGCTTCGTCTGTGAAGGCCTCTTCAAAGTTAACGCCTTATCTGTAATGTCTTCTATTAATAAAATTGAACATTCTTCTTATTTGCTTGAGTTGTCTAATTTATGGCATCATAGACAAGAACACGTAAACTATCAATCTATCCAAAGGTTGGTAGAGTTGGAGTTGTTGCCGTCTAGCGACGTAACCCTCAACGTAAGTGTGAGGTGTGCGTAGAGGCAAAACTTTCAAGGAGTCCCTTTAGATCCGTCGAAAAAAAACCACTCTTCTAGAACTCATTAAAACCGATATATGTGACTTGAAGTTCACACAAACTAGAGGGAGAACAAGTATTTTGTGACTTTCATAGCTGATAGCACAAGGTATTATTACCTTTACTTATTAAAAAGTAATGATAAAGCCTTTGAAGCATTCAAACGCTACAAAACAGAAGTTGAGAACCAACTAATCGAACAGATTAAATTAGTCAGTAGCGTTAGAGGGGGAGAATACGTATCGCCTTTTGAAGAATGTTGTGCCCAGTCGGGTATTGTTCATCAAACGACGTCTCCTTACCACATCAATCAAATGGTGTCGTTGAACGCAAGAACTATACTTTGAAGGAAATGATGAATGCCTTGCTCATCAATTCTGGCCTTCCCCAAAACATGTGGGGAGAAGTTGTCCTTACCGCTAATAAAATTCTTAATAGAGTCTCACATAAGGGTAAGGACAAGACTCCATACGAGCTATGAAAAGGAAAGAAATCCACCTACAAATACTTGAAGGTGTAGGGTTCTCTGGCAAATGTTGAAGTACCTAAGCCAAAGCAGGTCAAGATTGGACCTAAGACTGTAGATTGCATATTCATCAGATATGCAAACAACAGTAGTGCTTATCGCTTCTTAGTGTATAAGTCAGATGTACTAGACATCCATGTCGGTACAATCATGGAATCAAAGAATGTTAGTTTCTTTGAAGACTCGTTTCCTTGAAAGGAAAGAGACATAACCTCTCGCAAACGAAATTATGAACAAATCTATCAAGATCCAGGAGTCATTGACTGCTCGTATCTAGGAGGTTCAGATCCACTGGACTTCGAAGTAGCTGATTATCCGAAATCTAGTATTTCAGATTCTCAGGACTTGGAGGTTCCAGCTATGGAGCCAAGACGAAGCAAAAGGACCAAGAAAGATAAGTTATTCGGTCTGGACTTTGTAGCTTATATGATTCATGACGAACCTCAGACAATTGCTGAAGCGTTGTCAACTCCAGAAGCACCGCTCTGGAAAGAAGCTATAGAGAATGAGATAGACTCTATTCTGCATAATCATACTTGAGAGTTGGTTGATCTTCCTCCAGAAAACAAATCGTTGGGTTGTAAATGGATACTCAAATGTAAGTTGAAAGCAGATGGATCTATAGACAAGTACAAGGTCAGGTTGTTAGTCAAGGGTTATCGATAAAAAGAGGGTTTTGATTACTTTGACACCTATTCTCTGTTATCTAGAATGGCGTCAATACGAGTATTCATAGTTATTGCCGTGTTATGGGATCTTAAAATACATCAAATGGATGTCAAGATAGCCTTCCTAAATGGTGATTTGGAAGAAGAAATCTATACGGACCAACCCGAGGGGTATGTGGTTTCATGACAAGAGAAAAAAGTTTGTCGGCTTGTCAAATCTCTGTATGGACTGAAATAGGTCCCGAAGCAATGACACGAGAAATTTGATAGTACTCAACTATAGAAAGGGTTCGCCATGAATGAGTGACAAATATGTCTACATGAAAGGAAATGCCGACTCGTTCGTCAGGATATGTCTTTATGTAGACGACATGTTGATCACAAGGAGCAGTCCTGAGTTGATCCTAGAGACTAAAAATATGTTAAAACAATATTTTGACATGAAGGATATGAGTATTGCAAATGACATCTTATGGGTCAAGATCTCTAAGTCATCTGGCGGACTGGTTTTATCTCAGCTCATTACATTGAGGATGTGTTGAGAAAATTTGAGATGTTCGATAGTTCACCGATAACGTCACCACTGGATATAAATAAAAAAGATTGATATAAATAGTGGTGCGCCCGTATGCCAGGAGCGATATGCACATGTGATTTATAGTTTGATGTACATCACAAACTGCACTCGATCTGATATCGCTTATGCAGTCAACAAGTTAGCTAGGTTCACCAGTAATCCAAGTGATGATCACTGGAAAGCGTTGATTCAGGTACTACGATACCTAAAATACATGCAAAATTACGGATTGCACTATTCGAGATATCCAGATGTACTAGAGGGGTACATTGATGCAAACTGAATATCTGATATAGAGAACACCAAGTCCACCAGTGGGTATATATTTACAATTGGTGGTGGGGCTGTGTCTTGGAAATTCTCTAAGCAAACTTGTATCGCCCGATCCATGATGGAATCAGAGTTCATTGCTTTAGATAAAGCAGGAGAAGAAGTTGAGTGGCTTCATGACTTCTTAGAGGATATCCTTTGTTGGGATAAACCCATACCTTTTGTAATGATCCACTGCGATAGCCAGTCGGCTCTAGGAAGGGCACGAAGTTCTATGTATAACGGCAAATCTCATCATATCTGACGGATACATAAGACCGTTAGGCAGCTGATCACCACATGTATTATTTTCATTGAGTATATAAAATCAAAGGAAAACATAGCAGATCCTTTGACTAAGGGCATACCCAGAGATCAGATGTTCTATGTGTCTAGGAGAATGGGCTTAAAACTCAATTAATAAGAACCGATACGATGGATACCCAACCTTACTGATTGGAGATCCCAGGAATTAAGTTCAATGAGAAAACTAAATTGTAAAGCTTCAGTTGAGCGCTTCGGTGGAAGCAAGAGCACTTCGGATAATGATTTCTGCAAAGAAACATGAATTAAATGTCGTTCCTGTGATAGACATTAAATGTTATCTGCAGTGTGGGTAGAGGTTAAGTTTCCAAAACTTTTAATGATCTTTAATGATTCCTAACACTCATGGAGTGGGGTATATTAGGATACCTTGTAGAAGACCACCTATTTAAGTGCTAGGACATGCTGCCTCAAATGAACGCACTTAAGAATCCAAGACGTGTCCACGGCTATAACGAACAAAACATTAAAGAAGAACATAGTAAGGAAAGTTGTTGTGTTGGTACCGTTGTCTTGGCTTACATTAAACAATCACGGTTCAAGACATCATGTTCACCGCGCAGTAAGTAAGTCCGATGGTATTCAACTATGGAAGGTTCAAAGCCATGACTACCTATCCAGATGCAACATCGGTCCGCCGAAAGATCGCTATAAATGCACCTTGTGAGTGCGCCAAAATCTCTTTCAAAAGGTGATTGATGGAAATTTATTAACGTGAAATAAAATTTATCTTATTATTTATGACACGAACAATTGAGGCCGCGCACTCGGAAACGTCGTTTCCACACACGTGCACACGTTGTACCAAAAATCGTAAATTTTCTTAGTGAAAGAGATATTGGTACGTAAACAAAATGTTTGAGGCATGAAATGATAAACGATTGTTTGCCAAATGACGAGTGTTTCACGTTGGTAAATAAAGGAAGAAGTGTACAACGTGTAAAAAATAAAATGAGTCGAAAATCATTGCGGAGCCGCGAAGGGCCACGACGCAGCACCGTCGGAGCCGACGCGCCGGAGCGCCGCGGCGCCTCCAGCCAAGATCTGCGATGCTAAATGACTGTTTAGCCACTGGATCTCAGGCGCAGCGGCGGCTCCCAGGCAGAGCTCGGTGCTTCGGAGGCAGAATGCTCGATGGGAAGTGATCGGTGTATTTTATATACACCTTTTGAGTCATTTTTAGTTAGTATTTTACTCATTTCATTTATGTTTAGTATAGTATTAGAGTTGTTTTCCTTTCTTTTGTGTCACAGCGGTCAGAAATGGAGAAATGACAAAAAGGAGATGAAATGAGCATAAATGATATGAAATTGCACACTAAAAGGGCCAAGAAATGAAGCCTAAGAAGTTCCGGGAAATATAGAAGAAATCAGACGAAGACCGGACGAACAAAGGACGAAGAAACGAAAAATCCGGAAGAAGGTCGTCACCGCTGGCGTGGCCTTGGCGCCGACCATCTGGCCGTCAAAGCTCTCGATTTTCAGCGCCGTGGCGCATCGCGAACGCGGCGCCGACGCGGGATTTCTGAGTTTTGGGCCGAATTTGACACGTTTTCAGAGTCCAAAAGGGATAACTTTTCCTACCTAAATATTCCTTAAACCCTTTACCAAAAAGGATTCCATAACCTTTCCTACCTACATAATCCCTAACCCTTTACCTAAAGGATTCTTGGGCTATAAATAGTATCTACATCATTAGAAGAATTCATCCTTCATTCCACATTCCAATCCATCACCCATCCCATTCTCCATCCACCATTCCATTCCATCTTGTAAATATTCCACAACACAATCCTTGGATGCTAGAAGGCTTGGAGACTTGTTCTTGAGTATTTTCTTTTCTTTCTTTTTGCTTTATTTATTTCAGATCATGTATGGAGATTATATTAGTTCTTAGCGTGACTATGGCTAGGAGCTAATTACTTTATTAGGGATTTCCTTGTGATTCACTTGAAACTCTATTCATGAATTAATATATTAGTTTGGTTTCTTCTTCACTTATTTAAGATTTATTCAATAGTTGTTTTGATTGCTTGATAATTAATTGATCACTAGTTATCATCACTTATATGAGTTCTAATCGAAAGCCGAAAGGGGAGATTGTGAATATGTTATAGTTGAATAAAAATAGGTTAAATCATGGACGAAAGTACCCCGATACTTGTGTAGCTTAATAGGTTATTGCTCTTAATCCTCCTTTGTAGTCAATCTTGTCACCGAAAGGTAGAAGGGTTCTCCATTGGGGTTGAGTGTTTATATTACCTTAACATGAGTATAAAACAGTCTAGTTAACCTGCTATCTTAACGTAGAAGAAGAAGTTAGTCTAATTGTATTAAGGATTGAATAGAGTGAATAGTTGATGATCTTGGAAGCCCTAATTCTCCATCATAACTGATTTAAATCAAAGTATTTTCATAATTAGTTTATTTCCTGCATTATTAGTTTAGAATTCCAACTAAATTAACGTTAACCAAATAGAAACTAAAGCATAGATAATCGGTACTTGAAAACCAGTCCCTGAGGACGATATTCGGTCTTACCTAGACTATATTACTTGTCACGATACGTGCACTTGTGTTTAGTGTGTGCATAATTCGCGCATCAAGTTTTTGGCGCCGTTGCCGGGGATTGGCGTACTTTCAATATCGATTTATCTATTCTTATTTCTAATTTGGTTGCTCCAAGAACAAGTTTCTAACTTATTCTGCGAGCATCTTTTTATCACCTTTTGTTGTTTTTCTTATTTTGCAGGTGAAATTCGAAAAGAAAAAAAACGAAAAAAAATAAAATATATATACAGGTCCATGGACTACTACTTCTATCAGGGGCAGTGAAGTCATCAACAACAGCTTAACCAACAGGTTCCAGAGGAAGATCTAGATGAGTTGCAGGCAGACATACTCAGGCTCACCAAGTGCCAAGCTCAGTTTATGGATGAGACAAGAGTGTCCCTCAGAAATTTGGAGACATAAATAGGGCAACTAATGGATAGGATGAGCAGTACACTTCAAGAAAGTCCGCTAGCGACAGTTGTGGAAAGTGATAAGCAAATTGAGGAACACGAACCACACCCGGTGTTGAGAATCGACGAGATAGTTGGTGTAGAAGGAAAAGATTCGAGATCAATTATTCACCTTGGATTCTTTGGAAATTCTTTTTCTGTACCTATTGCAAAGAAACACCACCGGTATCATTGTTGATCCCCAAATAGAAAGTCCATACCTTGAGGGCACCCACAGAGTTGAGAGATGTTGGGAATCTCACCGATCCCTACATTATAGAAGTCTGTACAGAAAACTGCCTTGTTTACTTGGGGATAATCGTATATCCGAGGCCCTTGTTTGAAGCAATTGTTGTAGTTGAAGTGAGACTGCAACAATAACTATGCGATTATGGCGATTCGCGAAGGATCAATGGGCACTCGTAAAGGTTAATTGCGTCCGGCTAAAAGACGTTAAAGACAACGCTTGTTGGGAGGCAACCCAATGTTTATTAATTATGTTATTTTAATTTTTGTCTTTAGTTTGTTTTATTTTATCTTGAGCAGTCTCACGGTCTTGGGTTCTTGTTTTGTGTTGTTGGATGACAGGTGGATTGAAAGCTAAATCTAAGGAAAAAGGAACAAAAATGCTGGGAAAAAAAAGGAAAAGCCGTCGTCAGCGCCGCGGCACCCAAAATCAGCGTCGTGGCCCCGGAACTTCAGAGCGCAAGATTTGGAAGCGCCGCTGAAAGTCTGGTCATGGCGAAGGTTCAGAAACCTAGATTCCGTGCAAATTCTAGAATTTTCCTCCCAGACCTCCGTTATGACCGCTGTGTGTGTCAGTAAGTTGTCCCTATTTTTTTTTAGTCTTGCACATATTGGGGACAATGTGTGATTTAAGTTTGGGGGATGTATTATTATTTTTGAGTCTTTTTGATTTGTTTTGGTATTTTTGAGTATTTTTTTAGTCATAATTCTCTTTTTTAAGATCATGCATGTTGTAGTTACTGGAAACGCCTAGTGAAGTAAAAGTTGAATAATGTAATGGAATTAGAAGCAACCATCTGAACACTTAGGTTAGATATGCCAAAAATTCATGAAATCAAACTATTTGGGGTATCTTTCTTGATTTGTGCATTGTTAATGATGAAAACATATGTGTCTGTTGCTTGCTATTTGAGGCGAAATAGTTAGGATATGCATGTTAGGGAGATGATTCAGGCATTTCTTTGTTAGCCCTTTCTTACCGTCTTTGTCTATCCCTGACAGTCAAATTATATCCCTAGTCAGCCCCTTTGAGCCTAAAAATAAGACCTTTCTTTGACACCCTATAATTCCATATTTGTGCCATAAGTGAAAAAAATTGAGATATTGGAATACAAAGTGTTGAAAAAGATAAAAAATGAGAGTGAATAATTTGTTATGCACCCCAATGAAAAAGAAATAATAAATAGGCAAAAGCCTAAGTTTGGGGGTGTCGGCTATTCATAATACACTTCATTCTCTCAAAACAAAAGAGGGGAAATATAGGTATGAAGTGAAAAAGAAAATCAAAAGAAAAGGGAAGAATTTAAAGCAAAAGAGCTTATGGTACGTAAATTGAGCCCAAATGCCTATTTTTACCTACCCCTGTCTAAGCCTACATTACAACCCTGAAAAGCCCTGAATATCTCTAATATGTGTATCCATGATTAGTGGAGAATAGCAAGTAAACATGCCATATGATTTTGAAATTAACATGCATAGTTAGGTATTCTTACTTCCATTGAGCATGATTAAATTGAATTTGCGAAATATCTGACTTGAGTGTTTAGAATGCTAAAAATCCATGTTATATGTTCCTACATATTATCCTACTAACCTTCATGCTTTTCTAAGTGACAATTGTGCAGCAAAATGACCAGTGTCTTTGAGTCATTTTATTTTTCTTCCTTTCGTGTCTTTGTTTATATTTTTGATCTTTGCTCGAGGGCGAGCAAAGGTTAAGTTTGGGGGTGTTTGATCGGTGTATTTTATATACACCTTTTGAGTCATTTTTAGTTAGTATTTTACTCATTTCATTTATGTTTAGTATATTATTAGGGTTGTTTTCCTTTCTTTTGTGTCACAGCGGTCAGAAATGGAGAAATGACAAAAAGGAGATGAAATGAGCATAAATGAGATGGAATTGCACACTAAAAGGGCCAAGAAATGAAGCCTAAGAAGTTCAGGGAAATATAGAAGAAATCAGACGAAGACCGGACGAACAAAGGACGAAGAAACGAAAAATCCGGAAGAATGCCGTCACCGGCGCCTGGCAGAAGCGCCGCGGCGCCGACCAATGAAGCCGTCCAAAGCTCTCTGATTTTCAAGCGTGTGGCCTTGCTGCGAGCGGCGCGGCGCTGGATTTCTGAGTTTTGGGCCGAATTTGACACGTTTTCAGAGTCCAAAAGGGATAACTTTTCCTACCTAAATATTCCTTAAACCCTTTACCAAAAAGGATTCCATAACCTTTCCTACCTACATAATCCCTAACCCTTTACCTAAAGGATTCTTGGGCTATAAATAGTATCTACATCATTAGAAGAATTCATCCTTCATTCCACATTCCAATCCATCACCCATCCCATTCTCCATCCACCATTCCATTCCATCTTGTAAATATTCCACAACACAATCCTTGGATGCTAGAAGGCTTGGAGACTTGTTCTTGAGTATTTTCTTTTCTTTCTTTTTGCTTTATTTATTTCAGTTCATGTATGGAGATTATATTAGTTCTTAGCGTGACTATGACTAGGAGCTAATTACTTTATTAGAGATTTCCTTGTGATTCACTTGAAACTCTATTCATGAATTAATATATTAGTTTGGTTTCTTCTTCACTTATTTAAGATTTATTCAATAGTTGTTTTGATTGCTTGATAATTAATTGATCACTAGTTATCATCACTTATATGAGTTCTAATCGAAAGCCGAAAGGGGAGATTGTGAATATGCTATAGTTGAATAAACATAGGATAAATCGTGGACGAAAGTACCCCGATACTTGTGTAGCTTAATAGGTTATTGCTCTTAATCCTCCTTTGTAGTCAATCTTGTCACCGAAAGGTAGAAGGGTTCTCCATTGGGGTTGAGTGTTTATATTACCTTAACAGGAGTATAAAACGGTCTAGTTAACCTGCTATCTTAACGTAGAAGAAGTTAGTCTAATTGTATTAAGGATTGAATAGAGTGGATAGTTGATGATCTTGGAAGCCCTAATTCTCCATCATAACTGATTTAATCAAAGTATTTTCATAATTAGTTTATTTCCTGCATTATTAGTTTAGAATTCCAAATAAATTAACGTTAACCAAATAGACACTAAAGCATAGATAATCGGTACTTGAAAACCAGTCCCTGAGGACGATATTCAGTCTTACCTAGACTATATTATTTGTCACGATACGTGCACTTGCGTTTAGTGTGTGCATAATTCGCGCATCAGGAAGCTGAAAAGTTTCTGACTTTTGGGCAGGTTTGGGGCATTAATTCTCCATTACTTGACACATTAATTCAGACATTATTTGGCTGAATAAAACCTCTCAATATGTGTCATTACATGACTATTGATTGCCATTAGTTGGTTAGATGAGATGTCATCTTTTTCACACTATAAATTGAGACCCTTGGCTCAATTGAAGAACACACTTGCAATCAGAAATTTCTGAGTACTTCTTCTCTAAGCAATGTCTCACACACTCAAAGGTTCTTCTTTTAGTAAACATTTAAGTTTCCTTTGCTCACGTGTTTGTTGTTGTTTTATCTTGGGAGATAAATTGTCAATCACCGTTAAATGATTTATACGAGACAATATTGTCTTAAGGATAAAGTAAATATCACTCGACTCAACAAATTTCTTGTTCTTTGTTCTCATTTCCAGATTGTAATATTTGTAATAGTCATTTACTACTGTTCATTCAATTGTTGTTGTAATCATTGTATTCACAATATTACTCACATATAAGACAGTCAAACCTCATTACTTGTTCTGATATTTTTAGCTGCTATAGTAAAATTCCGTTATAAAGATCAATATAACATAATATAAAATATCGATTTAAAAAAAAACATTATTTTTAGAGTAAAATATTATTTTAGATGATGAATGTTGTAAAAATGTTTGACTGTATACTTAGGAAATTTAGTTTAGGATATATAATATAAGATTAAGAAATGGACACAGAAATTGGGGAAGTTTTCAACGACCAATAACCACCATCAACGGCAGGTTAGTGGGGAATTTATTATATGAAGAAAAATGACATGCAAAGATTTGCACGCAATATGGCCCCATTTCTGCCGACAAGTTTGTCTTTTCACTTAACATTGAAGAACTATTGCTCAGCCATGCAATACTCAAATACCATGCCATGCAAATTGTTAATTCAATGACAATCGTTAGGTGTACATGTCTTGCATTGTTCTTACTTAATTATCTGGTTTATGTTTAATGTTTATATCAAACTAAGTGAATAAGAGTGTATATGTCTTGCATTGATCATTTGCTTATTTCAAATGTGGGGGGTGGATAAATTGTTTTTTTGAATCTTTCAACTATACGACGTTCGTTAATCTTCTTCTTTTTTCCAGGTAATTTCTAGTGAGTGATGACCAAAATTTTAGATCAAAATGCATACAATGCTGTCCCTCATGTAATTAAATAACAAATTAGGTAGTTCGATCCCCTGCATAAACCTTTTTGGTTGAGCGCACGCGTACTGCCAAGTGTGGTTTACATGGTCGACGTGGTTTGCAAAGCCATCTGCACCGGGTTTACCTGCGCATTTCGAAAAGTAGAGGTGCGGATTCGCCTTCGACAAAAAAAAAAAACAAATTAGGAGATTTAAGTTTGAATTTCATAAGTCGGCAAGCATTAAAAAGTAATTGAGAAGGTAATAATTCATGTCTCTTTCTAAAATACTTTTACTTATTAACTAGATACTAATTAATCATATATTAGTAGGTGGGGCCCATTGCACACAAAATAATTATTCTTTCATATGCCCCTTACTTTCATACCCGCTAATTCACTCCAATAGTATTCAATCTTCTATGATATCAGTATTGTGTGTATCATATACTGACAATGTATCATGAACGACATGTTAATTTCTTCAAGAAAAATACTTCCGAGTCTTTTATGATACTCACATCTTATATATCACATATTATATACTGACATGATATCATAATTATTGATTCAGTCCTTCAAGAAAAATATAATTTAATCATCTATGATACCCACATGATATATACTTCCTCCGTATCAATTTAAGTGTCTTAATTTAATTAGACACGAAATTTAAAAAATAAAGAGATAATTTTGAATCTTGTGGTCCTAATTTATAGATGTGTGTAATGTACTACAATCTCTTTTGAATCTTGTGGTTATAAATTTGCTACGTAGGTTATTTGAATTGTCAACTTATTAAATATAGAAAGAAACACTCTTTTTAGACAGATCATAAAAGAAAGTAAGACACTTAAAATGGAATGGGGGAGTATCATATACCGACAGGGTATCATGGATGAGTTACCAACATAATATATCATATACTCATAAGATATCATAGAGGATTGATTCATTCATTTAAAAAAGAGCTCAGTCATCTATGATACTCACACGGTATATATCATATATTGACATGCATCATAGTGACTGATTCATTCCTTAAAAATAAAAAGGACAAAGATATAAATGACCATTTGGGTAAAATTATTGCCACCAATGATCTAAGAAGCTTAAAAGACATTTTTAGCATTTTCAAAATAATTTCAATTTTCAGCCATTTTCAACAAATTTCATAATATGTATAGAAATTGTATCATTATTTTATAGTATACGTATCACTATTGTATAAATATAAAAAAAAATGTATCATACGTATAGAAATTGTATCATTATTATATAGAATATATATCCTACCGTATGTGCATAAAAATATATCATTGATGTATAATAAATGTATAATCAAATATAATCACTAATTATACACATATTATATCATTATTATACATATTTTAGGGTTATATTTTTGAAAAAACACAATTCAATCTCCGCCGACTTTGCTTTGTGTGCCGCCACCATAACCTCTGTTAACGGCGGAGATCCACCTAATATTTCCGTTTATTTACGAACTTACAGATGGGTTTATAGATACGTAGGAGATAATTTCGAAAATCCTAGTAGCAACAGTAAGCAAAAGGGAAGAAGCAGAGCACAACCATGGCCACACAAGAAGTAAGGACAAAAGAGGCTGATATTCAGATGATGTTGGTTGCTGATAGTGAACCCACCTATTTGTATCCCATCCCCTTCTCCTTCTCTTGACCCACCACCACCGCCACCGTTTTCTCCGATGACAACATCACCGACGATAGCTGCTCCAAAGCTCCTCATATACGATTGTTTTGGGTATCATAAAGGACATGTTCATACTTTTGAAAAATAATTTATTAACAAAAAGTTTAATTTTGATACATTATCGTTTATATCATTTTAACAAGTTAAAGTTTGTTAAAAAAACAATTGAGTAGTATTTTAGATATAATCTTTGTTTCATTTGCAAATGAGAAAAAACTCATAAGAATATATTTTCTATAAATTTAATAATTTAATTTTTCTAAAATAATTTAGTAACTTTAATATGTTTCTTATATTATTTTTTGTTGTAGTTTAATTTTTTAGTTAATCAAAAATAATCAGTGAATATTTTTGTTTTTGATTTTTTTAATCTTTTAAAAGAAAAAAGACAAATAAAAAGAGACAATAAAAGAAGAAGATAAACAAACAAAAAAGGAAAGAAAATTAAGAGAAAACAAAAACTAAAAAGGAGCCAATTAAGAGCAAAAGTGAAATTCAATTTAAAAATGATAGAATGTATGTAAACCTTATCTTGATAGATAGAGTGACTGTTTTAGAGACCCTCGACTCTTTCCATAGGGTAGCTACTTAATTAAATTTCATGGGGACATATATTAGGATAAATATTTTGTTTTGATGGGTAGTTTGTGTACTTTTCCCTATTTAAAAAGACTAAACATTACAAGAAAGTATGTTCTCCATGTTTTCATTTTCACTTTTTGTAGATGCAAATCAGTCAGATTTTCGCTCATGATAGAAGTGATGAGGGTTCTAATTGCATGTCAGTGACATGCATATTTAGATTTAATTTATATACACTAACAATTTCTTTTACACTATTTATTTTAACGAGTTGTTTGCTGATAACTAATTTGATATATTATGAATAGTTAGTTATAGAATTTTCTGTTTACTATATGTATATAGAAATCAAATCCTAATTTGAATTGGATTTAACATTTATCTGGAATATAGCCTAAGAGTCTGCCTCGGTAATGGAATGAGAACATGAATTCCTTATATGAACTTGGACAATCCCCACCCTACAAGCTAGCTTTTGAGGTTGAGTTAGACTCAAGATTCATTCTTTACATGGTATCAGAGTCAGACTCATTTCAATTCTTTGTTCGTTAATGTTGGGCCCCAAATTATATTATTCACGCTCCAATTAACGGGGTGCGGAGAAGTGTTAAGAATCCCACATCGATAATGAAATGCGAACATGATCTCCTTATATTGACTTGGACAATCCTCAACCTATCACCTAACTTTTGAAATTGAGTTAGGGTCAAGATCAATTTTTTTATAGAAACAACCTTACATCATTAAGAGGGGAAAAGTAAAGTGCACGTGGAGGATTAATCTGATAGCAACAGCCAATAATTCATCTATATTTTCTCCTCTATATATACTTCAACATTGCATTGCCAAATATTTGCTCTAGCTAGCTAGTAATATTATTACAAATTAAACAAGCAGTGACACAATATTTAAGAAGCAATAAGCTAAAGTATTTAGGCAAAAACATGGCCATATTCCCCATATCACATTTGGTTATTTTTTCTCAATATCTAATAATAGCTTTAGTTTGTTTTAGCAGCACATGCTTCAGCTTCAGGCCGAAACACTTCAATTTGTCCACATATGCCACTCACTGGGCGACGGCCGGGGCTACATGGTACGGCAGCCCCGATGGTGCTGGTAGTGACGGTAACTTACACCCTCCTTCCTTTCTCTCTTTTTATGTCATAACACGCTCCCTCACGTCTTGTTTGATTCTTTTTCATAGCATTTTATTTTATTTTTTGCTTTATAAGTAGCGGTGAAATTTGAATCTCGAACATATGTCTACTCTAATATCATATTAAAATTGTGATAATACCATATTAGAGAAGCACACTTTTAATAACTTAAGTATATTATATTACCTCTCCCTTCTTCCCAAGGGTGTGCAACAATTAATGAGTTATGAAGATGGTCTAAAGGATATATTTGAAAATAAGGAAGTTTACATGTTACAATAACTTAAACACTATATAGTGAATTTTCTTTTACATTATCAATGTATGTAAATTACATCTTGTGAGTGCAGGAGGATCTTGTGGATATGGAACAGCAGTATCACAAGTACCTTTCTCTTCCTTGGTCACTGGGATTGGGCCATCCCTCTATAAATCTGGAAAAGAATGTGGAGCTTGCTACCAGGTTTCCCTTAATTAATCCTAAACACAACTTCTTCTAACTTGAATATTAGCAACTCAAATAAAGTAAAAATATTAATTATATTGTATGCATGATATAGGTGAAATGTACAAAGAAGGTGCATCGATCGTGTTCAGGGGAGGGAGTAAGGGTGGTGATAACAGATTTCTGTCCAGGAGGTCCTTGCCTGTCCCAATCAGCACACTTTGATTTGAGTGGAACAGCATTTGGGTCAATGGCCATTCGTGGACAAGAACACAAACTCAGGGATGCTGGTGTCTTGCAAATCCGTTATGCTAGGCAACTACCCCTGTCCCACCCACCCACCCCCACAACCAAACAAATATATATATTAATTTTATATTTTGACTTACAACACTATAAAATATTTTAGTATATGACATCGGTTGTAAGATGTTTAATTACGCTCTTTTCTAGAATATCAATTTCATATTGACGTTTACAATAAAACAAAATTACATGTAGTTCATAATTAAATAATATGACAGCATTAAATTCTAGAATATTACGATATAAATCAATTTATTTGAAATTTTAATTATTATATACTCAATATGAACATTTTTAACATATGAACTTACTCTCTTGAGTTTAGTTGGAAAAGAACAACATATTTTTATATTTGAAAACTCGTGAACTTACTTTCTTTAGTGGCAAAATATTTTTAATACCCCAAACTTTGAGGGTAATATAAATGTGGCAGAAATATATCTATCATGTAACACTGTCATACAAAATGAAATAAAAATAGTACTATCTTTTTTGCATTACCTGACCAATCTTTTGTTTCTATATTATAAATTTCAGGGTGGCGTGTGATTATTCGAGGAAAAACATAGCATTCCATGTTGACCAGGGGTCAAACTCGGAGTACTTCGCAGTTGTAATAGAGTTTGAAGAAGGAGATGGTGATCTTGTTAAAGTTGAATTGAAGGAAAAAAGAAGAATCATTAATAGAGGAAAAGATTATAAATGGAGGCAAATGCAGCAGTCTTGGGGTGCTGTTTGGAAGCTTGATGCTGGCTCTGAGTTACACCCTCCCTTTTCCATTAGATTGACTTCACAATACTCCCACAAGGTATTAATAGCCAAGAATGTGATTCCTACTGGTTGGCAGCCTGGTGCTACATACCGCTCCCTCGTCAATTATCTTTAAGAGTTTGAGTTTTATGATATGGACTATTTACAGTCATATTTCGCTTTGAAGATAGTAAAATATGTATCCGCCCTCCCTATTGTTCCCATCGGCGGCCGGACCAAAGATGGTCTCGTGCTAAGCATATATATACTATATAGTGTGTATTTGTATGAATTATAAATGTGTGATTTAATTATGGCAGCTGGTTTTACTTGATCAAGTAGAAGAGCATTCTCATTTATCTTTTTGTATTCATTTCATTCTGTAGCTAACAAACAAGTAACTAAAAAATGGCCTAACTAGTCAGTGTTATTGAGATTCAAACTTGTGACAGTATTATTCGAGAATCGACAACGAAAAAATAATGAATTTATGTTTTAACAAAGATCAAATATACAAATTACAAGTCAAAAGAAATAGATAAGTTATATTAACAAATGAATCGAAGCAAGTCCTGATATTGCAGACTCCTGTAAATAATTAATATCAAAATCTGCCTGAAAGGTTATCAACAAGCACAGGATTTGTTAAAGTTGAATTTTCTGAATCAATTATTGTGTCTTTAGTAGCCCCTTTTGCAGCTTCTAAATATTCCTCCAGTCTGCTAGCCACATAATGCATGGTTGGGCCTATTAGCAGAGGAAGATGAACAGCAACTGATTGCTAATCTTACATATTTTCCACCAATTCACTATCATAGCTTCCCTCTAGCCTGGGGTCAATAATATTGGCAACATCATCATTAGTAAGGGAATTACCAACCCATTCAATTATGTGACAATTTTTGCTTGTCATCACAGGAGGCTGCCCTGTGATTAGCTCCAAAAGCACGATTCCAAAGCTATAAACATCACTCTTTTCATGCAACTTCTGTAAATGATAATACCTACAACCCATGAATGGTGACGTCCGTGAGAATTCTTTTCATGATAACGTCCGTGAGAATCTTTTCATGATACTGTAAAGAGTTCTTATTCCCCCTCACTGAATTTAACATGTTATAGCAAGTTATTTACCATTCATTTTAATGTCAATATGAAAGAATGAATTTACAAGAAGAATGCAGATTATAGAAATTACTTACTCAGGATCAAGATAACCGATTGTGCCAACAACTGCCGTTGATACAAAAGAGCTCTCATCTATAGAAAGAGCTCTAGAAATTTCAAAATCAGCAACTTTTGCGCGGAAGTTTTCATCTAACAAGATGTTGGTACTCTTAACATCTCTGTGGACAATAGGTGGCGTGCAACCATTATGCAGATAATCCAAACCTAACAAGTTTTCCGTACACATAAATGTAGAGAATCCACCGATAGTGCTTAGCACTGGCCCAAGACCATAATATCCGAGAAACTCGAGAAAAACCAAGAGAATAAACCCTCTAAGTATGAAGAAGAATATGGAAGAACACTTAGAGAATACTTAGAGAATACTTGAAAGACTCTTAGAGAGGATGAGAGAAATTATGATGAACACTCTTTCTTTGAACTTGTTTTTATTTCACTTGTTTAACTTTTTTACTCATTACAAATGAGAGAGGAAGGAGCTATTTATAGGCTCAAAATCTACAAAATATCTTACAAACCTTCTCCCAATCTCTAGAGCTTTCTACCATAATATCTAGATTATTAACTAATAGAATTCTCTAGAACACTTAAGGAGGTGATAATGTTTATAGAGAAATTCTAGAACTTGGGCTTAATTTTGGGTTTGGTCCAAAAAGGTTAGTTGGATCATGAACCCATAATTAAGCTTAACCCAAAATCTAGTTTAATTTCAATACTCCCTCTAAACTTGATTTTGTCAACCAACCTGAGCTTCGAGCGAAGTAATTCGAATTTGCCCATTGGTAATGACTTGGTGAAGATATCTGCAACGTTGTCCTCGCTTAGAACCTCAAAAGCTTCAATTGTTCCATCAAGCACCTTCTACCGTATGAAGTGATGTTCTAACTCAATATACTTCGTCCTTGCATGGAACACTGGATTATTAGCCAACTTGATAGAACTTTGATTATCTCCGTAGATGGCAACCGACTTATTGATCAGCTCGAACAAATCTTCAAGGAGTCTTCGAAGCCATACACACTCTTGAGCTGCGAGTGTCGAAGCTTTATACCGCTTCAGTGGTATACAGTGACACCGTTGCTTGCTTCTTGCTGTACCATGAAACGCTTGTGTCTCCACATAAGAACACATAACCTGAAGTTGATTTTCGATCATCTATATCTCCACCAAAGTCAGTGTTGACAATCAATTTTGACCTGTTTTTCGTATTTGTTGCAATTTTATGTGTTTTAGGACACCGCATTTTAATCATCATTTTTTACATTTTTATCTTTTTATTTTAAATTAAGCATTATGTCTTTGTTAATATTATGTTTCTATTATTATTACACCGTCGTTTATTTTAATAATATTTGCATCTCTTTAAATAATTAATTGACATCCCGTTTTAATTTTTAATTAGACATTAAACATTTGTTAAATATTGTATTTTATTATTATTGCATCAGCATTTGCATTTTAATAATCTTGCATCTTTTTAAATGTCTTTTTTCTTTTAAATAATTAACCTGTTTTGCATTTTGTCAAACCAATTCAGTCCGAGGCACAATCCGGATCATTCCAGTCCACAATTCCATAAGCCCAACCGCCCATTTTTAAATTTCAAGCACCCATTTATTCCCCCCCCAAAACCAAACCTAAAAAAAACTAAACCTTAATCCTACCCCTATATAATAAACACTATCCATCACTCTATCAGCAGGGGCAGCACCCTAAAAAAGAGAGGACCAACCCTTTTTATTTTGGTTAAATTCTCCCCCTCCCTTATATTTTCATACTCCTCATTTCATTTTGAAAGGACCCTCCCCTCTCCCTTTCTCGTCCGACGCCGCCGCCCCATTCCCGCCGGAGCTCTGCTCCGGTGACAACCCGCTCTCACACACCTACACCACCATAACTCCGGCGAAGTCACACCGCCGGAGTTCGAACACTGAAACCCCCACACCCCCTCGAACACCACCGTCACCCTCGCCACTGCCCCGCAACACTCATACCACTGTTATGGCAGCGTCGCTCCGACGTACTTCGCCGCGGAAGTGACGCCGCCGAACTCCCTATTTGCTTTTGACACTGGCCGGAGATTGAACTCCGGCGACAATGGTTGTTCATCTCTCTCTTACGGTTATATACTTTTGTTGAATGGATCTGTGGTTGACCTTGGTTATGGACTGATTTTTTGTGACGTTTGGTTACTGTTGGCTATTATTTTGATACTCCATCGGATTTATCTTCTTTGGTATCCGATTTGTTGTTTGTTCGGACTGTTCTTTTGGAGTTTTTGTGTCTGCCGGAGTTTTGAAGACTCCGACGACCTCCTTCGGCTTTATTTTTGTATTGTTGGTTGTTTTTCAGTTTTGTTGGTTTGAGCTTACGATTATAAGAAGTGCAGCCGAGTTTTCTTTAGAACTCCGGTGACACTCTATTTTCCGGCGCATTTGCTGTTCGTTTCCACTGGTTTCTGAACTATTTTGTTGATATGTTGCTGCTTTGAGGTTGCATTATCGCGCTGCTGCTATATTTGTGGTATTGCTACTGTTTTTGTTGTTCCATATTGGTTTTGGACGATTTTTCTCCTTTTTGTTCCTTTTATTAAAATGATTTTGAACGGATACTACATTGACCAATGAAAAAGTTATCCGTCGATTTTTGTGGCCTCCACAGTTGGAAAGACGGAAAATAAAATAAAATGAAGTTTTCTGGGCGTTGATGATTTCTTCTACTTACACAGGATAACCAACATGCACTGGCGAGACAAATTTTCGCAGCCGGACTTGTTTAGGATGTCCCACTTTATTTTATATATCTGAGCCCTCTGTGTTTAAAACTATTACTGTTTTGGCGCGGATTTGAATGTTTTATTTATTTTATTGTTTTTAATAATATTGGCCGATGAAGGAATCTCCGTCTGATTTCCAAGGCCTCCCTTGTACAAAAGACAGATTTATTTTTGGCTTTTCTTATTAATTCTTGTCATTGCTTTAAAATTATTTATTCTATTACTAACACTTTTACTAAGTGTTTATGCAGATACCCAGAGATCATCTTGTGCAGAAGGCCTAAAAAGGGCTAAAAGATGTCCCGGAGTTTTATTCGATTTTAGCTTTATTATTCTGTATTGCATTCCATTTTAATTATAAATTATGAAAACTGCTTAAAATATGTAGAATAAAAAAGGCAATAAATAATTAACCTAGGTTTGAACGAATAACCGCAAGTTAACGGATCTTAAAGGATGCCTAACCCCTTCCCTTTAGGATAATAAAGAACCCTGATCCAGAATCTCATTAATTTCGCAGATCATTAAATGAAGATTAACTGCAGTATTTTTTATTGCAATAAATCAAGTGTCCTAATTCACTTAACTAATTAGGTGGTAACTGATCGGTGTATTTTATATACACTTTTCGAGTCATTTTTAGTTAGTCTTTTGTCCCTTTTTATACAAATAAGTGTCGTATTAGGATATATTTTCTTTCTTTTGATTCAAAGTGGTTAAAATGGCCAAATGGCGGAAAAGGAGCTAAAAGAGGGCAAAAGAGGAGGTTCCAGAGCTAAAAGCAGAGAAAGTGGCGAACGAGGCAAAAACCCAAACCCAGTAGCGGCCTCCTGCGATCGAAGCGAGGCGCGACGCCTAATCATCAGAGAGGCTGCAGAGGTTCTAGCGCCGCGCCTACGCAGCAGAGATCGGGGCGACGCCAAATCACCCGAAGTCTGCGAAGTTCCGGCCATGGCCAGCGAGCAGCGGCGACGCGGAAAAATCAGTTAATGACGATTTTAGGCGGGCTTTGAGGGAAAAGTTAGAGGCGGTTTTCAGCCTATAAAAGGAGAACCCTAGGCAGATTTTAGGAGTTCCCTTTCTTGCACAACACAAGGTTTTCTTGGATTGAAGATTGGAGACCCTAAACTTAGTAATTTTCTTTTCTTTGCTTTCTTTTATTTCAGTTTTGTATGATGAACTTTGAATTAGTTCTTGTCATGTCTATGGCTAGGAACTAATTCTTTTATAGGGCTTTCCATGTTGATTCACTAGAAACTTATGTTATGAATTAATGCATTTCTATGATTATTATTCTTCTTTGAGAGATTTATCCAATAATTGCTTTGAATGCTTGGGTAGACATATTTTGAATTGGGGATGAAAATACCTCAAATATTTATGTAGCGTTAATGAGAGGCTTAACAACCCTAATTTTGCGCATGGTGCGTGACGGTTAACTAGGTTTTTGTTCTTAATCCTCCTATAGAGTTATCCTTATCACCGAAAGGTAGGTAAGGTTCAATACTGGGGTTGAGTGTTTATATATCCTTAACGGGAATATAAAACGATTTCGTAAACCTGCTAGCTCCGAGAGAAGAAAACCATAATTCATTGCATTGATAAATAACATAAGCGGATAGTTGAGGAGACATGGAAGCCCTATTCCCATCACAATTGAAGTAAACTTATAGTTAATTAACTTTTATAATTATTAGTTATAAACCACAAAATTAAATATCAATTGCCAAATAGATACCAAAAGATAGATAGTTGGTACTTGAACTCTAATCCTTGTGGACGATATTCGGTCTTATCAAGACTATATTACTTGTCACGATAACGTGCACTTGCGTTAAAGTGTGTGCATCTTTTCGCGCATCAGTAACTCCTCAAAATCAGCATTATTGCTCCATACAGGGAACCGCGCCAAAGAGTAACGTTGCGGATATCGTTCAGACCCCGAGGTCAAAAAAGGGCGCGACAGTCAGCATCCGTAAAACCATAGAGACAAACCTTAGCATTGTACTTGTACACCAAACCCATGCCAAGAGTTGTCTTCACATACTTCAAGATCTTCTTTGCCACTTCTAGATGTGGCTTCCTTGGTGCTTGCATAAATCGACTTACGAGACCTACCATGAAGGCAATGTCAGGTCTTTTAATGGTTAAGTATAGAAGAATTCCTACAAGAGAGCGATAAGGTCGAGGATCGGGTAGCAAGGACCCTTCATTACGTTTAAGCTTTTTGTTCACATCCATCGGAGTAGTACGTGTCTTTCCTTCGTGTACCCCGAACCTCTCAACAATTCTTCTTGCATAGCTTTGTTGGTCGATGAATATTCCATCATTTACCCTTTCAACCTTCAAACCAAGAAAGTTATTCAGCTCACCCAACTTCTTCATCTCAAACCTCCCCGACATATCCTCTTGTAGACGAGCAATTTCAGCATCATCATTCCCGGTGATTATCATATTATCCACGTAAAGAAGAACTACCACATGGACTTCTCCATTCTTCTTGAAGAATAGACTCGGATCAGAATTTGATGGCATATAACCGCAAAACTGAAGGAATTGAGCAAGCTTTCCATACCAGGCTCGTGAAGCTTGTTTTAACCCGTATAAAGCCTTCTTAAGCTTGCACACATAATCAGGATGCTCTCGTGATTTGAAACAAAGTGGTTGCTCCATGAAGATATTCTTATCAAGCTCATCGTATAGAAATCATTCTTCACATCTAGTTGTCATAACTTCCAGCCAAAGCTTGCGGCTAAAGATAAAAGTGAAGAACGTACCGTAGTCATCTTCGCCACTGGACTGAAAGTCTCATAATAATCTTCTCCATACTTCTGAGAGAACCCTCGAGCAACCAACCTTGCCTTAAATCTGTCAATGCTCTCATCCGTTTTTCGCTTAATTCGATACACCCATTTACAAGAGTCGGTTGGACATCCTTGGGTTTCGGAACCAAATCCCAAGTTTCGTTCTTCATGAGAGCATTCATCTCCTCCTTCATTGCGACCTTTTCCCACTCTTGAACTCCTTTTGCTTCATTATACGATAATGGCTCATCTTCATCTAATAGAGCTGCAAAGTAGCATGAGTAAGTAGTGACAAACCATTCATCTCTGAACCGACTAGACGTAACAATATTCCTTTTTGGCCATTGATTAGTCATGGAATCATGATCTTCTTCCTCATCTTCCTCTTGGTTAGTGCTCCCCCCTTCACCTTGCGTCTCCTTTTCAGGACTTAAGTTCTCACTTGGCATTTGAGGTGGCCTATAATATGGAATCATGATCCATGAGCTGGTTCATCGCTCTTGGAGGAACTCGCACCATCTTGCTCAACCAAGACTTGCGGTGGCCTATAATATGAAGAAACTTCATCAAATATAGCATCACGAGACACATTGTACCTGTGTGTCTCTGGATCCATACACCTCCAGCCCTTCATTTGTTCATCATAGCCGATAAAGATGCATTTCTTCGCCTTTGCCTCCAGCTTGGTTCTTTGAGAGTCAAACACATGGACGTAGCAGATTGATCCAAATATCCTAAGATGTTTCACTGTTGGCATCTTACCATGAACAATCTCATAAGGAGTCTTCATACTGTTCGGACTAAGTGACATCTTGTTGATGAGATACGCTGCACATCTCATGGCTTCTGCCCATAAGGCTTTAGGCAAATTCTTGTCATGTATCCAACTTCTACGCGTCTCGGTTAAATGCCTGATTTTCCTTTCTTCTACTCCATTTTGTTGAGGTGTATACAGGCATGTAAATTCTCTCTTGATACCACGATCTCGACAAAAAGAGAGAAACTCCTTTTGCATAAACTCCCCTCCATTATCCGTCCTTAAGGTCTTGAGGACGATATTCGGTCTTACCCAGACTATATTACTTGTACGATACGTGCACTTGCATTTAGCGTGTGTATAAATCGCACATCAAGCCCATTTACCAAATCCTTATTCACCATCACTTTGAGCTTAGTCATATTTATATGACCAAGCCTAGCATGTCAGATAAAGGCATTGTCATTGGTACTCATCTTCTTAACATAAGAATTTGATGCCGTTAAAACATATAAATCTTTAACCCGTGCACCGGTGTGAACCACATCCGCCTTTAACTCTTTAATATTTTTTAAGAATTTAACGTCTCTTGGACCAAATAAAACGTAGTTACGGGAGTCCACCACATTTACTACAGAGAGAAGATTCTTTCTTACTCTAGGAACATGGTACACGTTCTTGAGAGTGATTGGGCTTCCATCATCTCCTTCAATGACAACCGTCCCTTCCTTCTCAACGCGGTGGATTGAATTATCCGCTGTAATGATGGCTTCTTTCTCGTCATGACGCTGAAGACTAGAAAATAACTTCTCGTCTCCGGTAATATGATGGCTACAACCAGAATCTACAATCCAATCATTTCCAAGATTTTTAGTTGTATATGTACCTGAATATGCAGCCTCCATCGTGAAACATTTTCCATATTCTTCGTCTTCAGTATGACCTTTTAATTCCACCATGTTTGTTTCCTTCAGCTTGACTCGACAATCTCTTTTGAACTGCCCAAGTTTCCCACACCGGTAGCACTTGAATCGTTTCTTATCTCCAGTAGAAGATCATTCCCGTCCATCATTCGTTCTTTGCACCACCATCTCTGAGTTTGACTTTGAAGCTTTGTTGCCTCCGAGCAACAAAAGCGCTTCCTGAATCATCATGAATTTTAACACCGGCCATTTGCATGGCTAATGATTCTTGCAAAGCTAGCAAGTTTTCAAATTCCTCTAATGAAGGTTGTGTAGCCCATCCTTGAACTAAAGTAACAAACGGTGTATATTCGAGTCCTAGACCACGAATAATAAACCGCTTCAATCGAGCTTCCGAAATCGACTCCTCCGGATTAAGAGTATTAATCTCAGAGCAAAGATTCTTTATCTTGATAAAAAAACTCTGAGATTGAAGACTCCCCCTGCTTCGCATTCACTAACTCGTTCTCTAACAGTTGTAGCCGAGCCTCGTTCTTCTTGTTGAACAATTGATCTAACGCCTGCCAAATAGAACTAGCGGATGTACACTTTGAGACATGCTCAAATACTCCCGAGGATATTGACCTATTCAAAGCAAACTCCGCCTTGGCATTCTTCCGTGTCCACTCCTTTGTTGCTTCCGATGTTGCAGCATCTCCCTTTGGTGGTGTTGTGATGTTACCGTCGACGACATCCCATAAGTCCTCACTCACCAAGTATGACTCCATATATGACTTCCATAACCGGTAGTTAGATTGATTTAAGATCTCCATTCTCAATCTAACGACACGACCCATTGATTCCATACTTAAAGTTATCCCGAGTTCTCCTAAACCCCGATCTTGATGAGCATAAGATTAGAATGGCTCTGATACCATGTAGAGAATCCACCGATAGTGCTTAGCACTAGCCCAAGACCGTAATACCCGAGAAAAACCAAGAGAATAAACCCTCTAAGTATGAAGAAGAATATGGAAGAACAGTTAGAGAATACTTGAAAGACTCTTAGAGAGGATGATAGAAATTATGATGAACACTCTTTCTTTGAACTTGTTTTTATTTCACTTGTTCAACTTTTCTACTTATTACAAATGAGAGAGAAATGAGCTATTTATAGGCTCAAAATCTACAAAATATCTTATAAACCTTCTCCTAATCTCTGGAGCTTTCTACCATAATATCTAGATTATTAACTAATAGAATTCTCTAGAACACTTAAGGAGGTGATGATATTTCTAGAGAAATTCTAGAATTTGGGCTTAATTTTGGGTTTGGTCCAAAAAGGTTAGTTGGATCATGAACTCATAATTAAGCTTAACCCAAAATCTAGTTTAATTTCAATAATAAATCCACCAGATTCGTTTTAGTAAAAGACCAAGATTAAGGAAATGAATTGAAACAAAAAGAACAATAAACATAGCACACTAATGTCAACAATATATACGTTATCGGGACAAGGTTCACATACTGTTCCGGACCAAGTATAGGGTCAAATTAACCCTGTGACAGGGGGAATTGTAGGCCCTAAGTACGATAAACATAGAGATAGGAAAGCACTAGCAAAATTAGTTGTTGTGAGGGTTTTTCTTTTTCATTTCCTGAATCTCCTGATTTTATTCATTACATTAGAGAAATGTATAATTCTACTTATAAAGGTTTTTCTAGATCAACTATTAAGAGAGATGTATTTAAATTTGCACACTAATGTCAACAATATTTACGTTATTCATTATATCATTTTCCTGACAAAGTATCTATTACGTCTGATATAGGTCGTAGGACTAACGGTCATGATTATTTAACGATAACCTGTCATTGGATAGATTATAAATGGTCTATGAAAAACATATTTTAGCGTATAGATATATAGATGATAGGCACACTAGTAATTTTATTGCATAAAATATTTATTATGTTTGTCATTATTATGGCATAAATGATAAAATTATGACTATTACATTAGATAATGTTTCTTCTAATAATTATGCTATTACAATTTTAAAAAATAGTTTAACTCCATCTTTTCAGCATTTTCATATAAGATGTGTGTGTCATATATATAACTTAGTTGTAAATGATGGTTTATCACTTTTTATAAAATACAATTTGCTATAAACTATATTTTAAAAAATAATAGAATACATCAAAAAAAAGAATATAAAAAAATTTGTCACGATTGTCAACTACCTTATAGAAAAAATCTCGAAGAAGTACCCACTAGGTTGATTCTTTGTACCAGCAACTACTTGTTGCTTATGACTATAGAAGACCTATAACTTTATTTTTTAACGCCCATAATCAAAATCCAACTTATATGGTTGTAGATAGCGATTGGGATAAAATTGCCGAACTTATTGTATTTTTAGAGAATTAGTTTCAAGCAACAAAAGAATTTTTCAGTATATATTATCCTACTATTTAAACTATGTTGTTTTATATAGCTCTCATATTTTTATTACTTAATGAATATATGGCTAAACCAGCTTATAAAGCAGCTATTAAAAAAATGTTTATCAAAATAAAAAAAAAATCATATTCCCACTATTTATATTATTAGTGCAGTATTAAATCTGACTATTAAAATAGACGGAAGTAAATCACTTATTGAAATTATTTATAATTGTATAGCAGTACTACCACCTCCAACTCCCAAAAATCCAAATGACCCACCACCTATTGAACAAACTAAAGAAGAAGTGTTGTCTAGCATACAAAATGAATGTAAAAAAGTGTATAGGTATTACTGTCACGACCCGACCTCGGGCCCGCAACTGGTGCCTTACCCCGGGCACCCTAGTGATTATACATCAGAGAAAACCAGCGGAATAAAACTCATAGACAAGTAACAATGTAATACAAGAAACAGGCTAACCGATAGGTCGCCTTTCTGCATAAATATATATCAAAACCCGAACAGTTATCCTTTACAAAACCCAACTCACAACAGGACTACACCTCTAAGAGTTTTTGACATAACAACTATGACGGGACAGGGCCCCGCCATACCCCTGAATGTACATGTACCTACAATGACAGGGAACCATACCAAAAGATAAGCCTCCGGAGAAACGGAGCTTCCCAAAACACGAATCGTGATCCATGGCGAGGATCAACAACGGTGTACCTCTACTGCGGCATGACGCAGCTACCCGAAGGAGGTCGATCTGTACAGTACAGTATGTGAAAGCATCTGTAATGAAATCATAATAGTCTATAATAAAACAGGAGACATGTATGATAACCAAAATACAGTACACTATGTCTTGTTAACAATAAGAGTAATGAAATCAACTTAACCTTTTTAGAAGACAATTTCACAATATATAAACAATCGTGCCAAGTCAGGGACGCATGCCCTTAAAATCATTACTTAAGTACAACTATGGGTCTCATGCCCACAATATCAAGTGTGCCAGTGGAATTCCTTCCTCACTGCCGGCAGTCCATGATATGATAGAACACCAATATATACATACTCAAATATCAGGTCCAACCTGCGTCATAAAACTGACCGGGGCAAGTACGAAGGTCAACTACCAGGTTCCGCCTGCGTCACAAAACTGATTGGGGCAAGTACGAAAGCCAACTACCAGATTCGGCCTGCATCACAAAACCTCATGGGGAGCTAGTCCATGGAATAATAATAATATATAACATGCCTGTGGTATTCCTGCATCTCGGGTACATGTCTTCATGGGGAGCTAGCCCGTGGAATAATAATATCATCCGGGATTTGAACCCGCATCATGGCCGCATACCCCCGAAATTCCTTCATCGGCGTAGACATGTCCATGGAACAATAATAATATATAACATGCCCGTGGTATTCCTGCATCTCGGGTACATGTCTTCATGGGGAGCTAGCCCATGGGATAATAATATCATCCAGGATTTGAACCCGCATCATGGCCGCATGCCCCCGAAATTCCTTCATCGGTGCAGACATGTCCATGGAACAATAATAATATATACAATAGGATGGCCGACCCTCCAATTTGAGAGACGCGGTAGCATAGGAATACAACACTTGCACAACAAAGGCTATCACAACTAGCATAGGTAAGTTTAACATTCTTTTAGACTTTCATTAACATGTAAAATGGATTATCTTTTTATACACTCAAGGCACTTTCTTTTTATGTAAACATTCGGGGATTTAACCCAAAGTACTACGTACTCCTATTCTTTGGAAATGACTCTTTTCAAATCAAGCTACCCTTTTATAAAACAACTTATTTATATTCTTTTAACTTCTCATAATGTCGTTATAACCAACTTTCCATAAAGTCATTATAACACTTTATGTCTTTAGAGACTACGACATTTACATACTTCAAATTAAGTGAGTATACTTTCCATTTTAACCAAACTTGCACGTTTTTAAATCAATTCAAGGGCACCAAAATGAAACTCAATTTCATTTAAAACATGTACGTCAACCGTACTATATATTTGTAACACATCATGCTCAAGAGATAGGGAAAGTTCCACATACCTCCTCGGCTTAATCCACTTGCCAAGTCGAATACGCCACACGTAGAATATCAACCTATAATAATCATAACACGTCTATCAACTTCTAGTTTTCTTCGTAGAATATTTCTAAGCATAAGGTCTCTTATTCTACGGAAAATTGGGCAGCACTTCCTTTGTTTTTACGTACTTTTTCACCTTATTCAAGGCCCAAAATCAATAACCAACATGTCCATTAAAACTAGTCCATAGTCCAATGTAAAAACAGTCCATAGTCCAATGTAAAAACAGTCCATTAGTACACTAATACAATCCATTAGTTAAGTCCTTTAGTTGGTGTTCTTGGCCAACTACTACAATCAATACTGTCCAGTTTTCGGCTAGTATGCCATAATTGTTTCATTACTTCTTTATAATCCTTCAACTTATATTTCAATCTTTATATAAGTTATATTAGCTTGTTATCAACAAGATTCCTTCATGTCAACAAGTAATAGGTAATGTTTTAACAACTTTAATGGCTAGCATGCCAATTTTGGTTTTTAACAACTTAATAAGGTCCAAATCTTTTCAATCTTCTTTACACAATCATATACTACTAACATATATAATTTCCAACTTCATTAAGAGGACAAAGATTATTACCTCAATAAGCCCAAAATTTTCCAATGATAATAAGTCGATCCTTAGGAATCTTAGCTCATATTCCTCACGTTCCAATCCACTCTAAGCAACCCTTAGAAGTCCTAACCAACTTCTCTTGCTACCCGAGAAGGCTTTATACATCTAAGGTATCGGCGGTTATCAATATTCTAAGGCTCACAATTTCCATGTCCCCAAACTTACCTTTCCTTCTAACCAGGTTGTCTTAATCACAATTTACACAATACTACCCGTACATAACACTTAACATATAATCATCTTATCAACGCATACTAGTCTCTAAAGGGTTAAAGATATACCTGTAACTATTGCTTCATTTTCCCTTTGTCGCTCTAATCATAATCCCGTCCTGCAGGGCGCATAGCTATAGAAGGCGATGAACCAGCCACTGATCCCGAAGGCTGAGTCTTAAAATTTGCGCTACCTCTGGTCGGACAGTCCCTCGCCAAATGGCCCTGACGGCCGCAAGTATAACAGGCTCCCATAGTAGCATGACACTCTTCAAAATGGGATCTACCACATCGACCACACCGAGGTAGGGGTGGATTCATCTGGCTAACACCCCTGCTCCTCGAAACTCAAGCCACGAGTCTTGACCCACGAATACCCCGGACGTCCTGAAGACTGTGAAAGAGTACTCTGCACTGGCTGAGGTGTATATCTAGCCTGTTGCTCAGGCTGTCCGCCTAGAAAGTTACCAAAGGACCCTGCTGTCTTGGCCCTCTTATGCTGATCTCGGTCATTTCGTTGACCTCTACGTTCCTCAGTCCCCTGTGCATAAGCCTGTATGCGGGCAATGTCCATGCCCGGCTGAAGAGCTACCCCCGTGCAACCATCCGCTAGATAATCACAAGCCCTGTGACAAAGCGGTGCACTCTATCCTCCATATCTACCACTAGAGTGGGGGCATACCGAGCCAACGAGTCAAACTCTATGTTGTACTCCCGAACCGTCCGCCCATTCTGCCTCAACATCATAAACCTATCCACCCGGGCTCTCATCATCTGCGGAGGCAAGAAGTGGTTAAGAAATGCCTCCGAGAACTCGTCCCAACTAGCTGGAAGCGCATGCTCCCCCCGGGACAGTTCCCATGAATCAAACCAGTGGACTGAAATATCACGCAGCCGATGAGAACCCAATATCACTGACTCTTCCTCTGAGGCCTTGATCACCCTCATGATCCGCTGCAGATGTCGAATAAACTCCTGAGGATCTTCCTCAGTTCTCGATCCATAGAAATCTGGTGGATCGCAACCCAAGAAATCCCGAAGCCTCAAACTATCGATTCCTGGGTGCACCACCGGTACCACCGTCTCCCGCCTGTCCTCATGCCTCGCCACGATCCTAGCTAGTAACTAGGCCATCTCCTTGTAACCCATATCCTCTGCTCCTGGCCGTGGGACTGGAGGCTCAGGTATTGTGGCCTCGGTGAATCTTTGCTCTAAACTCTTCAATTTGGCGGCGTCGTAGAACTTGCCGTCTGAAGCACTACCTCAGGTAATGACTGGGCCTGTGCCCTCGTAACCCTCTGCGTTCTACTTGCAGCTCCCTCTGTTTTCTTGACCTTCTGGGCCGCGGTTGCCTTGCGTGGAGGCATAACTGGTACATAAGAATACGTCAGAGGGAGTCCAACTTATAACACAGCTCTATCGCACGATCTCAGAGTGAGAAGAATGGAAACCAATCCTAAATATCCTGTAGCCTCCTGATTATAGGTGTGGTGCACAACACACCGATAATCAAGACTCTACTAGATACGGTCTGTAGACACCTTCCGAGGACTAACTGCTCCGATACCATTTTTGTCACGACCCGACCTCGGGCGCGCAACTGGTGCCTTACTCCGGACACCCTAGTGATTATACATCAGAGAAAACCAGCAGAATAAAACTCATAGACAGGTAACAATGTAATACAAGAAACATGCTAACCGATAGGTCGCCTTTATGCATAAATATATATCAAAACCCGAACAGTTATCCTTTACAAAACCCAACTCACAACAGGACTACAGACCTCTAAGAGTTTTTGAAATAACAACTATGACGGGACAGGGCCCCGCCATACCCCTGAATGTACATGTACCTATAATGATGTAACGACCCGATCCCGGGTCCATGACTGGTGCCTTACCTGGGCACCCTAGTAGATATACATCAAAGTAACCAGCGGAAAATAAACTTACAAACATAGAACAATATAAAATAAGAAACAGGCTAACCAAAATGGTTATCTTTCTAAAAATATATATAACAAAACCTGAACAATTACATCCTTTACAACCCCCAATTTACAATAGGACTACAGACCTCTAAGAGTTTATAACAACTATGACGGGACAGGGCCCCGCCATACCCCTGAATGTACATAAATCTACAATGACAGGGAATCATACCCAAAGATAAGCCTCCGGAGAAACGGAGCTTCCCAAAAGCAGAACGGTGATCCTATGAGCGAGGATCAACAACCGATGTACCTCTACCTGCGGCATGAACGCAGCCCCCCGAAGGAGGTCAGTACAACATGTACCAAGTATGTGAAACTGAAAGTACTGAAATGAAATCATAACATTTTTAAAAACCAATCCACAAACATGTATGAAACAAACCACTTAACAACACACAGTACCACAGTATATATAAGAGCAAATGGGTGTAACCCAACGGGTCTTTTCTTGACCGCTAATGATCGGAGTAGGGCCATCCGCCCCTAGTATCATTGTGCGAGTCCTAATCCTGGACTACCGTAGTCCGCATAGGTCACGTGGACCCGCATGAGGTACTCCTCGCATCGGGGGTAGCTAACCCGCGGCATTTCCTGGACTCCCGCAATCCGCATAGGCCACATGGACCCGCATGAGGTATTCCTCGCATCGGCGTAACACACCCGGAGTGATTCCTGGACTACCGTAGCCCGCATAGGTCACATGGACCCGCATGAGGTATTCCTCGCATCGGGGGTAGCTAACCCGCGGAACACATAACAAGTCAGGGGGGGTATGTGATATAACACAAGAACAACCGGCTTATCGTAAACAACATAAGCACAACAAGAAAACCCCCTTATCACAGCAAATCTCAAGACACTAACACCCGTAGTATCATAACATGTTTACTTATCAAACCGACTTACCACACCTTCAGAAATCATTACAAGGCTTCTATAAACAAGTAAGTAAACCATACTTTTTATCATTCTTAAGTCGTTATAACTAACTTCCCATAAAGTTATCATAACACTTATACTTTTTAATAATTCAAAACAACCCTATTCGTTTGGAAAACCAAGAGAACCTATTCTTTTTAAAACCAAATATCAATTTCCTTCTGAATAATGATTCATAACTCTTTTTAAAATATTTCAAGGTTGTTATCATTTAGAACTCAATTCAAGGATATCAAAGTGAAACCAAATTCATTTTACACACGTACGTCTACCGTACTACCTATTTCACAACATTCATGTTCAAGAGGATAGGAAGGATCACATACCTCCTCGGCTAAATCCACTTGCCAAGTCGGATATGCCGCGCGTAGAGTATCAACCTATAATGATCAAATACGTCTATCAGCGTCTAGACTTCTTCGTAGCATATACTAAGTATAAAGTTCCTTATTCTACGGAAAATTGGACAGCACTTCCTTTGCTTCTACATACCTGTCCACCTCTTTCAAGGCCCGAATTGAATAACTAAATGCCACATTTAAGGCCCAATAATTCAGCAATACAAAGGGGATTACACGCCTAACTTAGACGTGTAAAATTCTGCCCCACAATTCATATTAAATAATCCAATAAGTTTAAGGCAATTTCTCGACTATAACATGTTCACATAACATCCTTATCCAATCCTTTCAAATCCACTTCGTTATTCCTACATGTCATATACCTAATAACAATATCGACAACTATAAGTCCTTTCGTCCTTAATATACGACGTAATTTACTTAAAAAGGAGAATGGATTGTTACCTTGGAATTTGTCCAAAACAGTCCAACAAATCGCTCACTTGCCCTCTTTCCACAATTTCCTCTTCGTTAAAATCACCTCTACGAACCTCCTACAAGCTTGCCAACATATTTCCTTCTTGCCGCCTTTTCGAAATTTTACTAGGCCTTGGTTTTTCCTTGAAATTTTTAGAGAGAAGGGAGAGGAATTTTTAGAGAGTGGTTCTTTGATAAAATGACCAAGTCTTCAAGACTTGGTCAATAAATAAGACTTCCTCTTGGTCAAAAAGATGGGAGGGACACTTGTCACCTTCCCATAGGCCTTTACAAAAATATCTTCTGATTTTTCCCCCTTTTTCGCGAAAAATCCCGCCTCGGCGCCGCGGCCCTGCAGTCGGCGCCGCGGCGCTGAAACTTCCGAACATTTTAGTACATACGGCGCCGCGGCCCTGCAACTTCAGAATATCTCAGAACATCCGGCGCCGCGGCCCTGAATCCGGCGCCGCGGCGCTGTGGCACCTGACTGAAAACACTCTCCTGCTCGTCTGCGCACTGAACTTGTAACTTCCATAACTTTCTACTCCGATGTCCTATCAACGAGCGGTTTGTTGCGTTGGAAACACCTAAGAACTCTTAATATAAATGGACATAAACCGTTGACAAAAACCTGTCCAAAACATTCTGTCAACCTATCTTTCCAAAAATTTAAATCTTAATTCCTTTCGTACGTTCTCATAAGCATGACCTGAATTACGGGGTGTAACATTCTCTCCCCCTTAGAAACATTCGTCCCGAATGTTCCTTCTACGCTTACTCAAATCAAATATCGACATAGACCCTCTTAAATATTTCCCTTACAAATAAGAACGATATACATGGCCACAACAATACTTAAGCATATATGTCAATTTAAAACCTACAAGCAGGAAAGTGAGTTACCTGTAGGTGTAGGAAATAAGTGAGGATACTTCCTCATTATGTCCTCATCTGCTTCCCATGTCATTTCCTCTCTGTTCTCGTTCCGCCATAAGACCTTGACGGAAGCCACATCCTTTGTCCGCAGTCGCCTAACCTGACGATCGAGTATCACTATGAGACTCTCCTCATACGATAACCCCTCTGTCACCTGGACATCACAAATCGGGTGCACTCTAGATGGATCTCCGATACACCTCCGCAATATAGACACATGAAAAACTGGATGTACTGCCTCCAGATCGGACGACAGTTCCAACTCATAGGCAACCTTGCCTACCCTACGGACAATCTGATAAGGCCCAATGTACCTTGGGCTAAGTTTCCCCTTCTTCCCAAACCTCATCACACCCTTCATGGGTGATACCTTCAGGAAGGCCCAATCATCCATCTCAAACTCCAAGTGCCGACGCCGATTATCTGCATACGACTTCTGTCAACTCTGAGCTGACAATAACCGCTCCTGGATAAGCTTCACCTTATCCACCGCTTATAATCAAGTCCGCCCGACTAATCGAACTTCGCCCACATCAAACCAAACTATCGGTGACTGCACTTCCTCCCGTATAAGGCCTCATAAGGCGCGCCATCCGATATCGAATGGTAGCCGCTATACGCAAACTCCACAAGAGGTAAATGATCCTCCCAGCCTCTCCTCGAATCAATAACACAGCCCGCAGATATCCTCGTTGTATGGATAGTACGCTCATTCCGCTTGGCCCGAGGATGAAACGCGATCGAGACTCACCTGTGTCCCTAATCCCTTCTGGAAAGACCTCCAGAAGTTAGCCGTGAACTGGGCTCCTATGTCTGATATAATCGATATAGGAACTCCGTGCAGTCTCACAATCTCTCTGATATACAATCTAGCATAATCCTCAGCCGAATACGTAGTCCTGACTAGGAGAAAGTGGGCTGATTTAGTCAGCCTGTCGACAATAACCCAGATGGAATCATGCTTCCTCTGAGTGCGAGGTAACCCTGTAATAAAGTCCATAAATACAGCTGGAGCATTGGTCAAACCGAAAGACATCACCCTGAACTCATAGTGCCCGTACCGGGTCCGGAATGCAGTCCTAGGGACATCCGTCTCCCTAACTCACACCTGATGATAACCAGATCGCAGGTCTATCTTGGAAAAACACTTCGCCCCCTGCAACTGATAAAACAAATCATCAATCCTGGGGAGGGGGTATCTATTTTTGATGGTTACCTTGTTCAGCTTCCTGTAATCAACACACATGCGCATCGTCCCATCCTTCTTCCTTACAAATAATACCTGCGCTCCCCAAGGTGAAGTACTAGGCCTAATAAAGCCCTTCTCCAGCAAATCTTTCAGCTGGTCCTTCAACTCTCTCAACTCGGCAGGTGCCATTATGTATGACGGAATAGATATAAGCCGAGTATCAGGCAGAATATCAATGCAGAACTCTATCTCTCTCTCAGGAGGAATACCTGGGAGATCGTCCGGGAACACCTCCGGAAATTCTCTAACAACCGGAACTGACTGAAGGTCTGGTATTTCGACCTCAGTATCAAATACCAGAATAAGATGGTAGATATACCCCTTCTGCACCATCTTCCTAGCCTTGAGGTAAGAAATAAACCTACCCCTCGGCGACGCAGTGTTCCCTTCCCACTTGATAACCGGCTCACCAGGAAATTGGAATCGTACCAATCTCTTCCTACAGTCCACATTGGCGTAGCAAGAAGCCAACCAATCCATACCCATAATCACATCAAAGTCTGTCATATCCAACTCTATCAAGTCGGCTAGGTCCGACGATCAGATATAGTCACTGGGCAAGCCTTATATACTCGCTCGGCTACCACCGAATCACCTACTGGCGTAGCTACCTCAAAAGGTTCTATGGAATCAGGCTCTATCCCTATTCTACCCGCAATATGAGGAGATATATAGGACAAGGTAGAACCCGGATCTATCAAAGCATATACGTCACAACATGAAACCAATAATGTACCTGTGACGACATCCGGTGACGCCTCCTAGTCCTGGCGGCTGGACAAGGCATAAATGCGTTCGAGGACCGCCGAATTAGACCCTTGCCACGACCTCTGCTGCGACTGGCCGCCCACGAGCACTCGCCTCGGTGAGTAACCGTAGGAGATGAAGACCGACGAATGACCAGAAATGAACCCTACCATCTGCGCGCTCGCCTGACAAGACTGCAATACGACCCTGCTGACCACAAGTGTAACAAGGCCCCAAAGCATTACCACAACTCCCGAAATAGGATCTACCACATCGGCCACACCGGTAGCGGGGTGGTCTCGACGGTAGCATCCTCGCTTCCTCGAAGCTCGCTCGGGCCCCGACTCGCCGAATACTCGGACGTCCGAAGACGGTGGAGGAGCGCTCAATCGGGCCGAGGTGCAAATCGCATCGAGGTCGCCCGCCGAAAGCTACCAAGGACCTCGCTGTCTGCTCACTGCTATATATGTCAATCTGCCGCTTACGCTCTCACACCTGCGTATAAGCTCGCGTGCGGGCAATGTCCATGCCCGACTGAAGAGCTACACCCGAGCAACCCTCTGCTAAGTGATCATCGAGCCCTGTGACATAGCGGTGCACTCTGTCTTCCATGTCTGCCACTAAAGCGGGGACGTACCGAGCCAACGAGTCAAACTCTATGTTGTACTCGACCGCCCGCCTGCTCGCCTCAACATCGAATCTATCGCCCGAGCTCTCTCATCTGCGAGGCAAGAAATGGCTAAGAACGCCTCGAGAACTCGTCCCAAACACCGGAAGCGCATGCTCCCAGGGACGGTTCCCATGAATCGAACCAATGATCGCAGATCACGCACCGATGTGAACCCAATACTACCGACTGTCTCCGAGGCCTTGATCACTCTCATAATCCGCCGCAATCGGATAAACTCCACGAGATCATCTCGCCTCGACCCATAGAACTCACGATGGCCGCAACTCAAAAGTCCCAAGTCTCGCTATCGATTCGGGTGAACTACGTACAACCGAACCACTGCCTCTCCGTCTCTCCCGCCGCCACTATCTCGCTAATAATCGGGCCATCTCTTGTAACCATATCCTCTGCTTCCAGTGCCGTGGAACCGAGGCTCGTGTACCGTAGTCTCGTGAGCCACTTTGCTGCGCTCAACTCTATCGGGCCGCTGACGCCGTGGAACTCGCCGTCCGAAGCATCACTCGGGTAAAGATCGGGCTGTGCCCTCGTAACCCTCTCAAGGCCCTACTAGCGCCTCCTTAGCTGCCTTGGCCTTCTGGGCCGCGGTTGCCTTGCGTGGAGGCATAACTGATACATAAGAATATGTCAGAGGGAGTTCAGCCTATAACACAGCTCTATTGCACGATCCTAGAGTGAAAAGAAGGGAAACCAATCCTAAATATCTTGTAGCCTCCTGATTATAGGTGTGGTGCACAACACGTCGATAATCAAGACTCTACTAGATACGGTCTGTAGAAACTTTCCGAGGATTAACTGCTCTGATACCACTTTTGTCACGACCCGATCCCGAGCCCATGACTGGTGCCTTACCTGGGCACCCTAGTAGATATACATCAGAGTAACCAGCGCAAAATAAACTTACAAACATAGAACAATATAAAATAAGAAATTGGCTAACCAAAATGGTTACCTTTCTAAAAATATATATAACAAAACCTGAACAGTTACATCCTTTATAACCCCCAATTTACAACAGGACTACAGACCTTTAAGAGTTTATAACAACTATGACGGGACAAGGCCCCGCCATACCCCTGAATGTACATAAATCTACAATGACAGGAAATCATACCCAAAGATAAGCCTCCGGAGAAACGGAGCTTCCCAAAAGCAGAACGGTGATCCTATGAGCGAGGATCAACAACCGATGTACCTCTACCGCAGATGAACGCACCAAGGAGGTCAAGATAACAGTACCAAGTATGTGAAATCAAAGTGCGAAATGAAATCATAACATTTTTAAAAACCAATCCACAAACATGTATGAAACAAACCACTTAACAGCACACAGTACCACAGTATATATAAGAACAAATGGGTGTAACCCAACCGGTCTTTTATAGACCGCCAATGATCGGAGTAGGGCCATCCGCCCCTAGTATCATTGTGCGAGTCCTAATCCTGGACTACCGTAGTCCGCATAGGTCACGTGGACCCACATGAGGTACTCCTCGCATCGGGGGTAGCTAACCCGCGGCATTTCCTGGACTCCCGCAATCCGCATAGGCCACATGGACCCGCATGAGGTATTCCTCGCATCGGCGTAACACACCCGGAGTGATTCTGGACTCACAGTAGCGCATGATAGTCACATGGACCCGCATGAGGTATTCCTCGCATCGGGGGTAGCTAACCCGCGACACACATAACAAGTCAGGGGGGTATGTGATATAACACAAGCACAACCGGCTTATCGTAAACAACATAAGCATAACAAGAAAACCCCCTTATCACAGCAAATCTCAAGAAACTAACACCCGTAGTATCATAACATGTTTACTTATCAAACCAACTTACCACACCTTCAGAAATCGTTACAAGGCTTCTATAAACAAGTAAGTAAACCATTCTTTTTATCATTCTTAAGTCGTTATAACTAATTTCCCATAAAGTTATCATAACACTTATACTTTTTAATAATTCAAAACAACCCTATTCGTTTGGAAAACCAAGAGAACCTATTCTTTTTAAAACCAAATATCAATTTCCTTCCGAATAATGATTCATAACTCTTTTTAAAATATTTCAAGGTTGTTATCATTTAGAACTCAAGTCAAGGATATCAAAGTGAAACCAAATTCATTTTACACACGTACATCTACCGTACTACCTATTTCACAACATTCCTGCTCAAGAGGATAGGAAGGATCACATACCTCCTCGGCTAAATCCACTTGCCAAGTCGGATATGCCGCGCGTATAGTATCAACCTATAATGATCAAATACGTCTATCAGCGTCTAGACTTCTTCGTAGCATATACTAAGTATAAAGTTCCTTATTCTACGGAAAATTGGACAACACTTCCTTTGCTTCTACATACTTGTCCACCTTTTTCAAGGCCCGAATTGAATAACTAAACGCCACATTTAAGGCCCAACAATTCAACAATACAAAGGGGATTACACGCCTAACTTAGACGTGTAAAATTCTGCCCCACAATTCATATTAAATAATCCAATAAGTTTAAGGCAATTTCTCGGCTATAACATGTTCACATAACATCCTTATCCAATCCTTTCAAAACCACTTCGTTATTGCTACATGTCATATACCTAATAACAATATCGACAACTACAAGTCCTTTCGTCCTTAACATACGACGTAATTTACTTAAAAAGGAGAATGAATTGTTACCTTGGAATTCGTCCAAAACAGTCCAACAAATCGCTCACTTGCCCTCTTTCCACAATTTCCTCTTCGTTAAAATCACCTCTACGAACCTCCTACATGCTTGCCAACATATTTCCTTCTTGCCGCCTTTCCGAAATTTTACTAGGCCTTGGTTTTTCCTTGAAATTTTTAGAGAGAAGGGAGAGGAATTTTTAGAGAGTGGTTCTTTGATAAAATGACCAAGTCTTGAAGACTTGGTCAATAAATAAGACTTCATCTTGGTCAAAAAGATGGGAGGGACACTTGTCATCCTCCCATAGGCCTTTACAAAAATATCTTCTGATTTTCCCCCCTTTTTCGCGAAAAATCCCGCCTCGGCGCCGCGGCGCTGAAACTTCCGAACATTTCAGTACATACGGCGCCGCGGCCCTGCATCCAGCGCCACGGCGCTGCAACTTCATTATATCTCAGAACATCCGCCATGACCAGATCCGGCCATACACTGTGGCACTGATCAAAACACTCTGCCGCTGCATGACCGAACTTGTAACTTCCATAACTTTCTACTCCGATGTCCTATCAACGAGAGGTTTGTTGCGTTGGGAACTAGACTCAACGAACTTCATACTAGGATTTTGAAACACCTAAGAACTCCTAATATAACTAGACATAAACCTCCCCAAAGTTGACAAAAACCTGTCCAAAACATTCTGTCAACCTATCTTCCAAAAATTTAAATCTTAATTCCTTTCGTACGTTCTCATAAGCATGACCTGAATTACGGGGTGTAACAAATGACAGGGAACCATACCAAACGATAAGCCTCCGGAGAAACGGAGCTTCCCAAAATGCAGAACTGTGATCCTATGAGCGAGGATCAACAACCGGTGTACATCTACCTACGACATGAACGCAGCCCCCCGAAGGAGGTCAGTACAACAAGTACCAAGTAATGAAATCATAATAGTCTATAATAAAACAGGAGACATGTATGATAACCAAAATACAGTACACTATGCCTTGTTAACAATAAGAGTAATGAAATCAACTTAATCTTTTTAGAAGACAATTTCACAATATATAAGCAGGCGTGCCAAGTCAGGGACGCATGCCCTTAAAATCATTACTTAAGTACAACTATGGGTCTCATGCCCACAATATCAAGCGTGCCCGTGGAATTCCTTCCCCACTGTCGGCAGTCCATGATATGATAGAACACCAATATATACATACTCAAATACCAGGTCCAACCTGCATCATAAAACTGACCGGGGCAAGTACGAAGGCCAACTACTGTGTTCCGCTGCAAAGTCGACCGGCAAGAACGAAGCCAACTACCGATTCGCGTGATGATCACAAACCTCACGGGGAGCTAGTCCATGGAATAATAATAATATATAACATGCCCGTGGTATTCCTGCATCTCGGGTACATGTCTTCATGGGGAGATAGCCCATGGAATAATAATATCATCCGGGATTTGAACCCGCATCATGGCCGCATGCCCCCAGAATTCCTTCATCGGTGCAGACATGTCCATGGAACAATAATAATATATACAACAGGATGGCCGACCCTCCAATTTGAGAGACGCGGTAGCATAGGAATACAACACTTGCACAACAAAGGCTATCACAACTAGCATAGGTAAGTTTAACATTCTTTTAGACTTTCATTAACATGTAAAATGGATTATCTTTTTATACACTCAATGCACTTTCTTTTTATGTAAAAATCCGGGGATTTAACCCAAAGTACTACGTACTCCTATTCTTTGGAAATGACTCTTTTCAAATCAAGCTACCCTTTTATAAAACAACTTATTTATATTCTTTTAACTTCCCATAAAGTCGTTATAACCAACTTCCCATAAAGCCATTATAACACTTTATGTCTTTAGAGACTACGACATTTACATACTTCAAATTAAGTGAGTATACTTTCCATTTTAACCAAACTTGCACGTTTTTAAATCAATTCAAGGGCACCAAAATGAAACTCAATTTCATTTAAAATATGTACGTCAATCGTACTATATATTTGTAACACATCATGCTCAAGTGATAGGGAAAGTTCCATATACCTCCTCGGCTTAATCCACTTGCCAAGTCAAATACACCGCACGTAGAATATCAACCTATAATAACCATAACACGTCTATCAACTTCTAGTTTTCTTCGTAGAATATTTCTAAGCATAAGGTCTCTCATTCTACGAAAAATTAGGAAACACTTCCCTTGTTACTACGTACTTTTCCACCTTTTTCAAGGCCCAAAATCAATAACCAACATGTCCATTAAAACTAGTCCATAGTCCATTGTAAAAACAGTCCGTAGTCCAATGTAAAAATAGTCCATTAGTCCACTAATACAATCCATTAGTTTAGTCCTTTAGTTGGTGTTCTTGGCCAACTACTACAATCAATACTGTCCAGTTTTCGGCTAGCATGCCAGAATTGTTTCATTACTTCTTTATAATCCTCCAACTTATATTTCAATCTTTATATAAGTTATATTAACTTGTTATCAACAAGATTCTTTCATGTCAACAAGTAATAGGTAATGTTTTAACAACTTTAATGGCTAGCATGCCAATTTCGGTTTTTAACAACTTAATAAAGTCCAAATCTGTTCAATCTTCTTTCCACAATCATATACTACTAACATATATAATTTCCAACTTCATTAAGAGGACAAAGATTATTACCTCAATAAGTCCAAAATTTTCCAACGATAATAAGTCGATCCTTAGGAATCTTAGCTCCTATTCCCCACGTTCCAATCCACTCCAAGCAACCCTTAGAAGTTTCTAACCAACTTTTCTTAACACTTCATCCAAAAAATATGAAGATCACCTTAGGGTTTCACTTTGCGACTATCGGGAGTATATTTTTTTTTTCTTGGAAATTTCTAAGTGTGGAATGAAGTCTTCACTACTAGGGTGTATTTATACAACAACCAAGGGCTAGGATTAAGTCATGTGTGTGGTTGAGATTGGTGACAAGTGTGTGTGGGTCCCACAATCCACTTGTCCAACACAAGACTTGGGACACTTGGCTTGCCACTTGTCCACAAGTTTCGGCCAACATGGCCCCATGGGAGTGACACGTGTCGCCCCCTATTGGTCCAAAATATTTCATCTCCCAAAAACATTCATATTGGCCAAAATCTCGAAAATATTGTGGGCCCCACAAAATCGTAAATTTTTCCCGTGGGCCCCACGTGACCAATTCTGGAAATAAAATCCATAATTCTATTATATTCCAAAAAGTCCAAATCCCAAATCTGAGAACTCAATACTCCTTATTAAACATTTTTTCTTCACAGGTTCCGAGATTTCTTTTAAGGAAAAAGCGCATCTTCTATCGTTTCATGATTTAACCCTTATCGTCTTACGTACGTTCTCTTATTCTTGTGTTGGAACTACGGGGTGTAACAATTACCAACAAGTTTCCATACCATTTTCTTCTTCTTCTTCTTCTTCAACACAACCTCAAAAAAGACTTGTTGTTTCTGCGGCTAGTATTAAAAGTCTTAGAAATAAAATGTGCGGTGCTAACACTACTAACCAAATTAGGGAGTTTGATGTTGTTGATGATGGATAGGATGTTGTGACAACATCTACGAAAGAACAGGACAACATCTTCAGGATGTTGCCTGCGATATTGCGATAACATTTCTGCCAACATCTATGTAACTGTTTTGCCTATTTTTCCGGCCTAAGCAGTTGAAGTTACTGCGAGTACAAATGACATAGTCAAGCTTACCAGATTGTTGTGTTTAAAACGTGGTGAAATACCAAGTCAAAACGTGGAGAGAAAGCAAGAGAAGACCAAGTCCAGATCGTTGAGTCTTTGTAGGAGAAAGACTCGGTCCAAGATGCTGCCATGTTTTGCTCAACCTCCGCAACCATCAGTGAGGATTTCAATGGAAGCTCAACACTATAAATAGAGGAGAGCTTCACAAGTATCGATATCCAGATTTAGAGAAGAAGAACTTCCAAGATAGCTCTCGGATTTTACCTTAAAAAACTGGATCAACATTTTAGCCTAAAGTTGTTTTAACATCTTGTCCCACATTGCAATCGCTATCTCTATTCTAGATTAAGCTTATTGTTTAAGTGATTGTAATGAAGATGTTGTCTTTTATCTTTTAGATTTTGTAACTTTAGGCGAAGTCATCTACGATTTTATTTTGTTTGTAATTTCTTTTTCGTTTGTAACGCTCAATTTGTAAAAAGAAATTCTTTGTAATTGTATATAATTTATACAATTCTTTTGGTCACTGACCATCAAGAGATATATGAATATATACCCTTGAAAATATAAATCTTGTGTCTCTTTACTTTTTCCGCTGCATATACTCTACAAGGTTTATTCTGTTTTATTACAATGTTACCTCAGATGTTGACCCAACATTGAAGGTAACATCCAGAGACTGTTTTTGTTGTTCTTAGTTTTTGTGATTTTAATCTTACATTTTAAGAATCTGTAGCCCACGGGACCCAACAAAGTGGTATCAGAGCCTTCACTTGATACACTAAGTGTTTGATTCTGAATATTACGGCTATCGACTCAACTTTGCAAAATGTTGGTAGACTTTCAATACTTGACGGAGCTAACTACGCCTACTGGAAAATTCGACTGCATTCACACATCAAATCCATTGATGTTCGAGCCTGGAGATCTGTATCTGAAGACTATGTAATCCCCAAGTACCTAGCAGATGAGGATGGTGATGTTCTCACTAAACCCGAGTCTGAATGGACCCAGGAAGAAATCAACTCGGCAAACATTAACGGAAATGCCCTAAATGCAATATTTGGATGGGTGGATCTATATATGTTCAAGCTTATCCAGAATTGTACAACGGCCAAGGATGCTTGGGAAACCTTACAAACTCATTGTGAGGGAACCTCAAGTGTTCGACGTACAAAACTTCGCATGATCTTGAGTCAATACGAGCGCTTAAGGATGGAAGAGTCTGACGACATACAATCCTATTTTGAAAAGTTGATTGATATTGCTAATCAGTGTCAAGTGCTTGGGTCTTCATTAACCACCACACAACTTGTGGATAAAGCTCTCAGATCTCTTCCTGAAAGATTTAATACTAAGATTTGTGCTATTGAAGAGGTCCATAATCTTGCTACTATGGATCTTTACTCTTTAATGAGCATCTTTCAAACATATGAGATGAATATGAAGAGCCAAAAAGATTTATATAAAGACAAAACCTTGGCACTCCAAGGACAAACCTCAGAATCTGAAATGGAAACTGAGGGAGAAAACCTGGAGGAACTGAGAGACGATGCAATTGTTGCCTTACTCACCCATAGATTCAATTCTATGGTGAGAAAGATCAACACTGACAGTAACAAAGCCAAGTATAATAAGCATCAGAACCCTCTTTTCAATAAGCATCCAGCAAGATCAACTTCTGAGCAGAAAACCCGCAATCCACTGAGGAAATCCAACTCCGACGGAACCAATTACAATCCCAAACAATTCGAGGGAGTGCAATGTCATGCATGCTACGGTTGGGGACACTACGTTAATGTGTGTGCAAACACCCTTAGGAAAATTGGTAAGGTCATGTGGGTAACCCTCAGTGATGATGAGAATGAAGAGGAAGAAGAAGATCAAGAAGAAGAACGACCACATGCAATACTTGCAGCCATGTTTGAACACTCACTATCCTATGATGAAGATGGTGGAGACGATGTTGACCTAACATCTGAAACAACATTGGAGGCCACATCGGAAATGTCTGCATCATCAGAGAGGTATGTTTACTTTGATTATTCTAATATAAATTGTTTTAGTGGATTTATTTCTTCAACTAAGGCTGCTGATTTGGATCTAGTTGACTCGAAAGACGAAACGATAAAGGAATTACAAAATCTTTGTAAAGCCTTAATCACTACATCAGAGCCACTAGACTCAAAAGCAAAATCATTGGCTCTTGAGAACTGCAATTTGAAAGGCACAATCAACCGATTAGAGGTGACACTTACCAAGAAGGACCTTGAGCTTGGTAAGATTCGTGCACGACTGTATACAACTGAGACCACGTTTCAAAGGCTAAACGTGGGAACTTCCAAACTGGATGAAATTTTGAACTTCAGCAATTACACAAGGATTGGGCTTGGTTATCATTTTCCTAGAAAAACCGATACTTTCAGGATCCATAGTACAACTGAGAGGATAAAATTCATCAAAGAAAATGCTTGTAACTCTCAGAGCACTATGACTGGATCGAAGTTTGTATGTAGCTTCTGTAAAAGTTAGGACATCTCATGCCCTACTGCTACAAGCTTCAAAATTCTGCTCTCAGCCTATTTCCTAAAGTGTTCTCACCAATGTTGCCCAACATCACTGATAACATTTAAAGCAACAAGTATGGAAGCGGAAGAAAGACAGGGTTTAAAAAGGAGTGGGTACCCAAACTAAATCTAAAATGTAATGTGTGCATAACTGTCTTGCGTACTAACATTACAGGTTCTTTGTACTTCGATAGTGACTGCTCACTTCATATGACAGGTACTAAAAGTCTCTTGAAGAAATATAGAGCATTCAATGGAGGATATGTGACCTTTGGAGGAGGAAGTAAGATAAGATTATTGGTAGAGGAACTCTTAATGTTCCGAATGTACCAGCCTTAAAGAATTTGCTTCATGTAGAAAGTTTGGTTGCTAATATCCTTAGCATAAGCCAACTATGTGATGATGATGATATAGAGGTAAAATTCAACAAACTTGAATGCAAAGTTACAGATTCTGCAAACAGGTGTGTCATTTTAGGAACCCAAACCGGAGATAACTGCTATCTAGTAGGCAGAGAAGAGGTGTGCAACTCCGCAAAAGTAGGTGACTTGACACTTTAGCACCAGAAGTTGAGACATATCAACTATGGCACCTTGGAGAAATTGATCTCGTTTAAGGCTGTCAAAGGCATTCCCAGACTGGATACAAAAGATAAAATAATGTGTGAAGATTGTTTGAAGGGTAAGCAGACCCGAGTCTCTCAAAATGTTGTCCAACATTCAGGTATGTCTCATTGTTTACAATTATTGCATATGGATCTTATGGGTCCAATTGAGGTAGCTAGCCTAGGTGGAATGAGATACTCTTATGTGATTGTTGATGATTTTTCCAGATTTACTTGGATATATTTTTTAAAGGAAAAATCTCAAACCTTTGAGATGTTTAAAACTCTTTACTCTAGAATTAGGAATTTGTTTTGTTCTTCAATTTTCAGAGTAAGATCTGATCATGGAAAGGAATTTGAAAATCAAACCTTCGCAAAATTGTGAAAAGAAAGGCATATTCCATGAATTTTCGGCACCAAAAACACCTCAACAAAATGGGGTTGCCGAGAGAAAGAACAGAACTTTACAGGAAATGACAAGAGTAATGTTGAGTTCTAAGCAATTATCAAAGAGGTTTTGGGCAGAAGCCTTGAACACAGCATGTCACATAAGTAATAGAGTCTACTTTCGGCCAGGGACCAGAATGACACCATATGAACTGCTAAATAGAAAGAAACCTACTGTGAGGTATTTCCATGTCTTTAGGTGCGTGTGCTATATTCTTATTGACAGGGATACACTGTCCAAGTTCGACTCCAAGAGCGACAAGGGGATATTTGTTGGCTACTCTCAGAATAGTCATGCTTACCGGATATACAACTTTCAGATAAAGACCATTCAGGAGTCTGTCAATGTGATTTTTGATGATCTACTGGACATATCTGGAAGATCCTCAGAAAACAACATTGTAGTTGCAGTAGAAGAGGAGCAAATCACTAAAGCATCAGATGTTGACCCAAATGCTGACCCAACACCAGAAGTCACATCTAAACCTCAAGAAGAGAACTTAGAGAATGAAGTCGAGGAGAAGTCTGCTACGGAACTGAATGATCAAGTAAGAAGAGACCCTCCATCGAGGATTAGGAGGAACCATCCACCCGACCTAGTGATAGGGGGAGTATTTTAGCAGAGGTGAACGAGGGAGAAAGAACCAGTCAATTACCGAGAGATGGTAAGGTATGTGTGCATGTCCACCATATACCTGTTATACCCCGTATTTCCAGAGTATGTATGCGAGGACGTACGTACGAGAATACGGCAGAAAGATTGGAAAGGAAGAAAGAGGTGATTTTTCCACGGAAAAGTTTCCGGTTTTTGTGAAGGAAAAAGGTTCGTTAATGGGAATTGGATTCCCAGATTTGGTATTCGGACTTCCTGGAATATTAGAGAATTATGGAATTTTATTTTCGGAAATGGTCACGTGGGCCCACGGAGAAATTTACTTTTGTAGAGCCCACTTTGTTTTGAGATTTTGGCCATTGTGGATTTTTTCAAGATGTTTTATTTTGGGCCAATAGGAGGGTGACACGTGTCACCCCGCCAGTGGCTTGGCCAAATGACATTTGTCACAACACCCGGTTAGAGTCGTTTTTCGACGAAACGTTTTGCGTAGCTTGCGAAGGGAAAATTCCGGCTATGTCATTTAGTATTTTTGCGGATTTTTCCGAGAGACGAAATGTTTTGGACCAACGAGAGGGCAACACTTGGCACCCTCTCATTGGTGGACTTGAGGCGGAATTAGGCCGAATGGATGGGCAAGTTGTGGTAGATATTTGTGTAGATATTTGTGAGGGATTTGTGGAGTAGGGTTAGGGTGCACTTGGCTTGATCTTGGCCTTACACTTGCCTTGCACATGGCTTGATCTTGGCCATTGGTTGGCTTTTGGTTTTGCTATAAATACCCCTCGCTCAAGACTTCATTCATCCAAAATGTTCCAAGTCTTGCTATCCTTCCCTCTCCTCTTTTGACTCTCGCCCAAGAGCCCTCCCTAGTAAAGGCCCTTGGCCGAGAAACCCTCCCCTTTGGAGTGGCCTGTGGCCGAGAGGTTCCTCTCCTCCTAGTGGTGTAGCCGAGCCTACCCCCTTGGTAGAAAGTTGTCTTCCAAGTATTGTAATGCCCAAAAATACCTTAGCCTTGTACCTTGTAGTATTCCAAAGATACCTCTATACGTAGAGCCCTAAATACTACCTTTTGTCCTTTTAGTCTCAAACCGAAACCCTAAGGAAATCTTCATAGTTGGTGAAGTATGTGAGTAAGTTGGTTAGAACTTCTGGGTTGTTTGGAGCGGATTGAGCGCACGGAGCGAGCTAAACCTTGCTCAGATCGACATTATAACTTGGATAATTTTGGGCTTGTCGAGGTAAATATTCTTGTTCCTTATTGTAATTGGAGATTACATATTGTAGGAATATATAGTTGAGGTATACTATATATGTAATCAACATTATTGTGCGGCAATGTCTTTTGACTTAAGCTCGAATTTAAAGAAAAGAATCGAATCAGTAATTACATAGGGTGTATCTGATGAGACTTGGTAGCATTGTTGTGAAGTAGAATTGTACACGTCCGGTTAGCCGTGTTAACCCCACAGTTGGCTTGGTAGCGGCCTCGATAGAGGAGATTTACGCTGCCATGGGGAGGTCGTCGAATTTTCGTAGAGAAAAGGAACTTTGTGTTTTTAAGTTAATAGACGTTTGTGACCTTTTTAGGTGAAAGTACTAAGAGTAGCGTATTCTACTCGAGGAGTGGAAAGGGCTAGTGCGTTGTAGTACTTGGAGCATTTTGCTTATTGTCGATACTGCCGCGAGGTATGTGAACCTCTTCCTATCCTTGAGCATGATGTTTTGTAAACTATGTAGTACGGTGACGCATACGTGCTAAATGAGTTGGTTGGTTTAAAACATAGGGTGTTATAATAGCTTTATGGGAAGTTAGTTATAACGACCTTATGTAGTGAAAATGGTTTCTCGATATTAGAAGTTAAGAGACTTGATCTTATAAGATAAGAGACTTAACTTATTTGTGTTAATGTGGATGTTTGTGTGAAACCTCATTCGTGAGTAATGAGTACTTGGTTTTTAAAGGGATAATGTTTTACTGATTTCGAATCGTAACGTATCGATGCACCACCTGCGGCGTAAATAAAAGGAAAATGTATTGAATAAAGATGTGTTGTATTAAAACCAAGAGAAACCTCCATCTGCATGAAGCTAAGATGAGACAAAATGATATTACATTTTCTAGATCATGGCTGTTGTAATAAGATCGTTATAAACAAGAATAAACTACTCACATATATGACATATGTTACTCAATTGTTCTAAAAAGGAATCAAGTGATTAAGTTTGGGAACTATGAAACCTTTTGAAAATGAGAAGTTGGAGTAATTGAAACTAGGCAAACTGGAACTTAGGAAAAGAATGTTGGTACTTGATTTTAAAAGGAAAGTGTTCTGGTTTACTTAAAAATGTGGGTTGGTCATTCTAATACTACGGGTATCGGGTGACTTTGATAAAAGTAATGGATCTCTTTTACAAAATTTAACGTCGTAGTACTTTGTGGCTAAAACCCGGACTTTGGTATAAAATGAAAGTACTTTGTGTTGTTGTGAAACTTGCCTATGCTTGTTGTTGTGAAGCTTGGCTATGCTTATTGTGATAACCTTTGTTGTGCAAAGCGTTGTATTTCTGTGTTACCGCGTCTCTCGATGGAGGGTCGGTTGACTTGTTGAGAACTTACTTAGACGTGCCGGCAGTGACGGAGAAATTCCACGGGTACGTTCCGGTTGATAGTATTATTGTTGTGCATCGCTATGGACATACTGACACGATGCGTAGCGCACGGGTATGCTTCCATTTAGATTACCGCCTTGTTGTTTCCCTTTGGACATACTGACACGATGCGCAGCGCATCGTATGCGTCCATTTGGAATGTTGTCTTATATTTCCTTTGACATATCGACACGATGCGTGGCGCACGTATCGTCCATTTGGAATGTTGTCTTGTGATTTCCCTTTGGACATACTGACACGATGCGTAGCGCACGGGTATGCTTCCATTTGGATTGCTGTCTTGTTGTTGAGGTCACATGGACATGTCTACACCGATGCGATTCCGGTACGCATGGGACATTGGTATTATTGTTGCATCATGGACATGTCTACACCGATGCAAGATTCCGGGCACGCGCCATAATGCGAACTCGATTGATGTTGGGCGTGAGACCCATAGTTATATTAGAGTGATGATCGTTTTATGTTGTGAATCGTAGTTTGGTTATCATACATGTCTCCTGCTTTATATAGACTAGTATGATTTCATTTACGATTGCATGCGATTCACATACTTGGTACTGTTATCGACCTCCTTGGGCCGCGTTCATGCCGCAGTGAGGTACATCGGTCGTGGATCCTCGCCATGGGATCACAGTCATCAGACGCATTGAAGCTCCGTTTCTCCGAGGCTTATCTTTTGTATGTGTTCCCTGAGTTGTAGGTTCTTGTACATTCGTGGTATGGCGGCCCCGTCCGTCATAGTCATCAGATATCTTAAGTGCATGTAATCGCTGTGGCGGGGTTGTAAAAGGATTAAACTGCTCGTGTTTTATGTATATACTAAGGCAAATCGCTTTGGTTGGCCTATTCATTTATTATATCTCTTGTTAAATGACTCATGTTTTATGTTCCGCTGATTTTCTCGATGTATGTATCACTAGGGTGCCCGGGTAAGGCACGATCACGCCCGATTTTCGGGTGTGACATAGTGGTATCGAGCGATTAGTCCTCGGAAAGTGTCTACTGCACCGTGTCTAGTAGAGTCTTGATTATCGGTGTGTTGTGCACCACATCTATAATCGTGAGGTCGCAGGACATTTAGGATTAGTTTCCATTCTTCTCATTCCGAGATCGTGCCTTAGAAGGCTGTTGTAAGTTGGACCCTCCGACGTATCTCGTTTTACCGATTATGCCTCCGCAGTGCAACCAGAGCCCGAGGGCAAGGCACGAGGGTGCCGCTAGTGAGATCTGAGAGAGTACGAGGCGCAGCCCGCATACGAGGTTGTGCTTGACGGCGGGTTTTGTAACGCCCGGCCCAGAGAGGTTAGAGCCGCAGCAATGGCTGCCGAGACCGCATTACCGAGCCTCCACCCCATGCAGGCGGAGGAGATGGGTTACAAGAGATGGCGATTCTTGCTGCCGTGGTCGTGGCAGATATGAGGATAGGCCGATGCAGCAGCCCAGCCTCGATTCAGAGCACCGATGGTTCACCCCAGCGAATAGTTTGAGGCTACGGGACTTTCGAGTTGTAGCCCGCCGAGTTTTACTGGTCGAGGCACGAGGATGATCCGCAGGAGTTCATCCGGCGATTCTGACGGATCACGCGGGTGATCAAGGCTTGAGACCGAGTGCGTGACTCTTGGTTCGCATCGGCCGCGTGATACCGCCGTCGATTGGTTTGATTCGTGGAGCTTTCCGGGAGAGCATGCACTCCAGCAGATGGGATGAGTTTTCGGGCTTTCTCACGCACTTCTTGCCTCCGCGGATGAGGAGGGCACGCCGTAAGCATTCTTGTTATCGAGACGAGAGGCGACCGTCGGGAGTACAATGTCGAGTTCGATTCTTTGGCTCGATATGTCCTGCGCTAGTTGCGAATATGGAGGATAGGGTGCATCGCTACGTCACCGCTAGATGATTATATGGCCGAGTCTTGTGCGGGTGTTTCTCTTCACCGCATGGACATTGCCCGCATGCAGCTCATGCACTAGGATGTGAGGCACGGAGGGTCGACGGAATGACACTGGATCGCAGAAGAGGCCGGGGCGGCAGGTCCTTTGGTGGCTTTCGAGGCGGACCGCCAAGAAGAGCTAGTTATATACCCCACCGTCTGAGTGGTCCTCCACCGTCTTGAGAGCGGTCGTGGCTCGAGGTTCAGATTTTCGGCGAGCGGGGTGTTAACGGTGAAGCCACCCCTACCTCGTTGTGACCATTGTGGTAGACTCCATTTTGGAGAGTGTCGTGCTAGATTGGGAGTTTGTTTTGCATGCGGCCAGCAGGCCATTTGCGGAACTGTCCGACCAAGCGCGGATGTTACGACTTCGACCTTCGGGATCTGTGGTGGTTCATCACCTTCTACGGTACACGCAGGCGTGCCTATGATTAGAGTGGGCGGTAGCTGTATATCCTTAACCTCTAGAGTTTTGGTATGCTTGTTATGATGATCTCATTATTGTGCTATGTACGGATAGCATTGTGATATGTGTGAGTTAGAATGCATGGTTAGTTGGAAGGATACGTATGGAGGCATGGTAGCGTGAACCTTAGACTATTTCATTTCACGATCGAGACCTTAGAGGTAAGGTCGTCTTGAGTAAAAGATTCGTTTTATGTTTGACCTTTATAAGGGTGAGTAGTATACGTGGGATTTATTTGTGTGATAAGTCCATGGGTAGTGTGAGATGGAAGTGGTAGCTTTCATGATGTGAATTAGTAAGATTGTTAGGATCGGGAACAAGAGTTTGCACGGTTGGGGTCGGGTTTAGGACCATTTATGTCAAACCGTAACCCGGTTTGGGGTGGGGCCAGTTCTGGGTGGTCCCGCCAGGTGGTAGGGTCACGAGGGTGCTAGGCCCGAGTTTAGACGACCATCGTATGAGTTTGTGGATGTGTTCGACCAGAATCGTTCGTGAAGGCCGGTAATGGCCTTAGGGGATATTACGGCTAGTAAGACGACCAAGTTTGGAGGTGGTGACTCCAAAGTTTTGGAAACGGAAGCGATGACTAAAGTGTGGTGCATTATACTAGAAGAGTTCATGTGTTCGAGAAGGGCACGACGAGTAAGGAAGGAGGAGAACGTGTGTTATTTCGTGGCCAAGCTGTGGCGTTGGCAATTTGTTAGAAGAGCTTCATCGATATCCGTCTTGTGAAGGAACATTCGACGAATGTTTCGGAGAGGAGAATGTTATACCCGTATTTCCAGTATGTATGCGAGGGCGCATTTGCGAGAATACTGGCAGAAAGATTGGAAAGGAAGCAAGAGGTGAATTGTCCACGGAAAAGTTTCCGGTTTTTGTGAAGGAAAAAGGTTCGTTAATGGGAATTGGATTCCCGATTTGGTATTCGGACTTCTGGAATATTAGAGAATTATGGAATTTTATTTTCTGAAATGGTCACGTGGGCCCACGGGAGAAATTTACTGATTTTGGGCCCACTTTGTTTTCGAGATTTTGGCCATTGTGGATTTTTTCTAAGATGTTTTATTTTGGGCCAATAGGAGGGTGACACGTGTCACCCCGCCTAGTGGCTCGCCGAAATGACATTTGTCACAACACCGGTTAGAGTCGTTTTTGACGAAGCGTTTTGCGTAGCTATGAAGGAAAATTCGGCTATGTCATTTAGTATTTTTGGATTTTTCCGAGAGACGAAATGTTTTGGACCAACGAGAGGCAACACTTGGCACCCTCTCATTGGTGGACTTGGCGCGGAATTAGGCCGAATGGATGGGCAAGTTGTGGTAGATATTTGTGTAGATATTTGTGAGGATTTGTGGAGTAGGGTTAGGGTGCACTTGGCTTGATCTTGGCCTTACACTTGCCTTGCACATGGCTTGATCTTGGCCGTTGGTTGGCTTTTGGTTTTGCTATAAATACCCCCTTGGCCAAGACTTCATTCGTCCAAAAATGTTCCAAGTCTTGCTATCCTTCCTCCTCTTGTTTGACTCTCGTCCAAGAGCCCTCCCTAGTAAAGGCCCTTGGCCGAGAAACCCTCCCCTGAGTGGCCTTGTGGCCGAGAGGTTCCTCCCCTCCTAGTGGTGTAGCCGAGCCTACCCCTTGGTAGAAAGTTGTCTTCCAAGTATTGTTGTAATGCCCAAAATACCTTAGCCTTGTACCTTGTAGTATTCCAAAGATACCTCTATCGTAGAGCCCAAATACTACCTTTTGTCCTTTTAGTCTCAAACCGAAACCCTAAGGAAATCTTCATAGTTGGTGAAGTATGTGAGTAGAAGTTAGTTAGAACTTAGGGTTGTTGGAGCGGATTGAGCGCACGGAGCGAGCTAAACCTTGCTCGGGATCGACATTATAACTTGGATAATTTTGGGCTTGTCGAGGTAAATATTCTTGTTCCTTATTGTAATTGGAGATTACATATTGTAGGAATATATAGTTGAGGTATACTATATATAGAATCAACATTATTGTGCGGCAATGTCTTTTGACTTAAGCTGAATTTAAAGAAAAGAATCGAATCGTAATTACATAGGATCAGACATGAGACTTGTGTAGCATTGTTGTGAAGTAGAATTGTACACGTCCGGTTAGGCGTGTAAACCCTCAGTTGGCTTGTAGCCTCGATAGAGAGGAGATTTACGCTGCCATGGGAGAGTCTTTGTCGAATTTTACGTAGAAATGGAACTTTGTGTTTTGAAGTTAATAGACGTTTGTGACCTTTTTAGGTGAAAGTACTAAGAGTAGCGTATTCTACTCGAGTGGAAAGGGCTAGCAAGGTTGTAGTACTTGGAGCATTTTGCTTATTGTCGATACTCGTCGCGAGGTATGTGAACCTCTTCCTATCCTTGAGCATGATGTTTTGTAAACTATGTAGTACGGTAGACGCATACGTGCTAAATGAGTTGGTTGGTTTAAAACATAGGGTGTTATAATAGCTTTATGGGAAGTTAGTTATAACGACCTTATGTAGTGAAAATGGTTTCTTGATATTAGAAGTTAAGAGACTTGATCTTATAAGATAAGAGACTTAACTTATTTGTGTTAATGTGGATGTTTGTGAAACCTCATTCGTGAGTAATGAGTACTTGGTTTTAAAGGGATAATGTTTTCTTGATTTGGGAATCGAATGTGTATCGACAGCACCACCGCGGCGTAAATAAAACGAAAATGTATTGAATAAACATTTGTTGTATTAAAACCAGTAGAAACCTCCATCCGCATAAGCTAAGATGAGACAAAATGATATTACATTTTCTAGATCATGGTCTTTGTAATAAGATCGTTATAAACAAGAATAAACTACTCACATATATGACATATGTTACTCAATTGTTCTAAAAAGGAATCAGTGATTAAGTTTGGGAACTATGAAACCTTTTGAAAATGAGAAGTTGGAGTAATTGAAACTAGGCAAACCGGAACTTAGGAAAAGAATGTTGGTACTTGATTTTAAAAGGAAAGTGTTCGTTTACTTAAAATGTGGGTTGGTCATTCTAATACTACGTATCGGGTGACTTTGATAAAAGTAATGGATCTCTTTTACAAAATTTAACGTCGTAGTACTTTAGGGCTAAAACCCGACTTTGGTATAAAATGAAAGTACTTTGTGTTGTTGTGAAACTTGCCTATGCTTGTTGTTGTGAAGCTTGGCTATGCTTATTGTGATAACCTTTGTTGTGCAAAGCGTTGTATTTCGTGTTACCGCGTCTCTCGATGGAGGTCGGTTGACTTGTTGAGAACTTACTTAGACGTGCGTCGGTGGCGGAGAAATTCCACAGCACGTTCCGTTGATAGTATTATTGTTGTGCATCGCTATGGACATCTTGACACGATCGTAGCGCACGCATGCTTCCATTTAGATTACCGCTTGTTGTTTCCTTTGGACATACCGACACGACGCCGCATCGCATGCGGGTATCGTCCATTTGGAATGTTGTCTTATATTTCCCTTTTGACATACCGACACGATCGTAGCGCTGCGGGTATCGTCCATTTGGAATGTTGTCTTATTTTTCCCTTTGGACATACCGACACGACGCGTAGCGCATCGTATGCTTCCATTTGGATTCTGTCTTGTTGTTGAGGTCACATGGACATGTCTACACCGATGCGAATTCCGGGGCATGTGGCCATAGGACATTGGTATTATTGTTGCATCATGGACATGTCTACACCGTCGCAAGATTCCGGGCACGCGCCATAATGCGAACTCGATTGATGTTGTGGGCGTGAGACCCATAGTTATATTGGAGTGATGATCGCTTTATGTTGTGAATCGTAGTTTGGTTATCATACATGTCTCACGCTTTATATAGACTAGTATGATTTCATTTACTGATTGCATGCAGCCACATACTTGGTACTGTTATCGACCTCTTCCGGCTGCGTTCACGCCGCAGTAGAGGTACATCGGCCGTGGATCCTCGCCATGGATCACGATTCAGACGCGTTGAAGCTCCGTTTCTCCGAGGCTTATCTTTTGTATGTGTTCCCGAGTTGTAGGTTCTTGTACATTCGTGGTATGGCGGGGCCTGTCCGTCATAGTCATCAGATATCTTAAGTGCAGAGTACTGTTGTGGGCAGGGTTGTAAAAGGATTAAACTGTTCAGGTTTTATGTATATACTAAGGCAACTGTTTTGGTTGGCCTATTCATTTATTATATCTCTTGTTAAATGACTCATGTTTTATGTTCCGGTGATTTTCTCTGATGTATGTATCACTAGGGTGCCCGGGGTAAGGCACCAGTCACGGGCCCGATTTTCGGGGTGTGACAATACCAACAGGTTAGTCTTTCTTGTTTTACATCTACATTGGAACCCAAGAATATTGGGGAAGTGTTGAAAGATAATTTTTGGATACAAGCTATGCAAGATGAGTTTGAGCAGTTTACCCAAAATGAGGTTTGCGATTTGGTACCACGACCCAACAACACCAATGTTATTGGGACTAAATGGATATTCAAAAACAAATCAGATGAGTTAGGGCAAATTGTGACGAATAAAGCTCGACTTTTTGCTCAAGGATATACTTAAGTTGAAGGCATTGATTACGATGAGACCTTTGCACCTGTAGCTAGACTTGAATCAATAAGATTGCTTCTTGACATTGCTTGTTATTTGAAAATTACCTTGCACCAAATGAACGTTAAAGGTGTCTTTCTCAATGGATACTTGGACAAGGAAGTATATGTTGAACAACCAAAAAGATTTGAAGATCCTCACCATCCAAAACATGTATATAAGCTCAAGAAAGCTTTGTATGGCTTAAAATAGACACCACGTGCATGGTATGGTCGTTTGACTAACTTTCTTATTGATTTTGGTTTTATCCGTGGAGAAGCTGACAGAACTTTATTCATAAAGAGACACAGAGTAGATGTAATCATAGCTCAAATCTATGTTGATGACATTGTCTTTGGCTCGACTAAAGAATCCCTCTTGAAGTCATTTGTCGAAGCTATGTCGACAACATTTGAAATGAGCATGATTGGAGAACTAACATTTTTCTTAGGCTTGCAGATTAAACAGGTTGAAGAAGGGATTTTTGTATCCCAGAGCAAGTATGCCAAGAATCTTGTTAGGAAGTTTAGTCTGGAAAACGCTAAACACATGAAGACTCCAATGGGCTCTACGCAGCAAGTAAGTAAAGACGATGTTGGACAAGATGTTGACCCAACATTGTACCGATCTATGACAGGTAGCCTTTTATACCTTACTGCCAGTCGCCCGGATATCATGTTTAGTGTATGTGTGTGTGTGTGGGGGGGGGGCGCCAGGTTCCAAGCCAGTCCCAAGGTATCTCATCTTAATGTCGTGAAACGTATCATACGATATATTGCCGGTACAAGTGACTTGAGAATTTGGTATTCTAGAGAAACTAATCCTAATCTAATAGGGCATAGTGACTCAGATTGGGCCGGTAATGTCGACGATAGGAAAAGCACTAGTGGTGGTTGTTTTTATCTTGGCAACAATCTAGTCTCACGGTACAGTCGTAAACAAAATTGCGTGTCACTTTGGACTGCCGAATCCGAATATGTGGCAGCCGGAAGTTGTTGTGATCAACTGATTTGGTTACGACATATGCTTGATGACTATGACATTTCTAATAACTCTATGATTTTGTACTGTGATAATCTGAGTGCTATTAATATTTTCAAAAATCCAGTTCAACATTCATGTACAAAACACATTGACATAAGGCATCATTTTTTTAAGAGACTTAGTGGAAAAACAGCTAGTTCAAATCGAACATGTTGATACTCTTTCTCAACTAGCTGATATTTTTACCAAACCCTTAGATCATGAGAGATTTTCTAGCTTGAAAAAATTTCTTGGTCTCTTTTTTCTCTGAAAATAAGACAGGCAAGGTAGATGTTGTCCTAAATGTTGACCTAACATTCTGGGTAACATTTACCATTTGGGTCAGTGTACAGGATATAGGTTATAAGTAATGTTGCACAATTTTTCCAAAAGAATCAAGCTTGACTTCACAATGACAAGGTTTGAAGGTGATACCGTTCTCTGCGATGATGCATATCATAAAAATGGAGTATCATAAGAAGGCAACGCCTCAACTAAAGATTTGGTTTTATACAAAAAGAGCAAAGCTCTAAGTTTGATATCGTTCCTATTCTATAGGAGTACCATGTGCTTCAAGAAGGTTGAAAATTCCTTAAATTATTTTTTATTCATATGTGTTCAACTAAGTTGATTAAGGACAATGGTAAAATGTCACATATGTCCAGTGATCAGTCTCATAGGAAATATATACGGAAAACCATTTGTCAAATCAGAAAATCCTTGAAGTCTCAAAATGCTTGTGAAAACTGAAAACTTGGAAATGTTGCCAACATCGTTCACAACATCGTATTCCAGTACATTGCTCAATCGTGTTTTTCTTATTTTTTTTCTGGGTTGTGTTGTGAAAAACATCTCTGTGAATAACGAAAATCCAAAAATAATGGAGGACCGTTTGTTTTTTTAGATGCCTTGTGCCATATGAAAACCTTTGTTTTGGGATGTGAAGAGTCAAATATTTTCTACTACCTAAATATAAGGAAAAACGTTTGTGTGTAAATTGAAGATTGTCTTAATTAAAAATTCTCATTATTGCGTCTGTCTGTCACATCAGTCAGCCACCAAATCGAACCATCAAATGGCAGCCCAAACATCACCGCCAGTTTTTCAAAACTTGTCACATACGCCCAACTCTTCAAAACTCCCTCCCATGTCCATTCCCCCAAATCTTTTCAATCTTTCAAATCAAAAGAGTATTCTCCCATGTCAACAAGTCCACCAAACAATCACAAAATGTATAAACATTACAAAGCCATCAATGAAGAAAAACCTTCTGAGGAAGACGCAAGTGTAGCACTGATTTTTCTGGGTTCCGATGAGCCTTTAATGTGTGTAACCCTGGAGATTCGGAGAACCCAATAGATGTTGATACAACATCTGACTTTACAAACCTTGCGTCAAGAGGATCACAGTCAAAATGTCACGACCGAAACCCCGGGCCCGTGACTGGTCCCTACCTGGGCAACCTTCTATTCATACAACACAAGTAACCTGCGGAAGCTAAATAACACTTTTTTTTACCGAACAAAGGCAAAGTCGGCAAGGCTGCCATCACATATATAACAACAAAAAAGAAACCACATCTGTACATAAGTCCAAATTTCACATATAAATACTGCACCTCTAAGAGTTTGGACATAATCGCTGACGACAAGGCCCCGCCGTACCCATGAATGTACATAAAACCATAATATAACTCCGTACCAATATGGCAAACTCCGGAATAATGGAGCTACCTCCATGAAAGCTGAGTGGAGATCCTAAGCTCGCGGATCACCCAACTGAGTACTTAATACTGCGGCATTTAACGCAGCTTCCGGCGGTCAGTACAACAAGGTACCAAGTATGTAAACAAGAAGTACATTAGACATGATCATAACTGTACAAAGAATGACAGGGACAAGTATGAAAATCAAATACCAGATCCAATTGTGCCATAATAAATAAGAGCCAATTGTACCTTTTAAAATATGTCTTTTTAAAAGTGAGACCAACCGTGCCATTTCAAATTATGAAATCAATCGTACCTTTTTCAATTCGAGTCATATCAACATCATGAATGTTTACTCAGAGAATTATCAAGTTCATATATATATATAGATAACGTATCTCATATAACATAAACGGGCCCTTTATTGAGAGACTCGATGGAATCATCAATATAACGTAACCCGATCCATTTTGGAGCTCGATGTAATTATCAATATGCGTGACGTAACCCGGCCTATTTGCGGGACTCGGTGTATGCTTCAACATGTGACGTAACCCGACCCATTTGTGAGACTCAGTGTAATGATGCAATATGTGACATAACCCGGCCCATCTGTGGGACTCGGTGTGATGATGTAATATGACGTAACCTGGCCTATTTGTGAGACTCGGTGTGATGGTGCAATATGACGTAACCCGACCCATTTATGGGACTTGGTGTATGCAGCAATATAACGTAACCCGACCCATGATGGGACTCGGTGTATGCATCTACATGACATAACCCGACCCATTGTGGGGCTCGGTGTAATCTTTTGTATAACGAATCCCACCCATCCGGACTCGGTGTAATGATATTTATATGACGTAACCCACCCATTCATGGACTCGGTGTATTGTATCTATAACATAACCCGGCCGTTGTGGGACTCCTGTATCAATCTGTCGAATGAAATTTAAAAACATCTTTTGACTCTCCATATAATAAAATGAATGAACTATTATTTTAGAAAACTCAAGGCATTATCATGTCATGTAAAATTAGGGAAATTGAACCCAAAGTACTATGTACATTCATTCTTATAGAAAGAATCATATCATGCAATATAAGTGAGTTGAACCCAAAATTACTACGTACGTTCACCATACCTTCTTTCCTTTATAAAACCCCGAGATACTAGCACTTGTAGCATCAAGACACTTTCACTTTTAAAATCAAGTTACTTATACTTTTAAACTCAAGTGACCCATACCTTTAAATCAAGTTACCTCTTCTCTTTAAATCAATCAAGTCATTTCCACTTATAAAATCAAGCAACTTATACTTTCAAAACCAAGTAACATATACTCTTAAAACCAAGTAATTATGCTCTCAAAACCAAGTAACTCATACTCTTAAAATCAAGTAACATCTTTCATATACTATAAGGAATCTGATTTCATTTAAAACAAGTACGTCCACCGTACACACATTTTATAAGGTTCATGCTCAAAGAAAGATAGGAAGAGTTCCACATACTAACACTTGTCGTCTGTACCAACTCGACACCAAAGCTTACTAAAAACTCTTACCAACATCTCCCATAAGACTTGGTAAGGACTTAAGAGTAATTCAGACATTCCTTTAGCATAGAATCAACAATATGAATACTCCTTAACTTCTAAGAGTAGAATAACTTTTGAAACAATACCACAGTTATGGTTCACACGTAGAACATGCCAAATGAGAGAAGGAAGAGGTTCACATACCTTATCGTTCTTCTACCAATCCGTTAAGTGTAATACGCCTCCCGTAGCACTTTAACCTATAATGATAATAACACGTCTATCAACTACATGCCTTTATGGGTAGGTTATGGACTAAGTAAAGTTCTCATTTCTACGAAAAATTGGGCAGCACTTCCTTTGTTTCTACGTACTTTTCCACCTTTTCCAAGGCCCAATTTCAACAACCAACAAACCCCGACTAAGGGCACAATCCATACAACAACCAGAGGGGATTACACACCTACTAGACGTGTAAAATTCTGCCCCACAATCATATATAAACAGTCCAAAAAAATAGTCCGCAATTAATCAACATTAAGGGTACAATGTGAAGCCTTTTAACACCCTTTTATACCATTAATCTCTTAGGACTTTCATTAGAAATTTCCATACTTAAACATACATAATGAGGGCTGAATTTCTAGAATTCCAACGCCCTAAAACAGTCCCCAAAACTGTATAATAACGTCCAACTGTTTTATAGAATATGCGGCCAACAACTACAATCCGATAACTCTTTTCTTAATCCATTTTATTCCAATTCAAGTTCCAACACTTCTATATATGATATATCAACTTATCAACAACCATATTACTTCATTTTAACATGCGACAAGTGTAATTAACAACAATAATAACCAACGAATCCCCAACGACGCCAAAATGGCCTAGTCTCGGTCTCACTTCCAAATATTGTCCAATTTTTTTTTAATCTTCATTATTTTTAGTACAAGTTCATCTATACATATCAACAATAAGTAATATCCAATTACTTTAAAAGAAGAAGAGTCATTACCTTATTTTTTGCTCCAAAATCGGTAAAAACAATCCGGGTAAGATTGGCCCGCAATTTTCGTTTCGCTCCACTTCATCAAATTCCAATCACATATACGTATCCCCTACAACATTGTAACCAACTTCCCTTCACGTTTTACCTCCAAAAAGTCAACGAATCAAGCTAGGGTTTCACCCTCATTTCGGCCAACACAAGATTTGGAGGGTTTGGAGAGTTAACTTGTTTTAACACTTGAGCTAATCTTGGAGAAAGAAACTTGTCAACACTTGTTGATCTTTGGCTATGGATATTTTCGAAAATGGAGCTCAAAGGAAGAAGATGAGAGCTAAATTGATAAGTGTATAATGTCCAAGTCTTGCAAGATTTGAATATTTATCCAAGTGTAATGCCAAGTGGAGTGGGACTCATGTCCACTTGTCCTCAAGTCTCAAACTATCTAATGTGAGTCAAAGTCTTGCAAGACAAGTGGGGGTGACACGTGTCACCCTCCTATTGGTCCAAAATAACTCTTTCACAAAATAATTCCATACTTGGCCAAAATATCACAAAATCTCGTGGGCCCCACAACATCGTAAAATTTCCCGTGGGCCTCACATGACCAAATCCGAGACTTGAAAATTCAAAACTAATTCAGTGACTCCAATTAGGAGAATTGAACTCCGAGTAATCAAATTGTCGTATTCACATTTTCGAATTAATTCCTTAAGAAAATGTAGCTATACTATCTTCCGACGTTCAAGTCTTACTTCCTTACTTACGTTCTCAAATACATGTCTTGGAACTATGGTGTGTAACATCCTTCCCCCCCTTAGAAACATACGTCCCGAATGTTCAAAACAGGTTCATGCTAAACAAATCTCGACATAGTCTCCTTAACTATACTTAACGAAATCAAATATGCCACACATGGCCACAACATATCACACATGCATATACATCAACCGAAAGCCAAACGAGAAAATCAAATCTAGAGTGTGTGTATCATCACAATCAACTCTCATTCATGGTAAAAAAGAATTCTCTTTTCGTACCTTCATAAGTCATAACTATAAACACTTCAATTCTTTTAACACATGTTCGCTCCTTTTCTTACTTGTCGTACTCTTCTCGTACTTCCAAACTTATTCTAGTATACGTACATAATTTCACATATTGCTTCTGTTTTCGAATCCTTGGAGTTACTACATCCAACTTGGTCATTATACTTCACATATACCATGTACCTTAACCAAGATCAACAGTAAAGTCTTTTACTCAAGAAGGCCTTGTATCTAAGGTCTCAACGGTTATCTAATATTCTAAGATTCTCAATTATTCCATGTCCCAAGCTTATATTATCTCACCCTACATATGGTAAGATAGCTTCTCATAATCTCAAAGTCATGTTGTATTAATCGTAACAACTCTATTTACTCCATACCAATATTATTCATGCTTATCACTTAAGCATATAAGATAGCTTAGTCTACAACATGGTATGTCATTAAGTCAATTGAACATGATCTCTTTCAAGAGTCTATCACAATCTCAGACAGTTCATTACTTCCTGAATATTCCAAGTTAGTACATATATAAAGCCTTGATGTTGATTCGTTCCACGGTTTCATACCTTCCAAGCAATTATTAAAGTTTAATCAACTCATGGTAATCCATAATCATTTCAGACAGCACACATGACCCCAACTAAATAAGCTCGTATAGATACACATCATCATTATACCAACTATACAACATTTTTACCAACCTAGATACGAAGTCCATATAATCCTTTTTGGGCCACTACTGCCTTTCTCGGAGGCATAGCTGCAACCACAATAATACGTTAGGGAGACACTACCCTAACAACACAGCTCTATCGCACAATCTCAGAGTGAGAAGAAGGAAACCAATCCTAAATGTATTATATCCTCCTGTTTATAGATGTGGTGCACAACATACCGATAAACAAGACTCTACTATACACCTCAGACATTACGAGGACTAAGCGATCGATACCACTCACACGACCGAATCCCGGACCGCGATCGGTGCCCTACCTGGGCACCCTTCTATTCATACAACACAAGTAACCTGCGAAAGCTAAATAACACTTTTTTTCCCCTAACAAAGGCAAAGCTGACAAGGCTACCATCACATATATAGCAACCAAAAAGAAACCACATCTGTATATAAGTCCAGCCCACATATGAATATAGACCTCTAAAAGTTTGGACACATAACTGTGACGGGACAAGACCCCGCCGTACCCATGAATGTAAATAAAACCATAATACAACTCCGTACCAACATGGCAAACTCAGGAATAATGGAGCTACCTCCCTGAAAGATGAGTGGAGATCCTAAGCTCGCGGATCACCCAACTGAATACCTAATACCTGCGAGCATGAACGCAGCCCCCCGAAGGGGGTCAGTACAACAAGGTACCAAGTATGTAAATATGAAGTACAGTAGACATGATCATAATTGTACAAAGAATGACAGGAACAAGTATGAAAATCAAATACCAGATCCAACCGTGTCATAATAAATAAGAGCCAACTATACCTTTTAAAATATGTCTTTTTAAAAGTGAGACCAACCGTGTCATTTCAAATTATGAAATCAATACCATTTCAAAATATGAAATCAATCGTACCTTTTCAATTCGAGTCATATCAACATCATGAATGCTTACTCAGAGAATTATCAAGTTCATATACATATAGATAATGTATCTCATATAACATAAACAGGCCCTTTATTGAGGGACTCGATGGAATCATTAATATAACGTAACCCGATCCATTTTGGAGCTCGATGTAATTATCAATATGTGTGACGTAACCCGGCCCATTTGCGGGACTCGGTGTATGCTTCAACATGTGACGTAACCCGACCCATTTGTGGGACTCAGTGTAATGATGTAGTATGTGACATAACTCGGCCCATCTATGAGACTCGGTGTGATGATGTAATAAGACGTAACCCGGCCTATTTGTGGGACTCGGTGTGATGGTGCAATATGACGTAACCCGGCCCATTTGTGGGACTTGGTGTATGCAGCAATATAACGTAACCAGACCCATGATGAGACTCGGTGTATGCATCTACATGACATAACCCGGCCCATTGTGGGGCTCGGTGTAATCTTTTGTATAATGTAACCCGGTCCATCTGTGGGACTCGGTGTAATGATTTTTATATGACGTAACCCGACCCATTTGCGAGACTCGGTGTATTGCATCTATAACATAACCCGACCCGTTGTGGGACTCGGTGTATCAATGCAATCGAATGAAATTTAAAAACATTTTTTGACTCTCCATATAATAAAATGAATGAACTATCATTTTAGAAAACTCAAGGCATTCTCATGTCATGTAAAATTAGGGAAATTGAACTCAAAGTACTATGTACATCCATTCTTATAGAAAGAATCATATCATGCAATATAAGGGAGTTGAACCCAAAAGTACTACGTACGTTCACCATACATTCTTTCCTTTATAAAACCCCGAGATACTAGCACTTGTAGCATCAAAGCACTTTCACTTTTAAAAACAAGTTATTACACTTTTAAACTCAAGTAACACATACCTTTAAATCAAGTTACCACATCTCTTTAATTCAATCAAGTCATCCACTTATAAAATCAAGCAACTTATACTTTCAAAACCAAGTAACATATACTCTTAAAACCAAGTACTTATACTCTCAAAACCAAGTAACTCATATTCTTAAAATCAAGTAACATCTTTCATATACTACAAGGAATCCGATTTCATTTAAAACAAGTATGTCCACCGTACACACATTTTATAAGGTTCTTGCTCAAAGAAAGATAGGAAGAGTTCCACATACTAACACTTGTTGTCTGTACCAACTCGACACCAAAGCTTACTAAAAACTCTTACCAACATCTCACATAAGACTTTGTAAGGACTTAAGAATAATTTAGACATGTCTTTAGCATATAATCAACAACATGAATACTCCTTAACGTCTAAGAGTAGCATAACTTTTGAAACAATACCACAGTTATGGTTCACACGTAGAACATACCAAATGAGAGAAGGAATAGGTTCACATACCTTATCGTTCTTCTACCAATCCGTTAAGTGGAATACGCCTCTCGTAGCACTTTAACCTATAATGATAATAACATGTCTATCAACTACATGCCTTTATGGGTAGGTTATTGACTAAGTAAAGTTCCCATTTCTACGAATAATTAGGCAGCACTTCCTTTGTTTCTACGTACTTTTCCACCTTTTCCAAGGCCCAATTTCAACAACCAACAAGCCCCGACTAAGGGCACAATACATACAACAACCAAAGGGGATTACACTCCTACTAGACGTGTAACATTATGCCCCACAATCATATATAAATAGACCATAAAAATAGTCCGCAATTAATCAACATTAATGATACAATGTGTAGCCTTTTAACACCCTTTTATACCCTTAATCTCTTAGGACTTTCATTAGAAATTTCCATACTTAAACATACATAATGAGGGCTGAATTTCCAGATTCTAACGCCCTAAAACAGTCCCCAAAACTGTATAATAACGTCCAACAGTTTTATAGAATATGCGGCCAACAACTACAATCCGATAACTCTTTCCTTAATCCATTGTATTCCAATTCAAGTTCCAACACTTTTATATATGATATATCAACTTATCAACAACCATATTACTTCATTTTAACATGCGACAAGTGTAATTAACAACAATAATAACCAACGAATCCAACGACGCCAAAATGGCCTAGTCTCGGCCTCACTTCCAAATATTGTCCAAACTTTTTTTTAATCTTCATTCTTTTTAGTACAAGTTCATCCATACGTATCAACAATAAGTAATATCCAATTACTTTAAAAGAAGAAGAGCCATTACCTTATTTTTTGCTCTAAAATTGGTAAAAACAATCCGGGTATGATTGGCCCGCAGTTTTCATTCGCTCCACTTCCTCAAGTTCCAATCACATATATGTATCCCCTAAAACCTTGTAACTAACTTCCCTTCATGTTTTACCTCCAAAAAGTCAAAGAATCAAGCTAGGGTTTCACCCTCATTTTCGGCCAACACAAAATTTGGAGGGTTTGGAGAGTTAACTTGTTTTAACACTTGGTTTAGGAGCTAATCTTGGAGAAAGAAACTTGTCAACACTTTTTGATCTTTGGCTATGGAGATTTTCGAAAATGAAGCTCAAAGGAAGAAGATGAGAGCTAAATTGATAAGTGTATAATGTCCAAGTCTTGCAAGACTTGGATATTTATCCAAGTGTAATGCCAAGTGGAGTGGGACCCATGTCCACTTGTCCTCAAGTCTCAAAATATCTAATGTGAGTCAAAGTCTTGCAAGACAAGTGAGGGGTGACACGTGTCACCCTCTTATTGGTCTAATATAACTCTTTCACAAAATAATTCTATACTTGGCCAAAATATCACAAAATATCGTGGGCCCCACAACATCGTAAAATTTCTCGTGGGCCCCATATGACCAAATCCGAGATTTCAAAATCAAAACTAATTTCGTGACTCAAATTAGGAGAATTGAACTCCGAGTAATCAAATTGTCGTATTCACATTTTTGAATTAATTTCTTAAGAAAATGTAGCTATACTATCTTCTGACGTTCAAGTCTTACTTCCTTACTTACGTTCTCAAATACATGTCTTGAAACTACGGGGTGTAACAAACAATGCCAACTCGAAGGTCGAAAAGGGTTTTTGAAAGCAGATTTGGTGAAGGGCAAACTGCCAAAAGGACGAGCGTAGTCGACGCCTGCATTAAAGTCGAATTTCCCTGTTGAGCCGCGATCTCGCGAACCGATTAGACTTCAATCTACCCAAAAGTCGGCGGCTTCAAGACCACTCCAACCCAGGCGAAAGGAAGAAGAAGAGGAGATGTCTGACGTCACTCCTCTAAGGAACTTCATGCCCAATAGAGTGCGAAGAACATACTGGAACCTAGGTTCAAATTTTGCCTCAACATCGAATGCAACAAAAGAAAAAGAAGTTGATCCTGAATATGTTTCCCCAACATCTGAGGAAACACTGGAAGCCATACCACCAGAACAAGAAAAAACAGAATTCTAATCAGATTCTGAGGTAATGCCTTACTCTCTTTTGTTCCACAGTAAAACATTCTCAAATAATTGGAACTGGTTTAATAATAGAGGCATCAGAAGTGAAAAGGTGATAGATGAATTTTCATTTTCAAAATATGGTTTGATTGATTTTCTAAGTAGTCGTAGGGTTCTGAGCTCTATAACTGGAAAGAATCCTTACTGTGAGAAGGTTGTTAGGGTGTTCTATGCCAATATGACACACCTTGTACGAGACACAACCTTAAAGAAATTTGGGAAAGTGTATCTTTACAACAAGGTGTATAATTTTAACCCTGACACCATAAATACCACACTAGGGATCTCTCATGTTGTTAGAACCTCTGAAGCTACTCCCACTGCTGAAGAATTGAATGAAATGATCAAATACCTCACTGGAAATTTGATCACCACTTGGGCTCCTCGCAGTCCAGTGTCGAGGCTCACAACACTGTTTGCAACCCTGCATAGAATTGCCATATATAACTGGTTGCCCTCTGTGAATGAAACTATTGTTACCCTTGACCAAGCAACCCTACTGTATAAGTTAGGAAGAAACTACAAAGTTGATCTTGAAACGCTGATTTTCAACCATGTCACAAACTTGGCTGAAAGAAAATCTAAATATGCTCTTCCATACCCCTCTCTCATTTTTCAAATACTACTGAACCAAAACTCCAAGATTCCGAAAGAAGAAAACCTGAGTCAAAGAGCAGTAGTGAATAGCAGGGACAGAGTCATAGACCTGCACTGGAAGAAAGAAAACTGAGACACCAAAACATCGCAGTATGTTGCCACTGAACCAACACAGGATGTTATCAATATTCCTGGAAACATCGAGTGTATTGTCCAAGTGTCCAAGGATTGGTTAAGGAAGCACATCGCTGAACTTGATCGACAAATTCTGAAACTTGTGCGTGCAAAAAGCTACTATGAGGACACGCTTTCTTCACAAAAAAAAGGGGAGAGAGTATGATGCAGTTGTTGCTGAGGAAAGGAGCAAACAGAAAGGGGGAGATGGTGCAGAGTCAAGCAAGTAGGGGGAGAAGAGATGAAGATGGTGGTTATAGTACATTGATATTGCTCGATCTCTACTATGTAAACAATCATTTAGTTAATGGTTTGGTGTTTTTTAACTGACATTTGGATACTATTTTTTTTTGTTTGTAATACTTAATTATGGGATATTTAGGTATGGTTTTGGCAAATATATCTTTGTACTTATTTTATATATATATATATATATGTTTGCCTGATGTGGATTAGTGTTATGACTGTAGACTAACTATGCACGCATCTGCTGAAAGTAAGTCACGACAGACATAACATAACTCCTAACTAACCATAACATCGATACCACATTGCTTGAAATCTTGTAACTGTAGGTTAAGGGGGAGCACGACACTGATCTTATTGTTTCTTAGATTATCGAGGACTACATCAAGACTCAGTATCCTAGTCATTTTAGCATTGTATGGAGTTTTGTGAAGAAAGGCAAAAAAAAAAGATATTGTTGATGTTGGATAGGATGTTGTGACAACATCTGCGAAAGGACAGGACAACATCTTCAGGATGTTGCCTGCGATGTTGCGACAACATTTCTACCACTATCTATGTAACTGTTTTGCCTATTTTTCCGGCCTAAGCAGTTGAAGTTACTGCGAGTAAAATTGACCTAGGCAAGCTTACCAGATTGTTGTGTTTAAAACGTGGTGAAATACCAAGTCAAAACGTGGAGAGAAAGCAAGAGAAGACCAAGTCCAGATCGTTGAGTCTTTGTAGGAGGAAGAATCGGTCGAATCTTGCCGTCTTTTGCTCAACCTCATGACCATCAGTGAAGATTTCAAGGGAAGCTCAACACTATAAATAGAGGAGAGCTTCACAAGTATCGATATCCAGATTTAGAGAAGAAGAACTTCCAAGAGAGCTCTCGGATTTTGCCTTAGAAAACTGGATCAACATTTTTAGCCTAAAGTTGTTTTAACAACATCTTGTCCCACATTGAAATCGCTATCTCTATTCTAGATAAACTTATTGTTTAAGTGATTGTAATGAAGATGTTGGCTTTTATCTTTTAGATTTTGTAACTTTAGGCGAAGTCATCTGCGACTTCATTTTGTTTGTAATTTCTTTTTCGTTTGTAACGCTCAATTTGTAAAAAGAAACTTTTTGTAATTGTATATAATTTATACAATTCTTTTGGTCACTGACCATCGGGATATATGAATATATACCCTTGAAAATATAAACCTTGTGTATCTTTACTTTTTTCGTTGTATATACTCTACAAGGTTTATTATGTTTTATTACAATGTTGCATCAGATGTTGACCCAACATTGAAGGTAACATCCATAGACTGTTTTTGTTGTTCTTAGCTTTTGTGATTTTAATCTTACATTTTACGAATCTGTAGCCCACGGGACCCAACAGATGTTTTTGTTTTGCAGGGTGTTTTACCGTACCAAACAGTTGTCAATGAAGAAGCACATAAAGACTTGCTGAAATACTGGAGGGAGAATGAGAAGACATTTTCGACACTTTCAATGATGGCCCGAGATGTTTTGAACATTCAAGCGTCATCAACGGCGTCTGAAAGCGTTTTTTCTATCGGTAAATTTCAAATAGGAGAGCACATACACTCATTAGCCGAAGACAGTTTGGAGGTTGCAGTATTATTCATAGATTGGATATGAGCGGAGCGGAGAAGGTGCGGTCAACCGGAGATCAATGAAGAAGAAGACGAAAACTACAACGACATCTTATCTAAAGGTATGAGTAGCGACGTGAAACAATTTGATCAACAAATACCAATTCCAACCGAAGAACCACATTAAATTATAAGGAAAATAGAATAGGTTTTTTTTTGAAAATGTAATTTCTTTAATTGCAATTTTACTATGTCATTTGCAATTTTTGAACGACACTACAAAGTTATAAATTTTGACAATTGTATCTGTATACTGTATTAGAAAAAAATCATATTTCTATTAAATAATATAAGAGGCACAAAGACAACATTGAGATGTTTTTATTACACGCTTGTTCAATTATTGAGTTGTTTATATATATGTTATTTTTTTAATTAAGTGCAAAAAAAATTGCCCCATCCCGCCCCAACCCACTAGCCAACGGGACGGGACTTGGTCTCGTCCCACTCGGACCCCGCCCGCCAACCCCGCCCCATCAATGTGAAACTAAATATGAAATCTAACTCGATTCACACAAATACCTATTTTTTTCAGTAAGCTACAATTCGAGTATGAAATCTAACAATTCGCTAAGCTACAATATGCATATTTCAATGATTAATACAAAATCAGTGATTTACCTAAGGTTATCATCACTGATTCTAATGATTCATGTTAATTTCAGTAGAATCAGTGGAAAAAAACACAAATATGCAAAAAAATCTACATGCAAGTTACAAATTAAATTAAATTATAATTTCTAGAGTAAAATCAAAGAATAAGGAAGAAGAATACCTTAGATCAGTAAAAACTGGAAGAACTCAGCGATTTTCTACATTGTATAAACTTACAATCCAATTTTTGTAGGCTTTTGTAACTTAAAGTCTGAAAATAATCAAATATCAATGATTTTAGTGAGAGAGAGAGCGATTGGGGGAATTTTAGAGAGAGAGATATTGAGGGAATTTTAGAGAGGATGGAGAAAGTTTAGTGTTATGAACCTAAATATTTGGGGCAAAAAATGAGGAAAATAATTGGAAAAAACGAGGGAAGCTCAATATTTGGGCGCTTCTTTTTTAAGGTCTAGTTTAGCTTTTAACCCCAGCAAATTCAATGAAAATTAGCGGGGCATATATTAACCTCGACAATTAATAAAAAATTACGGAAGTTATAGTAACCCCGCAATTAAATCACCAAAATCGAATCATTTGTGCATATTATTTTCCTAGATCCTGCGCATAGTGAGGGCTTAGTGCATCATACTCTCCTTTTTTTATTGAAATAATTATTCAAAATTATAAATTTCTTATAATAATTACTAAAGTGACATATTGTTAAATTAGTTAAGCTTACTGGATGAATTTTATTTTTAAGGTACTTATTACATGACTAAAGCAAGCCAACCAAGTCTGAGCTTAATCGAGTCGAGAATTGATCAAGCTTTAATCGAGTTGAGTCGTGCTGAGATAAATTTTGATCGAAATTAAGTCGACTCGAGCTGAGCTAAATATGTGCGAGATGATGATCAGTTGCGCGGACTTAAGCCGGTTACTCAGGCCTACATATACAATAAATAGTAGTACTTATGATCAATCTAAAGCATATTATTTCACAATAATCATAAATACTTGACCTCGAGCCTATAATTAGTTATAATACTTGAGGTAAGCTATTTCTTATTGTTTGTTGGTAATGGAAACATATATAAACATTTATCAATAATTTTTAAGTTCCTTCCAATTTATATTTTAGTCTAATTTTGTTGTTCTACTACCAGTGCCCTATTCTTCATAATTGTGAGTTTGTTCATTCACAGTCAAATCAATATATTTAACATTGAGAATTAACAAATAAGAAAATGAATATAAACTTTAGATTTTTAGTTTAATAAGAAAATACGAACTAAAGAGCGCAAAGGTAATGAAATAAAAATCAGCGAGGATGACAGAAGACCTCAGTTTTTGGATCTTTTTTTATCAGATGAATGCTAGTGTTAGGAAAAAAAGGAAAACTACAAGAAAATTGGTGTAATAAACATCAATTGGTAGAGATTTAACTCAAATGTATAATTTAATTCAATTGCTAAAAAGGTGGAGAATATGATTAAAAATTGCATGAGATGAGTCGTTACAATTTGTATTGAATTGCAACAATTTCACAAATAATCTAATTTGATTTATTTGTGGAGATTATCACAAACCTCCAGGATAAAAGTGTCACAATAAAAATTATTTTGTGGAGGTCTAAACAAATGCCACAAATTCAATTTATAGTAGGGGTCTTTACAACCTTCACATATAAACCGCCACAAAAATATTTATTTTGAGAGAGTTTGACACAAACACCGTGAAATAAATATATAGTGGGGGTTTCTTATAACCCTCGTAAAAAAACCGCCACAATATACAATTTTTTTGTAGTGTAGTATTATGTCTCTTTAGAATAGTTTTTTATGTCGTCTGATTTATTGTCATTAAAGTTTGTAATTATTAGCTTTCACATAACACCCTGATTATTTTCGATCCCAACGATATTTTGTTTCATCTCAAAGAAGAAAATGGCATATACTTATTCCCAAAGAATTAAAAAGGAGAAACTCCCTCGTCCGAAAAATCTAGTCTAAAATAGCTTCCTTCAATGTCTTTGAGTTGGTTGGATGGAATACTTCCAAGTGTTAAGAGTTATCCTCACCCTAACCTAATTTTTTGAGTTGAGGTAGGTCCAACATCAATTCTTTACATGGTATCAGAGTCAGATTCGTTTCAATTATTTATTCAATGATGTTGGGTCCCCAAATTATATTATTCACGCTCCAATTAACAAGGTTTGAGCGTGCGGAGATTGTTAAAAGTCTCACATCAGATATGGAATGGAAACATGGACTCCTTATATAGACTTGGACAATCTTCATCCTACAAACTAACTTTTGGGGTTGAGTTAGACCTAAAATCTATTCTTTACGTGCTTTGACTTTGGGAAATTTGGAATATAAGTGACGTTGCAAGTTGTAAAGACGTGCGAACACGTTCCAAATATTAATACTTCTACTTGCTTTATGATAAATGTTTCGAAATATATAAATTTCATTAGTTTCAATTAGCATGCAGGCATTGGTGGAACTACAATTTTATTAAGGGGGTGTCAAATATGAAAAACTAAATATAGAAAGAAATTAAGGGAACTCAACATGAAAAAAAATCATTCATTTTATATATTTACACAGAATAATTTTTCAGCGAAGGGTGTCGTTTGACACCCCTTGGATGCATGTGGCTCTGCGCCTCCGCCACTGCATGGAGATACTAAATGGATCTTTCACGTTCCCAATATTAATACTTCTACTTGCTTTATGAAAAATGTTTTGAATTATATAGATTTCATTAGTTTCAATTAACATGCAGGTACTAAAAGAAAGACATGCCATTTTACCACAAACAACTAGGCCTTTCTGTAGTTGTGGCTAGTTCACGAGGGGGGAGGCCGGAGATGATTGTAGTTCTTGTACATCAGTATGAATAATTATGTAAATTCATAGATGTAGTCGATAGAGTAGATAATTTGTAAATACTTGTTGTTTATCCGTAAATCAGTACAGTTGAATTTGTATTCGTGATAAAAAACACATGGGTCTTAAGTGACTAAATTAACAAGTAAATCAACAAATGATAGTAACAAATAATGAATAATAAAGCAAGGTTAGAATATAATTATCTTGGACCTTGAAGAAGCTTCGTGATGAGGCATCTAGACTAGTCGTTTAAGATAATAAGAGAGCACAAATGTTGAGACAAATAGTATGAAACAAAAGTAACGTTGTAATCTCTTGAATATGATGCTCTTACAATGAGTTAATTGATCCATTTATACTTGGATTCATGGATACACATTCATGAATTATGCCCCTAATAATATCAATACATGAATGTTGTAATAATTGGATAATTAGTATCTTCATAAATATTGTTAATTCACCTTTTGAAGGTGTATAATCAAACAAGTAACAGTCGACGTTGAGATTCGAACTAGCCTCTTGATCTCTCTACTTTCCGGTGACCTTTTGACACCCCCGATGCTATTTCGACGTACCGGTCGTACTGAAAGCTAACTTAGATCCAACTCACCTTCCCTTGCCACGCGTCAAGATGTAATTCGTACATTTATATAATACGAATTTTTCCCTATACTCTTACTTGTCTAGTTTCGATTAATCATACATAGAAATGACACCAGGTAACTTTTAATGGTATTATTTAATATATAGCAACAGTTTACAAGGTATTTAAAATTTAGTCATTCCGCTAATTACTAGGTCCTCCTCCATAAATTTCAGACATTCACGTATCTTGAACCACTTCAGTATCGAGTCAAAACACTGTATATTCTTGAATTTCAGTGGCAGAAAATTATAGTTGCACTACATTTCATGGTATCACAAAATTGCACTTCTAGTTCATGACATTGGTTTGAAGTTTGAACTGTCCAACTAAACTTAAAGTTCCAATTTCAGGATAGTATCTTGAAGTTTGAAGGGTAAAAAATAAAATTTTAGGATATCGTCCTTTGTTCAACGTGAAACCCGCAGTCGCTACCTGAAAATGCGCACTGGGTAAATCACGGACTGACGTAATATCCTGCAAATCCCGTCAACCAGTTAAACCACATTAGTGTGATGACCAAGGCGGCGGTCGGGTGTTCTGCGAGGTTTGACACGAGTAAGAGGTAAAATTCAAAAATAGATGGTCTCTGAACTTGTAATTGAAAATGGTTATAGATTTAATAGTCGTTGAAAAATTGCGAAATTTATGAAATCCATGACATTGGAATAGTATTTTTTTCACATCAAATGTGTTAGTTTTTGTTTAAAAAATCAAATATTGGCTATTTATTAAAAACTCGATCTGTAAAGCTGCTATTCCATACATTTTTTTGGTGTCCGAGAGGAGAGAGCTGCAAACTTTACTTTGGGCCTTCCGGAGCACTGCCCCATGTCCGGATATATCTTTTTAACCATTAACTTCACTTATTAATTTTATGTGTATATACGTGAAAGTGCTCGACTAAATTTATAAAAGTATTACTTAAGTTTATTAATATTTTTCACATCGCGTGAAGCGCAAATAATTTTAATAGTTTTATTCAAATACAAAGTACGTTTGACTTGCATTCTAATTACTCAAGAAGTTTCTATAAAAGTTAAAAACTCGTCGTCTCCACCCGTCGGATGTGTCCAAAGATGGTTGTCTGGTTCGCTCTTCTCTAATTTTTTTATAATTATCTCTTGTTACCTTCCGACCTTTTGTTTTATAATTAGTGCATGGTGATTTTTGTTTACTGGACTCCTTTTGAGCGATTTTCTTTGCACAACTAAAATTGAAAAATACATTTCAGATTTAGTGCTTGAATAATGATCTGAGAATAAACTACGAAGAAAAACGGCAAAGCTAAATATTATAAAGTTTGGTTTAAAATTTTTGATGCCCTCACTCATTAAAAAAAAATTACTTTATAAGTCTGAGATTCCTGACTCCGCCACTGGTGCAATTCAATGAGTTCGTGAATTTTATATAATTCTGTCACAATTTATGTGACACTATTTAACTGAACACGTAATTTAAAAAATAAAGAAAGACTTTATTATCTTTATCAAATTGCTCTTACTTTAGTTCAGGCTTTTGTTGACTCTTTTTCACAATAAATACATCTTCAAAATTATGTGGGCCCAACAAGGGTAAGATATGAATCAAATAAGAAAATATGACATTCTTTTTTAGATAAACTAAAAAAAAATGGTGCCACATAAATTGAGACGGATGAAGTATCCAAAGTCCTACGGTTTTCAGTTGACTCTTTACATTTTACATTTTGTATCCTTTTGGAAGGAAAAGAGAGCTAAATTATTTCTCGGAACTAGGGATGGCAAACGGGCGGGTCAAGTCGAATATGGGTGGGTCGAATTAGGTTAAACAAAAATGATCAATTACCCGATCCGCTCATATTTAACACAGATAAAAAATGGGTTAACCGTCGGATTATATGGATATTCATATTATCCAAAATTACTTTAAAGATGTTGACTTCATGTAGCTAATATGGAGAAGATTAATTTACCTTTTTGTTCACAAATCCAATCCCTAGTACATAGTTGCACCTCAACATTTGCGAAAAGAATAAAACTTTGAAACTTTTCAATGACACGACCTCCAAGAAAACATTTTTCGAAAATACCCACCCAAACCCCATCATTCACACCCCATTGCACCCAGCCTCCACCACCCACCTCATCCACTCCCCAATCAAATCCCACCACCCTGAATGCACTTTATCTTCACACATCTCTATCCCACACGCTGACCTCACTTTGTTGCTCACCCCACACCACCTCACTCAGCGCCTCCCGCCCACCTCTCATTTTCTATATCATATATTTTATTTTACTTTTATAAAAAATGAATTTTTTTCTTACCGTCACCCTGCCCCCTCCTCTCCCCCCCCCAATTACAACCCACCACATATCCCACACCAAAATTAACCACGCAAATTTTTTATTGTTTATAAATTTTTATAAAAGCAAAATAAAATATATAAAGTAAAAAAAATCGAAAGGGGTAGGGATGTGGTGGGAAGGGGGGGGGGGTGGATTGTGTAGAAAACTAAAATAAAAATTCTTTAAAAAAATTAAATCTTTGGAGGTGTGGTTGGGTGTTGGGGTCGGGGAAGGTGTAAAAACCAAATAAAAAAATTTAAAACTTTTTTTTAAAGAAACATTAATTTGTTTTGGACAAGATGGTGGTGGGGTGTGGGTGGGGGTGGGTTTTGAGTGGTGAAAACCATATATATTAAAAACAAACTTTTTAGACGGGGTGGTGAGGGAGGGGGTAGTGTGGTGGGGTTGGGTGGTGGGTTGGATGGTGATGGGGTGGTTGGTGAAATGACATATGTGGGACTTGTTTTCCCTAATGTTATTAGGGAAGTCATTTTTAAAGAATTTTTATTACTAAAGTTGTGGGTTTTATCATTTTTTCTCATTAAGTTACTCATATTTTAAGTAAATAATATGAATTAACCCACATTTGACATATTTTAAATGGGTTGGATATCCGGCCCATTTTAAATAAATTGAGTAGGGCGCATAATCATATTTTTTATCCATTTTGTCACCCCTACTCGGAATCATTCACTTATCCAAAAGTTAACTTTCGCTTTATGCAACTTGGGCACTTTCTCTTTATGGACTTGAGGGGGAAAAGTCAATTCCTTAAATGATTACTTAACTTAAGAAAATTATTTACTTTCTCCGTCCCATATTATTCCACCAGTCTCATATTACTTGTTCATATTATTAAAAATATTTATCCCAAATTACGTGTCAATTGAGATGGAGAAGATTCTACTTGTGAGGATGAAACGAGCTTAATTGAGATGAAATTGCACACTAAAAAGGCCAAGAAATGAAGCCTAAGAAGACCCGGGAAGCATAGAAGAAATCAGACGAAGTCCGGACGAAAAAAGAACACTGAAACAGAAAACCAAAAAAATAACGCCGCGGCGCTAATTATCCTGAAATTATGATTTTAGCGCAGGATTTTTGGCGCCGTGGCGCCAGCCTGCAGGGCCACATCACCGACGCGAGATTTCTGATTTTTGGGCCGAATTTGACACGTTTTCAGGGTCCGAAAGGGCAACTTTTCTCAACTATAAATCCCTAAAACTATGCTCATTAAACCTTACCTTATACCATAATCAAAAATCATTCTTTGGGAGGAGGAAGAATTGGAGCAAACAGAAGATTGGAGACGACTCGTTCAAGTGCTTTTTCTTCTCTTTTATTTTTATTCAGTTTATGTTGGATTGTAATTTAGTTCTTGACATGACAATATTTATGAGCTAAATATTTTAGTAGGTTTCCGTCGTATCTTCTTGAAACTCTTTCATATAGTTAATGCATTGAGTATTGATTTCTTTTGCAGCATATTAAGATCTATTCAATATTGTTATAATTGCTTGATAATTAACTAGCTATTAATTGTCATCACTTATATGATTTCGAATCAAAAGTCTGAAAGGTAAGATTTGAATATGCTGTAATTGTCTAGACATAGGTTAAAATTGTGGACGAAAGTACCCCGATACTCGTGTAATATTTAAAGGTTATTGTTCTTAATCCTCCTGTGTGGTAAAACTTATCATAGAAATATAGAAGATTTATGCACTAGGTTGAGCTCTTGTATGTCCTAACCGAAATATAATGACAGATTAGTTAACCTGTTATCTTAATAAGAAGAAGAATCATTAGCATTGCATTAACACATGAAAGAGTGGATAGTTGAGGAGATTGGAACTCTATTTCCTTCATAACTGTTATAAATTCAAAGTATCATAATCTTTAGTTATTCCTGCACTTAGTCATAATTCTTAGTATAATTCTCAAACTAAAAGAACGTCAACCAAATAGATACCACATGATAGATAATCGGTACTTAATAAATCAGTCTCTGTGGATGATAAACTCGGTCTTACAGATCTTTATTACTTGACCGATACGTACACTTGCGTAAGCATCTAGAAATATCGCAACAAGTTTTTAGCGTCGTTGCCGAGGACTGGCGTACTGTTAATATCGATTTATCTATTCTTATTTCTAATTTGGTTTTTTTTATTTTCAGTTTTTTCTTATTTTCAGTTTTTTTCTTTAGTGTTGTTTGCCGTGATCTGTTTGTTGTTTTTTATTAGTCTCAAAAACTTAGTTTATGCAAAGTAGGAGAGGAGTTGACATTCCTATCCCTCCGAACCTTGAGATTGAGAGATTGTGCAGACAGAACATGAAAGAGAAAAGAGCAGTTGATTCCTTAGCAATGGGAGATCAGCAAAACAACAATTTGATGGATGATGAGTTGCCGCCTGTCGTAAGACAAGTCCTTGTAGAAAGAAACTTGAGGGACTATGTGATGCCAACTATTACAGGGGTGCAGACTTGCACCAGGCTTCCAGCTGTTGAAGCAAATAATTTCGAGATCAAACCAGCCATATTGCACATGGTTCAGAGCTCAGTTCAGTTTGGGGGATTACCGTCTAAAGATCCTCACTTGCATCTTGCAAATTTCCTGGAGCTGTGTGCAACCTTCAAATACAATGGTGTTACTGATGATGTCATTCGGTTGAGACTCTTCCCATTCTCACTCAGGGATAGAGCAAAGTGTTGGTTGAACTCGTTACAGGCGAACTCCATCACTACATGGCAAGACTTAGCCCAGAAGTTTCTTGCCAAATTCTTCCCCACAACTAAGGCAGCGAAGCTCAGAGGCGAGTTGAATAACTTTTATCAGCTGGAGGGAGAACCATTATATGACACATGGGAGAGGTTTAAAGACTTGCAGAGAAAGTGCCCACATCATGGAATTGAGAAGTGGATGCTAGTCCACATATTTTACAATGGGCTGTGTGGTACAACTCGTACCATCATTGATGCTGCAGCAGGAGGTACATTCATGAGAAAGAGTGTCATTGAGGCACATGATTTTGCTAGAGGATATGGCCACAAACAACCATCAGGGGACCGATGAGAGAGCAATGAACAGTAGGAAAGTGGCTGGAATTCATGAGCTAGATGCTATCACTGCATTGACTGCGCAGGTAGCCACTTTGACAAAACAGATGCAGCAGAGCACAATGGCAGTTAAAACAGTTCAGACACCAATGAGATGCGAAATTTGTGGGGGTCTCCATACGTTTGATAGGTGTACATCAGTTGACCCAAATAATGTATCCATGGAGCAGGTTCAGGCAGTGGGGAACTTTCAGAGGCCCTACAACAATGCATTCTCCAACACATATAATCCAGGGTGGAGAAATTACCAAAAGTTTTCATGGAAGAATGAACAAGGGCAGCAACCACAATTTCAGGCATCATCCCCACAACAGTTCAGCCCACCAGACCCACAAGAGAAGTCAGATGGAATAAAAGAAATAAGAGCAGCATTGATGACCTTGGCTAAATCCCAGACAGAATCCAACAACTCCCAAACCCAATTTATGGCAGAGACCAAGCAGTTTATGATAGAAACTAGATCTTCTATTAGAAACTTGGAGACTCAGATGGGGCAGTTGGCAGAGAAGTTGAATGACAGACCTCAGGGGACTCTCCTTAGTAATACAGTGATGAATCCAAGAGAGCAATGTCAAGAAATCAGTTTGAGAAGTGGGAAGCAGTTAAAGCAGAGGGCACCCCAACCAGTAGAAGAAAAGTAGAAGGATGTGGGGAAGACATTTGAAGTAGAAAAGGATGGGGTTACTGATGACCGCCCTACTTTAGAGGAGGCTCCACCCGCAGTGATGAGGGAGTACACAGACAAAATCCCTTACCCTCAAAGACTGCAGAAGAAGGCTCTGGATAAGCAATTTTTGAAATTTTTAGAGGTATTCAAAAAACTGCATATCAATCTTCCATTCATTGAAGCATTGGAGCAGATGTCAGCTTATGTGAAATTCATGAAAGACTTCTTGTTTGAAAAGATAAAGCCGGCGGACTATGAGACAATAGCGCTGACAGAGGAGTGCATTGTTATCTTGCAGAAGAGACTTCCCCCTAAGTTGAAATATCCATAGAGTTTCACCCTACCTTGTACCATAGGGAATGTGACATGCAAGCAAGCCTTGTGTGACTTGGGGGCAAGTGTCAACCTAATGCCCCTCTCTGTGTTCAAAAGGCTTGGTTTGGGGGAAGTGTCACGACCCGAACCCGGGCCCGTGACTGGTGCCTTACCCCGGGCACCCTAGTGATACAACATCAGAGAAAATCAGCGGAAATAAAAACATGAACATGAATTAAGAGACATGATAAATAAACAAAGCAACCAAAACGATTGCCTTCGATATATACATAAATACCGACGCTTATCCTTTTACGGACTCGCCCACAACAAGATTACATGCACTCTAAGAAGTGACAACAACTATGACGGACAGGCCCCGCCATACCCCCGAATGTACAAGAACCTACTGACTGTGGTAACATACCAAAGATAAGCCTCAAGGAACGGAGCTTCAACACGAAATGTGATCCTATAAGCGGGGATCAACGATCGATGTACCTCTACTGCGCAGATGAACGCAGCCCCGGGCGAGGTCAAGATAACAGTACCAAGTATGTGAAAGCAGAAATATCAGAAATGAAATCATAATAGTCTATATAAAGCGGGAGACATGTATGATAACCAAACTACGCTCACAACATAAAAGCCATGTCAAGTCGTGGACTCACGCCTCAAAGTCATCCTCATGCCCGTGGAACTCCTTCCTCACCGCCAGCCTAGGTACAAATCATGTGATACGTATAATGTGTCTCGCCCATCTTATGGACCCGATAGAAACGTGTGGAATACATTCCGGATGAACCGTGTCGAGTGAAATACATTCCGATGGCCGTGAGTCGAGTGAAATACATTCGGATGAGCCGGAGTCGAGTGAAATACATTCGGATGAACCGGAGTCGAGTGAAATACATTCCGGATGAGCCAGAGTCGAGTGAAATACATTCGGATGAGCCTAGTCGAGTGAAATACATTCGGATGAACCGGTAGTCGAGTAGAACACAGTACTTGCACAACAAGGCTATCACACGTAACATGGTCAAGTTTCATAACAACAAGCATAGGCAAGTTATACACAACTCAAGGTACTTTCATTTTATGTCAAAGTCCGGATTTTAACCCTAAAGTACTACGTACGTTAAATTCCTTTTAAGAGATTCATTCCTTTTCTAAAAGTCACCCGATACACGTAGTATATAAAAATGTGTGACTTATATCTTTTAAGTAAACCAAAACAACTATCATACATTCCATTTTAAGACCGAATTAAGGCAATACCATGCCTTCCTTTTTGACAAAAATACTTCTCTTTTAAAAGTCAAGTTACCACATTAAAACAAATGATAAAACCCTTCTTTTGTTTTCATAAAGTCGTTATAACCAACTTCCCATAAAGCTGTTGTAACACTTTATGTTTTAAACCATTTTAAGACAACACAATGCCTTTCTTTCCCCTAAAAGTTCCAGTTTGCCTAATTTCAATTACGCAAGTCTCTTTTTAGAAAAGTTTCATAGTTCAATGTCTTAACCTCTTTTTAAAACAATAGAGTAACATATGTCATAGGTGAGTAGGTTAATCTTGTTCATAATCAATCTTATTAAGCAGCCATGATCTAGAAAATGCAATATCATTTTGTCTCATCTTAGCTTATGCGGATGGAGGTTTCTACTGGTTTTAATAATACTTAATTATTCAATACATTCTCCTTTATTAACGCTGCAGTGGTTTATTGATACACATTCTGATTTCCGAAATCAGTAAAACATTATTCCTTTTAAAAACCAAGTACTCATTACTCACGAATGAGGTTTCACACAAAATCCATATTAATTCATTTAAGTTAAGTCTCTTATCTTATAAGATCCGATCTTAACTTTTGAAATTAATAAACCATTCATTTTACCACCCTTAAGACGTTATACCTAACTTCCCATAAAGCTAGTATAACACTTATGTTTTAAAACAACCAAATACAGTTAACACATGAACGTCTACCGTACAACATAGCTCACACATATCAAGCTAGAAAAGATAGGAAGAGGTTCACATACCTCGCGACGATTATCGACTAATAGCAAAAGCGCTCCAAGTACTTCAAACCGTCGGCTACTCCTTAAGCCACGTAGGTGCACCACACGTAGTACTTGACCTATAGAGGCCACGCGCGCGCTATTAACATCCTAGATCTCAACGTAGAATATTCTACGAAAATTGGCGACCTCCCCAGCAGCGTAAATCTCCTCTCAATCGAGGCTACCAAGCCAACCAGGGGTTGCACGTCTAACCGGACGTGTACAATTCTACTCACAGTAATACTACACAAGTCTACTTTAATACAGTCCTATGTAATTACAGTTCAGTTCACTTCTTAAAATTCAGGCTTAAGTCGCAAGACATTCGTAAGTATTATTCGAGCTTAAGTCAAAAGACATTGCCGCACAACTATGTTCGATTCTATATATAGTATACTTAACTACTCCTACAACATGTAATTTCCATTTACAATGTAGGTCATGAGTGTTTACCTCGATAAGCCCAAAATTTATCCAAGTTATATGTCGATCTGAGCAAGGTTTAGCTCTACTCAGTGCGCTCAACCGCTCCAAACAACCCCAGAAGTTCTAACCAACTTCTACTTATAACTTCAACTACGGGTGAAGATTTACTTAGGGTTTCGTTTTTGTGGTGAGGAAGTATAATAGTATTTTACGGGCTTTTGTAAAAGTGTAACCTTGGGAATACTATAAGGTATTTGGGCAGTATTTGGGAATTATAACAATACTAGGAGAGTATTTCTATACCACAAAAGGGGGTATTATCTGAAACAACTAGGCTAGGGGTACCCACTGCTAACTACAAAGGGGAGGAAGCTCTCGGCCAAAGGGCCTTCTCAAAGGGGAGGGGTGTGGTGGGCGAAAGAACAAGAGGGAGGGAGTATTTTGAGACTTAGGTAGATTGCTCAGTGAGGATGAAGAAAGTCTTCAACTTAGAGGGTATTTATAGGTCAAGTGAAGGCCAACCAATGGCAAGATGAAGACAAGTGTGGTGCAAGTGTAGGGCTAGATTTCAACCATGTGGACCTTATCCATCTACCACAACCACTTGCACAAAAATATCCTACCTAACCAAGGCACAAAAACGTGCAAGTCTTGCTTTGCCGCACTTTCACGCCGATGCAGGGTGACATGTCACCCTCCCGTTGGTCCAAAATGTTTCGCCTCTTGGAAAAATCCGCAAAAATTATAAATGACATAGCCGGAATTTTCCTACGTAAGTGTGGAAACGTTTTCGGAAAAACGACTCTTTCGGCACTTGTGTACAAATTTCGAAACTAGCCAACTTTAAGGCTCAAATTATAATACGACGCTACCACCTACATACTCGGAAATACGGTACAACATTCTCCTCTCCTTAGAAACATTCGTCCGAATGTTCCTTCTCAAGACGGATAACGATAAAGTTCTTCTAATAAGTTGCCAACTCCACAATCGCCACGAAACACCCGCGCAAATACTTACATCCAAGTCCACGAGGAAACACCTCTAACATCACAAACTTTTGTCACTTTGCGCGAGGTTCTAGTGTCACTCGGCGACCCAACAACCGGTACGATCGCATGCGATCCCTGAGGTCTAAAATATACATCCTTCGCACCTTCTCCCTTCACAAGAAATGGTCATATCTATGCTCGCAATACATGCTCGCCTCTACCCTACTCGTCGTACTCTTCTCGAACACTTGAACTCTTCTAGTATATGTACCACACTTCAGTTTCCAAAACTTTGGAGTCACTACCTCCAAACTTGGTCATCTTACTAGCCTCGATCTTCCTTAAGGCCATTCCCGTCCTTCACGATCCGCTTCTGGTCGAACATAACCACGAACTCATACGATAGTCATCTAAACTTGGGTCTAGCACCCTCGTGACCCTACCACCTGGCGAGACCACCCAGAGCTGACCCCACCTCATTCCGGGCTACGGGTTGACACGCAACACGTCCTCAACCCGAGCCTCTGTCACGCCGACTCTCTCGTTCCTCGATCCGGAACAATCTTACCTATACAAGTCATGAAAGCTACCACTTCCATTTTACACTACCCAAGGAATTATCCCAGAACACATTTATACGCAAACCAAGTATTTCAACAAAGACTAACCGTAAAATCTTTTATTCAAGATGACCTTACCTCTAAGGTCTCAACACGAAATATTCTAAAGTTCACACTTTCCATGCTTTCTAACTCATAACCAACATAACGCTATGTAGCACACAATAAGAAGGTCATTATATCATGCATACAAATCTCTGAGGTTAAGGATATACCGAACCTACCGCCCACTCTAATCATAGGCACGCTGCAGGCGCATACCGTAGAAAGCGATGAACTCGCCATCGATCCGGTGGTCGCGCCGCCAGTGCATTCTCCTATAAGCACGCTCTCGTCACATGGCCTCGACGGCCGCAGTGAAACAAGCACCGAAAAGAGGACATTCCCGGATGATGTTTGCCACATCGCGTACACCGAGGACATGAATCCTGGCCGCTAGCACTCACGTATACCGGAACCGAAGCCCGGAGCTCGACCAGCTCCGAATACCCCGAACGCCCCGATCGCGGGACCACTCAGTCTTGGTGGAGGTACATAACTAGACTCACGAGGCGGTCCGCCGAAAGTTACCAAAGGACCTGCTGCTCGCCCTCTTCGCCGATCTCGGCCATTCCGTCGACCTCTCCGTGCCTCACATCCTAGTGCATGAGCTTGCGTGCGGGCAATGTCCATGCCCGGCCAAGAGCTACACCCGCATAAGCCTCGTCAAGTAATCATCTAGCACGTGACGTGGCGGTGTACTCGCCCTCCATATCGCGGCTACCACGGGAACATACCGAGCTAATGAGTCGAACTCCACATTGTACTCTCTAACCGTCCGCCCGTCCTGCCTCAACGTCAAAAATCTGTCGGCCCGAGCCCTCCTCATCTGTGGAGGCAAGAAGTCTGCAAGAAATGCCTTTGAGAACTCGTCTCATATAGTTGGAAGTGCATTCTCTCCCCGGGACAGCTCCCACGAATCAAACCAGTCGACTGCGGTATCACGCAGCCGATGCGAACCTAGGACCACTGACTCGGTATCCGATGCCTTGATCACTCTCATGACCCGCTGTAACTGCCGGATGAACTCCTGCGGATCATCCTCAGGCCTCGACCCATAAAACTCTGGCGGGTTACACTCGGAAAATCCCGTAGTCTCAAACCGCTCGGGGTGAACTACGGTGCTCTGGAATCGAATCGCTGATTCGGCCTATCCTCATATCGCCACGACTCGCCATGAATCGCCATCTCCTTGTACTTATCTCATCTCGCTTCCAGCCGTGGACTGAGGCTCAGTATCAGTAGTCTCGCAGCCATCGCCGCGCTTAAACTCGCTGGCCGGGCGGCGTCCACGAAACCCGCCGGAAGCATCTCGTCTCGACTTGCTCGCGCTGCGCATTCTCTCAGATCTCACTAATAGCTCTCGATTGCCTTGCCCATCTGGGCTGGTTGCCTACGCGAGGCATAATCGGTAAAAGAAAGGAATACGTCGGAGGGTCCAACTTATCACACGCTACAAGGCACGATCTCGTAATGAGAAGAATGGAAACCAATCCTAAATGTCCTATAGCCTCACGATTATAGATGTGGTGCACAACACATCGATAATCAAGACTTACTAGACACGTGCGTAGACACTTTCCGAGGACTAATCGCGCTCGATACCACTTTTGTCACGACCAACCTGCCCGTGGATCGTGCCTACCCCGCACCCTGGTGATACAACATCGAGAAAATCACGGAAATAAAAACATGAACATGAATTAAGAGACATGATAAATAAACAAAGCAACCAAAACATTGCCTTTCGATATATACATAAATACCCAACGGTTATCCTTTTACTGCACTCGCCACAACAAGATTACATGCACTTAAGAAGTGACAACAACTATGACGGGACGGGGCCCCGCCATACCCCTGAATGTACAAGAACCTACAGACTCAGGGTAACATACCAAAGATAAGCCTCCGAAGGAACGGAGCTTCCCAACACGCTGAAATGTGATCCTATAAGCGGGGATCGACAGTCGATGTACCTCTACTGCGGCATGAAACGCGGCCTCGGCGAGGTCGATAACAGTACCAAGTATGTGAAATCGTAAAATCGTAAATGAAATCATAATAGTTTATATAAAGCAGAGACATGTATGATAACCAAACTACGATTCACAACATAAAAGCGCCATGTCAAGTCGTGACTCACGCCTCAAAGTCATCCTCACGCGTGGAACTCCTTCCTCACCGCCAGCCTAGGTACAAATCATGTGATACGTATACGGTCTCGCCCATCTTATGGACCCAGATAGAAACGTGTGGAATACATTCCGGATGAACCGAGTCGAGTGAAATACATTCCGGATGAGCCAGTAGTCGAGTGAAATACATTCCGGATGAACCCAGGTCGAGTGAAATACATTCCGGATGAACCTAGTCGAGTGAAATACATTCCGGATGAGCCAGAGTCGAGTGAAATACATTCGGATGAACCGGAGTCGAGTGAAATACATTCCCGGATGAACCGGTAGTCGAGTAGAACACAGGACTTGCACAACAAGGCTATCACACGTAACATGGTCAAGTTTCATAACAACAAGCATAGGCAAGTTATACACAACTCAAGGTACTTTCATTTTATGTCAAAGTCCGGATTTTAACCTAAAGTACTACGTGACGTTAAATTCCTTTAAGAGATTCATTCCTTTCTAAAAGTCACCCGATACCGTAGTATATAAAAATGTGTGACTTATATCTTTAAGTAAACCAAAACAACTTTCATACTTTCCTTTTAAGACCGAATTAAGGCAATACCATGCCTTCCTTTTGGACCAAAATACTTCTCTTTAAAAGTCAAGTTACCACATTAAAACAAATGATAAAACCCTTCTTTTGTTTTCATAAAGTCGTTATAACCAACTTCCCATAAAGTCATGTAACACTTTATGTTTTAAACCATTTTAAGACAACACAATGCCTTTCTTTCCCTAAAAGTTCCAGGTTGCCTAATTTCAATTACGCAAGTCTCTTTTTAGAAAAGTTTCATAGTTCAATGTCTTAACCTCTTTTTAAAACAATAGAGTAACATATGTCATAGGTGAGTAGGTTAATCTTGTTCATAATCAATCTTATTAAGCAGCCATGATCTAGAAAATGCAATATCATTTTGTCTCATCTTAGCTTCTGCGGATGGAGGTTTCTACTGGTTTTAATAATACTTAATTATTCAATACATTCTCCTTTATTAACGCCGCAGTGGTTTATTGATACACATTCGATTTCAAATCAAGAAACATTATTCCTTTTAAAACCAAGTACTCATTACTCACGAATGAGGTTTCACACAAAATCCATATTAATTCATTTAAGTTAAGTCTCTTATCTTATAAGATCCAGTCTTTTAACTTTTGAAATTAATAAACCATTCATTTTACCACCCTTAAGACGTTATACCTAACTTCCCATAAAGCTAGTATAACACTTATGTTTTAAAACAACCAAATACAGTTAACACATGTACGTCTACCGTACTACATAGCTCACACATATCATGCTAGAAAAGATAGGAAGAGGTTCACATACCTCGCGACGATTATCGACTAATAGCAAAACGCTCCAAGTACTTCAAACCGTCGGCTACTCCTTAAGCCACGTAGATTGCACCACACGTAGTACTTCAACCTATAGAGGCCACAAGGCGCCTATTAACATCCTAGATCTCAACGTAGAATATTCTACAGAAAATTCGGCAGCACCTCCCCCCCCCCGCAACAGCGTAAATCTCCTCCTCAATCGAGGCCGGCTACCAAGCCAACCCGGGGGGGGTTGCACGTCTAACCGGACGTGTACAATTCTACTCACAGTAATACTACACAAGTCTCCTGTAATACAATCCTATGTAATTACAGTTCAGTTCACTTCTTAAAATTCAGGCTTAAGTCGCAAGACATTGCCGTAAGTATTATTCAGGCTTAAGTCAAAAGACATTGCCGCACAACTATGTTCAGTTCTATATATAGTATACTTAACTACTCCTACAACATGTAATTTCCATTTACAACAGAAGGTCATGAGTGTTTACCTCGATAAGCCCAAAATTTATCCAAGTTATATGTCGATCCTGAGCAAGGTTTAGCTCCTACTCCGTGCGCTCCAACCCGCTCCAAACAACCCTTAGAAGTTCTAACCAACTTCTACTTATAACTTCAACTACGGGTGAAGATTTACTTAGGGTTTCGTTTTTGTGACTGAGGGAAGTATAATAGTATTTTCTGGGCTTTTATAAAAGTGTAACCTTGGGAATACTATAAGGTATTTGGGCCAAGGTATTTGGGAATTATAACAATACTAGGAGAGTATTTCTATACCACAAAAAGGGGGGTATTATACGAAAACAACTAGGCTAGTGGTACCCTACCGGCTAACCACTACAGCGAGGGAAGCTCTCGGCCAACGGGCCTCCACCCCGGGGGCGGGGGGTGTGGTGGACGAAAGAACAAGAGGGAGGGAGTATTTTGAGACTTAGGTAGATTGCTCAAGTGAGGATGAAGAAAGTCTTCAACTTAGAGGGTATTTATAGGTCAAGTGAAGGCCAACCAACGGCCAAGATGAAGACAAGTGTGGTGCAAGTGTAGGGCTAGATTTCAACCATGGACCTTATCCATCTACCACAACCACTTGCACAAAAATATCCTACCTAACCAAGGCACAAAAACGTGCCAAGTCTTGCCTTTGCCGCACTTTCACGCCAATGCGAGGTGACACATGCCACCCTCCCGTTGGTCCAAAATGTTTCGCCTCTTGGAAAAATCCGCAAAAATTATAAATGACATAGCCGGAATTTTCCTACGTAGCCGTGGGAAACGTTTCGTCGGAAAACGACTCTTTTCGGCACTTGTGTACAAATTTCGAAACTAGCCAACTTTAAGGCTCAAATTATAATACGTACGCGCTCACCTACATACTCTGGAAATACGGGGTACAACATTCTCCCCTCCTTAGAAACATTCGTCCCGAATGTTCCTTCTCAAGACGGATAACGATAAAGTTCTTCTAATAAGTTGCCAACTCCACAACTGGCCACGAAACACCCGCGCAAATACTTACATCCAAGTCCACGAGGAAACACCTCTAACATCACAAACTTTTGTCACTTTGCCGCGAGGTTCTAGTGTCACTCCGGCGACCCAACAACTGGTACCGGACTGCATGCGATCCCTGAGGTCTAAAATATACATCCTTCGCACCTTCTCCCTTCACAAGAAATGGTCATATCTATGCTCGCAATACATGCTCGCCTCTACCCTACTCGTCGTACTCTTCTCGAACACTTGAACTCTTCTAGTATATGTACCACACTTCAGTTTCCAAAACTTTGGAGTCACTACCTCCAAACTTGGTCATCTTACTAGCCTCGATCTTCCTTAAGGCCATTCCCGTCCTTCACGATCCGCTTCTGGTCGAACATAACCACAAACTCATACGATGGTCATCTAAACTTGGGTCTAGCACCCTCGTGACCCTACCACCTGGCGAGACCACCCAGAGCTGACCCCACCTCATTCCGGGCTACGGGTTGACACGCAACACGTCCTCAACCCGAGCCTCTGTCACGCCGACTCTCTCGTTCCTCGATCCGGAACAATCTTACCTATACAAGTCATGAAAGCTACCACTTCCATTTTACACTACCCAAGGAATTATCCCAGAACACATTTATACGCAAACCAAGTATTTCAACAAAGACTAACCGTAAAATCTTTTATTCAAGATGACCTTACCTCTAAGGTCTCAACACGAAATATTCTAAAGTTCACACTTTCCATGCTTTCTAACTCATAACCAACATAACGCTATGTAGCACACAATAAGAAGGTCATTATATCATGCATACAAATCTCTAGAGGGTTAAGGATATACCAACCTACCGCCCACTCTAATCATAGGCACATCTGCAGGCGCATACCGTAGGGCGATGAACCCGCCATCGATCCAGAGTCGCGCTAAGCCGCCGGCACCTCTCCTATAAGCACGCCTCGTCACATGGCCTCGACGGCCGCAGTGAAACAAGCACCGAAAAAGAGGACATTCCGATGATGTTTGCCACATCGCGCACACCGGTGGGACATGAATCCCGCCGCTAGCACTCACGTATACCGTGAACCGAAGCCCGGAGCTCGACCAGCTCCCGAATACCGAACGCCCCGAAGATCGCGGAGGACCACTGCATCTTGGTGGAGGTACATAACTAGATCATCACCGAGGCGGTCCGCCTCGAAAGTTACCAAAGGACCTGGCTGCTCGCCTCTTCGCCGATCTCGGCCATTCCGTCGACCTCTCCGTGCCTCACATCCTAGTGCATGAGCTTGCGTGCGGCAATGTCCATGCCCGGTGAAGAGCTACACCTGCATAAGCCTCTGGTAATCATCTAGCCCGGTGACGTGGCGGTGTACTGGCCCTCCATATCGCCTACTACACGGAACATACCGAGCTAATGAGTCGAACTCCACATCAGATTTCTCTAACCGTCCGCCCGCCCCGCTCAACGCGTCAAAAATCTGCGCCCGAGCCTCCTCATCTGTGGAGGCGAAGTGTGCAAGAAATGCCTTTGAGAACTCGTCTCATATAGTTGGAAGTGCATTCTCTCCCAGGGACAGCTCCCACGAATCAAAACCGATCATCGCGTATCACGCAAATGACGCGAACTCAGACCACCGACTCGGTATCCGATGCCTTGATCACTCTCACGACCCAGAATCGCCGGATGAACTCCTGCGGATCATCCTCGTGCCTCGACCCATAAAACTCGCGGGTTACACCTCGGAAAATCCCGTAGTCTCAAATCGCTCGGGGTGAACTACGGTGCTCTGGATCGAATCGCCAGATCCAAATTATCCTCATATTCGCCACGACCACGCGAATCGCCATCTCCTTGTACCCATCTCATCCGCTCCAGCCGTGGGACTTGAGGCTCAGTATCAGAGTCTCAGCAGCCACCGCCGCGCTAAACTCGCTGGCGCCGGCGCCACGAAACCCGGGCCGTCGAAGCATCGTCTCGTATCGACCGCTCGCGCCTGCATACTCTGTATCTCACTAATAGCTCCTCGATCGCCTTGCCCATCTGGGCTGGGTTGCCTTACGCGAGGCATAATCGGTAAAAGAAAGGAATACGTCGAGAGGTCCAACTTATCACACGACTCAAGGCACGATCTCGAATGAGAAGAATGGAAACCAATCCTAAATGTCCTATAGCCTCACGATTATAGATGTGGTGCACAACACATCGATAATCAAGACTTACTAGACACGGTTCAGACACTTTCCGAGGACTAATCGCTCACGATACCACTTTTGTCACGACCGAACCTGCCCGCGTGATCGTGCCTTACCGGGCACCCTGGTGATACAACATCGAGAAAATCAGCGGAAATAAAAACATGAACATGAATTAAGAGACATGATAAATAAACAAAGCAACCAAAGCGGTTGCCTTCGGTATATATACATAAATACCCAACGGTTATCCTTTACGCACTCGCCACAACAGATTACTGCACTTCTAAGAAGTGATAACAACTATGACGGACAGGGCCCCGCCATACCCCGAATGTACAAGAACCTCTGCACTCGTGGTAACATACCAAAGATAAGCCTCAAGGAACGGAGCTTCCCAACACGCCAAATGTGATCCTATAAGCGGGGATCGACGGTGATGTACCTCTACTGCGGCGTGAACGCAGCCAAGGAGGTCGAGATAACAGTACCAAGTATGTGAAATCAGAAAAATCAGTAAATGAAATCATAATAGTCTATATAAAGCGAGACATGTATGATAACCAAACTACGCTCACAACATAAAAGCGATCATGTCAAGTCGTGACTCACGCCTCAAAGTCATCCTCACGCCCGAACTCCTTCCTCACCGCCTAGCCTAGGTACAAATCATGTGATACGATAATGTGTCTCGGCCCATCTTATGGACCCAGATAGAAAGCGTGTGGAATACATTCCCGGATGAACCTGTAGTCGAGTGAAATACATTCCGGATGAGCCAGAGTCGAGTGAAATACATTCCGGATGAACCGGTAGTCGAGTGAAATACATTCGGATGAACCGTAGTCGAGTGAAATACATTCCGGATGAACCGGTAGTCGAGTGAAATACATTCCGGATGAACCGTAGTCGAGTGAAATACATTCGGATGAACCGGTAGTCGAGTAGAACACGACTTGCACAACAAGGCTATCACACGTAACATGGTCAAGTTTCATAACAACAAGCATAGGCAAGTTATACACAACTCAAGGTACTTTCATTTTATGTCAAAGTCCGGATTTTAACTCCTAAAGTACTACGACGTTAAATTCCTTTTAAGAGATTCATTCCTTTTCTAAAAGTCACCCGATACGTAGTATATAAAAATGTGTGACTTATATCTTTTAAGTAAACCAAAACAACTTTCATACTTTCCTTTTAAGACCGAATTAAGGCAATACCATGCCTTCCTTTGGACCAAAATACTTCTCTTTAAAAGTCAAGTTACCACATTAAAACAAATGATAAAACCCTTCTTTTGTTTTCATAAAGTCGTTATAACCAACTTCCCATAAAGTCATTGTAACACTTTATGTTTTAAACCATTTTAAGACAACACAATGCCTTTTTTTCCCTAAAAGTTCCAGTTTGCCTAATTTCAATTACGCAAGTCTCTTTTTAGAAAAGTTTCATAGTTCAATGTCTTAACCTCTTTTTAAAACAATAGAGTAACATATGTCATAGTAGTAGGTTAATCTTGTTCATAATCAATCTTATTAAGCACATGATCTAGAAAATGCAATATCATTTTGTCTCATCTTAGCTTCTATGCAGATGGAGGTTTCTCTGGTTTTAATAATACTTAATTATTCAATACATTCTCCTTTATTAACGCCGCAGGGTTTATTGATACACATTCTCGATTTCAAATCAAGAAACATTATTCCTTTTAAAACCAAGTACTCATTACTCACGAATGAGGTTTCACACAAAATCCATATTAATTCATTTAAGTTAAGTCTCTTATCTTATAAGATCCAATCTCTTAACTTTTGAAATTAATAAACCATTCATTTTACCACCTTAAGACGTTATACCTAACTTCCCATAAAGCTAGTATAACACTTATGTTTTAAAACAACCAAATACGCTAACACGTATGCGTCTACCGTACTACATAGCTCACACATATCATGCTAGAAAAGATAGGAAGAGGTTCACATACCTCGCGACGATTATCGACTAATAGCAAAACGCTCAAGTACTTCAAACCGCTCGGCTACTCCTTAAGCCACGTAGATTGCACCACACGTAGTACTTCAACCTATAGAGGCCACAAGGCGCCTATTAACATCCTAGATCTCAACGTAGAATATTCTACATAAAATTGGCAAAGACCTCCCCGCAACAACGTAAATCTCCTCAATCAAGGCCGCTACCAAGCCAACCGGGGTTTGCACGCCTAACCGGACGTGTACAATTCTACTCACAGTAATACTACACAAGTCTCATCAGAATACAAACCTATGTAATTACAGTTCATTCCACTTTAAAATTCAGCTTAAGTCGCAAGACATTGCCGTAAGTATTATTCAGGCCTAAGTCAAAAGACATTGCCGCACAACTATGTTCAGTTCTATATATAGTATACTTAACTATATACTCCTACAACATGTAATTTCCATTTACAACAGAAGGTCATGAGTGTTTACCTCGATAAGCCCAAAATTTATCCAAGTTATATGTCGATCCTGAGCAAGGTTTAGCTCCTACTCCGTGCGCTCCAACCCGCTCCAAACAACCCTTGAAGTTCTAACCAACTTCTACTTATAACTTCAACTACGTGTGAAGATTTACTTAGGGTTTCGTTTTTGTGGATCGAGGAAGTATAATAGTATTTTCTGGTTTTTGTAAAAGTGTAACCTTGGGAATACTATAAGGTATTTGGGCTAAGGTATTTGGGCATTATAACAATACTAGAGAGTATTTCTATACCACAAAAAGGGGTATTATACGAAACAACTAGGCAGTGGGTACCCTACGCTAACCACTACAAAGGGGAGGGAAGCTCTCGCCAAAGGGCCTTCTCAAAGGGGAGGGGTGTGGTGGACGAAAGAACAAGAGGGAGGAGTATTTTGAGACTTAGGTAGATTGCTCAGTGAGGATGAAGAAAGTCTTCAACTTAGAGGGGTATTTATAGGTCAAGTGAAGGCCAACCAATGGCCAAGATGAAGACAAGTGTGGTGCAAGTGTAGGGCTAGATTTCAACCATGTGGACCTTATCCATCTACCACAACCACTTGCACAAAAATATCCTACCTAACCAAGGCACAAAAACGCAAGTCTTGCTTTGCAGCACTTTCACGCCCAATGTGAGGGTGACACATGTCACCCTCCCGTTGGTCCAAAATGTTTCGTCTCTCAGAAAAATCCGCAAAAATTATAAATGACATAGCCGGAATTTTCCCTACGTAAGCTGTGGAAACGTTTCGTCGGAAAACGACTCTTTTCGGCACTTGTGTACAAATTTCGAAACTAGCCAACTTTAAGGCTCAAATTATAATACGTACGCGCTCACGTACATACTCTGGAAATACGGGGTACAACAGGAAGCAAGGCCAACCACAGTCACCCTGCAGCTAGTTGATCGCTCGGTTTTGCATCCCTAGGGAATTATTGAAGATGTGTTGGTACAAGTGGGTAAATTCATCATTCCTACTGATTTTCTCATTTTAGAAAAGGATGAGGATGAAAATATGTCCATGATCCTTGGGAGACCGTTCCTAGCCACAGGGAGAGCCCTCATTGATGTTGAGAAGGGGGAGTTAAAACTCAGAGTCCAATGTGAGAAATGGTATTCAATGTTTTCAAGCAACCCACTGAACTACAAGTCGATGCTAGACGTTTTGCTAGTGGGGTAGTTGACAAGGTTGATCCTGAGAAAAGCCTCACAAGTACTGTGTCACGATCTGAACCCCGGGCCTGTGACTGGTGCCCTACCTGGGCACCCTTATACTCATACATCACATATAACCAGCGGAAGCTCTAAGAAACTCATATTATAAAAACAGGCAAGCCGACAAGGTCGCCACTTTACATAAACGGGAACATCCCGACAACACAGCAGTACAACTGACCAACAATATATATACAACTCACGCAAGTTCAGCCCGCATATGAATACAAACCTCTAAGATTTTAGACAGTAAGCTATGACGGGACAAAGCCCCGTCGTACCCCTGAACACACATAAGTCATAATGGAAGACCTGTGCCAAAATGACAAGCTCCGGAACATTGAAGCTATCCCAATACGCTGAACCAGGATCCTAAGCTCGCGGATCACCAAACTGAGTACCTATACCTGCGGGCATGAACGCAGCCCCCCGAAGGGGGTCAGTACAACAAGTACTAAGTATGTAACCAGGAAGTACAATATACAAGATCATAACTGTACAAAAGAATGACAGGGACAAGTATGAAAATCAAATACCAGATCCTACCGTGTCATATAAATAAGAGCCAACTGTACCTTGTGTCACTGTACCACTATACCATATAAAATGAGAATCATATCAACGTCATGGATGCCTACTCATAGAATCATCATGTTCATACACATATAGATAATGTATCATACTCCGTACATATAACATGTCCCGGCCCATATTGAGACTCGGTCCTCATACTCTGTATCTAACATGTCCCGACCCATATTGGGACTCGGTCCTCATATTTTGTATCTAACATGTCCCGACCCATATTGGGACTCGATCCTCATATTCCGTATCTAACATGTCCTGGTACATATTGGGACTTGGTCCTCATATTTCATATCTAACATGTCCCGACCTATATTGGGACTCAGTCCTAATATTCCGTATCTAACATGTCCCTGTCCATATTGGGACTCGGTCCTCATATTCTGTATCTAACATGCCCTGGCCCATTCTGGGACGCGGTCTAATTATAAAGGACTGTACACATATAGCGATCACAAGCAACTATGTGCAATTTAAATCATCTTTGACTCTCATAAGAACAACTAAAATGAACCTTCATTTTAGAAAACCAAGGCATTATCACATCTTGTAATACTAGTGAACTGAACTCAAAAGTACTATGTACGTTCACCGTACATTCATTTTATAAAACCCAAGATACTAGCACTTGTAGCGTCAAGGCATTTTCACTTTTAAAATCTAGTTACCTACACTTTCAAACTCAAGTAGCTTACACTTTCAAAATCAAGGCACTTACACTTTTAAAATCATTAAAGTGAACTTCCATTTTAGAAAATCCAAAGTACTATCAATAGAATAGGTAAACAACTTCCATTTTGGAAATTCAAAGTACTATCAATAGAATAGGTAAACAACTTCCATTTTAGAAACTTAAAGTACTATCAATAGGATAGGTAAACAACTTCCATTTTAGAAACTCAAAGTACTATCAATAGAATAGGTAAACAACTTCCATTTTAGAACTCAAAGTACTATCAATAGGATATATCACTAAGTATTAGGATCCACTCACTTTATAAAACCAAATCATGCCAAAGAATAAAGGATAGTTCACATACCGCTTGTCGTCTGTACCAATTCGATAATCTAAATTTGTCTCGCTCTTCTAGCTAACATTATGGAAATATTTGCATAGTGATAACCGATCTGAATTGCCAAATTAATCCATTTTATGAGCCGTCAGTAGGCTATATATTAATGATGATCTTATCTAATCAGCTGTGAACCTAGAAAGTGTAAAACGAACTGGTTATATCTTAGCTTCTATGCAGGTGGAAATTCTACTCATTTCAATATAATTGATTGTCGATTCTTTTTTCATTTAATGTTGCAGTGGCTTGTTCAATACCTTTTCTCATGAGTGATGTAACTTAGCCAGATCAACTCGACTCTAATGCTTACTAAAACTCTTACCAACATCTCTCATAAGACTTGGTAAGGACTTAGGAATAATTTAGACATGCCTTTAGCATAGAATCAATAACATGAATACCCTTAACTTATAAGAGTATAATAACTTTTGAAACAATACCACAGTTATGTTTCATACGTAGAACATGCCAAAAGAAAGAAGGAAGAAGTTCGCATACCTTATTGACGACTAACCAACACGACAAGTAGAATACGTCCCAAATAGGTACTTTAACCTATAATGACAACAACACGTCTATCAACTTCATGAATACTAGTATACACTTATACCACATAATGAATCTCCTTTCTTATAAAAATTTGGGCAGCACTTCCCCTCTTTATACGTACTTTTCCACCTTTCTAGAAGGCCAATTTCATCAACAACCAAGCACCAATTAAGGGCACAACCAAACATTTAACCAAGGTGATTCATACACCTATTTCTCACGTCAAAACAGCCTTATATTCCATATAAAAACAGTCCACAATCCAACAATAACGAGGGTAAAATGTGAGGCATTTCAACACCTTTATATATCTTTATTTCTTTAGGACTTACATTAGCTTTTACCACTTTTAAACATGCATAATGATAGCTAAATTTCCAGCATATAACACGTATAAAATAGCCCCTAAAATAGCACAACAACGTCTCACAGTTTCATGCAGTTTTCGGCCAACTACTACAACCAAAGCCATTTCCATAACTTCTTATAATCCAATTCACATTCCAACACTTATATATAAAACACATACACTTGTAATAACAAGATTTCCTCCATTTTAACATGCAAGTAGTGATGATAACAACAACAATAACCAACGAATCCGACAACACCAAAACTGTCCAGTTTTCGGCTAGCATGTCAAAACTGTGACACATATTTCTTATTCTCCTTTTCTCTTAACACAAGTTCATCTATCAATTATAACATAATATAACTTCCAATTATTTCAAGAGGAAGAATAAATCTTACCTTAAACTTGGCACCAAAACAACCCTATGTCTCGGCCAACACTCACTTTTCCACACCACTTCTTCAAGTTCCAATCACACACTTGTATCCTCTACAAGCTTGTAACCATCTTCCTTTCCTGTTTTACTTCCAAGAAGTTCATAATAAGTTTAGGGTTTCAAGATGGTTTTTGGTCCAAAACCGAGAGCACTAAACTTGGAGAGTTAACTTGGCTTAGAACTTGATTAGGGAGCTTAATCTTGGAAAATAAATTACACTTGTTCTTCACTTTTTCTATGGAGATTTCGAACTAGAGGGAGAAGGAAAGGATAAGAGAGGTTGAAGATGTAGATATTATGAGCTAAGTCTTCAAGACTTGTACATCTAATGTGTGCACAAGCCAAGTGGATGGGGGACCCTCTTGTCCACTTGTATGAAAATATCTTCCACACTATAATCTCTTCACAAATTTTTCATCCAACACTTATTCAATCTTGCAATACATATACATATATATATAATTAGAGCTTTGTTACACAAGTGGGGAGGGACACATGTCACCCTCTTATTCGCCCATAATTCTCTTAACAAAATAATTCCATACTTAGCCAAAATACTTAAAATTTTCGACCCCCCCCCCCAAATTGTGAAATTTTCAATTGACTCATATTCTTAATCCCAAGACTTCATAATACAATACTAAGTTTATAAATCCATATTAGGGAATCCAACTCCGAGCTTATAAATTTTTCGTCGTCACATTTTTTCATAACAAAATGTACTTATACTTTCTTTCCAATATTCAAATCTTTTTTCCTTAAGTACGTTCTCGTATTAATGCCTTGGAATTACGGGGTGTAACATACTAATGCTCGTGGGGTACCACCAAAGCAGCATGAAGAACCTCATGGTAAGACTTCTGAACTAGCAATTGATGAAAAAGAATTGAACTCATCTGAAATCATAACTGTGAAAAAAAAAGGAGGAGAAAGAGAATGATGCTAAAATGGATATGCGGAGGGGACACTCTACCCCCTTGATCTAGTAAGTAACCTACGTCCGGCTAAAAGACGTTAAAGACATCGCTACTTGGGAGGCAACCCAATGGTTTTAATTATGTTATTTAAATTTTGTTTTAGTTTGTTTTATTTTGTCTTGAACAGTCTCACGATCTGGTATGGTAGTGTTTTTGGATGACAGATAACAGCAGGAGCTGACTCCGAGGAGAAAAGGGTGAAAAATGCTGAAGACTGAGAAAATTAGCGGCCAGTGGCGCCAAAATGCAGGCCACGACACGAAACTTCGTAGGCCCAAAAGCTGTGCAATTTCCAGAATTTTTCCTCCCAGACCTCTGTTATGACCGCTGTGTTGTGTCAGTAAGTTGTCCCTTTATTTTTAGTCTTCACACATTGGGGACAATGTGTCGATTAAGTTTGGGGGGGTGTCTTATTTTGTTTTATTGTTTTGTTTGTGAGTCTTTTTTATTATCCTTGTATTGTTTTATGTGTTTTTTAGTTGTAATTTTTTTTCTTTTTATGGATCATGCATGTTGTAGTTGCTAAAGATATTGAGTGGATAAAGTGGAATAATGTAATGGAATTAAAAGTGACAATGTGTGTGCTTAAGTTAGATATGCCAAAAATTCATGACATCTAATTATTGAGATATTTGTGCTTAGCCTATGAGTGTCAGTTATGGAAAAAAGGTTAAAAAATGTCTAGAAAATCTGTTTGCTTGTTATTTGAGGCGAAATAGTTAATATATATATATTTAGGGAGATGATTCAGGCATTTCTTTGATAGCCCTTCTGACCATTCATTACATATCCTGACATAAATTGTATCACTAGTCAGCCCATTTGAGCCTAAAATAAGATCTTTCTTTGACACCATATGATTCATTTGTTGTGTCATTAGTGATAATTGAAAACTCTTGAAACGAAAAGTGTTGAAAAAGAATAAAAAGAGAGTGAAAATTTGATACACCCCAATAAAAAATATGCAAAAATCTAAGTTTGGGGGTGCTTGTTATTTATAATGTATCTCATTCTCTCAAAAATAAAGAGGGGATAAATAGGTGTGAGACTAAAAAGAAAGTCAAAAAGAAGGAAAATGAGTTGAATGAAAAGTGTTTTTGGTACGTAATTGAGCCTAAATGTCTACTTTTATCTACCCCAGCCTAAGCCTACATTACAACCCTTGAAAGTCCTGATGATCTCTAATATGTATGTCTATGATTAGTGGAGAATAGCAAGTGAACAGATCTATAACATTTGAAAAAGATGGAATGAAATTGACATGCATAGGTTAGGTGTTTGTATTCCCATTGATCATGATCTAAGTGAATTTGCGAAATATCTAACTTGAAATTCTAGATTGCTGAAATATTCATGTTATATATGTTCTAACATATTATCCCAACTTTCATCCATGATTTTGAAGAAGTATTACTATGACTACTTGATCTATTTCATAGAGTCTTCATTTTTGTTTTATATTTTGTTTTTGTTTATTACTTTACTCGAGGGCGAGTAAAGTGTAAGTTTGGTGGTTTTTGTTAAGTGTATTTTGTATACACTTTTGAGTCCTCTTTAGTTAGTATTTTACTCTTTTATTTCGCGTTTAGTATAGTATTAGGTGTGTTTTTCTTTCATTTTGTGTCACATCAGTTATAAAGGAGAAGATTCTACTTGTGAGGATGAAACGAGCTTAATTGAGATGGAATTGCACACTAAAATGCCAAGAAACGGCTCCAAGTCCCGAAAGCATAGAAGAAATCGACAAGTCCTAAGAAAAAGGACATCAAACGAAACCGAAAAATAACGCCACAGGCGCCGCGACGCTAATTATCCTGAAATTCTGATTTTAGCGCAGGCGTTTTGGCGCCGTGGCGCAAGCCTGTAGGGCCACGGCGCCAACGCGGGATTTCTGATTTTTGGGCCGAATTTGACACGTTTTCAGGGTCCAAAAGGGCTACTTTTCTCAACTATAAATCCCTAAAACCCTGCTCATTAAACCTTACCTTATACCATAATAAAAAATCATTCTTTGGGAGAAGGAAGAATTGGAGCAAACAGAAGATTGGAGACGACTTGTTCAAGTGCTTTTTCTTCTCTTTTATTTTTATTCAGTTTATGTTGGATTGTAATTTAGTTCTTGACATGACAATGTTTAGGAGATAAATATTTTAGTAGGGTTTCCATCGAATCTTCTTGAAACTTTTTCATATAGTTAATGCATTGATTATTGATTTCTTCTTAAGCATATTAAGATCTATTCTATATTGTTATGATTGCTTGATAATTAACTAACTATTAATTGTCATTACTTATATGATTTCGAATCAAAAGTCTGAAAGGTGAGATTTGAATATGTTGTAATTGTCTAGACATAGGTTAAAATCGTGGACGAAAGTACCCCGATACTTGTGTAATATTTAAAGGTTATTATTCTTAATCCTCCTGTGTGGTAAAACTTATCATAAAAATATAGAAGGTTTCTGCACTAGGTTGAGCTCTTGTATGTCCTAACCGGAATATAATGACAGATTAGTTAACCTGCTATCTTAATAAGAAGAAGAATCATTAGCATTGCATTAACACATGAAATGGTGGATAGTTGAGGAGATTGAAACCCTATTTCCTTCATAATTGTTATAAACCCAAAGTATCATAATCTTTAGGTATTTCCTGCACTTAGTCATAATTCTCAAACTAAAATAACGTCAACCAAATAGATACTATATGATAGATAATCAATACTTAATAAACCAGTCTCTGTGGATGATAAACTCGTTCTTACAGATCATTATTACTTGAACGAAACGTACACTTGCGTAATCATCTAGAAATATCACAACAAGTTTTTGGCGCCGTTGCTGGGGACTGGCGTACTGTTTATATCGATTTATCTATTCTTATTTCTAATTTGGTTTTTTTATTTTCAGTTTTTTTCTTATTTTTATTTTGCTTTAGTGATGTTTGTCATGATCTGTTTGCTGTTTTTTATTAGTCTCAGGAACTTAGTTTATGCGAAGTAGGAGAGGAGTTGACATTCTTATCCCTTTGAACCCTGATATTGAGAGATTGTGCAGACAGAACAGGAAAGAGAAAAGAGCAGCTGATTCCTTAGCAATGGGAGATCAGCGAAACAACAATTTGATGGATGATTAGTTGCCGTCTGTCGTATGACAAGTCCCTGCAGAAAGAAGCTTGGGGTACTATGTGATGTCAACTATTACAAGGGTGCAGATTTGCATCAGGCTTCCAGCCGTTGAATCAAATAATTTCGAGATCAAACCAGCCATATTGCACATGGTTCAGAGCTCAGTTCAGTTTGGGGGATTACCGTCTGAAGATCCTCATTGCATCTTGCAAATTTTCTGGAGCTGTGTTCAACCTTCAAATACAATGGTGTTACTGATGATGTCATTCGGCTGAGACTTTTCCCATTCTCACTCAGGGATAGAGAAAAGTGTTGGCTGAACTCGTTACAGGCGAACTCCATCATTACATGGCAAGACTTAGCCCAGAAGTTTCTTGCTAAGTTATTCCCCCCCAGCTAAGGCAGCGAAGCTCAGAGGCGAGTTGAATAACTTTTATCAGTTGGAGGGAGAACCATTATATGACACATGGGAGAGGTTTAAAGACTTGCAGAAAAAGTGCCCACATCATGGGATTGAGAAGCTGATGCTAGTCCACATATTTTACAATGGGCTGTGTGGTACAACTCGTACCATCATTGATGCAGCAGCAGGAGGTACGTTCATGAGAAAGAGTGCCAATGAGGCACATGATTTGCTAGAGGATATGACCACAAACAACCATCAGGGGGCCGATGAGAGAGCAATGAACAGTAGGAAAATGGCTGGAATTCATGAGCTAGATGCTATCACTGCGTTGACTGCGCATGTAGCCACTTTGACAAAACAGATGCAGCAGAGCACAATGGCAGTTAAAGCGGTTCAGACACCAGTGAGATGCGAAATTTGTGGGGGTCCTCATACGTTTGATAGGTGTACAGAAGTGGACCCAAATAATGTATCCATGGAGCAGGTTCAGGCAGTGGGGAACTTTCAGAGGACCTACAACAATGCATTCTCTAACACATATAATCCGGGGTGGAGAAATCACCAAAAAATTTCATGGAAAAATGAACAAGGGCAGCAAGCACAATTTCAGGCATAATCCTCACAGCAGGTTAGCCCACCAGACCCATAAGAGAAGTCAGATGAAATAAGAGAAATAAGATTAGCACTGATGACCTTGGCTAAATCACAGACAGAATCCAACAACTCCCAGACACAATTTATGGCAGAGACCAAGCAGTTCATGACAGAAAATAGATCTTCTATTAGGAACTTGGTGACTCAGATGGGGCAGTTGGTAGGTAAGTTGAATGACAGACCTCAGGGGACTCTCCCTAGTAATACAGTGATGAATCAAAGAGAGCAATGTCAAGCAATCAGTTTGAGAAGTGGGAAGAAGTTAGAGCAGAGGGCACCCCAACCAGTAGAAGAAAATGAGAAGGATGTGGGGAAGATAGTTGAGGTAGAAAAGGATGGGGTTACTGATGACCGCCCTACTTTAGAGGAGGCTCCACCGGTAGTGATGAGGGAGTACACAGACTCATACCATCATTGATGCAGCAGCAGGAGATACGTTCATGAGAAAGAGTGCCAATGAGGCACATGATTTGCTAGAGGATATGACCACAAACAACCATCAGGGGGCCGATGAGAGAGCGATGAACAGTAGGAAAGTGGCTGGAATTCATGAGCTAGATTCTATCACTGCGTTGACTGCGCAGGTAGCCACTTTGACAAAACAGATGCAGCAGAGCACAATGGCAGTTACAGCGGTTCAGACACCAGTGAGATGCGAAATTTGTGGGGGTCCCCATACGTTTGATAGGTGTACAGCAGTGGACCCAAATAATGTATCCATGGAGCAGGTTCAGGCAGTGGGGAACTTTCAGAGGACCTACAACAATGCATTATCTAACACATATAATCCGGGGTGGAGAAATCACCAAAACTTTCATGGAAAAATGAACAAGGGCAGCAACCACAATTTTAGGCATAATCCTCACAGCAGGTTAGCCCACCAGACCCACAAGAAAAGTTAGATGAAATAAGAGAAATAAGAGCAGCACTGATGACCTTGGCTAAATCACAGACAGAATCCAACAACTCCCACACACAATTTATGGCATAGACCAAACAATTCATGACAGAAACTAGCTTCTATTAGGAACTTGGAGACTATGATGGGGCAGTTGGCAGGTAAGTTGAATGACAGACCTCAGGGGACTCTCCCTAGTAATATAGTGATGAATCCAAGAGAGCAATGTCAAGCAATCAGTTTGAGAAGTGGGAAGCAGTTAAAGTAGAGGGCACCCCAAACAGTAGAAGAAACGGAGAAAGATGTGGGGAAGACAGTTGAGGTAGAAAATGAGGGGGTTACTGATGACCGCCCTACTTTAGAGGAGGTTCCACCGGCAGTGATGAGGGAGTACACAGACAAAATCCCTTACCCTCAAAGACTACAGAAGAAGGATTTCGATAAGCAGTTTTCGAAATTGTTAGAGGTATTCTAAAAACCGCATATCAATCTTCCATTCATTGAAGCTTTGGAGCAGATGCCAGCTTATATGAAATTCATGAAAGACATCGTGTTTAAAAAGATAAAGATGGCGGACTATGAGACAATAGCGCTGACAGAGGAGTGCAGTGTTATCTTGCAGAAGAAATTTCCTCATAATTTGAAAGATCCAGGGAGTTTCACCCTACCTTGCACCATAGGGAATGTGACATGCAAGCAAGCCTTGTGTGACTTGGGGGCAAGTGTCAACCTAATTCCCCTCTATGTATTCAAAAGGCTTGGTTCGGGGGAAGCAAGGTCAACCACAGTCACCCTGCAGCTAGCTGATCGCTCGGTTGTGCATCCCCGGGGAATTATTGAAGATGTGTTGGTACAAGTGGGTAAATTCATCCTTTCGGCTGATTTCCTCATTTTAGACATGGATGATGATGAAAATATGCCCATGATCCTTGGGAGATCGTTCCTAGCCACAGGGTGATCCCTCATTGAGATCTATTCAATATTGTTATGATTGCTTGATAATTAACTAACTATTAATTGTCATCACTTATATGATTTCAAATAAAAGTCTGAAAGGTGAGATTTGAATATGCTTAAATTGTCTAGACATAGGTTAAAATCGTGGACGAAAGTACCCCGATACTTGTGTAGTATTTAAAGGCTATTGTTCTTAATCCTCATGTGTGGTAAAACTTATCCTAGAAATATAGAAGGTTTCTGCACTAGGTTGAGCTCTTGTATGTCCTAACCGGAATATAATGACAGATTAGTTAACCTGCTATCTTAATAAGAAGAAGAATCATTAGCATTTCATTAACGCATGAAAGAGTGGATAGTTGATGAGATTGGAACCCTATTTCCTTCATAACTGTTATAAACCCAAAGTATCATAATCTTTAGTTATTTCCTACACTTAGTCATAATTCTTAGTATAATTCTCAAACTAAAAGAACATTAACCAAATTGATACCATATGATAGATAATCGATAATTAATAAACCAGTCTCTGTGGACGATAAACTCGGTCTTACAAATCTTTATTACTTGAATGATACGTACACTTGCGTAAGCATCTAGAAATATCGCAATAAGTTTTTGGCGCCGTTGCCGGGGACTGACGTACTGTTAATATCGATTTATCTATTCTTATTTCTAATTTGGTGCTAAAATGGATATGCGGAGGGGACACTCTACCCCCTTGATCTAGTAAGTAACATGCGTCCGGCTAAAAGACGTTAAAGACATCGTTACTTGGGAGGCAACCCAATGGTTTTAATTATGTTATTTAAATTTTGTTTTAGTTTATTTTATTTTGTCTTGAACAGTCTCACGATCTGATATGCTAGTGTTTTTAGATGACAGATAACAGCATGAAATGACTCCGAGGAGAAAAGGGCGAAAAATGTTGAAGACTGAGAAAATTGGCAGCAGCGCCGTGGCGTCAAAATGCAGGGCCACACCGCTGAAACTTCAGAGGTCCCAAAAACTGTGCAATTTCCAAAAAGTTTCCTCCCAGACCTCCGTTATGACCGCTATGTTGTGTCAGTAAGTTGTCCCTTTATTTTTAGTCTTCACACATTAGGGACAATGTGTCGATTAAGTTTGGGGGGTGTCTTATTTTGTTTTATTGTTTTGTTTTTGAGTCTTTTTTATTATCCTTGTATTGTTTTATGTGTTTTTGAGTCGTATTTTTTTTCTTTTTATGGATCATGCATGTTGTAGTTGCTAAAGATATTGAGTGGATAACGTGGGATAATGTAATGGAATTAAAAGCGATAATTTATGTGCTTAAGTTAGATATGCCACAAATTCATGACATCTAATTATTGGGATATTTGTGCTTAGCCTATGAGTGTCAGTTATGGAAATAAATGTTGAAAAATGTCTAGAAAATATGTTTTCTTGTTATTTGAAGCGAAATAGTTAAGATATACATATTTAGGGAGATGACTCAGACATTTCTTTGATATCCCTTCTGACCATTCATTACCTATCCTGACATAAATTATATCACTAGTCTGCACCTTTGAGCCTAAAATAAGATCTTTCTTTGACACCCTGTGATTCTTTTGTTGTGCCATAAGTGATAATTGAAAACTCTTGGAACGAAAAGTGTTGAAAAAGAATTAAAAAAAAAGAGTGAAAATTTGATGCACCCCAATGAAAAATATGCAAAAATCTAAGTTTGGGGGTGCTTGTTATTTATAATGTATCTCATTCTCTCAAAAGAAAAGAGGAGACAAATAGGTGTGAGACTAAAAAGAAAGTCAAAAAGAAGAAAAATGAGTTGAATGAAAAGTGCATATGGTACGCGTTAGCGATTTCCACACGCTTAACGTAGGTGTACATATCGTTACAAGTAATATAGTCTAGGTAAGACCGAATATCGTCCTCAGGAATTAGTGTTCAATTACCAAACATCAATCATATGGTATCTATTTGGCTGTCGATATTTTGTTGTGGTTTTTATCTATGAACTACTGAACAATTGTAAAAGTTAACTAAATTACTTTACTTAAATCAGATATGGTGGAAATAGGGCTTCCAATCTCCTCAACTATCCACTCGCCTTAATACTTAATGCAACAATAAATGTTCTTCTTCTATGTTAAGATAGCAGGTTAACTAGACCGTTTTATATTCTGGTTAGGATATATAAACACTCAACCCCGGTGCAGAAATCTTCTATATTTCTATGACAGATTTTACCACATAGGAGGATTAAGAACAATAACCTATAAAACTACACAAGTATCGGGGTACTTTCGTCAACGATTTTAACCTATGTTTATTCAACTATAGCATATTCAAATCTCCCCTTTCGGATTTCGATTCGAAATCATATAAGTGATGATAACTAGTGATCAGTTAATTACCAAGCAATCAAAATAACTATTGAATAAATCTTAACTATATGAAGAAGAAACCAAATTAATGCATTAAGTCATAAAGACGAGGTTCAAGCGATTCGAAAGGAAAGCCCTAAATAAAGTTTAGCTCCTAGTCATAGACATGCTAAGAACCAAAATATTATCCAACATAAACTAAAAGTAAATAAAGTCAAGAAAGAAAAATACTTAAGAACAAGTCTCTAATCTTGAAGCCTCCAAGAAATTATGTTATGTGATGAATTAGGGATTGTGTCTCCCTTGAAAAATCTCCCCATAGGGCCTTTTATAGCCTCCCAAAACGTGTCCCACTTTTCCTTCTATGTCTTGGCCCATTCCTTCTCGGATTTGGCAAAATTCCCGCGTTGGCGCCACGACCCTGCAGACTGGCGCCGTGGCGCCGAAACTCCTGCAGCCTCTCAGTATATTAGGCGTTGTGGCCCTGCAGTCTCTGATGGATTAGCGCCATGGCGCCGCCCTGTTCTCGTCCGGGATGTCAACTTTCGTCTCTTTTGGCTCGGGAACCTCCTTTTCTGCCCTCTTTTTGCTTCTTTTCTCCACGTTGCCTTTTTAAACCATTGTGACTCAAAAGAAAGAAAAACTATTCTAACACGACACATATTTGGACAAAAACGGGTAAAATACTAACTAAAAATGACTCAAAAGATGTATATAAAATATGCCTAACAAACACCCCTAAACTTAACATTTGCTCGCCCTCGAGTAAAGATCAAAAATAGAAATAAAGACACGAAAGAAAAGAAAATAACAGACTCAACAACACTGGTCAACCTGCTGCACAAATGTCACTAGAAAAGCATGAAGGTTAGTAGGATAATATGCAGGAACATGTATAGTATGGATTTTTAGCATTCTAAACTCTCAAGTCAGATATTTCGCAAACTCAGTTCAATCATGCTCAATGGAAGTAGGAATACTTAACCTATGCATGTCAAATTCAAAATTTTATGGCATGTTGACTTGCTATTCTCCACTAATCATAGATACACATACTAGAGATCTTCAGGACTTTTCATGGTTGTAATGTAGGATTAGGCAAGGGTAGGTAAAAATAGGCATTTAAGCTCAAATTACGTATCATAAGCTATTTTTCTTTCAACTTTTTCCCTTCCTTTTGATTTCCTTTCTAACATCATACCTATCTTTTCCCTCTATTGTTTTAAGAGAATGAGGTGCATTATGAATAACAAGCACCCCCAAACTTAGGTTTTTACCTATTTATTTTCATTGGGGTGCATAAATTTGTTCACTCTTTTTTTGTCTCTTTTTCAACACTTTTCATTCCAAACATCTTCAATTTTTCACTTATGGGACAAACATGGAATTATAGAGTGTCAAAGAAATCATCTTATTTTAGGCTAAAAGGGGCTGACTAGGGATACAATATATTGTCAGGGATAGGTAGTGAATGGTAAGAAAGGCTAACAAATAAATGTCTGAGTCATCTCCCTAACATGTACATCCTAACTATTTCGCCTCAAATAACAAGTAAGCAGACACATAGGCTTTATCATTAACAATGCATAAATCAAGCACAAATACCCCAAATACTTTGATTTCATGAGTCCTTGGCATACCTAACTTAAGCATTCAGATTTTTCTGCTTCTAATTCCATTACATTATCCCACTTTACTTCACTAGGCGTTTCAAGTAACTACAGCACGCATGATCATAAAAAAAAATTAGACTCATATAAAACATAAAAACAACAACAAAAAGACTCAAAAATAAACAAAATAAAATAAGAATCCCCCAAACTTAAATCACACATTGTTCTCAATGTGTACAAGACTCAAAAAAAAAACTGGACTACTTACAGACTTGTGGTTTAAAATGGTGGCGGTGGCGGCGGCTGATAATGCATGGACTACCATCCGGGGCTGAGTGAGAACCTTACCCTGCAATTCAAAGTAACACCACAATATTCCAAGTGCAATCACATTATAACGTAATAAGCATATTGCAAAAACATATCAGGTTACAACACTTTTAAATATGCAGCAACTCCTCATAGGAAATTCTCAGTTTAACTAACACTTCATTTTATCTCGTATTATACGTTAAGACATTCCCCTACATTTCCATATATTTGTTGCAGTTATATATTTGTGAACGCGTATTCACTTTTCATATTTATATGTAGGTGAACATGTATTCATCTTTCATATTTGTTGCAACGTGCAACCCGATCCATTCTATTTACGTATTTGTGAACACGTATTCACTTTACGTTTTGTTGCGGCGTGCAACCCGATCCATTATGTTTACGTATTTGTGAACGCATATTCACTTTACGTTTTGTTGCGGCGTGCAACCCGATCCATTATGTTTACGTATTTGTGAACGCGTATTCACTTTACGTTTTGTTGCGGCGTGCAACACGATCCATTAAATATTTATATATTTATATATTTATGTGAACACGTATTCACTTTTTATATTTTTCAGAAGATCAAATAAATAATATTCTCTTTTCCAACATTCTGCCATTCATACTTGTAACGATTATAACTTTTTAACCATAACTCCAACTAAGGTGTTTCTCAAGCTGAAACTAAGGTAAGACGGGGATATTCCACTGTATCAAATTTCATTTAAAACTACTTTGGGTAACTAGCACAAACTCATCCTCAAAACAGCCACATGAAATTTGTTTCGACATAATTTTTATTTAACAGGACCAAATCTTAAATTAGTCATAACTCCTAATCCGTAAACCCGTTCGAGCCCCATAAAATCTCAAAACGACGAGAACAGAGATCTACACATCTCCATGTGAACCATCCTTTCATATTCTGTACCATTTGGTACAGTTTTACACTTTTATTTGCTGCCCTTCCTGGATCTCGATAGATCCGAGGCAGAAACTGTAAACAGCGATAACTCTCAATCCGTAAGTCGGATAGACCTCCGTAAGGTCTCAAAATGTCCACAACAGAGAGATATAGAACTTTAATTTGACACCAATTTTCATATTTCTCACGGATTTGTACAGTTTTACGTTTAAACGTCCTGCCCTTCTGGATTCCGATAAATCCGAGGCAGCAACTTCAAACTACAATAACTCTCAACTCGTAAGTACGTTTTAACCCCCCTTTATCTATATATGTCCGTAACAGAGATATTTACAACCATGTAAATTTTTATATAATTTTAATTAGTAAAACTCAATAAAAACAGTCCATAATTATGCCTTTTCGAATTTCGGCCAAATCTAAGGCAGGAACTTTGAACTATGATAACTTTTAACCGTATGTCTATTTTACCTCATTTTTTGTTCTATATGATCATAATAGAGAGGTGTGCCATTCTTTCTAATTTCATCAAATGCTAACAATTATAACTTAGTGAAACCAGTTCGTAAAGTTCATGACGCAACTAGTTGTTTAAACAATCAAAAGCTCATTATTTCTTTTCAACACTCAATTCTTATTCTAACATGTATTGAACTTAAAATAAAGGATGTTACCAAGAATTTCTGAGTGAGAAAACTCACCTTGTACGTGTGAAATGATTGTTGTTCGGTTGCTACAAGGGACCCTTGCTCCCTAGTATTTCTTTTATTATTGTTCTTCTTGCCCTCTTGTTTTTTCCAGATTTTTCCTCTTCTTGTTCACTTGTTTTTTCCTGATTTTCTAATCTTTATGCTATGTACTTTGTTAGTGTATAAGTACAATGTATAAGTAGAGATGGTTGTATAACCTATGGGAGAGGGAAGAGTAAGAGTTTAGGGGAATTAAGAGGAGGGGGACGTGCAAGATGATGACTTTCAATGCCTTTACTACCTTTTACTTATTAACATCAGCACAATGAGCAAATAGAAGAATTTACTTTAGTCCTTTACTTTCAACTCCAGCATAACGTTTTGCCCTTTATTTGTTTTTATTTTATTTTATTTGCTTATATATATTTTTGAAACCAACCAGAAACTATATATATTTTTTCCCGGATTTTACAGTGTCCAGCCTCTATATTATCCTCTGCTGGTTCATGAGCATCTGCTCCATCATTGGCACTGGAGGTTCCAAGTCTAAGGGTGGTTGGTGGCTGCCTCATACTGAGGTTTTCTTGCTGCATCGATAATACTCAACAAAATTCTCCCACCTAACAGAACTATCCCCACAATAACCTTTACACCCCCAAACTTACGAATTGCCTACCCTATTTGCTTTGAAATTTCAAGAAAAATGATGAAGGTTACCTTGGAGGTTGTTCTTCACAAATTTCTTGTTCCTAGTGAAAGAATGAAGCCATGGATGGAAGGTGGTTGTTTGTAATGGTGATGGGTGTAAGGAATTAAAGGAATTGGGTTTGTTTTATGAAAGAATTTGAGTGATAGAGGGTTTTGTTTCCTGGGTTTTTTTTCTTTTTCGAGGCGTTTAGAGAATTGGATTTTGTGTGGGAGAAGGATTTGAGAGTTAGGGATTTTTATTTTCTGAAAACCCGTCGCGGCGTCGCAGCCCTGCATTTTGGCGCCGTGGCGCCCAAAGTCCTGCGTCTTCTGATAAATCAGCGCCACGGCCCTGCATTTTAGCGCCGTGGCGCCCAAACTTCCGTGGGCTCTCTGAACTTTCAGCGCCACGTCTCTGAACTGATTTTCTCCCTTCTCTCATATTTCGTGCTCCACTTTTCAGCCCTGTACCTGTCATCACAACACCACAAACAATACCATACGTGTAGGGATGGCAACGGGTAGGATCTGGACCGGATCCTACTAGATCCAGATCCGTTTTACATACATGTATCCATATCCATATCCAGATCCATAGGGTCCATAAAATCATATCCAAATCCAGATCCATCGGATCTACCGGATCCACGGATCGGATCTGGATCCAAATCAGAGTGACTGATTATTAAGTTATACCTTCTAATCAGTCCAACTTTTCTAGAAAAAGAGTCAATTTAATTTAACGGAATCATGGGGAATGCATCCGTAAATTAGGACTGAATGACATTGTTGACAATTTTGTTATGCCTATTGGCTATTGCTGTAGTGAGAAACAATCTTCTCAATACCTAAGCTACTACATAAGTACCACATAAATAATTAATATAATGATTAAAGAATAACACGCAAAACATGTCTCAATTAAAAAAATAATGATCTTCGGCCTTTTGAATATAAAATAAAATTAAGATTGCAAAGGATTCGGTGCCATGATGTATAAATAATAAATGTATAATTAATTTAATAAAAAACGGATTCTGGTGGATGCTGACCGGATACGGATCTCAAAGACAAGATCCAGATCCAAATCCGATCCATCATAAACGGATCCGGATCCGATCCGGATCCGTCGGGTCCAAACTTTGAATATACATATCCTATAAAACGGATTTGGATCCACCGGATCCGGATCGGGTCCAGGATCCATTGTCATCTCTACATACGTGCGACTGTTCTAACTAAAACTAAATTGCATAATTTAAAAACCTTGGGTTGCCTCCCAGGTAGCGCTGTCTTTAACGTCTTGTAGCCGGACGCCGGTTCCTTATCAAGAATATTAGGGTAATTTAACCCCACAGCTTATCCATTTCAGGATCATTTTTCTTCTCAGCCTTCTATTTTTCCTTTTCTTAGGAGAGGGTTTAGCAATGCTTACCTGCGTTGTGATGATCTCCTTGGCTTTAACTGTCTTTGGCTCGATTGCTTTGTCCGTCGTGCTGACTGCGAGACATTTGCTCATGACTTGGGATTCAATGGTGGGTTTAAACACCTTGAATATCATCTCATCTTCCTCAACTCTCAGTTTTAGCTCGCCCTTTTCCACATCTATCAGGGCTCTTCCAGTTTCAAGGAATGACCTTCCCAAGATGATGGGAATTTCATCGTCTTTCTCCATGTCAAGGAAGAGGAAGTCTGTTGGGAAGAAGAATTTTTCCACCTTAACAAGCACGTCTTCGATGATACCTCTGGGATACACCACTGTTCTGTCAGCCAACTGCAAGTTCATTGTGGTTGGTTTGGCTCACCCAAACCCAATCTCTTAAATACTGACAGAGGCATAAGGTTGATACTAGCCCCTAAATCACACAGGGCCCTGTTTCATGTCACTCTACCAATAGTGCAGGGCAGTGTGAAGCTCCCTGGATCCTTAAGCTTAGGAGGCAGTTTCTTCTGCAAGATGGCACTGCACTCCTCTGTCAATGTCACCATCTCATAATCAGCCAGCTTCCTCTTTTTCCCAAGAACCTCATTCATGAATTTAAAATAAGTAGGCATTTGTTCCAACGCCTCAATGAAAGGAATGTTTATGTGTAGCTTTTTAAACACCTCCAAGAACTTGGAGAATTGTTTATCAACTACCTTCCTTTGCAGCCTCTGAGGGTAGGGTATCTTCTCTGTGTATTCCCTCACTGGAACTGGTGGAGCCTTCTCTAAAATAGGGTCGTCATCAGTGACCCCCTCCTTTTCTGTAGCAACTTTCTTCTCAACTCTTTGTTCTATCACAGGCTGGGGTGTAGGTTGCTCTAAATGCCTCCCACTTCTCAATGCCACTGCTTGACACTGCTATCTCGGATTAACCTCTGTATTGCTCGGAAGAGTGCCCTGTAGCCTGTTATTCACCATATTGGCCAGCTATCCAACCTGGGTCTCTAAGTTCCTTATGGAGGACCTTGTTTCTGACATGAATTGAGTCTGTGAGTTGGTGAGTGTCAACAAGGCTGCCCGCAATTCATCTTGTTTTTCGTGTGGGGCAGATGAGTTAAATTGTTGCGAAGATGAGGCCTGATTTAGTGGTGGTTGATTCTGATATTGGCCTCTGAACTAATTCTGCTGCCCTTGGTCACCCCTCCATGAGAAATTTAGGTGATTTCTCCACCATGGATTATAAGTGTTCGAATAGGGGTTGTTCTGAGCCCTTTGGAAATTTCCTACTGCTTGACACTGTGCTTGATCAATAGGAATATTGTTGGGGTCAGCTGCTGGGCACCTGTCAAAAGTATGTGGACCCCCAAAAATATCACAAATCATTCCCATCTGGACTACGTTTACTGACACAGTGTTCTGCTGGAGTTGTTTGGTCAGGAGAGCCACTTGTGCATTGAGTGTTGTGATGGCATCTAGCTCATGAACTCCTATCGGTTTCCTTCCACCTATCCCCCATCTCATCTGGAAAGTAATTATTGGTGGCCATATCCTCTAGCAAATCATGAGCCTCATGTGTTGTCTTCCTCATAAAGGTGCCCCCTACAGCTGCATCAATAATAGTTCTCGTGGTCCCAACTAGCCCATTGTAAAAGATATGGACCAAATTACACTGTTCAATGCCATGATGTGGGCACTTCCTCTGTAGATCCTTAAATCTTTCCCAAGCCTCATAAAGTGACTCCCCATCAGTCTGATAGAAATTATTTAGCTCTCCTCTTAGCTTGGTTGCCTTTGATGGTGGGAAGAACTTTGCCAGAAACTTTTGTGCTAGATCCTGCCATGTGAATATAGAATCTGTCGGCAGCGAATTCGACTAAACTTTTGCTCTATCCCTAAGTGAGAAAGGGAAGAGCCTCAATCGGATGTCGTCGTCAATAACACCATTATATTTGAACATGGCACACAACTCCAGGAAATTTGCAATGTGCATATGTGGGTCTTCAGATGGTAACCCTCCGAACTGGACTGTGTTTTGCACCATGCTCGGGATCGCAGGTTTTATCTCAAAATTATTCGCTCCTATTGCTGGGAGCCTTATTCAAGTCTGTGCTCCAGTAACTCTTGGCAGCACATAATCTCCCAGATTCCTCTCTGCCTGGATCTGAACTCTTTCCTCTACATCATTCTGCAACCCTGGGGATACTCCTTGGTTGGGTTGATGATCACCCATCTCTTCATTCATCTCATTATTATTTTGTCGATCCCCCATGGCTATTAATTTAATAATCCGTGTGTTTCTCCGGTTCTGCTTGAAAGTCTTTTCAATTTCAGGGTTGAAGGGAACAAGTGTGTCTGCTCCTCTTTTTCTTCGCATAAACGAGATCCCTGAAATAGATCAAAATCAACAAACAGATCACGACGCACGGTTCCACAAATAAAAGAAAAGAAAATAAAAATAAAAACCAAATTAGAAATTTAGAATGGATAAATTGATATTGAACTATGCCAATCCCCGACAACAGCACCAAAAACTTGTTAGCGATTTTCCACACGCTTAACGCAAGTGTATGTATCGTTACAAGTAATATAGTCTAGGTAAGACCGAATATCGTCCTCAGGGATTAGTGTTCAATTACCAAACATCTATCTTATGGTATCTATTTGGCTGTCGATATTTTGTTGTGGTTTTTATCTATGAACTACTAAACAATTGCAAAACTTAACTAAATTATTTTACTTAAATCAGATATGGTGGAAATAGGGCTTCCAATCTCCTCAACTATCCACTCGCCTTAATCCTTAATGCAACAATAAATGTTCTTCTTCTATGTTAAGATAGCAGGTTAACTAGACCGTTTTATATTCTGGTTAGGATATATAAACACTCAACCCGGTGCAGAAATCTTCCATATTTCTATGACAGATTTTACCACATAGGAGGATTAAAAACAATAACCTATAATACTACACAAGTATCGGGGTACTTTCGTCCATGATTTTAACCTATGTTTATTCAGCTATAGCATATTCAAATCTCCCCTTTCGGATTTCGATTCGAAATCATATAAGTGATGATAACTAGTGATCAGTTAATTACCAAGTAATCAAAACAACTATTGAATAAATCTTAACTATATGAAGAAGAAACCAAATTAATGCATTAAGTCATAAAGACGAGGTTCAAGCAATTCGAAAGGAAAGCCCTAAATAAAGTTTAGCTCCTAGCCATAGACATGCTAAGAACCAAAAGATTATTCAACATAAACTGAAAGTAAATAAAGTAAAGAAAGAAAAATACTTAAGAACAAGTCTCTAATCTTGAAGCCTCCAAAAAATTATGTTATGTTATGAATTAGGGATTGTGTCTCCCTTGAAAAATATGCCCAAGGGCCTTTTATAGCCTGCCAAAACGTGTCCCACTTTTCCTTCAATGTCTTGGCCCATTCTTTCTTGGATTTGGCAAAATTCCCACGTTGGCGCCACGGCCCTGCAGACTGGCGCCGTGGCGCCGAAACTCCTGCAGCCTCTCAGTACGTTGGGCGTCGTGGCCCTGCAATCTCTGATGGATTGGCGCCACGGCGCCGTCCTGTTCTCGTCCGGGATGCCAACTTTCGTCTCTTTTGGCTCGGGAATCTCATTTTCTGCCTCTTTTTGCTTCTTTTCTCCACGTTGCCTTTTTAAACCACTGTGACTCAAAAGAAACAAAAACTATCCTAACACGATACATATTTGGACAAAAATGGGTAAAATACTAACTAAAAATGACTCGAAAGGCGTATATAAAATATGTCTAACAGTACGTAATTGAGCCTAAATGCCTACTTTTATCTACTCCAGCTTAATCCTCTATTACAACCCTTAAAAGTCTTGATGATCTCTAATATGTATGTCTATGATTAGTGGAGAATAGCAAGTGAACAGATCTATAACATTTAGGAAAGATGGAATGAAATTGACATGCATAGGTTAGGTGTTTGTATTCCCATTGATCATGATCTAAGTGAATTTGCGAAATATCTAACTTGAAATTCTAGATTGCTGAAATATTCATGCTATATATGTTCTACCATATTATCCCAACTTTCATCCATGATTTTGAAGAAGTATTACTATGACTACTTGATATATTTCATAGAGTCTTCGTTTTTATTTTTATTTTTTGTTTTTGTTTAGTGTTTTACTCGAGGGCGAGTAAAGTGTAAGTTTGGGGGTGTTTGTTAAGTGTATTTTGTATACATTTTTGAGTCCTCTTTAGTTAGTATTTTGCTCTTTTCTTTCGCGTTTAGTATAGTGTTAGGTGTGTTTTTCTTTCATTTTGTGTCACATCGGTTATAAAGGTGAAGATACTACTTGTGAGGATGAAAAGAGCTTAATTTAGATGGAATTGAACACTAAAAAGACCAAGAAATGAAGCCTAAGAAGTCCTGAGAAGCATAGAAGAAATCAGACGAAGTCCGGACGAAAAAAAGACACAGAAACTGAAAATCGGAAAAATAATGCCACAGGCGCCGCGCCGCTAATTATCCTGAAATTCTGATTTTGGCGCATGAGTTTTGGCGTCGTGGCGCTAGCCTGCAGGGCCACGGCACCGACGCAGGATTTCTGATTTTTGGGCCGAATTTGACACGTTTTCAGGGTCCGAAAGGGTAACTTTTCTCAACTATAAATCCCTAAAACCCCGTTCATTAAACCTTACCTTATACCATAATAAAAAATCATTCTTTGGGAGGAGGAAAAATTGGAGCAAACAGAAGATTGGAGACGACTTGTTCAAGTGCTTTTTCTTCTCTTTTATTTTTATTCAGTTTATGTTGGATTGTAATTTAGTTCTTGGCATGACAATGTTTAGGAGCTAAATATTTTAGTAGGGTTTCCGTCGAATCTTCTTGAAACTCTTTCATATAGTTAATGCATTGATTATTGATTTCTTCTTCAGCATATTAAGATCTATTCAATATTGTTATGATTGTTTGATAATTGACTAGCTATTAATTGTCATCACTTATATGATTTCGAATCAAAAGTCTGAAATGTGAGATTTGAATATGTTGTAATTGTCTAGACATAGGTTAAAATCGTGGACGAAAGTACCCCGATACTTGTGTAGTATTTAAAGGTTATTGTTCTTAATCCTCTTGTGTGGTAAAACTTATCATAGAAATATAGAAGGTTTCTGCACTAGGTTGAGCTCTTGTATGTTCTAACCGGAATATAATGACAGATTAGTTAACCTGTTATCTTAATAAAAAGAAGAATCATTAGCATTGCATTAACACATGAAAGAGTGAATAGTTGAGGAGATTGAAACTTTATTTCCTTCATAACTGTTATAAACCCAAAGTATCATAATCTTTAGTTATTTCCTGCACTTAGTCATAATTCTTAGTATAGTTCTCAAGCTAAAAGAACGTCAATCAAATAGATACCATATGGACGATAAACTCGGTCTTATAAATCTTTATTACTTGAACGATACGTACACTTGCGTAAGCATCTAGAAATATCGCAACATGAAGCCAATACCATGGCACGGACAGTAGGAGGAGACTCAGAGCACTTTCCAGTGTTGATGTGGTTGCACCAAGGATCAGCTCTTAGCCCATTTTATTTTCCTTGGTGATGGATGGACTGACGCGGCAAATCTAAGGGAGGTGTCATGGTGTATATTAATCACAAATGGTATAGTCCTGATTGATGAGACTCGTAGTGGTGTGAAATCTAAGCTGAAGGTTTAGAGACAGACTCTGAAGTCTAAAAGGTTCAAGCTTAGTAGGATCAAGACAAAATACTTGGAGTGCAAGTTCAGTAACGGTAGCGACCATGAGACATGCATGTAGGTGAGGCTTGATACTCAGGTCATTCCAAAGAAAAGAAGCTTCAAGTACCTCAGGTCTATTATCTAAGGGAATAGAGAGATTGATGACGATGTCACACATCATATTGGGCATGGTGGATGAACTGGAGGCTCACATCTAGAGTCTTATGCGATAAAAAGGTGCCACCAAAACTTAAAGACAAGTTCTATATGGTGGTGGTTAGATCGACTATGTTGTATAGGGCAGAGTGTTGGCTAGTCAAGACTCTGCACATCTAAAAGATGAAAGTTGCGGAGATGAGGATGCTGAGATGGATGTGTGGTCATAAAAGGAGGGATATGATTAGAAATGAGGATATCCGGGACAGAGTGAGAGTGGCCTCGGTAAGGGGATAAGATGCGGGAAGAGATGTTGTGATGGTTCGGGCATATGCAGAGGAGAGACACAAATACCCCATTGCGAAGGTGTGAGAGGTTGGCTATGGACGGGTTCAATAGGGGTAAAAGTAGGCCGAAGAAGTATTGGGAAGAGGTGATTAGACGGGATATGACGCGTGTGCAACTTACTGAAAACATAACCTTAGATAGGGAGTTGTGGAGGACACGAATTAGGGTAAAAGAGTTGTAGGTAGTCCAGTGTAGTCCTACTTACGCTTACAAATGGTAATTATAGTGTTATTATTGTAGGCCCGCTTAGCCTATCATACTAGTAGACGCATTATTGATTTATAGTCCTCTGTCGTTTGATTTATGTTGTTATGTGTTCTTTAATGTACTTTTTTTATCTTATTTACTTGTGTTAGTTATTGCTTCATTTTTCAGAATGTGTTATCATGGCTTATTCGCTTTTGTTACCATCATTTTTATACTGCTTTAAATTTCTTGTCCGGGTTTGACCATTTTTCTTGTTTTGCTTGTGTTTATGCTTTGTATTGAGCCAATAGTCTTTTGAAAGAGTTTCTCTACCTACCAAGGTAGATGTAAGGTCTGCGTACACTCTACCCTCTTCAGACCCCACGTTGTAAAATTTCACTGGTATGTTATTGTTGTATTCAAGTTTATACATTTGCCTTATATTGTAACAATGTCAAAGTAGTCCCTTAAGTTTGGACTTTGAATTAAAATAGTTCTTATTCTTTAAAATGAAACACTAACAACCTTTCAACTATTTCCCATCGTACGGAGGATCCGTTAAGAGTTTGTCTCGGTAAAAATTGTACGATCATAGCAATTTTAATTCAACTTTAACAGTGATATTTAAAGTAATGAAACACACTAAGAATTGTGGCTAGTTAAGTTAGAAATGAAAAAAAAATCATTTCATTAGTTCTAAAAGAAGAATATGAAAAAACTTGTCTAACGGTTCGGGTTGACCCGGAACCAGACCGGTCGACCCAGTACAAAATCTGGTCCGGTCCGGACCGGTAAGGCTTACCGGGTTGGGGGTTGATTTGGCCCCCGACCCCAACCCGCACGGGTTATATAAAAATCTGGTAAGGGCCGGACCGATTGGACCCGATAACGGAACTCGGTAACCTTACCTGTTAACTGGTCCGGTCCAAACCGATAAGAACAAAAATAAAATAAAATTAAAAGGGTTGTTGCCCAACGATAATGTTACCGTTGGGGCTGGGGAGTGGGAGGTAGGGGCTGGGGGGAACCAACGGTTAGTGGACCGTTTGGCTTGTTTTTTCTTTTTTTCTTTTTTGTTTATTATTTATTATTTATTAATTACATTTTTACCCTTTAAAAAATTTATAAATACTCTATATTCTTCTCATTTTTATCACACAATTATTTCTACAATTCTCAATTCTCATACTCTCTTAATTCTCTCTATTATCAATTCTCAAGTTATTATTATTATTATTATTATTATTAATTTTCAAAGTAGCAAGACTTCGCTCTTCGAGTTTCAATTGAGTTCTGAATTCCGAAGTTTGGTACACTCGTTTCATTCTCTAATTATTTTATTAAATTGTCATATTTATTTATTGATTATTTAAATTAATTTTTAAATTAAATATTTTATAATGGATTTGCTAAGGGTATTAGGACGGCGTAAATCTAGTTCAAGGGGTAAAAAATCTAGAGGTTATTCATCATCTAATCAAAATATAGATTATGATTAAATGCAAGAAGATTTTGAAATAGAAGATAATGAATATGATAACGTTCATATAGATAATATTGTTGAACTTGAAACTGAACCTCCTACACCTACTAGTATTCCTTCTGTCAATGTTGGTACTACTAGTGGTAGTCGTAGACCTCCTTTACCAGAACCAGAAGAAAGGAAAAAAAGGTGTAATGTGTGGCTCTTTTATGATAGAGTTGCAGACACTGATAGAGTTAGATGTAATATTTGTGGAAAAACTTATATACATAAGAGATGGGGTGGTGACGGGGGGACAAGCACTATAGGTAGGCATTTATGGAAAGATCATCCGACACAATGGGGTGATGCCTCTGATTTAGAACCCGATCAACAACAACTTAATCCATTAACGGGGGATTGGCTAAGTACGATCCAAAGAAGGATCACATTGAATTAGCAACAATGATTGTCGGAGGTTGTTTACCTTTTTCTTTTGCTTCTTCTTCATATTTAATTACATATATTCAAAGAGTATATAATTATTTATTTAAAGGTGTTTCACGTAGTACTTGTAGAGCCGATATTTTTAGACTTCATAATGATTATGTTATTTTTTTGCAATATTTGTTCACTAACCTTCCATGTCTAGTTAGTTTTACTTCAGACATTGGGCATGATTTAAACAGTTATAATTATTTAACAATTACTTGTCATTGGATTGATGAAAATTTTAAAATGGAAAAACATATTATTTCTTTTGCGTATGACGAGGATCAAAGTTATACTGGAAAATATATAAGCGAAACTATTTGTGCTTATGTCAAACATTATAATCTTTATAAAAAAATACTTTGTATATCATTCGATAATGCATCTAATAATACTCTTGTTATAGACCATTTAAAATCGGAATTAGAACCGTCACTTCCTGATATATTTCATGTTCGATGTGCTTGTCATATTTATAATTTAATTGTTAAAAGTGGTCTTGATTTATTTGCAAGTGAAATAAAAATTATCAAAAGAGCTGTTGGACTTATTCAGGGTAATTATAGGAAAAATGAAATTATAGAATTTAAAGAAAAATGTAAACAATTTAATTTGAGACTTAAATTCATGCCAGATGAGATTATTACACGGTGGAATTATATTTATTTATTTTTAAAAGAATGTTATAAGTATAAAGACCTCATAACACATGTTGCAAATGCGCATTGTAAGAACATGATTTATATGTTAACTGGCGATCATTGAAAATCAATTGTTGAACTTTTAAAAAACTTACGAAAAATTTACACTGCTACTGTTGAATTTTCAGGATCTTATTACCCAACAGTTTGTAATGTTTTAGCTCATATAGCTGAAATTTCATATTTACTTTATGGTTTAAAATCAAATATAAAATATAAAGATGCAGTTACAGTTATGTTTGAAAAGTTAAAAAAATATTTTTTCTCTATTCCTGATATTTATTGTATTGGTGCAGTCTTAAATTCTTCTATTAAAAAAGTAGATTGTCATAATTTAATATTTAGTTTATATAATTATATGGAAGTAGGTGCAACAGAAACTTCATCTTCATTAGATTGCATAACCAAACTTGATACTAATTTAACTAAATTATATGAATATTAGGCTTCATTACATGAAAACAACAACTCTGCTACTAATATTCCTTCTAGTTCTGCTTCTGTGTCTACACCTTTAGGATTCGATGAAGACGATGATAATGAATCTTTAGACATATGGAACACTTTTACAACACAAGCAAGCATAAGTCGATCTTGTGATGAGATTCAATTTTATTTGCAAAATCCAGAGGAGCCGAAGAAAAACTTTCAACCTTTACAATGGTGGCAGGATAACAAAAGACAATTTCCAGTATTTGCAACTATGACACGGGATGTTCTTAATGTGCATATCTCAACAGTGGCTTCTGAAAGTACATTCAGCCAAGCACGAGATCAAATAGGAGACACACGTCACTCATTGGGTGGAAGCACATTAGAAGTAGAGATGGCAGTGGATCCTGGACTCGGCCCTGATCCGGTGGATCCAGATCTGTTTTATAGGATATGGATATTCAAATTTTGGACCCGACGGATCCGTATCGGACCCGGATCTGTTTATGATGGATCGGATCTGGATCTGGATTTTGCTTTGAGATCCGTATCCGGTCCAGATACGACCCGTGGATCCGTTTTTAATTAAATTGATTTTACATTTATACTTATATGTTATTGATGTGCGATTTATACACACGCTTAATGCAAGTGCACGTATCGTACAAGTAATATAGTCTGGGTAAGACCGAATATCGTCCTCAGAGACTGGTTTTCAAGTACCGATTATCTATGCTTTAGTTTCTATTTGGTTAACGTTAATTGGTTTGGAATTCTAGACTAATAATGCAGGAAATAAACTAATTATGAAAATACTTTGATTTAAATCAGTTATGACGGAGAATTAGGGCTTCCAAGATCATCAAATATCCACTTTATTCAATCCTTAATACAATTAGACTGACTTCTTCTTCTACGTTAAGATAGCAGGTTAACTAAGCCGTTTTATACTCCTGTTAAGGTAATATAAATACTCAACCCCAATGGAGAACTCTTATATCTTTCGATGACAAGATTTACTACAAAGGAGGATTAAGAGCAATAACCTATTAAGCTACACAAGTATCGGGGTACTTTCGTCCACGATTTAAAGCTATGTTTATTCAACTATAGCATATTCACAATCTCCCCTTTCGGATTTCGATTAGAACTCATATAAGTGATGATAACTAGTGATCAATTAACTATCAAGCATTTAAAATAATTATTGAATAAATCTTAAACAAGTGAAGAAGAAACCAACTAATGTATTAATTCATGAATAAGAGTTTCAAGAGAATCACAAGGAAATCTCTAATAAAGTACTTAGCTCCTAGCCATAGTCACGCTAAGAACTAATACAATCTCCATACATGAACTGAAATAAACAAAGCAAAAAAGAAAGAAAAGAAAATACTTGAACTAGGTCTCAAATCTTTACCTCCTAGAGTTGTGTTGTATGTACAATGGATGGCATGAATAATGAGCAGGGTTTTAGGGATTATATAGGTTTTGTAGGTAGGAAAAGTTATCCCTTTTGGACTCTGAAAACGTGTCAAACCCGGTCCAAAACGTCAAAAATCTCGTGTTGGCTTCGTGGCCCTGAGATTGGGCGCCACGACGCTGAAAAATATGCAACTTTCGGACTCCGCAGAACATTGGGCGCCGCGGCGCTGCTGCCAGGCGCCGGAGGCGTGAATTTGGCATTTTTTTTGTGAATGCATTCTGGAAAATTGAAGTCTTCTCTATTTTTTGTGAATGTACTGGAAATTGAATGCATTCTGGACTGGTTTATGTAATTATGTGAATACATTCTGGACTGATTTATGTAAATATGTGAATACATTCTGGACTGGTTTATGTATTTAATTTAAGGTGTTGTACGCATCAATTTAATTTGTTATCTGACAGGTGATCTAAGCCCTCCAGCCCTCCTTCCCCTCTTTGATATACATCAATTTGTTCAGTTATCCAGATCCGATCCGTGGATCCGGTGAATCCGATGGATCTGAATTTGGATATGATTTTATGGACCCGATGGATATGGATATATGTATGAAAAATGGATATGGATCTGAGTTTAGTAGGATCCGGTCCAGATCCTATCTGTTGTCATCCCTAATTAGAAGTGTTAGTCTGCTTAAGAGATTGAATCAGATCAGAGAAAAGAAATCAAGGATTGGTAGACATTGATTATCCGGAAGATGAAGAAATCAGCAATATTTTGAAAAGGGAAAGCGGGACTGGAATTAATACTCCAGATTTAGAGGTTATGAATCAACCTATAAATTAAGAAGAACTTGTTAAAAAGATGCATAATATGTAAATAAAATTATTATTACTTCATTAGTTCATTATGTACTCTTATTAACATTATCAATAATGAAAGTTCGAAAGTTTACCTCTTATCACTAGTTTTTATTTTATTATCTCTTTAGTTGTTATTTGTTAACTTATGTCTACTAATTTAATAAATTAATAAAAGTATAACTACAATATAAACTATAAATTTATAAAATAGAAAGTTAATTTTAAATTTTAAAATATAAAATATAAAACAGAAAATTATATTATATTATTATATTACATATTTAATTTGAATTAAGTTAAATTTTTAAAATTAAAAAAAAAAATCTGGTCCGGTAGGCCCGGTTCAACCCGGAACCAAACGGGTTGATCGAAAATCCGGTAGTGAACCGATCCGGTTGGCCCGATAAACCGGTGAACCGGACCGATAATCGGTCCGGAACCGGTTCAACCCGATAACGGACTATCGATCCGGTCCGGGTCAATCCGTTAGACACCTTTATATGAAATCATCCTATATGTACTCCATTTATTTGGATACTCAGAAGTTGAACAATAAAACATTGTGTTGTGTTTATTCATATTATGAGTAATTCTATTTTGATAAAATAATTTAAATTTAGTTAGTTTTTTCTATGCTAAAAATTATTGCCAGAGTGTTTTTCCTATGTACAATATTTGCTATTATTTTAATAAAATACAACCACTAAGTACATCTTAGTGATAATTAATTAAAAAAAAGGAACCATAGATAAAATTTTGAAGGGTTTCGATAAAGAAAAAATATAAATACATATTGACGAATATCATGATAATAATAGTATAAATCATTCGACATCACATAAAATGAGGAAATTTCATATCATTGTTGTGTACAACAAAAATATTAAAGTTTTCAAATATTATTTTTATCATTTTTATAATATTATTTGGGTGAAAATTACTTTTTCTCCAATCCTGCTTTAAAAAGTAAGTTTATCTCCCAATTTTGAACAATATATGTTCCTCCTCTCTGTCTCATATAAAATATTATGTCTATTTTACCCTCTATATTAACCCTCTTCGTCTTTTTTTACTTTTTAAATATTATGATTTGTTTCTTTTTTTTTTCCTAATCTATATCATGGTTATCTATATTAGGATCAAAACAATCTAATTTACCAAGTAAAACGGTAAAAAATAGTTGGAGAACTATTATTGTTTCCGTTAAAAATAAGGATGTTTTAACTCAAAGGTCAAACTTGTAACACTCCGTAAATTTGAGTTAGGTGTGAATGTGTTAAATGAGTATTACTATGACATTTTAACCATGTGAAGTACTATTGGGATGAGTATGGGTGAAAATAGTTGTTTCGGAATCAAGACGAATAGTGAGGTGTATAAAATTTGATAGAATCATCTAAGTTTACGGTAGGTCTATTTTCCTTCCTTATTTAGTGAAAATTCATCTGGAATTTCAGACAAATTCCTCATGAAAGTTGTATCCCTTTGAAATATTTTTCTAACTATATATGGTGGAGGCTAAATGAAGCTTTGTACAAAAAGTTATGACCGATTTACTGAGGATATATAAAATAGAAATTTCGATTCTTGTAGGATTAGGTTTTAGAGCCCAAACATTTATGATAACCTATAAATACAACCCTAAAATAATTTAAGTGAGGATTTTCAACCAGAGCTTCTATAAAACACCTAAGGTGAATTCGTATTCAAAATCCTATATCAATTATATTAAGTTAACACTAGATTAACATTGAACCATTATTTGAAATCTCTAGATTTTGGGTAATGAATCCTAGGCTCATACATATATGTGCGCAAATCTGTGGCCTCGGGCCCAAGTATACGTATACATTATGATCTTGGGCCCAAATACATATGTGTCCTTAGGCCCAAAATACATGTGTTCAACATCAAAAATTTACATAAAAGAACTGAGAATCATGTTGAAAGATACAATACTGACATACTGAGAATGATTCCATGAGAAATGTATTCATGAGGCTGATTATGAGGACTGAAGCCTTAACTAGTTTACACTTTACAACATGCTGAGTATTCTAGATTGAGACTCGTGGGTATCAAATACAAGTCTATATTGATTACGTACTGAGCTCACAACGTTCGGAATAAAAGTTATGAATGAATTACGAAACTAGATAATTGAGGTTCTACAACTATTCAAGGAACTAAGCTTAACTATATTTCTTAGGCAATTGGTAACGTAGTAAAAGAATGTGGTGTAGGGAGAATCATTAACATTCTCAAATGTAGAGAGTTAGCCTCACATATCTTAATTCCCTGCTCTTGAGCGTAATACAATGTCCTTCAATCTGGATTAGGTGTGAATGTGTTATAGGGAACTACTATATTGATAATTGGCATACTATGTCTTAACAATTTAACTTTGCTCACACTGTCAATCTTAGAGAAACCTTTTTCTGATAACTCCTAAAGTCTATTCTTCTGTATCTTGCTCATGCTTAAATGATTTCTTATTTTACTAATTACGATACCTCGAATTTAACTTAAACCCTTTGGATTTTAACTCACATCCGGATTGTATTTAAATTACTGCCCGCTTCACTAGTATTATCCTGGCTAAAGAAATTAATCATACCTCTACTAGCTTTGTTGAAATTGCTAAGTCACTGTATTTTCTCAAGACTTACTATTCTTCAACTAACCACCTACTAGACTTATGTTCTCCTATTTTACTCTGAATAACCTAAGTAATTTCTAACTTTCCCTCTCATCTGACCCTATTCTGAGGTTGTAGACTATCTTTTCTGAAATACAGTAATGAGTCACACTTAGGGCAATTGCGTCTCTTTTAAATGAATGATTAAAATACCCAACCCCAAACTTTATATACACTTTTAAATTTACATCAGACTATACACATGTTGAGTAAACACTTAATCACAAAATCTAAGAGGGAACTATCACATCTTATTATCTCATATAATGTATGTTTCTTATAGTAACATACTAACGTCGTACTCTCTGGATCTTGTTTGAATAATCTTAAATAATTTAAACTATGCCCAGAAATTTAATATCATCTGCTCATTGTTCTCATGTCGTACACTATCTCCTCTTATTCATATGCATGGGTCGAGTAAGAAATAAATATTTCTTCTGAAAATCATACCACTTTAGAATCACAGGTAATTTGTTATTTTTTACTCAAAACCATAGTGATGTATTTATCATGCCCGTTTTAGCTAAACTCTTAACCTTTTACTCTGTAGGGTCTGACATTAGAGTTATTATCATCATTCTTATGTCGATATCTAGGGATTCCTCTTAGTCCTGACGACCTGTTGAAGCATACAAGCGGTTCTGACAGCGACATGTATAGGGATGGCAACAGATCAGATCTGGACCGGATCCTACTAGAACCAGATCCAGATCCGTTTTTCATACCTGAATTCAGATTCGGATTCAGATCCATCGGGTCCATAAAAATCAGATCCAAATCCGGATCCACCGGGTCCATGGATCGGATCTGGATCCACATGTAAAAAAAATATCTTGAATAATATTTTCACCTGTTGAAACCTTTTTGACAAAATGAAACTCAATCTGATTGAAAAAAATGTTTGAGTTCATTCAGTCAACATACACAAACATATTCAATCATGCATCATACATCCATTTGTTTGGTGCAAACATCCGATCGATGTCGATGATGCCTAAGGTCTTTTGACGCCAATATTGTCATTTCATTTGGACATCACTGCTAGCATATGCTCTTGGGCCCAAAGAAGTTTGATATGGTGTATGAGAACGTTACCAATAAAAGTTATGAATGAATTACTAAACTACAGAATTGAGGTTCTACAACTATTCAAGGAACTAAGCTTAACTATATTTCTGAGGTAATTGGTAACGTAGTAAAAGAATGTGGTGTAGGGAGAATCATTAACATTCTCAAACGTAGAGAGTTAGCCTCACATATCTTAATTCCCTTCTCATGAGCGTAATACAATTTCCTTCAATATGAATTAGGTGTGATTGTGTTATAGAGAGCTACTGTATTGATAATTGGCATACTATGTCTTAACAACTTAACTTTGCTCACATTGTCAATCTTAGAAAAACCCTTTTCTGATAACTCCTAAAGTCTGTTCTTCTGTATCTTGCTCAGGATTAGATGATTTCTTCTTTTACTACTAACTATACCTCGAATTTAACTTAAACCCTTTGGATTTTAACTCACATCCGAATTGTATATAAATTACTGCCCACTTCACTAGTATTATCCTGACTAAAGAAATTAGTCATACCTCTACTAGCTTTGTTGAAATTGCTAAGTCACTATATTTTCTCAAGACTTACTTACTATTCTTCAACTAACCACCTACTAGCCATATGTTCTCATATTTTACTCTGAATAACCTAAGTTATTTCTAACTTTCCCTCATCATCTGACCATATTCTGAGGTTGTAGACTATCTTTTCTAAAATACAGTCATGAGTCACACTTAGGGCAATTGCATCTCTTTTAAATGAATGATTAAAATACCCAACCCCAAACTTTATATACACTTCTAAATTTACATCAGACTATACACATGTGGAGTAAACACTTAATCACATAACCTAATAGGGAACTATCACATCTTATTATCTCATAATAATCTATCTTTCTTATAGTAACTTACTAACGTCGTACTCTCTGGCTCTTGTCTGAATAATCTTAAATAACTTAAATTATGCCCAGAAATTTAATATCATATGCTCATAGTTCTCATGTCGTACACTATCTCCTCTTTTTCATATGCATGGGTGAGAGGCATATTTCATATACTCTTTTTGAGTCATTTTTCATTAGTATTTTACTTATTTTTGTTGAGAAAAATTGCGAAAAGGAATGAAAAAGGGGTTGAGTAGGATCCGAGGCGGAAAATAATAGAAATTGCTAAAAGGAATGAAAAGGGGGCATAAAGGAGGAATCCGAGGCCGAAAAGAATAGAAATTGAAGACCCGGATGAAAGCCAAGCAGCGTCGTGGCTCCATTCAGCAGGGTTGAGGCGCCGAAACTACTGAGCACCCGCAGAACATTGGGCACCGTTGCGCCAGTCTGCACGGCCACGGCGCCGGTACGGAAAATCCAGTTCCGAGTTTTAATTGGCAAAGGATAAGTTGGTCCATAGGGCACGAAAATTGATAGATATAAAAACCCTAGGGATTATTCTTGGAGAGTTCATTGTACAACACAAGACAACTCAAGGCAAATTGGAGGCTACCATTGAAGACTTTACTTCTAAGTATTTTCCTTTCGTTAGTTTTAAATTCAGTTTATGTATGAATTTTGTGTTAGTTCTTAGCATGACTATGGCTAGGGGCTAAACACTTTATTAGGGATTTCCTTTGGAATCACTTGAAACTTTATTCATGAATTTATGTTTTAGTTGATTTCTTCTTCACTTGGATTAAGATCTATTCAATAACTGGTTTGAATGCTTGATAGTTAATTGATCACTAATTATCATAACTCATATGATTTCGAATCAAGAACCGAGAGAAGAGATTTGGATATGTTGTAATTGAATAGACATAGGTTAAAATTGCGGACGAAAGTACCCCTATACTTGTGTAGCATAATAGGTTATTGTTTTTAATCCTCCTATGTAGTAAATCCTATCATAGAAATATAGAAAGGTTCTGCACTGGGGTTGAGTGATTGTCACGACCCGACCCCGGGACCGCGACTGGTGCCCTACCTGGGCACCCTTACAGGTAAACATCAGAGAAAATCAGCGGAACATACATGAAACTTATAAATAAAACATCGGAAGTAAAACAACAGGTTAGCCGATAGGGCTACCTTCCCGAACATATATAAATACAACCGGCAGCTTGCCTCATTTCTTTTACAAACCGACCCACAATATGTGACTACTGCACTCTAAGAGTTTTAACATAACCATGGCGGGACAGGCCCCGCCATACCCGAATATACATGAATCTACTACCTCGTGGAAAACTGCACAAGAGCTAAGCCTCGGAAGGATGGAGCTTTCTCAAAATCAACCGAGATCCTAAGAGCAAGGATCACCAACACTGTACCTAAAACTCGCGGCATTTAACGCAGCGGGCGGGTCGATAACAAAAATTTAATATGGAATGTAAATAACGCATGCGAAACAGATCATAATCAGACAAAAGAATGACAAGGAAAAGTATAAAATAATACATAACACATCCTGCCTTGTCATTACCACTTATGAACTTAATTTCACATCAATATCTTTTTCCATTCCATTAAGAGTTATAGCCATATCTTACGTACTTAATTAGGAGAAGTCATTAAGTTCATTTCTATCTAACTTACTTATCTTTCGTAACATAGTCCGCCCACTACGGAGGACACATATACTAACCGCCCAAACCGACGCGATCAAGTCACACCAATATCAAAGCATGCCTGGAATCCCCATCATCGCCGATACTAAAAGTGTAAACATAACCATGGGTCTCACGCCCATAATATCAATCAAAACAGGTGGTATAACGCCTGGGGCTTGCCTCATTTATACTCTTACCCCGAGAAGGTGGTAAAGCGGGTATAACGTCTTGGGCTTGCCCTCATTTATACTCTTACCGGAGAAGGTGGTATAACGCCTGGGCTTGCCCCTCATTTATACTCTTACCCTATCTCGACCGGTCGTCAAACAACACATAAAGCAGGTGGTACAGCGTCTTGGGGGTTTACCCCTCACTTATACTCTTACCCTAGAGAAGGTGGTATAACGTCTTGGGGCTTGCCCCTCATTTATACTCTTATCATATCTCGACCGACCATCAAACAAGACATAAGCACTACCATGTCTTTTATAAAATCCGGGAATTTAACCCAAGTGCTACAAATAACTAAGCATACCCGTGGAATCCCACATCACCGCTTGCACGCCCAAGTAACTTATAACAATACAAACGCCTCCAACCGAGAGTCGCGAACGTAATAAAACATAATATCGCACTCAAAGGCTATCACCAAAGACCTATAGGCTAAATCTAAATTAACCAAGCCAAAGTACTACGTACGTACATTCTTTTCAAAAGACTCCTTTCCAAATAAAACTTCCCCGATACTAACCATCGTAGTATCAAGTCCTATCCACTTTTCAAGACAAGTCACAATACCTTTTTAGAAATACAATTACCATTTCTAAATCAAGTGACTTCTTTATTAAAACCTTAAGCAATTGGTACCTTTAAACCAATTTGCCCTTACCTAATACAAGTTATTCCTTTGATTACTTTACTAGAGAAAACCATTCTCTTAATCTTCCATAAAGCCGTTATAACCAACTTCCCATAAAGCCGTTATAATCCTTTATGGTTTTAGACAAACTCATTCCTTTTATAACTAAGAGATTTATACTTTCAAATCAAATCTCTTAACTTTCAAAAATACTTCAAGTCTCTTAACTTTTAAGAAAACAAGTTTCAAAGTCTTAAAAGCTTCATACGTAAACTCTTTTAAAATTTGTAACAAATCTTTGGTGCGTCGTGAATAAGTTATACTTATTTATAACGATCTTATTCAAGTAGTCATGATCTAGAAAATGTAATACAATTTTGTCTTATCTTAGCTTCTATGCAGATGGAGGATTTCTACTTGTTTTAACATAATGGATTGTCATTACATTTTCCTTTATTAACGCTGCAGTGGCTTGTTCGATACTTATTCTCATTTGTGCCGTAAATTAGCCAAATCAACTCGACTCCTTTTTATTATAAAACCCTAGGCAATTGATGCCGTAAAATCAAGTTGCCTTTTTACATAGTCAAGTCATTTATTTTTCCATAAGGCAAATATAACTAACTTCCCATAAAGCCGTTATATTCACTTTATGCCTTAGCCATAAACAATTTCCTATCCAAGGGACTTATACATTTAAAACGGAACAAGTATCACATACTTTAAAACTCTTCAAGTCTCTTAACTTTAAAATCAACTTAAGACATCCTTACTATTTTCAAAGAAGTGAGTTAATCTCCTAACCCACCCGACTTGGCATTACATAAAACAAGTAAAAAATATCATAGTCTTGTACGTCTACCGTACTACATACGTGCAACTAGTCATGCTCAAAAGATAGGAAAGTTCTACATAGAGTAAATCACATAACTACCTCTTAACTTCTAAGAGTAGAAGGAAACATGAAATGATACCACAAGTATATTCCATACATAGGATCATGCCAAAGGAAGGAAGAGGTTCACATACCTCGCGACGATTGTCGACAAGTAGCAAAATGCTCCAAAGTACTTCAACCTTGATAGCTATTCCACTCTCCAAGTAGGATACGTTATACTTAGTACTTCAACCTATAATGGTCACAATACGTCCATTAACCTCTTACTTTAAACGTAGAATATCCTAAGTGCCAAGTCACTAAATTCTACGGAAAATCGGACAGCACCTCCTTTGTTTCTACTCACTTTGCCACCTTTTTCAAGGTCGATTACAATAACCAAACAACCCCAATTGGCTCACAATTAAATAGAAGATAGTCCAATACAAATGGCTAACTAAATGCCCCAATTGGCTCACAATTAAATGTAAGATAGTCCAATACAAATGACTAACCAACTACTACAAACTACAAGTCCAAAATCGGCCACCTTGAGTTCAACCAAACTAATTCTTATCCAATTTCCATTTCAATCCAAATTGGTAGCATAATAAGATATCAAGTCGCATTTGGTTATTACTACCATAAGCTTCAAGTCAATAACATGCGACGATTCTAACAACGATCAAATTGTAATCCAACTTAACATGGCCTACATTTCATTTCGAATTTCCAAGGCTAAAATCGATCCATAATCATTATAAACTTCTACACATATACTACATACTAGCAACATGTAAAGCTAACAACATAATAAATAATCTTGTAACACTTCAAAGAACAAGATTATACCTCAACGAATCTTAATCCAATTCCAAGTCGCTTCCTTAGTAGTTTAGAACCTCTCCAAGACACTTCAAACCGTTTGTTGAGACCCTTAGAACCATACCAACAACTTTCCTTCAATCTTCCAATCCAAAACCTAGAAAGCCACTAGGTTTTCACTTTGCGACTAATACGAAAACTCTCTTTTTCCGGGATTTTTCTATTGAGATATACTTACATAACACTCATGAACCTTGGTTTAAAGTGTGGGGTTTATTGGACAAGAAACACAATTTTTTTTCTTTTCATGGGACATGAAGCCGAGAGCTTCATAGTTGCTCATCCAAATTTTCTTCAATTTCTCTAAGTGTTGGACTATGTATCACTACTAGTAGTATTATAAAGCACATTGGAGGGTCATGATACAAACATTTGGGTGGCTAGGATAAGGTCTTCATAATATCAAGACTAGTTGTCTCCTTTGACTTAGTCAACATTGTCAAGCTACACTTGCAAGACTTGTTCATCCAAGACTTATGGTAAATGACCATTATGGACATGTCTAAATTCGACCAAGGCATTACTAAGGGGGGGTGACACGTGTCGCCCTCCCATTCGTCACAATAGTACGTTTTCTCGACAATTTCATAATTCCGATAAAAAAATTTGCAAGTCTCAATTCTTAACACTTTAGAGTTCTTACGTACGTTCTTAAAACATGTCCTGTAAATATGGGGTGTAACAGTGATTATATATACTAACCGGAATATAAGACAATCTAGTTAACTGTTATCTTAGCGTGGAAGAGTAAATCATTCTAGTTGCATTAAGGATTGAATAGAGTGGATAGTCGAGGAAATTGGAATCCCTAATTCCTTCATAATCTGATTACAACTTAATTAGTTTAATTAATTCTTGCAATTATTCTAGTAGTTAAACAAAAAAAACCCAACTCAAATATCGATTGCCAAATAGATAATACAAAACAGATGAACGGTAATTAGAAACTAGTCCCTGAGGACGATATTCGGTCTTCCAGACTATATTACTTGAAGCGATACATACATTTGCGTTAAGCGCATGGAAATCCCCTAACAAGTTTTTGGCGCCGTTGTCGGGGACTGACGTACATCTAATATTGAATCATCTGTTTTTATTTCTACTTTGGCTTATTTTTATTGTTAGAACCGTGTGCCTTGATTTGTTTGTTGATTTTGATCTGTTTCAGGGATCTAGTGTATGTGAAGAAGGAGAGGAGCAGACACACTTGTTCCTTTCAATCCTGAAATTGAGAAAACCTGCAAACAAAACAGGAGAAATAAGAGGATAGTTGATTCAATGACCATGAACAACCAACAACCGAATCAGAATGTGGAGGACAATGAGGTTCATGAGAATGCAGGGGAGCCAGTACAGGTCCCAGCAGAAAGAAGTTTAGGGGACTATGTTCTTCCCACGGTCAGAGGTGCACAGACTTGCATCAGGCTCCCAGCTATAGGGGCCAACAACTTTGAGATCAAGCCAGCCATCCTGAGCATGGTCCAGAACACAGTACAATTTGGGGATCACATCCAAGATCCCCACATGCACATTGCAAACTTTCTGGAGCTGTGTGCCACTTTCAAATACAATGGTGTTACTGACGATGCCATTAGACTGAGACTCTTTCCATTCTCACTGAGGGATAGTGCCAAAAACTGGTTGAACTCACTGCCTGTTAACTCCATCACTACCTGACATGACCTGGCCAAAACGTTTCTAGCAAAGTTCTTCCCTCCTTCCAAAGCAGCAAAGTTAAGAGGAGAGTTGAACAATTATTACCAGGTGGATGGTGAGTCTCTCTATGATGCATGGGAGCGATTTACGGACTTGCAAAGGAAATTCCCACATCATGGCATTGAGATGTGGATGTTAGTCCATATCTTTTATAATGGACTGAGTGGTACTACTCGTACCATCATTGATGCTGCAGCAGGGGGTGCTTTCATGAGAAAGAGTGCCAATAAGGCACATGAGTTACTGGAAGATATGACTGCCAACAATCATCAAGGGGCAGATGACAGGTCAGTGACCAGCAGGAAGGCTATGGGCATACATGAATTAGGTGACATCACTGCCCTGAATGCATATGTGGCCCTTTTGATGAAACAACTGCAGTAGAACACCATGTCTGTGGATGCAGTCCAGATGCCAGTAAACTGTGAGATTTGTGGTGGGCCGCACTCCTTTGACAGATGCACAGCAGTGGATCCCAATAATGTGCCCATGGAGCAGGTTCAGGCGGTTGGAAACTTTCAGAGGCCTTATAATTCCAACACATACAATCCAGGGTGGAGAAACCACCCTAACTTTTCATGGAGGAACGATCAACCCCAGCAGCAACCATATCAAGGTGGTTATCAGAACTAGCAGGTGCAGAATCAGGCCACTTTATCCCAGCAGTTTAGGCCACCTACACAGCCACAGGAAAAGCCTGATGAACTGAGAGCTGCATTGCTCACACTTACCAACTCGCTGAATCAGTTCATGTCTGAAACCAGGTCCTCTCTTAGGAGCTTGGAAACACAGGTTGAGCAACTTGCAAAGATGGTAAACAACAGGCCGCAAGGCACTCTCCTAAGCAATACAGAGGTAAATCCTAGAGAGCAATGTCAAGCAGTGTTGTTGATGAATGGAAAACAGTTGGAGCAGGTTGCTCCCCAGCCCGCAGTGGTTAGTGAGAAGGATTGTGAGAAGGTAGTTGAGGAAGGAAATGAGGGGGTCAGTGAGGACCGCCCTACAGTTGAGAAAGCTCCACCAGCACCTTTGAGGGAATACGTTGATAGAATCTCTTACCCTCAGAGTTACAAAAGAAGGCAATTTGACAAGCAGTTCTCCAAGTTCTTGGAGGTGTTCAAGAAGATTCACATAAATATCCCATTCATTTAGGCGCTACAACAGATGCCCGCAAACTTCAAGTTCATGAAGGAGATACTTGGAAAAAAGATAAGGCTAGCGGATTATGAGACAGTATCATTGACAGATGAGTGCAGTGCTATCCTGCAAAAGAAACTGCCTCCTAAGCTGAAGGATCCAGGAAGATTCACCTTGCCATGCACTATTGGTAAGGTGACATGCAACAGGGCTCTGTGTGATTTATGGGTCAATATCAATCTCATGCCTCTGTCTGTCTTCAAGAGATTGGGTTTGGGTAAAGCCAAACCAACCACAGTAAATTTGCAGTTGGCCGATCGAACTGTGGTGCACCCTAGAGGCATAATTGAAGATGTGATTGTCAAGGTGAGAAAGTTCTTCTTCCCAGCAGACTTACTCATCCTTGACATGGAGGAAGATGATGAGATACCAATCATTTTGGGGAGACCTTTCCTTGCAACGGGTAGAGCCCTGATCGATGTTGAGAAAAGAGAACTGAGACTAAGGGTCCAGGAAGAGGAGGTGGTATTCAAGGTGTTCAAATCCACCCTTGAATCTCAGGCCAGCAACAAGTTCTTCGCAGTAAGCACAACTGACACAGCAGTTCAGCCAGCACAGGCAAAAGCTAGGGAGATCATCCTTACAGCAGTAAACCCACAGGTCACCAAGAATGCTAAAACAAAAATCGATGTCATGGAAGCCGTCGAACAGGTAAGTCTTACTGAGCCCCCTCTTGTGAAAAAGAAAAACAGAGTGCGAAAGAGGAGGATGATTTTGAAATGGATAGGTTGTGGGGTTAAACTACCCCAATGATTTTTTGATAAAGAACTTGCGTTCGGCTACAAGATTTTAAAGACATCGCTACTTGGGAGGCAACCCAAGGTTTAATTTATACAATTTATTTTGGTTTTGAACAGTCTCACGTGTGGTATTTTTGTGGTGTTGTGATGACAGGTAAAGAATTGGACATGGAGCACGAAAAAGCAAGAAACCGTAAAATTGGTGCAGCGTCGCGGCTCCTAGAAGCAGGGCCGTGGTGTCGTAAGTCCAGACACATGCAGAAGTTTGGGTGCCGTGGCGACAAAATACAGAGTCACGACGCCAATTTATTAGAAGCTCGCACAAGTTTGGGAGCCGCGGCGCCGGGACGGGTTTTAAGAATATAAATCCCTAAATCCCCAATATTCTCCCACAATCAAACATAAGCCTTATCTCTCTCTAAAATAACGAACAACCTCTCTCCCACACAATAATCTTCCACAAACTCCATTAAATTCTTCCAAATCAAACACACTATCACCACCAAAACCTTCCAACCTTCTCCACAATCATTCAACTCACTTGGTCTGGGCAATTTGGACAAGAATCGTCAAAAAGGTAACTAATTGGAACCTTAACTTTGGGTTATTGCTAGCAACTTGGGATTTTGAATTGTGGGTAATTGGGTGTGAACTTTGGTATGGTTTGCAGCGTGTCGGCGGGCTGTGCGTTCTTGTTTGTGTGATTGATGTGTAGCGTGTGGTTTGTGGTGTATTGTGGTGTATTTGTGGGTGTATTGCTATTGTGGTTTGGTGTTGCTTGGTTATTATTGTGGTGTGGAGTGAAAATTTGATGGGAAATCTCAAAGAAACAAAGGAAACGCTGCTGCATACTTCTGGCTCTCGGGAGTCTCTTTGTAGGATACTTGACCAAAGTGTGACCTGTTAGCCCATAAGTAAGTTCCCAACTTCGATAATGACTTCAAGGAAAAGAACTGCCCGTACTACCTCATCTTCATCAGTCCCAGATCATGATGTTACCCGATTCACCAACCGGAATGCAGAGGATCGGTACAACAGAATAAGCAGCAGGGCAGTGATACAGGAGCGAGGGATGGAGTATCAAGCTGAATCACTAGAGGAGGATGATGTTTATGAGCCCATTAGAGCTGTGATTGAAGCTAATGGGTGGGAGAGGTTTGTCGATAATGAAGTTATTCCACAATAGAATGTCAGCTTGGTGAGAGAATTCTACGCCAACTACCCAGAACAAAGAAATGAGAGATACTTTGTGAGGGGGCGTCATGTCCCAGTTAGTGCTGAAGCAGTGAATGTTATGTTTCGGACATCTGATATTGGAGACTAGGGCAACCATCCGACCCATTTCAGAACCTGGTCTAGGAATGCAAACCACATACAATGGGAGACAGTTGCGGAGGCCCTATGTTATCCAGGTGCACATTTTCGCTATTCACTTGCGAGCGAGGCTTGCAGTGCGATTCATTAGAGTAGCCAAGGCTTGACTATATTTCGTAAGTGCACGCTTGATTCCATCGACTCATTTCACTAACGTACCGACGAGCAGAATCAAGCTCATTTTTTTGCATCATGAGGGGCAAGACTATTGACATTGGAATGGAGATAGCGCAGAGTATTGGGGACATCAGTAGATTGTCTATCACTGGCGGGTTGGGACATGGTTCTTTCATCACCGCACTATGTGCTAGGCACAGAGTCCCAACATTCGCCACGTACATTCTTGAGAAGACTCTACCGCCTATTACATACCATCTAGTCCATAAATACACAGACCCTGTGAACCCAGAGGATAGGAGACGAGGTCGAGAAGAGGGTGGAGCAGGCGCAACTGAAATGGAGCAAGATGAGCCAGAGCCTGAGGCGGCCACACATTATGAGCCAGGGCAAAACAGCCACCAAACCCCTTTAGCCTTGGAACCTCCAGTACCAATCATGGAGCAGATGCTCTTGAAGCAACAAAGGATGCTGAGAAATCAAAAGCAAATGATGCAAGACCATCAACACCTGACCCAACGTGTTAATAATTTGAGTTCCATGTTCACCCAATGATCAATATAGTATCCGTCGCCACCACTATTTTGAACCGCTAATGTCTGTAAGTCGTTCCTTTTATTTATTGAGTCTTACACATTTGATACAATGTGTAGTTTATGTTTGGGGGGGGGGGAGTTTTTATTTTTATTCTATTTGTGTTTTTGAGTCTTTTTGATTATTTTTATTCTATCTGTGCTTTTGAGTCTTTTTTATTATGTTTTTGTGTTTATATGAGTCAAAAAAAATTATGACCATGCATGTTGTAGTTGCTTGAAATGCCTAGTGAATTAAGTAGGATAATGTAATGGAAGGATATGCAAAAATTTATGTGCTTAAGTTAAATATGTCAAAGATTCATGAAAATTTGATTAGTTGGAATATTTTGTGCTTAGTCTGTGTATGTCAATTGCGAAAAATGTCATGCGTGCTTGTTATTTGAGGCGAAATAATTAGTATGTACATGTTAGGGAGAGGATTCAGGCATTTCTTTGATAGCCCTTCTTACCCTTCATTACCTACCCTGACAATAAATTGTATCCTTAGTCAACCCCTTTGAGCCTAAAATAGAAGTTATTTATTTGACACCCCAGATTCCCTCATGTGTACCATAAGCAACAATTGAAGATAGGGATGAAAAAAAAAGTGAAAAAGAAATACAAAAAGAGAGCAAAAATTATGCACCCCAATGAAAATATAGAAAAGCTTATGTTTGGGAGGTGCCGATGTGAATGTGGGTTATGCTCTCAGCAAAAAAAAAAGATTAATGGGTATGAACTGAAAAGAATACCGCAAAGAAGGAGATAAAAGAGTTGAATGAAAAGCGCTTATGGTACGTAATTGAGCCTAAATGCCTATTTTTACCTAACTCTGCCTAAGCCTACATTACAACCCTGAAAAGTCCTGATGATCCCTAGTATGTATGTCCATGATTAGTGGAGAATAACAAGTTAACAGGCTATATTACTTTGATAGAAATTAAATTAAATTGACATGCATAGGCTAGGTATTCATGCTTCCAATGATTGTGACTGAAATGAATCTGCGAAATATCTAACCTGAAATTATAGATTGTTAAATGCATGCTACATCTATTCCTGCATATTATCCTAACTAACATTCATGTGTGCCTAAGTGACATTGTGCAACTGCTTAACTTGAGTCTTTGAGTCTTTTGATTGTTGTTTCTTTGTTTTGTTTTGTTCTTTGCTCGACGACGAGCAAAGTTCATGTTTGGGGTTTGATTGACATATTTTATATACCCTTTTTGAGTCATTTTTCATTAGTATTTTATTCATTTTTGTTGAGTTTAGTATAGTATTATGCTTGTTTTTCTTTCTTTTGAGTCACAGCGGTCCAAAATGGCAAAAAGGAATGAAAAAGGGGCATAAAAGGAGGAATCTGAGGCCGAAAAGAACAGAAATTGAAGACCCGGACGAAAGCCAAGCAGCGCCGCAGCTCCAGTCAGCAGGGCCGCGGCGCCGGAACTACTGGTCACCCGCAAAACATTGGGCGCCACGGCGCCAGTCTGCAGGGCCGCGACGCCGGTACAGAAAATCCAGTTCCGAGTTTTAATTGGCAAAGGATAAGTTGGTCCATAGGGCACAAAAATTGATAGATATAAAAGCCCTAGGGATTATTCTTGGAGAGTTCATTCTACAACACAAGACAACTCAAGGCAAATTGGAGGTTACCATTAGAGACTTTACTTCTAAGTATTTTCCTTTCTTTAGTTTTAAATTCAGTTTATGTATGAATTTTGTGTTAGTTCTTAGCATGACTATGACTAGGGGCTAAACACTTTATTAGGGTTTTCCTTTAGAATCACTTGAAACTCTATTTATGAATTAATGCTTTAGTTGATTTCTTTTTCACTTGGAATAAGATCTATTCAATAATTGGTTTGAATGCTTGATAGTTAATTGATCAATAATTATCATAACTCATATGATTTCGAATCAAGAACCGAGAGAAGAGATTTGGATATGAAGTAATTGAATAGACATGGGTTAAAATCGCGGACAAAAGTACCCCGATACTTGTCTAGCATAAAAGGTTACTGTTCTTAATCCTCCTATGTAGTAAATCCTATCATAGAAATATTGAAGGGTTCTGCACTGAGGTTGAGTGATTATATATCCTAACCGGAATATAAAATAGTCTAGTTAACCGCTATCTTAGCGTGGAAGAGGATATCATTCTAGTTGCATTAAGGATTGAATAGAGTGGATAGTTGAGGAAATTGGAAGCTCTAATTCCTTCATAATCTGATTACAACTTAATTAGTTTAATTAATTCTTGCAATAATTCTAGTAGTTAAATAAAAAAAACCCAACTAAAATATCGATTGTCAAATAGATAACACAAAACAGATGAACGGTAATTAGAAAGCAATCACTGATGACGATATTCGGTCTTCCAGACTATATTACTTGAAACGATATGTACACTTGCGTTAAGCGCATGGAAATCGCCTAACAATGGGTCGAGTAAAAAAGAAATAATTCTTCTGAAAATCATACCACTTTAGAATCACAGGTAATTTGTTATTTTTACTGAAAACCATAGTGATGTATTTCTCATGTCCGTTGCAGCTAAACTTCTTAACCTTTTACTCCGTTGAGTCTGACATTAGAGTTATTATCATCATACTTATGTCGATATCTAGGGATTCCTCTTAGTCCTGACGATCTGCTGAAACATACAAGCGGTTCTGACAGCGACATGTATAGGGATGACAACAGATCGGATCTGGACCGGATCCTACTAGATCCAGATCCGTTTTTCATACCTGAATCCAGATTCTGATTCTGATCTATCGGGTCCATAAAAATCAGATCCAAATTCGGATCCACTGATCGGATTTGGATCCACATGTAAAAACATTTGTCTTGAATAATATTCCCACCTGTTGAAACTTTTTTGATAAAATGAAACTCAATCTGATTGAAAAAAAATGCTTCAGTTCATTCAATCAACATACACAAACATATTCAATCATGTATCATACATCCATTTGTTTGGTGCAAACATCCGATCGATATCGATGATGCCTAAGGTCTTTTAACGCCAACATTGTATTTTCATTTGGACATCACTGCTAGCATATGCTCTTGGGCCCGAAGAAGTTTGATATGTTGTATAAGAACGTTACCAATAAAAGTTATGAATGCATTACTAAACTAGAGAATTAAGGTTCTACAACTATTCAAGGAACTAAGCTTAACTATATTTCTGAGGCAATTGGTAACGTAGTAAAAGAATGTGGTGTAGGGAGAATCATTAACATTCTCAAACGTAGAGAGTTAGCCTCACATATCTTAATTCCCTGCTCTTGAGCGTAATACATTGTCCTTCAATCTGGATTAGGTGTGAATGTGTTATAGGAAACTACCGAATTGATAATTGACATACTATGTCTTAACAACTTAACTTTGCTCACATTGTCAATCTTAGAGAAACACTTTTCTGATAACTCCTAAAGTATATTCTTCTGATTCTTGCTCATGCTTAGATGATTTCTTCTTTTACTAATTACTATACCTCGAATTTAACTTAAACCCTTTGGATTTTAACTCACATCCGGATTGTATATAAATTACTGCCCACTTCACTAGTATTATCCTGACTAAAGAAATTAATCATACCTCTACTAGCTTTGTTGAAATTGCTAAGTCACTGTATTTTCTCAAGACTTACTTACTATTCTTCAACTAACCACCTCCAGCCTTATGTTCTCCTATTTTACTCTGAATAACCTAAGTTATTTCTAACTTTCCCTCATCATCTGACCATATTCTGAGGTTGTAGACTATCTTTTCTGAAATACAGACATGAGTCACACTTAGGGCAATTGCGTCTCTTTTAAATGAATGATTAAAATACCCAACCCCAAACTTTATATACACTTCTAAATTTACATCAGACTATACACATGTGGAGTAAACACTTAATCACATAACCTAAGAGGGAACTATCACATCTTATTATCTCATAATAATCTATGTTTCTTATAGTAACTTACTAATGTCGTACTCTCTGGCTCTTGTCTAAATAATCTTAAATAACTTAAACTATGTCCAGAAATTTAATATCATCTGCTCATTGTTCTCATGTCGTACACTATCTCCTCTTATTCATATGCATGGGTCGAGTAAAAAATAAATATTTCTTCTGAAAATCATACCACTTTAGAATCACAGGTAATTTGTTATTTTTTTACTCAAAACCATAGTGATGTATTTCTCATGCCCGTTGCAGCTAAACTCTTAACCTTTTACTCCGATGGGTCTGACATTAGAGTTATTATCATCATACTTATGTCGATATCAAGGGATTCCTCTTAGTCCTGACGACCTGCTGAAGCATACAAGCGGTTCTGACAACGACATGTATAGGGATGGCAACAGATCGGATCTGGACCGGATCCTACTAGAACCAGATTCAGATGCGTCTTTCATACCTGAATCCAGATTCGGATCCAGATCCGTCGGATCCATAAAAATCATATCCAAATTCGGATCCACCTGATCCACAGATCGGATCTGGATCCACATGTAAAAAAAATTGCCTTGAATAATATTCCCACCTGTTGAAACTTTTTGACAAAATGAAACTCAATATGATTGAAAAAAATGTTTGAGTTCATTCAATCAACATACACAAACATATTCAATCATGTATCATACATCCATTTGTTTGGTGCAAACATCCGATCGATGTCGATGATGCCTAAGGTCTTTTAACGCCAACATTGTCATTTCATTTGGACATCACTGCTAGCATATGCTCTTGGGCCCAAAGAAATTTGATATGTTGTATGAGAACGTAACCAATAAAAGTTATGAATGAATTACTAAACTAGAGTATTGAGATTCTACAACTATTCAAGGAACTAAGCTTAACTATATTTCTGAGGCAATTGGTAACGTACTAAAAGAATGTGGTATAGGGAGGATCATTAACATTCTCAAACGTAGAGAGTTAGCCTCACATATCTTAATTCCATGATCTTGAGCGTAATACAATGTCCTTCAATTTGGATTAGGTGTGAAGGTGTTATAGGGAACTACTATATTGATAATTGGCATACTATGTCTTAACAACTTAACTTTGCTTACATTGTCAATCTTAGAGATACACTTTTCTGATAACTCCTAAAGTCTATTCTTCTGTATCTTGCTCATGCTTAGATGATTTCTTCTTTTACTAATTACTATACCTCGAATTTAACTTAAACCCTTTGGATTTTAACTCACATCCGGATTGTATATAAATTACTGCCCACTTCACTAGTATTATCCTGACTAAAGAAATTAATCATACCTCTACTAGCTTTGTTGAAATTGTTAAGTCACTGTATTTTCTCAAGACTTACTTACTATTCTTCAACTAACCACCTACTAGCCTTATGTTCTCCTATTTTACTCTGAATAACCTAAGTTATTTCTAACTTTCCCTCATCATCTGATCATATTCTGAGGTTGTAGACTATCTTTTCTGAAATACAGTCATGAGTCACACTTAGGGCAATTGTGTCTCTTTTAAATGAATGATTAAAATACCCAACCCCAAACTTTATATACACTTCTAAATTTACATCAGACTATACACATGTGGAGTAAACACTTAATCACATAACCTAAGAGGGAACTATCACATCTTATTATATCATAATAATCTATGTTTCTTATAGTAACTTACTAATGTTGTACTCTTTGGCTCTTGTCTGAATAATCTTAAATAACTTAAACTATGCCCAGCAATTTAATATCATCTGCTTATTGTTCTCATGTCGTACACTATCTCCTCTTATTTATATGCATGGGTCGAGTAAAAAATAAATATTTCTTCTGAAAATCATACCACTTTAGAATCACAGGTAATTTGTTATTTTTTACTCAAAACCATAGTGATGTATTTCTCATGTCGTTGCAGCTAAACTCTTAACCTTTTACTCTGTAGGGTCTGGCATTAGAGTTATTATCATCATACTTATGTCGATATCTGGGGATTCCTCTTAGTCTTGACGACCTGCTGAAGCATACAAGCGGTTCTGACAGCGGCATATATAGGGATGACAACAGATTGGATGTGGACCGGATCCTACTAAATCCAGATTCAGATGCGTCTTTCATACCTGAATCCAGATTCGGATCCAGATCCATCGGGTCCATAAAAATCAGATCCAAATCAGGATACATCGGGTCCACGGATCGGATCTGGATCCACATGTAAAACAAATTGCCTTGAATAATATTCCCACATGTTGAAACTTTTTGACAAAATGAAACACAATATGATTGAAAAAAATGCTTGAGTTCATTCAATCAACATACACAAATATATTCAATCATGTATCATACATCCATTTGTTTGGTGCAAACATCTGATCGATGTCGATGATCCCTAAGGTCTTTTAACGCCAACATTGTCATTTCATTTGGACATCACTGCTAGCATATGCTCTTGGGCCCAAAGAAATTTGATATGTTTTATGAGAACGTAACCAATAAAAGTTATGAATGAATTACTAAACTAGAGAATTGAGGTTCTACAACTATTCAAGGAACTAAGCTTAACTATATTTCTGAGGCAATTGGTAACGTAGTAAAAGAATGTGGTATAGGGAGGATCATTAACATTCTCAAACGTAGAGAGTTAGCCTCACATATCTTAATTCCCTGCTCTTGAGCGTAATACAATGTCCTTCAATTTGGATTAGGTGTGAAGGTGTTATAGGGAACTACTATATTGATAATTGGCATACTATGTCTTAACAAATTAACTCTGCTTACATTGTCAATCTTAGAGATACACTTTTCTGATAACTCCTAAAGTCTATTCTTTTGTATCTTGCTCATGCTTAGATGATTTCTTCTTTTACTACTAACTATACCTCGAATTTAACTTAAACCCTTTGGACTTTAACTCACATCCGGATTGTATATAAATTACTGCCCACTGAACTAGTATTATCCTGACTAAAGAAATTAATCATACCTCTACTAGCTTTGTTGATATTGCTAAGTCACTGTATTTTCACAAGACTTACTTACTATTCTTCAACTAACCACCTACTAGCCTTATGTTCTCCTATTTTACTCTGAATAACCTAAGTTATTTCTAACTTTCCCTCATCATCTAACCATATTCTGAGGTTGTAGACTATATTTTCTGAAATACAGTCATGAGTCACACTTAGGGCAATTGCGTCTCTTTTAAATGAATGATTAAAATACCCAACCCCAAACTTTATATCCACTTCTAAATTTACAGCAGACTATACACATGTGTAGTAAACACTTAATCACATAACCTAAGAGGGAACTTTCTGTCACGACCCGACCTCGGGCCCACGACTGGTGCCTTACCCCGGGCACCCTAGTGATAAAACATCAGAGAAAAATCAGCGGAAAATAAAACTCATGAAAAATAAACAGTGATACAAAAACAGGCTGACCAAAAAGTCGCCTTACTGCATATATATATAAATAAATCTTGAACAGTTATCCTTTACAACTCTGCCCACAACAGTACTACAGACATCTAAGAATGTAACAACAACTATGACGGGACAGGGCCCCGCCATACCCTGAATGTACAAGTACCTACAATGACAAGGGACTATACCAAAATATAAGCCTCCGGAGAAACGGAGCTTCCCAAATCTGAATCGTGATCCTATGGCGAGGATCAACAATCGGTGTACCTCACTGCGGCATGAACGCGGCCGAAGGAGTCGATGCAACAGTACCAAGTATGTGAAATCGCAAATCTTGTAATGAAATCATAACGATCATATAAAGCGGGAGACATGTATGATAACCAACTACCGTACACAATGTATAGCGATCGTGTCAAGTCGGGGACTCACGCCAAAGTCATCACTCAAATATAACCGTGGGTCTCGCCCACAATATCAATCATGCCCGTGGAATTCCTTCCTCAATGTCGGCAGTCTATGATATAACAACACCAAGGAGTACACATGAACACCAGGTCCCACCTGTGTCATAAGAACCGTACGGGGCAAGTACGAAAGCATAGCTACCAGATCCACCCTGCATCATCAATCGAGGCAAGTACAAAAGCCGGCTACGTAACCTACCGTACAACGATACTATATAAGCGTACCACGGTGGCCGACCGGCAATCTGAAGCCACTACCGGATACCACTGCGTCACGTCGGCCAGGCAATCTGAAGCTAACTACCGATATCGCTGCATCACGAGACTTTGTCATAAAGCGCTATAAAACCAACCACGGTGGCCAAGGAGCGAAATCTGCGCCGACTACCATACCTCTGCGTCGCGTCATTGGCCGGGAAAATCTGGCCAACTACCAGATACCTCCTGCATCACGAGACTTCGCCATAACACTGACCGGGGCAAGTCTGAAAGCCAACTACCGGAATCGCTGCGCCATCCACGGCCAGGGCAAGTCGAAGCTAACTACGGATCGCTGCGTCAGAAACCTCATGGGGATCTAGTCCATGGAATAACACTATCAACAGGGAACGAACCCTCATCATGGCCGCATACCTGTGGACCATCCATCGAGTCAGTATGCCCAAAATGATCAAGAATAACATGACCGACCCTCCATCGAGAGACGCGGTAGTATAAGGATACAATACTTGTACAACAAGGCTATCACAAGCAAACATAGGCAAGTTACCCACACTCAAGGTACTTTCATTTTATGCCAAATATCCGGGTTTTAACCCCAAGGTACTACGTACTTTGACTCTTTAAAAAGATCAATTTCTTTCACAAAAGTCACATAATACTAACACCCGTAGTATCAAAATAGAGTAACTATTATTTTAAGTAAACCAACAATTTCCATACTTTCTTTTTAAATAAACCAAGACAATACCATGCCTTCTTTTTAAACCAAGTCAAGACAATAACATGCCTTCTTTTTAAACCAAATCACTTCTCAAAATAATATAAGTTTCAAAACTTCAAATTCTCAAGTCTCTTACTTTTAAATCAAGTCCCATAACGTGGGAAATCAAGTCTCATATCTTTTTAAAACAAATGTCAAGTTGCCATTTTAAATCCAATAATAAAATCATTCTTTTGTTTTCATAAAGTCGTTATAACTAACTTCTCATAAAGCTTATTATAACACTTTATGTTTTAAACCAACCAAGGACAACTATTCTCATTTTCGAAATCAATATAACTTTATTCTTTTTATGACCAAGAGACTTACACTTTCAAACCGAGCTACACAACTTTCAAAATACTTCAAGTTTCTTAGCTTAGAAAACAAGTTTCTTATCTTTAGAATATTTCCAGAATCAATACTTTCAAATCAAGTATTCCATACCTTTCCACATCAAGACATCCTTGTCTACCTTATTAGAAAAAAACCATTCTTATAACCTTTCCTTAGTAACATGTGAGTTAATTCTCTAACTCAACCAACTTAGACATTCTTAGAACAAGTCAAGCATATCGAATGAATTTACTTCATTTAAATCATGTACGTCTACCGTACTATACAGTTATAACTACTCATGCTCAAGAGATAAGAAAGTTTCCACATACCTCTAAGCAATCCACTTGCCAAGTCCAATATGTCGTCTGTAGTATGTCAACCTATAATGACCATAATACGTCTATTAGCTTCTAGCTTCAACGTAGAATATTCTAATTGTAAAGTCCCTTATTCTACGAAAAATTGGACATCACTTCCTTTGTTTCTACGTATTTTTCCACCTTTTTCAAGGCTCGAATTCAATATCCAAACGCCACTTTTAAGGCCCAACAATCCAACAATACAAAGGGGATTACACGCCTTACTTGGACGTGTAAAATTCTACCCCACAATTCATAGTAAAACAATCCAACTAGTTTAAGGCAACTCCTTGGCTATAACATACTCACATATCAACTTTTCAAATCCTTTCAATTCAACTCGTTAATTCAACATGTTATATAAGTCTTAACCAATTATAACAACGATATACCCTTCTATGTATAACATGTAACGATTTTTGCTAACAACCGAATTGATTACAACATTAGTGACTAACATGCCCATTTTCGGTTTTCAACAAGTCGACATGATCCAAATCTTTTCAAACTTTAATATTTACACCACATGCTCATTTCTTAACTACTATAACTTGTAATCTTCAATTACATGAGAAGGTGAAGGTTTTACCTCAATAAGCCCTCTTTCTGAAATCTTCTTTACATTAAAATCACCCACACGAACCCTCTACAAGCTTGCCAACATAATTCCTTCTTGTCGTCTTTTCAAAAATTTCATCACACCTAGGGTTTATCACTTTTTGGAAGAGAATAAGGGATTTTCTTAGGAGGAACCTTTGCAAATGACCAAGTCTTCAAGACTTGGTCATAATATAAGGTCTTCTCTTGATCAAAAAGATGGGAGGGACACTTGTCACCTCATGTGCCTTTAACAAAATATCTTACGATTTTCCGTTTTTCGCGAAATTTCCGCCTCGCGCGCGGCCTGCGACCAGCGCGGCGCTGAAACATCCGAACATCTCGGCCGCATCTGGCGCGACCTGCGGCGGCGCCACGGTGCTTCAACTGAGAATACACCGATGCATCGCGCGCGACCTGCGTCCGGCGGCGCTGTGGCACTGCGAAAACACTTTCCTGTTCGTCTGCCCACTGAACTTGTAACCTCCATAACTTCCTACTCCGATATCCTATCGACGAGCGGTTTGTTGCGTTGGAAACTAGACTCAACGAACTTCATACTGGGCTATTGAAACACCTAAAAACTCCTAATGAACTAGGATATATACCGCTCCAAAGTTGACTCAACAACTGACCAAAACATTCTGTCAACTTATCTTTCCAATTTCAATTCTTATTTCCCTTCGTATGTTCCCAATACATGACCTGAAATTCCGGGGTGTAACATTCTTCCCCCCTTAGAAACATTTGTCCCGAATGTTCCTTCTAAGTCTCCAAAACGCATGTGCCGGTATAGTCTTCACTACTACACCTACCAAATCAATTATGCCACATATGGCCATAATATAATAACCACGCAAAAACTTAAATCCCAGCCAACGAGGAATCACCTCTAAAGCGTATAACAGCACTATTAGCTCTCACCCATGGTCTAAGGATACTCTCTTCACATCTTCTCTTCACAAAAATGATCATTTCCATTCTCTTAACACATGTTCGCTTCTTTTCTTACTCGTCGTACCCTCTTCGTACACCCGAACTCTTTCTAGTATACGTACCACATTTCCGTCATTGCTTCATTTTTCAAAATTCTCGGGGTTACTACCTCCAACTTGGTCATTACTAGCTTCAATTTCCTTTAAGGCCATTCCCGACCCTCATGATCCGATTCTGGTCGAACGCATCCACGAACTCGTACGATGATTACCTAAACTTGGGTCGCTGCCCTAGGAATTGAGCCGCTATCCAATCAATTGCGCCTAGCACCCTCGTGACCTTATCACCTAGAGGGACCACCTTAAACTTACCTCACTTCATTCCGGGTTGCGGGTTGACCCGCGATTGGTCCTCAACCCGACCCACTACGTACCAAACTCTTGTTTCCGGTCCGGAACAATCTCACTATTCAAGTCATGAAGCCTAGTGGTCTTCTTAACTCAACTACCCACTTTCATTTCACACCACTAATGGACTTATCCCCCAAATATACCCCACGTATACTATGTTCCTCGACAAAGATCACCCGTAAAATCTTTCACTCAAGATGGCCTTGTATCTAAAGTTCCCACTGTTATCTGTATTCTACGGCTCACAATCTCTATGCACCCAAACCTACCTTTTCTACTTACCAGGCTTCTAAATCACAAATTAACACAAAACTACCCGTACATAGCACTCAACATGTAATCATCTTATCACACATACTAATCTTTAGAGGGTTAAGGATATACCTATAACTATTGCTTCACTTTTCCTTTGTCGCTCTAATCATAATCCTGCCCTGCACGGCGCATAGCAAAAGAAGGTGATGAACCAGCTACTGATCCCGAAGGCTGAGTCTCCACATCCACGCTACCTCTGGTCGGACAATCCTTCACAAAATGGCCCTGTCGACCGCAAGTATAACAATCTCCCATACTAGCACGACACTCCCCCTTATGGATTTTACCACAACGGCCACAATGAGGTAAGGGTGGCCTCATCTGGCTAGCACCCCCACTCCCCCGAAAACCTGAAACCTTGGAGCCCTGACCTGCTCCTGAATACCCCAGACGTTCTGAAGAGTGTGGAGGACCACTCTGAACTGGCGGAGGTGCATAACTAGCCTGCTGCTGATGCGGTCCACCTCGAAAGTTACCAAGGGACACTGCTGTCGTCTTGGCCCTCTTCTGCTGATCTGGGTCATTCTGTCGACCTCTACGTTCCTCAGTCGGCTACGCATAAGCCTGCATGCGGGCAATGTCCATGCCCGACTGAAGAGCAACACCCGTGCAACCCTCTGCTAAATAATCATCGAGCCCTGTGACATAACGGTGCACTCTATCCTCCATGTCTGCCACTAAAGCGGGGACATACCGAGCCAATGAGTCAAACTCTACATCATTGTACTTCGAACCGTGCGCCGCTCGCCTCAACATCATAAATCTATCTGCCCGAAGCTCTCATCTGCGAAGGCGAAGTGTGCAAGAAATGCCTTCGAGAACTCGTCCCACCCACCGGAAGTGCATGCTCCCCGGTGACGCTCATGACTCAAACCGATCGCAGTATCACGCAGCCGATGTGAACCCAATACCACCGATTCTGTCTCCGAGGCCTTGATCACTTTCATGATCCGCTACAACTGTCGAATAAACTCCTGAGGATCATCCTCAGCTCTCGATCCATAGAACTCCGGTGGATTGCAACTCAAGAAATCCCGAAGTCTCAGACTATCGGATCTAGTGAACCATCGGTACTACACGGAACCTCCGACTCGCTCGCCCTCATGCCAGCCACGATCCTAGCTAGTAACTGGGCTATCTCCTTGTAATCCATATCCTCTCGCTCACGGTCGCGAGCCGAGGCTCGAATATCTGGACTCGAGAAATTGTTTCACTGCGCTAAACTCTGCTGGGGCTGGCGGCGTCGCAGAACTCCCCGTATGAAGTACCACCTCAGGTAATGATCGGGCATGTGCCCTCGCGTCCTCTCGTGTTCTACTCGCGGCTCTGCCGCTTGCCCTTCTCGGGCCCTGGTTGCCTGCGTGAGGCATAAGCGCACATAAGAATACGCTGAGGAGTCCAACTTATAACACGGCTCTAAGGCACGATCTCGAGTGAGAAGAATGGAAACCAATCCTAAATATCTCGCAGCCTCGACATAAAGTGGTGCACAACACGCCGATAATCAAGACTCTACTAGATACGGTCAGACACTTTCCGAGGATTAATCGCTCGATACCACTTTTGTCATGACTACCTACCGCCCGCGATCGTGCCTTACCCCGCACCCTAGTGATAAAACATCGAGAAAAATCGGAAAATAAAACTCATGAAAATAAATAAAGGATACAAAACAGTGACCAAAAAGTCGCCTTTATCGCATATATATATAAATAAATCTTGACGCTTATCTCACAACCCCGCCCACAACAAGATTCATGCACTTCTAAGAATGTAACAACAACTATGACGGGACAGGGCCCCGCCATACCCTGAATGTACAAGTACCTACAATGACAAGGGACTATACCAAAATATAAGCCTCCGGAGAAACGGAGCTTCCCAAATGCAGAACTGTGATCCTATGAGCGAGGATCAACAACTGGTGTACCTCTACTCGCAGATTTAACGCAGCAAGGGCGAGGTCGATAACAGTACCAAGTATGTGAAATCGCAAATATCAGAATGAAATCATAACGATACTATATAAAACAGGAGACATGTATGATAACCAACTACCGTACACAATGTATAAGCAGTCATGTCAAGTCAGGGACTCACGCCCTCAAAGTCATCACTCAAATATAACCATGGGTCTCACGCCCACAATATCAATCATGCCCGTGGAATTCCTTCCTCAATGTCGGCAGTCTATGATATAACAACACCAAGGAGTACACATGAACACCAGGTCCCACCTGTGTCATAAGAACCGTACGGGGCAAGTACGAAAGCATAGCTACCAGATCCACCCTGCATCATCAACTGACCGGGGCAAGTACAAAAGCCAGCTACCAGAACCTACCGTACCAACGATACTATATAACTGTACCACGAAGCTGACCGGGGCAAGTACGAAAGCCACTACCAGATACCACCTGCGTCACGTCGCTGACCGGGGCAAGTACGAAAGCTAACTACCAGATACCGCCTGCATCACGAGACTTTGTCATAAACTGCTATAAAACCAACCCACGAAGCTGACCGGCAAGACGGCGCCGACTACCACATACCTCGCGCACACGTCACGACCGGAAAGTACGAAAGCCAACTACCAGATACCTCCTGCATCACGAGACTTCGCCATAACACTGACCGGGGCAAGTACGAAAGCCAACTACCAGATACCGCCTGCATCAGCCACGACCGGGGCAAGTACGAAAGCTAACTACCAGATACCGCCTGCATCAGGAAACCTCATGGGGAGCTAGTCCATGGAATAACACTATCAACAGGGAACGAACCCTCATCATGGCCGCATACCCGTGGACCATCCATCGAGTCAGTATGCCCAAAATGATCAAGAATAACATGACCGGCCCTCCATCGAGAGACGCGGTAGCATAAGGATACAATACTTGTACAACAAGGCTATCACAAGCAAACATAGGCAATTTACCCACACTCAAGGTACTTTCATTTTATGCCAAAAATCCGGGTTTTAACCCCAAGGTACTACGTACTTTAACTCTTTAAAATGATCCATTTCTTTCACAAAAGTCACATGATACTAACACCCGTAGTATCAAAATAGAGTAACTATTATTTTAAGTAAACCAAAACAATTTCCATACTTTCTTTTTAAATAAACCAAGACAATACCATGCCTTCTTTTTAAACCAAGTCAAGACAATACCATGCCTTCTTTTTAAACCAAATCACTTCTCAAAATAATATAAGTTTCAAAACTTCAAATTCTCAAGTCTCTTACTTTTAAATCAAGTCCCATAACGTGGGAAATCAAGTCTCATATCTTTTTAAAACAAATGTCAAGTTACCATTTTAAATCCAATAATAAAACCATTCTTTTGTTTTCATAAAGTCGTTATAACTAACTTCCCATAAATCTTATTATAACACTTTATGTTTTAAACCAACCAAAGACAACTACTCTCATTTCCGAAATCAAGATAACTTTATTCTTTTTATGACCAAGAGACTTACACTTTCAAACCGAGCTACACAACTTTCAAAATACTTCAAGTTTCTTAGCTTAGAAAATAAGTTTCTTATCTTTAGAATATTTCCAGAATCAATACTTTCAAATCAAGTATTCCATACCTTTCCACATCAAGACATCTTTGTCTACCTTATTAGAAAAAAAACATTCTTATAACCTTTCCTTAGTAACAGGTGAGTTAATTCTCTAACTCAACCAACTTAGACATTCTTATAACAAGTCAAGCATATCGAATGAATTTACTTCATTTAAATCACGTACGTCTACCGTACTATACAGTTATAACTATTCATGCTCAAGAGATAAGAAAGTTTCCACATACCTCTCCGGCTTAATCCACTTGCCAAGTCCAATATGCCGTCCGTAGTATGTCAACCTATAATGACCATAATACGTCTATTAGCTTCTAGCTTCAACGTAGAATATTCTAATTGTAAAGTCCCTTATTCTACGAAAAATTGGACAGCATTTCCTTTGTTTCTACGTACTTTTACACCTTTTTCAAGGCTCGAATTCAATATCCAAACGCCATTTTTAAGGCCCAACAATCCAACAATACAAAGGGGATTACACGCCTAACTTGGACGTGTAAAATTCTGCCCCACAATTCACAGTAAAACAATCCAACTAGTTTAAGGCAACTCTTTGGCTATAACATACTCACATATCAACTTTTCAAATCCTTTCAATTCAACTCGTTAATTCAACATGTTATATAAGTCTTAACCAATTATAACAACGATATACCCTTCTATATATAACATGTAACGATTTTTGCTAACAACCGAATTAATTACAACATTAGTGACTAACATGTCCATTTTCGGTTTTCAACAAGTCGACATGATCCAAATCTTTTAAAACTTTAATATTTAAACCACATGCTCATTTCTTAACTACTATAACTTGTAATCTTCAATTACATGAGAAGGTGAAGGTTTTACCTCAATAAGCCCTCTTTCCGAAATCTTCTTCACGTTAAAATCACCCACACGAACCCTCTACAAGCTTGCCAACATAATTCCTTCTTGTCGTCTTTCCAACAATTTCATCACACCTAGGGTTTATCACTTTTTGGGAGAGAAGAGGGGATTTTCTTAGGAGGAACCTTTGCAAATGACCAAGTCTTCAAGACTTGGTCATAATATAAGGTCTTCTCTTGGTCAAAAAGATGGGAGGGACACTTGTCACCCTCCCACAGGCCTTTAACAAAATATTTTCTGATTTTCCCCTGTTTTTCGCGAAATTTCCCGCCTCGGCGCCGCGGCCCTGCAGCCGTTGCCGCGGCACTGCAACTTCAGAATACACCAGTACATCCAGCGCCGCGGCCCTGCATCCGGCGCCGCGGCACTGTGGCACCTGACTGAAAACACTTTCCTGTTCGTCTGCCCACTGAACTTGTAACCTCCATAACTTCCTACTCCGATGTCCTATCGACGAGCGGTTTGTTGCGTTGGAAACTAGACTCAACGAACTTCATACTGGGCTATTGAAACACCTAAAAACTCCTAATGAACTAGGAGATATACTGCTCCAAAGTTGACTCAACAACTGACCAAGACATTCTGTCAACTTATCTTTCCAATTCCAATTCTTATTTCCCTTCGTACGTTCCTAATACATGACCTGAAATTCCGGGGTGTAACACTTTCACATCTTATTATCTCATAATAATATATGTTTCTTATAGTAACTTAGTAACGTCGTACTCTCTGGCTCTTGTTTGAATAATCTTAAATAACTTAAACTATGCCCAGAAATTTAATATCATCTGCTCATTGTTCTCATGTCGTACACTATCTCGTCATATTCATAAGCATGGGTCGAGTAAAAAATAAATATTTCTTCTGAAAATCATACCACTTTAGAATCAGAGATAATTTGTTATTTTTTTACTCAAAACCATAGAGATGTATTTCTCATGCCCGTTGCAGCTAAACTCTTAACCTTTTACTCCGTAGGGTATGACATAAGAGTTATTATCATCATACTTATGTCGACGATCTAGGGATTCCTCTTAGGCCTGACGACCCGCTGAAGCATACAAGAAATACAAGTGATTCTGACAGCGACATGTATAGGGATGACAACAGATCGGATCTGGATCGGATCCTACTAGATCCAGATCCAGATCATTTTTTATACCTGAATCCAGATTCGGATCCAGATCCATCGGATCCATAAAAATCAGATCCAAATTCGGATCCACCGGGTCCACGGATCGAATCTGAATTCACATGTAAAAAAAATTGTCTTGAATAATATTCCCACATGTTGAAACTTTTTTGATAAAATAAAACTCAATCTGATTGAAAAAAATATTTGAGTTCATTCAATGAACATACACAAACATATTCAACCATGTATCATACATCCATTTGTTTGGTGCAAACATCCGATCGATGTCGATGATGCCTAAGGTCTTTTGACGCCAACATTGTCATTTCATTTGGACATCACTGCTAGCATATGCTCTTGGGGCCAAAGAAGTTTGATATGTTGTATGAGAACGTTACCAATAAAAGTTATTAATGAATTACGAAACTAGAGAATTGAGGTTCTACAACTATTCAAGGAACTAAGCTTAACTATATTTCTGAGGCAATTGGTAACGTAGTAAAAGAATGTGGTGTAGGGAGAATCATTAACATTCTCAAACGTAGAGAGTTAGCCTCACATATCTTAATTCCCTGCTCTTGAGTGTAATACAATGTCCTTCAAACTGGATTTGGTGTGAATGTGTTATATGGAACTATTGTATTGATAATTGGCATACTATATCTTAACAACTTAACTTTGCTCACATTTTCAATCTTAGAGAAATCCTTTTCTGATAACTCCTAAAGTCTATTCTTCTGTATCTTGCTCATGCTTAGATAATTTCTTCTATTACTAATTACTATACCTCGAATTTAACTTAAACCCTTTGGATTTTAACTCACATCCGGATTGTATATAAATTATTGCCCACTTCACTAGTATTATCCTGACTAAAGAAATTAATCATACCTCTACTAGCTTTGTTGAAATTGCTAAGTCACTGTATTTTCCCAAGACTTACTTACTATTCTTCAACTAACCACCTACTAGCCTTATGTTCTCATATTTTACTCTGAATAACCTAAGTTATTTCTAACTTTCCCTCATCATCTGACCATATTCTGAGGCTGTAGACTATCTTTTACAAATACGATGTGAGTCAAACTTAGGGCAATTGCGTCTCTTTTAAATGAATGATTAAAATACCCAACCCCAAATTTTATATACACTTCTAAATTTACATCAGACTATACACATGTGGAGTAAATACTTAATCACATAACCTAATAGGGAACTATCACATCTTATTATCTCATAATAATCTATGTTTCTTATAGTAACTTACTAACGTCGTACTCTCTGGCTCTTGTCTGAATAATCTTAAATAACTTAAACTATGCCCAGAAATTTAATATCATCTGCTCATTGTTCTCATGTCATACACTATCTCCTCTTATTCATATGCATGGGTCGAGTAAAAAATAAATATTTCTTCTGAAAATCATACCACTTTAGAATCACAGGTAATTTGTTATTTTTTTACTCAAAACCATAGTGATGTATTTCTCATGCCCGTTGTAGCTAAACTCTTAACCTTTTACTTCGTATGGTCTGACATTAGAGTTATTATCATCATACTTATGTCGATATTTAGGGATTCCTCTTAGTCCTGACGACCCGCTGAAGCATACAAGCGGTTCTGATAGTGGCATGTATAGGGATGACAACAGATCGGATCTGGACCGGATCCTACTAGATCCAGATCCAGATCCATTTTTCATACCTGAATCCATATTCGGATCCAGATCCATCGGGTCCATAAAAATCAGATCCAAATCCGGATCCACCGGGTCTACGGATCGGATCTGGATTCACATGTAAAAAAAATTGTCTTGAATAATATTCCCACCTGTTGAAACTTTTTTGATAAAATGAAACTCAATCTGATTGACAAAAATGTTTGAGTTTATTCAATCAACAGACACAAACATATTCAACCATGTATCATACATCAATTTGTTTGGTGCAAACATCCGATCGATGTCGATGATGCCTAAGGTCTTTTGACGCCAACATTGTCATTTCATTTGGACATCACTGCTAGCATATGCTCTTGGGCCCAAAGAAGTTTGATATGTTGTATGAGATAGTTACCAATATGTACAACCCAAGTAAACATTTTACAATGAGCCTACCCTAAACAAAATTACATCTGATATAGCCAACATATGTTTACGTTGAATTTCATGAAGTCAAATCTATATTATTTTTTTATCTTCTTGCCCGAGTTACCATAGAACCCTCTTCCTTTTAAAATATTTCATTTTTAAAATTGGTATATTATGATGTAATAAAAGTGTATATACACTTTTATACATTACATATATAATAATTTATAATATTATACATGTATACGTAATGTTCAGGTTTGTATAACCATGTATAAAATACTATTTAACTATATAAACATGTATTTGCAATATTTCTTCAAATGGAGTCTCTTTCTGTAGGAATTGTAACTTCTTTACATCTCCAAAATCACTCCAAATCCCACTAATACAGTAGTTATGAATTTTTTTAAAGAAAATACTTATAAAATTACATTATAGGTTATGGATATATTTAATAAAAATGAATACACTGATCGGATCTGAATCGGATACGGATCTCAAATACAAGATCCAGATCCGATCCATCAGAAATGGATTCGGGTCCGATCCGTATCCGTCAGGTCCAAATTTTAAAAATTCATATCCTATAAAACGGATCTGGATCCACCGGATCCGGGTCCAGGATCCACTACCATCTCTAGGCATATATTACCATACTTAACTTCATTACGCCTACTTTGGGTTTGAGAATTACGAGAGGCTGCTACATTTGTGGACTGAGTCATATTACCTCCGACACCTTATTCCTTTAGATAGTGACCCTACTTGCCACACCCAAAACACATTAATGCCTAAACGATACACCCTTGGGTGTCCTTTATCACACAATTTCACATAGGATTTTGAAAATCTTGTGGCCCATACTGGCCCGTGACTAAGAGCTTGATGCTCTTGAAACTCTACTTTTGAATGAACTGACCTTTCTGATAATAATTGGACCTCGGGAATAGTGCACTAGTTGCAGATGGAGTGGGTCCAGATGACCTCCTATAGAAAACTATCTGCCTCCACCTCCCTGAGGTCCTCCATGATTTACGTTTCTTACAGACTTAGCTCCTTTGCTAATTTTTTTGTCTTTCTCTTCTTACAGTCTCTTGTTTTCTTTTCTCAAGTACATTGTTATTAATCAACTTTCAAATCCATTGTACAACTGCGCCTTCTCGAGCAACATCTATTTTATTTCATTTTAAAATTAACTCAAGTACCATTCATTATTGTCAGACTCTTCACAATCATTCCCCAGTGGGTAATCATCATCACTTGAACCTTGAATTCCTTTCTTGTCACTGTCGCCTTCGATATGTACAAAATTCGATATGAAAAGAAAGTTATTTACCGCTCTAATCTTCATGGCACGATCTAGAGTAGAAAGTGTTACACCCCGTAATTCCAGGGCATATAAGTAAGAACGTAAGTAAGGAAATAAGATTTGAATGTTGGAAGGAAAGAATATTCACATTTTCTATAAGAAATAATTTATGATACAAAAATAAATGTGACGACGAGAAGTAGTACTGGTATTGAATTTTTTTCAATAGAGTGTGGGCAGAAAATGCAGTATATGATTCCATGGACATGTATCCATGATGCGATTATATATACTCACGACAGTATATGATTCTATGGGCATGTATCCATGATGTGAGTATAGATACTCACGATAGTATATGATTCCATGGACATGTATTCATGATGGGGGTATAGATACCCAAGACGGTATATGATTATATGGACAGAGCTTCATAGACTCTCTATGACACTTGAACTTAGTCCTCTGATATCAAGATTTGTCACACCTCTAGTAAAATGGGTAAACTTTTTTTATACAAAACTCCGTTTGGCCTCCACAATATATAGTTGGGAAGATATTTCAAAGGGTTACAACTTTCACGAATGAAGTTTTTTCAAATTCCAAATGGATATTCATTAAATCAGACTAGAAGATATACTTACGGTAAACTTAGGTGATTCTATCGAATCTTATGCACCTTACTATTCATCTTTATTCCGAAATAACTATTTCCACCCAAACTCATCCCAATAGTACTTCACATGGTTAAAATGTCACACTAAAATTCATTTAACACATTTACACCTAACCCAAATTTATTGAGTGTTACAAAACTTAAGGAAATATTTTGGCCCTTCTTCTTTCATTTTTAAAGTGACTTTTAGCCATTATTATTTTGTAAGACCAATGTATAAACTTGAATGACTTTGTTGGAACAAAAAGAATATGAATGACTTCTATAAGTAATTTGATTAATTGAGTGAGCATTTGAGAATAGATTTAAATTTAAATTTTTTCTTATTTGACACATTTTTTTATTTGATAATAATTTAACTTTAAATTTTAATTTTTACGCTTAATAAGATAATCTATAGCCACATAAATATCTTTGATTTATTTAAATCACAAGATTAAAAAGTCCTCCTTTATTTCTTAAATTATGTGCTCAATCAAATTATATCATATAAATTGGGACGGATGAAGTAACTTCTGAGAACTTATAATCTAAACAATTTATAAATATTTATGTACCTATAAATCATTACATTAAAGGTAAATAAAAAATATAAAGTTAAAAATATAAAAACATGACATCCTTTAAAAAAAAAAAAGTTATATCATATAAACTGAAACAAATGGGTAGCTTCTTATACCAACTCTTCATTCAACTCCATTTTTCCCATTTGCAATTTGTTACATACATTCCAAAAAATATTCTCGAAGCGTCTCAAATATATGTACGTACCTGTTTTCATAAACATCTCCATTTTCCCATTCATTTTCTATATTTTCTGTTTCAACGCTATCAATATATAAGAAGAAACCAACCACTCTCACACCACATTTTCTTCATAACTAAGGTTCTTTTTAGTTTACGAAGATAGGTATGAACAAACTTTTCATTTTCTTTCTTTTTTATATTTTTATATAACTTCAACCAAAGCATTAACTAGTGTTTGTTTATCTGACTCTCTGTGTATGTGTATACATATTTTGGTGTTTATGTATAGACGTGATGGGATGACAGTTAGGGTTTTCTTTCTTTTGCTGCTCCAATTTTTTTTCCAAGAAAACATGTTTCTTCATCTTGCTTTGATCCAATTTTTCAGTAAGTTAGAGCTTTTTCTGATAGATCAGTGTTTAGTCAAAAAGCACTGGGTTTTCAACTTTTTATCTGTGCTTGTATGTTGGATGAATATACATAAATTAAGTTGGCGTATTAGGAGAGCATGCTGAGTACTGTAAGAAAACTGAGGGTAGCGCAGTTCATGTCTGGGTATATATCTGTATGAGTGTTTTGATCTTTTTGATTTTCAGCACGTATGTTTAATGCATTACTATATATGGAACTCATCATTTCTGGAAACCCTTATTGCAAATACCACTTCTCCCTACTGCTTTTTTGTTATCTGTTGTACCCAGATATAGATAGTCACTATCTCAACCCCCAAAAACTCACTTTCTATGCAAATCATTAGCGTTAATCACTGATTTTTTTGTTACAGATAATGGGCTAATGGAAATGGAAACGTACTACCGAAAAAGATCCAAAAAGTTCATTCAAGCTAACCTCGTAAGCACTCTTTCTCTCTCTATATCTACAGATTTTATCTCTCTAAATAGGTGCACACTTCAGGCATGGAGATGGTTTTTGTATCAGAACAATAATATTTCCTTTTTTCTGTTACGCCATTCTTTGGCTTCATATAATGCGAGTGATATACACGCGCTCTAAAGTAGACGCGCCAATTAAAAAAGCATTTAGCTTTCAATGGGAGTGCGTGCATGTATTGTGTTTTGCGGCAAAAAGACAAAAAGAAATCTTCTTGATGAGGATGATGGTGATTTTTAATAACCAGCATGAGTGGAGCACAATTAGATCATATGCATGTTAATATAAAGGATCATGCTTAATTAGTAGTAATTTTTAGAGAGAGGGAAATTGAGGGTACGTGCCATATTAGAGAAGGATAACGGTCGGTCCGGGGTGGGGTCACGTGGACGAAATTTTTTGCCTTTTACCCCAAAACAAAACGAAAGGATAAAGGTGGTAGTGGGTGTTCATATTTTGTAGTAATACAGCTTTATGTATATGTACAGGAAATGGATTACCTGAAAGGGCAAAAGCAAAGCAGTGTTGCCGGCGCAGACACACCAGTTTTGGCCAGACATGAAAACCAACCACTTCTACCCAAATCAGATATTAATGACTGTACCCTAAAACGACACGGTACTCTCTCTTTCTGCAGTGCAGTTGCAGTAGTAGTGGTAGTACTATATAATCAACCTCTTATACCCCATTTCTCCATTTGTGGTTTTCAAAAGTTAACTGGTTTCTCGGAAAATGTATTCTCATTATCCCTTTTTTCGCTTTTCAGCAGACAATGAAAATATTCTTGATGCCAAGATGAACATTGAGTTTTGTTCTATTTACGAGATCGATCACATATATTTGCCTCCCAGGACTCCAGTTCAACTCAAGTCCATCCGCGTAGCTATGGTGAGAAAATTAATCCTGATAAGTAGTATTTACAAAAATAATGTATGTTTATTTTCTTTGATTTTTCATCAGGTGAGCGAGCAAACTGCATTGAATGTGGCAGTCAGGTTTCCGAGCATGGAGTCACTACAAGCATACTTGAGCAATAGCAGCCGGGAGATGTATCCAGCTTTTGATGAGAAGTTCGTGATGGGAACAGCTCTGGCTAGTAAAGTGCTTTTCCGTCAAGTTCCTTCCCATGAGTTTGCCGAGAAGAAGAATCTTCATAGTTTCTGGTTGCTGAACTCGACTTTGGGTGTTCCTCCAAAGAATGGTATCTGTTTGTCTCACCTCAAGGTCAATGGAATGGTTACCTGGGGGATACGCCGCCAAGTCAAGTTTCTGGGAAGACACGAAGAAAGCAACAACACCAAGTCTTCTTCCAGTTTTGTTCAAGGAGATGAAATTCCAAAGTTGGAACTACCTGAAGAAGACGATGAGGAAGGAGGTGATGAACTATTAAAGCAAGAAGATGAAGAAACAGAGGAGAATGATGATGAGGAAGCTGTAACAGAGAAGAGTAACAGGAACCTGAAGAGAAAAAGGTATTGCTTAAGAGCAACTACAACAAAAGAGGCAAAGAAAACAAGGGTTGAGATGCAAAGGCAGAAAACCAAAATTAAGAAGAAAAACACATGCAGGCAGTTGACAGTATACAAAGACCCCAAAGATCGTTGGTCTACAGACAGGTAACTAAAGCTACTAATCCATTGTAGTTTCAGAAAGTTAATTCTCTATAAATTCTAATGACTTCATTGAACTCCTCCTGAAGGTACAAGTTGGCAGAGAAGAACTTAATGGAGGTGATGAAGGCAAAGGGTGCAACAGCTAATATTCCTATCCTCCGGCCAGAGTTGAGAGCAGAGGCACGGAAGCGCATTGGAGATACGGGCCTGCTGGATCATCTGCTCAAGCACATGGCCGGTAAGGTTGCACCTGGAGGAACTGAACGTTTTCGCCGCCGGCACAATGCTGAGGGATCAATGGAGTATTGGCTGGAGAGTGCTGACCTAGTTAACATCAGGAAGGAGGCCGGTGTTAATGATCCTTATTGGATTCCCCCACCTGGTTGGGAGCTCGGAGACTCCCCCACTCAAGACCCCATATGTGCCAAGGAATTCAAGAACCTGAAAAATGAGATAGTTGTACTCAAAAGGTTAGCTGAAAATGCTAAACTAGTTTCTTAAAGTGCATGTCCATTTCCCAGGAAAAACAAGTTGTTTTATGGTTGTTCATGTCGAGCTCTGATGGTTTTGTTATATCTGTAAATATTGGTTGTAAACAGAGACTGGGAGGAGATGGTGCTTTCCAAGAAACAGTTAGAAGAAGAAGTTGGAAGGATGAAAAGGTGAATACACTGATGATAAATACTGTAATTCAAAGCTTTTAACCTTGGTGGAATATAATCTATTTATGGCTGTGTCAATATGTTCTTTTAATTTGTTTGAGCAGTGAAATATAATCTATGTATGACTGTGTCAATATGTTCTTTAATTTGGTTGAGCAGAAAGATTGAGGAGCTTGAATTGAAGAAGAAGAAGCAACAAAGACAAGCTACTGTGACTTCAAGGACGACGGTTCCATCAATGGTATTTATTTATAAAAGCCACAGTTTGTCATTTGAATGGTTTCCAAAATTATTAATAACCCGTTTGATAATTATACTTCATGTTCTGTTTTTGTGGCAGGAAAAGTGCAAGAAACAATTAATGATAGCCAATTCAGAATTTATGGAAAAAATGGAGGTATTCTAATTATTTTAACCCTTTTTCGGATAAAGTCTAATCCTCCACTTTTCTTAAATGAGTATTGGACCCCAGAGTCTAAATTGGTCAGATGGACCCATGCTATTGCGCATGAAGCCACAATGCTTGGAAATTAGATGCAACTTAAACACTTATAGTTTCATATTGTTCTTCAAACTTACATTTGAGATACCCAACTTAATCATTTCTGTTTTCTCTAATCCATCAAACATGAATTATCTCCCCTCTTTGGTTCTCTGTTTTGGTTTTTGATAAGTAGTGAAGGGGAAAGGGAGAGGTGGGGCCCATGTTTGATTAGCTGAGGAAGCAGAGATGCATGCTAATCACTGTAGCAGGTTCACTATGATATTCTTAATAATAATTGCTGTGGATTAATGTTAATTGGGTTATGAATACAGGAAAAGTTTCTGAACCTGGTGTCTAAACTAGAAGAAAAGGAAAAGACGTTAATGTTAGCTGAAGTAAAGAAAAAGCAAGTGGAAGAAGAAAGTGAGAAACAGGGAGTGCTGCATAAAGCAGTAGTAGCAATGGATAGATCAAAAGTAGCTGATTATCAGAGCAAGGAGCTAACAGCAGTTAACTCCAAAAAGGCACAAAATGCTGCCCCTACAGCTGAGGAAAAAGCTGCTAAGATACAAAGGCTTAAGAGTGGGTTCAGACTGTGTAAACCCCAGGGCAGTTTCCTTTGGCCAAACATGGTCCGCAACAGCACCAAGAATGGTTGTAACATGTCCCCTAAGGTTGTTGTCCAGGTTGAAGATCTTCATATGGTGCAAACACCACCCTCAGTCTCTTCTTCAACTGCCATAGCTCCTCCTTCATTGCTGCCTTTTCATAAGAACAACCTGCCAGCTTCCCCTGTCAAGCCTGTCCCTGAAAGAAGAGCAGTCACTGTTACTGTCTCCACCATCTCTAGTGAAACTACTAGCTATGAATCTGGGGATAACATGAATTACTCAACTGGAAACAAGACAACTACTCTCATCAACTTAAATGATGTCCCTCTTGACGTTGGTGAAGGATTTCGGCAAACCCCAACATCAAGACAAACTATAACCACAACTACTACTGTCATGCCTCATGTGAGTATCATTAATTTATCCTCTCTCAATGCGTAATACCTTTACACTCAATATAGTTAGTTATTTATACTGTAATTAACATACCCTGATAATTGATTAGCATGTACTCAAGACATTGTCCTCTCCGGTGAAGGGAGTCAACATGAGTAAACCAAGGCAAGCTTCAGGAGATGACAGCGGTCAGCAAGAAGCAAGCAAATGCTGCTCTTCATCTGCCACATCCTTGCCCCAGGAAGCTCCAAGTTGGTTACTTTTGGCTACTCCAAGAAACACTGTCTCAGATGAGTCCATCATTGGATGACCAACCAGTGCATATTTAGGGGAACCAAATAGACTAGTACGTATTAAGTCGTTGTTTCCAAGCATAAGTTGACTATTCTATTTTTTGGCCTCGAGTTGCTTTTGCAGTGGATACTACCTTCTAATGGCATCAATATCACAAGATAAGTGTATGCTTAATTTTCACTGTTGGTGTTCCGTATCCCGCATAAAATTGATGTTTTTTCTTTCCAAAGTGGAATTACTATTTGGCAGTATAAACGTGTGCAACATAGTAGTAACAATATATTTCCTATTCATAATTAAAATATTTTTATATATTGTGTAAATATAATTATGGTAAGACTAGGATTATAAGGGATGAATATTGTACTCTATATATACTTTGATATTAATGAGAAGACTCCCCAAAGGAGATTAATATCATCTTACATGGTATCAAGAGTCAAACACACAAAACCCTAGAAATTTTCTTCCTTCCACCTCCCACCTCCAACAGCCGCCGGCCCTACTCCTATTCTGCCGCGGCATCGAAAGCAAATTTTTTGGTTTTCTCCTTCCTTCATCTCTTCTCTAAATGGATACTCAAGATTCTTCTCACTGTTGTTGACGCTTCTACCTCCACAAATTCCACCACCAAGCCATCACCCTCTTTTCATCCCGCCCTAATTGTTTCCAACATCAACAACCATATCCCCATTCTTCTTGATCAAGAAAGCAGTCAGTATTCTCATTGGGTTGAACTGTTTCGCAATCATGCATGTCTCTATAACGTGCTTGATCATATTGATGACATCATTTTGCGCCCTTCAGAGGTTGATGATTCTACTTGGCATCGTCTAGACGCTGGCGTCAAACAATGGATATATGGTAGTATTTCTCAGGATCTACTTGTTACTATCATGAAATCTGACTCCACAGCCCGTGACTTGTGGAATCGTTTGGAGGAAATTTTTCAGGACCACAAGCACACCCGTACTGTGTACTTAGAGGAGCAATTTAACAATACACGTCTTGAAAACTTTTCCAATGTGATTGAATACTGCAAACAGTTAAAGATCATGACGGATCAACTTGCTGCTGTCGACTCGCCGGTTACTAACATCAAATTGGTGTTACAGTTGATTATTGGCCTCCCTAAAGGCGAATACGATACATTGGCCACCATGATTCAATAGGCGGATCCGTTACCCAGCTTTAACAAAGCTCGCCGCGATTCTTGCCGAAGAAACGTCGTGCTAAGCGGGATCGCCTGATCCAATGTGCATTAGCCGCCAACGCAACCCCAAGACCAGACGCCACCAGACAACTCCCAACCGCGGCGAGTGCGGCGGCGAGAAGGGTCGTGGTGCGTGGCGTCGCGATCGTGAACGGCCCAGCGATAACAGCGGGGCGCGAGAATCGATTCGGCGTCGCGGCGCTCTAACAATACCGTCTGGCGCGCGGCGCGCGCGATTCAATACCAGCGTCCACAGTCGGCGTGACACCCATCGAGTTGGGTCGGGCGCCTTCACCGTATCTCAACATGAAATACCGACAAGAATCGTACATGGACTCGAGCCTTTCGCCACTCCCGGTCTGCAGGTAATATTTCCAAACTGTTTGGTTTAAAGCATCCTCAATTTGTGACAGTTGGTAGTGGCCACCGCATTCCAGTTTAGGGTTATGGTACATCATACATACCACCTCCTCATCCATTCTCCCTTCAAAATACCCTATATGCCCCACATATGATTAAGAATCTGATATCTATCCATAAATTCACTCGTAATAATTTTGTCTATGTTGATTTTGACCCTTTTGGTTTCACTGTGAAGGATCTTCATACGGGGACACCTCTTACGAGATGCAATAGCACGGGGGATCTCTATCCATTCACTCCCACCTCCGCTGCCAGATCTATTTATCCCGTCTCTCTAGCGGTCATTTCTTCTTCTACATGACATAATAGGCTTGGTCATTCAGGAGCCCCAATTTTTAACTTTCTTAGAGGCAATAATTTCATTACTTGTAATGGAAAGCTTACCCAAAACTGTGTTTCTTGTTCTTTAGGCAAACATACTCGTCTTCCGTTTAAATCATCCACTAGTGTTACTTTTGCACCCTTTGATATTATACATGCCGATTTATGGACATCACATGTTGCTAGTTCTCTCGGTCATAAATATTATCTTATCATGCTAGATGATTTTTCTCACTTTGTTTGATTGTATCCTCTCAAATTTAAATCGGAGGTATTTGTCAAATTTCTTGAGTTTCGAACATTCATCCAAACACAATTTGAAAAAGGTATAAAATCTTTTCAGTGCGATAATGGTCGTGAATTCAATAACTCTATGTTTTACCGTTTTCGTACCAATAATGGCATGGTTTTTCGCTTCTCCTGCACTCACACCTCACCACAAAACGGTAAAGCTGAAAGAATCATCCGCACCATTAACAATATAATTCACACCCTATTGATTCATGTCTCCGTCCCTCCATCCTTCTGGTATATGCTGCTAAAATGTCAGAATACATTCTCAATATTCTCCCTACTAGCACTCTTCACAACATGAGCCCTACCGAAATCCTCTACAATAGAGTCCCTTCCTATGATCATCTACGGATTTTCGGTTGTCTGTGCTATCCTAACCTTAGCTCCACCGCCCCTCACAAGCGCGCTTCTAGGTCCACTTCATGTGTTCCTAGGCTTCCCACCGAATCGTAGGGGCTATCTATGCTACGACCTGTCCACTCATCAAATTCACATCTCTCGTCACATCACATTCGACGAGACCACATTCCTTTTTTCGAATCTTCAAAAATTCCAAAAACCGGATTACTCATTCCTTAACGAGCCTGCTATCTCTCCCATCATCCTTGATCAGCTTCTCTCTTATGACTCGGCGACAGCGCCGCGGCCCAGTGTTGAGGCGTCGCGACGCCATATTTCCAGAGAGGTCTCTTCTCCCAACCCATCGACAGCACCGCGACCCAGTGATGAGGCGTCGCGGCGCCATATCTCCAGAGAGGTATGTCACTCCGACAGCACCGTGGTGCTCGATCCAGGTGCCATGGCGCCTCCGACGACTTCGCCCTCACCTTCTCCTATTCAACCCTACCATCAGTCTCAGTGCTCCCTACTCAGCCAGCACCGCCTCCCACTGTCCCCACTCACCAAATGGAAACTCATGCCAAGAATGGAATCTTCAAATCCAAAGTCCCCACTCACCAAATGGAAACTCATGCCAAGAATGGAATCTTCAAATCCAAAGTTCAATTTAACTTGTCTGCCCAAACCATTTCTCCAATTCCAAAAAATCCTATTTTGGCTAAACAAGACCCTAATTGGAATGCGGCTATGTATGAGGAATTCAATGTTTTAACTAAACAACACACATGAGATCTAGTACCTAGACCTGAGGGGGTGAATGTGATTCGTTGTCTGTGCTATTTCGTCACAAATTCAGAGACAGTGAAAATCTTGAGAGGTATAAGGCACGGCTTGTGGCTAATGGCACAAATCAGCAGGAGGGCATTGATTGTGGTGAGACCTTCAGCCCGATTGTCAAACCGGCTACCATTCACATAGTTTTGAGCATTGCCATGGGCAAACACTGGCCGATCCATCAGCTTGATGTGAAGAATGCATTCTTACATGGGGATCTGAGAGAGGCAGTCTACATGCATCAGCCGTCAGGGTTCACCCATCCAGCAGTTCCTCACTATGTGTATCGTCTCTGTAAGTCACTATATGGCCTGAAACAAGCCCCCCGTGCCTGTTATGATCGTTTTGTCAGGTATATCTTGCAGATTGGGTTTGTATGCAGCAAGAGTGATATATCACTATTCATTTTTCATCGAGGTAGTAGCATTACTTACTTATTACTTTACGTGGATGATATTGTTCTCACTGCCTCCTCCGATGGATTGAAAAATGAGATTATTGCCTTAAGTCCGAATTTACAATAACTGATTTGGGAAAACTGAGTTACTTTTTGGTGATATCAGTGACCAGGTCTGCCAACCACATGTTTTTGTGTCAGCATAAGTATGCAGAGGAGATCGTGTACAGGGGTAAGATGGCGAATTGCAAAGTTCCACCTACTCCAGTTGATTCAAAATCTAAGCTCAGTGTTATGGATGGTGCTTCAGTCTCCAACCCTACTCTGTATAGGAGCCTTGCAGATGCACTTCAGTATCTCACATTCACAAGGCCTGACATTGCTTATGATGTTCAGCAGGTATGCCTCTTCATGCATGCCCAGGGAGTCTCATTTCACTGCTCTTAAACGTATCATCATATACATTAAGGGCACACTTGATTATGGTTTGCACCTATACCCCTCTGCACCAAACAGGTTGCTTTCTTATACGGATGCAGATTGGGCAGGGTGTCCGGACACGCGACGCTCCACCTCCGGCTTTTGTGTATTTTTAGGGGATAATCTGATTTCTTGGTCTGCCAAGCGACAGGCTATCCTATCTTGTTCCAGTGTCAAGGCTGAGTACAGAGGCTTTGCAAATGTGGTAGCTGAGATTTGTTGGCTCAGAAATTTACTGTTAGAACTTCAGTGTCCTTTGTGTCAGTCATCTATTGTGTACTGTGATAACATCTCTGTCATCTATCTGTCTCATAATCCGGTTCAATATCAGCGAACCAAGCACATTGAGATAGACCTACACTTTGTTCGTGAGAAAGTTGCGCTAGGCCATGTCAGAGTATTACATGTTCCTTCATCCTATCAGTATGCAAATATATTTACCAAAAGACTTTCCAGACAGTTATTTCTTGACTTCAGATCCAGTCTCAGCGTTCGGCTTCCTCCCGCTCCGACTGAAGGGTATGTAAATGTGTGCAACATAGTAGTAACAATATTTTCTACCCATAATTAGAATATTTTCATATATTGTGTAAATATAATTATGGTAAGATTATGATTTATCTTTTGTATAGGCTTAAGATTCTTATTGTATAAGGGATGAATATTGTACTCTATATATACTTTGATATTAATAAGAAGACTCTTCAAGGGAAATTAATATCATCTTACAGGTAGTACATTACTTAGGAAACACGTCCTAACCGCTGTATGAAGAGAAAATTCCCCAGCAATTCATATCCAACATGGAGTTACAGTAGAAGAATATCTTTCGAATTCAAATGACACTTGACAAAATGAATACGTAATGATTTATGGCATTAAAACAAGTGACTGAGAATAGACTTCATAAATGGGGTACCAAAAAAATAGGAGTAATTGAATTTCATTAACTGCTAGATTTCATCGTCAGAAGGGGCAAAAAACATGTAAATAATGCACGATTTCACTTGCTGAAGAAGGCATCATTTTCATTAATTGTAAATAAAACCTGCTAAAAGTCGCCTTTGAATGATACGAACATTAAAAGTCACTCTTTCATTAATAAAAACAAAAGTCCAAAATTAATTATCGGAATGCCCCAATTAATTATTTATCCAGACCAAAAATAAAATCCAAATGATTTTCTTCTTCTGTAGCTTCATAAATAGGGGCTTGGCCATATTTTCAAATATTTTTTACATTATTTGAAACTTATGGGAGTTGGAGTTAAATATGAAATTATATTTGGTTATGTTTTTGTAAAGAATATTTGAAATAATGTTCATGTGAATGTATTTCAATACTAATGAGATAGTGTAAATGAGGAATTAGATATTTTTGTATACTATGTATAAATGAGATATTTTACAGTGATTGTTAGTTTGTTAAATGGTGGTTAGCAAAGTGTTAGTCGATTAAGCCACATGTATATATATACATGTGTGCATTGTAATTACGGTTAATTCACTCATTCGTAAATCCCCACATCTGAATATACTCTCTCTTCTTTCTCCATCTCTCTCGTTCATTCTCTTTTCTTCTTCTGCTTACTGACTTCATCTTCTTCTTCAATTATCTGAATCATGTTAGATTAATCTTCATGATATCAGAGCCATCAACATAAGCAAAGTACGAATCGTATGAATCGAACAAAGTATTGACGCATGCAAACATGATATGCGGTCAATCTGAAATCGAAACTTGTAGATCGAGATACTGATGCATGCAAACTGTTGTTTGGAACAGAGATCAACAAAATCGAAGATCAAATTTGTAAGTATTTTGTTGAAGAATGTTTAGAATTGAGATTCCCCTGGTTTATTATCAGTGGGAATTACATTAAGTGGAATGGACAATTATACACTTTGGAGTAGAGCTATGAAACTAGCCTTATTGGGGGAAAACAAAATTGGATTTATTGACGGATCAGTGAAGAGATCTGCTTTTCAAGGAGCATTAGCTAATCTGTGGGACAGATGCAACAGAATTGTAGTATCCTGGCTTATGGGAAATGTGAGTAAAAAATTTACTCACTGGGATGTTATCCAACACAAACTCATACAGCATATGGGAAGAACTGAGGGAAAGATTCGATAAGATAAATTGTTCTAGAGCTTTTCAATTACATAAGGAGATATTCACTATGAGGCAAGGGACATTGTCGATTTCAATGTATTATTCTAAACTGAGGGACCTTTGGGATGAGTATGATTCTATCATACCAATACCATCCTGTTGTCCCAAGTCTAAGGAATTTTAGATCATCTGCAGTATCAAAGACTATTACAGTTTTTTATGGGGCTGAATGAAAGTTACAGCCAGGCAAGAAGTCAGATTTTGATGATGCGGCAGATACCAAGCCTGAACCAAGTGTATGTCATGATTAACCAAGAAGAAAGTCAAAGAATGGTGCCAAGTTCAAGTCGAATAATACAAGAGCAGAATGAATCATCTGTCATGTTCACAACAGCTAGGAGTGGAAATGGCAGGAATGGGAATGCAGGAGCAGCTGGGAATACATGAGTGAAGTACAAGAAACCATATAACCCTAATGTTATGTGTGACTGCTGTCACATGAAGGGACACTGGAAGGTAGACTGTATTAAACACATGAAGTGTGATTTTTGTCTCAAAACATGACACAGGCAGGAAGGTTGCTACAGGCTTATTGGATATCCTGATGATTTTAAAAATGGAAAGACCAAGAAAGAAAATGTGGTAACAAAAGGGAATACAATGGCTGAAGACAATGAATATGAGAATCAATACAGACACAATCAGAACCTTGGACCATCCATGGAACACAACTAGAACCAGACATTCTATCAATACCAGTTTACACCATATCAGCATCAGCAACTGCTCAACATTCTCAATAATCAGAAGAATGCTGAAGCTATTGCTGATCTGGCAGGTAAATGTAATCTGGCAGGTAAATGTCTCTTTTGTTCAAAAGAAATACTGAAATTGATTGTAGATTCTGGTGCCACCAATCACATGATCAGAAATTTTTGCATAATACACAATTCACAGAGGGAACAGGAAGAGTACAGTTACCCACTGGTGATTCAACCAAGATATCATGTGTTGGAGATCATCACTTAGGAGGAGGTGATGTTCTCAAGAATGTCTTGTGTGTGCCAACATTCAAATCCAACTTGATGTCAGTGTCAAAAGTAACTAGGAAAATGAGTTGCATTGTTTCCTTCTTTCCTACATGTTGTATATTTTAGGATCTCTCATCTGGAAAGGTGAGGGGGATTGGCACTGAGGCAGATGGATTATACATACTATGCTAGGATGCTGAAAGTGAAGAGAAGAAGTTCAGTAGGTGTCTTTTATCAGCACAAAATGTAGATGCAGTGACCTGGCATCAGAGGTTGTGCCATGTCCCTGTGAGTATGATGAAGAAAATATCATATCTTCTTAAAGACACTGATGTTTCTGCTTTTAATAAATGTGAAGTTTGTTCTCTAGCTAGGCAAACCAGGATCCCTTTTCTTGTTAGTAATAATAGAGTATCGAGGCTATTTCAGTTACTACATTTAGATGTATGAGGGCCTTATAAAACTGAAACATACAATGGAATGAAATACTTCTTGACTATTGTAGATGACTACTCTAGATGGACTTGGATATTTTTAATAAGGTTGAAGTCTGATGTTTCAACACTACTTAAAACTTTTTTTGTTGAAACCAGTACTCAATTTGAACTGAAAATACAGAGAATAAGGTCTGATAATGGCACAAAATTCTTCAATCATCACTGTAAGGAGTTGTTTCTACAATATGGTGTGGTACATGAAATTTCTTTTCCATACACACCACAACAAAATGGTGTTGTGGAAAGGAAACACAGGCACATTCTGGAGATAGCAAGGGCAATTAAAATACAAGGTGGGCTGCCAGACAGATTCTAGGGCTTTTGTGTGGAAGGTGATGCATATGTGTTGAGTGTATTTTGGTACACTCTTTTGAGTCATTTTTAGTTAGTATTTTACACTTTTCATTTGTGTTTAGTATAGTATTAGGGTTGTTCTTCTTTCTTTTGAGTCACAACGGTTCCAAAGGAGGAAATACAGAATTGAGGATGAAATGAGCTCAATGAAGATGAAATTTGCACAAGCACAGCCTAAGGAATGAAGCCTAAAATGTCCCAAGAAGAATAGAAGAAATCAGGTGAAATACGGAGAAAACAGGTCAAGGGTCGGGCCTCAAGGCAAGGAAGGGCAGCGGCGTTGATGAGCCGCGCCTGAAGGAATTAGGGCCGCGACGTGAAAATTCCAGAGAGCAAGATAAATATTCACTGTGCCAAGAGCCGCGGCGCCTGGACGAAGGACCGCGGCGCCGCAGAAGCAGAATGCTCCAGTGATTTTTGCCGATTAAGGGTCGCGGCGCGTGGACGAAGGGCCGCGGCGCCGACACGCATAATTTTCAGATTTGAGTCGAATTTGGCCAAGGGTAAAAGGGTCCGGAGCAAGGTTTTTCTCAAATATAAATACCCTAAACTCTGTCATACTTTAAATCATACTTTTGAGAGGAGAACGACGACTACAAGCTACACAATTGGAGACTTTTGTTCAAGTTCTTTCTCTTTTCTTTACATTAATTTAGTTTATGTTGGATTGTAATTTAGTTCTTAGCATGAAAATGTTTAGGAGCTAATTACTTTATTAGGGTTTTCCGTCGAAATGCTTGAAACTCTTTCATATAGTTAATGCATTTTTGGTGATTTCTTCTTCAGGCATATTAAGATCTATTCAATAATTGTTTTGATTGCTTGATAATTAACTGATCACTAATTGTCATCACATATATGATTTCGAATCAAAATTCTGAAACGTGAGATTTGAATATGTTGTAGTTGAATAGACATAGGTTAAAATCGTGGACGAAAGTACCCCGATACTTGTGTAGTGTTTAGGGTTATTGTTCTTAATCCTCATGTGTGGTAAAAATCTATCATAGAAATATAGAAGGTTTCTGCACATGATTGAGCTCTTGTATGTCCTAACCGAAATATAATGACAGATTAGTTAACCAGTTATCTTAATACGAAGAAGAATCATTAGCATTACATTAACGCGTGAAAGAGTGGATAGTTGAGGAGATTGGAAGCCCTATTTTCATCATAACTGTTTAAATCCCAAAGTATTTTCAACATTAGTTTAATTTCTGCACTTTATTTTAATTCGTAGTTGTAATTGACAAACAAAATAACGTTAACCAAATAGATACCATAGAATAGATAATCGGTACTTGATAACCAGTCTCTGTGGACGATATTCGGTCTTACAGACTATATTACTTGAAGCGATACGTACACTTGCGTAAGCACTTGGAAATATCCTAACAAGTTTTTGGCTCCGTTGCCGGGGACTGACGTACTTTCAATATCGATTTATCTATTCTTATTTCTAATTTGGTTTTTATTTTCAATTTTTTTTTATTATTTTGTTTTAGTGTTGTTTGTCGTGATCTGTTTGTTGTTTTTTATTAATCTCAGGAACTTAGTTTATGCGAAGTAGGATAGGAGCAGACACTTCTATCCCTCTGAACTCTGAGATTGAAAAATTGTGCAGACAAAACAGAAAAGAGAAAAGAGCAGTTGATTCCTTAGCAATGGGAGATCAGCGAAACAACAATGATGGGAATGATGAGTTACCAGCTTTGATGAGACAAGTCCCGCATCCTGTAGAAAGGATCTTAGGGGACTATATGTTGCATACTATTACAGGGGTGCAGACTTGCATCAGGCTTCCAGCTGTTGAAGCCAATAATTTTGAAATCAAACCAGCGATCTTGCACATGGTCCAAGGTTCAGTCCAATTTGGGGATTCTAAGCGGAAGATCCCCACTTGCATCTTGCAAATATCCTGGAGATGTGTGCAACGTTTAAATACAATGGTGTTATTGATGATGTCATTCGGTTGAGGCTCTTCCCATTCTCACTCAGTGAGAGAGCAAAGTGTTGGTTGAATTCATTACAGATGAACTCCATCACTACATGGCAAGACTTAGCCCAGAAGTTCCTTGTCAAGTTCTTCCCTCCATCCAAAGCAGCAAAGCTCGGATGAGAGCTTAATAATTACTATCAGATGGATGAAGAGTCACTCTACAATGCATGAGAGCGTTTCAAAGATCTGCAGAGAAAGTGTCCTCATTATGGGATTGAGAAGTGGATGTTAGTCCACATATTCTACAATGGGCTGTGTGGTACAACTCATACCATTATTGATGTTGCAGCAAGAGGAACGTTCATGAAAAATAGTGCCAATGAGGCACATGATTTGCTAGAGGACATGGGCACAAACAACCATCAAGGGACCGATGAGAGAGCAATGAATGGTAGGAAAGTAGCTGGGATTCATGAGCTAGATGTTATCACTGCATTGACTGCGCAGGTGACCACTTTGACAAAGCAGATGCAGCAGAATACCATGTCCGTCAAAGCTGTCCAGACACATGTGAGTTATGAAATTTGTGGGGGTCCCCATACTTTTGATAGGTGTACAGCTGTGGACCAAAATAATGTGCCTATGGAGCAGGTTCAGGCAGTGGGGAATTTTTAGAGGCCCTACAACAATGCATTCTCCAACACATATAATCCGGGGTGGAGAAATCACCCAATTTTTTCATGGAAGAATGACCAGGGGCAGCAACCACAGTTTCAAGTCTCATCTTCACAGCAGTTCAGCCAACCAACACCACAAGAGAAACTAGATAACTTGGAAGCAACACTGTTATCCATGGCCAAAACCCAGAACCAATTCATGGCAGAGACCCAATCCTCACTTTCGACCCTGACCAACTCCCAGAATCAGTTCATAATGGAAATAAGATTATCGATTAAAAATCTGGAAGTTCAAATGGGACAGCTGACGAACACACTGAACAAAATAGAGCAAGGTAATCTCCACAGTAATACAGTGATGAACCCAAGAGAGCAATGTCAGGCAGTTAGCTTGAGAAGTGGAAAGCAGTTAGAGCAGGTGGATCTCAACCAGTGAGGGAGAAAGAGAATGAGGTAGAGAAGACAGCTGAGGGAGAAAATGAGGAGGTTACTGATGACCGTCCTATTTTAGAGAAGGCTCGCCCATGATTATGAGGAATACAGACAAAATCCCTTACCCTCAAAGGCTGCAGAAGAAGTCCTTAGATAAGCAGTTTTCAAAAAATTTGGAGGTATTTAAAAAACTGCACATTAACATTCCCTTCATTGAAGCATTGGAGCAAATGCAAGTATATGTAAAGTTTATAAAAGACGTACTGTTTAAAAAGAGAAAGCTGAAATACTATGAGACAGTGGTGCTCACTGAAGAATGCAGTGCTATTATGCAGAAGAAGCTCCCACCAAAGTTGAGAGATCCGGAGAGTTTCACCTTACTTTGCACTATAGGGAATGTGACATGTAAAAGGGCTTTGTTTGACTTAGGGACTAGTATCAACTTGATGCCTCTCTCTGTGTTTAAAGGACTTGGGTTGAGAGAAGTGAAGCCAACTACAATCAACTTGCAGTTAGCTGATCGCTCAGTCGTGCATCCCAAATGTATAATTGAAGATGTGTTAGTGAAAATGGGTAAATTCATCTTCCCTGCTGATTTCTTCATTCTTGATATGGAGGAAGATGAAAATATGTCTATTATCCTTGGGAGACCATTCCTAGTGACAGGGAGAGCTCTTATTGATGTTAAAAAGGGAGAATTGAAGCTCCGAGTCCAAGATGAGAAGATGACTTTCACTGTTTTCAAACTTTCAACTGATCCACAATTCAATGATAAATGCTTTGTTGTTGGTGTAATTAATAAAAAGACTCCTCATGAAATTTCCAAGGGTACTGATGCCCTTGATGGTAAGAAGTTTGGACTTGTGAATGATGTTGTGAATGATGAAAAAGGAATAAAGTCCTCTGAACTCAACCCTGTGAAAAAGAAGAGGGGGAGAAAGCGAATGGTGCTGAAATGGATATGTGGAGGGTATAATCTACCCCCTTGAGTGAACATGTATTTGCGTCCGGCTAAAAGACGTTAAAGACAGCGCTACTTGGGAAGCAACCCAATGTTTTAATTATGTTATTTTAATTTCATTTTAGTTTGTTTTAATTTTGTCTTGAACAGTCTCACGATCTAGTATGTTTAGTGTTTGTGGATGACAGCTAAAGATCAGAGACTAACTCTGAGGAGAAAAGGGCGAAAAATATTAAAAACTGGAAAAATCGAAACCGAGGATTAAGTGTGGCGCTTTGTTGAGAGAGCGCGGCGCGCAAGATAAGCGATGAGCTAGTGAATTCTGCCAGGTAATTAGGGTCGCGGCGCACGTTCTAAGGGTCGCGGCTCCTCCGTCGTCTTTGTGCACAGTGATTTTTCCACCAACTCATACCTCCGTTGTAACCGTTGTGTTGTGTCTGTAAGTGTCCATTTATTTTTTTGTCTTTACACATTGGGGACAATGTGTCAATCAAATTTGGGGGAACCTACTTTGTTTTGTGTTTTGTTTTGAGTCTATTTGTTTTATGTGTTCGTGAGTCATAATTTTTTTTATGGATCATGTAGGTTGTAGTTGTTAAAGATATTGAGTGGATCAAGTGGAATAATGTAATAGAATTAAAAGCAAAAATATGTGTGCTTAAATTAGATATGCTAAAGATTCATGACATTTAATTATTTGGGGTATTTGTGGTTAGTCTATGTGTTGTCAATTATGGAAAGAAAAGTTGAAAAATGTCTAGAAAACTTGTTTGCTTGTTATTTGAGGCGAAATAGTTAAGATGTGTATATTTAGGGAAATGATTCAGGCATTTCTTTGATAACCCTTCTTACCATTCATTACCTATTATGACATAAATTGTATCACTAGTCAGCCCCTTTGAGCCTAAAATAAGATCTTTCTTTGACACCCAATAATTCTTATGTTGTGCCATAAGTGATATTTGAAAACTCTTGGAATGAAAAGTGTTGAAAAAAAATTAAAAAGAGAATATAAATTTGATGCACCCCAATAAAAAATATGCAAAAAAGTAAGTTTTGGGGTGCTTGTTATTTATAATGTATCCCATTCTCTCAAAAGAAAAGAGAGAGAGAAAATAGGTATGTGATTGAAAAGAAAGTCAAAAATAAGGACAAAGAATTGAATGAAAAATGTTTATGGTACGTAATTTGAGCCTAAATGCCCACTTTTACCTACCCCTGCCTAAGTCTACATTACAACCCTTGAAAGTCCTGAAGATCTTTAATGTGTATATCTATGATTAGTGGAGAATAGCAAGTAAACAGATCTATAGCATTTTGGGAAAGATGGAATGAAATTGATATGCATAGGTTAGGTATTTATGTTTCCATTAATTATGATCTAAGTGAATCTGCGAAATATCTAACTTAAAATTCTAGATTGCTATATATTCATGCTATATGTTCTAACATATTATCTCATCTTTCATCCATGATGTTGGAGAAGCATTGCTACAACTACTTGATCCAGTTCATAGAGTCATTGTTTTTTTTTTGCTTTACTCGAGGGCGAGTAAAGGTTAAGTTTGGGGGTGTTTGTTGAGTGTATTTTGGTACACTCTTTTGAGTCATTTTTAGTTAGTATTTTACTCTTTTCGTTTGTGTTTAGTATAGTATTAGGGTTGTTTTTCTTTCTTTTGAGTCACAGCGATTCCAAAGGAGGAAATACATAATTGAGGATGAAATGAGCTCAATGAAGATGAAATTTGCACAAACACATCCCAAGGAATGAAGCCTAAAATGTCTCAAGAAGAATAGAAGAAATCAGGTGAAATCGGGCGAAACAGTCAAGGGCGCGGTATGAGGCAAGGAAGTCGCGGCGTTGGCCGTTCTTTGAAGGAATTAGGGCCGCGGCGTAAAAATTCCATAGAGCAAGAAAAATATTTACCGTACCAAGCGGCACTGGGCGAATAGCGCGCGCATGACGAAATACTCGGTGATTTTTGCCGATTAAGGGCCGCGGCGCCGACGCGCATAATTTTCAGATTTGAGTCGAATTTGGCCAAGGGTAAAAGGGTCCGAAGCAAGATTTTTCTCAGATATAAATACCCTAAACCCTGTCATACTTTAAATCATACTTTGGAGAGGAGAACGACGGCTACAAGCTACACAATTGGAGATTTTTGTTCAAGTTCTTTCTCTTTTCTTTACTTTAATTTAGTTTATGTTGGATTGTAATTTAGTTCTTAGCATGACAGTGTTTAGGAGCTAATTATTTTATTACGTTTTTACGTCGAATCGCTTGAAACTCTTTCATATAGTTAATGCATTATTGGTGATTTCTTCTTCAGGCATATTAAGAATTATTCAATAATTGTTTTGATTACTTGATAATTAACTGATCACTAATTGTCATCACATATATGATTTCGAATCAAAATTCTGAAACGTGAGATTTGAATATGATGTAGTTGAATAAACATAGGTTAAAATCGTGGACGAAAGTACCCCGATACTTGTGTAGTGTTTACGGTTATTGTTCTTAATCCTCCTGTGTGGTAAAATCGATCATAGAAATATAGAAGGTTTCATCACGTGATTGAGCTCTTGTATGTCCTAACCGGAATATAATGACAGATTAGTTAACCTACTATCTTAATACGAAGAATAATCATTAGCATTGCATTAACGCGTGAAATAGTGGATAGTTGAGGAGATTGGAAGCCCTATTTCCATCATAAATGTTTAAATCTCAAAGTATTTTCAACATTAGTTTAATTTCTGCACTTTATTTTAATTTGTAGTTGTAATCGTCAAACAAAATAACGTTAACCAAATAGATACTATAGAATAGATAATCGGTACTTGATAACCAGTCTCTGTGGACGATATTCGGTCTTACAGACTATATTACTTGAAGTGATACGTACACTTGCATAAGCACTTGGAAATATTCTAACAATATGTCATCAATAGATTTCCATCTACCGATATAAAAGATAAGTCACCATTTGATATGTTATACAATAAGGTATCATCACTAACTCACCTAAGAGTGATAGGCTGTCTTTGTTTTGCAACAATTCTGCCTAATACAGATAAATTTAGCCCTAGAGCTGTAAGGGCAGTATTACTTGGCTATGGTTCTGTTCAAAAGGGCTACAACCTCTATGATATGAAAAATAGATCACTTTTTATGAGTAGGGATGTGACATTCATGGAGACAATCTTTCCTCTCAAAGATGGCACATATGAAGGGATTGATCATATCAAGTCACATGAGCACTTCTGCTATGATGACTTGATTCTGGCCTGTCATCACAATATAGCTTATGCTGATCAATAATCTGCAGGCATTATAGCTCATGATGATCAAGAATCTGCAGGAACTGTTCATGGCACACATAACAGAGTACAAGATGAGAGTACACCAGAAGACAATACACCCAGTTAACCTGACAACATAAAAATTCCCATTCATTTGGCAACTGACATTAGAAGATCTACCAGGGCTAGTAGACCTCATATATGGCACAAAGACTATGTCACCAGAAATGGTTCTTTTAATTTTTTGTACTTTATATCTAATGTTGTGGATTATTCAGGACTGTCTCCTCAATACCAGAGCTTTGTGGCCAAAGTCTCTCAAGACACTGAACCATCTACTTATTCAGATGCAGTGAAAGATAGAAGATGGGTGGAAGCCATAAGGACTGAAATTAAGGCTCTGGAGGACAATGGGACATGGAAGTTGGTTGCATTGCCATAAGGGAAGAAAGCTATTGGCTGCAGATGGGTGTACAAGATCAAGTATAGAGCCACAGGTGAGGTGGAATGATTTTAGGCTAGATTGGTAACAAATAAGTACAATCAAAAGAAAGGGCTTGACTACCAAGAAACATTCTCCCCTGTAGTAAAGATGAGCACTGTCAGGGCAGTAGTCTCAATTACAGCAGCCAGACAATGGATAATACAACAAATGGATGTTTACAATGCTTTCTTGCAGGGTGACCTTTTTAAAGAGGTTTACATGACTGTTCCTGAAGGTTTTGGGAACACAGAAGGCAAGACACAAGTGTGCAGACTACTGAAGTCACTGTATGGATTAAAGCAAGCATTAAGACAATGGAATATTAAGTTGACTGATGCTCTTCTGTCATCTGGATTCAAGCAGAGTCACAGAGATTACTCTTTGTTTACAAAAAAAGAATGGCAGAAGTATTGTGATAGTGCTGGTCTATATGGATGATCTATTGATCACTAGATATAATCAAGCTCTTATACAGTCTACTAAGGATGCATTACAATCAGCTTTCAAAGTAAAAGACTTAGGTGAGCTAAAATACGTCCTTGGAATAGAGTTTGCAAGAAGTTCTGAGGGTATTCTTCTGCACCAAAGAAAATACGCATTGGAGTTGATTTCAGACATGGGATTAGCTGGAGTAAAACCTATAGCTACTCTTATGGATGTGAATGCCAAATTATTGGAATAGTTACGAAATCTCCATGAATAGGATCAAACCTTATTCCATGGTATTTACATGAGGTTCTTCTTTAGGAAAGTCCCCGAGAGGGCTTAGTTGATCCATGATTTATGTTTCATCTTTCGTTTCCTTTTCGTTTGTTACTGCTGATTTTGATGCTCATGTTGCATCCACTACTCCTGCTTCAGCATCAACATCCTCACAATCATCTGATAAACTCTTACCAGATCCTGGAACATATAGAAGGATGGTTGGTCGATTATTATACGTGACTACTACAAGGCCTAACATAGCCTTTGTAGTGCATTGCATGAGTCAATTCATGAATGCTCCTAAGGTGTCCAATTTGGAAGCTGGATTGAGATTGATAAGGTACATCAAAAATGAGCCAGGACTGGGAATTCTTCTGTCTAGCTCCAGTGACTCCCAACTTAGAGTATTTTGCGATGCAGATTGGGGTGTTTGTGTCACCAGCAGAAGATCAGTCACATGGTACTTGGTCCAATATGGTGTGTCACCGATATCTTGGAAATCAAAGAAACAAGAGGCGATGTCGGGATCTCGGTGGTGAATATCGAGCCATGGCATCAAATGCATTGCAGAGGTCATTTGGTATCGGATCGTTTGAGGAACTTGGTATTGACATTCAGAAGCCAATATCAGTACATTCCGATAGCAAATCAGCCATTCAGATTGCGGAAAATCCAGTATTTCATGAGAGAACGAAGCATATTGACATTGACTGTCATTTTATCAGGGAGCACATCCAGAAAGGGTTGATCAATACACACTTTCTAACTTCTACTGCTCAACCTGTTGTTATCCTCACGAAAGCACTTGGTCGACCACAACATTGTCATCTTTTGTCCAAGCTAGGAATGAAGAATGTCTTCATTTGTCCTTGCTTGAGGGGGTAATGAGATAGTGTAAATAAGGAATTAGATATTTTTGTATACTGTTGTTGCGATATTTCTAGATGCTTACGTAAGTATACGTATCGTTCAAGTAATAAAGATCTGTAACACCGAGTTTATCGTTCACAGAGACTAATTTATTAAGTATTGGTTATCTATTCTATGGTATCTATTCGGTTGACGTTCTTTAGTTTGAGAATTATAAGTAAGAATTATGACTAAGTGCAGAAAAATAAACTAAAGATTATAATAATTTGGGTTTATAACAGTTATGAAGGAAATAGGGCTTCCAATCTCCTCAACTATCCACTATTTCACGTGTTAATGCAATGTTAATGATTCTTCTTCTTATTAAGATAGTAGGTTAACTAATCTGTCATTATATCCCGGTTATGACATACAAGAGTTCAACCTAGTGCAGAAACCTTATATATTTCTATGATAAGTTTTACCACACAGAATGATTAAGAACAATAACCTTTAAATACTACACAAGTATCGGGGTACTTTCGTCCACGATTTTAACCTATGTCTAGACAATTACAGAATATTAAAATCTTACATTTCAGACTTTTGATTCGAAATCATATAAGTGATGACAATTAATAGTTAGTTAATTATAAAACAATCATAACAATATTGAATAGATCTTAATATGCTGAAGAAGAAATCAATAATAAATGCATTAACTATATGAAAGAGTTTCAAGAAGATTCGATGGAAATCCTACTAAAGTAATTAGCTCCTAAACATTGTCATGTCAAGAACTAAATTACAATTCAACATAACTGAAATAAAATAAGGGAAAGAAAATAACTTGAACAAGAGTCTCCAATTGTCTTGCCTCCTTCTTGCCTCCCAAAAGTATGATTTTAGGTTATGGTATAAGGTATAGAATATGAGCAGGGTTTAGGGATTTTATACTTGAGAAAAGTTGCCTTTCGGACCATAAAAACCCTCTCCAATTCGGCTCAGGACTTACGAAAATGCGTAGGCACATGCTGCATCACCCGCGGTGCTTATTCAAATTAAATTACTATAGCTTCCTGGAAATATGGCACCACGGTTCCATGGCCAGGCATTGCAGTGCCTTCGACGGTGTTTCAGTTCGGACTTTCGGCAATTTTTACGCCTCGGTGCTAATTTTCATGACCGCGGTGCTACTTGGCCAAGCACCGCGGTGCCTCTCTGATTTCTGTCAGGATTGTGCCAGATTTCTTCTGTTCTTTTTGGCACTTCTTAGGCTTCATTCCTTGGGTTGTGCTTGTGCATATTTCACATTAATTAAGCTCATTTCATCCTCGATTAAGTACTTCTCCTTTATGATCGCTGAGACACAAAAATGAAAGAAAAACACACATAACACTATACTAAACGCAAAATAAAAGAGTGAAATACTAACTAAAAATGACTCAAAAGAGTGTATAAAATACACTCAACAAACACCCCCAGACTTACACTTTACTCGCCCTCGAGTAAAGAACAAAACACAAAACAAAAATAACAACAAAGACTCTATGAAATGGATCAAGTAGTTATAGCAATGTTTCTTCAAAATCATGGATGAAAGTTGAGATAATATGTTAGAACATACATAGCATGAGTAATTAGCAATCTAGAATTTCAAGTTAGATATTTCGCAAATTTACTTAGATCATGATCAATTGAAAATACAAATACCTAACCTATGCATGTCAATCTCATTCCATCTTTCCCAAACGTTATAGATCTATTTACTTGCTATTCTCCACTAATCATAGACATACATATTAAAGATCATCAGGACTTTCACTGGTTGTAATGTAGGTTTAGGCAGGGGTAGGTAAAAGTAGGCATTTAGGCTCAATTACGTACCATAAGCATTTTCATTTAACTCTTTTTCCTTCTTTTTGTCTTTCTTTTCAATTTCATACTTATTTTCTCCCCTCTTTTATTTTGAGAGAATGAGACACATTATAAATAACAAGCACACCCAAACTTAGATTTTTGTATATTTTTCATTTGGGTGCATCAAATTTATACTCTCTTTTTAATTTTTTTTCAACACTTTTCATTCCAAGAGTTTTCAAATATCACTTATGGCACAACAAATGAATCATTGAGTATCAAAGAAAGATCTTATTTTAGGCTCAAATGGGTTGACTAGTGATACAATTTATGTCAGGATATGTAATGAATGGTAAGAAGGACTATCAAAGAAATGCCTGAATCATTTTCCTAAACATGTATATCTTAACTAGTTCGCCTCAAATAACAATCAAACAAATTTTCTAGACATTTTCAACCTTTATTTCCATAACTGACACACATAAGCTAAGCACAAGTATCCCAAGGAATTAGATTTCATGAATTTTTGGCATATCTAACTTAAGCACACATATTTTTTGTTTTCAATTCTATTACATTATCTCACGTTATCCACTCAATATCGGTAGCAACTACAACATGCATGATCCATAAAAAAATTATGACTCAAAAACACATAAAATAACAAAAAGACTCAAAACAAAATAAGACACCCCCCCCCCCCCCCACACACACACACACTTAATCGACACATTTTCTCCAATGTGTGAAGACTAAAAATAAAGGGACAACTTACTGACACAATACAACGGTCATAACGGAGGTCTGGGAGGAAGGCCAAATGCGTACCTGGCCGAAGGAGGCACCGCGATTCTGCTCCAAGCACCGCAGTGCTAATTGCCGAAAAATTCCAGTGTCTTCAGTTTTCTGCATTGTTAACCATTCGCCATTCAGAGTGAGTCCTGCCCTTCATCTGTTATCCAAAAAACACTAGCATACCAGATCGTGAGACTGTTCAAGATAAAATAAAACAAACTGAAACAAAAATTGAAATAACATAATTAAAACATTGGGTTGCCTCCCAAGTAGCGTTGTCTTTAACGTCTTTTAGTAGGATGCAGTTTACTTACTAAATCAAGGGGGTAGATTGTCCCCTCTACATATCCACTTTAGCACTATTTTACTCCTCCTTATCCTTTTCTTTTTCACAGGGCTCATTTCAGGAGGGTTCATCCCTTGTTCTTATCCACCACATCCTTTATGGGTGCAGAATTCTTACCATCAAGGGCATCAGTACCCTTGGAACTTTCATGAGGAGACGTTTTATCAACTACACCAACAACAAAGCATCTTGCATCGACTTGAGGTTCAGTGGGCTTCTTGAAAACTTTAAACACCATTTCCTCACCTGGAACTCTGAGCTTTAACTCTCCCTTTTCAACATCAATGAGGGCTCTCCCTGTGGTTAGGAATGGTCTCCCAAGGATCATGGGCATATTTTCATCTTTATTTATGTCTAAAATGAGGAAATCAGTAGGAATGATGAATTTACCCACTTGTACCAACACATCTTCAATAATTTCTTAGGGATGCACAACTGAGCGATCAACTAGCTGCAAGGTGACTATGGTTGGTCTTGCCTCCCCCAAACTAAGTCTTTTGAACACAGAGAGGGACATTAGGTTGACACTTGCCCCTAAATCACATAAGGCTTGCTTGCATGTCACATTCTCTATGGTGCAAGGTAGGGTGATACTCCCTGGATCATTCAACTTTGGAGGAAGTTTCTTCTGCAATATGGCACTGCACTCCTCTGTCAGCACCAATGTCTCATAATCTATCAGCTTCCTCTTCTTAAAAAGGATGTACTTCATGAACTTCACATACGCTGGCATTTGCTCCAAGGCTTCAATGAAAGAAAGGTTAATGTGCAGTTTTTTAAATACCTCCAAAAATTTTGAAAACTGCTTATCCAAAGCCTTCTTATGATGTCTTTGAGGGTAAGGGATTTTGTCTATGTACTCTCTCATCACTGTGGGTGGAGCCTTCTCTAAAGTAAGGTGGTCATCAGTAACCCCCTTCTTTACTACTTCAACTGTCTACTCCACATCCTTCTCATTTCCAACCACTGCTTGGGGTGCCCTCTGCTCTAACTGCTTCCTACTTCTCAAACTGATTTCTTGGCATTGCTCCCTAGGGTTCATCATTGTATCACTAGGGAGAGTTCCCTGAGGTCTGTCATTTAACTTTCCTGCCAACTGCCCCATCTGAGTCTCCAAGTTCCTAATGGAGGATCTTGTTTCTGTCATGAACTGTTTGGTCTCTGTCATAAACTGTGTCTGGGTATTGGCCAATGATGAAATTGAGGACCTAGTTTCTGCCATGAATTGAGTCTGAGAATTGGCCAAGGTCAACAATGCTGCTTTTATGTCATCTGGCTTCTCTTGTGGGTCTGGTGGGCTGAACTGCTGTGAGGATGATGCCTGAAATTGTGGTTGTTGCCCTTGTTCATTCTTCCATGAAAAATTTAGGTGATTTCTCCACCCCGGATTATATGTGTTGGAGAATGCATTGTTGTAGGGCCTCTGAAAATTCCCCACTGCCTGAACCTGCTCCATGGGCACATTATTTGGGTCCACTGCTGTACACCTATCAAAAGTATGGGGACCCCCACAAATTTCGCATCTTACTGGTGTATGAACTGCTTTAACTATCATGGTACTCTGCTGCATCTATTTTGTCAAAGTAGCTACATGCGCAGTCAATGCAGTGATAACATCTAGCTCATGAAGCTCAGCTATCTTTCTACTGTTCATTGCTCTCTCATCGGCCCCATGATGGTTGTTTGTGGCCATATCCTCTAGCAAATCATGTGTCTCATTGGCACTCTTTCTCATGAACGTACCTCCTACTGCAACATCAATGATGGTACGAGTTGACCACTCAGCCTATTGTAAAATATGTGGACTAGCATCCACTTCTCAATCCCATGATGTGGGCACTTCCTCTGCAAATCTTTGAACCGCTCCGATGCATCATAGAGTGACTCTCCATCCATCTGATAGTAATTATTAAGCTCTTCTCTGAGCTTTGCTGCTTTGGATGGAGGGAAGAACTTGGCAAGGAACTTTTGGGCTAAGTCTTGCCATGTAGTGATGGAGTTCGCCTGTAATGATTTCAGCCAATATTTTTCTCTATCCTTGAGTGAGAATGGGAAGAGTCTCAACCGAATGACATCATCAGTAACACCATTGTACTTGAAAGTTGCACACAGCTCCAGGAAATTTGCTAGATGCAAATGAGGATCTTCAGACGGTAATCCCCCAAACTGAACTGAGCTTTGAACCATGTGAAATATGGGTGGTTTGATTTCAAAATTGTTGACTTCAACAGCTGGAAGTCTGATGCAAGTTTGTACCCCTGTAATAGTCGGCATCACATAGACCCCAAGCTCCTTTCTGCAGGGACTTGTCTTAAGACAGGCGATAACTCATCATTCACCAAATTATTGTTTCGTTGATCTCCCATTGCTAAGGAATGAGCTGCTTTTTTTTCTTTTTTGTTCTGTCTGCACAATCTCTCAATCTCAGGGTTTAGAGGGATAGGAATGTCAGCTCCTCTCCTACTTCGCATAAACCAAGTTTCTGAGACTAATCAAAAACAACAAACAGATCACGGCAAACAACACTCAAGCAAAAATAAAAATAAAAACTGAAAATAAAAAACCAAATTAGAAATAAGAATAGATAAATCGATATTAACAGTATGTCAGTCCCCGGAAACGGCGCCAAAAACTTATTGCGATATTTCTAGATGCTTACGCAAGTGTACGTATCATTCAAGTAATAAAGATCTGTAAGACTGAGTTTATCGTCCATATAGACTGATTTATTAAGTACCAATTATCTATTCTATGGTATCTATTTGGTTGACGTTCTTTAGTTTGAGAATTATAACTAAGAATTATGACTAAGTGCAGAAAAATAAACTAAAGATTATGATAATTTGGGTTTATAACAGTTATGAAGGAAATATGGCTTACAATCTCCTCAACTATCCACTCTTTCACATGTTAATGCAATGTTAATGATTTTTCTTCTTATTAAGATAGCAGGTTAACTAATCTGTCATTATATTCCGGTTAGGACATACAAGAGCTCAACCTAGTGCAAAAACCTTATATATTTCTATGATAAGTTTTATCATACAAGAGGATTAAGAACAATAACCTTTAAATACTACACAAGTATCGAGATACTTTCGTCCACAATTTTAACCTATGTCTAGACAATTACATCATATTCAAATCTCACCTTTCAGACTTTTGATTCGAAATCATATAAGTGATGACAATTAATAGCTAGTTAATTATCAAGCAATCATAACAATATTGAATAGATCTTAATATGTTGAAGAAGAAATCAATAATCAATGCATTAACTATATGAAAAAGTTTCAAGAAGATTCGATGGAAACCCTACTAAAGTAATTAGCTCTTAAACATTGTCATGTCAAGAACTAAATTACAATTCAACATAACTGGAATAAAATAAGGAAAATAAAATAACTTGAACAAGAGTCTCCAATTGTCTTGCCTCCTTTTTTCCTCCCAAAAGTAGGATTTTAGGTTATGGTATAAGGTATAGAATATGAGCAGGGTTTAGGGATTTCATACTTGAGAGAAGTTTCCTTTCGGACCATAAAAACCCTCTCCAATTCGGCTCAGGACTTCTGAAAATACGCGTAGGCACCGCGGTTCCATTATGCACTGCGGTCTTCAAATTCACCAAATTACTATAGCTTCACGGAAATATGGCTGCGGTTCCATGGCGAACGCATGGTGCCTTCGACGGTGTTTGGTTTGGACTTTCGCAATTTTACGCCTCGGTGCTAATTTTCTGACGGTGGTTCCATGGCACGCGGTGCTACTTGGTCGAACGCGGTGCCTCTCGATTCTGTCCGGTGTGCGGATTTCTTACGTTCGCACTTAGGCCGTTCCTTGGGTTGTGCTTGTGCAGATTTCACCTTAATTAAGCTCATTTCATCATCGATTAAGTACTTCTCCTTTATGATCGCTGAGACACAAAAATGAAAGAAAAACACACCTAACACTATACTAAACGCAAAATAAAAGAGTGAAATACTAACTAAAAAGGACTCAAAGAGTGTATAAAATACACTCAACAACTGTGTATAAATGAGAGATTTTACAATGGTAGTTAGTTTGTTAAGTGATGGTTAGCAAAGTGTTAGAGTCGGTTAAGCCACATGTTTATATATACATGTGTGCATTGTATTTACGTTTAATTCACTCATTTGTAAACCACATCTGAATATACTCTCTCTTCTTTCTCCTCTTTCTCCATCTCTCTCGTTCATTTTCTTTTCTTCTTCTGCTTACTGACTTCATCATCATCTTCAATTATTCGAATCATGTTAGATTAATCTTCAAATACAACTTTAAAAGTAAAAAATGAGTTAAAAACATGTTATGAACTTTTTGGAAATATAAAATACAACTTCAAGTTGGATTTTGAATTTTCATAACAAAATACTAAACTATATCTATATATTATATTAAAAGCACGAATATTATTAAAAATATTGATTGAACTTTTTGTTCTTCATTACAAAATTCACAGTAGACAAAAAAGTCATTTACTATTTTTTAAATATCAAATAAACATTAGTTTATACAAATATATACAAGATATTTTGGTAAGAATTGTGTTGAAATAAAAGTCCTATTTTAAAAACGGGAGAGTCCTAATTTAGACGTATCATTATATATATATATATATATATATATATATATATATATATATATATATATATATATATATATATATATATATATATATTGCTGCATCATTATTCATTAGGTTCCGCCAACCGTGAAGAATTGGCAAAAAGCCTTCAGAATTCAGAGGTTAGATTTTCTTCGATTTTTGTAGCATATTCTTCACGTTATGGAGTTCATATTAAATTAATTCGCTTTCCCTTTTATTGCTTTTTTTACTTTATCGGATGTTCTCCTAACTAGGGAAATTTTCTTATATTTTAATTGTTTATTCTTACTCGTTATCTGACGAAGTGTAATAATTCCTTGATTATTCTTATTGATGAAAGGCATATATATACAAGTTACAATAGAAAAATCATTTTTCTATTCTATATTTAAAACTCTATTTTATTTGGAGACTAACTATACAATTATGATAATATTACACTATTAATTTAGGTACAAGACTAATATCTAAACATATACCATAATATACAAAAAAGTCTGTAATGGGCTGTTTCTCGGACTGGATCGATGGACCGTGATCTGTATTGGGTTGTTGCTTGGCCATGATCCTTTGGATATACACATAATATACATATTTGTATATTATGTGTATATTTAACACACACCCGCATTCATAGCGGGCGGTCTTCGTACGCTGAGGAGACTGTCTCTAAAATCTTCAAAAAGGACCGAGGGAAGACCCTTTGTAAAGATGTCTGTAATTTGATACCTGGAAGGGACATGGCAGACGCGTACTTGTCCTCTAGCTACCTTTTCTCGAACAAAGTGAATATTCGTCTCTATACGTTTAGTGCGTTGGTGCTGAACTGGATTACCAGAAAGGTAGATGACACTTATATTATCACAATACACCAAGGTAGCTTTCTAAATAGGACAATGGACCTCTAAAAGAAGATTTCGTAACCAACATGACTCAGAAACCACATTGGCTACCCTTCGATACTCGGCCTCTACACTCGAACGTGATAGCGTGGATTGCCGCTTGGCAGACCATGGGAGCAAGTTATTACCTAAAAACATACAATAGCCAGACGTAGACCATCTGGTATCTGGACAACCATCCCAATCAACATCTGTATAGGAGACAAGTGTAGACGTCGACGAAGGATACAAATGCAAGCCATAATCAAGTGTTCCCTGAATGTACCTAAGAATGTGTTTGAGCGCATTCATTTGTTCAATCCTGGGATCATGCATAAATAAACACACCTGATGTACGACATATGTAATATCAGGTCGCGTGAACGTAAGATACTGAAGGGCGCCTGCAAGACTACGATATCGGGTCGGATCCTCATAGGGAGAGCCAACTGCAGAACCCAACTTGGGTTTCGTATCAACTAGAGTAGAAGTGGACTTACAGGATGACATCCCAGCCCTCTCAATTATCCCAGATGCATACTTCCTCTGTGATAAGAACAGTCCTTCTGCATGACGAGTGACAGCAATCCCCAAAAAATAACTCAATGGCCTCAAGTCTTTCATGGCAAACTCAGAACTGAGCATTGTCATAATAGACTTTCGCAAAGCATCAGAAGAGGCAGTCAAGATAATATCATCTACATATAATATTATATAAGCTATGGAAGAACCCCGACGATATATGAATAATGAATTATCAGACCTGCTGTGAGAGAACTCAATAGTCGAAACATAGTCAGCAAACCTCTTATACCAAGCTCGTCTCTGTTTAAGCCCATACAAGGTTTTCTTCAACAAACAGACATGATGAGGATATCTAGTATCTCTAAACCCGAAGGGCTGATGCATATAGATTGTCTCCTTGATATCACCATGTAAGAATGCATTCTTCACGTCTAGCTGATGAATGGGCCATGATTTCGATAGAGCCAAGCTGAGCATAGTGTGAATGGTAGCCGGCTTGACCACCAGGCTAACTGTCTCACCACAATCTACACCAACCTGCTGAGTCTTACCATCACTGATCGATGTATTTTATACACACTTTTTGAGTCATTTTTAGTTAGTATTTTACTCATTTTGTTTATGTTTAGTATATTATTAGGGTCGTTTTCCTTTCTTTTGTGTCACAGCGGTCAGAAATGGAGAAATGACAAAAAGGAGATGAAATGAGCATAAATGAGATGGAATTGCACACAAAATGGCCAAGAAATGAAGTCTAAGAAGTTCCGGGAAGTATAGAGGAGATCAGACGAAGTCCGGACGAAAAAAAGGACGTCGAAGCAAAAAATCAGGAAAATAACGCCTCAAGCGCCGCGACGCCGATCACTGAAATTTCCGAAAACTCTCTGATTTTCAGGCGCCGTGGCGCCGGAATGCAGGGCCACGGCGCCGACGCGGTATTTTTGACGTTTTGGGCCGAATTTGACACGTTTTCAGAGTCCAAAAGGGATAACTTTTCCTACCTACAAAACCTATATAATCCCTAAAACCTTGCTCATTATGGATTCTCCATCCATTGTACATGCAACACAACTCTAGAAGGCGAAGATTTGAGACCTAGTTCAAGTATTTTCTTTTCTTTCTCTTTTCTTTGTTTATTTCAGTTCATGTATGGAGATTGTATTAGTTCTTAGCGTGACTATGACTAGGAGCTAATTACTTTATTAGGAATTTCATTGTGATTCGCTTGAAACTCTTATTCATGAATTAATGCATTAGTTTGTTTTCTTCTTCACTAGATTAAGGTTTATTCAATAATTGCTTTGATTGCGTGATAATTAATTGATCACTAGTTATCATCACTTATATGAGTTCTAATCGAAATCCGAAAGGGGAGATTGTGAATATGCTATAGTTGAATAAACATAGGTTTAAATCGTGGACGAAAGTACCCCGATACTTGTGTAGCTTAATAGGTTATTACTCTTAATCCTCCTTTGTAGTCAATCTTGTCATCGAAAGATACAAGGGTTCTCCATTGGGGTTGAGTGTTTATATATCCTAACCAGAATATAAAACGGTCTAGTTAACCTGCTATCTTAACGTAGAAGAAGAAGTCAGACCAATTGTATTAAGGATTGAATAGAGTGGATAGTTGATGATCTTGGAAGCCCTAATTCTCTGTCATAACTGATTTAAATCAAAGTATTTTCATAATTAGTTTATTTCCTGCATTATTAGTCTAGAATTCCAAACCAATTAACGTTAACCAAATAGAAACTAAAGCATAGATAATCGGTACTTGAAAACCAGTCCCTGAGGACGATATTCGGTCTTACCCATACTATATTACTTGTAACATATGTGCACTTGCGTTTAGCGTGTGTATAAATCGCACATCAAGTTTTTGGCACAGTTGCCGGGGACTGGCGTACTTTCAATATCTAATTATTTATTCTTATTTATAATTTGGTTGCTCCAAGAACAAGTTTCTAACTTGTTCTGCGAGCATCTTTTTATCACTTTTTGTTATTTTTTTATTTTGCAGGTTAAATTCAAAATATATATATACAAGTCCATGGACTACTACTTCTATCAGGGGCAACAAATTCATCAACAACAGCTTAACCCACAGGTTCTGGAAGAAGATCTATATGAGTTGCAGGCAGGCATACATAGGCTCACCAAGTGTCAGTCTCAGTTCAAGGATGAGACAAGAGTGTCCCTCAGAAATTTGGAGACACAAATAGGGCAACTAATGGATAGGATGAGCAATACACTTCAAGAAAGTCTGTCTAGAGACACTGTTGTGGGTAGTGATAAGCAAATTGAGGAACCTGAAACACACCCAGCTGTTGAGGAATCTAGCGAGATAGTTGGTGTAGAGAAGGAAAAATTATTGAGATCCAATTATTCACCTTTTTGGATTCTTTGGAAATTCTTTTTCCTGTACCTATTGCAAAAGAAATACAACCAGCGGTCACTGTTGATCCCCAAATAGGAAGTCCATACCATCAAGGGCACCCCCTAGAGTTGAGAGATGTTGGGAATCTCACTGATCCCTACATTATAGAAAGCCTAGAAGACAAGCATGTCTTGTGTACTTGGGGGATAATCTTATATCTGAAGCCCTTAGTTGAAAAGATTGTTGTAGGAAAAGTGACACCTGCAACAATAACTATGCGGATTGCAAGCAGTTCGCAGAAGGATCCAATGGGCACTCGTAAAGGTTAACTGCGTCCGGCTAAAAGACGTTAAATAGAGCGCTTGTTGGGAGGCAACCCAATGTTTTTAATTATGTTAGTTTGATTTTTATCTTTAGTTTGTTTTTATTTTTTCTTGAACAGTCTCACGATCTTGGTTTCTTGTTTTGCGTTGTTGGATGACAGGTGGACTAAAAGTTAACTTTGAGGAAAAAGGAGCAAAAACGCTGAAAACAGAGAAAAATCGTCATCAGCGCCACGACACCCAGAATCAGCGTCGTGGCGCCAAGAGTTCAGAAAGCCCGCAGTACTTTGGGCGCCACGACGCCGAATCTCAGGGCCGTGGCGTCGAAGGTTCAGAAACCCAGATTCCGTGCAAATTCCAGAATTTTTCTTCCCAGACCTCCATTATGACCGATGTGTTGTGTCAGTAAGTTGTCACTATTTTTAGTCTGCACACATTGGGGACAATGTGTCGATTAAATTTGGGGGGGGGTGTCTTATATTTTGTTTTATTGTTTTGAGTCTTTGTGATTTGTTTTGTGTGTTTTTGAGTACTTTTGAGTCATAATTTTTTTTTTTTTTTTAAGATCATGCATGTTGTAGTTACTTGAAACGCCTAGTAGAGTAAAGTGGAATAATGTAATGGAATTAGAAGCAATCATCTGAACACTTAGGTTAGATATGCCAAGAATTCATGAAATCAAAAATTATTTGGGGTATTTTGCTTGATTTATGCATTGTTAGTAATTAAGCATGTGTGTCTGCTTGCTTGCTATTTGAGGCGAAATAGTTAGGATATACATGTTAGGGAGATGACTCAGGCATTTCTTTGTTATCCCTTTCTTACCATTCTTTGTTTATCCCTGACATTACAATTGTATCCCTAGTCAGCCCCTTTAAGCCAAAAATAAGATCTTTCTTTGACACCCTATAATTTCATATTTGTGCCATAAGTGAAAAATTGAGATGATTGGAATATAAAGTGTTGAAAAAGAGACAAAAGAGATTGAACAATTTTGAAGCACCCCAGTGAAAAAAAAATAGGCAAAAGTCTAAGTTTGGGGGTGCCTGCTATTCATCATACACCTCATTCTCTCAAAACAAAAGAAGGAAAAGATAGGTATGAGGTTAAAAAGAGAATAAAAAAGAAAAGGGAAGAATTGAAAAGCAAAAGACCTTATGGTACGTAAGATTGAGCCTAAAAGCATATTTTTACCTACCTTTGCCTAAACCTATATTACAACCTTGAAAAGTCCTTAAGATCTCTAGTATGTGTATCCATGATTAGTGGAGAATAGCAAGTAAACATGCCATAGAAATTTGAAATTGACATGCATAGTTAGGTATTTTTACATCCATTGAGCATGATTGAATTGAATTTGCGAAATATCTGACTTGAGTGTTTAAAATGCTAAAAATCCATGCTATATGTTCCTGCATATTATCCTACTAACCTTAATGCTTTTCTAAGTGACAATTGTATAGCAAATTGATCAGTGTCTTTGAGTCATTTTATTTTCTTTTCTTTCGTGTCTTTATTTCTATCTTTTTTATCTTTACTCGAGGGCGAGCAAAGGTTAAGTTTGGGGGTGTTTGATCTGTGTATTTTATACACACTTTTTGAATCATTTTTAGTTAGTATTTTACTCATTTTGTTTATGTTTAGTATAGTATTAGGGTCGTTTTCCTTTCTTTTGTGTCACATCGGTCAGAAATGGAGAAATGACAAAAAGAAGATGAAATGAGCATAAATGAGATGGAATTGCACACAAAAGGGTCAAGAAATGAAGTCTAATAAGTTCCGGCAAGTATAGAAGAGATCAGACGAAATCCGGACGAAAAAAATGACGTCGAAGCAAAAAATCAGGAAAACAACGCCTCAAGCGCCACGACGCCTGGCAGCAGCGCCACGACGCCTGGCAGCAGCGCCACGGCGCCTGGCAGCAGAGCCGCGGCGCCGACCACTGAAATTTTCGAAAACTCTCTGATTTTTCAGGTGTCGTGGCACCGGACTGCTGGGCCACGGCGCCGACGCGGTATTTTTGACGTTTTGGGCCGAATTTGACACGTTTTCAGAGTCCAAAAGGGATAAATTTCCTACCTACAAAACCTATATAATCCCTAAAACCCTGCTCATTATGGATTCTCCATCCATTGTACATACAACACAACTCTAGGAGGCGAAGATTTGAGACCTAGTTCAAGTATTTTCTTTTCTTTCTCTTTTCTTTGTTTATTTCAGTTCATGTATGGAGATTGTATTAGTTCTTAGCGTGACTATGGCTAGGAGCTAATTACTTTATTAGGGATTTCCTTGTGATTCGCTTGAAACTCTTATTCATGAATTAATGCATTAGTTTGTTTTCTTCTTCACTTGATTAAGGTTTATTCAATAATTGTTTTGATTGCTTGATAATTAATTGATCACTAGTTATCATCACTTAAATGAGTTCTAATCGAAATCCGAAAGGGGAGATTGTGAATATGCTATAGTTGAATAAACATAGGTTTAAATTGTGAACGAAAGTACCCCGATACTTGTGTAGCTTAATAGGTTATTGCTCTTAATCCTCCTTTGTAGTCAATCTTGTCATCAAAAGATAGAAGGGTTCTCCATTGGGGTTGAGTGTTTATATATCCTAATCAGAATATAAAATGGTCTAGTTAATCTGTTATCTTAACGTAGAAGAAGAAGTCAGTCTAATTGTATTAAGGATTGAATAGAGTGGATAGTTGATGATCTTGGAAGCCCTAATTCTCCGTCATAACTGATTTAAATCAAAGTATTTTTATAATTAGTTTATTTCCTGCGTTATTAGTCTAGAATTCCAAACCAATTAACGTTAACCAAATAGAAACTAAAGCATAGATAATCGGTACTTGAAAACCAGTCCCTGAGGACGATATTCGGTCTTACCCAGACTATATTACTTGTAACGATACGTGCACTTGCGTTTAGCGTGTGTATAAATCGAACATCAATCACCTACAAGACGATCCTTGTGCCTTGCAAACGAACCGTCAGAATTATTATGAGCAAAAATCCACATAGACCGAATAATATTAACACCAGATGGACGGGGTATCAACTCCCACTTATTATTATTATCAATAAGAGCATTATATTCATCGGTCATGGCAATTTTCTAATTTGGGTCATTTAAAGCAGACACAAGATTAAGGGATAGAGTGATTTAATAACATTAGAATTTAAATTAAAATGTCTTTTGGTTTAAAAATATCCCGTTGGGCTCGGGTGACTGGTCCATGACTCGGGGCTGAATTGGGTGAATTTTGGGAAGGACCGGGACACGGGACGTGTGGGCCAGCAGGCAGTGGATCTGCTGGCCCAGAACTGGACACTGGAACCCGAGATGGGCCAACATCGACGCTGGAGGAAGAAGCTGGCCCAGGCAGGCGAAGTGAGATGAAGGCCCGATTCTTTGGACCAGATAGGAGCGATGCGATGGCGTTTGGGCGTGAGCGATGGGCCATTGGTGGATTTGGGGCTCGGGATGTGTCTGAAAAATGGTGAATTATATATGGGGATATGTCATCATCCAAAAAATTATACGAACTAAGCACATGACTATTGACCTTAGTAAACGGAAATTGGGACTCATCAAAAATAACATGACGACTAATAATGATTCGTTTAGAAGACAAATCAAAGCATTTATAACCACAGTGATTTGACGGATAACCCAAAAACACACAAGGGGGTAGAACGTGCCTGAAGTTTATTAATTGTGGTGGATGAAAAGAGTGGATAACATAAGCATCCAAAGACCCTAAGATGTGAATACGAAGGAGTCTTAATATATAAAATTTGAAGAGGGGACGAATATGTCAAACTTTTAGAAGGAAGAATATTAAACAGATATGTAGTCATTTGTAGAGCATGATGTCAAAACAATGGAGGAACGAAAGAGTGAACCAATAAGGTGCGGATAATATTACTAATGGTACGAATTTTACGTTCAGCTTTCCCATTTTGTGAAGACGTATGAGAACAAGAAAAACAAAAATTTATCCTATTGTTAACACAAAACTCCCGAAACTCACCATTGTCATATTCTTTGTCATTATCACATTGAATATTTTTTATTTTCCATTCAAATTGAGTTCTAATGAAAGCTCTAAATTTTAAAAAGATGGGAAAAACTTGGGATTTTTTCACTATTGGAAACGTCCATAAAATATTAGAATAATCATCCAAGAATAAAACATAATAACGATGACTCATAGAACTGAGAACGGGAGATGTCCATAAATCGCTATGAATAATATCAAATGACATTGAAGTAAGAGAATTTGAGGCTACAAATGGCAACTTAATATATTTTCCTAGAGAACAAGATTGACAATTTGGAGTACTACGCGTACCCTTGCAGGAAATAAATTTATTTCTATCTAAAGTAGATAAAATAGACGACCCTGGATGACCTAGACGATCATGCCACAAGGAAGGAGCAAGAGCTGCAAAAGTGGATGGCATGACTTGACGCGAGAAACAAACACTTGGTGTGATTGGATAAAGATCTCTCATATTGTCACACCTCATGAGATGACTTCCCATCTTGAAATCCTTCACAGAAAATTCAAACGGATCAAAATCAATAGAAACCCAATTATCAGTGGTGAAGTTACGGACAAACACCAAATTTTTAATTCATGAAGGGTATTCTTCAAGACAAGTGGTGGATGAGGAGGAGACAGTTTTATGACCATAACCCTTAATTGGAATTGAATTACCATTACCAACAATTATACCACAATTACTGCTCAAATTGGAAAAGACGAGAGAGTACCTTGGTCGGATGTTATGTGGGTAGTGACGCCTGTTTCCATGTACCAATTCGGGTCTGATTGAGTCATTCCCAGCGTGTGCATTGCGGCTTCAATGTTAGTTTGTGTGGGTCCCGCTGCGTGATGGGCCTGAGGGGGTCGAGGCCCAAGACTTCTGTGTTGCCCACCCACCTCACGACGAGTACTAGGCGATCCGAAAGCGGAGTGCAGTGGTGAAATGGGTCCCAGTTCGGGTGGTATGCGGACTGTTCTTTGGCCGATCTTGTAGGGTCCATCGCCATCTGAGGCCTTTGTGGGACCCGATCGCTGTTGTTGATAACCGCCACTAGAGGTTGACCCGCCACCGCTACTGTTCCAGTTGCCGCCGCAATTCTTGCCATTATTTTTTCGTTTATGACCCTTTTTACCACCGTCATTGTTGTGATTTTGGCTTTAGTTGGTGGAGCTGGAAGGATGAAAATTGGACTCAGTCATCATGACGACAGGACTAGCCCCTATAGCCGCCTTTTTAGCCAAATCCGCTTCTTCCAATGTGAGCATGAAGTGGGCTTGATAGAATTCCGGAAGGGGTTGCTTTGACGAAGGATCGAAGCAACACCGTTATAGGCCTCAGATAAGCCTGCAACCATCTGTAGAATGAGATGACTATTAGTAACCGGAGCACCCACGTTGCGAAGTTGATTCGCCAAGTCCTTGAATCGTTTACAATAAGATGAAACGTTAGGAAAATTCGCCATAACAACTTGATAAAATTCCTGTTCAAGGGTAACAATGCGGGAATGACTGTTATCTTGGAAGATATCACGCAATCGATTCCAAGCCTCCATAGTTGTGGAGTTGGGTTCCATAATTGTCTGTAAAAGGTCCATGAATATTGTCGCATAAATCCATTGAAGAATCTTTGCGTCCAAGAGTGATCCATAATTTTGGATTGTCCGCTTTGGTGGGTACATCCTCATCTTCGGTGGTCTCATCCCCCATTTTAAGAGTCGAAGGGATGATGTGGTGAAGAACTTGATGAGCTATTTCATGAATCTTAAATAACTCCGCCCACGTCTCATATTGGACGTTTTCTAGGTCGAGAACAATATGAAGAACGCTCTTGATATTAGAAATTGTGAGGGCCGGATGAAACATGTTTTTATCAGTCATGGTAAATAAAATACGGAGATTCAGAGAAGGGAATTTGTGAGGGAGGATTTTTTGGAAGAATAGTGTGTCTCGGGTTTTGGAAATCCGAGAGGGGGGATTTGTTGTCACGATTTTCAAGAAAATCGAGAAAGAAGTGAGAAGCGGAAAAAAGGAAAATAATTTAGACTCTTGATACCATGAAAGAATTAATCCCTTGATTATTATTATTGATGAATGACATATATATACAAGTTACAATAGGAAAATCCTTTTACTATTCTACATCTAAAACTCTATTCTATTTGGAGACTAACTATACAATTATGGTAGTATTATACTACTAATTTAGGTACAAGACTAATATCTAAACATATACCATAATATACAAAACGGTCTGTGATGGGTTGTTTCTCGTACTGGGCCGATGGACCGTGATTTGTATTGGGCTTCTGCTTGGCCATGATCCTTTGGATATACACATAATATAATATTTAGGACTTCTTCTATGTTAATATCATTCAGGTACTTGTTCTAACTTTTTTAATTATAATTAAATTGCTTTATATGTATTTCTATGAAATTGTGTAATCCTCTGTTAGTACCAATCTAGTATCATCAATAAACAAGCATAATAATAGAATAATAACTCTATTGAAATTCAAATCAACAATGAAATATTCAGCAAATATAAAATAACATTAACTTGATGTAGACAGAGGTTTGTTGTCACAGTGTCCTAAGACAGAAATTCGTCTCCACTTGTGTTGTAGTTCTTCGGACGTTTATCTAGACAACTATCTAGGTGAAAGTTCTAGCTCAAGAACTTCACCCCTGGCGAATTTACTTTATATGTTTTCCAGAAATGTGTTTATGGAAGAAGAAGATGATGATCAACAATCTTAAATCATTGATTATGTTAAATGATTGATTGTTTTTGTTGTATTGTATTGTATTGTATCTTGTTTCTTCTATCAAGTGATCAACATGTTTTATATAGCATCAATTTCGACCATATGCAGCTCTTCACTCAAAGGTTGTGACTTGTAATGAAGAGACACAACGTTTGATCATTTCCAGAAAATTACCGTTGGACAGTGCCGCGGCTCTGCCTCTCGGCACCGCGGCCCTGAATTCCCTGCATAGCTCTCTGCTGTTTTGGCACCGCGGCGCTGTCGACGGGATTTGTCAAATGTTTCGGCGCCACGGCACTACGCCAAATTTTTTGACACTTATTTTAATCAATTGTTTCTTCTTATCCCATACAAGTTCCAACAATATCCCACATTTGGATAGAAAATAAGATAAGTAGGAACTTCTCGTTATTTCTGAATAACTCGATATGACATGCATCGGAAAATGTGTCTTTTGGACTTGAACTGTTCGTAGTGAATACCTATCGGATCTACTTTCTGAAATAGTGGACGAAATGTCTTGAACTATTCACGTTTTGTAGTAAATCAAGACAACAAGTTTCACACATATCATATCAACATATTTCAATTCTTACGGTTGTGTTTATTTCGGTCGTGAACAACTCCTTCTTTGTGAGAATTTCTAGAGAACATAGCCATATCAGTTCCCACAGATGCGACTCCACATCAATCTCATATAGGTAATACCAAACAAGAATAGTCTGTACTATCCCACCATAATGACTTTTAGTATTATTAAGAATATTATTCATCCCTTAATCGTCAACGGATTAACAAACTTATTACATCATAGGAATGAACATATGTGTGTTTTCTATGCTCCTTGAGTCTTCCCCAATTAGTTTTCCTATTGAACCTAAACCATGGGATCTCCAATTATGATAGGTTAGGTTGCCGCCAAGTAATGACTCATTGTATTGGCTTTAAGCCCATTCCCCTCGATGTAAATACGACTTGCTCTCTGTTAAGGCTTTTTGTCACGCTCCAAACCCCGGGCCCGCGACTGGTGCCCTACCTGGGCACCCTTCTATTCATACAACACAATAAACTGCGGAAGATAAATAACACTCGTTTTTTTTCTTAAAACAAAGGCAAAGCCGATAAGGCTGTCATAATATAAATCACCCAAAAGGGTCTGCACTATTCAATAATGTAAATACAACTCTAGCCAGTCCAACCCACATATGAATACAGACCTCTAAGATTTTGGACAAATACTATGACGAGACAAGGCCCCGCCGTACCCTGAATATACCTAGCCATAATGAAAAGCTCCGGAACATTGGAGCCATCTCAAAATGCTGAACCAGGATCCTAAGCTCGCGGATCCTGCGTGTACCTAAACTGCGGACATGACGCGGCCGAAGAAGTCGATTACAACAAGTACTAAGTATGGAACGAAAATAAAGTACAGCAATTAAGCCCATAACTATACAAGGAATGAGAGAGGCAAGTATGAAAATCAAATACCAGATCCTACCGTGTCATATAAAAATCAGAGCCAACTGTACCTTGTATCACTGTACTACTGTAACACCACACCACTTTCAAATATGAAAGCCATGTCAAAATCCGGGACACCTTCCCTCAGCATATAATATCACAGAAGCATGCTCGTGGAATACAACATCACTATCAGCATGTAACAAGTATAACATACAACTACCCGCACACTGTGTCTTTTTAACAATGAGAGTAAACTTTACATGCTTTAAAATAGGAAGCTTATGATCAATCTAGGGCCACCCGCCCGTAGTATCATTATGCAAACCTACTCCTGGGACTGTTTCGCCCGCAAGGGTCTTGTGGACCCGCATAGGACAATTTGCCCCGCATAGGACTATTTCACCCGCACAGGACTATTTTACCCCCTTAGACCCTATGGGCCCGCAATGAGCATATACGACATGCTCGCATCATGGGTAGCAAATTCATGGTGATGTATAATGTCTTGGGGGTTTACCCCGCAATTATACTCAGAATGTGTATAACGTCTTGGGGGTTTACCCCACATTTATACTCAGGAGGTGTATAACGTCTTGGGGGTTTACCCCGCATTTATACTCATAACACTAGCACCAATGGCTATCATGAACAACATATGCAAGTTAAGATAATCTTTGACTCTCAACATCATAAAATGAATAAACCATCATTTTAACAAACCAAGACAATTTCCATGCCTTCTTTTTCAACAAATCAAGACAATACCATGCCTTTCCTTTTTAACAAATCAAGACAATACCATTTAGGCAAGACGAAGTACTATCAAGGCACAAAATAGAATAACTATCATTTAAGCAAGCCAAAGTACTATCAAGGCACTAACACACCTTGCTTTACTAAGGATTAAAGTCCATTACGACAATGTACGTGAGCCGTACATTCACTTTATGAACTAAATTTTCATTTTAGGAAAGTCCAAGTACTATATGTATCGCTAGGAAGTAGGATCCAATACATGTATCATTTTGGAACTATCATTTAGAAAATCGAGACACTTATCGTACCTAGTATCCTTCTAAGACATGGTTTTGGCAAATCAAGGCACTAGACCTCACGTGTTATTTTAAAACAACTTGAACATCAAAGTGCCACATATCATGTATTATATTAAGGACTTAATCATGGACATTCTCGCACGATTTCCTTAAAACAATTTAAACCATCCCTTGACTTTCCACTAAAACTTGTTATAATAAACTTCTCATAAAGCCGTTATAACCACTTCATTTTTAGACAACTAACGCACCATTACCTCTTTCCTTTTTATAAAAACCAAGGCATTATCATGCCACGTAAGGGAATTGAACCCAAAGTACTTTGTACATCTATTCTTTATAAAAGAATCATTTCATGAAATATTAGGGCGTTGGACCCAAAAGTACTTTCACCATTAAAACCAAGTTACTTATTTTTTTTAAACTCAAGTCACTTATACTTTTAAGACCAAGTAACTCATGCCTTCAAATCAAGTCACTTACTCTCTTTAAATCAAGTAACATATACTTTTCAAAACGAGTTACTACACATTTTCGAAATTCAAGTCCCAAGTACTTTAAAAAATCAAGCTTCATGTACTTACAAAATTAATACTTTTATGAGCCGCGAATAGGTTATTCTCGTTTATAACAATCTTGTTAAATCAGTCATGATCTAGAAAATGTAATACAATTTTGTCTTATCTTAGTTTCTATGCAGATGGAGAATTCTACTCATTTCAATATAGTTGATTGTCGATACATTTTCATTAACGCTGCAATGTCTTGTTCGATACTTATTCTCATTAGTGTAGTAAATTAGCAAGGTCACTCGACTCCAATACTTCCTAACGACTCTTACCAACATCCCCCATAAGACTTGGTAAGAACTTAGAAATATTCTAGACATGCCTTTAGCATAAAATCAATAACATGAATACTTCCTATGACAAGGAAAGAATACTCAAGAACAAATCATGTATACTCCTAACAACAAGGCAAGTATACCTCAAATATCCAGTCATGTATACTCCTAACAACAAGGCAAGTGTACTTCAAACAACAAGTCATGTATACTCCTAACAACAAGGAAAGTATACCATAAAAATACTCATGTCTATAGAATGAAGAAGTTCACATACCTCGTGACGACTAACCCATACGACAAGTAGCAAAATGCTCCGAAGTACTTCAACCTCATCGGCTATTTCTTAAGCCAAGTAGACTCTGCTACACGTAGTACTTCAACCTAAAATGGCCGTAGTACTTCTATCAATATCATACTTACTATTGTAAGACTTATACCAAATAATTTCCCTCTAATTCTACGGAAAATCGGGCAGCACTTCCTTTGTTTCTACGTACTTTTCCACCTTTTCTAAGGCCCGTATTCATCAACCAACAAGCCACATTTAAGGCGCAACCAACAGTTAGCCAAAGGGAATTACACGCCTAACTGGACGTGTAAAACTCTGCCCCACAGTTATACAAAATACCCACAAATCAGCCCATAAAAAATCAGTAATCCAACAATAACGAGGTAAAATGCGAGGCGTTCAAAGACCTTTCCACACCCCTATTTCCTTAGGACTTTCATTAGAAACTACTACACTTAAACATGCATATTAGGGCTGATTTTTCCAGCATAACCACACCCCCAAAACAGTCCATAAAATTATACGACAACGTCTAACAGTTTTGGGCAGTTTTTCGGCTAAAACAACTACAATCTGATAACTCTTTCCTTAATCCATTTTATTCCAATTCGAGTTCCAACACTTCCATATATGACATACCAACTTATCAAGAACCATATTACCTTATTTTAACATGCGACAAGTGTGGATAACAACAACCATATAACAAACGAAATCAAGGGCACAAGATTGTCTCAAATCGGCCAACAACATATCTATCTCATACACATCTTATTTTCAATTTCTTCCTTAACATTAATTCATCTATAAATTATAACAATAAGTAATATCCAATTACATTAATTTTGGAAGAACTATTACCTCATTTTTGTGCCCAAAAACGTCCCGGGCAGAATGCTCAACAATGGCCCGTAGTTTTCGTTTCGCTCCACTTCTTCAAGATCCAATCAGATATATGTATCCCCTACAACCATAGTAGAAACTTCTCTTCATATTCCATCACTAAAAAGTCGACGTAACCCCTAGGGTTTCACCCTCTATTCTCGACCTAGTGTAGCATTTTTGCTCACTGTTTTGTCAGCTGAACTTGTGACGTGCATAACTCTTTACTACGACGTCCGATCGACGAACGGTTTGTTTCCTTGAAAACTAGACTCGACGAACTTAATTTTAGGCTTTTAAAACACCTAAAAACTCCTCATATACCAGGAGATATACCTCTTCAAAGTTGGCTGAAATCTGTCAACCTTGGCCGAGAGCATAAGAGAAGAGGGAAAGAGATGAGAGCTTTCTTGGATGAAAATGTATATGGCTAAGTCTTGCAAGCCTCTATGTGTATATAATGTATCTCAAGGGTTGGATGCTTGACAAGTGGAGGGCTTAAGTGTAGCAAGACAAGTGGAGCGCGACCCACCTCCACTTGTCTCCAAAATATCTTTCAAGACCAAGTCTTTCAAGACCAAGTCTTTCAAGACCAAGTCAAATAGTCAAAGGGGGTGTCACATGTCACCCTCTCATTGGTCAAAAAAATATTTCATCACCCAAAATCCATAATTGGCCAAAATATCTCAAAATATTGTGGGCCCCACAAAACCGTAAAATTTCCCGGGTGGCCACATGATCAAAATCCGAAAATAAAAATCCATAATTCCAATATATTTCAAAAGTCTCAAATAACAAATTTGAGAACCGAATTCCAATTAATAAACCTTTTCCTTTACAAATTCCCGAGATTTTTCCTTAAGAAAAGTAATCCTTCTTTCCTTCCGAAATTCAAATCTCAATTTCCTTCGTACGTTCTCATCTCATTGCCTTGGAAATACGGGGTGTAATACTTTTTGTCAAAGGATTTGCTATATTGTCCTTTGATTTCACATAATCAATGGAAATAATTCTATTATTCATCAAGCTTCGTATTGTATTATGACGTCGTCTCATATGTCTCGACTTGCCATTGTATATCTGATTTTTTGCCCTCGTTAGGGCATCCATACTATCACAATGTATGCAAATGGCTGTCACAGGCTTTGTCCACAACGGAATACCTTCTAGGAAGTTTCTGAGCCATTCTGCCTCTTCGACAGCTTTATCCAAGGCTACAAACTTTGTTTCCATAGTTGATCGCGTATTCACCGTTTGCTTTAATGATTTCCAAGATACCGACGCTCCACCAAGTGTAAATATATAACCACTTGTGGACTTACTTTCTGACTGGTTGGAAATCCAATTAGCATCACAATATCCTTTTGAAACAAGAGGATATTTTGTATAATGCAACTCATATTTCATTGTATGCTTTAGATATCGGAGTGCCCTAATTAGTGCAAACCAATGATCTTTTTCAGGATTGTGTGAGTATCGACTAAGTCGACTCACTGTATATGCTAAGTCCGGTCATGTATAATTCATTATGCACATCAAGCTTTCAAGAACTTGTGTATACTCCAATTAAGACACACTTTCACCTTGATTCTTCTTAAGGTGACAAGACGGATCAAATGGTGTAACAACCGGTTGTTGACAGTCAATTTTGACCCGTTTTTCGTATATTTGTTGCAATTTTATGTGTTTTAGGACACCGCATTCTAATCATCATTTTTTGCATTTTTATCTTTTTTATTTTAAAATTAAGCATTATGTCTTTGTTAATATTATGTTTCTATTATTATTACACGGTCGTTTATTTTAATAATATTTGCATCTCTTTAAATAATTAATTGACATCCCGTTTTAATTTTTAATTAGACATTAAACATTTGTTAATTATTGTATTTGATTATTATTGCATCGGCATTTGCATTTTAATAATCTTGCATCTTTTTAAATAATTTTTCTTTTAAATAATTAACCCGTTTTGCATTTTTTCAAACCAGTCCAGTCCGAGACACAATCCGGATCAGTCCAGTCCCCCATTCTATAAGCCCAACCGCCCATTTTTAAATTTCAAACACCCATTTATTTTCCCCCCAAAACCAAACCTAAAAAAACTAAACCCTAATCTTACCCCTATTTAATAAACACTACTCACACTTCAATTGAAGAGATTCAGCAGCCGCAACAAAAAAAAACAAAAAAAAAACCCAACGTCGCCCATCACCCCTTCCCATCTCTCTCACTTTTATCACTCAAACCCTCTCATCTCCTTCACAAACAAATTTTACACTCAACACACAACTTCACCATTCAGCCGCACCTCACCCATCACTCTCTCTTATCCCCTCCCTCACCAACACACACACACAGCGCACACAACAACCCACTGCTCCCACACCGCCGCTGCTCACCGGTGAACTACCGTCATCTTGCTCTCCCGTCACACCCATTGCCGAACTCCCCTCATCACATCGACCACACCGCCATCGCCTGCACCGTCGACCACTCGCTGCTCTAGTTGAACTCCCCCACACCCTGTATCCCTTTTTGTCGTCTCTGCCTCGCCGGAGCTGACCACCGGCGACTGGCGGAGACGCTGTTGGGTTCTCTTTTGTTACTATTATATATTGTGATTTTGCGTCGCGTCTAGCCGGAATAAAAAAAATCCGGCGACCTTGGTATTGCATTATTTTGGGGTTCGTCAGCTTGCTTTGTTTGTTGAGCAGATTGGGCATGATTTTGGTATTTAGCAGGAGTTAAAAACTCTGGCGGTAAACACTGTTCCGGCGAACTCGCTGTTGTTTCTACTGGTTACTGGACCATTTTTGTCTTTTATATTGTTGTCACCACTTCTGATTATTGTTGGGACTAATTTGACCCATTTTGTTATTGTTTAGACGTTGCTACTGATTTTTGACTATTTTGCCATTTTATCTTTTATTAAATTGGTTGAACAGATACTACACTGTTGGTATTGACTGATTTGAACATGATACTACATTTATTGGCCAATGAAAAATTTATCCGTCGATTTTTTAGGCCTCCACAGTTGCACAGACGGAAAATAAAATAGAATGAAGCTTTCTAGGCGTTGATGATTTCTTCTACTTACACATGATAATCAACATGCGCTGACGGGACGAATTTTCGCAGTCGGACTTGTTTAGGATGTCCCACTTTATTTTATATATCTGAGCCCTCCGTGTTTAAAACTTATACTGTTTTGGCGCGGATTCGAAAGTTTTATTTATTTTATTATTTCTAACAATATTGGCCGATGAAGGAATCTTCGTCTGATTTCCAAGGCCTCCCCTGTACAAAAGACGGATTTATTTTTTGTTTTACTTATTAATTCTTGTTATTACTTTAAAATTATTTATTCTATTACTAACACTTTTACTAAGTGTTTATGCAGGTATTCAGAGATCATCTTGTGCAGAAGGCCTAAAAAGGGCTAAAAGATGTCCCGGAGTTTTTGTTCGATTTTAGCTTTATTATTTTGTATTGCACTCCATTGTAATTGTAAATTATAAAACTGCTTAGAATATGTAGAATAAAAAAGTCAATATATAATTAACCTAGGTTTGAACGAATAACCGCAAGTTAGCGGATCTTAAAGGGTGACTAACCCCTTCCCTTTAGGATAATAAAGAACCCTGATCCAGAATCTCATTAATTTCGCAGACCATCAAATGGAGATTAATTGCAGTATTTTTATTTCAATAAATCAAGTGTCCTAATTCACTTAACTAATTAGGTGACGACTCCTCAAAATCAGCATTATTGCTCCATCCACGGAACAACGCCAAAGAGCAACGTTGCGGATACCGTTCAGACCCCGAGGTCAAAAACGGGTCGATCATCATAGTGTCCAAACTTTCTAAGGAATTTTTTTAACATAATGGGATTGTGTTAAGATGTAACCATCAGAATTCTTTTGAATTCTAATACCAAGAATGACATCTTCTATTCTCATATCTTTCATATCGAAAGCGACATACACCATCTTCTTAGTTTGATTAATTACATCTTTATCCGTACCCATAATTAGCATATCATCAACATATAAGCGTATAATGACACATGCATTCTTACATTCTTTAATGTAGACACATTTATCACATTCATTTATTTGAAAACCATTTGATAATAATGTATTATCAAATTTTCCATGTCATTGCTTTAGAGCTTTAAGTCCGTATAGAAACTTAATTAATTTACAAACTTTTTTTTCTTGACCTTTCACAAAAAAAAATCTCGGATTGTTCCATGTAAATTTCTTCATCTAATTCATCATTCAAAAATACGGTTTTCACATCCATTTGGTGTATTTCTAAATTGTGAATCGTCGTTATAGCAATTAGCATCCTTATAGACGTAATTCTCGTTAATGGTGAGTAAGTATCGAATAAATCTACACCTTCTTTTTGACGAAACCATTTGGCTACTATACGAGTTTTGTATTTTTCAATAGTACCATCAGGCCTCAATTTTCGTTTGAAAATCCATTTATGACCTATTGGTTTTTATCCCGGAGGAAGATCAATCAATATTCATGTATTATTTTTCACAATGGATTCTACCTCACTTTGGATAGCCTCCTTCCAATAAGGTGTTTCGGATGATTCCATAGCAGCCCTGTATGTTTGAGGTTCTCCTTCAACGGAAAAGGTCATGAAGTCTGGTCCAAAATCTTCGACAGTTTTCACACGTTTACTTCTCCTTGGTTCAGAATTTTCTTCTTGAACAGATGAAGTAAGATTATCATCATTTTGTGTGTTTTAGTTTGACTCATCTTGAGGCAGTGTCCTCTTCTTATGATTAGGAACACTTTTATCCTTGTCTTTGTAAGGAAAATATCCTCAAAAAATTATGCTTCAGCAGATTCCATAAGTGTGTTTTTGTGAATACCTTCAACATCAGAATGATACACCAAAAACGTATATGCTGCACTATTATTGGCAGAGCCAATATATATGCAATCCACCATTTTTTGTCTAAGTTTAGTTCTCTTTGGTAAGGAAACTTGAACTTTCGCTAGGCAACCCCACACTTTCATTCTTTTGAAAGTGGGCAATCTTCATTTCCACAATTCATAAGGAGATTGGTTACTTTTCTTATGAGGAATTTTATTTAGTATCATATTTGCATTAAGTAACACCTCTCCCCATAAACTAAAAGGTGCGCCCGAACAAACCAACATCGAATTTATCATATTCTTCAATGTTTTATTCTTTCGTTCGGCAACTCCATTTTGTTTTAGAGTATATGGTGCAGTGGTTTGATGAACTATACCATGGGTAGAACAAAATTCTTTGAACTAATTTGATTGATATTCACCACCTCTATCAGACCTTAGAATCTTAATTCTCTTGTCAAGTTGGTTTTCCACTACTGCTTTATATGTTTTAAACATGTTTAAAGTTTCATCTTTGATATGTATTAAGTATACATAACAAAATTTATTGCAATCATCTATGAATGATATATAATAATTATTTCCTCCATGAGATGGGGTTGCTTGGTAATCACACAAATCACTATGAATTAAATCAAGCAATTCATTTGATTTCACAACAGATTTATGAGGATGACTTGCATATTTTGATTTTATGAAAATTCTACACTTAGTCATTTTGTTCATAGAGCATTTTGGCAACATGTCTATCTTTACCATTCTTTGTAGAGATCGATAATTAACATGGTCTAATCGTAAATGCCATAAGGACGGGAAATCAACCATATGCATAGAAGCAGTACTAGTGCCTGCATTTCCATTAATAATGGTAATTGCCTTAGTAGATACAACAGATAGTTTGAAGAGTCTCTCATTGAGGTAACCCTTCCCTACATACATCTCACTCTTGGTGAGTACAAATTTGTCATATTCAAATACAATTTTGAAGCCCTTGTTACTTAGAACAGGCCCAAAAATCAAATTCAGGCACGTGCAACACATTAGTGAGCACAAGATCATTTCCGAAAGTGAGTTGTAAAGTCACCTTCCCTTTCCCTTCCACTTTCACTGAAGCAACATTCCCTACGAATAGTGGTTCTCCATCCTTGATGGCCTGGTAGGATGAAAATATAACCCTTTCAGAACATACGCGCATTGTAACACCCGTATCCATCTACCAATCGGTTGAATTTGTAACCATATTTGCTTGAGCATCCACAACCCCAATGAATTGGTTTTTAGTTTCCGCCCGATTGGATTGGTTGACATTACTCGAACCTCTAACACTACCACCTTGATTCTTGCGAAGGCGATAATTTTTTGCTTTGTGCCCAGGTTTTCCACATACCCAACAGAGTCCTGGTTGTGGTTTTTTGAATGCATTGATCCTTTGTGGGGCGAGTGCATTCCTCCTGATTGCAAAAGATGGTTTGGCACCAACAAATTTGTCATTGCCTTTCTGAAACTTGGTCTTAGAAGCATTGCCTTCAACCATGTTGGCATTAGGCTCCAATGAAACAGCATTTGCCTTTTCATTCTTCCGGTTATCCTCTTCAACTCGAATTTTAAGAACCAATTGCTCAAAATCCATTTCCTCGGTTAGATGCTTAAGATAAACTTTAAAATCCTTCCATGAAGTAGGTAATTTCTCAATAATAGCACCAATAAGAAAATTCGGGTTAAGGCACATACCTTCAACCTCTAACTCATGAACAATGACTTGGAGTTCCTCCACTTACTTGACAACAGGCTTGACATCGCTCATCTTGAAGTTTAGAAACTTGCCGATGACGAACTTCTTTGAACAAGCAACCTCAGTTCTGTACTTGTTCTCCAATCACTGCCACAACTCCCTTGCCATTTTGAACGTGGAGTAGATATCATAGAGAGAATCATCCAAGGCATTGAGAATATAATTTCTGCAAAGAAACTCCTGACTTTCCCAAGTTTGAATTACATTCAGATTTTCAGCATTCTCCTCATCAATCGGAGCATTCTCCCCTTCTCCTTCTGGAAAAGCCATAGGAACCTCAGCAATCAATACGTTTGTCACATGAAGAGTTGTCAAATAGAACATATTTTGTTGCCAAAGTTTGAAATCAGAACCGTTGAATTTCTCAAGTTTCTCAACATGGTTTTTCACCATTGACGATCCAGATTGATCCATCTTTGCAAATCAGGAAAATGATTCACTGAAAATTTTGCAAACAATCAGAAAAAATGAATTTTCTAAATTTCTGTCTTAGATTATTAGTACCAATCTAGTATTATCAATGAACAGGCATAATAATAGAAAAATAACTCTATTGAAATTCAAATCAACAATGAAATATTCAGCAAATATAAAACAACACTAACTTGATGTAGATAGATGTCTGTTGTTGCAGTGTCCTAAGACAGAAATTCGTCTCCACTTGTGTTGTAGTTCTTCAGACGTCTATCTAGAGGATTAAACTATCTAGGTGAAAGTTCTAGCACAAGAACTTTACCCCTGGCGAAATTACTTTATGTGTTTTCCAGAAATGTGTTTATGGAAGAAGAAGATGATGATCAACAATCTTAAATCATTAATTGTGTTAAATGATTGATTGTTTGTTTTGTATTGTATCTTGTTTCTTCTGTCAAGTGATCAACATGTTTTATATAGCATCAATTTCGACCATATGCAGCTCTTCACTCAAAGGTTGTGACTTGTAATAAAGAGACACAACTTTTGATCATTTTCAAAAAATTACTGTTGAATGGGCGCCGGCCACAGATTCCTGCAGAGCTCTTTGAAGTTTTGGCGCGTGGAGTCGCTCCCAGTAGCCGCACTGTCGCTGATTTGTCCATCGCTCCGCCACGCGACCCTGTTCTAGGGCGCTACGCCAAAATTTCTAACACTTATTTTATTCACTTGCTTCTTCTTATCCCATACAAGTTCCAACATCTTCAACCTTCCAATTCCTTGAAATATTGTGTCTCAAAGTTTTATAGCCATACGACCCATATTATGTATATGAAGGATCCGTTTTGTTTAAATTGCCGCAATTACAGGTAACTTAATTTTCTTCATTACATGAATTTCCTTTAAAAATTTAACTATATGTAATAATCTCAATTGTGAATAAACCACCCGCAAGGGTAGCCAAGTTGGTGTAGCAGTAGAGCGCGGGACCGCAAGGTCACGAGTTCGATCCCCTGCATAAACCTTCTTGGTTGAGCCTGTCACACATGGCTTACCAAGTGTGGTTAATCGGCTGACGTGGTTTGCAGGCTATTGCGTCAGCCCGGGGTTTACCCTGTGCGCACTCGAAAGAGTAGCGGCTACGGGTTCCTTCGTCAAAAAAAATTGTGAATAAACCATGAGGTCTAACATATCGTCATTGTTTTGATTATAGACTTTAATGGTTGTCTTTTTTTATCAGGTTCTATTAATGGTTACCGCACATAGGGGTGTACAAAATAGGACCGGACCGGAAAACCGGACCGGAATGGACCGGACCGGTCCGGACCGGTTGATTCCGGTCCGGACCGGTTGATTCCGGTCCGGTCCTCGGTCCGTCAAAATCAAGGATTCCGGTTTTCCGGTCCGGTCCGGGTAAAAACCGGAATTTTTCGGTCCGGACCGGAATTTTTTTTTTTTTTTTTAAAATTGAATTTCCAATACTGAAATTGACATTCTCGGACGCGGTGCCACGAAACTTTTACGTTGAAATCTATTGTACATCGCGAGATATTTAGATTTGAAAATGGGAAAAACGTAACGATTTGGGGGAAAAGAGAAATTGAGGGGCAAGATGGACGTTTTTGGAGAAATCGGACGAATCAAACTGCTAATGCAGTTTGGCCACCCCCGTATCGAAAAAATACGCGAAATCAAAAAAAAAATTAGGTAAAACGGACGTCTGAGCGCAAAGTTATGACCGTATAAAATTTGATCAATTTACAACCTATATTAGATATGTCAATACGTCCGGCCGACGGTGTGGGCGGGGCTGGCTGGGGGCCTGGTTGGCTGGGGGCCTGGCGGGTGGGGTGGTGGCTGGGGGAGGGGCAAATCATTCGGTCAGAGTAACTGTAATTTCGGTCTTGGTCGGTCCGGTTTAACCTTTTGTGCACCCTAGTTTCAGAATGTCCAAATTTCAAATAGAAAATAAAAAATATAAATGTGGTGTGTAACTTTAATTAATGAGTAGTTCAGTAGTTCGTATACGAACCAAGTACATTTGGTGATTTTCTTTAAGTTAGTCATATTAATGAAATAAAGTTTATTGAAGGATAAGGAAAAAAACAAACATATTTAATGAGATTGATAAACGAACACATTCTTAAAAATTTATAATTTATAAATTGCATTTAACAAAAAAAAAAAAAAAAAACTGTCAACCAGGTCCTCGGTCGAGAAAAATTACGGATTAGGTTCGGCCCATTCCGATCGTCAGGTCGGTCAGGTTACGGGACCGGTGAACACCCCTAACCGCACACACAGAATATGATCCAACGGTCTTTTTAGAGGTAATTTCTTTTGTAAGTGTGGTAGTTTGTCTTTTTTACCTTTTAAAAGTTGATTTCCAGTCGATAGGTAAAATAGTCATTTAATTATTCTCCTGATAAGGATCCACCTTTTTTTGGTTGATGAAGGAATCCGCAGCCGCTACTCTTTCGAGTGCGCATAGGGTAAACCCCGGGCTGACGCAATAGCCTACAAACCACGTCAGCCGATTAACCACACTTGGCGAGCCATGTGTGACAGGCTCAACTAAGAAGGTTTATGCAGGAGATCGAACTCGTGACCTTGCGGTCCCTCGTTTTACTGCTACACCAATTTGACTACCCTTGCGGGTGATAAGGATCCACCTTGGTTGTATAATCCCAGGAGGCAACGAATTTATGTTTTGTACTGCCTAAATATAGACAACATTTAAAACATGAATCATTTAATTCCTCTTCAAGGAGTAAAAAAAAGAAAAGGGAAATTGAAATGGTATAATGGAGCAGAGAAGCACTCATACATACTTGGTCTATGAGAAAAGGGGAGTAGTAATAAGTCATATAGAATCAATAGATTCATGATAAAGTAAAATTCCTCGATGACATATTTTATCACAATTAATATTTTTTGACTTATAGAGGGATCAAATGGTATATAGTTCATTTGTTGATAGCTTCGAGGATTAAAAGCATGACTTTTGCTTTCTAATTGACTGTTTTTGCATTAATTGTTGCTTCATCAATCTTATTGATTAACGTACCTGTTGTATTTGCTTCTCCTGATGGCTGGTCAAATAACAAAAATATATTAGGGATGACAATTGAGCGGGGGTGCGGATACCCCTCTCCGCATCCGTACCCGCCAGAAAATTTTAATATGGTGAAGCAGAAGAACATGATTGTAATTGGGCTGCTAAAACTATTATTGGATGTATGGGCTGTTAAAATTATGTGTGCCAAATTATTTGGGCATTTAGATAAATATAAATTTGTACAAATAAAATTATAGTTGGCGGGTATAAGGCGGATGAGTGAATTTGGGGCGGGCGATTGAATGCGGGGCGGGGGAGGCGGATATAACTGCAAATCCACCACCTACCCACACCCGCCTAATACCCGCCAAAATTATATCAATACCCGGTTATTACCCGCCAAAATTATATCCCTACCCACCCCAACTAAAACAAATGCGATGCGAAATCCGCAAAATTGTACTTACCTGTTATCCATGTCTTTGAATAAACACATGTAACTATGTAAGGGTTGTGCAAGGCCCTCTTAATTTTTATCAAAGCAACAACTGTATATGGTTACTACTAAATGGTAATGAAAAGATTACTTTCCAATTATTCTGTTTTTCATTAATTACTAACTTAAAAAGTAGCTCAACTATAGAGTACAACAAAAGTGCTGGGAAAGAACACATAGAACAACTTCTGTAATTGGATTATAATTTATTTGGTCAAACTTCTAAAATCTGCTTATTTTGAAAAATAATTTTGAAATAAGTATTTTTGGCAAGAAATAATTTATATTTGGCTAATTAATTTTAAAAACAATTAGTGTTTTATCAAGTGTTTAAAAAATATTCATAGCAATATATTAATTTGACATGTCAATTCGTCTTTACAACACTAACGAAAAAACAAACACAAGTTAATTTAGTGGCCCTTTCTTTTTACATAATAAGCTATGCAGCAATCAACATTCGCGTAGTGATAGAATATTTTCCTCAATCTTTATTCATCACAATAGGTAAGAATATATACATCTTTACACTAACTAGAAAGAATCTAGAATAATCCTAAAAATATTCCTATACATTAAACTACTTACCATATAATATGGGATACTACATTAATATAAGATACTACACAATATTACTATAATAATGGTATTAACTCTAGAATATTCTATTCTAGAATATTCTCATCTAACACTCCCCCTCAGTTGAAGCTGGAGGGCGCCGAATGCTGAGACTGTCCCGAAATTCTTCAAATAAAATCAGCGGAAGCCCTTTCGTGAAGATATCGGCGATTTGATGAAGCGTTGGGACATGTAGTACTCGCACTTGTCCGCGTGCCACCTTTTCACGGACAAAATGGATATCCAACTCTATATGTTTAGTGCGCTGATGATGTATTGGATTTCCAGAAAGATATATTGCACTAATGTTGTCACAGTAAACCATAGTAGCTTTCGGAATTTGGCAATGAAGCTCCAGTAAAATATTTCGAATCCAGCATGAATCAGACACAACATTGGCAACGCCACGGTATTCAGCTTCAGCACTGGAGCGCGATACTGTGGGTTGCCGTTTGGAAGACCAAGAATCTAAATTATCACCGAGGAATACACAATACCCAGATGTGGAGCGTCTGGTGTCCGGACAGCCTGCCCAGTCTGCATCTGTATAAGTGACAAGTTTGGAGATGGAAGATGGGTAAAGATGTAATCCATATTCCTGAGTGTCCTTAATGTAGCGTACAATCCGTTTGAGTGTCTGCATATGTTCTTCCATTGGATTATGCATGAATAGGCACACTTGTTGTACGACATAGGTTATGTCTGGTCTGGTAAAAGTGAGATATTGCAACGCGCCTGCTAGGCTGCGGTACAATGTTGGATCAGCAAAAGGTTTGCTAGAGATGGCACTTAATTTGGACTTTGTATCTGTTGACAGTCAATTTTGACCCGTTTTTTGTATATTTGTTGCAATTTTAAATATTTTAGCACATCGCATTTTAATCAGTATTTTTTGCATTTTTTATCTTTTTATGTTAAATTAAGCATTATGTTTTTGTTAATATTATGTTTTATTATTGCTACACCGTCGTTTATTTTAATAATATTTACATCTTTTTAAATAATTAATTGGCATCCCGTTTTTACTTTTAATCAGGCATTAAACATGTCTTTAAAATTGCATTTTTAGTATTATTGCGTCGGCATTTGAATTTTAATAATCTTGCATCTTTTTTAAATAATTTTCTTTTAAATAATTAATCAGCCTTGCATTTTTGTCAAACCAGTCCAGTCCAAGACACAATTTGAATCAGTCCAAGCCAACACTATTTTTAATATCACCCAAACACCCTCTTTTATTTTCCCCCCTAAAATGAAATACCACTTTTCATTTTCCCCCCAAAACAATACCCCACATTTCATTTTCCCCCCCAAATACCAAACCCTAAATCTACCCTATAAAATAAAACATTTCCCCCCCCCCTTTTCAGAAAATCAGCCGTCTACCCTACTTCACCCCTCACAACCCTCTCTCCCCTCCTCCTCACCTTTCCCGTCGCCGCCGCCTCTTGCCACGAGTCCTATCTCCGGCGAACTACCCTAGCCGACAGCAGCCCTCAACCCCATATTTTCCCCACTCCCGTCGAACACCCCCTCTAACCTCAGCCGCACAAGCCCCCTCAGCAAACCCTAGCCCTCACCCCTTTCCCCACTCCCGTCGACCACCCCCTGTCCTCTCCCTCACTCGCCCGTCGACCACCACCACCGCACACTAACATCAGCCCTTAACCCCAGCAGCCCACACCTCTGCCCTCTCTCTCTCCTCACCTCTCTCCTTTATTCCGTCGCCGCCGCCGATCCGTCGCCGCCCGATCTCGGCGAACCCCCCTTTAAACCAGCCACACAAAACCCACTGCTCCCTCTCTCACCTGTTCCCTTCGACCACCCTCTCCTCTCCCCTCTCACCTTCCCGTCGCCGCCTCCACTGTTCGAGCTCCGGCGAACCTCCTAGCGCACTCTCACCGCCAACACTTCAACACTCACCGCCACCGTCCGCGCTCAAACCATCTGCGGTGGCGTCGCTCGGCGACCGTCGTGGAAGTGGCGCGCTAACTCTCTTTTGGTAACGTTGAGCTGGCCGGATTTAAACTCCGGCGACGCTATGGTTTATTTCTTCGTTCTTGTAGCTATTATTGTTGTTGGTTGTTGCTGGACTGTTTCCTTTTTGCGTTTCATATTATATCGCCGGAGTTTAAACCGGAGTTGTAACTCCGACGATTCGTTGGCCACTGCTCCTATGGTTTTTGACAGTTGTTCTACTGATTTTTGACTAAGTTGGCTACTGATTTTTTCGGCCATGTTTATTCTGGTTCTGGCCATTTGTGGGCTGATTTTTAGCCATGCTCTTGACTAATTTTTGCTATGTTTTGTTGGCTGATTTTTAGCCCTGTTCTGGACTAATTTTGGTCTTGCTGGACTGATTTTTTGCTACTGTTCTCGGCTTTATTTCTTGCTACTTGTACTGTTCATGAGCCATTCTTGGCTATGTTGCTGCGAACTGCTTACTGTCAGTTGGATTTTGGACTATCTTTGACTATTTTGCCCCTTTATCTTTTATTAAACTGATTTTGAACAAGATGCTACACTTGAATGGCCGATGAAAAAGTTATCCGTCGATTTTTTAGGCCTCCACAGTTGCAAAGACGGAAAATAAAATAAATGAAGCTTTCTGGGCAAGGATGATTTCTTCCACTTACATCGGATAACCAACATGCATTTGGCGAATTCTCGCACGCACTTGTTTAAAGTCCCACTTTACATTTTTTATATCTGAGCCCTCCGTGTTTAAAATTATTATTGTTTTGGTGCGGATATGAAGGTTTTATTTATTTTATTGCTTTTAACAATATTGGCCGATGAAGGAATCTCCGTCTGATTTCCAAGGCCTCCTCTGTGCAAAAGACGGATTTATTTATTTTTTGCTTTACTTATTAAATTCCTGTCATTACTTTAAAATTATTTATTCTGATACTAACACTTTTACTAAGTGTTTATGCAGGTGGCCGGAGATCATCTTGTGCAGAAAGCCTAAAAAGGGCTAAAAGATGTCCCGGAATGTTATTTTATATCACATTTAATTTAGTTTTATTATTGTGTAGTGCACTTTATTTTAATTATAAATGCTTAGAATAGGTTGAATAAAAAGAGCAATAAATAATTAACCTAGGTTTGAACGAACAACCGCAAGTTAGCGGATCTTAAAGGATGTCTAACCCCTTCCCTTTAGGATAATAAAGAACCCTGATCCAGAATCTCACTAATTTCGCAGACCATTAAATGGAAGTCAATTGCAGTATTTTTATTGCAATAAACTAAGTGTCCTAATTCACTATAATAATTAGGTGACGACTCCTTAAAAACAGCACATAATTGCTCCATCCAGGAGAACCGCGCCAAAGAGCAACATTGCGGATAACCGTTCAGACCCCCGAGGTCGAAAACGGGCGCGACAACATGACGACTCCGCTGGGATATCAGGTTCTTGATCATAGCGAACTCAGGTTAATTAAATATTGCACTTTATTTTGCTTTTATATTTGTTATAAATATTTTATATTGTTTGTTTTTATTTTGTAATTAACTAATTTAATTGCTACATTATTTTATTGCTTTCCTTAAACTGACATTTCGCTCATATTTCTTCCACTCTGGAAAATTCACACTATCACACACTACACGCGAGGTGCGCTTGGTGCATCAGCAAAATTCTTTATTCAAAACCCAAATTTAGGAGAGTTGGTAATATACGAGGAGTGTCCGGTCTAACCGGTGGCCGCGTAGCCTTCTCACTCGAGTTGTCCACTCGGAAACCTTGCGTCTAGTAAGCCAAATCTTAGAAAGCCTAAGATAGAGCTATACCACACTTTTATTTTTTAAGTCATGCATGCATACACCCTAGGTGAGTCGAGCCTTGGTATCGTCTCCACGATTAGGAAATCCTCCAAATTGTCGTTGGGTTTCACAACCCCACGACCAATAAGCATATATGTGTTGCGTGATAATGATAGACGGATCCAAGCCTGGTCATGACACGCCGAAATTGGAAAAAGTGCACCGTCATTTGGTCGCCATTTCCAACAAAACATTGCAGTTTAACGGCTTGGACTTGTTTATCATAATCTCGCATATTTGGCGTTTAGGCTCACCTCTGGCATAAGGGAGGTCCCAAGCATATTAGGGCGCACGCTTGATTTGCATTCTTTTTGTTTACTATTGTTTGTCGCTAGCAACTCTGTACATATTATCTAATGCAATAATTACCCTTTTTTGATTCCGGGCTCGAGCATTTGCATTTTTGCACTTCTTGCTGTCACATTGCAATCAGGACTTCTACTGCGTAAATCACTCGTGAATAGCGCGACTTGGACTTTGTGAAGCATCAACCACCAGTACGGTCGAACCAATCAGGGAAGTCTTTGACTATATTGTCACACCTTTGCATTTTTATTATTTTGGTCATTTTCCTACTCACCTATTTCTTATATTTTTTGCAGGAAGGTCGTCCTCGCAAACAACCGAGGGCGGGCGAAAAAAGAAAAAAAAAATGAGTGTTAGTTATGTTGATTAAAAGAAGTTAGTCTATACCAGATTCAACGATACATCGCTCTCAATTCTTCTTTACTTTGTATTTTTATTCATATTTGCAAATTCAAATAATATGTTTAGCGTTGATGGCATAGTTCTTACATATCATGCATTTTACAGCATAGTCATTCCGAACTACGCGTGTCTGATTCTCACCACACGGTGTGATACGTAGGCAACTCATTTTGAGTTCGACACCACAAAAATAAAAACCACAAAAAATAATAATAATAAAGAGCGCATGTCTCACTCATGCATCTCATTCATCATGTTTTCGGGCATTCATTTTACTTTACATCCGTCCACAGTGGACAATCATTTCTTTTGCACAGCTTTACATTGCTATTTTTTTGATATATGTTTTCAAGCATACATTTTATAACATATTTGAATGAACTACGCGCACCTGATTCCCTCGGCGGAATACGTAGGCAACTCTAGTCGGGTTCGGTATCCTTTATTCAAAAATGAAAAGAAAAATATATTTTGTTCATAAACAAAAAAAAAATGTTATTCAAAAATACAAAAAACATTTTTTTTTAGTATTATTGTTTGACTTGGTTGATACCAACACAGTTACAAGTGTGCATACAAAAAAAAAAAAAAACAACAAAAAAAACAGTATGGGTTGACTTTGTGGTAAACCATAAATTCTTTTGGTACCTCTTATTCACACCCGTAAATGACATTGTCTTGCGTGTTTCCAAGATAAGGACGAAACCAACCTCATCGTTTCATATGCATTGTGTGGTGAGTGTTTGAATAAGTTCAATTGCATTGCATTGTGATCTAGAACTTGGCCTGAATGTTTGTTGAGGCGAAATCCTGAGTAACACTCGGTGTAGGAAATGATCGTAGGCTTTCTTTGACCCGTTTGAGCCTTTTCAGCCTACCAAATAACATTATCCCTAGTACACCCCTTTGAGCCTAAAACCTATTTTTTGACAACCGCATATTACACCTATACCCTTTCTGAGTGCGTACGCACTATCCCTCTCTTGGCCCGACCTCCTCGAGTGCTTTAGAAATGTGCAAGTGGCTGACAAAATTCTAGCTGAAGTTTGCAAAGAAAAAAAAATTGTCAAAGTCTCAAAAACAAAAGCAGAGACGACTTCACACAAAGAGGAAATCAAAAGCCCAAAAAAAAAAAAAAAAAAAAGGGAATATATGACCCCGAAAAAAAGGTGCTCGAAATGAAAGATTCAAAATAAGTCAATGCAAAAAAAACTGAGACAAAAAGAAAGCAAGTCAGCATCAAAACGCACAAATATCAAGCACGGACATAGTCCAACTCTCGAGGAAGGATTAGTCACTTTTTACCCAAATGATATCCATCCCTTGCCCCAAACCTACATTACAAGCCCGTGACAAGTCCTACATGATCTTATACTGAGGGTTCTCACATTAGTGGATACTTACATGACGGTCAAGCCTATGGTATCACAATTGCATGCATTGAACATCTTTTTGAGTGTGAGCGTACTTCTCAACGTCCCAAAATTCAAAATACTGGAATATATGTGTGAGATGGGACCTTCTTTCAGTGAGGCATTTGAAACGTGAGATTACGTTTAGTTCGAAACCTTGGATGCAAGCAAGTGTGTCGACACTCAGGTATGTTTGATGTACTATCTGAAACTGTGTGAATTACACCAGAGTCAATCTCGGTTAGACTGAAAACAATAAAAGAACATCCTTATGCACAATACTAATTGTTGGTATCAACTGGAGTCAGAACGTAATGTCGTCTTCCATTTTTTCAGAAAAAAACAACAAAATGCATATTACATAAAAATCATTTTGCATCACGAACTACGTCTTGACCTGATTCCCTCGTCGGGATACGTAGGCGGCCACATCGGCTTCGGTCCCGCATCATTTTAAAATCATAAAAAATTCTTATTTTTACAGCATGAACTACGTCTTGACCTGACTCCCTCGGCGGGATACGTAGACAGCCACATCGGCTTCGGTCACACCGTTAGAAATATTTCTTCCTTATTTTTGCAGAGGACTCGATTTTGTCCATATTCTCGCATTCGCTTTACATTCATGATAAAAAAAAAATTGCTTACATGATTGCTTTAATAGCGTCAAGAGTCAACCGTACCCAGTTCAACATCTTCATTTATCAGAAACTGGGACATTTTAAAAATTCACTGCAGGAAAATGGCGATAAAAATAAAAAAAAAATAATAATAATAAAAAACAGGCCAAACCAGTCTGAGCATGATCTTCATATCAACAAAGGCAGGAGCACAACAAAAAAAAAAAAAAAAAAACTCATGCGGGTCACAAACGCACGACGTCTATGCAATGACGCTATCTCAATCCAGGCGAGTCACGGCGGTGCGCTATAAACCAACGCATTTCATTTAAGCCTATGCAACGGCTTCATCTATGTTTCGTCTATGCAACGACGAGCATCTGCATTGCGTCCGAAAACGACGTCATTTCATTTAAGCCTATGCAACAGCTTCATCCATGTTTTGTCTATGCAACGACGAACATCTGCATCGCGTCTATGCAACGACGTCATTTCATTTTAAGCCTATACAATGACTTCATTCATGTTTCGTCTATGCAACGACGAGCATCTGCATCGCGTCTATGCAACGACGTCATTTCATTTAAGCCCATGCAACGGCTTCATATATGTTTCGTCTATGCAACGACGAGCATCTGCATCGCGTCCATGCAACGACGCCTTTTCATTTTAAGCCTATGCAACGGCTTCATTCATGTTTCGTCTATGCAACGACGAGCATCTGCATCGCGTCTATGCAACGACGCCATTTCTTTTAAGCCTATGCAACGGCTTCATTCATGTTTCGTCTATGCAACGACGGCGCATCTGCGTGCGTCCGGCAGCGTCATTTCATATAAGCCTATGCAACGGCTTCGTTCATGTTTCGTCTATGCAACGACGAGCATCTGCATCGCGTCCATGCAACGACGCCATTTCATTTTAAGCATATGCAACGACTTCATTCATGTTTCGTCTATGCAACGACAAGCATCTGCATTGCGTCCGAAAACGACGTCATTTCATTTAAGCCTATGCAACGGCTTCATCCATGTTTCGTCTATGCAACGACGAACATTTGCATTGCGTCCGAAAACGACGTCATTTCATTTAAGCCTATCTGGCGGCCGTTCATGTTTCGTCTATGCGCAACGACGTCTGCATTCGCGTCCAGCAGCGTCATTTCATATAAGCCTATGCAACGGCTTCATCCATGTTTCGTCTATGCAACGACGAGCATCTGCATTGCGTCCGAAAACGACGTCATTTCATAAAAGCCTATGCAACGGCTTCATTCATGTTTCGTCTATGCAAAGACGAACATCTGCTTCATTCATGTTTCGTCCATGCAACGACGAGCATCTGCATCGCGTCTATGCAATGACGCCATCAACATCTACAATAACCTTGTCTTTTTCAGCACCACATCACCTGCAACCCAGTGTCAATCATACTTCGACACTGGGACATTTTTAATCAGCGTCATCTTTGCTTTTTATTTTTTGCATCACAACGACCCAGTGTCATCATGATTTGACACTGGGACATTTTTTGGATCTGCATCATCCCTATTTTTGAGTTCCAGTTTATAAATCAGGACAAAATTGGCTACAAGTCAACATCTTTGTCCGAAGACTCTTCCATCATCTCCGTACAAAGAGGACGTCTTTGTGTGATCAATTTTGACCCATTTTTTGTATATTTGTTGCAATTTTAAGTATTTTAGCACATCGCATTTTAATCAGCATTTTTTGCATTTTTTTATCTTTTTATGTTAAATTAAGCATTATGTTTTTGTTAATATTATGTTTTATTATTGCTACACCGTCGTTTATTTTAATAATATTTACATCTTTTTAAATAATTAATTGGCATCCCGTTTTTACTTTTAATCATGCATTAAACATGTCTTTAAAATTGCATTTTTAGTATTATTGCGTCGGCATTTGAATTTTAATAATCTTGCATCTTTTTTAAATAATTTTCTTTTAAATAATTAACCAGCCTTGCATTTTTGTCAAACCAGTCCAGTCCAAGACACAATTTGAATCAGTCCAAGCCAACACTATTTTTAATATCACCCAAACACCCTCTTTTATTTTCCCCCCTAAAATCAAATACCACTTTTCATTTTCCCCCCAAAACAATACCCCACATTTCATTTTCCCCCCCAAATACCAAACCCTAAACCTACCCTATAAAATAAAACATTTCCCCTTTTCGTAAAATCGTCTGCCTACTTCACCCTCACAACCCTCTCTCCTCCTCCTCACCTTTCCGCCGCGCCGCGCCACGCCGAGTCCTATCTCGCGAACTACCTAGCCGATGACCCTCAACCCCATATTTTCCACACTCCCGTCGAACACCCCCTCTAACCTCAGTCGCACAAGCCCCCTCAGCAAACCCTAGCCCTCACCCCTTTCCCCACTCCCGTTGACCACCCCCTGTCCTCTCCCTCACTCGCCCGTCGACCACCACCACCGCACACTAACATCAGCCCTTAACCCCAGCAGCCCACACCTCTGCCCTCTCTCTCTCCACTCCCTCACCCTCTCTCCCTTCATTCCCGTCGCCGCCGCCAGTCCCCGTCGCCGCCAGTCTCACCGGCGAACCCCCCTTTAAACCAGCCACACAAAACCCACTGCTCCCTCTCTCACCTGTTCCCTTCGACCACCCTCTCCTCTCCCCTCTCACCTTCCCGTCGCCGCCGCCAGTCCTCGTCGCCGCCTCCACTGTTCGAGCTCCGGCGAACCTCCCCTAGCAGCACCCTCAGCCGCCAACACTCCCCCAACACTCACTGTCACCGTCCCGCACTCAAGCCACTGCAGTGGCGTCGCTCCGACGACTTCGCCGTGGAAGTGACGCCACTGCTGCCCTCTCTCTTTTGGTAACGTTGAGCTGGCCGGATTTAAACTCCGGCGACGCTATGGTTTATTTCTTCGTTCTTGTAGCTATTATTGTTGTTGGTTGTTGCTGGACTGTTTCCTTTTTGCGTTTCATATTATATCGCCGGAGTTTAAACCGGAGTTGTAACTCCGACGATTCGTTGGCTTCTTTCGCATGGGTTTCTGGTTGTTCTCGATTTTTGACTAAGTTGGCTACTGATTTTTTCGGCCATGTTTATTCTGGTTCTGGCCATTTGTGGGCTGATTTTTAGCCATGCTCTTGACTAATTTTTGCTATGTTTTGTTGGCTGATTTTTAGCCCTGTTCTGGACTAATTTTGGTCTTGCTGGACTGATTTTTTGCTACTGTTCTCGGCTTTATTTCTTGCTACTTGTAATGTTCATGAGCCATTCTTGGCTATGTTCTTTGAATCGCTTCTTGTCAGTTGGATTTTGGACTATCTTTGACTATTTTGCCCCTTTATCTTTTATTAAACTGATTTTGAACAAGATGCTACACTTGAATGGCCGATGAAAAAGTTATCCGTCGATTTTTTAGGCCTCCACAGTTGCAAAGACGGAAAATAAAATAAATGAAGCTTTCTGGGCAAGGATGATTTCTTCCACTTACACCGGATAACCAACATGCTGGCGGGCGAATTCATGTGCACTTGTTTAAGTGTCCCACTTTACATTTTTTATATCTGAGCCCTCCGTGTTTAAAATTATTATTGTTTTGGTGCGGATATGAAGGTTTTATTTATTTTATTGCTTTTAACAATATTGGCCGATGAAGGAATCTCGTCGATTTCCAAGGCCTCACTGCAATGCAAAAGACGGATTTATTTATTTTTGCTTTACTTATTAAATTCTGTCATTACTTTAAAATTATTTATTCGATACTAACACTTTTACTAAGTGTTTATGCAGTGTGGGAGATCATCTTGTGCGAAAGCCTAAAAGGGCTAAAAGATGTCGGAATGTTATTTTATATCGCATTTAATTTAGTTTTATTATTGTAGTGCACTTTATTTTAATTATAAATGCTTAGAATAGGTAGAATAAAAAGAGCAATAAATAATTAACCTAGGTTTGAACGAACAACGCAAGTTAGCGGATCTTAAAGGATGTCTAACCCCTTCCCTTTAGGATAATAAAGAACACGATCGAATCTCACTAATTTCGCGGACCATTAAATGGAAGTCAATTGCGGTATTTTTATTGCAATAAACTAAGTGTTCTAATTCACTATAATAATTAGGTGGCGACTCGTAAAAAGCGACATAATTGCTCCATCCAGAGAAGCCGCGAAGAGCAACGCGTTGCGGATAACCGCTCGCACCAGAAATTCGGCAGCGCGACAGTATCCACCGGTGTTGCTGAGGGTTTGCAAGAGGCTATTCCAGCCCGTTCCACGATCTCAGATGCATACTTCTTCTGGGAGAGAAAAAGCCCACCTGCATGTCTTGTCACAGCAATTCCTAGAAAGAAGTGCAATGGACCAAGATCCTTCATAGCAAATTCTGAACCAAGCTGAGACATGATATTCTTGCGAAGAGAGTGCGAGGAAATTTGTCGAATAATATCATCCACATCTGATAGAAGATAAGCCGTATGATTACCACGATGATAGATAAAGAGAATTATCGGACCGGCTGTGTGAAAACCCCATCTGTGATACAAAATCTGCAAACCGCTGATACCAGGCCCTGGGTGCTTGTTTGAGGCCATACAAAGACTTGTTTAGCAGGCATACATGATTGGGATATTTTGGATCTCTGTACCCCAATGGTTGGTGCATGTAAACAGTCTCGTTTAGGTGCCCATGGAGAAATGCAGTTTTAACATCCAACTGGTGAAGTGACCATCCTCTGGAGAGAGACAAGCTGAGCACTGTTCTGATAGTAGCTGGTTTGACTACTGGACTGAATGTCTCTCCACAATCGATACCAACCTGCTGCGTCTTCCCATCACCTACAAGACGGGCCTTATGCCGCTCAAAAGAACCATCAGATTTTTCTTTATGGGTAAAAATCCACATAGACCGAATGATGTTAGCATTAGATGGACGGGGCACTAAATCCCATGTCCTATTTTTAATAAGAGCTTGATATTCATCATCCATGGCCATTTTCCAATTTGGGTCTTTCAGAGCAGACACAAGGTTACATGGTAAAGGTGATTTGGATACTTGGGTGTGAAGGCTGTATTTAGTGTTGGGTTTGACAATACCATGTTGACTACGGGTGACTGGACGTGTTGTCGGGCGATGGACGCCATGGCCAAATGTGGTATTTGTAAAGTGAGTGCGGATCGGGGGCTTGGGTTGCATTAGGGGGCAGGTTGCTATTGGTAGGTGTCAAAGCACATGGGCCCGAATGTGTATCAGTGTCCAAGACAGTGGGTTGGGCGCCATTTGGTAATGACACGGGTAATGGGTTAAAAGAATTTTGTCCATTAGCAGTAGCAGTGACCGAACTATGTGACAATGGTTGGGTAAAATTTGGGTGTATTCCAGCATCCAAAAACTCATAAGTGGGAGATTGTGACTCATTGATTTTTCTAAATGGGAATTGAGTTTCATCAAAGATAACATGACGACTAATAAAAATCCTATTGGAGGATAGGTCATAACATTTGTATCCCCGATGATGGGATGGGTATCCCAAAAAAACGCATGGAGTAGATCTCGGTTGTAATTTATGGATGGTGGTGGATGGGAACAATGGAAAACACAAGCACCCAAAAACCCGGAGATGAGAGTATGTCGATTTTCGAAGGTATAGTAATTGAAGGGGTGTTTGGTGTGATGTATGTTTGTTTGGTAGTATATTCAACAAATAAGTAGTCATCTGAAGTGCATGATGCCAAAAGTTAGGGGGAAGTGAGGCATGAGCAAGGGATGTCCGGACAATATTATTTATGGTTCGTATTTTGCGTTCCGCCTGTCCATTTTGAGAAGATGTGTGGGGCGTGAGGCGAAAATTCAAACCATTTGTTTTGCAAAAATCCCAGAATTGTCTATTATTAAACTCCCGCCCGTTATCACATTGGATGTTTTTGATATCCCTTTCAAACTATTTTTGGATGAAAGCTCTAAAACTAAGGAATGTAGAAAACACTTGTGATTTTTTCGATATGGGAAATGTCCACAAGAATTTAGAGTAATCATCTAAAACAAGCAAATAATATCTATGCCCCGAAGAGCTCAAAACTGGGGATGTCCAAATATCACAATGTATAGTATCAAATGGAAAAAAAGTGCAATTAGAAGAAGACTCAAAGGTAGTTGAATATGCTTACCCAAAGGACACGACTGACACTTATTAAGAGTTCGTGTACATGAAATTGAATTATTGCGTTTGAGAGAGTTTAAAACAGACTCTCCCGGATGTCCCAAACGTTCATGCCATAAATTGGAATTAAAAGCGACAAAATTAAAGTGTTTCTTGTCAGTTTGTAGTAGTGAAGTAATCGGATAAAGTTCTCCGGCTATCACATCTCATTAAGCGTGCCGCATGCGAAAATCACACACGATAAAACCAAAAGGATCAAAAGTTACGGTAACCCGGTTATCTCAAGTAAACTTTGAGCGGAGATTAGGTTTTGATTAATTGTGGTGCATGAATAACATTTTTCAAGGCTAATGGTGGATTTGGTTTGGACAATTTAGTAGAACCATAACCTTTTATTGGAATGGAATGACCATTTCAAGCGATTATACCATTTGATTTGCTCAAATTAAAATAGGGCGTAAGATTACCTTGGGATGACGTCATATGTGGCGTTACTGAGTCCATATACCAATTCGTGTATGCGGTGGATTAATCCGGCGTGTGCATGGCATGTTCAATTTCGCCGATTGGCCCAGTTGAGTGGGCCTCGTTCTGCCCGAGGCCCAGTGTTGCTCGCTTCTGCTCTTGCCTCCATGCCATCTTTGGCTGGCCCAACTGCTTCTTCTTTGCTCACTGTTGCCAGCTGCTGGCGGGCCCAAGCAGCGGCATTCTTTGCTCACCGTTGGCCCATCTTTGGTGGCCCAAATCCGATTCTTTGCTCATCGCTCCAGTGGTAAATTTTGGCGAAAGTGACCACGTGGTAGTTTCTTTGGTAGTTGAAGTGAAATTGGGCTGGCCCGGTTGTAGTAGGAGTAAGGACAAGGGGTCGGCCAAGTCCATTGTGGCGAGCCAGCTGCTGCTTCTTCTTGCCGCCTGCGCCATCTATTACCTCCATCGCCGTCGGCTGCCGAGCCGTAACCATCGCCGGAATTCCCAGCGCCGGGTGCGATTATTCCGTTTACATTGCGGTTTCCACCTTTTATTTCCATGCCGTCCTTTTTGACCCGGTTATTTCCATCATTGGTGACCGTATCGCGGGTCGGTTGTGTTCGCCACCTTTTTAGAAAAACCTTGTTCTTCTAGGATTAACATAGATCTTGCTTTGTAAAATAACGGAAGTGGGTTACTTTGACGAATAACGGTGGCAACTCCGCTATATGCCTCTGTCAATCCGGCAACAAGTTGTAGAACCAAACGGTTGTCGGAGACGGGGGAACCAACATTTTTTAATTGATTCGCCAACACTTTGAGGCGTTGACAATAAGCGGACGCATTAGAAAAGTCCTCCATATCAACACTGGAGAATTCTTGTTCCAAAGCAACTGCACGGGAATTTCGATTATCATAAAAATGTCCGTGTCGATTCCAAGTATCAATTGCCTTAGAATCTGTTTCCGTGATCGTGTCTGACAAATCAGTGGATATTGTTGAATATATCAACCAAACGATGACATCTAGGACATCCCACAATTCTTTGTCTTCATCCGTTGTCAAGACTTTTTCTTTGTCTTTTTCCGGGGAAATGATGTGGTGAAGAACCCGGTGAGAACGACAACATATTTTGAAAAGTTCCGCCCAGGAAGCATAATGCACATTCTCCATTTGTAAGGTTATGGGAACATGAGTTTTGATATTGGAAACTGTGAGGGCTGGATGATAAAACGATTTGGATTCAGACATGTTGATAATAGTTGGATGAAAAAAACACAAAAACACGATGAACAGGAAAAAAAATCAAATTTCGGTTTGGAGGAGACGAAATTCGAAAACAAAAGAAGAAAAAAAAACAATTTTGATGTTAGGAAGATGAATCTTTTCCCTAAGCTCTTGATACCATGATAGAATATTTTCCTCAATCTTTATTCATCACAATAGGTAAGAATATATACATCTTTACACTAACTAGGAAGAATCTAGAATAATCCTAAAAATATTTATATACATTAAACTACTTACCATATAATATGAGATACTACATTAATATAAGATACTACACAATATTACTATAATAATGGTATTAACTCTAGAATATTCTATTCTAGAATATTCTAATCTAACACGTAGGACAACTTTTGAGTCTTTATGAAACTTAAGGTCGCCATTAATTGAAAAAATAAAATAAACATAACAATTCTGATTTGGGGTTGGGATTCATCCCCACAATAAATTAGATGACAATTTTATTTAATTAATATCAAGACTTTTAATTAATAAAAAACATATTATTTCCTTTGATGTTGCAAATTAAAAACTAAATTTTAATTAATAAATTAGCAAAGAACTCAATTATATTCTTTTTTAAATTCCTCAAATTAGTAAATTATTTTTCAAATTGACAAACTCTTAAGTATATAAATTTGTTAAATAAGGAAAATTTTAATGGTGAAAGAAATTAGAAATAAAGCAAAATCAATACAATGTTAAATGTCAAATGGGTAAAATGCAAATTTAAAGGAACAAGAATGAAATAGTAGAAAATAAAATATATTCTAAATGAATTGTCATTATTTAACAAATGAAAACTCATTCTTTTATATATTAAGTTATTTCACTACCAAAAATTAGGAAAGTTAAGTAGTAAAATTCGTTGCTAATTTTATTTAGTGACGGGTCAGTATGAATTATCAAAAAAAATTAGCTAGGAGTAATTTAGCGACTGATTAACGAAGAAGATCTAGCTAAGTCCAATTTTTTTCTGTAGTGTTATTGTCAAATGAGGTACAAGATTTGGTCACGCGCAAAACGCGTACACCAAACTAATTTTAAAATAAAGTGAAAATTATTTTGAAAATAAATAAATCATTTTTATGACAAAAAAGTCCTTAAAATAAAAAGGAAAAATGATTTTCACCCCAGTCTACAACTAATATATAAGAGGGAATAACCAGGCAGTTCATGGTCTAACATGCCTAGGGCTGCACAAAAGGCTAAATGAGATCGGATCGAAAATCTAATTTTCAGAAAATTAGGATCGAAGATCGGACAGAATTTATCGGTCCGGTCTGAACAGGGTCGGTCCGGACGGAATTTTGGCTACACAACAGGATAAAACCGGACCGAGGATCGAATTTTCAGAAAACTAGGACCGAAGACCGGACCGAATTTATCGGTTCGGTCCTTTTTTTTCGGTCTGGATCGAATTTTGTGCAACCCTAAACATGTCTGCCTGGCATATACTAGATGATCTCAAAAATGACAGTTGGAGTGTACTATTTTTAGAAATAAATCTGATCGATCCGGTAACGTCACCAAACATTATATTATTTTTTATCCAAGGTCGATCAGGTATAATACAGATTAAACGTGCCCTATCACATCTCCTCTCGACGTATCTCCTTGTCACTGTTCTAGGGTTACCTACATGTGCTTTCCCTGTTTCTCTTCTTTGTGCCCTCTAATTTGTCTTGCTTCAGAATCGATATTTTGCCCATGATGTATTTGAGAAAATTGTGAATCTAATATGTAGTTTTACATAGCTAAAGAAAATAACAGATGAAGAAGGCTATAAGGGTATTCTTGAAGGCTTTTGTAATTGATTTGGAATAAACCTACTTATAACAAGCATAATTTAACTCAATCTTCATCATGTTGATCTCTCTCGATTTTCTAAAGAATTTTTTTCTATCTTTCTTCCGTGTTATCATAATGTAACACATAATTCTTTGGACTGTATCAGTTTGACTCCCCATTTATTTGATTTTTCTTCTCTGTGCTTGTAAATATTACTATATTTAGTATTCCGCTTGAGTCTTTGTCTTGTAGGTGTTTTATAAATTCCCCAATGAATCAAGGTTTCTATTAAATTGATTTGTCTTCTCTGTTGCTATGTTTGGTAAAAAGTTCTTTTGATAAGTCTTTCGGCTGAATTAATTGTATTTATCATTCTATCTCTATCAAAATTGCATGTTCTCTTTTTTTTTTTTTTTTTTTTGACGAAGGAACCCGCAGCCGCTACTCTTTCGAGTGCGCATTGTAAACCCGGCCGACGCAATAGCTCGCAAACCACGCCAAGGTTAACTACACTTGGCAAGCCGTAGCCATGTGCTCAAGAAGGTTTATGCAGGGGATCGAACTCGTGACCTTGCGGTCCCGCGCTCTACTGCTACACCAACTTGGCTACCCTTGCGGGTAAATTGCATGTTCTCTGATTTCAACTGCGAAGGTTAGTGTCACAAAAGGACATTGTGACTCAATTTTAGGAAAATGCCTTTTAGTCATCCAATGACTTAAGTAGTTAACTCTAGTTTTATAATAATTACATGTTCTCCCTTAAGTTATGTTAGTTATTTTATAGCCCCCAAATATCAAGAAATGTAATACAGTGTCAGTGCCAGGGTAATTATATCTTACACTTCTTCATTAACGAAATATCAATATATCACAACAATTTCCTCCTTTCTTTCTTCTTCTTCAACCTTTCACTTCTCCGATAGTAACAAGAGCAGTCCTCTTGTTACAAATGGCATCAGAGCCAACGGGGCCGACGGCGTCACCACCGGAAACACTCGATCCATACGAAGAAATGCGTGCTCTAAGAGCTCAATTGTTGTCCTTCATCGACAGTACCGACAAAAGATTGGAAACCCTCGAAATCAACCAGTTAAAGTTTCAATCGCAAATGGATGCGCCGAGGGAAACAAACAAGAAATTAGAGCTATTTCTATAATAAAAAAATGCAACCTCCGATGAGCCCAACTCCTCGAGGGAGTTCAATTCCAGCTTCTCCGGTGACCCTAGGAGCAACGGCTAGCATAAGGATAACACTGGAATGAACACCATAACAGTCCAACCAAAATGAAGAAGGATAGTACTCATGTAATAAATCGCCTATACAGAATACTCAAGCGATATACACACCATCAACCTTTCCGACAGGGAGGGGTTTCACATTTTCCCAGCCCCACTTTTGTCGAGTCCACCACTTTATCAAAACCCTATCTTTTCATGACAACAACCATACCAAACAGTTCTGTAATCAGTAGCCATGATAAAACCAACAATAACAGAACCCTTAAACCCAAGATAAATTTCCCAGAATTTGATGGGAATAACCCGAGAAGTTGACTTAGAAAATGTGATAAATTCTTTGAGTTGTATAACATCTTGGAGCAAGAGAAATTGAGCCATGCATCGGTGTACATTGGAGAGATAGCTGATTTATGATTTGACAGTTACTGTGTGAACCACATAGGAGTAATGACATGGGCAAAGTTTCGTGTCGAAATGTGTAGATATTCGGTAACATCAGGCCTCAAGATATTGTCGATGAGTTTAATAAAATCATGCAGATAGGTACTGTTGATCAGTACCATGACAAATTTGATGAGCTCACAGGTATATGACCATTGCACATTGTGTAGCCAATTTCATTAGTGGATTGAAGCCTGAGTTAAAGCCCCTAGTGAAGATGACTAATCTGACTACAGTGTTAGATACTTATGAAACTGCTAAGCTGTATGAAGAGTCTTTTATGACTCTCATACCTTTCAGCCCTAATAGAAACCTTCAGAACTATAACCCAAAACCCTTAACCATCACCTACCCTAGAAATGTACTAACTACCACCACTAAACACCCCACTACACCTCATAACCAACAACCACTAAGGATAACCTACCCTACCCAAAGAACACAAACCAGGGTACCATATAAACCAAACGCCCTTCCACCTAACCTAGAGGCACTCAGAGAGAAAGTCTTGTGCTATAAATGCAATGAAAAATATCTCCATGGGCATCAATGTAGAACAAGAGTAGTTAACACCAAAGAATGAGTAGAAGGGGGTGAAGAAGGGGAGGACCAATAGGTGTTTATGGATGTAGCTGAGACATTAGAAGAACTAGACGAGGAGCAAGTTGAAATGTCAGTAAATGCGCTATTAGACTTAAGCTATTCAAAAGGCAAATTTTCCACTACCAAAATCATAGGGTATACTAGTAAGATACCTATGACAGTTTTGATAGATAGTGGTTTCACAAACTCCTTCATCGATCCACACATTGTTAAAAGGATAAGAATGTCTATCCAACCCATGAGGAAGTCTATGAGAGTAATTGTAGCAAATGGACAATAAATGATTTGTCAACTTGAGAGCCCTCTCTTGGGATGGAAAATGCATAATGAACCCTTCAAATTCAAGTTCAGAATATTGAATGTGGGGGATATGATATGATACTAGGGATGTATTAGATAGACAAGGTGGCTCAAGTGATTTTGCATACCAGACCCCATAGCATAAGTTTCATGTCTAAAGGGAGAATGATCATATTGTATGGGCAGAATGAGGACTCTGGAGTGTTGATCGGTGTATTTTATATACACTTTTTGAGTCGCTTTTAGTTAGTCTTTTGCCTATTTTTGTACAAATACGTGTCGTCTTAGGATAGATTTTCCTTCTTTTGAGTCATATTGGTTTAAAGTGGCTTATTGGCGAAAAAGGAGCAAAAAGAGGCGAATCTGAGAGGTCCCGAGCTCAAAGCGAAAGTTAGCGGCAAGACGCAGCGAACGGCGGCGCGGCCTCCAGCCAGCAGGGTCAGAGCGCCACGGTGCCCAAATTACAGAGAGTTGCAGGAGTTCCGGCGCCGCGGCGCCAGTTGCAAGGCCGCGGCGCCGAGGCAGGAAAACTGACAAATTCGAATGGGAATGGGCCAAGGCCTGAAGGAAAACCTGGAAAACGTTTTAGAGGCTATAAAAAGCAGCCTTTAGGTTAGATTTGAGGGTTCCCATCCTTGCCAATTCACACAACTTTGGAGATCAAGATTGGAGACCACTTCTTAGTAATTTCTTATTTTATTTCTTTATAGTTTATGTTGGATATTAGTTTAGTTCTTGTCATGTCTATGGCTAGGAACTAACTTAATCTAGGGTTTTCCATGTCAAATCACTTGAACCTTATTATTATGAATTAATGCATGTTTTTTGTTCTTCTTATCATTGTTGAGATTTATTCAATAATTGTCTTGAATGTTTGGTAATTAATTGATCGCTAATTATCATAATCCATATGATTTCTAATTGAAAGCCGAAAGGGGAGATTGTGAATATGCTATAGTTGAATAAACATATGTTAAATCGTGGACGAAAGTACCCCGATACTTGTGTAGTATTAATCGGTTATTGCTCTTAATTCTCCTTTATAGTCAATCTTATCACCGAAAGGTAGAAGGGTTCTATATTGGGGTTGAGTGTTTATATTACCTTAACAGGAGTATAAAATGGCTTAGTTAACCTGCTATCTCAAAATAGAAGAAGAACCATAATTAATTGCATTAACAAGTAAGATGAGCGGATAGTTGAGGAGATTTGGAAGCCCTATTTCCACCATAACTGAAGTAAAACAAAGTAGTTTAATTAGCATTCTTAATTATTGCTATAAACAATTTATCAATCATCGGTTACCAAATAGATACCATAGAATAGAATTTGAGAATTGAACACTAATCCCTGAGGACGATAACTCGGTCTTCTAGACTATATTACTTGACACGACACGTGCACTTGCGTTAGTGTGTGCATAAATCGCGCATCAAGTTTTTGGCGCCATTGTCGGGGATTGGCGTAGTTCAATATCAATTTTATCTATTCTTAATTTCTAATTTGGTTTTTTTTTCTTTTTATTAAGCTTTTATTTTATTCGTGAAAACCAGTGTGCCGTGATCCGTTTGTTGATTTTGATTTGTTGCAGGCATCTAGTTTATGCGAAGAAGAAGAGGAGCAGATACACTTGTTCCCTTCAACCCGGAAATTGAAAAGACTTGCAAACAGAACAGGAGAAACCAACGAGTTTTGGCCTTAATAGCGATGGGGGGCTTACAAAATAACAATGAGATGAACGAAGGGTTAGGTGATCATCAACCTAACCAAAGGATGCCCCGGAGATTGCCGATGGATGTAGAAGAGAGGGTCCAGGTCCAAGCTGAGAGAAGCTTGGGAGATTACGTGCTGCCAAGGGTGAATGGAGCACAAACTTGCATCAGGCTCCCAGTAATAGGAGCAAATAATTTTGAAATCAAGCCTGCGATCCTAAGTATGGTGCAGAATATTGTTCAGTTCGGAGGGTTTCCATCAGAAGATCCTCACATGCACATAGCGAACTTCTTGGAGTTGTGTGCAACTTTCAAGTACAATGGCGTTACTGACGACGCCATCCGATTGAGGCTTTTTCCCTTTTCACTCAGGGATAGAGCGAAAGTTTGGTTGAATTCATTGCCCACAGATTCGATATTCACATGGCAAGAGCTGACACAGAAATTTTTAGCAAAGTTCTTTCCACCGTCCAAAGCCGCTAAGCTGAGAGGGGAATTGAACAATTTTTATCAAGCTGATGGAGAGTCACTCTATGAGGCTTGGGAGAGATTCAAAGATTTTCAAAGGAAGTGTCCACATCACAACATTGAGTTGTGGAATTTGGTCCATATTTTCTACAATGGGCTAAGCGGGACCACCAGAACGATCATTGACGCAGCCGCAGGTGGAACTTTCATGAGAAAAACAGTACACGAAGCTCATGATTTATTGGAAGACATGGCCACCAATAATCATGTAACAGAGGACAGAGGGGTGAGTGGTAGAAGAGCAATAGGAGTCCATGAGATTGATGCCATCACAACATTAAATGCAAAAGTTGCTCTCCTGACCAAGCAACTGCAACAAAACACAGTGTCAGTGAATGCAATCCAGATCCCATTGAGTTGTGAGATGTGTGGAGGTCCACATACCTTTGATAGGTGCCCATCAGCTGATCCTAACAACATCTCGATCGAACAAGCAGAATGCCAAGCAGTAGGGAGTTATCAGAGGCCCCAGAACAACCCTATTCGAATACCTACAATCCAGGGTGGAGGAATCACCCTAATTTTTCATGGAGGGGTGATCAAGGGCAGCAGAACCAATTTCGAGGCCAGTACCAAAATCAGCAACCATTCACTCAGGCCTCATCTTCACAACAATTCAGTGCACCTGCTCAACAAGAGAAGCCAGATGAGTTGAGAGCAGCTCTGTTGACACTCACCAACTCACAGACCCAGTTCATGGCAGAGACTAGATCCTCTATCAGGAATTTGGAGACACATGTGGGACAACTAGCGAAGATGGCAAACAACAGGCCACATGGCACTTTGCCTAGCAATACAGAGATAAACCCCACAGAACAGTGCCAAGCGGTGCATAGGAGTGGAAAATAGTTAGAACAGCTTACACCCCAGCCTGTAGTTGAACAGAGAGTAGATGCAGAGAGGGAGAGGGCCACTGAAGATAGCCCGATATTAGATAAAGCTCCAACAGTCCCAGTAAAGGAGTACACTGAGAGGATTCATTTCCCGCAGAGGTTGCAAAAGAAAGTGGCTGATAAGCAATTCTCCAAGTTCTTGGAGATATTCAGAAAGTTACACATCAACATTCCGTTCATTGAGGCATTGGAGCAAATGCCTACTTACTTTAAATTCATGAAGGAAATTCTTGGGAAGAAGAAGAAGTTGGCGGAGTACGAAATGGTGGCACTGATAGAGGAATGCAATGTCATCTTGCAGAAGAAATTGCTCCCTAAACTCAAGGATCCAGTGAGCTTCACACTGTCTTGCACAGTTGGCATGGTAACATGTAATAAGGCCCTTTGTGACTTGGGGGCTAGCATAAATCTTATGCCCTTGTCTATTTTTAAAAGGTTGGGTTTAGGTGAAGCCAAACCAACCACTGTGAGCTTGCAGTTAGCAGATAGAACGGTGGTGCATCCCAGGGGAAAGATTGAATATGTCTTAGTTAAGGTGGGAAAATTCTTCTTTCCTGCGGACTTCCTCATCCTTGACATGGAGGAAGATGATGAGATCTCCATCATATTGGGAAGACCATTCTTGGCAACCGGGAGAGCCCTAATTGATCTGGAGAAGGGTGAGCTGACACTCATAGTGGAAAGTGAAGAGATGTTGTTCAAGGTGTTCAAACACATCATTGAACCCCCAGTCATGAGCAAGTGCTTTACAATTAGCACTGTCAGCACATCGGTTGAGCCAGCGCAAGCCACAGCAAGGGAGATAAGCCCGCCAAAACAGGTAAGTAATGCAAAACCTCATCTTGAAAAAAAAGTGTCGCGCCCTTTTTCGGCCGCGGCATTTTTTAAATAATAGCGAGCCCTGCTTAATAAAATGCAATAATGTTAGAAAAAAAAATGCTAAAAGGTTTAAAAGGCTTAAAGGTTTTAAAAAAATGCTAAAAGGAGTGCTAACATATTAGAAGTGCTAAAATTTAAAAAGGGTGCTAAAATGCTAAAGGGTTGCTAGAATGCTAAGGGTTCGCGGAGTCGCCACCTAATTAATTTGGGTGAATTAGGACACCTAAATGTTTAACTAGTTTAAAGTAAAACATGAACTCCATTTTAAGGTCTGCAAAAGCTATGTGAGATTCTGGGTAAGGGTTCTTTATTAATCTAGAGGGAAGGGGTTAGGCACCCTCTAAGATCCGCTAACTTGCGGTTGTCCTGCCAAACCTAGGGTAATTATTATGCTATGCATGTTTGAAAGATATTTTAATAGAAAGTACTTTTTGGCAAAAGATTAATAAGATTAGTGCTATAAAATGCGTGTAAAGTTTAAAGCATGCCTTAAATAATATATAATGCAAAATAGATTATTTGACTAAATGTACACATTTGTCTGCCTTGATTAGTATAACACATGCTTAAGGGGGTTTTCTTAATATATAAAAAATAAGATTTCTATATAGGTGCTATAGCAAATGGGTTAGAAATCTTGAAAATAATATCATAGCTACATATGATTAATTATGTAAGTTAAGATTATTAGGTGGTTTAATAATTTAAGCAATTAACTTAAGAGGGGGCGAACTACCTTCTAATTTATTGCGTTAATATTTAACTACTCCAAATGTTTTACTAATAGCGTAATGTTAGACAATTATATTACAATAAATGAATGGGGCGGGGAAGCAGAAAATAAAATGACCCTAAGGAATGATAGCGGGAGCATTTCGCTTGTGGCTTTAGGATATCAGATGTGAGATGCAACGAGGAATGTAGGCACGGATCTTCATTTGGGAAAATAGCGATGAGTCTCGTATTGAGACTCTTCCCTTTGCTCCAAGGCATTGTGTTTCATGTAAAATAAGAAAAGATAAGGATTAGTATATGTCCCAAGAAAATTAAATAATAAGCAAGCACTTGACATATAGTGTATTTGAGCAATTATGCACATAAAGACCAACATGTGATAATAGGAGATGGAATAGGCAGCCAGCGGATGGTAAAAGTAATAGGGATGAGCGAGGCGTTACACAAGCGAGAGGAGAGGAAGGGGATGCTATGACGGACTGAGCAACACCCATTACCACATATACTAAATGCTCAAGTCAAAGCACAAATAGACCGTTCAGCGGTTAAGGTGCGCAGTGAGTATGCCAAAACGCATAAGCGACAAGGACAATTCCCGTATCACGCAAATCACCCGAATATAAAAGGTAAGATACAGACTTAAGGCACACAAATCAGTCCGAACACGACAAAATAGGAGCGAGGCAGACTACACTCGGTTGGAATCAAGATCCAGAATGCATATGGCGAGAATCATAATTCCCTTTAAGCATATGTTCTGGCGGCGATTGCAACGCAGATAGTCAAAGCGATGGCGGCGTACTAGTGCCAACAAAGCGATAAATGCAACGCTAATGCTAACCCAATATTTCTATGGCCTATGGGGCTTTCTGGGATGCGATTTGAGAAATTCAAGTAAAGTGACGGTAGCGTCTTGGCGAGCAATTCAAGTAGTTAAAACAGCTGGGTATGAATGTCCTAATTGGCCTGTATACCTTTATATCAAGCATGGATTTTGGGAGTGCAAGATAATCCTAATTAAACAAGAAATATGGCATACGATATAGGCGAGGCAGAATTACACTAACGGAGCAGTTAAGATCAAGGCGGAGGAATTGGTATGCTGCGAGCGATGGTATGCCGGTTCGCACCACCAATTCTTGACAAGAATATACTAAATACCAAGACATTTTTAGTTCAAATGAAATATTTTCCAATCATTTATGAGGCCAATTCTATTTGCTTAATACTTTCCAAGACAAGGCTGCATTCCTAGTATACTACCTGGTCACTGAATGCTAACAGGGAGTACAACATATTCAAGAGAAAACATGCAGGATACAAATAAACTCAACATCTACAGAAAGAAGCTAAGATACATAATATTCCTTGAGGATACAACATTCAATTAACTAAACTTGCTTATAACATCGGATCTTATGCAACCTATCAAGTTAATAGGAAAGAAATGATGATCTACACTAGTTCTAACAAAACAACTTCGACAGATACCAAACAAATTCACATAGGCTACAGACTTATATACAAATGACTCAAGTAGCAACGACAGCACACAATACGTCATTTATCTATCTAAAACATATTGCACAGTGACTTAATAGGCTCAACAATAATAATGAATGTTAACAGCGTCTTAAATTATCGTAACACAGATAATCGAAAATCAAACAACCATCAAAATAACGAATTCAGGTAGCATTGAGACAGCGTACACATCCTACAATCTTCAACATCTTCATCATTTAACACATATTTGATACAAATACGCACAGAAATACAAGAATGAACTGAAATCGAGAGGGAGTCGAATTTACCTTCTCTGACGACCGGCAGCGTATCAAGTCGTCGGTCCAATCGACGGGTTTTGGGTTTGCGATGCGAATAGAAGGGTAAAGTTGCTTGCTGATTTTTTGCTAGAATTGAGAGAAGGGTTCGAACTACTTATTTATGCTATGCTAGTGGTCCAGGTGCTGAGTTACCCTGTGTTCTTCGACTAGACTCTACTGTGCTCTCCCCGTCGATGCTATGGGTACCCTCTCTAACTGATGCTCCCCCCCTCTGAATCGATTTCTGAAAATCCCCCGTCGATTCTATGCTATGGATATGCTCTTCTTAACTGCTCCTAAGGGTGTCCCTATCGATGCTATGGGTCTCCCTGACTCTGACCTCCTCCTATTTCTATGCTATGGGTATGCTCTATTGTGCTTCCCCCTGTCTCTGCTCTGTCTTTTCTCTCCTATCCTCTAGCTCTGCCCCCCTAAAACCACCGTCCTATTGCATGCATATAGCCTCTGTATTTATAGCCCTCATTCGGGTTCTAAAATTGGTAAGGCTGAGAATGAAATTTGAAATTAGTCTTGATTCGACCCAGTTGTACTAATTTCGTGTGATTCGAATCGGGTTGATAAGGTAAACGATTTGGTTAGTTATGGTAGAAGAGTGGCCGTGCGCGTGGGTGAAGGAAGGTCCCGGATCCTCGTGAGAATCTCGGATATCTTTGGTGTCTTGGCGATCGAAGGAGTTTCTAGGGTTTGCTTTTTATTGTTTACGAGGCGTGGGGAAGGCAGCGGGTTAAAGGGCAATGAGGCTGACGCTTCTTGGGTGGCGTGATAATAGAGAGGTGAGTGGGCTCGCGGGTGCTGGGCCGGGGCGACGAGAATGGATTGGGCTGAGGGTAGAATTAGGGTATTAGTTAGGTAGTTTTAATTAGGCTTAATTCTAGGTATTTAATTATTAATTAATTAACAAATGTGATTAAATTAATTAGGTGCTTTATTATAATTATCTAGGTGCTACATTAGTCTAATTATTTAGGTGCTAAATTAGTCTAATTATTTAGGTGCTAAATGCGGGCGCGTTATTTAATTAATGCTTAATACTTTAGAATGCGACGCTATTATTTAAAAACTTATTGTTATGCATTATTGCGAAGTTAAATTAAAATTGCATTGAGTTTATATTAAATTACTTAAATGCTGAATGCAAGTACGATATTTAAGAATCGTTTAAAGCTTTATAAATGCGGTGCTATTAAATGCATATATCAGATTAAAATTGATTTTAAATTACAAATGATTACTAATAAATGCGGCTATGCTACCTGACACGACGTTATCGCTAAATTATTTATTTTATGCATTTATTAATTATTTAAGAATTACGACAAAGCTTAAAGTTAGTTAATGCGGGCGCGGGACTCTAAGTGTTTAAAACTCTACGTAAGACGCGATGCCATTATTAAATTATTTATTTATGCCTGTATTTAATGTTTTATTGTTGTATTTTATTATAAAAATCCTAAAAAATTATTTTACAAAATTAGTCTAATTTTATAGTTAATGGCTGGACGGGAGGGTCAAAATTGGGTGTCAACAAAGAGAAAAGAAAAACAGAAGGAGAAAACGGAAAATGTTGATGAAATGGATAGGCTGTGGGGTTAATCTACCCCACGCCTCGTGAATAAGGAACTTGCGTCCGGCTAAAAGACGTTAAAGACAGCGCTACTTGGGAGGCAACCCAAGGTTATTTTATTTTACTCAATTTAATGCAATTTAGTTTTTACTTAGAACAGTCTCACGGAGGGTATTGTTTATATGTTGTAATGACAGGTGCAGAACCAAGAATTTGGAGGACGAAAACTGAAAAGAAACCAAAAGAAAATCGGCTCAGCGTCGCGGGCGATTCTGGCCATGGCGCTAAAAATCGTGAAGCGCGAAGATTCAGTAGTGGCTGAAGTCGAAAGCTCAAGTTTGGTAGCCGCGGCTAAATCGAGCGCCACGGCGCCATTGCGAGGGCATGGCGCGGCAGAAATTTTGAAGTTTAAAGGAGCCCTAAATCCGATTTTCCTACCTCCAATTCAAAACCCAAACCTTCCCTCTCTCCAAAACCCACGAAATATACCCTTTACCTAAAAATCTTCCACAAACTAAACCCAACCACAACCAAAGTTCTTAAATTCCTTAAACCCTTAACCATCTTAAACAACAACCCTCATTCCATTGCCTCAAAACATCATTAGGAATAAGAAAATCTTGAAGAACACCGTCCAAGGTAACCTTTATATTTTCTTGAAATCTTCAATATAATCAGAGGAGGTAGTAGGTTTGAGGAGATGTTTTATTTGTGGAAGGTGTGTGGTGTGTTGAAGTTGGGTGTGATATTTCGAGGAAGATTATGCGAAGTGAGCGTGGGGTGTTGTGCCGGAGCTTTTTGAGTGAAGTGTGGGGGTTGATAAGCATTGTAGCTGCTGATTATTAATTGATATTGTTGGGTAATATCCTTGAAACAAAGGAAACACTGCCAAGTTATCTAAAAATGTCTGCCAAGAAGATGAGAGCTTCCACATCCACTTTCGTCCCTCAATATGGCACTACTAGGTTTGTCAGCCAAAAAGCTGAGGATATATACCAAAAACTTAGTACTAGACCCTTGATCCCTGAAAGAGGAATGGAGTACCAAAGGGAGTCATTTGAGGAGGGAGATGCCTATGAGCCTATTCGGGCGATGATAGAGGTCATGGGGTGGAAGAGATTTGTTAACCGTAAAGAATAGCACCGATGAACACACGATTGTGAGATAATTTTATGCTAACTTTCGGAGAGGTGGATGATAAATGCTTTGTGAGGGCGGTATGTATGCATGAAGCGAAGTGGTAAATGTGCTATTACAAACAGTCGATGTTGAAGAAAGAGGTGACGATCGGAGCTATTTCAGAACTTGGTCTAGAGACACCAACAACATTGACTGGGATGTCGTCGCAAGCACAGTAAGCTACCCTAGGGCTGAGTATGATATTACAAGAAATGGATCAAGTGGACTGAGCAGATGTCAGTTCAACAAAACAACCAAGGGTTGGTTATATTTTGTCAGCGCCCGCTTAATTCCATCGATGCACTTCACCAGAGTGCCAGCAGATAGAATAAAAATGATATATGGAATCATGTCAGGGAGGACGATGGACGTTGGGAAGGAAATATTGCAAAACATCGGAGAAACCAGCAGGTTGGTAACAACAGGTGGGTTGGGACATGGATCACTTATTAGCATCTTATGCTCCAGACATGGGGGCCCAACCCTACCCACTGATACATATGAGAAAGTCCAGCCTCATGTGTCATATGGGATAATGCATTCCTTTCGGACCACTCCACTCCAAGAAGAAGACGAAGGAGACCAAAGGCGTCGTGGCAGCGTGAGGCTGCCATGGATGAAGATGAGCCTGAGACAGAGGCTCAGCATGAAGCAGGAAACAGCCAGCAGCGACCCCCAGAATTTGAACCTCCAGTGCCTATAATGGAGCAGTTGCTCATGAACCAGAGGAGGATGATTCAGAACTTTGACATAATGATACAAGGTCAACAGGACCTGAGGCAAAGACAGCAAGAATTAAGGCAGGAGCAACAACAGTTGCACCAGAAATTTGATGAGATGAGTTCTTTGTTCAACAAGTGATCCATGCATTATCCACCACCACCACCATCACTTTAAACCAAGTTTGTAAGTTGTCATGTTTCTTTTATTTTATCTTTCTGTTTTGAGTCTTGCACACATTGGGGACAATGTGTGATTTAAGTTTGGGGGGTGTCTTATTTGTCTTATTGTTTTTTAGTCTGTTTTTTTTATTCGTTGTAAGTATTTTTGAGTCATATTTTTTTTTCTTTAAAGATCATGCATGCTGCAGTTACTTGAATCGCCTAGTGAGGTAACGTTGAATAATGTAATGGAATTAGAAGCAACCATCTAAACACTTAGGTTAGATATGCCAAAAATTCATGAAATCAGATTATTTGGGGTATCTTGCTTGACTTGTGCATTGTGTATGATTAAAACTATGTGTATGCTTGCTTGCTATTTGAGGCGAAATAGTTAGGATATGCATGTTAGGGAGATGACTCAGACAATTCTTTGTTAGCCCTTTCTTACCACTTTTGCCTATCCCTGATATTCAAAAATTCTTTTGCTATTCAATTCTTCCCTTTTCTTTTGATTTTTCTTTCTTCACTTCATACCTATCTTTCCCCTCTTTTGTTTTGAGAAAGTGAAGTGTATTATGAATAACCGGCACCCCCAAACTTAGGCTTTTGCCTATTTATTATTACTTTTTCATTGGGGTGCATCAAAATTGTTCACTCTTTTTGTCTCTTTTTTAACACTTTCTATTTCAATCACCAAAAAATTTCATTTATGGCACAAGTGTGGAATTATAGGGTGTCAAAGAAAAAGTCTAATTTTTAGGCTCAAAAGGGCTGACTAGGGAGCTTATGGTACATAAAATGAGCCTAAATGCCTATTTTTACCTACTCATGCCTAAGCCTACATTACAACCCTGAAAAGCCCTGAAGATCTCTTACATGTGTATCTATGATTAGTGGAGAATAGCAATAAACATGCCATAGGATTTTGAAATTGACATGCACAGTTAGGTATTCTTACTTCCATTAAGCATGATTAAATTGAATTTGCGAAATATCTAACTTAATGTGTTTAGAATGCTAAACATTCATGATATATGTTCCTGCATATTATTCTGCTAACCTCCATGCTTTTCTAAGTAACAATGATGCAGCAAAGTTATCAGTGTCTTTGAGTCAGTCTATTTCCTTTTTTCCCTTGTTTTTAATTCTTTCTTTTGATCTTTGCTCGAGGGCGAGCAAAGGTTAAGTTTGGGGGTGTTTGAACGGTGTATTTTATATACACCTTTTGAGTCGTTTTAGTTAGTCTTTTGCCCATTTTTGTACAAATACGTGTCGTCTTAGGATAGATTTTCCTTCTGTTGAGTCATATTGGTTTAAAGTGGCTTATTGGCGGAAAAGGAGCAAAAAGAGGGCAGATACAGAGGTCCCAGAGCTTAAAAAAGCGAGAAAGTTGGCGAACCGGGCATGAAACAGGGCGGCGCCGCGGCGCCTCCAGCCAGCAGGGTCAGAGCGCCACGGCGCCCAAATTACAGAGAGTTGCAGGAGTTCCGGCGCCGCGGCGCCGAGGCGGGAAAACTGGCAAATTCGAATGGGAATGGGCCAAGGCCTGAAGAAAAACCTGAAAAGCGTTTTAGAGGCTATAAAAAGTAGCCTTTAGGTCAGATTTGAGGGTTCCCATCCTTACCAATTCACACAACTTTGGAGATCAAGATTGGAGACCACTTCTTAGTAATTTCTTGTTTCTTGTTTTATTTCTTTATAGTTTATGTTGGATATTAGTTTAGTTCTTGTCATGTCTATGGCTAGGAACTAACTTAATCTAGGGTTTTCCATGTCAAATCACTTGAACCTTATTATTATGAATTAATGCATGTTTTTTGTTCTTCTTATCATTGTTGAGATTTATTCAATAATTGTCTTGAATTTTTGGTAATTAATTGATCACTAATTATCATAATCCATATGATTTCTAATCGAAAGCCGAAAGGGGAGATTGTGAATATGCTATAGTTGAATAAACATAGGTTAAATCGTGGACGAAAGTACCCCGATACTTGTGTAGTATTAATAGGTTATTGCTCTTAATCCTCCTTTATAGTCAATTTTATCACCGAAAGGTAGAAGGGTTCTATATTGGGGTTGAGTGTTTATATTACCTTAACATGTGTATAAAACGGCTTAGTTAACCTGCTATCTCAAAATAGAAGAAGAACCATAATTAATTGCATTAACAAGTAAGATGAGCGGATAGTTGAGGAGATTTGGAAGTCTTATTTCCACCATAACTGAAGTAAAACAAAGTAGTTTAATTAGCATTCTTAATTATAGCTATAAATAATTTAGCAATCATCGGTTACCAAATAGATAGCATAGAATAGAATTTGAGAATTGAACACTAATCTCTGAGGACGATAACTCGGTCTTCTACACTATATTACTTGACACGACACGCGCACTTGCGTTAGTGTGTGCATAAATCGCGCATCAAGTGTCCACGGTGAACTCTGAGGAGCTGAAAATAATGCTACAATGTGGTACTTATGAAGTAATAACTGGATTATCCCTGATTCAACCAGGAATAGTGGTCAAGGAAAAACAAGCAGTGCATCCTGCCATTGATAAGTTGTTGCAAAAATATCAGTTCATTTTTCAAGAACCCAAGAGGTTGCCCCTAAAAAGAAAGTGTGATCATAGAATCAACCTTGTTCTTGGAGCTCAACCCTTCAACTTAAGGCCATATATGTATTCTTATGATCAAAAGAATACTATTGAGTCCATCATTGCATAAATGATCAAGACTGCTACTGTTGTACCCAGTCAGTCAGCCTTGGCATTACCTGCAGTCCTAGTTAAAAAGAAAGAATCCACATGGAGATTGTGTGTAGACTATAGAAAGTTAAACAACCTAACTGTGAAGAACAAGTATCCCATTCCAATTATAGATGAACTATTTGGGGCAAATGTGTTTTCAAGGTTAACCTAAGGGCTGGTTATCATCATGTGAGAATGAAAGAAGAAGATGAACACATGACTGTATTTAGGACACACCATAGACTCTGGGAGTTCAAAATAATGCAGTTTGGTCTAACCAATGCCCCTCCAACCTTTCAATCCCTTATGAATTGTGTCTTTAAAGAACAACTAAGGAAATCCATCTTAGTGTTCTTTGATGACATTTTGGTATACAGACTATGGATGATCACCTTGTACATCTGGAAACTGTTCTAAATTTACTGAAGAAAACCCAATTGTTTGTCAAGCAAGGCAAGTGTGAATTTGGACAACATCAAATGAAGTACTTAGGGCACATTATTAATGACAATGGGGTAAGCACTGATTCCAACAAAGTTGATGCCATGTTAGATTGGCCTAGTCCAAAAACTATAAAAGAATTGAGAGGCTTCTTAGGCTTAACATGATACTATAGAAAGTTTGTGAAACATTATGCCCACATTAGCAAATCCCTGACCAATATGTTAAAGAAGGGAAAATTCTTGTGGAATCAGAAAGCTGAAACAACTTTTAGCAAGCTTAAGGTAGCCATGTCCATCATCCATGTACTGGCACTACCTGACTTCACTAAGCCTTTTGCATTAGAAGTTGATGTATGTAACATTGGAATTGGTGCTATGTTGATGTAAGAAAAGAGACCCTTGGCTTTTATGAGTCAGGCTCTGAGTAAAGATACCAGGGGCTATCCGCCTATGAAAAATAGTTGATAGCATTGTTGCAAGTTGTTGATAGGTAGAGGCACTACTTACACCCACACCATTTTATAATAAAGACTGACCACTCAGTCTAAAGTTCCTACAAGATCAAAAAATAACCATTTACATAAGGGCTTGACCAAGCTGATGGGATTAAATTTTGAGATTCAATATAAAAATAGAATAGAAAATGTGGTTGATGATGCCTTATCTAGAAAGAATACATTCACAAAGGAATCTGATTACACACAATGCTCAGTGATAATACAAGTACAACCCAAATGGGTTGAGGAAATTCTGAACATTTATAAGGGGGACCCAAAAGTGTTACAAGCAATTACCACTCTTAGTGCCAACCCTGACCCAGAACTTAACATATCCCTACAATAAGGTGTGTTAAGATATAAAAGGAAGGCTTGGGTTGGGCAAAATGGGTCTATGAGGAAGCAACTAATTCAGGTAATACAGATACTGGACTGGGTGGTCATTTAAGAGTCTGGGCCACCTACCAAAGGCTTAAGGCAGTGTTCTACTGGCCTGCCATGATTGAGCACGTGAAAGATGTAATACATTAATGTGATGTATTTCAAAGATGTAAGGATGAACAAGTTGCATATCCTGGCTTATTACATCCCCTATCTATCCCTTAAAGAACTTGGGAACATATCTCAATGGATTTTATTGAATGACTCGCAAATCTGAAGGGAAGGACACTGTGCCAGTGGTTGTTGATAAACACATCAAATATGCACACTTCATTGACATTGCTCACCAATTCACTTCCTTCCAGATAGCTAGAATATTTCTAGACAATATTTACAAGCTACATAGATTACCCAAGAGTATTGTGTCTGATAGAAATAGTGTGTTTATTAGTAGTTTTGGAAGGAGTTATTTAAACTTCTACAAGTCCAGCTATGTTATAGCTCAGCCTACCACCCACAAATAGATGGCCAAACTGAGAGGCTCAACAGATACCTAAAAAACTACTTGAGCTGCATGATTGGCCATAAACATAAGGATTGACACAAATGGCTCTCACAAGTAGAGTTTTGGTACAATAGTAACTATCTTACATCCTTGAAATTGACCCCTTTCAAGGTATTGTATGGATATGATCCTTTCCATTTGACTTTTGAACTCATTTTCCAATCAAAAAAAGGAATTGTTGATCTGCTCCGAAAAAGACAACTAATGGCCAAGGTATTGAAGGAGAATCTGACTAAGGCACAAAACATTATGAAACCCAATATTGATAAGAAGAGAACTGAAAGAGAGTTCATGGAGGGAGATCGGGTGTTTTTTAAGCTGCAACCCCATAGACAGACATCCTTATCCATAAGGAAGAGTCTCAAGTTAGCATCAAAGTTCTATGGTCCCTATCAAACAATCCAGAAAATTAGATCAGTGGCCTACAAGTTAGCTTTACCAGCCATTTACCAGCCACTGCAAAGATACATCCAGTTTTCCAAATCTCTCAACTCAAGAAGAAAATAAGAGATCATATCAAACCTCAATTGATCCACCTTTTTGTTCACCAGAAGGTCAGATACTAGTAGAACTAGTGACAGCGCTGAATAGGAGGATGATCAAAAAAGAAAGCAGAATATCTGTTGGTCGCTACTTTCATATTGAAAATGTTTGTTTCAGTGAAGTATGTTCTCTAGAATGTTTTGCCTTTTTGCTTCCACTGACAATGATCGTACGAGAAGTGACCAACTACTATGCTCTTCAAAATTGAAATGAACGCCTCTCTATGATACAGACTACATATCATATACATGTGTTACTTAAGAGGGGAAAATATAAAGATATTTTAATCTTTTCCAAATATTGCATCAACAACATTAGATCCAAATATGTGTCCATACTTCAAAATTCTCATCTCTAAACAATTGTATGTCCAAATTTCTCAACAACATAAATACAGACCAAATTATTGGGCCTCTGCATAGCACGGGCAACTGCCCACTAGTGTTTTAAGCTAAGGGGTGTTTATGGTTCGATTTGGATCGGTTTTTAGTTAAAATCAAAATCAAATCAACTTATTTTTAAATTATTAGAACTAAATCAAATCAAATATAATACACAATCATCGTTTTGGTTGTAATCGATTTGGTTCGGTTTGATTTTTCGATTTCTTAAAAAACTTAATGATATTTTATTTTTTCATTTGTTTCCTACAATTAGAAACAATTTTTCATCCTATTCCAACTTAAAATTCGTTATAACCCTTATAACTATTCTATTGTGGTGGCCATGATTTTTTTGAATTATGAAGAAAATGTTAAGATTTATAAGCTTTGTCAATTGAACAAAGTTTGTAAGATATATAAAAGAATTTTAGGTAAATCTCATAGTTGTTTCTTTGAATAAATGAGTTTGGATTCATGGCTTTCTTTTAAGAAATGATTAAGCTGTAAAGTTCATTAGCATATTAGAGATAAATAAAATTTAACGAAATAATTTATGAAGTATTTGAAATTATTTATAAAAATTAATGTATTGCATATATATAATTATAAATATTTGTATATAAAATTAAATTTATCGGGTTGGTTCGATTTTTTCTTCGATTTATTTACCAAACCAAATAAAATGTTATTGATTTTTAAAAATTTAAAACAAAATTAAACCAAACCCAAATAAATATTGATTTATTTAATCAATTTGATTTGATTTTAGGTTCGGATCGGTTTTAAACCAAAATTGCGAACATCCCTAAGTTAATATTACCAGCTAGTGTTGAGCGAAAAAGAAACACTATAAACTAATGAATATTACCAGCTAGTGGCAAAGCGAGGGTGGCGGGAGGGGGTTCACCCGAACCCTCTTCGTATGAAAATTACACTATGTATATAAGGTTAAATTTGAATTTTATGACTAAATACCATGTAATCAACCCCCTTCACATAACGAGAAGCTTAGCTCGGTGGTTAATGAGGTTTAATTTGCTCCCAATTGGGCCTTCAGTAGACGGAAATTAGGTGGGGAAAGATTAAAGAACACTCATGCTCACTAAACACAAAATAATTATCCTTTCATACCCCCCTTTACATTCATATCTCCAAAATTATTTACCCTTAATACCCATTATAGTTTTTTTAGGTAATTGTCTCTTTTTTCTTTTTTTTTTCTTTTTTATTTCTTCACTTCTTATCTTATTTTCTTTCTTTTATTCTTTTTTTCCACATTTTTGTTAATTTATTTTTTCTTACTATATTTTATTTTCTTTTTCACCATAATTTGATTCCATATTTAATTTTAACTTCTTTCTTTCCATTTTTTTTATTTCTTTATTACCTGTTTCTTTTTTAATTTCATTTATTTCTTTTTATTTTCGTTTTTATCTTCATAGTCTAATTTCATTCACCTTTTTGCTATTTTTATTTTTTAATTTCGGGTTATTTTTATTTATTTTCTTCTCCTTTTCTAACTTCATTTTATCTTCTTTTCTTTCTTTTATTCTTTTCTTTTTTCTCCTATTTATTTATTTATTTTTTCATACTATTATATTTTATTTTATTTTTCACCATAATGTGATTCGATATTTAATTTTAACTTTTTTTTTCTTTATTACTTGTTCCTCTTTTAATTTTATTTATTTCTTTTTATTTTCTTTTTTATCTCCATAATCTAATTTCATTCACCTTTTTGCTATTTTTATTTTAAAATTTTGGGTGATTTTTATTTATTTTCTTCTCTTTTTCGTACTTCATTTTATCTTCTTTTCTTTCTTTTCTTCTTTTCTTTTTTCTTCTTTTTTATTCATTTATTTTTTCATACTATTATATTTTATTTTATTTTCACCATAATTTGATTCCATATTTAATTTTAACTTTTTTGTCATTTTTATCACTTATTCCTTTTTAAATTTTATTTATTTCTTGATCACTTGTTTCTTTTTTTAATTTCATTTATTTTTTCTCCTTTCTAATTTATTTTTTTTGAAATTATTTTTTCTTTATTTTCCATTTTTTTCATAATCTAATTTTACAACCTTTTTGGCTCTTTTATTTTTTGTTTTTTCCCTTTTTTATATTAATAAAAAGAATAATTGATATATTATTTTTATTTAATTTATTTTTTCTATATCTCAAAATAATTTATTCTAGCATATAGTATATTAAATCAATAGTAGTTGAAGTATGTTGTAGCATTAACTATGATACTCACATGGCATATATCATATACTGATAAGGTATTATCATACATGACTAGTCCTTCAAGAAAAATAATCAGTCTTTTATGATATCAACATGGTATATATCATATACTGACGGAGTATCATAGAGGATTGATTCATTCCTTCAATAAAAACACAACTCAATCCTCTATGATACTCACATGATATATATCATATACTGACAAGGTATCGTAGAAGATTGGTTCATTCTTTTAAAAAATGTTAGTCAGTCCTCTATGATACCCACATGGTATATCATATATTGACATGATATCATCAAGGACTAGCAGTTCAATTTATCAAGAAAAATACTCAGTACTCTGATGCAATCCTCGTATATATATAGGATATCATAAATGACAGATTGTTACAATATTACTCAGCCCTCCATGATCTTACATGGTATATATCATATACTAATGGGGTATCATAGATGACTAGTCCATTTCTTCAAGAAAAATACTTAGCACTCTATGATACCATCCTAGTATATATCATATACCGATAAGATATCATAAATGACAGATTGTTACAATATTACTCAGTCCGCTATGATGCCCACATGGTATATATCATATACTAATGGGATATCATAGATGACAAGTCCATTTATTCAAGAAAAACACTCATCAATTCTCTATGATACTCACATGGTATATATCATATACTGATAAGGTATTATAGATGACAAATTTATTCCTTCACAAAAATACTATCATTCCTCTATAATACTCACCTGTTATATCATATACTAACAAGGTATTATAGAGAATTGATAGTTCATTTCTTCAAAAAAAAACCCAGTCCTCTATGATACCAACTTGGTACATCTCATATACTGACGGGGTGCCACAGATTTATTCCTTCAATAAAAACTACTCAATCCTCAATGATTCCTATATGATATATATCATATATTTACACCATATCATAACAAACTTGTTCATTCCTTCAAAAGAAAACACCCTTCAATCATCTATGATACTTACATGGTGTATATCATCAATAGTAAGGGTATTATAGAGGATTTGTTCATTCCTTCAAAAAAAAAAGGCTCAATCCTCTATGATATCATCATATTATATACATATACCAAGATGGTATTATGAAGGACTGTTGATGAGTCAAGAATGAGATACTCCTAAGCAGTTCACCATAATATCATCACAGTATATACGTATACTGAGATGGTATCACGAAGGACTATTTCAGTCCTTCAATAAGACACTCTTCAATCCTCCATGATGTCATCATGATATATGCATACTGAGATGGTATCATAAAAGGCATGGTATGATACATTCCTTAAAAATGAACTCAATTATTTATGACACTCACATGATATATATTATATACTGACAGAGAAAAAGAGTTTAAGCCTAAATTTTAATATTTTAATTTTTATATCAAATTAGCCAGTTAATTATTAAATTTTAAAAAAAAATAGTCATATTTTAATATTTTAGATATAAGTTCTGTTTTCATTTGCAAAAGAATTTTTATTAATCTAAATATAGTTAGCTAATATTTTTATCTTAGTATATTATTTTTTATATTTAAATAAAAAAGAAAAAGAAAGACAACATAGGCTAAAGGAAAAATTAAGTAAGAAGAAGATAAGTAATTAATGAATGTTTTAATTAATTTCTTCCACGGTTTCCGCTCAATGAACATAAGGTAGCTACTTAAAAGAGAAAGGTTAGAAAAGGGGGCCCTCGGGTAATAATTTTCGGCCGAATGAGTAGTAGTGAAATTGGTTTAAGAGGGGTATCTTTCAGTAATTAATTGCCTTACAAGGGGTAGTTTGTATTGTTTTCCCAAATTAATTTGCTCATTCGTTTTAGTAAAGCCCATTTGTATCATTTGTATTCAAGATTCACACACCCACGCATCAAGTCATCCATCACATAATCCCCGCGACTCTTGAGGATACAGAGATTTCAAAACGCGAGGATGATCCTAAGTTATGGACAACTCTTGATGCCACCGTCTTTCAGTGGATTTACTCCACTATCTCTACCGACATGTTGCAGACAATTATTGAGTCGAACGCTACGACAATGGATGCTTGGGATAGGCTGCGTGACATATTCCAAGATAATCAGAATTCCAAAGCTATTACGCTTGAATAGGAATTTTCCCACGTTAATATGGAAAATTTCCTGAACGTTTCAGATTATTGCAAAAGGTTGTAGAAATTGGCGGACCAACTTCGCAACGTTGGTGCGCCTGTCACAGATGATCGTCTTGTCCTTCAGATGGTCGTCGACCTATCTGAGGACTATAGTGGTGTCGGTACGCTTCTTCGTCAAAGCAATCCACTTTCAAAAATTTATCATGCTCGTTCTATGCTTAAGCTCGAGGAAGCCGGTTTAGCTAAGAAAATGGCCACTGTGGCAACGCCAATTGGTATGATGACCGAGACTAATTTCTCTCCCTCCGAATCTAATTATTTCGGCCAAAATCACAACAACGGTGGCGGCAAGAAGGGTCAGAATCGCAAGAATAATGATAAAAATCATGTCAGAAACCGAGGTTGATATAACGGGGGTGCTACTGGGCCTCGGGGCAGTGGGCCGCAAGCCAACTGCCTCATCCCTGGAGCCCATGGGCGTGGAAATGGGCCAGTGGGCCTTGCCCAACAACCCCTATTACCCGCCACCTTCTCTTTATCTGACTTGGGCCCAATTCCAAAGATTCCAAAGAGCCCGCCCTTCGAGCAACCGAACTCCGAGAGCTACTGGGTCGCGGCGAAGTCGGCGCGCTTAGGCCTCTGCACTACCAAGCCCATCATGATGCGAGATCCACTCAAACCGATATTGAAGTCGTGATGCATACACTTGGATTGACTCAACCGGACCCGAATTGGTACATGGACATCGGAGCCACTACCCACATGACATCTGATCAAGGTACTCTCTCGTCTTATTCCAATTTGAGCAACCCTCGTGGTATAATTATTGGTAATGGTAATTCTATTCTGATTCGTGGTTATGGTCATAAAACTTTGTCTCCACCCCATCCACCTCTTATCTTGAAAAATACTTTTTATACCCCTAAATTGATTAAAAATTTAATGTATGTCCGTAAATTCACAACTGATAATTATGTTCTGTTGAATTTGATCCGCTTGGGTTTTCTGTGAAGGATTTCAAGAAGGGGAGTCCTCTCATAAGGTGTGATAGTAGGGGCAATCTTTATCCGATCACACCAAGTTTCGGTCGTTCGAGTCAAGCCTTTCCATCTATGTTTGTTGCTCTTGCTCCTTTCTTATGGCATGCTCGTCTACGTCATCCGGGGTTGTCTATTTTGTCTTCCTTAGATGAAAATAAATTTATTTCTTGTACGGGTACACACAGTACTCCGAATTGCCAATCTTGTTCTTTAGGGAAAATTGTTAGATTGTCGTTTGTAGACTCCAATTCTCATACTCTAATGTCATTTGATATTATTTATAGCAATCTATGGACGTCTCATGTTCTCATTTCTTTGGGTCATCATTATTATGTTTTATTCTTGGATGATTATTCTAATTTTTATGGACTTTTTCGATAGCGAAAAAATTTCAAGTTTTTTCCACCTTCTTAAAATTTAGAGCATTCATTAGAACCCAATTTGAACGGAAAATTAAAAATATTCAGTGTGATAATGGCAAAGAGTATGATAATGGGATGTTTCGGGAATTTTATGCTAATAATGGGATCAATTTTCATTTTTTTGTCCTCACACATCTTCACAAAATTGGAAAGTCGAACAAAACATTCATACCATTAACAACATTATCCGAACTTTATTGATCCATGCTTCCGTACCCCCTATTTTTTGGCATCATGCTCTGCAAATGGATACATATTTTCTTAACATTCTTTCTATAAAAAGTTTGACGTATTCGTCCCCTCTTCAAATTTATATAATAAGACTCCTTCATTTTCACATCTTAGGATCTTTGGGTGCTTATGTTATCCGTTGTTTCCATCCACCACAATTAACAAACTTCAGACCCGTTCTACTCCTTGTGTACTTTTGGGTTATCCGTCTAATCATCGTGGTTACAAATATTTTGATTTATCATCTAATAAAATCATCATTAGTCGCCATGTTATTTTTTATGAGTCTCAATTTCCGTTCTCATTATGAGAAGGGGTCATTCGGGCCTATCTAAATAGATACTATGTCCATGCTGCGTCTAGACTTCAAACAGTTTGTTTTAACCATGTTAATAGTTCAAACATTATTGGTTAATAGAGAATCAAAATTGATTTTACCAATGAACTTGCCAGAAAGAGAATGCGCATTCATTTGATCCTGATCCTTGTGGATCGAAAGGTAGACTAGACTGGACCTGCACGGCCCTCCTAATAACATCCATATATTTTACCAAAAAAGTTGATTGAAGGAACTGACCTAAGCATAGCTCTCTCTCTCAAATACAAATGTCAAGAAAGGGATTTCTTGGATAAGTGGAAAAATTCTCAAAAAATCCTTTCATTTCTCTTTAAAGGCCTTTGTCCTACTTATAGTATCAGTCCTCCAACCTATACTTGTGTTTTTATTAACCAAGAACACATGCACTTTGTTGGCACTAAAAAAAAGGTTATTCAATCCACTAGTGCAACTGAAGGTGCACATCCTCTTCTAGTAATCACGTGCCTAGTTCGTATATTTTTTTGGATGACGATATCTCCTCATATCTTATCCATCATTTATCAGACTTATCCTGTACCCAAAGTCCGTCCACCGTCCCGTTGCCAACACAGCGTCTAGCTACTCGTGTCGATATATCGCCAAGCGCATTGGGCCAATTACCCACCATTACCGCCATCGATCCAAATGCGCTTCTCTAGTTCCCGTGTTGGGCCATCTGGCCACTGGCTGCTGGCCAGTCCGTCACGTGTCCCGATATTTCTCAAAATCCACCCAATTCTTTCTCGAGTCATAGACCAGTCACTCATAGTCAACTGGTATTGTTAAACTAAAACGACATTTTAATCTAAATTCTAATATTCGTAAATCACCCCTGCCCCGAAATCCTGTGTTTGCTTTAAATGACCCGAATTGAAAAATTGTTATGACCGACGAATATAATGCTCTTATTGATAATAAGACGTGGGAGTTGGTACCCCGTCCATATGATGTTAATATTATTCGGTCTATGTGGATTTTTGCTCATAAGGACAATTCTAACGGTTCGTTTGTAAGGCATAAGGCTCGTCTTGTAGGTGATGGTAAGACTTGGCAGGTTGGTGTGGATTGTGGTGAGACATTTAGTCCGGTGGTCAAGCCGGCTACAATTCGCATTGTGCTTAGCTTGGCTCTTTCGAAAGCATGGCCCATCCATCAGTTAGATGTGAGAAATGCTTTTCTACATGGTGATCTCAAATATTACATATGTCGTTCAGCAGGTGTGTTTGTTTATGCATGATCTCAGGGTTGAGCACATGAATGCGCTCAAACAGATATTCGGTATATTCAGGAGACTCTTGACTATGACTTATATTTATATCCTTCATCGATGTCTACATTTGTCTCGTACACGGATGCTGATTGGGGTGACTGTCCGGACACCAGACGCTCTACGTCTGGCTATTGTATGTTCCTTGGAAATAACTTGGTCTCATGGTCTACGAAACGTCAGTTGACTTTGTCCCGCTCCAGTGCAGAGGCCGAGTATCGAGGGGTAGCTATTATGGTCTCTGAATCATGTTGGTTACGTAATCTGCTGTTAGAGCTTCATTGTCCTATTCAGAAGGCGACCTTGATTTATTGTGATAATGTTAGTATCATCTACCTTTCTGGTAATCCGATTCAGCACCAGCGCACTAAACATACCGAGATGGACATTCACTTTATTCGCGAAAAGGTCACTTGTGGTCAAGTACGCGTCTGTCATGTCCCTTTCAGGTATCACATTGCAGACATCTTTACAAATGGTCTTCCCTCGACCTTTTTTGAAGATTTTAGGGACAATCTCAACATTCGAAGACCGATCACTATAACTGCAGGTGTGTTTTAAATATACAAGGTATTCCGTGATATACACCTATTGTATATCACGGTCAAAAGCTTCCATAAATTCCATTCGTGTATCATGTATAGTTTAGGTTATATTATATTGTAAATATATTACATTGTACATTTATCATAATTGTATAGTTAGTCTTCAAATAAAATAAAGATTTAGGAGTAGAATAGAAATATAATTTTCCTATTATGGAAATATATAAAATGTATATATATTCTCTTTTAATTAATGAAAATAATGAAGAGATTATTTGTTTCCTTAACAGTAAGATAATGATCTATGTGAACATCTAAACTTGCAAAACTCTTAACAGTAAGATAATGATCTATGTGAACATCTAAACTTGCAAAACTGATACAGATTGATTGTATCTATTTTCATTATTTTTAAAACAGTTTACCTTCATCTCCTTTATAATTCAATGTTGCTTTTGTAATAATTGATCATTCAAATTCCACTGCAATGTGACTGCTTTTATGATTATGTCCCTTTTTGCTTGCCTTTTTTCTTCATTTTTAGATCAATACACTCATATTGAGCCGGTTACCTATTTACCTGTTTTTCGCTGCTCCTTTTTATTCTCTAGTTGAAAAGCATATGCTTGAGATCTGAATCTGTACTACTTATGCAACTATTTCCGTAAGATTGGATTATATGGGATGGTTTTGATTTGACAATACAACTATTGCTGAACGCAGTACAACACTTATAATGCACTAGTAAATAGTACTATCTCTGGTTTTTTTTTTTTATAATCGAGGTTTTCAGGCTTGCGCCTGACTACTTCACTGGTATTACTCAGACGTTCTCGAGGTGATGACACTGGTCCTTCAACAACATCACCAGTAAATCGCGAGATGTGCTCCAGCGGCTAGTTTCTGGGAGCGTACAACTGATCAATGAGACAAAGTCAAATTTCCCAACATGCCGAATTTCTTCGCGCCTGCGAGGAATCGAACTCACGCTGTCCATGTCAGAGCGTCTTATAGCGCCCAGGCTTCACTACTGGACTATGCCCGGAGGACTAGTACTATCTCTGTTGTTTGACGCTAATATGAGTTTTTTTTTAAGATAATCTATCTTGATTTATCTATGATATTAGTGGAAGAATATATCAAAGCAATAATTGAAAATTTTATTTGTCAAAGGAACATCATGTCAAGTTTAAAACTTGATAAATTTATGGATTTACTTCTTAAAATTTGTGATAGCAAATAGAATGGTTCCAGATATTATGAAATGTTTCACAATGAAAATTAAAAGGAGTGAACAATAATTGTTAGTAATACATTTAGTGGTGCGTTTGGTTCAAGCTTTCTAGGCCATGGACGGCCTTTGTGATACTTAGGCCTGTTTGGACATGATTTTTTAAAAAAAAATAGTTTATTACAAGGGAGAGATTTTTTGGTTAGTTCTGATGATGAATTTTTATAGTGAAAAAAAAAATTCGTTCACAAATTAATAATTTTTCCAAGTGAAACACATGTTCATATACGATTTCAACTTTCAAATACTATTTCTTTTACCGAATATCATTCAATTTATGTCCAAATGTCTGCTAGTTAAATTTCACTATCTTTGGAAGGAAAAAAGATTGTCCCAGCCCACATAAACTTTGAATAGAGGAACATGACTCTTAAAAGATATCAAGTGTTATTTTACAGATTAATTGTGTTATTTTTCATATGAGAATTGTTGGAAATTTATTAATGTGAATTAAAGTTAATCCTATTATTTATGACTCGAATAATTGGGTCCCGCACGTCGAAAACTTCGTTTTCACACACGTGCACACGTTGTACCAAGGATCGTAAATTTTCGTAGTGAAAGAGATATTGGTACCTAAACAAATGTTTGAGACATGAAATGATAGACGGTTGTTGGTCAAATGACGAGTATTTCACGTTGGTAAATGAAGGAAGAAGTGTATGATATGTAAAAGATAAAACGAGTTAGAAATCGCCGCGAAGGGCAGCGACTCTAATTGGCAGTTAGATACTGGAGCTCAGGAGCCGTAGCGCCTCCTAGGAAGCGCCGCGGCGCTTCACTGGCAATGAGGTAGACGGAAGCTAAAAAGTTTCTGACTTTTGGACTGGTTTGGGGCATTGATTCTCCATTACTTGACACATGAATTCAGTCATTATTTGGCTGAATGAAACCTCTCAATAAGTGTCATTACATGGCTATTGATTGTCATTAGTTGGCTAGATGAGAGGTCATTTTTCTCACACTATAAATTGAGGCCCTTGGCTCAATTGAATAACACACTTGCAATCAGAAATTTTTGAGTAATTCTTCTTCTCTAAGCTTTCTTTCACACACTCAAAAGGTTCTTCTTTGGTAAACATTTGAGTTTCCTTTGCTCACTTGTTCATTGTTGTTTTATCTTGGGAGACAAGTTGTCAATCACCGTAAAAGAAAATATACGGGGCAATATTGTCTTAAGGACTGAGTGAATATCACTCGACTCAGCAAACCTCTTGTTTTGTTCTTATTTCCAAATGGTAACCCTTTGTAATAGTTACTTACCTTCCCGTTAATCCCATTGTTATAATCACAATTTACTCACAATCTTAAGACAATATTCGATGTAACTGCTACCAAAGATGACTGGAGAAGAACAATTTGTTGCTGGATCTTCTTCTGTTGCTCAAGGCACACCTAGTGCCTTCCCCACTGCTGTACAAGGCTCAAACAACGTCTTTCCTACTGCTTAAGGGAACACTATTGTTCATCCACCCACTGGATTCCACCATGAATGCCCATAAAAGTTCATGGGGGCTAATTTAAAGAGATGGCAGCAGAAGATATTGTTCTACTTGACTGTTATGAGAATGACTCGTTTCATAACAGAAGATCCTCCACAAGCTGGAGATGAAACGGACCCTCAGACAAATGAAACAGCTGGAGGGGGCCAAGATATCCATGTCATTAATGGCATGAAGATGACTCTTGATGTATGGAGTCATAGTGATTTCGTCTGTCGGAATAATATTCTGAACTGTTTGTCTGACCCTCTCTACACGGTGTATTGCACTGTTGGCACCACCAAAGAGTTGTGGGATAAACTACAGAAAAAGTACAACGCACAAGATGATGGACTAAGAAATTCATCGTTGGGAAATTTCTGAAAATTTCAAATGGTGGATGGCAAAACAGTGATGTCCCAAGTCCAAGAATTCCAAATGATTTTACATCACCTGGATTTGGAATGAATGAAACCAAATTAGCAATTTTTGGTTGCATCGTTAATAGAGAAGTTACCTCCCTCGTGGAATGAGTTCATGAGTTACTTAAAACTCAAGACCAAGGAGATGACCCTTGAGAAACTTATTATCAAACTCCAAATTCATGAGGATAATAAGAAGGTCATGCCTAAGGGTAAGCAACCCGCTAAGGAAAAGGCAAATCTGCCGGAGGCTAAGGGAAACACAAGCAAAAAGCGCAAGTTCCAGAAGGATGGTAAAGCCCCAACAACAGAGAAGTTTAAGGGGAACTGCCATCACTGTGGGAAACCTGGTCACATGATCAAGGATTGTCGCAAACTCAAGAATGAGAATAAAGAGAAAGCCAAGGGCAAGGCTAAGGCTAACATTGTCGAAGACACGTTTTTTACGATATGATTGAGGAGTTCTCGACGGTGGTACTTGAAGCAAACCTCGTTAGGAATCCTATGCAGTAGTGGATGGACACGGGTGCTACTCGTCACATCTGTTTCAACAAAGAAGCATTCTCCACATATACACCAGTCACAAATAAGAAACTATTCATGGGCAATAATGCTTCCTCAGATGTGCTTGGGGTAGAAAAGGTGGTCCTGATGATGACTTCCGGAAAGGAACTTACTCTGAAGGAAGTGATGCATGTACCTGAGATTCGAAGAAATTTAATTTCAGGATCTTTATTGGTGAATGTTGGTTTTAGGCTAGTGTTTGAGTCCAATAAATTTGTAATCACTAAGAATGAAACTTTTGTAGGAAGGGGTTTCGTCTGCGAAGGTCTCTTCAAAGTTAATGTCTTTTCTGTAATGCCATCTATTAATAAAATTGAGTCTTCTTCTTATTTTCCTGAGTCATCTAATTTCTGGCATTATAGATTAGGACATGTAAACTATCAATCTATCCAAAGGTTGGTAAAGTTGGAGTTATTGTCGTCTATCGACGTAAATCCTCAACGTAAGTGTGAGGTATGCGTAGAGGCAAAACTTTCAAAGAGTCTCTTTTGATCCGTCGAAAGGGAAACCACTCCTCTAGAACTCATTCACACCGATATATGTGACTCAGAAGTTCGCACAAACCAGAGGGGGGAATAAGTACTTTGTGACTTTCATAGATGATAGCACAAGGTATTGTTACCTTTACTTGTTAAAAGGTAAGGATAAAGCCTTTGGAGCATTCAAACGCTACAAAACAGAAGCTGAGAACTAACTAAGCAGATGGAATAAATCAATCCATAGCGATAGGGGGAGAATACATAGCGTCTTTTGAAGAATATTGTGCCCAGTCGGGCATTGTTCATCAAACGACAGCTCCTTACTCACCTCAATCAAACGGTGTCGCTGAACGTAAGAACGGTACGTGAAGGAAATGATGAATGTCTTGCTCATCAATTTCGTCCTTCCCTAAAACATGTGGGGATAAGCTGTCCTTACCGCTAATAAGATTCTTAATAGAGTCTCACATAAGGGTAAAGACAAGACTTCATACGAGTTCTGGAAAGGAAAGAAACCCACCTATAAATATTTGAAGGTGTGGGGTTGTTTGGTAAAGGTTGAAGTACGTAAGCCAAAGCAGATCAAGATTGGGCCTAAGACTGTAGATTGCATATTCATCGGATTTGCAAATAACAGTAGTGATTATCGCTTCTTGGTGCATAAGTCATATGTACCAGACATGTGGGTACAATCATGGAATCAAATAATAACAGTTTCTTTGAAGACTCGTTTCCTAAAAAGGAAAGAGACATAACCCTCGCAAACGAAGTTATGAACAAAGCTCTCAGGATCCAGGAGTAATTGACTGCCCGGATCTAGGCGGTTCAAATCTAGTGGAATCCGAAGTGACTGATCATCTAGAATATAATGTTCCAGATTCTCAGGACTTGGATGTTCCAGAGATAGAACCAAGACGAAGCAAAAAGGCCAGGAAAGATAAGTCCTTCATTCGGACTTTGTAGCTTATATGGTTTATGACGAACCATATACAATTGTTAAAGCATTGTCAACTCCAGAAGCAGTGCTCTGGAAAGAAGTTATAGAGAGTGAGATAGACTTCATTCTGCACAATCATACTTGGGAGTTGGTCGACTTTCCTCCTGAAAATAAACCGTTGGGTTATAAATGGATTTTCAAACGGAAGTTGAAAGCATATGGATCTATAGATAAGTATAAGGTCAGGTTGGTAATCAAGGGATATCGACAAAAGAATGGCCTTGACTACTTTGACACCTACTCTCCGGTGTCTAGAATGACGTCCATACGAGTATTCATAGTTATCGCCGCATTGAGGGATCTTGAAATACATCAAATAGTTGTCAAGACAACCTTCATAAATGGTGATTTGGAAGAAGAAATTTATATAGACCAACCCGAAGGGTATGTGGTTCCAGAATAAGAGAAGAAAGTCTGTCGGCTTGTCAAATCTCTGTACGGGCTGAAACAGGCCTCGAAGCAATGACACGAGAAATTTAATAGTACTTTACTATCGAAAGGGTTCGCCATTAATGAGTGTGACAAATGTGTCTACACGAAAGGAAATGCTTACTCGTTCGTCATGATATGTTTTTACGTAGATGACATGTTGATCACAAAGAGCAATCCTAGGTTGATCCTAGAGACTAAGAACATGTTGAAACAATATTTTGACATGAAGGATATGGGTATTGCATATGTCATTTTAGGGATTAAGATTTCTAAGACATCTGGCGGACTGGTCTTATTTCAGTCTCACTACATCGAGGATGTCTTGAGAAAATTTGAGATGTTAGACAGTTTGCCGATAACGTCACCACTGGATATAAATCAAAAGATTGATAAAAATCATGGTGCGCTTGTATGCCTGGAAGTTGAGCGATAATTGGAGTACGAAAATTAAAAAAAATAGACCCGAGCGTTGGGAAATTTTTGTTATATTTACATATGCTAATAAGGAAATTAGTATACAAGGAATGCGGCCCCGAAATAATTTTGGATGTAACAAGTGTTACGATGGAGATTAATAATAATAATTGTATATCCCCAAAAGAGGTGATGAACTAATGTCATATTATCAATTATGACATTGAGTATACGAAGTTTTTTTGAATTTTTAAAATTTAAATGAAACGAGATCTAGAATTAATTATGTGTATAATTGATAAATTATACGGATGCAAATCACTTAATTAATGGGGCAAGGTGGAAAGTAGCCAGACATGTGCCAACAAGTAATACTCTCCACCGCCAACATGGTCAGGTGGGAGATTGATGTCGATTAAGACATTACATTATTACATAGGGAGTAAGGTGGTGTTTGGCCAAGCTTCTGAAAGTGTTTCTGTTTCTCAAAAACATTTTTTTGGCAAAACACCCTCTTTTTCAGAAGTAGAAACACTTTATTCAGAAGCCAAAAAGTGTTTCTAGATGGGAAGAGAAACAGAAACACCAATTTGGTGCTTCTGAAGAAGTGCTTCTGCAGAAGCCCTTTTTGCTCATTCATTGAATCTTTTTTGGATTCATTTACCATTTTCTTTTCACAAAATTCCTTTTAATCTCATATAATATCCCCATATAAAATAGAAATTTGGGAATAGGGGTAGGGGTAGGCCGGAGGTATGAAAAAAATCATTAATTTTATAAAAGTAACAAAAATATGAAATAGAAATTTGAGGATGGGTAGAGCAATGAGGTGGGGGTAGGGCGGGGGATAAGAAAAAAAATCATTTTTTTTTATAAAAGTAACAAAAAATATGAAATAGAAATATGAGGATGGGTAGGGCAATGAGGTAGGGTGGGGGTAGGTGTAGGGCGGGGTAAGAAAAAAATTCATATTTTTTAATATTTTTTTTTATAAAAGTAACAAAAAATATGAAATAGAAATTTGAGCATGGGTAGGGCAATGGGGGTGGGGGGTAGGGATAGGCGGGAGGTAAGAAAAATTCATATTTTATAATATTTGTTTTTATAAAAGTAACAAAAATATGAAATAGAAATTTGAGGATGGGATGGGGGTAAGAAATTGTTTTATATTCTATATCGTTTTTTTTATAAAAGTAACAAAAAATATGAAATAGAAATTTGAGGATGGGGTTGGGGGGGGGGTTAAGGGGGAAGGAAAAAAATTATATTTTTTATAAAAGTAAAAAAAAAAATATGACATAGAAATTTGAGGATGGGGTGGGGGTAGGTGTGGGTAGGGCGGGGGGGTAGATTTGGACATATTTGAGTCATTGACTATCATATTGTCGTTACATTTCTTATGTACAATATAATATTATTTTTTGATTAAATGTTGCAATTAAATAATTTTTAAAAAATTATTAAATTATAAAGATATACTAATTTTTAGAAACATATGATAGAAAATAATATTTTAAATAGTTTTAAATCTATTAAAAAGAATATTCTAGTAAATTTGCATAAATGTTGGCCAAACAGGAAACTGTTTCTGTTTCTCAGAAGCACTTCTATAATTATAGGTCAAACACCCTAACTAAATCTCCAAAAACAGTTTTTGTAAAACTACTTTTGAGAAACAGAAACACATTTACAGAAACTTGGCCAAACAGACCCTAAATCGTTTTCTTTCCATTTCAACTTTCAATTTCTTTTCATTTCAACTTTCTGTTTCTTTCCATTTTATTCACATATCACTTTATTACTTCAATCAACATATAGAACAGCGGCAAAAAGGATCCAAATATTTTAGCAATAACTCATTTCTTTTGGTTTGAACAACCGACGTATAAAGCAACAATATTTTCTATTTTAGCGAAACGAAGGTATGTTAAGATAAATTATTTCTTTTTTTGGCATATTTCATGTTATGAAATATAACTGTGGTATTGTTCCATAAATTATTCTACTCCTAGAAGTTAAGAATAATCATGTTATTGATTCATATCCTGAAAGCATGTCTAAATTATTTTTAAGTCCTTATTAAGGCATATAGAAGAGATGATGATATTCATAGGTTATCAAAGGTACAGAGGTAATATGTCACCTGTTGAGATTGTAATATGGTGTTGTCATTCATGCAATTTCATTTGCATATTACCCTGGACCTCTTGTGTTATGCACCCTACAATATGGTAAATATTATATATATATATATATAAAATATGGCGTTATATACGCACACCACCTGCAGTTGGTACATACTATTACAAAAGAGCCCGAAGAGGCCAATATGGTGTGATGATGTGGTGTGATGTGATGCTCTTATGTGGCTAATATGATATGATGCCAACAGAGGCGATTATGGAGAGAAAAATGCCCTTGTGTAACCAATATTTATATGTATACCACATTTGCATTGACTGTCGCGCCCGTTTTTTACCTCGGGGTCGGAACGGTATCCGCAATGTTGCTCTTTGGCGCGGTTCCCTGGATGGAGAAAAATGCTGATTTTGAAGAGTCGTCACCTAATTAGTTAAGTGAATTAGGACACTTGAACTATTGCAATAAAAATACTGCAATTGATCTCCATTTAATGGTCTGCGAAATTAATGAGATTCTGGATCAAGGTTCTTTATTATCCTAAAGGGAAGGGGTTAGACATCATTTAAGATCCGCTAACTTGCGGTTATTCGGTCAAACCTATGTTAATTATCTATCAAGCTTTAGAAAATATATGTACTTAAAATATATATACTTTAAAGAAAAGAATGTTTGAAAATATAATACAGAATGAAATAAAAAACTAAATTTAAATACAATAACAAAAATAAATTTCCGAAGGTTATCTTCTTGAAATGTATCTCCGGGTACCTGTATAGATACTTAGTAAAAGTGTTAGTAAGAGAGTAAATAATTATAAAATAGCGACAAGAATTAATAAGTAAACTAAAAATAAAACCCGTCTTTTATACATGAGAGACCTTGGAAATCAGACGGAGATTCCTCCATCGGTCATATTGTTAGAAATAATAAAATAAATAAAACCATCGGATGAGGGCTTAGATATATAAAATAAAGTGGGACGTCCTAAACAAGTCTTGACTGCGAACTAGTGACTTATTAGTCAATCTAATCGTCCTGCCAGCGCCTGTTGGCATCCGGTGTAAGTAGAAGAAATCATCAACACCCGAAGATTTTATTTTTCGTCTTTGCAACTGTGAAAGCCTAAAAAATCGACGTATAACTTTTTCATTGGCCATCTGAAGTGTAGGATGTTGTTTATTATCAGTTAACCATCAAAATAACCAAAAATCAGAAGCTAACATAGCCAAAACCAGTCAATAAAATGGCCAAAACAGTAGCAACATGGCAGAATCAGTCCGCCAAAATCAACACCCATCAAGAGCAGTGATAAACATAGCCGCGGTTGATACAATATCACTGGAAACACAAAATCAGTAGATTAATGACAAAAATCAAAGGATCTGATTGGCCAAAAAAATCCCAAATAACCATAATACTACCAACAACAAAAAAGTGAAATAGTGAGTCAAATGAACAGCAGTCGGAACAGTAAAGTTCATGGAACAGTAGAGTTCGCCGGAGTTTTAAAAATTCCGGCCAGATTCAAAAGTCGAGAAAATCATGTCAAATCAGTCCAACAACCCACAATATATATAATAGCAATGAAAGAGAAACAAACATGATTTCAACAACACAAAAGGCAGCGGGCAGCGGCGGTAGCGTCACTTTTACGGCGAGGTCGCCGGAGCGACGCCACCGCAGTGGTGAGGTTCGACGGTGAGCAGTGGGGACGATGAGGTTGGGACGGCGGAACAGTGGTGTGTTCATCACTAGGGTATTGGAGAGTCGCGTGGTTCGAAGAGTGAGGTCGATGGGATCAGGGGTGTAGGGATAAGGGTTGTGATGGTATAGTGGTGGTTCGCTGGGAGTTCGCCGGAGCTGCGAGCTCCGACGAAGGGCGAGGGCGTCGGCGATGGCAGTAGGGTGAGGGTGTTTGGTGTGGTGGTCGACGGGAGGACAGAGGGAGTATTGGTGGTCTGTGTGAGTGTGTTGGTGAAAATGGGGAAGAAGGTGAAAGATGAAAATGGGGTGCTATGTTTATGTTGCGGCTGAAGGGTGTATATAGGAACGGTAGTGTGTTAAAAATGATAATATAGGTATGGGGGTTGGAGTGTTGAAATGATAAAAGAAGTATGGGGGTGGAGTGTTATAGAAATGAAGTGATATGATGGGATTAAGTTTGGTTTTTTGGTGGAAAATAAAATAGTGTGTTTGGATGGAAAAAAAAGTGTTGGATTTGACTGATCTGTATTGGGCCTCGGATTGGACTGGTTAAAAATATAATAGTTTATTATTTAAAATAAAATTATTTAAAAGATGCAAAAATATTAAAATAAAATAACTGAGTAATAATAATAAAAACATAATATTAACATTGATTAATGCTTAATTTAAAACTAAAAGATGCGATGCCATTTTGTGTAAAATAAAACATAAAATATTATGTAAAAATATGCAAAATAATGATTAAAATGTGGTGTCCTAAAATACTTAAAATTGCAATAAATAGTCAAAAGATGGGTCAAAATTGGGTGTCAACAGTTTGTCCCTCTTTGACTGAAGACGATGAAAGAGTGTTCGGACAAAGATTTTGACTTGTAGCCAATTTTGTCTTCATCGTCAGAATTAGAACAAAGATAAAAAATGAATGGGCGAAAGAGATTTTAAGAAGAATTAAAAGCAAAGCTTATGCAGATTCAAAAGTTTTGTCCCAGTGTCGAATTATGATGACACTGGGTTGCTATGATGCTAGAAAATTAAAGACATGCAGACGCCGATTTAAAATTGTCCCAGTGTCGAATCATGATGACACTGGGCTGTTATGATGCTGCAAAATAAAAAACAACGTTGAAGCGCATTTAAAATTTTGTCTCAGTGTCGAATTATGATAACACCTGGTTACTGCGATGCTAGAAAATTAAAGACGGGCTGACGCCAATTCAAAATTTATCCCAGTGCCGAATCTTGACGACACTGGGTTACAGTTGCGACGTTGGAAAAGACAAGGGTGTTTGTTCTAGTCAGATCCTTCCTGCGTTTCGGATATGAAGTCTCCTTCAAAGCTTTAGATCTTTCAACATAATTCAAATAGATAGTTCTGCTCACATCAAGGGAAGCTCTTGTTTCCTGAAATGCCTCTAGGGTGTTTGTTTCCGAGGTCAAAATGCAAGAAAATGAAGATGGCGAGACGTATGATCAGGATGCTGATGACGTCATTGTGTTGACGCGATGCTGATAATCGTTGTTTTTGGACGATGATGCAAATGACGTCGGTGCTCAGGCGTTCGACTGAATTTAAAATACATGTATTAGAAGGTGGACGCCTGACTGAAATTAAAAGATGATGCAAATGACGATTTTAAGATACCCACATTAGAAGGTGGGCGCCTGACTGAAATTGAAAGATGATGCAGATAACGCCGGTGCGTAAGAGTTATGTAGATGATGATTTTAAAATACCCGCATTAGAAGGTGGGCGCCTCACTGAAATTGAAAGATGATGCAGATAACGTCGGTGCGCAGGCGTGATGCATATGTTCGTCGTTGCATAGATGAAACCTAGATGAAGTCGTTGCATAGGTTTAAATAAAAAGACGTCGTTGCATAGACACGATGCAGATGTTCGTCGTTGCGTAGACGAAACATAGATGAAGCGTCGTTGCATAGACGCGATGCAGATGTTCGCCGTTACATAGATAAAACATAGATGAAACTGTTGTATAGGCTTAAATGAAAAAGCGTCGTTACATAGACGCGATGCAGATGTTCGTCGTTGTATAGACGAAATATAGATGAAGCTGTTGCATAGGCTTAAATGAAATGACATTGTTGCATAGACGCGATGCAGATGTTCGTCGTTGCATAGACGAAACATAGATGAAGTTGTTGTATATGCTTAAATGAAAAGACGTCGTTGCATAGACGCAATGCAGATGTTTGTCATTGCATAGATGAAGCCGCTGCATATGCTTAAATGAAATGACGTTGTTGCATAGACGCGATGCAGATGTTCGTCGTTGCATATACGAAACATAAATAAAGCTGTTACATAGGCTTAAATGAAATAGCGTCGTTGCATAGATGCGATGCAGATATTCGTCGTTGTATAGAAAAAAACATAGATGAAGTCGTTGCATAGACTTAAATGAAATAATGTCATTGCATAGACGCGATGCAGATGTTCGTCGTTGCATAGACGAGACATGGATGAAGTCGTTGCATAGGCTTGAATGAAAAGACGTTGTTTCATAGGCGCGATGTAGATGTTCGTCGTTGCATAGACTAACCATAGATGAAGCCGTTGCATATGCTTAAATGAAATGACGTCGTTACATAGACGCGATGCAGATGTTCGTCGCTGCATAGACAAAACATAGATGAAGTTGTTGCATAGGCTTAAATGAAATGACGTCTTTGCATAGACGCGATGCAGATATTCGTCGTGGCATAGACGAAACATAGATGAAGTCATTGCATAGGCTTAAATGAAATGACGTCATTGCATAGACGCGATGCAGATTTTCATTATTGCATAGATGAAATATAGATGAAGCTGTTGCATAGGCTTAAATGAAATAACGTCATTGCATAGACGCGATGCAGATGCTCGTCGTTGCATCGACGAAACATAGATGAAGTCGTTTCAAAGACTTAAATGAAATGACGTCGTTGCATAGACGCGATGCAGATGTTCGTCGTTGCGTAGACGAAATATAGATGAAGCTCTTGCATATGCTTAAATGAAATGACGTCGTTGCATAGACGTGATGCAGATATTCGTCGTTGCATAGATAAACGAAACATAGATGAAGTCATTACATAGGCTTAAATGAAATGACGTCGTTGCATAGACGCGATGCAGATATTCGTCGTTGCATAGAAGAAATATAGATGAAGTTATTTTATGGATGTATCTGCTTTGTGACCCGTCTGGGTTGAAATGATGTCATTGCATAGATGTTGTGCGTTTGCGACCTGCCTGGGTTGAAATGATGTTGAAGTTCATGCAAACCAATCTGGATGAAAAGTTAATGCATAGATATAGGTAATATAAAAATGAGTAGATAAGGATGAAAATATGACCCTGTGAGTTGAAACACCGTCCTTGTACGGACATAATGCGGATGGAACCCTGTAGGTCCAGATGGCGCTTTTATACAGATGTCAAACATGAATGTGATCCTTAAAATATGCCCCAGGTTCTAGTATATAAGGATGTTGAATTCTCCACTAGAAAAAATCGAGTCATATGTAGGTAGCTTGCCTGATCTATCAAGGTGATCAGATGAACTTATTTTGTTATGTGCAAAAATAAGAGAGTATGATTTCTAATGGTGTGACCGAAGCCGATGTGGCTGCCTACGTATCCCGCCGAGGAAATCAGGTCAAGACGTAGTTCATGATGCAAAATAAGGATTTTTTATGGTTTTCAAACAATGCGGACCGAAGCCAATGTGGCCGCCTTACGTATCCTCCGAGGAAATTCGATCGAGACGTAGTTCGTGATGGAAAAATAGAATTTTTATGATTTTCAAATGATGTGGGATCGAAGCCAATGTGGTCGCCTACGTATCCCGCTGAGGGAATCAGGTCGAGACGTAGTTCGCGATGCAAAAAATAGGATTTTTATGATTTTCAAATGATGTGGGACCGAAGCCAATGTGGCCGCCTACGTATCCTCCGAGGAAATTCGGTCGAGACGTAGTTCGTGATGCAAAAATAAGATTTTATGATTTTCAATTGATGTGGGACCGAAGCCAATGTGGTTGCCTATGTATCCCGCTGAGGGAATCAGGTCGAAACGTAGTTCATGATGTAAAAAATAAGATTGTAAGGTTTTCAAAGTTGGACTGAAGCCGATGTGACCGCCTACATATCCCGCTGAGGGAATCAGGTCAAGACGTAGTTCGTGATGTAAAGAATTTTTATGGTTTTCAAACAATGTGGGATTGAAGCCAATGTGGCCGCCTACGTATCATCTGATGGAATCAGGTCAAAACGTAGTTCGTGTAAAGTAAAAACTGATTGTACAGTTTTAAAAAATGGGACCGAAGCCAATGTGGCCGCCTACGTATCTCATTGAGGGAATCAGGTCAAGACATAGTTCGTGTAAAGTAAAAGAAGATTGTACAATTTTTCAAAAATGGGACCGAAGCCAATGTGACCACCTACGTATCCCGCTGAGGAAATTAGGTCAAGACGTAGTTCATGTAAAGTAAAAGCAGATTGTACAGTTTTCAAAAATAGGACCGAAGCTAATGTGGCCGCCTACGTATCCCGCTGAGGGAATCAGGTCAAGACGTAGTTCGTATTGCAAAAAAATAAAGATTTTTATGATTTGTATTCTTGTTGTTTTTCTGAAAAAAGTGGAAAGACATCATCATGTTCTGACTTCCGTTGATACCAACAATTTGTATTGTGCTTAGGATTTCCGTTATTTGGTTTCAGTCTAACCGAGACTGATTCCAGGGTAATTCACACAACTTCAAATGGTACCTCAAACATATCTGAGTGTCGACACTTGCTTCAAGCAAAGATTTTGAACTATACACATCCTCATATTTCAAATGCCCTCACTGAAAGAAAGTCCCTTTCTCATATATATTTCAGTATTTTGAATTTTGGGACGTTTAGAGAAACACACTTACACTCAGAAAGATGTTCAATGCATCCAATTGTGATACCATAGGCTTGGCCGTCATGTAAGTATCCACTAATGTGAGAACCCTCGGTATAAGATCATGTATGGCTTGTCATGGGCTTATAATGTAGGTTTGGGGGAAAGGGATGAATATCATTTGGGTAAAAGTGACTAATTCTTCCTCGAGCGTTGGACTACGTCCGTGCTTGATATTTGTCCGCTTTAATGCTGACCTGCTTCCTTTTTTTTTGTCTCAGTTCTTTTGTAATGAATTATTTTTTAATCTTTCGTTTGGAGCCCCTTTTTCAGAGTTATTTTCTCATTTCATTCATCATTTTTTATAATGTCGGGCCTTTTGATTTCTTCCTTTTGTGAAGTCATCCTTTGTGTTTATTTTTCTTTTCCCTTTTGGGACTTTGACAACTTTTGTCTTTGAAAACTTCAACTGAAATTTTTGTCAGCCACTTGCACATTTCTAAAGTGCTCAAGGAGGTCGGGCCAAGAGAGAGATAGTGCGTATGCACTCAGAAAGGGTATAGACTTAATATGTGGTTTTCAAAAGAATAGGCTTTAAGATCAAAGGGGAGTGCTATGGATAATGTTATTTGGTAGGCTGAAAAGGCTCAAACGGATCAAAGAAAGCCTACGATCATTTCCTATACCGAGTGTTACTCAGGATTTCACCTCAACAAACATTCAAGTCAAGTTCTAGATCACAATGCAATGCAATTGAACTTATTCTAAAACTCATCACACAATGCACATGAAACGTTGAGGTTGGTTTCGTTCTTATCTTAAAAAGCATGCAAGACAACATCATTACAGGTGTGTGAGAGAGGTACCAAAAGAATCTATGATTTATCACGAAGTCATCTCATACTGACTATTACCCATTCTTTCCTATGCACACACCTAACTATGTTGGTATCAACCAAATCAAACAATGATACTTAAAAATGATTTCTTTTTGTATTTTTTTTTGAATATTTTATGTTTTTTGAATAAAATATTTTTATATTCTTTTGAATAAATGGTACCGAACCCGAGTAGGGCTGCCTATGTATCTCATCTTTGACGAGAATCAGGTGCGCGTAGTTCGTTCAGATAGGTTATAAAATATATGCTTGAAAAATTATTTATCCATGATATGATAGCAAGAGTAAAAGCTGTGCAAAACAAATTATTGTCCGCTATGAGATGAATGCAAAGTAAAATGAATGTAATGAAGAAAAAAAATGAATGTCCGTGATAGGATGAATGAAATGCATGGATGAACCAAATATGTCCTCCCTTTTATTATTATCATCATTTTTTTATGTGGTGCCGAACCTAAGATAGGTTGCCTACGTATCACATCGTGTGGTGAGAATCAGACACGCGTAGTTCGAGATGATATGTTATCCAATGCATGATATGAAAGAATTATGTAACGAAAACTAAACATATGAATTGAATCTACAAGTATGTATAAAAATACAAAAGTATAGACCACTCAGAGTGATGTCTCGTTGAATCTGGTTTGGCTAACTTCTTTCAGTAGAAACTACTTTCGGTCATAGATTGATTTTTTTTGTAAGATTGTGCTCGACTGTTTGCGAGGACGCATTTCCTGCAAAAATAAGAGAAACAAGTGATAGTAGGAAAGTGACGAAAAAATAATAAAATGCGAGAGTATGACAGTATAGTCAAGGCTCCTCTGTTTGGTTTGCTCGGACTGAAGGCTGATTGACTCATTTTAGTCTAAAATATCTACGGGGATAATGTTTTAGAATGACCGTCCCCGATAGTTTGTTAAGACGGTCTTCCTGTAAAAGATACGAGAAATGAGTGAGAGTAGGAAAGCCACGAAAAAATAATAATAAAATGCGAGAGAGTGAAAGTATGTATAGTCAAAGACTCTTCTGATTGGTTTGCTTGGACTGGAGGTTGATGTTTCACAAGGTCTGAATCGTGATGTTCAAGAGCGATTTACGCAGTAGAAGTCCTGATTGCAATGTGACAGCAAAAGTGCAAAAATGCAAATGCTCGTATCCGGAGTTGCAAGAATATGACATGATATGCACAAAATTGAGAGGATAATTATTGCTTTAAATAATATGTACATAATTGCAAGCGACAAAACAATAGTAAACAAAAGCATGCAAATCAAGTGCATGCCATAATATGCATGAGACCTCTCTTATGCCAGAGGTGGACCTAAACGTCAGATATGCGAGATTGAAATATATTGACTCAAGTTGTTAAATATTAATGCTTTTGTTGGAAATGAAAACAATATGAATGTACATTTTCCAATTTTGACATGTCATGATTAGACTTGAATACGTATATCATTATCACGCTACACATATATGCTGATTGGTCGTTGGATCGTGAAATCCGTCGACAAGTTTTTGTGCTTTCCTAATTGTGGCATCGACACTAGGGATCAACTCATCTAAGGTGTATGCATGTATGACTTAATATAAAGGGTGATATAGCTCTATCTTAAGTTTCTAAAATTTGGCTTACTAGACGCAAGGTTCCCGAGCGGACTACTCGAGTGAGAAGGTCACGCGGCCGCCCAGACGAACCGGGCAACTCCGCGCCTTTGGCAACTCTCCTAAAAGTTTGGATTTTGTGAAAGAAATTTTGCGGGTGCGTACAACACACCTCGCGTGTAGTGTGTGATAGTGTGAATTTTCCGTAAGAGAGGAAATATGAGCGGAATGACAGTTTATAGCAAGCAGTAAAGAGAATAGCAATTAAAACAATTAAAAGCAAACAATTTAAAGTATTTACAACATAAAGCAGAATAAAGCGCAATATTTAATTAACCTGAGTTTGCTGTGGTTAAGAACCTGATATCCCCAGCGGAGTCGTCATGCTGTCGCGCCCATTTTTGACCTTGGGGACGGAACGGTATCCGAAACGATGCTCTTTGACGCGGTTCCCTGGATGGAGTAAAATGCTGATTTTTAAGGAGTCGCCACCTAATTAGTTAAGTGAATTAGGACACTTGAACTATTGCAATAAAATACTGTAATTTATCTCCATTTAATGGTCTACGAAATTAATGAGATTCTGAATCAGAGTTCTTTATTATCCTAAAGGGAAGGGGTTAGACATCCTTTAAGATCTTCTAACTTGCGGTTATCCGATCAAACCTAGGTTAATTATCTATCAAGCTTTAAAAAATATATGTACTTAAAATATATATACTTTAAAGAAAAGAATGTTTGAAAATATAATACAGAATGAAATAAAAAACTGAATTTAAATACATTAACAAAAATAAATTTATGAAGGTTATCTTCTTGAAATGTATCTCCGGGTACCTGTATAGACACTTAGTAAAACTGTTAGTAAGAGAGTAAATAATTCTAAAATAGCGACAAGAATTAATAAATAAACTAAAAATAAAACCCGTCTTTTATACACGAGAGGTCTTGGAAATCAGACGAAGATTCCTTCATCGGCCATATTGTTAGAAACAATAAAATAAATAAAACCTTCGGATCCGTGCCAAAATAATAAGAGTTTTGATTACGGAGGACTCAGATATATAAAATAAAGTGGGACGTCCTAAACAAGTCTTGGTTGCGAACTAGTGACTTATTAGTCAATCTAATCGTCATGTCAGCGCATGTTGGCATCCGGTGTAAGTAGAAGAAATCATCAACGCCCGAAGATTTTATTTTCCGTCTTTGCAACTGTGGAGGCCTAAAAAATCGACGTATAAATTTTTCATTGGCCATATCAAGTGTAGGGTATTGTTTATTATCAGTTAACCAACAAAATAACCAGAACTTAGTAGCTAACATAGCCAAAACCAGTAAATAAAATGGCCAAAACAGTAGAAACATGGCAGAATCAGTCCGCCAAAATCAACACCCATCAAGAGCAGTGATTAACATAGCCGCGGTCGATACAATATCACAGGAAACACAAAATCAGTAGATTAATGACAAAAATCAAAGGATCTGATTCGCCAAAACATTCCCAAATAACCATAACACTACCAACACAAAAAAAAGTGAAACAGTGAGTCAAATGAACAGCAGCCGGAACAGTAAAGTTCACGGAACAGTAGAGTTCGCCAGAGTTTTAAAAACTCCGTCCAGATTCAAAAGTCGAGAAAATCATGCCAAATCAGTCCAACAACCCACAATATATATAATAACAATGAAATAGAAACAAATAGTAATTTCAACAACACAAAAGGCAGCGGGAAGCGGCGGTAGCGTCACTTCTACGACGAGGTCGCCGGAGCGACGCCACCGCAGTGGTGAGGTTCGACGGTGAGCAGTGGGGTCGATGAGGTTGGGACGGCAGAACAGTGATGTGTTCGCTGCTAGTGTGTGTAGAAGAGGTGTGTGGTTCGAAGAGTGAGGTCGATGGGACCATGGGTGTAGGGATAATGGTTGTGGTGGTATAGCAGTGGTTCACTGGGTGTCCGCCGGAGCTGCGAGCTCCGACGAAGGGCGATGGCAGTGGGGTGAGAGTGTTAGGTGTGGTGGTCGACGGGAGGACAGAGGAAGTATTGGTGGTATGTGTGTATGTGTTGGTGAAAATGGGGAAGAAGGTGAAAGATGAAAATGGGGTCCTATGTGAGTGTTGCGGCTGAAGGGTGTATATAGGAATGATAGTGTGTTGAAAATGATAAAATAAGTATGGGGGGTGGAGTATTGAAATAGTAAAAGAGGTATGGGGGTGGAGTGTTATAGAAATGAAGTGATATGATGGGATTAAGTTTAGTTTTTTGGGAGAAAATAAAAGAGTGTTTTTGGATGAAAAAAAGGTGTTGCATTGGACTGATCCGTATTGGGCCTCGGATTGGACTGGTTAAAAATATAAAATAGTTTATTATTTAAAAGATGCAAAATTATTAAAATAAAATAACTGAGTAATAATAATAAAAATATAATATTAACAATGATTAATGCTTAATTTAAAAGTAAAAGATGTGATGTCATTTTGTGTAAAATAAAACATAAAATAATATGTAAAAATATGCAAAATAATGATTAAAATGTGGTGTCCTAAAATACATAAAATTGTAATAAATAGTCAAAATATGAGTCAAAATTGGGTGTCAACATTGACATAACATTTAGGCATACATACTAGGACCCTTAGAGGTATTTACTGTTAGTCTACTGTTTCTGTTTCAGTTATTGTTATATCCATGTATGTTGTTATTTATGTCTGACATACTCAGTACATTAGTCGTACTGACGTTATTTTTGTGGGAGGACGCTGCATTTCATGCCCGCAAGTTCGCACAGACAGAACGACAGTCCACGTGAATAGGTTACCGACTTCAACGGACTTTTGGAAGCACTCTTCTCTTTTCGGAGTGACGGTGTAACGTTGGTATGTTACATTTTTGCATGTCTATATGGGTATGGCGGGGCCTTGTCCCGACGTGTTGAGGTTGTATACTCTTTAGTGGCTTGTAGACATGTGTCCAGTGTATAGTAGTTTTGTATGGCCTTGTCGGCCATGACATGGGTATGTATATATGTATAAGTCATTTTTCTGATTAAAAGTTTTCATAACCTTTTCAACTTAATTCGTACTTAGTTATGGTTGGGTGTTGATTGCGTGATTAGCGGTACTCGGTGGGTGGGATCCAGATGCCCATTGCGGCCCTCCGGTTTGGATTGTGACAAAGTTGGTATCGGAGCATGTCTGTCTTAGGGAGTCTACAAGCCGTGTCTAGCAGAGTCTTGTGTATGAATATGTTTTGCACCATACTTATACGCAGGAGGCTGTCTGACATTTAGGGATGATTTCCATTCTTTCATTTCATAAATCGTGTAGTAGAACTGAGTTATAAGTATTTTACCTCTAATACATTTTGCATTTATAATTCCAGCGATGCTTATAACTTAGAAGAAATTCAAGAGTATGAGGACATTGGATACGGCTGCGGGTGAAGGTTCCAGTTGACTTCCACCTGCTAGCGAGGGACAGAGTGAGACCCTCGGTACGACCCCTTCGCGCGATGCTCCTAGTTCGACATCATCGGATGAGGGTAGTGGAGCTGCAGTACCCCCACTACCTCCACTTGATACTCCAGTTGTAGATCTTGAGATGCGAAGTGCGATCCAGTTATTGACATAATTGGTAGTCGCTCAAGCCCAACGTTAGGTTCCCAGTCCTTCAGACAGAGCCTCTAGTGCAAAAGCTGAGGATTTCATTAATCTAGACCCTCCGATATTTATGGGGTCAGACTTACACGCAGACCCGCAAAATTTTCTAGATCCGGTACAACGTACTCTACGGGTGATGGACGCTACCGATATTGAGTCGGTAAAGTTTGCCTCATATAGACTGCGGGATGTCGCAGTAACCTGGTATGAAACATGAGAACAATCCAGGGGACCTCGTGCTACACCAACAGGATGGGGAGAGTTTTCGAAAGCCTTCTTACGACATTTTCTGCCAGTCAAGCTTCGACGGGCTAGACAGGACAGGTTCTTACGTCTTGAGTAGGGCGGTATTAGCGTTCAAGAATATATCTTGCAGTTTAATTCCTTGGCTCGATATGCTCCTACAGTCATAGCGGAAATGAGTGACCGGGTACACATCTTCGTTACTGGCTTGAGGCCACACTTGGTAAATGAGTGTACTGTGGCTTCTTTGAATCCGGATATGGATATTGCCCACATCCAGGCTTATGCACAGAACCTGGAGGATCGTAAGAGGCAAATGCGGGTCGACCGAGAACGTGATAAGGGCCAGCAAAAAAGGTCTCGATCTGTAGGTGGCGTGGGGGATTTCAGAAGTGGGCCCATGCCATAATTTTATAGACGACCATCTTACCCAACAACCAGTGCATCATTGCCATCTTCAAGATCGATGTTTGATCGGTATATTCATAAGGGACCAGGTCAGAGCTCACGAGCACCAGGATCTTACTATAGAAGAAGTTCTATGCAAATGAGGCCGACATTGGCTCGATGTGGGAAGTGTGGTGGGACCCATATAGGGTCGTGTCAACAAGGGGAAGAGTGTTCTATTTTTATGGGGAGCGTGGTCATATAGTGCGAGATTATCCGACAAGAGGTGAAGGTGTTAGAGCTTAGCCGGTCAGATCTGCAGCAGCTTTATCCCAGTCAGTATGCCCGTTAGGGCAGAGTCAACAGACATTATCTGGTCGAGGCAGAGGAAGGGGTCAGAACCGTACTTATGTACTGATGGAACGATAGGATCATGAGTCCTCACCTGATGTCATTACATGTACATTATCAGTCTTTTCACGCAATGTGTATGCACTGTTAGATCCAGGCTCAAATTTATCATATATTACTCCTTTCGTTGCATGTAAATTTGGTATGGATTCTGAGTTGATTAGGGATCCATTTATGGTATCTACACCGGTTGGCGAATCGGTAGTCGCTAGACGGGTCTATCGGAACTATGCAGTATTAGCTTGTGGTCATCAGACCCAAACAAACTTGGTGGAATTAGAAATGGTTGACTTCGATGTTATTATGGGAATGGATTGGCTAGCGTCATGTTACGCTAATATTGATTGCCGAACAAAGATTGTCAGATTCCAGTTCCAGGTGAGCCAGTCTTTGAATGGAAAGGTAATACGGCAACGCCAAAAGGTAAGTTTATTTCATACCTTAATGCAAGAAAGATGATTTCCAAAGGTTGTATGTACCATCTTGTTCGGGTGAGGGATGTCGATGTCGAACCACCTACGTCTCAGTCAATTCTGGTAGTCAATGAATTTCTTGACGTATTTCCAGACGAACTTCCAGGTCTTCCTTCTGAAAGAGAAATTGAGTTCGGTATAGATGTGTTGCCAGACACTCAGCCGATATTTATTCCTTCTTATCGAATGGCTCCAGCTGAATTGAAAGAATTGAAGGAGCAATTAAAGGATATGCTCGAGAAAGGCTTTATTAGGCCTAATATATCTTTTTGGGCTCGCCGATATTGTTCGTACGAAAGAGAGATGGTTCGTTGCGAATGTGTATCAACTATCGACAACTGAATAAAGTTACTACCAAGAACAAGTATTATCTTCCCATAATTGATGACTTGTTTGACCAGTTACAAGGTGCAATATGTTTTTCAAAGATCGACCTAAGGTCAGTGTACCATCAGTTGAGGGTTAAGGAAAAGGATATTCCAAAGACGACTTTCAGGACGAGGTATGGGCATTTCGAGTTCCTAGTAATGTCATTCGGGCTCACAAATGCACCAACAACATTTATGGATCTAATGAACAACGTGTTCCGCCCATTCCTGGATGTATTTGTAATAATATTTATAGATGATATTCTGGTTTATTCTCACTCGGAAGCAGAGCATGTGGAGCATTTGCGGATGATACTACAGACGCTCCGGGATCACAAGTTATATGCAAAGCTCTCCAAATGTGAGTTTTGGCTGAAGTCAATAGCTTTTCTTGGTCATATAGTGTCAGACGAAGGTATAAGAGTTGACATTCAGAAGATTGAAGTGGTAAAGAATTGGCCGAGGCCTGCGACTCCAACAGAGGTTCACAGTTTTTTAGGCCTAGCCGACTATTATAGAAGGTTTGTGGAAGTATTTTCTATTATATCAGCACCATTGACGAAGTTGACACAAAATGCTATAAAATTCCAGTGGTCCGATGCTTGTGAGCGGAGTTTCCAGGAGTTGAAGGATAGATTAACATCGACACTAGTCCTTACTCTCCATGAGGGACCAGAAGGTTATGTTGTGTATTGTGATGCTTCGGGAGCATGTTTAGGATGCGTGCCGATGCAGCATGGTAAATTGCCTATGCTTCAAGGAAATTGAGGAAACACGAGAAGAATTATCTGATACATGATGTAGAGTTGGCCGCGGTAGTCTATGTCTGAAGATTTAGCGGAACTACTGATATGGTGTTCATATGATATCTTTACGAATCATAAAAGTTTGCAATACATATTTAAACAGAAGGAGCTGAACTTGAGACAAAGAAGATGTCTTGAGCTGTTGAAGGATTATGATAGACATCTTATATCACCCTGGTAAAGCTAATGTGGTAGCAGACACACTTAACCGTAAATCAACGGTCAACTCGATGCCAGCGTAAGTCAAAAGGAAGGAATTGGTGTGAGAACTTGATGTGCGATTTATACACACGCTTAACGCAAGTGCACGTATCGTTACAAGTAATATAGTCTAGGTAGACCGAATATCGTCCTTAGAGACTGGTTTTCAAGTACCGATTATCTATCCTTTAGTTTCTATTTGGTTAACGTTAATTGAGTTGAAATTCTAAACTAATAATGCAGGAAATAAACTAATTATAAAAATACTTTGATTTAAATCAGTTATGATGGAGAATTAGGGCTTCCAAGATCATCAACTATCCACTATATTCAATCTTTAATACAATTAAACTGACTTTTTCTTCTACGTTAAGATAGCAAGTTAACTAAGTCGTTTTATACTCCTGTTAAGGTAATATAAACACTCAACCCTAATGGAGAAGTCTTCTATCTTTCGATGACAAGATTGACTACAAAGGAGGATTAAGAGCAATAACCTATTAAGCTACACAAGTATCGGGGTACTTTCGTCCACGATTTAAACCTATGTTTATTCAACTATAACATATTCACAATCTCCCCTTTCGGATTTCGATTAGAACTCATATAAGTGATGATAACTAGTGATCAATTAATTACCAAATAATCAAACCAATTATTGAATAAATCTTAAGCAAGTGAAGAAGAAATCAACTAATGTATTAATTCATGAATAAGAGTTTCAAGAGAATCACAAGGAAATCCCTAAATAAGTAATTAGCTCCTAGTCATAGTCACGCTAAGAACTAATACAATCTCCAACATGAACTGAATTAAAACAAAGAAAAGAAAATACTTGAACTAGGTCTCAAATCTTCGCCTTCTAGAGTTGTGTTGTATGTACAATGGAAGGAATGAATAATGAACAGGGCTTTAGGGATTATATAGGTTTTGTAGGTAGGAAAAGTTATCCCTTTTGGACTCTGAAAACGTGTCAAATTCGGCCCAAAACGTCAAAAATCCCGCGTTGGCGCCGTGGCCCTGAGATTGGGCGCCACGGCGCTGAAAAATCTGCAACTTTCGGACTCCGCAGAACATTGGGCGCCGCAGCGCTGCTGCCAGGTGCCGCGGCGCCGGTGGCGTATTTTCGGCGATTCTTCGCTTCGTCTTCCAATTTTCATCCGGGCTTCGTCTGATCTTTTCTGTACTTCCCGGGACTTCTTAGACTTCATTTATTGGCCCCTTTAAGTGTGCAATTCCATCTCAATTAAGCTCATTTCATCTTCTTTTCGCCATTTCTCCATTTCTGACCGCTGTGACACAAAAGAAAGGAAAACGACCATAATACTATACTAAACATAAATGAAATGAGTAAAATACTAACTAAAAATGACTCAAAAGATGTATATAAAATACACCAATCAGAACTTCATCAATTAGCTAGTTTGGGAGTCCGACTAATGGACTCAGAGGATGGTGGTTTTGTGATTCAGAACATGTCATAATCATCCCTCATATTAGAAATTAAGGAACGTCAATGGGAAGACCCTAGTTTGAAGAAGATAAGAGAGGGCATTCAGCAGAAGAAAACCACGACATTTGAGATTGATGAACATGGAACTCTTAGGCATCAGGGTCGTCTATGTGTTCCAAATGTAGCAGGATTATGGGATAGAATTATGACAAAAATCCATTGTTCACGATATTCTATCCATCCGGAATCAACTAAAATATATCATGATCTCAAGAGTATGTATTGGTGAAACGACATGAAGAGAAGAGTAACAAAGTTCGTAGCTCAGTATCCCAACTGTCAGCAGGTAAAAATAGAGCACCAAAAGCCCGATGACTTGACTCAGAACAACAAGATTCCGATGCAGAAATGATTAATATGGATTTCATTACGGGATTACCTCGTTATTTCCATAAATTTGATTCCATTTGGGTGATCATTGACAGACTGGCCTTTCTTACTGGTGAAGGTTACCTACACAGCCGAGGACTACGCGAAGTTATTGTAAAGTCCGGGAAAAAATAATAATATATAGTTGTTGGTTGGTTTAATAAAAATATATATATTTCATAATCTTTTTATAAGGACTACATGGCATGTTAGAAATCTATTAGTTGGCAAAATATATAATTCATAACCTTTTTATAAGGACTACATGGCATGTTAGAAGTCTATTAGTTGACAAAATATATAATTCAAGCCTTAAAGACTTCAAGAATTAACCACATTAAAAAAAATCTGCATACACATTTCTTTGGTAAGGAAACAACCTACTTCCCTTCCTCTCCCCTTTAACTCCCCTCCACTCTTGGCTTTCCCCCTCCCATAAGTTATACAAACACCCTTACTTATACATTATACTTGGCACAAACAAAGGACTAGCACAAAGAATACAAAATCAGAAAAAAAAACAAGTGAACAAGAAGAGGAAAAATCTGAAAAACATCAAGAGAGGAAGGAGAACAAAAATAGGAATACTAGGGAGCAAGGATCACTTGTAGCAACAGAACAACAATCCTTTTCACGCTTACAAGGTGAGTTTTCTCACTCAGAAATTCTTGGTAACATCCTTTATTTTTAGTTCAATACATGTTAGAATAAGAATTGAGTGTTGAAAAGAAATATTGAACTTTTGATTGTTTAGACAACTAGTTGCGTCATGAACTTTACGAATTGTTCTCACTGAGTTATAATTGTTAGAATTTGATGAAATTCGGAGGAATTGTACATCTCTCTAATATGATCATATAGAACCAAAAATGAGGTAAACTGGACGTACGGTTTGAAATTTGTCATAGTTCAAAGTTCCTGCCTTAGATTTGGTCGAAATTCGGAAAGGCATAATTACAGACTGTTTTTATTGAGTTTTACTTATTAGAATTATATGAAAATTTCCATGGTTGTAAGTATCTCTGTTACGGACAGATATATATAAAGATTTATTAAAACGGACTTACGAGTTGAGAGTTATTGTAGTTTGAAGTTGCTGCCTCGGATTCGTCGGAATCCAGAAGGGCAGGACGTTGAAACGTAAAACTGTACTAATCTGTGGGGAATATGAAAATTGTTTCTAAATGAAAGTTCTATATCTCTTTGTTGTGGACATTTTGAGACCTTACGGGGGTCTATCCGACTTACGGATTGAGAGTTATCGCTGTTTAAAGTTTCTGCCTCGGATCTATCGAGATTCAGGAAGGGCAGCGAATAAAAGTATAAAACTGTACCAAATGGTACAGAATATGAAAGGATGGTTCACATGGAGACGTGTAGCTCTCTGTTCTCGTCGTTTTGAGATTTTATGGGGCTTGAACGGGTTTACAGATTAGGAGTTATGACTATTCTAAGATTGGGTGTTGTTTAATAAATATTCTGCCGAAATAAATTTCATGTGGCTGTTTTGAGGATAAATTTGTGTTAGTTACCCAAAGTAGTTTTAAATGAAATTTGGTACAGTGAAAGATCCCCGTCTTACCTTAGTTTCCGCTTGAGAAACACCTTAGTTGGAGTTATGGTTAAAAAGTTATAATCGTTACAAGTATGAATGACAGAATGTTAGAAAAGATAATAGTATTTATTTGATCTTCTGAAAAATATGAAAAGTGAATACGTGTTCACATAAATATATAAATATAATGGATCGGGTTGCACGCCGCAACAAAACGTAAAGTGAATATATGTTCACAAATACGTAAATATATAATGGATCGGGTTGCACGCCGCAACAAAACGTAAAGTGAATACGCGTTCACAAATACGTAAACATAATGGATCGGGTTGCACGCCGCAACAAAACGTAAAGTGAATATATGTTCACAAATACGTAAATATAATGGATCGGGTTGCACGCCGCAACAAAACGTAAAGTGAATACGCGTTCACAAATACGTAAACATAATGGATCGGGTTGCACGCCGCAACAAAACGTAAAGTGAATATATGTTCACAAATACGTAAATATAATGGATCGGGTTGCACGCCGCAACAAAACGTAAAGTGAATACACATTCACAAATACGTAAACATAATGGATCGGGTTGCACGCCGCAACAAAACGTAAAGTGAATACGTGTTCACAAATACGTAAATATAATGGATCGGGTTGCACGCCGCAACAAATATAAAAGATGAATACGTGTTCACCTATATATAAATATGAAAAGTGAATACGCGTTCACAAATATATAAATGTAATAAACATGTGGAAATGCAGGGGAATGTCTTAACGTATAATACGAGATAAAATGAAGTGTTAGTTAAACCGAGAATTTCCTATGAGGAGTTGTTGCATATTTAAAGATGTTGTAATCGATATGTTTTGCAATATGCTTATTACGCTATAATGTGGTTGCACTTGGAATATTGTGGTGTTACTTTGAATTGCGGTAAGGTTCTCACCATTGAGATGGTAGAGTGACTCTTTATTTAACATGTTTCAGAAAGCGTGATAGAGGAAAGGCTCCACGCCAAGGCTAGCGATCGTCCCAGCCTCTTGTCATACCAAGTCCATCGCTTGGGCTTGGTACTGCGTCGAGTTCGTAATGTCGGTTCAATTGTCTCGAAATGCACATGTGGAATGGTCTCCCTTCCAACTTAGAATAATATTTGTCAGTATGTCTATGTAGAAACAATATTTGCACGAGTATGGGCTCGCGTTATATTTTCAATAAAGTCATAAACAAATTTCTTTATTGTTATTTTTATTAATAGCTCCGTATTTGAATATAAGTTTAAATTTCTGAATAAAGAGAATTAAATGGTGCTCCTGGTGGAAAATAATTGTCCAGGTGCCATCACGCCCTAAGTAAAGACTTAGGAAAATTTGGGGCGTGACAAGTTGGTATCAGAGCCAGGTTTTTGATGTTCAGCTTTCACCTGCTGACATATAAGACACCTCCCGACAAACTCCGCAACGTCTTTCTTCATTCCGTCCCACCAGTAATTTGCCTTGAGGTCCTGATACATTTTTGTTGACCCTGGATGAATGGAATATCTTGTGTTGTGCCCCTCATCTAAGATCTTCCTCCTTAGATCATTTACCTTAGGAACACATAACCTACCCTTATACCGAAGGGTTCCGTCATTATCTCCCAATGTAAACTGTGAAGGTTTTCCCTGTTGGATCCTCTCCCGAAATCCAACAAACTTCGTATCCTCAAACTGGCTTTCTTTTATTTCTGAAGCTAAGGCAGACTGCGAGGTATCATGTGCCACCACCCTACCTTCACCGATCTCAGTTAAGCTAACCCCGAGGTTTCTCAATCTTTGTACCTCACGAACAATACCCCTCTTTTGCATTGCCAAATGGGCCAAACTGCCCATTGATCTCCTACTGAGTGCGTCAGCCACCACGTTGGATTTTCCAGGATGGTAAAGAATACTAAGGTCATAATCCTTAAGCAACTCTAACAATCTTCTTTGTCGGAGATTCAAATCCTTCTGCGTGGTTATGTACTGCAAACTCTTATGATCTGTAAATATGTCCACATGCACACCATACAAATAATGTCTCCATATTCGTAAGGAAAACACCACCGCAGCTAATTCCAAGTCATGAGTTGGGTAATTCTTCTCATGTATCTTCAATTGTCTAGATGCATACGCAATAACCTTTCTAAACTGCATCAAGACACATCCTAACCCAACTCTAGAGGCATCGCAATAGACTGTGAACCCTTCTTGTCCCGATGGTAAGGTTAGGACTGGTGCAGTAGTCAACAATTCCTTTAGTTTTTGAAAACTTGCTTCACATGTTTCTGACCACTGGTACTTAACCGCTTTTTGAGTCAACCGGGTCAAAGGAGCAGCAAGACTAGAAAAACCTTTTACGAATCTTCTATAATACCCAACCAAACCCAAGAAACTTCTAACCTCCGCTTGGTCGGTTTGGCCGCTTCTTCACCGCTTCTATCTTCCGGGTCTACCATAATTCCATCCCTCGACACAACATGACCCAAAAAGGCTACCTTTTCCAACCAAAATTCACACTTTGAAAATTTAGCATAGAGTTTCTCCTGCTTCAAGACTCAAGCACTACCTCGACGCTCTTCATGTTCTTCAACACTCTTATCAGATTAGGATATCATTTATGAACACAATCACGAACAAATCTAGGAATGGTTTGAAGATTCTGTTTATTAAATCCATAAAAGTTGTTGGGGCATTGGTTAACCCAAAAGACATGACCAAGAACTCATAATGGCCGTGACGGGTTCTAAAGGTTGTTTTGGATATATCATCCGATTTATTTTCACCGTGATATCCCGAACGGAGATCAATCTTGGAAAATAATAGCTCCTCAAGTTGGTCAAAAGATCATCGATTCTTGGTAATGGGTACCGGTTCTTGATCGTGACCTTATTGAAGTGCCGATAATCGATGCACATTTGAGCGATCCGTCTTTCTTTTTCACAAACAGATCGTGCACCCTGGCGGAAAACACTAGGCCTTATAAAGCCTTTATCCAGAAGATCCTTCAATTGTTCTTTTAACTCCTTCAATTCAGCTGGGGCCATTCGATATGGAGGAATAGAAATGGGTCTTGTACCCGGAATTAACTCTATGGCAAACTCCACTTCTCTATCCGGAGGAAGGCATGAAAGATCTTCAGAAAAACCTCCGAAAATTTTGAACAATAGGAACATCATTCACCTGGGATTCTTTTTGGGTATCCACTATATTAGCGGATATGATACTCCACTCTGTGACTTCTCAATAACTTTTGAGCCCTAAGGTAGGAAATAAACTGACCTGAGGATATTCCAACCCTACCCCTTATAACAACTTCTGGTTCTCCGGGAAAAGTTAACCTCACTATCTTTCGTCGACAATCTAACATGGCATAACATGCCGACAACCAATCCATACCCAAAATGACGCCAAGTCTACCATATCAAGTAGTACTAGGTTCACCATTGTTCCTCGCCATTCACTTCTAATGGAAATTATTTACCACCCGAGAGGCCCAAATCGAGGCCCCATCGTGTCATAACCTCAAAAGGTTCACTTAAATAAGGTTCTACATGTAAATTCTTAGCAAAGCCCATTGACACATATGAAAATGTAGAGTCGGATCGTATAATACAAATGCAGGAATACTCGAGACTAGCAAAATACCGCGACCACCGCATTAGATGCTTCGCCTCATTCCTCCGGGCAAAGCGTAGAGCCGATTAAATTGTTGGGTTGTTGACCTCCCGACTCTGCGGGTTGATTTCCGATTTCCACAGGCGATTGTGGTTGCTTCGACCTCCCGAATAGATCAGATCTCGAGTCCTCTTTGCAATCCCCGACATAGTGGCCCGATTCTCCACGTTATACCATGACTTCATAAGAGCCGACATTCACCAACAGATTTCCTTTGACAAATCTTACAAACCGGTTTGTCCTCCCGTGTTAGGATTGGTGGCCTTGTCCTGCTACCTTGGTAATTAGACCAAATGTGCCCTTAGGCTTGAAATAAGATCGCCCATGATTGGTTCGGTCACAAGATCCCATACTAAACTCCCGCTCGATTTTGACTGGTTAAATGATCCCGACGTCCAAATCTCTTCTCGCGAATATTCTCTTTTTGCTTTAGCGAAACCTTCTACCCTCATTGTCATACCGACGATCTGAACGTATGCCGATAATGGGCTAATGCCACTACCTTCTCTTCCAAGTTTGGGTTTAAACCCTTAACAACTCTTTTGACCTTCTCCTTTCTATAGGAATAATATGGCGTTGTATCGACAATCGGATGAATTAGGTATTGTATTCTATCACATTGCGGTCTCCTTGTTTCAACAGTTCAAACTCACGCTCGAGCGCATCTTTCGGGAGTTAGGCATGTACTTTTCACCGAATGCACTCAACTCCCCACGCCATCGGTGGTGACATCGGAAAATGATTTCTTCTAAAATTTCTCCACCACACCGTGTCGCCCACTAACCGCGGCGATTACCAAATTGACGTCATGCGTCTCCACACATCCTCGTAAATGAGGGTTTTCTACCTCATCGAGAAATACTATTGGGTTAGACTTGTAGTCCTTCCTTGTATAGATATGTTCCCTTCTTCTCACAAAATTTGTCCCATAGTCTATCTGGTACCTCTCCTACCTTTTCGGTCGGTGGTGCAGTCACATCTGGTTATTTTATCGTTGTACACTCCCTTCCACAATCCTTTGAAGGAGGTAGTACGAGAACCAAGTCTTTGAAAAGACTCAAGATAGGCACGAGAAGAGTATGAAAGAAGTGAAACTTTAGGATGTTATTCCGTTTACTTATTACTAAGGTGGCGCGCACACCGTCGCAATAAGTAACCGTTCAAACACCCAACTCGAAGAAACTTCCTAGAATCTCCTAACCTGGTTTAAGGAAGGGAGAATGTGAAGCCCCAAATTAGTGTTACAATAACAATAAACATTATTGTGTCTATGTGATTATGTTATGACCTTATTCACATTCGAGGACGAATGTTGCTTAAGGAGGAAAGAATGTAAAGTCCGGGAAAAAATAATAATATATAGTTGTTGGTTGGTTTAATAAAAATATATATTTCATAATCTTTTTATAAGGACTACATGACATGTTAGATCAGTGTTACAATAACAATAAACATTATTGTGCCTATGTGATTATGTTATGAACTTATTCACATTCGAGGACGAATGTTGCTTAAGGAGGAAAGAATGTAAAGTCCGGGAAAAAATAATAATATATAGTTGTTGGTTGGTTTAATAAAAATATATATATTTCATAATCTTTTTATAAGGACTACATGGCATGTTAGAAATCTATTAGTTGACAAAATATATAATTCATAACCTTTTTATAAGGACTACATGACATGTTAGAAGTCTATTAGTTGACAAAATATATAATTCAAGCCTTAAAGACTTCAAGAATTAACCACATTAAAAAAAATCTGCATACACATTTCTTTGGTAGAAACAACCTACTTCCCTTCCTCTCCCTTTAACTCCTCCACTCTGGCTTTCCTCCCATAAGTTATACAAACACCCTTACTTATACATTATACTTGGCACAAACAAAGGACTAGCACAAAGAATACAAAATCGAAAAAAACAAGTGAACAAGAAGAGGAAAATCAAAACATCAAGAGAGAAGGAGAACAAAAATAGGAATACTAGGGAGCAAGGATCACTTGTAGCAACAGAACAACAATCCTTTTCACGCTTACAAGATGAGTTTTCTCACTCAGAAATTCTTGGTAACATCCTTTATTTTTAGTTCAATACATGTTAGAATAAGAATTGAGTGTTGAAAAGAAATATTGAACTTTTGATTGTTTAGACAACTAGTTGCGTCATGAACTTTACGAATTGTTCTCACTGAGTTATAATTGTTAGAATTTGATGAAATTCGGAGGAATTGTACACCTCTCTAATATGATCATATAGAACCAAAAATGAGGTAAAATGGACGTACGGTTTGAAATTTATCATAGTTCAAAGTTCCTGCCTTAGATTTGGTCGAAATTCGGAAAGGCATAATTACGGACTGTTTTTATTGAGTTTTACTTATTAGAATTATACGAAAATTTCCATGGTTGTAAGTCTCTCTGTTACGGACAGATATATATAAAGATTTATTAAAACGGACTTACGAGTTGAGAGTTATTGTAGTTTGAAGTTGCTGCCTCGGATTCGTCGGAATCCGAAGGGCAGGACGTTGAAACGTAAAACTGTACTAATCTGTGGGGAATATGAAAATTGTTTCTAAATGAAAGTTCTATATCTCTTTGTTGTGGACATTTTGAGACCTTACGGGGGTCTATCCGACTTACGGATTGAGAGTTATCGCTGTTTAAAGTTTCTGCCTCGGATCTATCGAGATTCAGGAAGGGCAGCGAATAAAAGTGTAAAACTGTACCAAATGGTACAGAATATGAAAGGATGGTTCACATGGAGACGTGTAGCTCTCTGTTCTCGTTGTTTTGAGATTTTATGGGGCTTGAACGGGTTTACAGATTAGGAGTTATGACTATTCTAAGATTGGGTGTTGTTTAATAAATATTCTGCCGAAATAAATTTCATGTGGCTGTTTTGAGGATAAATTTGTGTTAGTTACCCAAAGTAGTTTTAAATGAAATTTGGTACAGTGAAAGATCCCCGTCTTACCTTAGTTTCCGCTTGAGAAACACCTTAGTTGGAGTTATGGTTAAAAAGTTATAATCGTTACAAGTATGAATGACAGAATGTTAGAAAAGATAATAGTATTTATTTGATCTTCTGAAAAATATGAAAAGTGAATACGTGTTCACATAAATATATAAATATAATGGATCGGGTTGCACGCCGCAACAAAACGTAAAGTGAATATATGTTCACAAATACGTAAATATATAATGGATCGGGTTGCACGCCGCAACAAAACGTAAAGTGAATACGCGTTCACAAATACGTAAACATAATGGATCGGGTTGCACGCCGCAACAAAACTTAAAGTTAATATATTTTCACAAATACGTAAATATAATGGATCGGGTTGCACGCCGCAACAAAACGTAAAGTGAATACGCGTTCACAAATACGTAAACATAATGGATCGGGTTGCACGCCGCAACAAAACGTAAAGTGAATATATGTTCACAAATACGTAAATATAATGGATCGGGTTGCACGCCGCAACAAAACGTAAAGTGAATACACATTCACAAATACGTAAACATAATGGATCGGGTTGCACGCCGCAACAAAACGTAAAGTGAATACGTGTTCACAAATACGTAAATATAATGGATCGGGTTGCGCACGCAACAAATATGAAAGATGAATACGTGTTCACCTATATATAAATATGAAAAGTGAATACGCGTTCACAAATATATAAATGTAATAAACATGTGGAAATGCAGGGGAATGTCTTAACGTATAATACGAGATAAAATGAAGTGTTAGTTAAACCGAGAATTTCCTATGAGGAGTTATTGCATATTTAAAGATGTTGTAACCTGATATGTTTTTGCAATATGCTTATTACGTTATAATGTGGTTGCACTTGGAATATTGTGGTGTTACTTTGAATTGCAGGGTAAGGTTCTCACTCAGCCCCAGATGGTAGGGCTGACTCTTTATTTAACATGTTTCAGGAAAGCGTGATAGAGGAAAGGCTCCACGCCAAGGCTAGCGATCGTCCATGACCTCTTGTCATACCAAGTCCATTGCTTGGGCTTGGTACTCGCCGTTCGAATATCGCCGATGTCTCGAAATGCCCGTGTGGAATGGTCTCCCTTCCAACTTAGAATAATATTTGTCAGTATGTCTATGTAGAAACAATATTTGCACGAGTATGGGCTCGCGTTATATTTTCAATAAAGTCATAAACAAATTTCTTTATTGTTATTTTTATTAATAACTCCGTATTTGAATATAAGTTTAAATTTCTGAATAAAGAGAATTAAATGGTGCTCCTGGTGGAAAATAATTGTCCAGGTGCCATCACGCCCTAAGTAAAGACTTAGGAAAATTTGGGGCGTGACAGTTATATATTAAAGAGATTGTTCGACTTTATGGTGCGCATGTTTCTATTATATCTGACAGAGGTGCTAAGTTTACAGCTAACTTCTGGAAGTCATTCCAGAAAGGGTTAGATACCCGAGTTAATTTAAGTATGACTTTCCATCCATATACAGACGGTCAAGCCGAGTGAATGATTCATACGCTCGAGGACATGTTACGAGCTTGTGTGTTGGACTTCAAGGGAAGTTAGGATGATCACTTACCCCTTATTGAGTTTGCGTACAATAACAACTATCACACCAACATTAAAATGGACCCATATGAGGCCTTGTACGGACGAAGATGTAGATCCCCTATTGGATGGTTCGAGGCAGGTGAGTCAGAGTTATTTGGGCCCGACTAAGTGCATCAAACCATAGATAAGGTAAAGCTTATCCAGGAACGATTGTTAACGGCTCAGAGTCGTCAGAAGTCATATTCCATGATGCCCACATAGGCGATTATGGAGAGAAAGATGCCCTTGTGTGGCAAGTATTTATATGTATACCACATTTGCATTTGCATAACATTTAGGCATACATACTAGGACCCTCAGAGGTATTTACTGATGGTCTACTGTTTATGTTTCAGTTATTGTTATATCTCTGTATGCTATTAATTATGCCTGACATACTCAGTACATCAGTCTACTGACATTCCTTTTGTCGGGAGACGCTGCGTTTCATGCCCGCAGGTTTGCACATGTAGAACGACGGTGCACGTGAATAGGTTGCAGATTTCAGCGGACTTTTGGAAGCACTCCTCTCTTTCTGGGGCGTCGGTGTAACTTTGGTATGTTACATTTTTGCGTGTCTATATGGGTATAACGGGGCCTTGTCCCGACCTATTGAGGTTGTATACTCTTTAGAGGCTTGTAGACATGTGTCATGTGTATAATAGTTTTGTATGGCCTTGTCGGCCATGGCATGAGTATGTATATATGTATAAGTCAATTTTCTGGTTTAAAGTTTTCATAACCTTTTCGGCTTAATCCATACTTAGTTATGGTTAGGTGTTGATTGCGTGATTAGCGGTACCCGATGGGTGGGATCCGGGTGCCCATCGCGGCCCTCTGATTTGGGTCGTGACAAACAAGTTGGCTAGGGTCACCCGTAATCCAAGTGATGATCACTGGAAAGCGTTGAGTCGGGTACTACAATACCTAAAACACACGCAAAACTACGGGTTACATTATTCGAGATATCAAGCTGTACTAGAGGGGTACAATGATGCAAACTGGATATACGATATAGAGAACACCAAGTTGACCAGTGGGTATATATTAACAATTGGTGGTGGGGTTGTGTCTTGGAAATCCTCTAAGCAAACTTGCATTACCCGATCCACGATGGAATCATAGTTCATTGTTTTAGACAAAGGGGAGAAGAAGTTGAGTGGCTTCATGACTTCTTAGAGAATATCCCGTATTGGGATAAACCCGTACATTCTGTAATGATCCACTGCGACAACCAGTTAGCTCTAGGAAAGGGCATAGAGTTCTATGTACAATGGAAAATCTCGTCATATTCGACGAAGACATAAAACCTTTCGGCAGCTGATCACTACGGGTGTTATTTCCATTGATTATGTAAAATCAAAGGAAAACATAGTAGACTCTTTGACTAAGGGCATACCAAGAGATAAAATATTCTGCTTGTCTAGGAAAATGGGCTTAAAACCCAATCAATAAGAACTGATACGGTGGATATCCAACCTTACTGACTAGAGATCCCAGGAATTATGTTCAATGGGAAAATTAAATCGTAAAGGTTTAGTTGAGCGCTTCAGTGGAAGAAAGAGCCATTCAGATGATGATTTCTATAAAGAAACATTAATCCAAGGTCGTTCACGTGATAAACATTAAGTGTTATCTGCAGTGTGGGTAGATGTTAAGTTTCCAAAACCTTTAATGATCCTCAACGATTGAGATTAGGTTTGAAGAAACTTTTAATAGTTTCTAACACTTGTGAAGTGGGGTATATCAGGATATCTTGTAGGAGACCACCTATTTAAGTGCGAGGACATGCCGCATCAAATAAACGCACTTAAGAATCCAAGATGTGTCCACGACCACAACGGACAAAATATTAAAGAATAATAGAGTAAGGAAGGTTGTTGTGTTGGTATTGTTGTCTTGACTTACATTAAACAGTCACGGTTCAAGACATCACGTTCACCGCGCAGTAAGTAAGATGATATTCAACTATGGAAGGTTCAAAGCTACGACTACCTATCCAGATGCACATCGATCCGCCGAATGATTGCTAGAAAGACACCATGTGAGTGCGCCAAAATTTCTTTCAAAGAGGGATTGTTGGAAATTTATTAACATGAATTAAAATTAATCATATTATTTATGACTCGAACAATTGGGGCCCCGCACGTCGGAAACTTCGTTTCCACATACGTGCACACGTTGTACCAATGATCATAAATTTCCTTAGTGAAAGAGATATTGGTACGTAAACAAAATGTCTGAGACATGAAATAATAGATGGTTGTTGCACAAATGATGAGTATTTCACGTTGGTATAGGAAGAAGTGTACGATGCGTAAAAGATGAAACGAGTCAGAAATCGCCACGGAGCCGGAGCGCCGCGGCGCTTCCCTGGCAGTGAGGTCGATATAAACTGATTTTTTTTTTTTTACTTTTGGGCTGGTTTGGGGCATTGATTCTCCATTACTTGACACATGAATTCAACCATTATTTGACTGAATAAAACATCTCAATAAGTGTCAGTAAATGACTATTGATTTCCATTAGTTGGCTAGATGACAGGTCATCCTTCTCACATTATAAATTGAGCCAAGCCCTTGGCTCAATTAAAGAACACACTTGCAATCATAAATTTATGAGTAATTCTTCCTCTCTAAGCTTTCTTTCACATACTCAAAAGGTTCTTCTTTTGGTAAACATTTGAGTTTCATTAGCTCACTTGTTCATTGTTGTTTTATCTTGGGAGACAAGTTGTCAATCACCGTAAAAGGAAATATACGGGACAATATTATCTTAAGGACAAAGTGAATATCACTCCACTCATTAAACCTCCTGTTTTATTTTTATTTTCAGATTGTAACCCTTTGTAATAGTTACTTACATTCCCGTTCATCCCATGTTGTAATTGTTGTACTCACAAGAATAGCCATATATAACTAAAGTAATATTTATATTGGATTACAAAACTAAACCTTTAAAAGATGATGTCATATGGATATTTTTGTGATGCAGGAAGATAGTGTGTATACTTTGTATGTTCGAACTGGAACAATCATAAAGGGTGAAACAGACTCCAAATTAGGGCTGCACAAAAATAGGACCGGACTGAAAAAACCACGGGCCGAACCGATAAATTCGATTGGTCTTCGGTCCTTTAAATTTGAATTTTCGGTTTTCCGTCTGGTCCGGTTCGATGTCATTTTAATGTATTTTTTCGGGTTTCGGACCGGACCGAATTTTTCGGTCCGATCTTCGATCCTACTTTTCAAGAAATTCAGTCTTCGGTCCGGTCCGAGAGTTTTGTGCAGCCCTACTCCAAATCAGCGCTACACTTGGTGATGCTACTAGAAAATCTGTACGGAAGTGGGGTTTAATGGGCCCAAATTATGATTACTACGAGAGAGGTAATATTGATATCTTCACTGGTAGAGGCCAATGTCTTAGCACACCAATTTGCAGGCTTAATGTTACTTCTGGTGGGTCTGGTGATCACCATGGATGGTTCTTGGATTTCGTGAGAATTGCTTGTGTGGCCCAGTAAATGAATCCAAGAACCATCCATGGTGATCACCCTCCTTATGAGTTGTCAGTTTCTCTTGATGGATGTAAAAAGAAGACTGGGCTTGGTGAACATGTTGGGCGTTTTGATGTGGGCAAGCCCAATGTTAGGTCTGCTTCAGAATAGTTTGGGCCGTTGGGAGTTCATCATGGAGGGTCAACTGAGAGCTGTAGTGTCTCTTGTAATTTTGTCGCTACATATTTTTGAATGTGTCTTATATTGTGCTTTCCTTCCTCCTCGGTTGAAAATTGAAATAAGTTTCTTGTTTGTTTACGTTGTCCCATCTTTTAAGATCATCCTACACCTACTAGTAGCTATCCCGAAAGGTCCTTTCAGATGTCATATGGGATCCCCTCCCCCTGTGAGTTTTGTTAAGGTTGAAGGCATTAAATTGCGATAACCAATATTTCAAATATTGTTTTAAACGTTTCAAAAGTGGTCACGTACTCGTAACACATCACTACTATTGTTGAAGAACATGCTTGTTTTTTGACAATTCATAATTCATTGATGACATATTGGTCATTTCAAGTAGCTGGTATACCTTATATTTAATAATCCTATTGGAAATTCTACGCATTTATATCTTCTCCCAACACATAATTAGGATGGCAATTGGGCGGGTGGGTGTGGGTACCCTCCCCGCACTCATATCCGTCACCTACCTACCACATACATTATATTCTAAATCCATAACCGCTTCACCATCTAAGTGGACTTCAAAATTCATTATTATTGAATTTATGAACGACTAAAATTTTGTGTGCCAAATTATTTGGTCTTTAAATAAATATAAAATTATAATAGGGATGACAATTAGAGGGGCATGTGCGGTTACAATTCCCCGCATCCGCACACGCCAGAAAATTGTATAACCGATATCAATACGCGTGTACTGCCTGCAAAATTATACTCATACCGGACCCCGTGCGAAATAGGCAAAATTGTAACCGCCTGCTTGACTTAATTTTAGTCCGCCAATCTAAAACCTAGTTGGATGTGGCGGTCCGACCACAAGATCACTGTGCATAAATACACGTCCCAGACTTTGTATGTCTAGATTTCTCACGCACTCTAATGGATTCAGATTCATACAATTACTCGCATCCATATTCCCAAAACCCCTCTCAAACCCTAGCTTCCTCGACTCAGGAAAACACTAATCAAGCATCACAGGAACAAAAAATCACTCAGAAGCGCGAGTTTCAGAGGCCGTTATTGTCGGAAAATGGATTGACAAACACTCACAGCGGCACCGATAAGGATCAATCAGGCGGTGAGGAGGAAACCAGTAGTAGAAGGAAACGGAGGAGCCGATGGGACCCACCTCCGACTGAATCAAGCAATGATGGGACCGGCGGGGGTGATGGAAGAAAGAGGAAGTCGAGGTGGGCCGACGATGAGCCCAAACCCGTGATGCAGTTACCCGATTTCATGAAAGATTTCACTGGAGGTATTGAGTTTGATCCTGAAATCCAAGCTCTTAATAGTAGATTACTTGAAATTAGTAGGAAATTGCAATCTGGTATGCCCTTAGATGATAGACCTGAAGGTGCTCGGTCGCCTTCGCCTGAACCTATATATGATAATATGGGAATTCGTATAAACACTAGGGAGTATCGCTCTCGAGAAAAAATGAATAGGGAGAGACAAGAGATTATATCGGAAATTATTAAGAAGAACCCGGCTTTTAAGCCTCCTGCTGATTATAGGCCTCCTAAGCTTCAGAAAAAGCTTTTTATTCCGATGAAGGAGTTTCCTGGTTATAATTTTATTGGACTGATTATTGGTCCAAGAGGGAATACTCAGAAGAGGATGGAAAAGGAGACAGGAGCGAAGATTGTAATTCGAGGCAAAGGGTCTATCAAGGAGGGTAGGTTGCAGCAAAAGGGGAATTTGAAACCTGACCCTTCGGAGAACGAAGATTTACATGTGTTAGTCGAAGCTGAGAACCAGGAGTCACTTGATGCTGCTGCTGGTATGGTGGAGAAGCTCTTGCAGCCTGTTGATGAAGTGCTCAATGAACATAAGAGGCAACAGCTTAAGGAACTTGCTGCCTTGAATGGAACAATTAGAGATGAGGAGTTCTGTAGGCTATGTGGTGAACCAGGGCATAGGCAGTATGCGTGTCCTTCTCGCCTTACCACCTTTAAGAGTGATGTTCTGTGTAAAATATGTGGTGATGGGGGACATCCCACTATCGACTGTCCAGTGAAAAATACTACTGGCAAGAAAATGGATGATGAGTACCAGAATTTTCTGGCAGAGTTGGGAGGTACAGTTCCTGAATCTAATACAAAGCAAAACTCGGCGACGCTAACTCTTGGCGCGGGAAACTCAGGCAGCAATCCTCCTTGGGCAAGCAATAATAATGCTGGTGGTGTTGGTGCCACTTCACATCCTGGCTTAGGGTCAAGTGAACTCAAGCCAAAGGAGTTTGACGAGACAAACTTATACATTGGATACTTGCCACCTACCCTTGATGATGATGGGTTGATTAATTTATTCTCTCCATTTGGTACCATTGTGATGGCTAAAGTTATAAAGGATCGTCTAAGTGGTCTGAGTAAAGGTTACGGGTTTGTTAAGTATGCGGATGTCAAACAAGCTAATAGTGCTATAACTAGCATGAACGGCCACCGTCTTGACGGGAGAACCATTGCTGTGAGAGTTGCAGGTAAGCCGCCTCAGCCTACTGTGCCTCCCGGCCCTCCTGCTCCGGCAGTGTCTTCATATCCGGTTCCTAATCAGGGCATGGGCGCATATCCGTCCCAGCAGTATGCAGCTGGTGGTCCCATTGGCAATGCTCTCGCTGGTGGCTATCCCCCACCTGGTGCTCCAGTTCCATGGGGACCACCTGTGCCTCCACCATATGCCCAGTACCCACCTCCTCCTCCTGGCTCAGCCATGTATCCTCCATATTTAGTGCAGTATCCTCCAATTCCAGCAGCATCTTCTGGTGCCCCTGCTCAGACTGTTTCTTCCGGTGAAAACCAACAAACTTATACATCTTCTAGCGAGACACAGCAAAGCTATCCTCCTGGAGTGCAATCTCAGAGTAGTGCACCTGTTCATTCGTTTCCTACTTATGTGTGTGGCAGTTCTGTCACTGCAATGCCACCTAATGCTCAACCTGCATACCAAACATCTTCATACAGCTATCCATCTTATTATGGGCTTGCACCACCACCACCTCCTCCTCCATCCGCATCCCAGTTCAACGGGGACCATTCACAGGGTATGAGCAATGTTCCCTGGGCTCAAAATCCACCACCATCTACAGCTCCATCATCTGCGGAGAAGCCTGCTTATGGTGCGGATGCAGAATATGAGAAGTTCATGTCAGAAATGAAGAAATGATGCAATTGCTGTATCACCCTGCACTATTAGGTTGGAAAATTCTTACTACATCTGTTTCCAAATTTCTTTTTGGTCTCTCCTCTATGCTGTTTGGTGTTCACTTTTCAGGCATTTATACATGTATACGTCCTCATACTCACGCTTATGCTCTACAGCCGGACAGCGAGATTTCTTAAGCAATTTACCAGGGTTTTTTCAAACTTTCATAACTTGTTGAGTTTTCCATCTCTTACAAGAAAATGGTTATGAGTGTGTTTTATGTGAGAAGACTGAAGAACACTCAAATCTAAGCTTTGAGATCAAAAGTGAAAACCTTTTCAAGAAAGGGTAGAGAAAGAAACCCAGCGGACAGCTAATTCTCCAGCAACCTAACTCTATATATGTGTGTGTATTGATTTGTATGTTTATGAATTCTAGAAAAATATGAGACTCTGCTTGATTGCAAGTATCTATAATCGAAGCTTGTGGTTGTTGTCTTACAAATACTTGGTTGCATTTTAGTTCATCTTTTTTTCTTTCCCCCTTTCTGTTTGTTTTTTTGTTAAAGGAACTGTCACTATTCCTTTTTTTTGAAGCAATGAGCATTGTATACTTTATTTGTTGCTTGATAGTTTTCATTGTTAACGCTTCTCCTTTGTTAATGTTGTAATATTTTGGCAGGCTGATGTGTTGGAGCACTTCACCTGATTTCTTTCCTCTTGCCATGACTAACTTGTTGGAAGTTTCAGACTCACATCTTTAACCATGCTGTACTGTTATGCAGAGAGATGAGACGATCAGTTCATTCAGCTTGTGTTGGAGCATTAAATCAGTGGATTATGGATATTAATTATGCTTTTTGTAGATTCATTTCTGGGGATTGCCTTCCACCATTTTTATTCAAATTTTGTTTTAATGATTTGTTGGAATTTCTTGATGACTAATCACTCACTGTTTGTGTGTTTTGTGTGTTTCTCTCCACTTTGACTTCTTCACCACTAATTTCCTTTTCTTTCTCTTTTAACTTGTTCTCTTTTACTTCTGTGGTCATTTAACTATTGAGAGTTCAGAAAGCAGCCTGATGCTTGCATCTGCTATTCCTCCCAAAAGTTAATGCATCTTCAAAATTTGAAGGTCCCCAGGGTATGTTGATTTGATACTATGATGACTACATTCACATGTCTCTGGATTAACTTTTATTATTAATTCTGATACATTTTCTAGATGTCTTTGTGACAGGAAAAGATGCTTGCATCGGGATGTGGTATCCTGTGCTGGACTGATTTCTGTCCGAAAATCACTTATCCCGTTGGATATGTTAATCTAAACTTTATTTTGGATTTTCTATGATGTTTATTAAGAAAGTTTTCTATGCAATGGGAATTGGCTGAAGCCCATCAGGAAGAAGTGAGGATGAGTAGCATTTAAATGTGATGGACAATAGAAAACTAGGAACATTTCCAACTTGACCAGGAACCTTTTATTGGGGGGATCAGGTACAGTACTATTTCAATGCTCTTCCAATGAAGAGAAGCGTTGTAGCACGAAGCTAGTAGTCGCTTTGAATTTGGACACTGTTGTCTTAGATTTTGATTTGTGGCTAGGAAGTCTTAGAGAAACGGAAAGCGTTGTAAGCAGAGTGGTGAATCACATAGTGAATAGGAGAAGAAGAGTGATACTTGTGAGGATGAATATAATTGTAATTCCTTATGATGATCTCTTTTTTAATTGATAAGTAAAGTCTTTTATTCAACTGGTACCAAGCTGGTACATAAGCAAATTACAAAGCAGAACTGCATAACTATCATCAGTCACACTACATATTACCCCCTAAGAAATTCAAAAAATCCAAATAATGATCCATCCTATCTAGGGTACTATTGGAACACTATAAGAATAGATTTTTGAGGCATTTGTTCTTGACTCTAGGAATCTGCACCATCTTTCCTTCAGAGCATGCTTTATTTCTTTCCAGCGAAACAGTCCACAATATACAAATGGGAATTGTCCTGCGTATCTTCTTTAATTCTCTTTTAATTCCATGAGCCTGTCAAATTTCGAAAAGACTGCTAATTTTATGTGGTATAACCACAGATACTCTCATGATAGAAGTAAAAACTCCCAGTATTGCCTTGAAAAACTACAATGAAGGAATAAATGTTCAACAGTTTCCTTCTCATTTTTGCAAAAGTAGCATCTGCTACACAAAGTAAAGCCTCTTCTTTGCAATTTGTTCTGAGTAAGACGAGCATCTTTAGCTGCTAACCAACCAAAACAGACTGCTTTCACAGGTGCCTTGGTTTTCCATATCATATTTCAAGGATAATTTGAAACTTCCTGGCTATTTTGATGTAAAAGCATTTTATAGCAATGGTTTACTGTAAAATTCTTGTCCCTGCTGTTAATCCAAACTAATTTGTCTTCTCTATTCAGATCAATTTGGCATGTGCTCAGTTGTTGAAGCAATTGACAAAAGCTACTCACCTCCCAATCATTCAAATTCCTCCTGAAAGTGACATGACATCCTGAAGTTGGGTCAAAATCTGCACCATGACCCTCTTTACTTAATGCACATCTAAATAAAGCTGGGAATCTATTCTTCAAGCTCTCATTCCCATTCCGAATATCTATCCAAAACCTGATTCAAGCACCATTACCAACCTCCAACTTTGTATACTGTAAGAATTCATCCCAACTTTCTCCCCCACACTGCTTCAATTGAGCTGGATTTTGCCTCCAACCCTCCCTTTTCCCATAAATAGCATCTAACATATTTGTCCAAACCTCCTCACCTCCCCTATTGTATCTCGATATCCATTTGAAAAGTAAACTTTTATTTTGTAACTTTAAATTCCTCACTCCGATTCCCCTTATCTTCGGTGACCACCTCCCATTTAACGAGACAAAATTTTCTCTTGGTTGCATTTCCATCCCATAAAAATCGTCTTCTAATGGAATACGTAGTTGCACACATCTCAAGCTACATCTCCCTCAGAAGTGGCTTTTCTACTTTTTGCTCTTCGGAGATTTGTTTTCAACCAATTATTTGTTGAGATGAAATTTGTTTCTATTGCTTTCTTTAATATTTTTTAGGGAAAGAAGTTGGGTGGGACGTTGGCAGGGGCGAATTTATGTATAAAAAATGGGTCACGTGAAACCATGGTCACCCGACTAAATTCGGTATATTATGTGTATAATTCTTGAAATATATCTAGTATTATTTGAAGGAACCCATGGCCAAAAGAGATTGTGTGGTGCATTGGTTTGCCATTAAGAGATCATCAGCTTTTCCTTCCTTTCCGTGGTCCTGCTTTGTCCCTTGTACCCCGAGTTTTGAACTGTGTCTGATGAAGGTCTAGATTGATCCTAAAGGTGGATGCAGGTGCTCATTTTTGCATGCTGTATTTGACAACTTGATTCTCTTGATTTGTTTCTCATTTCAACTTGGTTTTGTGCTTGATCTAACTACCTTAAGTTATTTGAATCGTGAACTTTTTGTCCTGGTGATTGGTAGTTTGTTTTTTGAGGTTTGGGCTTTGTCTCCCAGCTTGCTTGGGATTGAGGTGTAGTAGTTGTTGCTTTGTGCAATAAATGTCGTCGCTAAGATAGTAGGACCATTCAAGCTTCTGGTGTGGCTGGATCATATTTGTCTAGGGCTTTGTTGGGGTTGAGTAGCTGAACTGCAAACCCTGTATGGTGAGTTTGGATATGGCGTGGAGTATTTGTGTTAAACAATGATTCTGGCTTCTGGTATTGGTGAATATAGGTTTACTGTTGCTGTTTGTTTTTTGTTTCTACTTCCTTTTTAAACCTTCTGTTTTAGACTAACTTCTTTAAGTTGGTTGTTACTTGTTAGTAGTGTTTACTGGTAGCAGGGATGGCTCCCCATTTCAGAAGGTCCCTTGGCTCATCCTTTCACTGGTGGACGAGTTCTATTAGGCGTACAGGAAGTGCTCATGTAGAACACCTGTTATTTCTAAAGAATCATTTGCATTTTTTAGGTTGAATTTTAATTTGTCTCTTTTTTTTTTTTTGGATAAATTATTAGTTTTTTTTAATAACTATGCATGATTTTTCTTTCAGTCTTCATCCTTCTTTTCATGAATTGGGATCTACTAATTCATTGGTTTGTGAGTAAAGATGGTTGTCCTTATTTGCTTTGGTGGTCACACCCTCGGCCTGAAGTTCATTAGTATTAGGTATTGGCCTAATCTTTTCTTTTTATTTTCTGGTAGTTGACCAAGCATTTTCTTTTTGCTTGACTACGGAATATTTCCTCTTTGTCCACTGTTTTGTCTAGAATTAGTGAGAGCTTGTCAAATAGCTGGTGACACTGGTTTGCCATATTTTCAAATATGAACTATTGAGGAATAATGATGAATCAAGAGAAAAAGACAATAACTCTATACAATAACAAGCTGTTTGGCTCTTTCATTTGTTTTTCCTCTCGGTTAGTTCTGTGCGTGTTGTTGCCAATGTTGGAGTATGACATGTCGGTTACCATCTATTTGACTAGGTATAGCTGAGTGGTAAATGGGAGTCTCTGGAAGCAAAAAAGATGTTTTTGGTTACTGCATACTTCTACATTTTCTACGTTGCTATTATTTATTTTGAGGTTCTTTAAGGCAAACACGCAAGGATTACTGGAGGCCAAACAATGGAATTCTGTTTGTACCTTGAGTTCTCTTCTGTGGTAGGGGAGCTAGCTGCTATGATGCTTAGTGTTATTGGTGCCGGTAAGCAGTAGAATTCTTTGCTCTTCATGCCTGGAAACTGTAACGCAGACCAAATATTTGATTGGACGCAGCAAAATTCTTCGTAGGACAGATTAAGGATTTGTTTCTTTTTGCATCGGCCATGCTGTACTGTCAGAATGCACGATACTTTCATCCCACCTCTAAATTAGAACTTAATACACAATTGATAAAGCGGGTGATGTTGATAGAGGAACTGGGGAGGCGGGACAGGTTATTGTTTCTCAGCGCTGTCTCACTCTAGTTGTGCAGCATTGTGAACATGCGGTGCCTAATATTTTGAACGGTTTTCCCTGATTGTTTTTATTTGATCTCAACGATAGTGCCGTGTTGGGTTGATTTAGAGTTCAGATGGTAGGAAGGGAGGTTTTGTCGAATCAAAAATAGGAAAGAACCCTCTGAAAATATTAAACTTTAAACAATTTTTTTTTATTCAATCATCTCTGTCGACTTGAATCGGATATTTTAAATAACAACTAAGATTACCCACAAAAAAAAAATAATCAAAACATTCAAAGGCCATTAAGAAGTGCTTAATTTGAGTGTAAACAGAGGCTAATGATATAAAAGATATTACGTGAACTTTGATGATAAGTATTCAAAATGTATTGAAAGTGATTTAGAGTCTTAAGGAGAGCCCTAGGGCCAAATGGAATAAAATTTTGAATGAGGTAGGCCTAGCTTTAAATGAACATAACTCACGGGACTTATGGTGTGTATCATATATCAATTAAATCTCTTCGAATCTAAGTTTTCGACAATTCAAATCCTTCGCCATTTGGATATTCCTACAAGGAATTATAGCCATTTTACAAAGACTGACTGTGTTGTCACAGCCACAGGCCATGCGTCGCATAGCAATAGCGCCATACTTCCAGGTCTATATAAAAATAAATTTCGTGAAAGAATTGAATTTTAGGAAAAGGGTCGGGTTGGAGAGCTTCAACTATGTCCAACTAACCAAGGTAAGTTATTAATGGTGATTTAAATTTATTTCACTCAATATATATGGATTCTAACACCATTTTCCAACAAATAGCTAGATTTCTTCATCATATCTTCAAGAACTTAAAAAATAAAAATCATCATGGTTGTGATTTTGAAGATTCAATTTCAGAAAAAGTAATCCCGGCATTTGAAACTCATACATATGATGTAATTGATTATGAGTAGATATTTTATTTGAAGTTGTATTGAAATTTGAGATGAAACCTAAAAGCGAGTCTTGCAAAAGAAATGACGAATAGTAACCTTCAACTAAGGAATAATTTTGACAATCGTTCTAATGAGTCGTGAATACCATGTGTGAGTATAAAATGGATCTAAATGATGTGAATAATGGAAAATGATGGACGGATGGCTTGAGGTTGATTGTGAAACTGAAACGTGTTATATGCCAGCAAGCAAATTCTAGTGGTGCAGAGATATTTTTGTGCAGTCAAAAAAAAAATTGATCGAAGAAAATTAAAATACCGTTTCACCAACCGTCTCATTCAAAACAACGTCTTTTTGATAAAAAAATCCAAAAAAAAGGTGGTGTAGCCTTGCTTCACGTGGCTCCGCCACTGATCTCACATGTTGTATTGTATTAACTTAAATTGACAAAGCTCCATTATAATGGAAGTAGTGAGACGTATAAAAGCATGTGTTGGAAGCTAGTGTTGAGAAGGAAGTTCGAGCGTCTAGTATTACTCTCGGAGATCAGAGTTGAGGTAATTAGTTAAGGTTAAGTATTTTTTCTAATTTAAATCAATATGTGAGATCGTCGCATTCATGCTTATGGGGACAAGCGGGTAGCAATATCGCCATGTGTTAAAAGTATTATTGTACTGCAGCAAAGAATGCTTGTATGAAGAAGAGCTACGGAATCGCAGTCACGAAGTTCGATCCCCGCATAAACCTTCTTGGCGCATGTCACACATGGCTTGCCAAGTGTGGTTAACCGGTGGCGTGGTTTGCGGCGCTATCATGGCCACTCGGTTTACCTCAAGCGCACTCGAAGAAGTAGCCGCGGCCTTCGCAAAAAAAAAAAGTATTATTGTTGATGAAATGACGCTTGATACCGATGTATGCAACTTATGTTGACGATTAAATGTGGAAGGTGATTTGAATTGATATTTTAAATTAGTTTGATAAAGTATTGTATCAAAAGTGCTATTTATTTTGAATAGGTTATATATTCGTTGCTATTTATGATTTCAAGAGATAACACTTCTTGAATACTTTGTGATTAAAATTCTCATTTAATAAACATTTTAATATATTTAAGAATAGGTTTACATTTTATATTAAATGTTGGATTGCATTCCCAAAAACTTGAGTTAGAGAGAGTCAGCGATACTAATTGAGTACTTTGATGGTGTCTTAGCCCTCTTTAGTTCCCCTCTATTTTTTTTATATTTTAGGATGAAGTGTGGCACATGATAAGCAGTCATAGCTAGGATTAGGGATGAAAGTGGGTCGGGTTTGGGGCGGGTTTTGGGAAACCCGTACTCTATCCATCATCTCAAATGTGCTATCTATACCCTACCCATTACTCACCGGGTATATAATTTTCATATCCTTATTTGCCCCTTTCGAGTATTGGGTACCCGTGGGTACCCACTGGTTATACACTTCCTCAAATAAAAGATAAAAATTCTACAAATTTCATAAAATATATTACCAAATAAGTTTCATAATTATCAAATACAATCAAAGTTCCATGAATTTTTGTTTTGCCAAACACTAATGTCATCTCAAAAATAAAATGCAACTACATCAAACATGTCTTCAAGGTCTTCAAACTTTTAGTGTGCTTCTCCATAAATCTATGAAAAAACAAAAGAAGAAAATGATAAAAAAAAAGAGAGATTATATTGAAAAAATTATATCTCAATATAAAGGAAGAAAAAACACAACAATAAAGTCATACCTTTGGAACAACAAAGCACTACATTGACCTTTGAAAAATCTTCAAAGTATTATCAAAAGATCTACAACATTGATAAAAAATTAATTGAATTAACCAAATAGAAAAAAATTACACCTTCATTTATCAATAAGTAATATATGTAAGATTCCATACCTTCATCATCCACATCTTCATCAATACAAATGGTTGGACATTCAACTAAGTTTGATGTAGTACTAGAAACTTCATCTACAAATAAAATCACAATTTTAAAAAATATGAATCATGAATATAAAATTCCAAATTGAACGAATTTTGAAATTTGTAAATAAATGTATTCATAATTTACCTTTCACAGTATTCCACAACCAACTCTGAGAGCACATCAATGCTTCAATTGTTGATAGGTGAAGTCGACTGCGTTGTGCGCTAGCTACTCTCCCCCCAGTACTAAATGCAGACTCTGATGCAACAGTTGAAACATGTATGGACAATATATCCCTAGCAATTTCTGACAAAATGAGATATTTATGTGAATAAATCTTCCACCATGCCAAAACATCAAAGTCTTTACCCACCTTGCTTATGAGATCATCTTTCAAGTAATTGTCTAACTCAGTTTCACACTACCTTTGTTCATCCTTTTGGCACTTGCAAAGGTATAAAACTCAGGTGGGTATGCCGAGTCATCACTTTGACTAGCTAAACCAGAAGATGTTCCAATTCTAGCAAAATCATCACCAACTTTGTTTCTGTTACCTTTCACTCTTTGATATGTCTCACTAAACTATCACAAAGGCCTTTAGGGTGCGTTTGGTTCGGGGGTAAACAGGAAAGGGAAAGGGAATGGAGGAATGAAATTCCCTTTGTTGTTGTTTGTTTGGCCTTATTTTTTCATTCTCTTTATCCTTTTTTCCACTTTCATTCCCTTTCCTTGATTCCCCCCACCCCACTAGGTATTTGGATTCCCTTTTCCCAATCCGGACCTCGGACTCCGGATCACCCAGAACCAAACATGTAGGGACAATCAGGTAATTTTTTTCCTTTTCATTCCATAACGCACCCTTAATTCTTTCAATTTGATCTTCATAATCAATTGGATAAACCTGTGGAAAATAGTAGTCAAGCAAGTTCATTTTAGCTCTAGGATCCAAAATAGCAGCAACACTCTTCAACTAATGAATTGAACTCCAATAATCATCATACTTTGACATCATCTTGCTTGCCATCAAACTAATCACTTGATTAGGAGAAATTACCCATTTAGACAATGCAATTTTGATCTCACATATTTTAAATACAAATTTGCAGTTGGATACTGTCTCCCAAAAAATAATTCAGTGATACTATTGAACAACTCTAACTTGTAACAGATCTCCTCTGCAAGAACCCAATCACTATCATCAGGGAAACATTTATAATGAGGATCACGTTGTTTTAAACGAGGGAAGACATCTTTTGTACAACAAAGCTGTTCGAAGCATGAAGCATGTGGAATTCCACTTTGTTGGACAATCTAATGCCAATTTCTTGGTGAACTTACTTCGCATTTGTCGATAACTTCCTTCAAATTTCTCGTCTTTTAGGTGAAGCAGTCCAATAGACTACACTATCCCTCACTTTATGCCATCCCTAATCACCTCCAACCCCATCTTAACAATCAAATTAAGAATGTGAGCACAACTCATATGAAATATGGATCCATCAAATTAAGAATGTGAGCACAACAACGCAATAATTACATTGCGCTTTATCTTCTCCATCAACTTTAATTTTCTCAAAGTGCTCCCAAACCCCACTCTTAAGTTTCTTACCTGATGGAGCTTCACTAGTAGTAGTAATATTTTCTGAATTTGCAAGTCCTGTAGAGTTTTCTGTGCATGATTGCACTTGGTTTTGAGAGGCTACACCCACTGATGATAGGGTAGGCGATGAGCTTCTGTCAGCCTCAGACATTCTTAAGCTGAATATTAACAAAACCAGTATCTAACTAACCTGCAATTAAAACTATAAGATTTCATGGCCAAATCAAACCACAATAATCATAAACAAGATACACTACAAGAAAACACCTATAAGAAAACACCTGTAAAGCTAAGTCAATCTGTTTTAGAGGATTTTGGGTTAAGAAACAGAGAGCCAAAATAAAAAACTGCAACTGGACAGCAAGACAGATAGGCATTGATAGTCATAGTACAAAAAATGTAACTGGGCACCAAAATAAACGTAGTATAAAGTCGATTTGTTGTGAACATGCTTTGATAGTCATCACTTTTTACACCACTTAACGAATCTAATTAGTACAGGGAGGATAATCATCACTAATCTAATTCGTAAATGCTTGTGCATAGTTATAGAACAATGGAACATAAATTCATGTTAGGGAGAAGAGCAAATTTCAGTAACTAATTACTCAAAAGATTTAATATATGAAACAGAGGGTTCTACTACCTTGAGGAGGAGCCGCACGCAGAGCTTTAGATTAGTGAAGGAGGCGGACCTTTTGAGAAACAATTTATTATATACATGTTTTTAGGGTTCTTATCTTAAGTTCTTAACACATTAAAACTACATAGGTTTGTTCTAAACTATGTAATTTAGATGGAGTTATTAATTTTTAATAAGCATCACAAACTAATATAATTTAATTATTCATGTTAATTGTATGTTAAGGATTATATATTTTTATTATATAGTTTATTACTATTATCTATATTGATACTTAATTTAGCAAAGATAATAGAAAAGTACTAGCGAACTGGAAAAAACGAGCCTACAAATTCTATTTTTTTTTGCGTCTTTGTGAACTTTAATTAATTTTATGAGACTTCTGAGAATCAATTTTACATCGCAAAGTCGAATGAATATCGAGTGAGTATTCTCTATACACTCCATATAACAAGGATAATAGAAAAGTACTAGCGAATTGGAGAAAACGAGCCTAAAATATGAAAAATTGTTTTTTTTGCGTCTTTGTGAAATTAAATCAATTTTATGAGACTTTTGAGAATCAATTTCACATTTCAAATTCGATATAGAGTGAGTACTCTCTATACACTTCATATAACAAGGATAATAGAAAAGTACTAGGAATTGGAGAAAATGAGCCTATAAATTATGAAATTTTGATTTTTTTTACGTTTTTGTGAAATTAAATCAATTTTATGAGACTTCTGAGAATCAATTTCATAACGCAAAGTCGAATGAATATCGAGTGAGTACTCTCTATACACTTCATATAACAAGGATAATAGAAAAGTACTAGCGAATTGGGGAAAACGAGCCTACAAATTCTGTTTTTTTTTTTTTTTTTTTTTTGTCTTTGTGAAATTAAATCAATTTTATGAGACTTCTGGGGATTAATTTCACATTGCAAAGTCTAATGAATATCGAGTAAGTACTCTCTATACACTTCACAAGATAATAGAAAAGTACTAGCGAATTGGGGAAAACGAGACTATAAATTTTGAAATTTTGATTTGTATGGGAAAAACGAGCCTACAAAAGTACTATCAATTTCACATTGCAAATTTGATTTAGAGTGAGTACTCTCTATGGAGAATAATTAAACATCTAATTGTTTAGTACTTTGAGATGAAATAATTAATTAATTGAGTCATCTAAATATTAATAATATTAAAATATATTTTTACACTTAAATAATTAAATTAAGGTTATCTTTATAATAATAATAATTTATAACCTTATATATATATTATCTTTATATTTAAAATTAATTACAATTATAAATACATGGGTCGGGTAGGGTATCCTACCCATCGGGTAATAGATATGGTACATCAATATCTTTACCCGCCTCTAACTCACCCTCAAACAGTCGAGTAATTATCCTATCAGACCTACAGGTAGGTAAGGTAGGATAGGGTGGATCGGGTCAATTTTGCATCCTAGCTAGGATGACTCTCTTCACAAGGTATAATTTGAGGCACCACTTCTATTCGGTGGTAGCTAACATTTTGTTTCTTTTTCTTTTGTTGGGAATTGTCCGGTGTTTAATATTATTATTGATTTAGAGGCTCCATAGATAAGTTGTGTCGGCTTGTAATAATGGGAGTGTATACGACATAAATGAAGTTCAGACGTGATTCTCTCCCCTCCCCCTACCCTCGCAAGACAAAAGCAAAATCTGTGATATTAATCCTTAAATTATTAATAAATTCTAAATGCGATCCTTATGAAATTTAATTAAGTATATTAAGCTTTCAATTTAATAAAAGCGTGCACGTCTTTATCTTTTGGTTGTGAATCATTACAAATTTAATGAATCATTGACTATCGAACCTATTTTATAACTCATGTATTAGGTTTAATTCATATCATTTAGTTCTAAAGTTAATCTAAATACAATATTGTAAAGAATGATTGGGCCTAACTCAACCCCAAAAGCTAGCTTATAGGGTGAACATTATTCAAGTTCATATAGAGAGTCCATGTTTCCATTTCATTTCCGATGTGGAACTTTTAACACTCCCCCGCACGTCCACACATCGTTAACTAGAGCGTGTATAATAAAATTTTGGGGGCCAACATCGGTGAACAAAGAATTAGAATGAGTCTGACTCTAATATAATGCAAAAAATTGAGCAATTACCCTGGGCCCAAAATTTAGAGGGGCCCAATCTTTTTTTAGTTATATTAAATTTATTATAACTATTAACCCTAGTCCCTAAATCAATCTGTTCCACTTCCACTCCTCTTGTCCTGCACTTTTTCTTCTATTAGCAATTGCCCTGCGCTTTTCCTTCTTCTACTTCTTGGAAATATCAAATTTATTTATGTGGAGGGATTTCTCGAAGGGGGTTTCTCAAATTTCAGGTTATGTTGTTTTTTGTTTATTCTTTGAAGTATTAAAATTGCATTGACTTTCCTTGTATATTGTTATCGTTTTCAAGTAACAATGTTCTCTAAGAAACACCCGTCTGGAAGTCAAAAAAGGAAAAAGACAGCGAGAAGAATTAACTCAATCTCAAAAAGGAGCTATGGGATAATTTTTTTCAAAACAAAACAAATATTTCACTTGATAACTCAACTGAAGCTTTAGTCAATGAATCTGAGCAGCAAAATCATGTTGAAGAATTTGTAGGAATTAATAATGATTTAGTCAATGAATCTGAACAACAAAATCATGTGGAAGAATTAGTAGGAACTGAGAATGATTTTAATGCACAGGTAGGTGACTTAGGTGAAGATGAACATGTTGAGAATGAAGATTTTGATCATCTTTGCAATAATGAAGACACTGAACCTGAGGGTGTAGAACCAAGTTTTTCTTTAAACATTTTTTATCCTAGAATTTGGGATAATCTAGGTGAAAAAAATGAGAGCTTCACTTGTGGAAAAAGGTCCTGCAAGAGATAATAATATCAAATTTTTCAAGGATGAAAGTTTTAGACATTTATCCTCAACTTATTACTTGAGAAATTTACCAAATGGGGAGACTCATGATAGAAAATGGCTAGTATACTCAAAGGAATTGGATAAGGTATTTTGTTTTTGGTGTAAGTTGTTTAAGACAATGTGTTGTAGAAGCCAATTAGCAAACGAAGGACTTAGAGATTGGAAACATCTTAGTGAGAGGCTGAAACAACATGAAAAAAATATTGAACATATAACTAACATGAGTTCTTGGATTGAATTACATAACAGATTAAAAAAAATGAAACAATTGATAAAGGCATATAAGAACAAATTAGGAGAGAGAAGGAACACTGGAAACATGTTTTGGTAAGGAATTGAAAAATTATTGTCTGAAGCTTGAAACTACTTTAAGAAATGGTGAGTCTTCTGATGTTGATGCAAATAATTTGTTTTCAGAGTTACACGTGTCGCATTATCTTTTACCATCAGCAGTAAACACAACACTTGAAATTGTAGAGTTTGTAAAAAATATGAACTGTTTTCCAAATGTTTTGATTTCCAATAGAATACTATTGACTGTACATGTGACTGTATCATCTGCAGAAAGAAGCTTTTCTAAATTAAAATTCTTGAAATCTTACTTGAGGTCTACCATGTCACAAGAAAGGCTAAATGGGCTAGCAATCTTATCAATTCAAAATGATTTGCTTCTCATAATGCAAGAAGAAAATCATTTAAATAATACCTTTTTAGTTGTGATTTTGTTGTTTTTCACCTTATCTTGTATGTAGTGATGTTGATATTTTGCTGGTTGCTGAGGATGCAAAGGGATTTCAAGTAGGCTATCGTTGTTTGCTTTGGCTATTGAAGAAGAAAATACATTTTTTCAAGTAAGCTTTTTTGCTCTTATGGTGTTGTAGGATGTGGTCACATTGCTTGTTTCTGGTGTACATTTAAGTCCATAAATCCATTTATGGAGTAAAAAATAAGAGTGAGTTTATCACTTGAATGTTATAACATTTTATTCTAAATTTTAATATATTGAAGTTTGAATCGATACAATTTATTTGGCTTGAATGTTAAATTTTTAGTTAATTTGAACATGTTAGATCTTGGTTGAAAAATAAGAGTGAGTTCATCACTAAGTTTAAATATATATAGGGCCTAATTTTTACTTTTGTCCTGGGCCCTGAAAAATTCAGGACCGGCACTGCTTGAGCTTAACTTAACCCCAAAAGCTAAATTGTAGAGTGAGGAATGCCCAAATTCATATAAGAAGTTCATGTTTCCATTCTATTTCTGAGGTGAGACTCTTAACAAATATATATCTTCTATAAAAAGGCACCACAAATATACATTTAACTAATCAAAGGCTAAATACATTTTGTGAAATTTTAGATGATTCAAAATTAAAATTTATCAATAATTGAGAAATCATAATGCAATTATCCCAGATAGAGAAAAACAATATTCGATTAATACTAGACCAAATAAAAAAAATCACGCTTTTACATTTACAATTCAGTTGGACAACAAAGTAATTACACAGTCTGCCCCTCAAATGGACTGGTCTTTAAGTTTTTCCCCTTAAATGATCGAGTCTTTAATTTTTGCCCTTCAAAATTGAATTTATGTTTATAGGTGCATAAGTTCTTTACATAACTTATAAATATTATGATGCGGAGGCAAAAATTAAAGACCAGCCTATTTGAGACATAAAAATTAAACACCAGCACGGGTAAAAGTGGAAATGACCCATTGGAAACTGAAGTCCAACTACAACGTCTTTGAGCGACAATTCCAACCGGTGTTAAATATGACCCAAAAGTTGCTGGCCCCCAACTCGCCCAAAATTTTATGTGTTGGTTTCAAGATAATTTGATATTGGGCTGATTTTAGCCCAATCCAACATGACCCATTTTGTAGAGTGATCTCCAATTTAGTCCAAACTAGCCCAATTCTAGCCCATTTTTAATTTTACTTTAATTTGAGTTTATTGCTTGAGATTTATTTCATTTGTGATTGATACGAAGGAAAATGATTTTCTCAAAAACGGAAAAATATTTTCAACACGGAAAATGCTTTCCTTAAAAATATATTCCAAAATATTTTTCTTTTTCACGGAAGGTGGACCATTAAAAAAAAAGGATCAAATTGGGTGGGTCATGACCCAATCAATTTTTAGCCTATTTCAGTCCAAATAACTTTTGGGCCAATTTTAGCTCAAACCATTTTGCTTGAGCCATTTTTAGTCCAACCCGCCCATTTGACACCCTAACACCATCCCACGCTATCATAAGTTTTGTTTGCAAGATTATAGCTTTACAAGAGTATGCGTTCGCGAGCATTTTGTGCTTTGCGACCGTTAGTGTGAAGACGGGGGCATGAAGTTGACCAACATATCAATTGTTCTCCGGGAACGCGAGGTCTCAACCGGGATCGCGAAGAGGCTTGCAAATTTGCACTCTTCTTCCTCTTCTTATGGGTAATTCAACTCTTTTTACATAGATTAGAAACATAATAAGCACTAGTAACCTATTGAATTAAATGAACTAGATGACTTTCTTTCGCGACCGTGATGGATTCTTCCACGATTGGGAAAAAGGGATGAATCCGACATATAATGAAGAGAAATTTATATATATCCCCATCAAAACTTCTGTTTTTAGATATATCTCCATCACAATTCTAAATTTAATTATATTCCCATCAAAACCCAATTGTATTATTTATATCCTCAATTCTTCATTTGACCTATTAAAATTTATAATAAATATTAATAAAATATTTTAAATATTGTTTTGCCCTTCATACTGGAGTTAGAGTTAGACAAAGACCTGGGTTGCTGAAATAAAAGACACTATACAGAAAATAAGAGTGTGGCTTGGGACTTTTGACACGGCTGAAGAAGCAGCAAGGGCGTATGATGAAACTGCTTGTATGCTTCGTGGAGCCAATACTCACACAAATTTCTGGCCTTGTTCTTCTTCTTCCACTTCAGCTCTGCCTCCGAAAATCACTAATCTTCTTCTTAGTAGGCTTAAAGAACGAAATAATTCCTTAGCTACTGCTGCTGCTAATGATGATGATGATTCATCCAATTCTACCTTCCTGCCTGAAATTAATCATCATCAGCAGTGTGAAGTCTTGAAAAAAAAAACGTTAGCTAAACAAATAAAAAAAAAAAGGAATCTGAAAATAATTCTGCACGTCCAACTCCCTCCCCCTTAACATTGCCCTCTACTCCTCTTAACTCCCTATTGTAACTTCCCACATTCCAAAGATTTGTGTGCGGTTTGCACCTCTACATAAACACACCCAAGACACATAACACACACACTTATACTGTTATTTAAAATACAACAAAAGGGGACAGAACACAGAGAAACCAAAAGCAATCTGAAAAGGGAAAAAAATATATAGTTAAAGAGAGCAAGGAAGAGTCCAAAGTTGGGAAAATCATTCGTTGTACGAAGCAACTAAGGTGAGTTTTTCTCACTCAAATTTCTTAGTGAAATCCTGTATTTTAAGTTTTATACATGTTAGAATATAATGTTGGTGTTAAAAGAAAAATTATGAATTTAGATTTCTTAAACAACTAGTTCGGGACATGAACGTTACAAACTGTTTTTTCGGAGTTATACTTGTTTTAATTAGACGAAATTTGGTATGGTTGTAAATCACTTTGCGACGAACAGATTGAACTAAAGAAGAGATAAAACGGACTTACGGTTTAAGAGTTATCATAGTTTAAACTTTCTACCACAGATTTGGACGAAATCTGAGAGCAAGTAGAATTATGAACTGTTTTTCCCGAGTTTCACTTGTTAGAATTAGACAAAATTTGTTATGGTTGTAAATCAATTTGTTACGAACAGATTGAACTAAAGAATAGGTAGAATGGACTTACGGTTTAGAAGTTATCGTATTTTAAAATTTCTGCGCCGGATCGGTTGAAAGTCCGTAAAGCAGTGGGTAAAATGGTAAAACTATAGCAATTGGTACAGAATATGAAATGTTGATTCAAATTGAAGTCCTAGATTTGTCTTTTCTCGTCAGTTTGAGAATTTACGGGGCTTGGTCCGACTTACGGATAAGAAGTTATGACTGTTTTAAGATCGTGTGTCGTTCTGATAATAAATTCGGCAAACAGTTCTTAATGCATTTGTTAAAACTGAAAAACTGAATGTTTCGGTGGGGAATTTAAAATTTTGTGTTGAATAGAAGTTCTAGGTTATTCTGTTCTCGACAGTTTGAGACTTTGCGTACATAAATCCGACTTACGGTTTGAGAGTTGTAGCCGCATACAAGTGGGCGAAATATTGAAAGAAAGATATATTAATTGAGCCTTTTGAACATATAACACCTACAAAACAAATACGTAAATATAATGGATCGGGTTGCACGCCGCAACAAAACGTAAAGTGAATACGCTTCACAAATACGTAAATATAATGGATCGGGTTGCACGCCGCAACAAAACGTAAAGTGAATACGCTTCACAAATACGTAAATATAATGGATCGGGTTGCACGCCGCAACAAAACGTAAAGTGAATACGCTTCACAAATACGTAAATATAATGGATCGGGTTGCACGCCGCAACAAAACGTAAAGTGAATACGCGTTCACAAATACGTAAACATAATGGATCGGGTTGCACGCCGCAACAAAACGTAAAGTGAATACGCGTTCACAAATACGTAAATATAATGGATCGGGTTGCACGCCGCAACAAAACGTAAAGTGAATACGCTTGACAAATACGTAAACATAATGGATCGGGTTGCACGCCCCAACAAAACGTAAAGTGAATACGCGTTCACAAATACGTAAATATAATGGATCGGGTTGCACGCCGCAATAAAACGTAAAGTGAATACGCTTCACAAATACGTAAACATAATGGATCGGGTTGCACGCCGCAACAAAACGTAAAGTGAATACGCGTTCACAAATACGTAAACTTAATGGATCGGGTTGCACGCCGCAACAGATATGTAAATGCATTTGTAAATGCATCAGATCGGGTTGTACGCCGCAACAAATATGTAAATACAAAGGAATACCTTAATTTGTAACATGAGATAAAACACGTATGTGGGGTAAGCTGAGTACATCCTGAAACGAATTGAAAGAGAATATTATTGTGTGAATACTTGATTATGATACATTGAAAATGTTGAAGTTTGTCTTACAACATGGTTATTGTGTTCTAATATGTTTGTACTTAAGATATTGTGAGATTACTTTGATTTATAGGGTGAGGTTCTCACTCAGCCCCGGTTGGTAGGGCTGACTCTTTTATTTAACATATTTCAAGGAAGCGTGATAGAGGAAAAACTCCGCAACAGGGCTAGCGATCGTCCCGCAGTCTCTTTGACCCACCAATCCATTATTTCGGATTTGGTGAAAGTTATTTTCATAAAGTATGTTTTAAGAACTAGGTTCCATTATCTCGGGGAATGCCCCACACAAAATTGTTCTTTGTAAGCTTTGAATTGCTTATTATGATATATATATTATTTCCGCACTTAAATACATGTTTAATCTAGAAAGAAAAGGAGTTGACGGTTCGCCTGGAAAATAAATAATTGTCCAGGTGCCATCACGCCTTAAGGAAAGACTTAAGAAAAGTCGGGGCGTGACAAGTTGGTATCAAAACTAAACCAGTTTAAGAGATTCTAGGAAGTTTTCTTCGAGTTGAGTGTTTGAACGATTACTTATTGCGACGGTGTGCGCGCCACCTTAGTAATAAGTGAACGGAATAACATCCTAAAGTTTCCCTTCTTTCGTACTCTTCTCGTGCCTATTTTGAGTCTTTTCAAAGACTTGATTTCTCGTACTACCTCCTTCACACGGGTTAGAAAAGGGGATTGTACAACGTTATACTGACTAATATGAATTGTGTAGATGGCGATTATAAGGCGAGTTCCAACAAAGAGGGAAGTACTCATGGAACAGGCAAAGGGAATGAGAGCTCAGATGAAGTTCATGCGTCGTAAGATGGACTCAGAAGGTGATTTTGATGATTACATTGATGACACAATCGTACTATGTACATATTTGTTTAGGATTAGAAGGAAAAGGCGTTCATACAACCCGACCTTCTTCAACTTTCCAATTGGAGTCATACTACAGATAATAGTCAATTCCGTCCCAGAAAAGTTTCATTCCGCTTTCAGAAAGGCAAGGATGCTAAGAGAAGATATTACAGAAAATTCATTGCACCATTTCTCGCATCGTAAGAGGAGTAAGGGATAGAATGAACTATATGGAAAGAGAAGCAAAAAAGAAGGTTCACAGGGAGTTGAATGCCAACCTGCAGAATAGGCGAATCATGCGGTTAAGCCCTCTAGAACGCGTGATAGTAGGTGTCTGTTCCAGTACAAGGGCTATAGCGGGTTGCACAGTGACGGATTTGACCTGATGTGATGTATTGTAGTCATGACATTGTTATTTTAAAATATGATGAATGAAGTGCTATGAATATAAGAAAGAAAGGATATGTTTTATTAAATTATTTTTCTTTTTGCATATTGTGGTGTTGCATGCTTATGAAGTATAAGGAGATTGTGGAAAGTTAACACTTGACTTCCTGCTTTCTAAAATATGAATGTGTTGTATATACAGAAAAAAATGGTGCGTAGATCAACTAGAACTACTCGGGGAAGAGGGGGAAGACAATGGCAACCCCAAGGAGTCCGGGCACAAGAACCAAGAGTTGAAGATGAGGTTCACGACGAAACTCCTATACCCCCAGTTGAGGTAGCAGTGTCTGATAATATTGTGGAAGATGTGGAAGAAAATGAGAGCCAAACATCTCAGGAGACGGTAGGACAAAAGTTAGATAGACTTATAATGTTGATGACAGCTGCAGTTCCACAAATGGTTCAACCTACACCTGGTGGTTCAGGCACGGCCCCGACCCAGAATCCGCCGGCCCAGGAAACCGTCGTGACTGCACCACTAGCTGGGAATGTAGAAGCCCAGTCAGTACCTGATAGATTGTGGGCAAATTTTATGAGAAGAAGGGAACCGATCTACTCGGGAAAGGACTCCAAATCTGACCCGATGGTATTCCTTGACGAGGTAGAAGACCTAATGTTTACCTTAGGATGTGTGGAGACACATGGCGTCAATTTAGTGGGCGCACGTTTAGTGGATGATGCAGGGGTGTGGTGGAGGAATTTTAGAAGAAATCGTCCTCCGATATCACCACCAATGACTTGGAGGGAGTTCGAGTGCGTTCATTGAAAAATCATGCCTAATACGCGCAAGGATGCACCGGCGGAATTTGAACAGTTGAAGCAAGGGACCGCAGCAGCAAGAATATGATACGATTCGTGAGGTTGTCGGCATACAACACACATGTCGTTCCTACAGAAAGGGAGAGAGTTAAGAGATTTGTTGAGGGTTTAAACCCGAACCTGGCAGAGAAGGTAGTGGCGTTAGCCAACGATCGAACTTACCTTCAGATTGTCGATATGGCTATGAGGGTAGAAGATTTTGCCAGGGCAAAGAGAGAGCATTCACAGAAAAGATTTCGGACGTCTGGATCATTTAATCAGAGTCAAAATTCGAAGCCAGAGTTTAGTAAGGGATCTTCAAGACCGAGTCAGTCCGTGGGCCAGTTTCATTTCAAACCTAAGGGAAATAGTTGGTTTAATAACCAAGGTAGCAACGACAAGGCCATCAACCTAACACAAGAGGTGACAAACCAGTTTGTAAGATTTGTCAGAAGAAACATGTTGGAGAATGTTGGCGCCGTAGCGTGTTTTAAGCGTGGAGGATCGTGACACTTTTTCCGTGGATTGCAAAAAGGAACTCAAACCCATTTATTCAGGAAGGTCGAAGCAACCACAATCGCTACAAAGGAAATCGTGGAAACCAAGATGCAGCAGGTCAGGGAGGTCAACAGTCTAACAATCCTAGTCGGCTCTATGCTTTGCCCCAGAGGAATGAGGCGGAGGCATCTAATGCGGTGGTTACAGGTATTTTGCTGGTCTCGAGTATTCCTGCATTTGTATTATACGATCCCGACTCTACATTTTCATATGTGTCTATGGGCTTTGTTAAGAATTTACACATGGAACCTTCCTATTTAAGTGAATCTTTTAAGGTTATGACACCAGTAGGGGCCTCGGTTTGGGCCACTCAAGTAATTAAAAATTTTCCTTTAGAAGTGAATGGTAGAGGAACAATAGTAAACCTAGTACTACTTGATATGGTAGACTTTGACATCATTTTGGGTATGGATTGGTTGTCAGCATGTTATGCCGTGTTAGATTGCCGACGAAAAATAGTGAAATTATCTTTTCCCGGGGAACCAGAAGTTGTTATAAAGGGTAGGATTGGAATATCCTCATGTCAGCTTATTTCCTACCTTAGGGCTAAAAAATTATTAAGAAGTCACAAAGTGGAGTACACATATCTGGCTAATATAGTAGATACCCAAAAAGAGTCCCCGGCAGTGCATGATGTCCCTATTGTTCGAAATTTTCCAGAGATCTTCCCTGGAGATCTTCCAGGCATGCCTCCTGACAGAGAGGTGGAGTTCGCTATAGAATTAATTCCGGGTACAAGACCTATTTCTATTCCTCCATATCGAATGGCCCCAGCTGAATTGAGAGAATTAAAAGAACAGTTGAAGGATCTTCTGGATAAAGGATTTATAAGGCCTAATGTTTCCCCCTGGGGCGCACCAGTCCTTTTTGTGAAGAAGAAAGATGAATCGCTCCGAATGTGCATCGATTATCGACAACTCAATAAGGTCACGATCAAGAATCGATACCCATTACCAAGAATCGATGATCTTTTTGACCAACTTCAGGGAGCCAGATATTTTTCCAAGATTGATCTTCGTTCGGGATATCATCAGATGAAAATAAACCCGAATGATATATCAAAAACAGCCTTTAGGACCCGATATGGCCATTACGAGTTCTTGGTCATGTCTTTCGGATTAACCAATGCCCCAGCAGCTTTTATGGATCTCATGAACAGAATCTTCAAACCATTCTTAGATTTGTTCGTGATTGTATTCATAGATGATATCCTAATTTATAGCAAGAGTGTGGAAGAACATGAAGAACATTTAAGAGTAGTGCTTCAAGTCTTGAAACGGGAGAAATTGTATGCTAAATTCTCAAAGTGTGAATTTTGGTTGGAAAAGGTAGCCTTTTTGGGCCATGTGGTATCAAAGGATGGAATTATGGTAGACCCTCAAAAGATAGAAGCAGTAAAGAACTGGCCAAAACCTGCCACTCCAACAGAAGTTAGGAGTTTCTTGGGTTTGGCTGGGTATTATAGAAGATTTGTGAAGGGTTTCTCTAGTCTTGCTGCTCCCTTGACCCGATTGACTCAGAAAGCGGTTAAGTACCAGTGGTCAGAAGCATGTGAAGCAAGTTTTCTAAAACTGAAGGAATTTTTGACTCTGCGCGATTCTAACCCTACCATTGGGACAAGAGGGATTCACAGTCTATTGTGATGCATCTAGGGTGGGGTTAGGATGCGTCTTGATGCAATTTGGAAAAGTTATTGCGTATGCGTCTAGACAATTGAAGATACATGAGAAGAATTATCCAACTCATGACTTGGAATTGGCCGCGGTGGTGTTTGCCTTACGAATATGGAGACACTATTTGTATGGGGTGCATGTAGATATATTTACAGATCATAAGAGTTTACAATACATAACCACACAAAAGGATTTAAATCTCCGACAAAGAAGATGGTTAGAGTTACTTAAGGATTATGACCTTAGCATTCTTTACCATCCTGGAAAGGCTAACGTGGTGGCGGCCGCATTCAGTAGGAGATCAATGGGCAGCTTGGCCCATTTGGCAATACTAAAGAGAGGCATTGTTCGTGAGGTACAAAAGTTGGGGAATCTCGAGGTTAGTTTAACTGAGGTCGATGAAGGTAGGGTGGTGGTACATGATACCTCACAGTCAGCCTTAGCTTCAGAAATAAAGGAAAGTCAGTTTGAGGACATGGAATTTGTTGGATGTCGAGAGAGGATTCAACAGGGAAAACCTTCACAGTTTACATTAGGAGAAAATGATGGTACCCTTCGGTATAAGGGTAGGTTGTGTGTTCCTAAGATAAAAGATCTAAGAAGAAAGATCTTAAATGAAGGTCACAACACCAGGTATTCCATTCATCCAGGATCAACGAAAATGTATCATGATCTCAAGGCAAATTACTGGTGGGAAGGAATGAAGAGAGATGTTGCAGAGTTTGTCGAAAGATGCCTTACGTGTCAACAGGTGAAAGCCGAACATCAAAAACCCGGCGGACTACTTCAGGACATTGGCGTCCCCATGTGGAAATGGGAGGTCATTCATATGGATTTTGTAACTGGTCTACCAAAAACAAAAGAAGGTTATGATTCTATATGGGTGATTGTTGATCGACTTACAAAGTCAGCCCATTTCCTACCGGTCAAGACTACATATCGGGCACCGCGATATGCGCAAATTTATTTGAAAGAAATAGTGAGGTTAATGGGATTCCATTACAAATTATTTCGGATAGGGGTTCCCAGTTCACCTCACACTTTTGGCAAAGTTTCCAGCAAGGCCTCGGGACAAAGGTCAAGTTGAGTACGACTTTCCATCCTGGTACCGGACAAGGTGAGCGAACAATTCAAACATTGGAGGATATGTTGCGATGCGTGTGTCTTTGGACTTCGTGGCAATTGGTTGGACCATCTATGTCTAATTGAGTTCGCTTACAACAACAACTTTCATGCTAGTATACAGATGACCCCGTTCGAAGCATTGTATGAGCGAAAATGTAGATCTCCACTTGGGTGGTTCGAAGTGGGTGAAACGGTACTGTTCGGACCCGAAGAAATTCAAGAAACAAATGACAAAGTCCGGATAATTCGGGAACGGATCAAGGCGACTCATAAGCGCGCCATAAGTCTTATGCGGATCATCGCAGAAGAGATCTTGAGTTTCAAGAAGGAGAGAAAGTATTTTTAAAAGTCTCTCTAATGAAGGGAGTGATGCGATTTGGAAAGAAAGGGAAGTTGAGTCCAAGGTTTATTGGACCATATGAAATTTTACGAAGAGTGGGGAATGTGGCTTATGAATTAACACTTCCACAAGAATTAGAAGTTGTGCATCCGGTCTTTCATGTGTCAATGTTACGAAAATACTTGCACGATCCAAGTCACGTCATTCAACCCCAGGAGATAGTCCTGAATGAAGAGCTTCAATATGAAGAAATTTCGGTAGAAATAATGGATAGACAGATTAAGCGTCTTAGGAACAAAAATATTATTTCTGTGAAAGTTTTATGGAAGAATCACTCCACAAAAGAAGCGACCTGGGAAGCTGAGGACGCGATGAAAGTCAAATATCCATTCTTGTTTGAGTAAGGTGATAAAAAGTATTAAGTTGTGTTTCATGTGTGTGCAGTTTGCATGCTTGTGTGCATATGTTACGACTTATTCACATTCGAGGACGAATGTTGTTTAAGGAGAGGAGAATGTAAAGTCTTGGAAAATTAACATGTGTGTGCAGTTTGCATATCTATATTTTTTTACACCCTTATTCACATTCGAGGACGAATGTTGTTTAAGGAGGGAGAATGTGAAGTCTTGGAAAATTGGAAAGAAAAAAAAAAAAAAAACGTTAGCTAAACAAATAAACAAAAAAAAAAAAAAAAAAGGAATCTGAAAATAATTCTGCACGTCCAACTCCCTCCCCCTTAACATTGCCCTCTACTCCTCTTAACTCCCTATTGTAACTTCCCACATTCCAAAGATTTGTGTGCAGTTTGCACCTCTACATAAACACACCCAAGACACATAACACACACACTTATACTGTTATTTAAAATACAACAAAAGGGGACAGAACACAGAGAAACCAAAAGCAATCTGAAAAGGGAAAAAAATATATAGTTAAAGAGAGCAAGGAAGAGTCCAAAGTTGGGAAAATCATTCGTTGCACGAAGCAACTAAGGTGAGTTTTTTCACTCAAATTTCTTAGTGAAATCCTGTATTTTAATTTTTATACATGTTAGAATATAATGTTGGTGTTAAAAGAAAAATTATGAATTTAGATTTCTTAAACAACTAGTTAGGGACATGAACGTTACAAACTGTTTTTTCGGAGTTATACTTGTTTTAATTAGACGAAATTTGGTATGGTTGTAAATCACTTTGTGACGAACAGATTGAACTAAAGAAGAGATAAAACGGACTTACGGTTTAAGAGTTATCATAGTTTAAACTTTCTACCACAGATTTGGACAAAATCTGAGAGCAAGTAGAATTATGAACTGTTTTTCCCGAGTTTTACTTGTTAGAATTAGACAAAATTTGGTATGGTTGTAAATCATTTTGTTACGAACATATTGAACTAAAGAAGAGGTATAATGGACTTACGGTTTAGAAGTTATCGTATTTTAAAATTTCTGCGCCGGATCGGTTGAAAGTCCGTAAAGCAGTGGGTAAAATGGTAAAACTGTAGCAATTGGTACAGAATATGAAATGTTGATTCAAATTGAAGTCCTAGATTTGTCTTTTCTCGTCAGTTTGAGAATTTACGGGGCTTGGTCCGACTTACGGATAAGAAGTTATGACTGTTTTAAGATCGTGTGTCGTTCTGATAATAAATTCGGCAAACAGTTCTTAATGCATTTGTTAAAACTGAAAAACTGAATGTTTCGGTGGGGAATTTAAAATTTTGTGTTGAATAGAAGTTCTAGGTTATTCTGTTCTCGACAGTTTGAGACTTTGCGTACATAAATCCGACTTACGGTTTGAGAGTTGTAGCCCGTACAAGTGGGCAGGGCGAAATATTGAAAGAAGGATATATTTATTGAGCCTTTTGAACATATAACACCTACAAACAAATACGTAAATATAATGGATCGGGTTGCACGCCGCAACAAAACGTAAAGTGAATACGCTTCACAAATACGTAAATATAATGGATCGGGTTGCCGCAACAAAGCGTCTGATGAATACGCGTTCACAAATACGTAAACATAATGGATCGGGTTGCACGCCGCAACAAAACGTAAAGTGAATACGCGTTCACAAATACGTAAATATAATGGATCGGGTTGCACGCCGTAACAAAACGTAAAGTGAATACGGCGTTCACAAATACGTAAACATAATGGATCGGGTTGCGCGCAACAAAACGTAAAGTGAATACGCGTTCACAAATACGTAAATATAATGGATCGGGTTGCGCGCAACAAAGCGTAAAGTGAATACGCTTCACAAATACGTAAACATAATGGATCGGGTTGCGCCAACAAAGCGTAAAGTGAATACGCGTTCACAAATACGTAAATATAATGGATCGGGTTGCGCGCAATAAAGCGTAAAGTGAATACGCCACAAATACGTAAACATAATGGATCGGGTTGCGCGCGCAACAAAGCGTAAAGTGAATCTGGCGTTCACAAATCGTAAACTTAATGGATCGGGTTGCACTTGCAACGGATATGTAAATGCATTTGTAAATGCATCGGATCGGGTTATGCGCGCAACAAATATGTAAATACAAAGGAATACCTTAATTTGTAACATGAGATAAAACACGATGTAGGGGTAAATTTGAGTACATCCGAAACGAATTGAAAGAGAATATTATTGTGTGAATACTTGATTATGATACATTGAAAATATTGAAGTTTGTCTCACAACATGGTTATTGTGTTCTAATATGTTTGTACTTAAGATATTGTGAGATTACTTTGATTTATAGGGTGAGGTTCTCACCATTTTGGATGGTAGAAGTGACTCTTTTATTTAACATATTTCAGAAGCGTGATAGAGGAAAAGCTCATGCGTGGCTAGCGATCGTCCATGATCTCTTTGACCCACCAATCCATTATTTCGGATTTGGTGAAAGTTATTTTCATAAAGTATGTTTTAAGAACTAGGTTCCATTATCTCGGGGAATGCCCCACACAAAATTGTTCTTTGTAAGCTTTGAATTGCTTATTATGATATATATATTATTTCCGCACTTAAATACATGTTTAATCTAGAAAGAAAAGGAGTTGACGGTTCGCCTGAAAAATAAATAATTGTCCAGGTGCCATCACGCCTTAAGGAAAGACTTAAGAAAAGTCGGGGCGTGACAAGCAGAAACAGCAAGAAGAAGTTGGAGATAGAGTAGCTGATTTTTCAGATCCGACGTTACTGCTTATCTCAATTACTTTGAAGATAACATAACTGATAATAACGTGATCGTTAATGTAAGTGAAACTATAAGAGATTTTAGTAGCATCACTCAAAATGGCTATAATCAGGAATTTAATATTCAGCCTGTGAATAATAACTATGAAAGGTCGAACGGAGAGATAATTGAGATAAGAGAGTTAATTAATACTACTGATATGGAAAATATAGAGTCCAATATTAACTTCCAATTTCTAGACGAAATTGGATCGTGTTACTATTCACCATTTGATTTAGCTGAAGAGCTATCAACGGAGACGATGATTTATGGTGAAGAAACATCAATGTTAAGTGAGGCAATGAGGATGATGAGTTATGAGAGGAAGTTTTCGGCTTCACTTTATGCATTCAATGGGATCACAGAATGTTTAAAGATGAAAATGAAATCTGGGGGAGTTACGCGGTCTGAGCAATTATACATGCTTCGACATGCGTGCAAAAGGAACCTCGACAAGGAGGAGAAAAATGAAGAATGCAATGTTGGAATGACTGAGAAGAAGGATGAAGAGAATTTATTGGAAGCAGTACCATTTTGGTCCATGGAGAGTTCTTATGACAGTGAAATATCCCTATGGAGCTCTATTGATCTCCCACCCATATGATGTGTTACTTGAAAAACAGTCTTTAAAATAATGAAGGGCAAAACAGTCTTTAAAATATTTTATTAATATTTATTATAGATTTTAAGAGGTCTGTAAGATGATATTAATCTTTCTTGAGGAGTCTTCTCATTAATATCAAAGTATATATAGAGTACAATATTCATCCCTTATACAATAGGAATCCTAAGTCTATACAAAAGAGGAATCATAGTCTTACCATAATTATATTTACATAATATATGAAAATATTCTAATTATGGGTAGAAAATATTGTAATTCTTATATACACGTTTACACACCCTCTCAGTCGGAGCGGGAGGAGGCCGGACGCTGAGACTGGATCTGAAGTCAAGAAATAACTGTCCGGGAAGTCCTTTGGTAAATATATATGCATACTGATAGGATGATGGAACATGTAACACTCTGACATGACCTAGTGCAACTTTCTCACGAACAAAGTGTAGGTCTATCTCATTGTGCTTGGTTCGCAGATGTTGAACCAGATTATGAGACAGATAGATGACAGAGATGTTATCACAGTACACAATAGATGCCTGACGCAAAGGACACTGAAGTTCTAACAGTAAATTTCTGAGCCAACAAATCTCAGCTAGTCATTTGCAACGCTTCTGTACTCAGCCTCGGCACTGGAGCGAGATAGGGTAGCCTGTCGCTTGGCAGATCAAGAAATCAGATCATCCCCTAAGAAAACACAAAAGCTGGAGGTGGAGCGTCGTGTGTCCGGACACCCTACCCAATCTGCATACGTATATGAAAGCAACATGTTTGGTGCAGAGGGGTATAAGTGCAAACCATAATCAAGAGTGACATTAATGTATAGAATGATATGCTTAAGAGTAGTGAAATGAGACTCCTTGGGGGCATGCATGAATAATAACACCTACTGAACAACATAAGCTATGTCTGGCCTGGTGAAGGTGAGATACTGAGGTGCATCTGTAAGGCTCCTATAAAAAGTATGATCAGAGACTGGAGCATCATCCATGTCACTGAACTTAGATTTGGAATCAACTGGAGTAGGCATTTCTTTGCAGTTCGCCATCTTAGCCATGTATACAATCTCTTCTGCATACTTACGCTGACACAAGAACATATGATTGGCAGACCTGGTCACTGATATCCCCAAAAAGTAACTCAGTTTCCCCAAATCAGTCATTGCAAATTCGGACTTAAGCAAGACAATAATTTCATTTTTCAATCTGTCGGAGGAGGCAGTAAGAACAATATCATCCACGTAAAGTAATAAGTAAGCAGTTCTACTACCTCGATGAAAAATGAAAAGTGATGTATCACTCTTGCTGCATACAAACCCAATCTGCAATATATACCTAGCAAAACGATCATACCACGCACGGGGGGCCTGTTTCAGGCCATATAGTGACTTACGGAGAGGACACACATAGTGAGGAACTGCTGGATGGGTGAACTGCTAGATGGGTGAACCTTGGAGGCTGATGCATGTAGACTGTCTCTCTCAGATCCCCATGTAGAATGCATTTTTCACATCAAGCTGATGGATCGACCAGTGTTTGCCCATGGCAATGCTCAAAACTGTGCGAATGGTAGCCGGTTTGACAACCGGACTGAAGGTCTCACCACAATCAATACCCTCATGCTGATTTGTGCCATTAGCCACAAGTCGTGTCTTATACCTCTCAAGAACTCCAATGTCTCTGAATTTGTGACGAAATAGCCACAGACAACGAATCACATTCACCCCCTCAGGTCTAGGTACTAGATCTCATGTGTGTTGTTTAGTTAAAACATTGAATTCCTAAGTCATAGCCGCATTCCAATTAGGGTCTTGTTTGACCAATATAGGGTTCTTGGGAATTGGTGAAATGGTTTGGACAGACAAGTTAAATTGGACTTTGGGTTTGAAGATTCCATGTTTTGCATGAGTTTCCATTTGGTGAGTGGGGATAGTGGAAGGTTCCAAGGCGGAGGGATTTGTTATGCTCTAGTTGACTTAGAATGATGGGAGAGATGGCAGGAGAGTAATCCGGTTTTTGGAACTTTTTAAGATTCAAAAACGGGAATGTGATCTCATCGAATGTGACGTGACGAGAGATGTGGATCTGACGAGTGGACAAGTCATATCATAGATAACCCCTATGGTTCGGCGGGAAGCCAAGGTAGACACAAAGAGTGGACCGGGGGGCTAGTTTGTGAGGGGCAGTAGAGACAAAGTTAGTATATCATAGACAACCGAATATTCGGAGATGATCATAAGAGGGGACTCTATGATAGAAAATTTCGGTAGGGGTCATATTGTGAAGGGTGCTAGTTGGGAGAATATTTAGAACTTATTCTGACATTTTAGCAGCATAGACCCAGAAAGATGGAGGTAGGGAGACATGAATCAATAGAGTGCGAATCATATTGTTAATGGTGCAGATGATTCTTTCAGCTTTACCGTTTTGTGAGGAGGTGTGGGGGGCAGAAGAAGCGAAAGACCATGTCATTATTAGTACAAAACTGGTGAAACATAGAGTTATTGAATTCACTATCATTATCGCACAGAAAAGATTTTATGCCTTTTTCAAACTGTGTTTGAATGAATTTTCGAAACTTAAGAAATTTGACAAACACTTCCGATTTAAATTTGAGAGGATACAACCAAACAAAGTGAGAAAAATCATCTAGTAGAATAAAATAATATTTATGACCAAGAGAACTAGCAACAAGTGATGTCCATAAATCGGCATGTATAATACCAAAAGGTACAAAAGTAACACTAGTAGATGATTTAAATGGAAGACGAGTATGTTTGCCTAAAGAACAAGAAACGCAATTTTGGACAAGCTTCCCATTACAAGTAATGAAATTATTGCCTTTAAGAAAACTAAAAATTGGAGCTCCTGGATGACCAAACCTATTATGCCATGTTGAAGAAGAAATGACCGCTAGAGAGACGGGAGAGCTAGATTTGGCAGCGGAGGTGGGAGTGAATGAATAGAGATCCCCCGTGCTATTGCATCTCGTAAGAGGTGTCCCCGTATGTAGATCCTTCACAGTGAAATCATAAGGGTCAAAATCAACGGAGACAGAGTTATTACGAGTAAATTTGCGGATAGAGATTAAATTCTTAATCATATGCGGGGCATATAGGGTATTTTGAAGGGGGAGTGGATTAGGAAGTGGTGTGTAGGATGTACCATAACCCTTTACTGGAATGCGGTGACTACTACCAACTGTCACAAATTGAGGATGCTTTAAACCAAACAGTTTGGGAATATTACCTGCAGACCGGGTGAGGTGAAATGTGGCTCAAGAGTCCATATACCAGTTGTTGTCAGGTTGTTGTATGTTGAGGCTATGAAGGCTGACTATCTCGATGGGTGTCATCTTTGGGCGAAATTTCTTTGGGCGGCCGTCGTGAAGTGGGATTGCTGCGGTCTTGAACTTAGAAGTGGGCGAGCAGGGCTCAACAAACCATGGTGGGAGAACTGGTAGGGTTGCTGGTGCTGGAACGGCGGCGCCGCCGCAGCGCTGGACTTATTCTGCGGGCCCTGTTGTTGTTGCTGATTCTGCTGTCCGCGACCTCTACCACGACCACGGCCTCTTCTGTCGCGACCTTTGCCACCCTTGCCACCGCGTCCCTGCTGCGATTGAGAGTTTTCTGGCGGCGTTTGATCTTGAGGGAGTGTTTTGACAACTAACACCTTATAATTGTGTTCATCCTGCTTAGCACGGCGAGTCTCTTCGAGCGACAACTGCGAGCGAGCTTTGTTAAAACTGAGAAGAGGATCTGCCTGTTGAATTATGGTGGCTAACGTATCATAGTCACCTTTGGGATGTCCTGCAATCAATTCCAGCACCAATTAAGTGTCCGAGACAGGCGTGTCGACGTTGGAGAGTTGATCTGCCAGGAGTTTCAACTGTCTGCAGTACTCAGTCATGTTGGAGAAATTTTCAAGGAGTGTATTGTTAAACTGTTCCTCCAAATACACTGCACGAGTGTGCTTGTTATCTTGAAAGATTTCCTCCAAGCGGTTCCATAACTCAAGGGCTGTGGCGCAAGATTTTATGATAGTAAGAAGGAGATCATGAGAAATAAAATCCATTGTTTGACGCCGACGTCTAGACGACGCCAAGTAGACTCATCAACCTCCGGAGGGCGTGGAATAGTGTCATCGATATGATCAAACACGTTATAGAGACATGCATGATTACGAAACAGTTCAACCCAGGGAGAATACTGACTGTTTTCTTGATCAAGAAGAATGAGGATAGAGTTCTTGATGTTTGTAACAGTTAGAGCGGAATGAAAAGAGGATGATGACATTGTAGTGGGATTTGTGGAGGTTGAAGCATCAGAAGTATTGGGAGATTCCTCAATAGCCATTTATAGAAGAGAGGAATGGAGAGAAAAACCAAGAATTTTAGGTAGGAGAGGAGGAGGGCGGCGGCTTAGATGGGAGGGTTGGCGGTGTAGAAAGAAAAATTCTAGAGTTTTTTTGTGTTAGACTCTTGATACCATGTAAGATGATATTAATCTCCCTTGAGGAGTCTTCTCATTAATATCAAAGTATATATAGAGTACAATATTCATCCCTTATACAATAGAAATCCTAAGTCTATACAAAAGAGGAATCCTAGTCTTACCATAATTATATTTACACAATATATGAAAATATTCTAATTATGGGTAGGGAATATTGTAATTCTTATATACACGTTTACAAGGTCAAATGAAGAATTGAGGATATAAATAATACAATTCAGTTTTGATGAATATAACTAAATTTAGAATTGTGATAAAGATATATCTAAAAAGATAAGTTTTGATGAGGATATATACAAATTTCTCTATAATGAATATTGACGAAATTCAAACAAGGATCTTTCATTCTTGAAAAGTAGGAGCTCGTGGGGGTGACCTAAGATGCGAATTTTAACCTATCAAGGTGTTAAATCTCTAACCCCTTATAATGATTATACTTGATTTTAAAGAGTAGAATTTGAAGTTTGTTTTTATCTAACTTTCAAAAATTGAAATTTAGGAATTTAACCATTAAATTGGATGATAAACTAATCATAGAATTAGGTTCACAGGCTTATGGGTTACTCGCCCATGTAATTTATTTTGAAATTTGGCCCGGTTGATCTAGTGTTGACTTTAGATGGTTGGCGTCTTCCTATAGAAATAGATCAATTAGTCTAATTTGACAGCTATTGAGATCATTGAAGGCCGTTGGATTGGAGATTTCAATTGTGCCATGCATGTTGGGAAAATTTCATCGTATTTAAGGTAAGTGAGACTTTGTGAATACTTGCTTTCCGACTTTGTGAATGTTTGCCTATTGGGTACACTTTCTAGGTGCCTGCACGGCCTTTGGTTTTGGGCCGTAACACAGATAGAATCATTCAGTTTAACCAAATTAGCTTACAATAGTGAAACTGAAGAAATCCTTAAAAACGCAAAAGCAACAGAAAATTCTGGGTTAAACCATTTATTCTGTACACGGGAAAATTCTGTATTGGTTTCGTCTCAAGTATAGAGACAGTAAAATTTAACTGCAACTCCCCACTTCCAAAACTATAGAGGAGGGGGTCTACCAACTGTCATGTCGCCGAATTATGTTGACTACGCACATTGTGCTCGAGCAACAACAACGACAAGAAGAACTACGACGGAAAGGAAGAAGGAAGTTCTCAGCTTTTCATCAAATGAATCAGTATTCCCTTCTGATGTCTTCTCCTTCTCAGGGGGTTGAAACCATTCATTCACAACCTCTATGATCTTTTCAACTATTTCCATCATTTTTCCCTTGGTGTTCACAACAATCCAACTGATTATGTCTATTGTCCCAACTGAATCAGACTTGTCAAAACCCTCCTCAGAAATTCCAGCTGGTAAGCCGTTATCAGCTGCATCAACTACAATGTAGAGTAAAATATATTAATGGTACCATTGACAATTTTGAATTATGCTTTGCTATAAACAGGAATAAGGGCTTTCTATTTGCTGGTGTTTTAGATAATCATACGATTAGTATATGTTCAATAACATAAAAGGCACCAAGACTGCCATATTTACTGCGAATAAGAACATAAGTACTTGCAGTGATTTCGTTACATTTACCTAGGCTTTTTGAACCATGAATACTGATATAGATTTCATGATTCTACATTACCTTTTCTCAACCAAGAATATAAGGCAAAAGATGGTGATTTTATGATTTGTCTTTCTCATTCAAATTTTGCAAGTAGAAGGTCATAGTGGCATCATTGAACATTGTGTTATAAAACACTCTGTGAAGGATGCTTTTACTCCTTACAGAGAAACCGTATGTTGCTCGGACTCTCCTAAAATGTAGCCAAGTGCGTGTCAGATCATTCAAAAGTAGTGTATTTTTGGAGGATCCGACACGGGTGCGACAACACTTTTAAAGAGTCCGAGCAACATATATGCCATCATAATGTGCTTAAACAGATGCAGTGTCACTACAAGCGGAAAATCTTCTTGGACACCTCCACAGCTAGAAGTATAAACAGAGGAGACTGGTGGGAAGATATCTATTGCACTCCCTAAGATGAATTACACTGCACAGTTCATATGAAACTCCAACCTCGTTTCAGTGAATCTCTGATTTCCCGAACCGCCTCATTGTTCAGAACAGCATCCCAAACAGCTTTGTCAGATGACAGTGAAATGACCATTTTCTACAAAGATCAAGAGAGAATTTTTGCATCATCAAGAGCTGATTATGAAATGAAATGATGGATGATGTCCAAAAATAAAATTAGTACCATTTAGACAATATCTTAGTCTCTTCAAAAAGTTACGAACAACAATAGCTCCATGCAATCTGATACAAAGGTAACTAAGAAATTTCTTTACATACTTTTCTCCAAGAGTTTTGCCTGTTGAGCCAATGCCTCAATTGTTGAAAAGAAATAAAAAAGAGGCCTGAAATTTTATTTTAGAAGATCTAGACTACTTGTTATTACTTATTATACAACAAAGCAACTCTTTCTGATATCCATGTGCCCGCTAACATATTTCAAAGATTAAAATCCTGAAGGGGCACTGTTAAGGTACCTGAATAGAAGGTTCAGTCTGCAGCAAGTGGAAAGCATCATACACTCGGCTAGATCCATATGACTGCAACAGTTTTGAATTACAGATATGCATAGACGGTTCAATCCAATCAGACACAGATCCACTGGAAGAGAGTACTTCACGTGTAAGGTTAATTGAACTAGTAAGTTCATCTGTTGTATCCTCATTTGACTTGTAACCAAGACAGTTGTTGGATGGCTCAAGGACCCTAGGAAGTCCAACAACATAAAGCGGAAGCAAGTGAATATTTACAATAAAGACAACAAAGATAAAGATTACTACTATCTGGCATCTGCAGCCATATATGACAAGTATAAATTATTGGAATATATCTAAAAGAAAGATACACTCATAACACGTTTGCAGACTGTCAATGAGTCATTCAGCTAATTAAAGATATTACTTGAACTTGGCTGTGACAGTGAATTGTACTGCTCATCATTTATTGATAGATATCAGGAAGTAAGAAACTCTCTGGCTTTCCAATTGCAAGCTGCAAGTCTTTGGTTGTAATCCTCCCAAATATATGCAAGTGCCATTATTTGTAATTAAGTTATTTAATATTGTTATAATTTTTTGGCACCTGAAAACTTACCTCATTGAGCTCCCAACTAGAATGGAGATCTTCACTAATTGCAGAATCATGCGGAAACTCTGTCTAATTACTGCATTATTATGATAAGCTAACCTTTCTGGCCTTAGCTCTTCTCCTCCTTTTTCTTTATCTAAATTACAGCCTGAGGAATTCAATAATGTAGCAAGTGTTCCTGAGAATGAGGAAGTGGGACATTCTGTCCACATCAACAGAGTACAATGACTTTCTGTTTTGGATTCTGCTAGGCAGCAGTCTGGCACAACTTTACTAACAAGCCGTGTTCATCTAGGACACCATCGGAATCATCTACTTAGAGAAACTCAAAAAACCGTTTCATTAGGCCCTTCTTCTCTACCATATCCATGAGGTGTAATAGAGGGCAAAAGCATTCAAAATTGGTCTACTTGGAGAAAATTTGGGGACAAAGAGATCAGAATAAATAACAGGTGTGCTAAGATTTGAATTTGGATTCCTCCTTGATAAAGAAAAGGGATATCAGTCCCTGAAGGAAAACTAATTAAATCACACAGTGCTTCGATATTAAGTAATTGATGTATTTAATTTGGTTGGATCTAGTATACCAAAGTCTGAAAGTACAGAGAATTGAAGTTTCCTCTCTTTCCTCCAAACTTGATCATAGGTGTTCCAATGTAGCTCACACCATGTTCTTTGTGATTTGCTAATACAATCGGCCACAAGTGGTGATGTTTAGGGGCAGCGCGAAATCAACTTTGAAAGATTTGGACAAGGTTAGTCACATTATCATCACTACCACTATGAAAAAGTTTTGAGTCACATAATTAAGACTGTCCAACTTCAGTAAACTCCCGCATTTAGTCATAGAGGTTTGACGAATATTGTTTCTTTAGTTTCTGAAGCATGAAGCACAAGCGGGAAGGTTTGCCAGTCCTACATCCTACTACCTCCGTTCAGATTTATGTGTCACTTTGACCGCGATATTTTCATATAACTTTCACTGACTAATAATACTTTTTAGTCAATTTTCAAATATGTACTCCCTCCGTTCCAAAAAGATGATCTTAGTTTGAATGTAGTTTAAGAAATAAAGGACTTTGAAATGTGTGTTCCAAAACGAGCCTTAGATATTTGTGTGATTGTAAATCATCTCAAAAAGTTAAATTGTTTTTAAATATAGAAATGTGTAAATATTTTTGGGATAAACTAATAAGGAAAAAGTAAGACTATCTTTTTGCGAACAAGGAGTAATTTTATTTCAAGAAATTTAAAGATTTCAGGTCCGAATTCACGACCAAATTTGGAACATTTAACTCCCAAAATTTGGACTATGGCACACATACATTGGGATAGAGAATACTCTCTCCGGATAAAAAAGAGTGTCCACCCTTTATATTTTGGTTCAAAAAAGAGGGTACACTTGCCAAATCAAAAAACAATTAACCTTGCTTTGAATCTTAAGGGTGTACAATTAAGTGGACACTCTTTTTGATACGGAGGGAGTATCATTTACTACTAGAGCACGCATGACACACTTGAAAATAATATTAATGCCGATTGACCTGGAAAACGGGTTACTTATTCAGCTAATTAAATACTCCAGGGCGTACGAAATATGAGTACGTACATAACTGCCCATTATCCCATAAAATAGACTTGTTGTTAAATATACATAAGTGGGCCTTTGGCCCATCATGGCAGAATTCTAGATTTAGTGTATATTATGGTATATATTGTGTATTAGTCTTTTACCTTATTTAGTCTTGTACTATTACCATAATTGTATAGTTAGTCTCCATATAGAATAGAGATTTAGATGTAGAATAGGAAAATGATTTTCCTATTGTAACTTGTATATATATGCCTTTCATCAATAAAAATAATCAAGGGATTAATTCTTTCATGGTATCAAGAGTCTAGGTTGACAAACTACTCTCCCAAATATTTTTTTCTCGGCAAAAACCGAGGGTTCCTCTCTCGGCATTCTCGATTTTTGCTTCTTATTTTCTTCCCAATTTTTTCTTCTAAATCCCTCAATCACAAATTGTTCTATTTCCATCTTGCCCTTACAGTTTTTAACATCAAGAATTACAACCCTCTTGTTCTTGAAATAGAAAACGTCCTCTATGCGACGTGGGTCGAATTGTTCAAGATTCACGCACGCTCGCATCAAGGTATACATCACATAATCCTCGCGTATCCTGAGGATACTGAGGTACCAAAACGCGAGGATAATTCAAAGGTGTGGACGACGCTTGATGCCATCGTACTTCAGTGGATTTACTCCACTATCTCTACCTGTTGCAAAAGATTATTGAGGCAGACGCTACGGCAAAGGCTGCTTGGGATAGACTATGTGACATATTCCAGGATAATCAGAACTCTAGAGCTGTTACACTTGAGCAGGAATTTTCCCACGTCAACATGGAAAATTTCCCGAACGTTTCAGCTTATTGCAAAAGGTTGAAAGAATTGGCAGACCAACTCCGCAACGTTGGTGCGCCCGTAAGTGACGATCGTTGTTTTACAGATGGTTGCCGGCCTCTCTGAGGCCTATAGTGGTGTGGGGACTCTACTTCGTCAAAGTAACCCTCTCCCAAAGTTTTATCAAGCCCGCTCCATGCTTACTTTAGAAGAAGTCGGCTTGGCTAAAAAGGCAGCTACCGAACTAGCTTTGTATTCATGATGACATCCTCCAAAAATTCTCCAGGTTTCTTTGATAATTCAGGCCAAAACCGTGCTCACGATGGCGGAAAAAATAATCGTAAAAACAATGAGAAAATCATGGCGGCAAACGCGGCATTTTCGGCAACAGGAACGGTGGCCAAAACATTGGGCCCCACGGCAGTGGGGCTGGGGCAGTGGATCGTGGCCCAACAACCTATATTTTCGGGCCCAAGAATGGCGGCGGTGGACACCGTCTCGATTCAAGATCGGCCCAGCGATCGTGCCCAGCCAATCGACATCGCCTGCCGTTCAAGACTGTGCCCAACAATCGCGCCTTCTCGTTTCTCGGCTGGCAGGAACGCGGTGGGCTGCCGGCCACAGCATTCTCGGCAGTGAGACCCACACAAACCGACATTGAAGCCGCGATGCACACACTTGGATTAACTCAACCGAACCCGAATTGGTACATGGACACCGGCGCCATTACTCACATAACCTCCGACCAAGATACTCTCTCGTCTTATTCCAGTTGAGCAATAATCGTGGTATAATTGTTGGTAATGGTAATTCAATTTCAATTCGTAGTTATGGTCATAAAACTTTGTCTCCTCCCCATCGACCACTTGTCTTGAAAAATACCTTTCATGCCCCAAAAATGATTAAAATTTTGGTGTCTGTCTGTAAATTCACAACTGATAATTGGGTGTCCGTTAATTTTGATCCTTTCGGGTTTCCAGTGAGGATTTCAAGACGGGGAACCCTCTCATGAGGTGTGATAGTAGGAGAGATCTTTATCCAATCACACCAAGTCTCGATTTCTCGAGTCAAGCCATGCCTTCAACTTTTGCAGCTCTTGCTCCTTGTGGCATGCTCGTATAGGTCATCCGGGGTCATCTATTTTGTCTGTCTTAGATAAAAATAAATTTATCTCTTGTAAGGGTACGCGTGGTACTTCGAATTGTCAATCTTGTTCCTTAGGAAAATTGTTAAGTTGCCATTTGTGGACTCTAATTCTAATACTTCAATGTCATTTGATATTATTCATAGCGATTTATGGACATCACATGTTCTTAGTTCATTGGGTCATCGTTATTATGTTTTATTTTTAGATGATTATTCTAAATTTTTATAGACGTTTCCGCTAGTAAAGAAATCTCAAGGTTTTTTCCATCTTCCAAAAATTTAGAGCTTTCATTAAAACCCAATTCGAACGAGAAATAAAAAATATTCAATGTGATAATGACAAAGAATATGACAATGGGGAGTTTCGGGAATTTTGTGCTAAAAATGGAAATAGTTTTTATTTTTCTTGTCCTCATACGTCTTCACAAAATGGGAAAGCCGAACGCAAAATTCGTACCATTAATAACATCATCCGAACTTTTTTGGTTCATGCTTCCGTACCCCCGTCTTTTTGGCATCATGCTCTACAAATATGGCTACCAATATTCTTAATATTCTTCCTTCCAAAGGTTTGACATATTCGTCCTCTCTTCAAATTTTATATAATAAAACTCCATCGTATATACATCTTAGAGTCTTTGGGTGCTTGTGTTATCCACTGTTTCCATCCACCACAATTAACAAACTTCAGACATGTTCTACCCCTTGTGTGTTTTTGGGTTATCCGTCAAATCACCGTGGTTATAAATATTTTGATTTGTCCTCTAATCAAATCATTATTAGTCGTCATGTTATTTTTTATGAGTCCCAATTTCCATTTGCTAAGGTAGATAGTCCCGTGCCTAGTTCGTATAATTTTTTGGATGATGGTATATCCCCATATATTATTCAGCATTTATCGGATATGTCCCGCACCCAAATTACGGGCCCGCTGGTCCAAACATCACTGCCTCTACTACCGATCTGGGTCCAAAGAACTAGGCGCCTCTCTAGCCCAGTCTACGGATCGATGGCGGCCAAGCCAGCGATAGCGGGTTCGATTTCGAGTGGGCAGCGGGCCAGCTGCACCTACCATCAGTCCGTCTCCCAAAAATTCCCAAAATACACCCATCCAGCCCCGAGTCATGGTCCAGTCACCCGCGGTCAACGGAGTATTTTTAAACCAAAAAGATATTTTAATTTAAATTCTAATGTTCTTAAATCATCCTTACCCCGTAATCCTGTGTGTGCCTTAAATGACTCAAATTGGAAAATTGTCATAACAGATGAATATAATGCTCTTATTGATAATAAGACGTGGGAGTTAGTACCCAGTCATTCTGGTGTTAATATTATTCGATCTATGTGGATTTTTGCTCATAAGGGTTCATTTGCGAGACATAAGACTCGTCTTGTAGGTGATGGTAAGACTCAGCAGGTTAGTGTGGATTGTGGTGGGACATTTAGCCCGGTGGTCAAGCCGACTACCATTCGCACTGTGCTCAGTTTGACTCTTTCGAAATCATGGCTCATTCATCAACTAGACGTGAAGAATGCTTTCCTACATGACGGCCTCAAGGAGACAGTATACATGCATAAGCCCTTGAGATTTAGGAATACTAGATATCCTCATTTGTTGAAGAAGTCATTGTATGGGCTTAAGCAGTCTCCACGAGCTTGGTATAAGAGGCTTGCTGACTATGTTTCGACTATTGGGTTCTCTCACAGCAGGCCTGATCATTCATTATTCATATATCATCGGGGTCTTCCATGGCTTATATATTATTATATGTGGATGATATTATCTTGACTGCTTCTTCTGATGCTTTGCGAAAGTCTATCATGACAATGCTCAATTCTGAGTTTGCCATGAAAGACTTGGGGCCATTGAGTTATTTTTTGGGAATTACTATCACTCGTCATGCAGATGACTTGTTCTTATCACAGAGGAAGTATGTAGCTGAGATCATTGAGAGGGCTGGGATGTCATCCTGTAAGTCCACTTCCACTCCAGTTGATACTAAGCAAAGTTGAGCGCTGCAGCTGGCTCCCCCTATGAGGATCCGACCCGCTATCGTAGTCTTGCAGGGCCCTTCAGTATCTTACGTTCACGTGAACTGATATTACATATGCCGTACAGCAGGTGTGTTTGTTTATGCATGACCCAGGATTGAGTACATGAATGCGCTCAAACGCATTCTTAGGTACATCCGGGGGACACTTGATTATAACTTGCATTTGTATCCTTCGTCGACATCTACACTTGTCTCATATACAGATGCTGATTGGGGTGGTTGTCCAGATACCAGACGGTCTACGTCTGGCTATTGTATGTTTCTTGTTAATAACTTGGTCTCATGGTCTGTCAAGCATCAATCCACGCTATCACGTTCAAGTGCAGAGACCGAGTATCCAGGGGTAGCCAATGTGGTTTCTGAATCATGTTGGTTATGTAATCTTCTTTTAGAGCTTCATTTTCCTATTCAGAAAGTTACTTTGGTGTATTGTGATAATATTAGTGTCATCTACCTCTATAATAATCCAGTTCAGCACCCGCGCACTAAACATATAGAGATGGACATTCACTTTGTTCGAAAAAAGGTAGCTCGAGGACAAGTATGCGTCTGCCATGTCCCTTCCAGATATCAAATTGCAGACATCTTTACAAAGGGTCTTCCTCGATCCTTTTTGGGGATTTTAGAGACAGTCTCAGCGTACGAGACCGCCCGCTATGACTGCGGGGGTGTGTTAAATATACATAAGTGGGACTTTGGCCCATCACGACAGAATTCTAGATTTAGTTATATTATGGTATATATTGTGTATTAGTCTTTTACCTTATTTAGTCTTGTACTATTATCATAATTGTATAGTTAGTCTCCATATAAAATAGAGATTTAGATATAGAATAGGAAAATTCCTATAGTAACTTGTATATATATGTCTTTCATCAATAAGAATAATCAAGAGATTAATTCTTTAACTTGTAATGGCAGAATTTTTGTACTTATAAGTGTATCAACTGTTTCTAATGATAGCATTTTACTAGAAATGAAGTAGATTTAATCAGAAGAAATACCAATTCAAATTCACAAACTTATGATAAAAAAAGAGAAGCGTAAAAATGTGAATACAATTAGAACTCACTGCTGAAGTGCAGAAAGTGCATGATGAACCTCGTCAGTGGATGGAACAGGACCCAGAATATAATCATCAAATACAATATTCACCTTTTCATCCTCATATCCATCTAAACATTCCCAGTCGTCACTCTCCTCCGTGTTATACGATGAAGAATCCCAAGCGACCGGTGCAAGAGCCGCAGCAGATAACGGAAGAGTTGATGAAGAGGAAAGAGAAAGGGCGTTACTCCCTTTGTTTGTTGCTGTTCTCCAAGTTTTTGCGGTGGTGGTTGATGAGTGAGAGAAGGACTCTTGTGCTGCACCGTTAAGAGTGCCACCTGTCCTAACAGCTCTTTGAACGGCTCTTAACATGCCACCGCCGTTGCTATTGGCTCCTCCTCCACCCATACCGCCGCTGCCACCACCGACTGACCGCCTCATCATCTTCTTATCCACACCACACTTTTTTCTCACTATTCAATGTGTGTGAGGGCTGATATTTTTACTACTTCCTGATGACGGAACGTAACCGCCTCTTGGAAATTGGAACGTAGTGCGCCTTTAACCTGTTTCGAATTATACTTTTTTCTGATTGAAAGAGTGTATATTTGCCGTGTATATTGTTACAATTCTTGTACATTTATAATTACGGTAGCTCTCCAGATTTCACGGTGTGTGATTTCACTGAATATGTTATTGTTGTTATATAATTATGGTAATAGTCTTATATTAAAAAAAAATATAGTAATATTGTATTAGAAAAATGTAGATTTAATTTTCATAATTATATATTGTATATCATGTATATAAACTCTTTCATTAATAAAAATAATCAGGAGATTATTTTCTTTCACGATATCAGCAATTTAGGGCAAAAAAATTCCATCTCCAAAAACCTTTGTTTTCGTCGCCCTACTTTTTGGCCGTCGGTCGTACCTACACCTCCCCTCCCTTCAATTTTTCCGACTCTCCAATTCTCCTCTTGTTCTTTCATCATGTCCTTGCAGTCTCCAATATCAAGAACAACATCCCTATTGTTCTTGAGATGAAAAACGTCCAATATGCGACGTGGGCAGGACTGTTTAAAATTCACGTCCGATCTAATAGAGTCCTCCATCACATCGTCACACCGCCTCGACTATCCACTTTATTCAATCCTTAATGCAATTAAAATGATTCTTCTTCTTCGTTAAGATAGCGGTTAACTCGACTGTCTTATATTCCGGTTATGACATATAATCACTCAACCCAGTGCAGAACTCTTCTATATTTCTATGATAGAATTTACCACATAGGAGGATTAAGAATAGTAACCTATAATGCTACACAAGTATCGGGGTAATTTCGTCCGCAATTTTAACCTATGTCTAGTCAATTACAGCATATCCAAATCTCTCCTCTCGGTTTTTTATTCGAAATCATATAGGTTATGATAATTAGTGATCAATTAATTATCAAACATTCATACCAAATATTGACTAAATCTTAATCAAGCGAAGAAGAAATCAAACTACTGCATTAATTCATGAATAAAAGTTTCAAGCAATTCATAAGCAAAGCCCTAATAAAGTTTTTAGCTCCTAGCCATAGTCACGCTAAGAAATAATACAGAATCCAACATGAACTGAAATAAAACAAAGAAAAGAGAAAAGAAAATAACTTGAACTAAGTCTCCAATCTTGATGCCTCCAAGAGTTGTATTGTGGAATATGTACAAGGATTCCAAGCTGCCCCATAAGGTCAGGGTTTTAGGGATTATATAGTTGGGAAAATATTGCATTTGTGGACCCTGAAAACGTGTCAAATTTCGGCCCAGAACGTGATTTTTCTGCCACGGCACCACGATCCTGCAGAACGGCACCGCGGTGCCGAAAGTCCTGTAGTCAATCAGCCTTGCAGCAGTTTGGGCACGCGATCCTGCTGGCCGGCCGTGATCTGCGAAATAAATCGTCCACTTTCGGTTTTTGCAATTTTTCGTCATTTTCTCGTCCGGACTTCGTCTGATTTCTTCTATATTTCTCGGGACTTCTTAGACTTCTTTTCTTGGCCTTTTTTTGTGAAATTTACACCTCAATTAAGCTCATCTCATATTCTTTTTGCCATTTCTCCATTTTGGACCACTGTGACTCAAAAGAAAGAAAAACAAACCTACTACTATACTAAACACAACAAAAACGAGTAAAATACCAACTAAAAATGACTCAAAAGGTGTATACAAAATACGCCTAACACTAACCAATCCAACAACTTGAAGAATATCATGCCTCGTGCAAGCTAGATATCGAAGACTTCCCACCAAACTTTTGAAGAATGTTGGATCTACACTTTCTCCTTCTTCATGTTTGGACATCTTGATTCCGTATTCCGTCGGTGTGCTTATCAGCTTACAGTTCTTCATCTTGAACTTCTTCAGGATCTCTTTTGCATAGCTTTCCTGTGAAATGAAAATTCCATCCCTTGGTTGCTTAACTTCAATGCCAAGATAGTACACCATGAGCCCAATGTCTGTCATCTTGAATTCTTTCGTCATTATTTCCTTGAATTCATTGAACATGCTTGGGTTGCTTCTGGTGAAGATCAAATCGTCCACGTAGAGACACATTATCAAAATATCTCCATCTTTTATCTTGATATATAGAGCATGTTTGTAGGGACATTTGTTGAAGCCATTCTCTTGGAAGTACTTTTTGATTAATCTATTTCATGCCCTTGGTGCTTGTTTTAGCTTGTAAAGAGTCTTCTTCAACCTCAACACCTTGTCTTCGTAGCCTTTGACTTCGTAGCCTGATGGTTGCTGAATGTAGACTTACTCTTCAAGAACTCCATTTAGGAAGGTAGACTTTACATCCATCTGCTGCATCTCCCACTTGTTTTGAGCTGCCAAAGAAGTGCTTAGTTTGATAGTCTCCAATCGAGCAACAGGAGCAAATACCTCATCATAGTCAATTCCAGCCTTTTGACTATAGTCTTTAGCAACTAGCCTCGCCTTGTGCCTTTCAATCTCTCCTTTAGCGTTTTGCTTTGTTTTGTACACCTATTTGACATCTATCGCCTTATGTCCCTTGGTAAGTGAGGTAAGTTCCCATGTGTCATTCTTCTTGATGGCCTTGATTTCTTCGTCCATCGTATTTGTCCACTTCTTTTCTTGTATTGTTTCTTGAAAGCTTACTGGTTCACAATCGACAAATAGACAAAATAATATAAGATTATCTTGTCGTTCAGTTACCTCATAGAGATCTCTAAGGCTTCTTGTACACTGCACAACTCTTTCACTTTGACTCACACTTAATGATAAGGAAAATGATGAGTTTACTTGAGTGGTTGACGTTGGTGAAGTGGGTGGAGTTGCAAGCTCTTGTTGAGGTTCACCTAGTTGCTCCCTCATTATCTGCCCATCTTCTTCAAACTGAGGAAAGAAATTGAAGTCATCAGCATGAGAGTTGAAATCCCATTCTTCTTCTTTGTTGAATACCACATCTTGACTAATAACAATTTTCTTATTATCTGGATTGTACAACTTGTAGCCCTTCGAATTAGCATCATAGCCGATGAAGATAAAACTCTCGCTTTTATCATCAAGCTTAGTTCTTCTCTCATCTGGTACATGAACATGGGCTATACTTCCAAAGGTTCTCAGGTGGGAAATTCCAGGCTTTCTTCTACTCCATGTCTCTTGCGTTGTCTTTCCCCATACATTTCTTGTTGGAGATCTATTTGACAAGTAGACTGCACACACTACTGCTTCGGCCCAAAACTCCTTGGGAAGTTTCTTGCTTTTGAGCATGTTTCATGCCATGTTGAGGATTATTCTGTTCTTTCTTCTGCCATGCCATTTTGCTAGGGGGTCTAGGAACTGTCATTGGTCTACGAATTCCGTTTGTTTCACATAACTCTTAAAACTCATTGGAAGTAAATTCTCAACTTCAGTCGGATCTCATGGCTTTGATCTTTCTACCGCTTTCTCTATCTACTGTAGCTTTGAACTTCTTGAAAACTTCGAAAACTTCTGAATTCTGTTTTAAGAAATATATTCAGGTTTTTCTTGAAAAATCACCAATGAATAGAATAAAATAGCTACTGTTACCGAGAGAGCTATACTTGATTGGACCACACACATCAGTATGGATGAGCTCGAGTGACTTCTTGGCTCTTGACTCTGACTCATTTGAAAAAGCTTTTCCTAAATTGCTTCCCGACTAGACACCCTTCACAAAGCTAGTCAGGTTGGTTGATGCGAGGTAGTCCCTTCACCATCTCCTTCTTAGATAGCAGCTCTAGACCTCCAAAATTGAGATGCCCAAATCGAAGATGCCAAAGCCATGATGCATCTCTGTGGTAAACTTTCAGGCACTTTGCAACATCGTTTTGTATGTTGATCAGGAATATTCTATTCTTTGACATTGACACTTTAGCAATGAAGATATTCTTATCATCTTTTATAGAAAGATTATAATCCTTCATATGAATATCATAACCTTTCTCTAACAGTTGTCCTAAACTCAAGATGTTACTTTTCATATTGGGCACATAGTAGATATTGGAAATAAACCGATGTCTCCCATCTTTCAAACGGATAAGGATGTTACCTCTCCCTTTCACTACTATGGTGGAATCATCTTCAAACAAAATATGTTCGCTTACTGACTCATCTAGCTCCACGAACATGTCTTTCTTTCCCCACATGTGATTGCTTGCACCACTGTCAAGATATCAGGAATTTGCTTGGCCACCATCAATTTCCTTTCGTGCTAGAAGAAGAGTTTCTTTGCTATCTGTCTTCTCCTCCATGTAGTTGGCCTTCTTCTCAATTTTGCTGTTGGGGGCTCTACATTCTGAAGCATAATGCCCAAACTTCTGACAATTATAACATCGAACTTGAGATTTGTCATATCTTGAGTTCGGATTGATTCTTCCACGACCTCGTGTTGAACTTTCTCATTTCTCATAGTTGTTGTAATTCCAACCTCGTCCACGACCATGACTTCCACCTCGTCCATGGCCTCTACCTCTGCCTCGGCCACGTTGGTTTCTATCACCTTGGCTTTCATGCATATCCTTAGTAGTGGCCAAAGGGCCGGGACGATCCGGGGCGGGTTTGAGCGGGATCGGGGCGGGACTGGCGGGCCGAGACTATCGGACTTGGACGATGTCCCGTCCGGATTAGGAACCAGGCCTCGCGGGCTGGGGTCGGGATTTTCAATATTTTTTGCACTTAATTTAAAAGAATAACATATATTAAATATATGAATAACTAAATAATTGAACAAGATAGTGTAATAAAAACATCTCAAGGCTGTTTTTGTGCCTCTATATTATTTCATTGAAATATTTTTTTTTGGTAATACATATACAATTGTCAAAATTACAACTTTGTGGTGTTGTTCAAAAGTTACAAATGACATAGTAAAATTGCAATTAAATAAATTACCAATTTGAAAATACTTTTTCTAGTTTATTCACAATGTTTGTGGTTCTTCGGTTGGAATTGATATTTGTTGATCAAATTGATCCACGTCGCTACTCACACATTCAGATAAGATGTCGTTGTAGTTTTCGTCTTCTTCTTCGTTGATCTCCGGTTGACCACACCTTCTCCGCTCCGCTCGTATCCAATCTCTGAATAGTACTGCAATCTCAGTATCTCAGGCTAATGAGTGTACGTGCTCTCTATTTAAAATGCATCAGAAAAAGTGCTTTGGGCCGTTGATGACGCTTGAATGTTCAAAACATCTCGAGCCATCATTGAAAGTGTCGGAAATGTCTTCTCATTACCCCTCCAGTATTTTAGCAAGTCTTTTTTTCCTTCTTCATTGACAACTATTTGGTACGGTAAAGTACACTACAAAACAAAAACATCAAACTCGCTAATTTGGTTAGTAGTGCTACCACCGCACATTCTATTTATGAGGCTTGCAATACTAGCCACAGAAACAACATGTATTTTTAGAGGCTGTGTTGAAGAAGAAGAAAATGGTATGGAAGTCGGTTGGTTGCTAGCACTTTCTTGTTGGTAATATCTATATACTTTTTTGCATTCGTCTTCTATGCTAGACAACACTTTTTCTTCCGTTTGTTCAATTTCAATAGGTGGTGGGGCATTTAAATTTTTGGGAGTTGGAGGTGGTAGTACTTCTATACAGTTATAAATATTTTCAATAAGTGGTTTACAGCCGTCTATTTTAATAGTCGGATTTAATACAACACCAATAATATAAATAGGGGAAATAGGAATAAAATATTTTTTTATTTTCATAAATATTTTTTAATAGATGCCTTATAAGTTGGTTTTTCCATATATTCTCTAAGTAGTAAAAATATTATAGCTATATAAAACAACATAGTTGAAATAGTAGGAATTATATACCGAAAAATTCTGTTGTTGCTTGAAAAATTTCTCTAGAAATATTATAAGTTCTTTAATTTTTTTCCCAATCGTTATCTACAATCATATAAGTTGGATTTTGATTATGGGCGTTAAAAAATAAAGTTATATGTTTTCTATAATCATAAGCAACAAGTAGTTATTCATATAAAAAATTTCACCTAGTGGATACTTTTTCGGGAATTTTTCTATAAGGTAGTTGGCAATCGTGACAACTTTTTTTATAAATTTTTTTGTTGTATTCTATTATTTTAAAAAATAAAGTGTATAGTAAATTGTATTTTTTCAAGAATATCTTGAAAAAGTAATAGGTCATCTTTTACAACTAAAGTTATAAATATGACACGCACATTTTATACGAAAATTATTTGGAAAAGATGGAGTTAAAGCATCTTTTAAAACTGACATAGCAGAAAGATGCATTATCTAATGTAATACTCATAATTTTATCAGTTATTCCGTAATAATCGCAAACTAAATAAATATTTTTTGAAATAATCACTAGTGTGCTTACTATCTATACGCTAAAATACGTTTTTTGCATAGACCATTTATAATTTATCCAATGACAGGTTGTCATTAATAATCATGTTCATTAGTACTACGGCCTATATCAGAAGTGAGAGTTACTTTGTCATTAAAATGATATAATGAATAACGTAAATACTGTTGATATTCATATGCAAATTTAAATACATATCTCTTAACAGTTGATCTAGGAAAAACTTTATAAATATATATATATATATATATATATATATATATATATATATATATATATATATATATCTAATATAATGAATAAAACTAGGAGATGAAAGAAATGAAAAAAGCAAACCCTCCACAACAACTAATTTTGATAATGCTTTCATATCTCTATGTTTATCGTATTTAGGGCCTACCATTTCCCCCGTCGTAGGGTTAATTTGAACATGTACTTGGTCCGGAATAGTATGTGAACCTTGTCTCGATGGAGATGGCGCTTGCACACCATCTTGCTCAGTAAACCATTGCTTCTTCTTATGTTTCTCTTCGTACGCTTGAAGTGATCCCTGGAGTTGCTCGATCATCATTTCTTCCAAGTCTTTAGTTTCTTCAATCATCACAACGATGTGCTCAAATTTGGGATCCAATGAACGTAGTATCTTCTCTATTATCCTCACATCTTCTAACTTTTCACCATTTCTTGAGAAATAATCTGAAATAAACTCAGATACTTTCATGTGTAAGGATTCGAATTCAACTCTTAATGTTTGGAGACGGACATTTTTCACTTGCTCGGATCCTTTGTAAGTGGTTTATACCTTCTCCCACGCTTCCTTGGCAGAGCTTGCACTCAAAATATTTTCAAAGTCATCATCATCTAATGCTTGGTAGATGAGGTAGAGAGCCTTCTTGTCTCTCTTTCTTGAATCCTTCAAAGTTGTCTTTTGATCTGGTGTAATAGCAGCAAAAACATCATCATCCACAGAATCGTTATAGCCTTTCTCTATGATATCACACACATCTTGTGATCCAAGAAGTGCCTTCATTTTGATACTCCAATTGTCGTAGTTGTTATTGTTGAGTGTCTGGACTTGGAATGATGTCATAACATTTGTCATAACTCTCAATATAATGAGAATTTGCCAAATTCGATTGCGCGGATGAATCAGAACGCCGAAAGATCTTGGGAGGGACCTGGTCAAATTTTCAATTTTCAGTCAAAGTCAACCCTAACATAGTCAACGACTTTGACGGCTCAATCAACTCGGCTTGGACAGCTCGGTCAACAGGCTTACGACTTGGTCAACTCGGCTCCAACTAGGCTGACTCGGCCCAACTTAGTGAGTCAACTCAATTTTCTGGCAACACTCTTCCGGGGCGCGTGGCGACGCATCTGAACTCTGATCAGGGAAATTCTGGCGGTGTCGGATTCCTATCGTCGAGACCTTCGATTTGATATGCAATAGTGTAAAATTTCCAACTGGCTCTGATACCACTTTGTTGGAAATGAAACACTCTCACAAATAACTTTTATTCAAACTCAAATAAATATTACAAGAACACTCTCACTGAACAACAAGATACTACAACTCACTCTTATAAGACTTTTCTTCTTCACTCACTTAGAAACTCTTAATTTTTCTTGATGCCTAAACTGAAATAGGGAATGTATTTATATTACTTAAGAACAATCACACACCACACAAATAAACTAATCAAAAATTACAATAACCATACACCTCATTCTTCTCCATCCTTTTAACAATATTTTAAATTACCAAATGATTCACATACATTATTACCACACCCTAGAAGATTCTAGGTAGAAGGTTTGTAGTTTTGGACCTTGATTATGGACTTAGACTCCAATTTGATTGGGTTTGGGCTCCCATAACAGATCAAGTTTATGATCCAACATAGAATGGTTTCTATGTGTCACGTGCAAGAGCAAGGGGAAATGAAGATTTAAAAATGAATTTTGATTTTAAAAAAAATGTTAAAAAATAAAGTGCATGTCACATCATTATACATACCCTAATACAAATTACTTTGTACACTTTACTTGACAGATCTTGCAGTTAATGCAAAGAGAACACCAGACTCAACATTAGGCCACATTAGGAGATTTGAAATAAATGTGAGTTACAATTGTGGTTACAAGGAAGTGGGAAAGTAAGCAAAAACAACTTTGATTACAAATCTGGAAATAAGAACAAAGAAAATGGTTTGTTGAGTCGATTGATATTCAATTTGTCCTTAAGACAATATTACCCCGTATGAATCTTTTAACGACTATTGACAACTTGTCTCCCAAGATAAAACAACAACAAATAATTGAGCAAAGGAAAAATCACGAGTTTACTAAAAAGAAGAACATTTGAGTGTATGAAATAAAGCAAGAGAGGAAGAATTTTGAAAATCTGATTTCAAAGGTGTTCTTCAAATGAGCTTGAGTCTCAATTTATAGTGTGTAGAAAATGACTTCCCAACTAGCCAAGTAATGGCCTTCAATAGCCATGTAATGGTACTAATTGAGAGGGTGTAATTCAGCCAAATAATGGCTGAATTCACGTGTCAAATCGTGGAGAAGTAATGCTCTAAGACCAACCCAAAAGTCAGAAATTCTTGGTCTTCCGTCGAGGCATTCTGCCATCGAAGCACCGCGGCGCTGCTTGGGAGGTGACGTGGCGCCTGACAACCAGTAGCTACTTCAAGGATGACAATTTGATCATTTACCCATCTGAGTCTGGTAGATTCTATTTTTCTGTTTCTTCAATAGTCAATAGAAAAGAGGGGGTAAATCTAACCACTGCCACCAAGGCTTCGCGGCTCCGACGGTGGTTGCGCCGCGGCCCTTCACGGCTCCGCGGCTATTAGACGTATTTTGTATACGCTTTTTGAGTCATTTTTAGTTAATATTTTTTCCATTTTCGTTTAAAAAAATGTCTTGTTAGGGTTGTTTTTCTTTCTTTTGAGTCACAGCGGTTCTGTTACACCCCGTAATACCAGGGCTACTAATTGAGAACGTGATTAAGGATTTAAGATTTGAATTTTGGAAGGAAAGAATTATTACATTTTCTTAAGGAAAATTTCGGAAAAATGTGACGACGGAAAAATTATTAACTTGGAGTTTAATACTTCTAATTGGATTTATGGACGTAGTATTGGATTATAAAGTATTGTAATTGATAATATGGGGTCCGCTTAAAATTTCACAATTTTGGGGGGGGGGGGGGTTCGAAAATTATAATATTTTGGACCAATAGGAGGGTGACATGTGTCACCCATCCACTTGTCTTGCAAGGATGACTACATATTTAGATATTTTGAGACTTGGGGACAAGTGGACAATGGGTCCCACTCCACTTGGCTATACATATCCAAGTCTTGCAAGACTTGGATCATTCTACACTTTGAAAAATGAGCTCTCATCGCTCTCTTCTCCTTAGCTTGAATCTCGAAATTCTCCAAGGATTTTCCAAGAACAAGTGTTGATTATTTTTCAAGATTAAGAGCCCTAATCAAGTTCTAAGACAAGTTAACTCACCAAGATCCTCCAATTTTGTGTGTTGGCCGAAAGATTGGGTGAAACCCTAGGCTTGATCGTCGATATTTTGGAAGTGAAACGTGAAGTGAAGTTGGTTATAATCTTGTGGTGGATGCTTGTGTGTGATTGGAACTTGAGGTTAAAGTACATGGTATATGTGAAGTATATTAGAGGTGATGATTCCTTGGTTTGAGTATAAACCACTTGTGATTGATGTTGATGATTGTTGAGCCGATTAGAAATGGTATTATCGATTTTAAGGAACTGTACTATGACCTTAGGAATGTGACTTTGATTACAAAGGAAGTACAATGTGCTAAGTACTATCTGAAGTAGAATGAGACTATGTGTTATATGATGGCCATGTGAGGCATCTTTGAGTTTGCAGGGTATTGTTGAAACTTGTAGAAAAAGAAGAGATTAAGTGCAAAAATCGTCTTTGTGAAATTCAGCACGGGATCGCGGTCGAAACTTCGAGAGTTGCAGAATTCGGAACAGCGGTCTGGACATGCAGATCGGTGCTGACACTAACGAGTATAGGTGTGTAGGTATAGTTAAAGGAGATTATGCCGAAAGTTGTATAGCTTGAGACCTTAGATGAACATTCGAGGACGAATGTTTCTAAGGGGGGAAGAATGTTACACCCCGTAATACCAGGGCTACTAATTGAGAATGTGATTAAGGATTTAAGATTTGAATTTGGAAGGAAAGAATTATTACATTTTCTTAAGGAAAATTTCGAAAAATGTGACGACGAAAAAATTATTAACTTGGAGTTTAATACTTCTAATTGGATTTATGGACGTAGTATTGGATTATGAAGTATTGTAATTGATAATGTGGGGTCAGCCGAAAATTTCACAATTTTGGGGGAGGGGGGTGTTCATAAATTATAATATTTTGGACCAATAGGAGGATGACACGTGTCACCCATCCACTTGTCTTGCAAGGATGACTACACATTTAGATATTTTGAGACTTGGGGACAATGGGTCCCACTCCACTTGGCTATACATATCCAAGTCTTGCAAGACTTGGATCATTCTACACTTTGACAAATGAGCTGTCATCTCTCTCTTCTCCTTAGCTTGAATCTCGAAATTCTCCAAGGATTTTCCAAGAACAAGTGTTGATTATTTTTCAAGATTAAGAGCCCTAATCAAGTTCTAAGACAAGTTAACTCATCAAGATCCTCCAATTTTGTGTGTTGGCCGAAAGATTGGGTGAAACCCTAGGCTTGTTCGTCGACGTTTTGGAAGTGAAACGTGAAGTGAAATTGGTTATAAGCTTGTGGTGGATGCTTGTGTGTGATTGGAACTTGAAGAAGTGGAGCGAAACGAAAACTGCGGACCAAAACCTTGCGGATCGTTTGGGACATTTTTGGGCTAAAATGAAAGGTAAAATTCTTCATTCTCTTGAAGAAATTGGATATAACATGTTATTATAATGTATAAATGTGCTAAAAAGAATGAAGAATAAAAAGTGTTTGGACTATTTTAGGGTGTCTTGGCCGAGAGTGGCATTTTGTGCGACATTGAATTCGTTGTATTGTTGTTGTTATTTACACTTGTCGCATGTTAAAATGAAGTAATATTGTTGTTATAGGTTGAAGTACTACTTGTGGCATATTCTACTTGGCGTGTGTAATAGCCGATAAGGTTGAAGTACCTATTCGGGGCGTATTCTATTTGTCGTGTTGGTTAGTCGTCAATGAGGTATGTGAACCTCTTCCTTCTCTTTTTTGGCATGTTCTTCGTGTGAACCATAACTGTGGTATTGTTTCAAAAGTTATTCTACTCTTAGAAGCTAATGAGTATTCTTGTTATTGATTTTATGCTAAAGGCATGTCTAAATTATTCCTAAGTCCTTACCAAGTCTTATGGGAGATGTTGGTAAGAGCTTTTAGTAAACATTGGAGTCGAGTTGATCTTGAGAAGTTACAACACTAATGAGAAAATGTATCGAACAAGACATTGCGGCCTTAAAAAAAATCAACAATCTATTATATAGAAATGAGTAGAATTTTCCATCTGTATAGAAGATAAGATATAACCAGTTCATTTTACACTTTCTAGGTTCTCAGCTGATTAGATATGATCATTATTAATATATAACCTAATGGCTCATAAAATGGATTAATTTGGAAATTCGGATCCGTTATCACCATGCAAATGTTTCCATAATGTTAGCCAGAGGAGCGAGACGAATTAGATTATCGAGTTGGTACAAACGACGAGTGGATCTTATACTTGACTTGATCTTTATAAACTGAGCGGATCCTAATCCTTAGTGATATTTTCCCTTAATAGTACTTTGGTTTTATAAAAGGAAAGTTGTTTACCTATTCGTTTGATGATGCCTTGAGTTTTTCTAAAAAGATAGTTCATTCTAATTGTGCTAATGAGAGTCAAAAATGATTTAAATTGTACATAGTTGCTTGTGATAGCTATAGGTGTACAATCCTTTATATTTACACCGAGTCCCAGAATGGGCTGGAACATGTCGTGCCTTATTTGACTTATAGCGCATTACACCGAGTCCCGAAATGGGCCGGAATATGTCGTACCTTATTTGACTTATAGCACATTACACCGAGTCCCAGAATAGGCCGGGACATGTCGTACCTTGCATGACTTATAGAGCGTTACACCGAGTCCTAGAATGGGCCGGGACATGTCATACCTTGCATGACTTATAGAGCGTTACACCGAGTCCCAGAATGGGTCGGGACATGTCATACCCCGCATAACAATATTTGTTTATTTGGACAGACGTTCTTAATTTTGACATGACTCTCATTTTAAAAGGAAGTATCGTAGGCACGGTTGAATCTTATTTTAAAAAGGTGCAGTGATACAATGCGATGGTACATCAATACTGATACAAAGAGTACATCTGGTACAGCAATACAGTGATACAGAGTACAGTGGTACAGCAATATAGTGATATAGTAGTACAGTGGTACAGCGATACAGTGATACAACAACACAGTGGTACAGTGATACAACAATACAGTGGTACAGGGGTACAGTGATACAAGGTACAGTTGGCTCTTATTTTTGGCACGGTAGGATCTAGTATTTGATTTTCATACTTGTCTGCCACGACCGACCTCGGCCGCATCGTACCTGTCAGTATATGTCGAGAGAATAGCAATGAACATACATAACACATAACTTATATAAAAAAAGGGTAACATCACGCCACATAAGTGCGCTTTCCATAAAACATACTTAAACAAAGTACATGAGTACAACCGGTTCTTATAGCCCAAAACATATATGTGACCACGCACTTAAAGATAACCATCGTATGACAGGACCCGCCATACCACGAATGTACAAAATACCTATAAGATCGTGGAATATCCGTACTAATAAACAAGCTTCCGGAGGAATGGAGCTTCGACACCGAATAGTGATCCTAAGAACGAGGATCCACACCGCTTACCCTTACCTGCGGCATGACGCAGCCGAGGAAAGCGGTCGACACAATATGTACCAAGTATGTAAAGCCGAAAATACTGTAATAATGATATCATAAGTCTAAGAGTAAGCTGGAGTCATGGAAGACAATAAAATACCTTTTACTGTGCCTTACTAACAATGAGAGTGACAAGTATATATATATAATACTGCATAAAATAGGGGCCTTAGGATCAAAACAGGGTACCTCGCCCGTAGTATCAATAAGCACCCCTACTCCTGGGACTATTTCACCCGTGATAGTCCCGGGACCCGCATGAGGTATTCTCGATAAATGCATCTACCGCATGAGACTATTTCACCCGCATAAGCCCATAAGGACTCGCATGAGGTATTCCTCGCATCATGGGTAGCAAATCCACGGAACAGGTGGTATAACAATCTTGGGGACTTACCCCTCAGATATACTCTTACCCCGAAGCAGATGGTATAACGATCTTGGGGACTTTCCCCTCAGATATACTCTTACACTGAAGCAGCTGGTATAACGATCTTGGGGCTTGCCCCTCAGATATACTCTTACACTGAAGAAGGTGGTATGACGATCTTGGGGCTGGCCCCTCAGACATACTCTTACCCTGGAGAAGGTGGTATAACGATCTTGGGGCTTGCCCCTCAGATATACTCTTACCCTAGCTCAAACTGTCATCATATCATAATCATAAATAAGTTAAGAAAACTTATAACTTCTTATTAGTCTTGTTCATATACCCTCTCATTTTAGTTTACCTAAGACACTTAATCATATCTTTAATAAAAGAAAACCGGGAATTTAACCCAAGTACTACATACTTCAATTCTTTTAAAAGTGACTCTTTTTCATACATAAAACCTTTGGGCAATTGATGCCTTAAAATCAATTTGCCTTTCATAAATCAAATCATTTGTCCTTACTTGTCTTACTTAGAGTAAATCTCTTCTCATTAATCTTTTATAAAGCTAATAAACCAACTTCCCATAAAGTTGTTATATTAACCCTTCACTTTAGTAAAATTACACTTTTCCCCTAACTAAGGGACTTATACATTCTTAAAACGACACAAGTCTTTATATACTTAAAACAAGTAAGAATACCAAATCTCAGACGCTCACCGTACTACATAGTTACATCTATTCATGCTCAAGAGATAGGAAAGCTCTACATACCTCTTTGGTCAATCCACTTGCTAAGCTCAACTACCGCAAGTAATATTTCGACCTATAATAATCATGATACGTTTATTAACCTCTAATTTCAATGTAGAATAATCTAAACTCAAAGCCACTAAATTCTATGGAAAATTAGGCAGCATTTCCTTTGTTTCTACATACTTGCCACCTTTCACAAGGCCGAATTTATCATCCAAACGCCACATTTAAGGCTCAACAATCCAACATTTCAAAGGGGATTACACACCTAAACTTGGGTGTGTAAAATTCTGCCCCATAAGGTACAACAATTCACTTAACAATTCTAAGGTAGTTTTTAGGCTACAACATGCTCATAATATCTTCTTAACCAATTCTTTTATATCCAAACCACATTTCTTGCATGTAATGACTCTAAGAGCATTATTTACTACCACAAGTTCTTCCTTCTTAACATGCAACACTAGAAACTAATTCTAAAGGAAGAAATGTTACCTTAAAGCTTTAGCCAAATCTTTCCAACCACTTGCTAGCTTCCTTTTCAAGAACACCACCACAACAACCTTCACAAGCTAGCCACAAGCTTCCCTCTTGCTTTTACTTTTTCAGATTTTTCCTAAGGCTAGAATGTCTCTTGGGATTTTAGAGAGAAGAAGGAGCTTGAACTTTTAATAGAGAAGGAAGAGCTTTTGTCTAAGAGAGAGAGATGAAATATGACCAAGTCTTCAAGACTTGGTCAATATAGTGCATGCAAAATCAGATGGGGGGGACACTTGTCACCCTCCCAAGGTCTTTTAAAAGAAAAATTTGACTTTTTCTATGTTTTTCCGCCCAAAAATCCCGCCTCGGCGCCGCGGCGCTGAAACCTCCGCAGCCCCTCTGAACTTTCGGCGCCGCGGCCCTGCTGTCCTGGCGCCGCGGCTCTGCAACTTCAGCGACCCTCGCATTTTCGCGCGGCTCGCCGCTTTGTCCGAAACACATTTCTGTCCGACTGCGCACTGAACTTGTAACTCTCATAACTTTCTACTCCGACGTCCTATCGACGAACGGTTGGTTGTATTGGAATCTAGACTCCACGAACTATGCCCTAGGCCTTTGAAAAACTTAGGAACTCTTAATGTATCGGGTCATAACCCGCATCAAAGTTGACTAAAACCCGTCCGGAATAATCCGTCAACCTATCCTTTGAAAATTTTAAGTCTTACATGCTTTCGTACGCTCTCATACGTAGGGTCAGAACTACGGGGTATAAGATTCTCCCCCCCTTAGAAACATTCGTCCCGAATGTTCCTTCTAGGCTTACTCAAATCCCAACATCGGCATAGACCCTCTTAACTATTCTTTTGCAAATAAAGAAGCTCCACGAGCCACAACATACTGAAGCGTAACTGCTATATCAAAACTAACAAGGTGAAAGTGGGTTACCGGAGGTATAGGAAATAGGTGAGGTACTTCTTCATCATGTCATCCTCTCGCTTCCCACGCCATTTCCTCCTGCTCGTTCGCCATAGACCTCGACTAAGCCACGTCTTTCGTCCGGTCGCCTAACCCGACGATCGAGTATCGCTATGGGACTCTCCTCATACGATAACTCCTCCGCTACTTGGACATCATGAACCGGTGCACTCTAGATGGATCTCCAATACATTTCCGCAACATGGAAACATGGAAAATCGGATGTACCGCCTCCAAATCGGACGACAGATCTAACTCATAGCAACCCCGCCTACCCTACGGACAATCGATACGCCCAATGTACCTTGGGCTAAGCTTCCTTCTTTCCAAATCTCATCACGCCTTCATGGGCGATACCTTTAGAAACCCAATCATCTATCTCAAATTCCAAGTGTCGACGCCGATGATCTGTGATACGACTTCGCCGACTCAGCCGCCAACAACCGCTCTCGATAAGCTTCACCTTATCCATCGCTGCTGAACTAAGTCCGCCCGACTAATCGAACTTCTCCCACTCGAACCAGCCTATCGGTGACTGCACTTCCTCCCGTATAAGGCCTCATGCGCGCCATCTCGAATCTTGAAATGGTAGCCGTGTTGTAAGAAAACTCCACAAGAGGCAAATGATCCTCCCAACCCTCAAATCAATAACACAAGCCCGCAACATATCCTCGTTGTCAGATAGTGCCGCTTCGTCTTGGCCTCGAGGTGAAACGCCAGCATCGAGACTCACTGTCCTTAATCCTTCAAAAGACCTCCGTAAGTTAGCCGTAAATCGGCTCTCGTCAAATAATCGATACAGCACACCGTGCGATCACAATCTCCCGATATACGCTCGCGTAATCTCGCCGGTGCGTCGCCCCGACCGAAGAAAATGGGCCGATTTCACACCGTCGACGATAACCCAAATGGAATCATGCTTCCTCTGAGTGGAAGGTAATCCTGTAATAAAATCCATATTTATCACCTCCCACTTCCAAGTCGGAATGTCAATAGCCTGCAACAGCCCACCGGGCTTCTGGTGCTCAATCTTAACCTGCTGACAATTCGGGCACTGTGCCACGAACTCCGCAACGTCCCTCTTTAGGCCATCCCACCAATACACGCATCTGAGGTCATGATACATCTTTGTTATACACCGTATTTCCAGAGTATGTACGTGAGGACGTACGTAGAAAAGTTGAGCCTTAAAGTAGGCGTAGAAAATATTTGTGCACAACTACCGAAAAGAATCGTTTTTCGACGAAACATTTTACAAAACTTGCGAAGGGAAAATTCCGGCTATGTCATTTATTATTTTTGCGGATTTTTCCGAGAGACGAAACATTTTGGACTAACGGGAGGGTGACATGTGTCACCCTCATATTGGACGTCTTCTTGGGCGGCAAGTGGACAAAATGGAGTCATGGGTTAGGTAGGATATTTGTGATAGTTGGTGTGGTAGATGGATAAGGTACACATGGATGAATCCTCACCCTACACTTGCCTACCACTTGGCTTGATCTTGGCCATTGGTTGGCCTATAAATACCCCCCCTTAGTTGATGAACTTCTTCCTAAAATAGTTTCTAAGTCTTGAAATCTCCCTCCCCTCTTAGCTAGGTTTTCGTCCAAGCCTTGGTGAGGCTTTAGCCGAAACCCCCCCCTCTCTTGAGTGGTCATTGGCCGAGACACACACCCCTACCTTGAGTGTCTCGTAAAATACTACCCCTCTTGGTAGAAATACTCTCCAAGTATAGTTACTATTCCAAAATACCTTGCCCAAATACCTTGTAGTATTCCAAGGTTACACTTATACTAAAAGCCCGTAAATACTATTATACTTCCTTCATCACAAAACGAAACCCTAAGGAAAAATCTCCATAGTTGGTTGGAGTATTAAGAAGAAGTTGCGTAGAACTTCTAAGGGTTGTTTGGAGCGGGTTGGAGCACCGAGTAGAGCTAAACGTTGCTCAGATCGACATTAAACTTGGATAATTTTGGGCTTACTGAGGTAAATAATCCTATCCTTCTATTGTAATTGGAAATTACATACCGTAGTTGTATAGAAATGAATATAAGATTCATAGAAGAGAATTGAATCGTAATGAAGGATATTACGAATAGACTTGAACCGAATCACATCAGAAGGATATTCTACAAGAGTAGTCTAGGCATTGATAGACTTGTATAACCCTTATAGGTTGATTGATCTGCGAGTAGCATGTACTACTTGAAAGGTGGACGAGGCTAGCCGGGTTATAGCCGTGAAGCGTTTTGCTAATAGTCGATAATCGTCGCGAGGTATGTGATTCTTCCTATACTCTTGAGCATGATATTTTAAGAATATATATATAGTACGGTAGACGTACGTGTGTTAACTGAACGTAGTTTTACGGCAATGTCTTTTGACTTAAGCCTGAATAATAAGAATCTTGAAGTATTTCAAAAGAATTAAGAAACCTTTTTTAAGGAAGAGTAATGCTTGGTTTTAAAAGCTTAAGAGTTATACTAGCTTTATGAGAAGTTAGGTATAACGACTTAAGAGAGATAAAAAGAATGGTTTATTAATTTTAGAAGTTAAGAGACTTGATCTTAAAAGATAAGAGACTTGACTTAATTGAATTAATATGAATTTTGTTAATAAGTGTGAAACCTCATTCGTGAGTAATGAGTACTTGGTTTTTAAAATGGGATAATGTTTTACTGATTTCGGAAATCAGAATAAGTATCGAACAAACTACTGCAGCGCTAATAAAAGGAAATGTACTGAATAATTAAGTATTATTAAAACCAGTAGAAACCTCCATCTGCATAGAAGCTAAGATGAGACAAAATGATATTACATTTCCTAGATCATGGCTGCTTTAATAAGATTGTTATAAACAAGAATAACCTACTCACATATAAGGCATATGTTTCTCAAATCGTTTTAAAGGAGAATTATATCATTAAGTGATTAAAACTATGAACTACGAAACCTTTCGAAAATGAGAAACTTGAGCATTTGAAATTAGGCAAACTTGAACGTTTGGAAAATAATGTTGTTAATTGATTTTACAAAAGGAAGTGTTTTGGTTTACTTAAAAAGATAGTCACTCTATTTTAATACTACGGGTATTGTGTGACTTTTGTGAAAGAAACGGATCTTTTAAAGAGTTAATGTATGAAGTACTTTGGGGATAAAAACCCGAAATTGTTAACATAAAGTAGAAAGTACCTTGCGTGAATAACTTGATTGTGTTGGTTTGTGATAGCCTTGTAATACTTTCTTGTTGATTTGATAAGTAAACATGTTAGGATGCTACGTGTGTTAGTATCTGGTGATGTTTGTGTAAAGGGGTTTCCTTGTTGTGCTTATGTTGTTTAACGATAAGTTCGTTATGTTATTATATCACATACCCTCGACTTGTTATACCGGGGCTTGCACACCCTTGATGCGGTCTATACGGCTATGCGGTCTATGTGACTATGCGGAGCAGCGGTATGCTCCAGGATTGATCATTCCGGGTGTTTATCCCGATGCGGGGGATGCCCTATGCGGTCTGTGTGACTATGCGGTCTATTGAGACTATGCGGGATGCGGGAGTCTAGGAGGGTACCGGGGTTAGCTACCCACGATGCGAGGAATACCTCATGCGGGTCTGTGTGTGACCTATGCGGGCTGCGGGAAGTCCAGGATTAGGCACGCAGAATGATACTATGGGCGATTGGCCTTGCTTCGATCATTAGCGGCCTAGAAAAGACCAGTTACAGTATATCTGTTTCACTCTTGTTTATGTTGTGGGCGTGAGACCCATAGTTATAATTGAGTGATGACTTTGAGGGCGTGAGTCCCTGACTTGACATGACTGCTTATTTATTGTGAACTGTAGTTTGGTTATCATACATGTCTCCCGCTTATATAGACTACTATGATTTCATTTACGTGATTTTCGCCACATACTTGGTACTGTTATCGACCTCCTTCTGGCCGCGTTCATGCCACGGGTAGAAGTACACCGCCGCCGATCCTCGCCTTAGGATCACGTCGCGTTTTGGGAAGCTCCGCTTTCCGAGGCTTATCGCTGGTACACCGCCGTTGTAGGTATTTACATTCAGGGGCATGGCGGGGCCCTGTCCCGCCATTGTTGTTATCATTCTTAGAGGTCTGTAGTACTGTTGTGGGCAGAGTTGTAAAAAGGGATGTAACTGTTCTAGTTGTTATTTATATATGCCGAAAGGCAAGTTTTCCCATATGAACTGTTTCATATTTCATACTATGTCATGTATTGTTTTATATTCCGCTGATTACTCTGATGTTGTATCACTAGGGTGCCCGGGGTAAGGCACCAGTCACGGGCCCGGGTTCGGGTCGTGACAATCTTAGTCGACCCCGGATGAATAGAATAACGAGCACTGTGTGCCTCCCCCAGAATTTGCTGACGAAGTCCTGTCACATCGGGAACACACAACCGACCCTCGAATCTTAGCACCCCATCAGGCGCTACCTCAAATAGACTCTTCTCCTTCTGGAGAGTCGATCTGCATCGCACAAAATCGGATCCTCATATCGCCTCTTCACCTCCTCGACGATGGAAGACTCGCAACCTCTCGAACCCGAATTCGCTACTAATGAATCAACCAAACGAACCCCAAGGCTCGCTGGCGATGTAACTCCGACCATATCCCTTTTCTCTGGTGAACATCGCATGCACTACCCATCGATATGCGACTAAGGGCATCCGCAACTACATCGCCTTCCCCGGTGGTACGAATATCAACATCGTAATCCTAAGTAGCTCCAACCACCGCCTCGCCGCAAGTTCACTCCTCTCGCCAAGATATACCGAGACTTCGCGTCTGTGTAAATGTCCACATGAACTCCATATAAATAATGTCTCCGCATCTTCAAGGCATGAATCACCGCCAACTCAAGTCATGTGTGGGATAGTTCTTCTCATGCTTCCTAAGCTGTCGAGATGCATAAGCTATAACTCTGCCGTGCTGCATCAGCACGCACCCAAGCCCGACACCTGACGCGTCACAATAAACCACATATCCATCTAAGCCCTCCGGAAGAGTAAGAACTGGGGCGGTCGTCAACTTCTCCTTTAGCAACTGGAAACTTTCTCACAAGTATCCGCCCACCGAACATAATCGCTTTCCGAGTCACTTAGTCAAAGGTGTGAAATAGAAGCAAACTTCTACAAACCTCCGATAATAACTCGCAAGGCCCAAAGCTGCGCACTCCATCGGTGTAGCTGGTCCGCCAAGTCTTGATCGCTTCAATCTTCGCCAGACAACCCGAATACCATCGCCCGATAACATGTCCTAAGAAAGCCACCGACGCCAACTGTAACTCACACTTCGAGAACTTGGCATACAATCGCGGTCTCGGAGGACTCCCAATACCGCCTCAAATGATCCAGATGCTCGCGCTCAGGCGCGAATACACCAAGATATCATCAATAAACACTATAACGAACATATCCAAGAATGGCTCAACACCCTATTCATCAAATCCATGAATACCGCTGGCTGTCACCGAAAGACATTACCGAACTCATAGTGCCCATACCAGTCCTGAATGCATCTTTGGGATATCTATCTCTCTAACTCGCACTGATGATAACCGCAGCGTGTCTATCTTGAAAACACTTTGCACCCTCGCAATCGTCAAACAAATCGTCAATCTTGGAGAGGATATCTGTTTGATAGTTACCTTGTTCACCGCTTGTAATCAATACACATACGCAGCGTCCCCATCCTTCTTCTTTACAAATAACATCGTGCTCCCTGTGAGAAACACTTGGCCTAATAAAGCCTTTCTCCAAAGAAATCTTTCACCGTCCTTCAACTCCTTCAACTCGGCAGTGCCATCCTGTATGGCGAATAGATATCGGCCGAGTGTCCGCGCCAAATCAATACAAAACTCAATCTCCTCTCGAGGGATACCGGAATCTGCTCAGGAATACGTCTGAAACTCTCTAACGACCGAATCGATCAAGGTCCGGTATCTCAGCCTCAGTGTCGAATACTCGAACCATATGATAGATGTACCCTTTCCGCACCATCTTCCTAGCCTTGAGGTAAGAAATAAACTTACCCCTCGGCGATGCAGTATTCCCCTTCCACTCGATAACCGGCTCACCAGGAAACTGGAACCAAACTAATCTCTCTCTACAGTCCACGTTGGCATAGCAAGATGCTAGCCAATCTATACCCATAATCACATCAAAGTCTGTCATATCCAACTCTATCAAGTCGGCTAGAGTCTGACGACTATCTATAGTCACAGGGCAAGCCTTATACACCCGCCGCCTACCATCGAATCACTCATCGCGTAGCCACCTCAAAATGTCTTATGGACTCGGGCTCTATCCCTATTCTACTGGCTATATGAGGAAATATGTAGGACAAGGTAGAACCTGGATCTATCAAAACATATACATCACAGCAAGAAACCAACAATGTACCTGTGACGACATCTGGCGACGCCTCATGGTCCTGTCGACTGGACATAGCATATATGCGATTCTGAGGACCGCTAGAACTGGAACCCCTACCACGACCTCTGCCGCGCCCGCCGCCCTTAGTACCACGCTCCGGGCGTCTAACCATCGAAGATGAAGATCCAAAGAATGCACTTCGCTGGAACCGTAATGCTCCCGCCGCCTGGGACGGACAATCTTCTTCGATGGCCCTGTAGCCACAAGAGTAACATGCTCTCGAACCCATACGACTCGCCGGATGAGACCTACCGCATCGAACACAAGAGGTAGGTGGTCTCGACAGCGCCGGTCTCGCCTCGAAACTCAAGTCTTGGAGCCACGACCGCTCCCGAATAACCTCGCGATCGGACCTCCCGCCGGAAAATCGAAGGAGCACTCTGGCCGGCCGGAATGTGGACCTAGTTCGAGGCCGCCTCAAATCGCCACGAGAACTCGCTGCCTCGCCTCTTGGCCGCCCAAATCTAGCCGATCTCGCCGCTCGCCTCAATCTCGCGTGCGCTGCATCTCGCAATATCCATCCTCGGGTGAAGAGCCACCCCAAGCATGCAAGAATCATATGACGGCCTAACCCCATCACATATCGATGGACACCATCGCCATGTCGCCACTATGGTGTGCGATATTCGCCAAGGAGTCGAACTCGTGTCAGACTCGATAGTCCTCCCGCCCCGCCTCAAGGTCAAGAACCTATCTACGCGGGCTCTCCTCACCTCGTGAGGCAAGAAGTGGTCTAGAACGCCCGTGAACTCCTCCCAATCACCGGAAGAGCATCCTCACCCTCGACAATACCCATGACTCAAACCTCAACGCAATATCGCCAGAATCCTGTAAGCCGTGATAATGCATTCTCTCCGATGCCCTAAGGACTGCATGGTCCGTCAGAATCGCCGGACAAACTCCTGCGGATCCTCCTCAAATCTCGAACCATAGAACTCGGGTGGGTGACAACCCAAGAAATCCCGAATCAGAAATCGCCGGCTCTGGGTTGGCCGCTGCTTCCTGTCGTGCCGCTCGCCACTATGCTGGTCAAGAATCGACCGCTCCGTAATCTCGTACTACTCGGACCGCGGATGGAGGCTCGTCTGCGGTCTCATTAGCCGCGTCACGCCTCGAACTCTTGAGGCGGCGACGACGTGGAACTCGCCTCCTAAACATCATCTCGGTAAGGATCGGGCTGTGCCTCGTAACTCTCCGCCCCACTAGCAAAGACCTCACCGCTTGCTTCTCGGGCCGGTTGCTGCGCGAGGCATAATCGATACATAAAGGAAAACATCGTGGAGATTCAACCTATAACTCACTCTATTGCACGATCTCGAGTGAAAGAATGGAAACCAATCCTAAATATCCTGCAGCCTCCCGATTATAGATGTGGTGCACGACACACCGATAATCACGACTTACTAGACACGGCGTGGACACTTTCCGAGGACTAATCGCTCGATACCACTTTTGTCACGACCCGACCACTCGGGGCGCGATCGTACTTGGGGTACCTGTCGTATATGTCGAGAATAGCAATGAACATACATAACACATAACTTATATAAAAAAAAAAGGGTAAACATCACCGGCCAGCCGATAAGGCTGCCTTCCATAAAACATACTTAAACAAAGTACAGTAGTACAACTGGTTCTTATAGCCCAAAACATATATGTGACCATGCACTCTAAAGATAACCATCGTGGACAGGCCCCGCCATACCCCTGAATGTACAAAATACCTATAGCATCAGGGAATGTCCGTACCAATAAACAAGCTTCCGGAGGAATGGAGCTTCTGACACCGGAATAGTGATCCTAAGAACGAGGATCCACAATCTGCTTACCCTTACATGCGGCATGAACACAACCCCCGAGGAAGGGGGTCAGTACACAATATGTACAAAGTATGTAAAGCTGGAAAATACTGTAATAATGATATCATAAGTCTAAGAGTGTCGAGTCATGGAAGACAATAAAATACCTTTATCAGTGCCTTACTAACAATGAGAGTGACAAGTATATATATAATATCGCATAAAATAGGGGCCTTAGGATCAAAACAGGTACCTGCCCGTAGTATCAATAAGAACCCCTACTCTCGGGACTATTTCACCCGCGTAGTCCTGGGACCCGCATGAGGTATTCTCGTGATAGTCAGACTACCGCGTGAGACTATTTCACCCGCATAAGCCCATAAGGACTCGCGAGGTATTCCTCGCATCATGGGTAGCAAATCCACGGAATGTGTGGTATAACGATCTTGGGGACTTACCCTCGGATATACTCTTATCCCGGCGGATGGTATAACGATCTGGGACTTTCCTCGATATACTCTACCTAAACAGATGGTATAACGATCTTGGGCTTGCCTCGGATATACTCTTACACCAAGAAGGTGGTATGACGATCTGGGGCTTGCCTCGGACATACTCTTACCCTGGAGAAGGTGGTATAACGATCTTGGGGCTTGCCCCTCAGATATACTCTTACCCTAGCTCAAACTGTCATCATATCATAATCATAAATAAGTTAAGAAAACTTATAACTTCTTATTAGTCTTGTTCATATACCCTCTCATTTTAGTTTACCTAAGGCACTTAATCATATCTTTAATAAAAGAAAACCGGGAATTTAACCCAAGTACTACATACTTCAATTCTTTTAAAAGTGACTCTTTTTCATATATAAAACCTTTGGGCAATTGATGCCTTAAAATCAATTTGCCTTTCATAAATTAAATCATTTGTCCTTACTTGTCTTACTTAGAGTAAATCTCTTCTCATTAATCTTTTATAAAGCTAATAAACCAACTTCCCATAAAGTTGTTATATTAACCCTTCACTTTAGTAAAATTACACTTTTCCCCTAACTAAGGGACTTATACATTCTTAAAACGACACAAGTCTTTATATACTTAAAACAAGTAAGAATACCAAATCTTGTACGTCTACCGTACTACATAGTTACATCTATTCATGCTCAAGAGATAGGAAAGCTCTACATACCTCTTTGGTCAATCCACTTGCTAAGCTCAACTACCGCAAGTAATATTTCGACCTATAATAATCATGATACGTTTATTAACCTCTAATTTCAATGTAGAATAATCTAAACTCAAAGCCACTAAATTCTATGGAAAATTGGGCAGCATTTCCTTTGTTTCTACATACTTGCCACCTTTCACAAGGCCGAATTTATCATCCAAACGCCACATTTAAGGCTCAACAATCCAACATTTCAAAGGGGATTACACACCTAAACTTGGGTGTGTAAAATTCTGCCCCATAAGGTACAACAATTCACTTAACAATTCTAAGGTAGTTTTTAGGCTACAACATGCTCATAATATCTTCTTAACCAATTCTTTTATATCCAAACCACATTTCTTGCATGCAATGACTCTAAGAGCATTATTTACTACCACAAGTTCTTCCTTCTTAACATGCAACACTAGAAACTAATTCTAAAGGAAGAAATGTTACCTTAAAGCTTTAGCCAAATCTTTCCAACCACTTGCTAGCTTCCTTTTCAAGAACACCACCACAACAACCTTCACAAGCTAGCCAAGCTTCCTCTTGCTTTTACTTTTTCATTTTTCCTAAGGCTAGAATGTCTCTTGGGATTTTAGAGAGAAGAAGGAGCTTGAACTTTTAATAGAGAAGGAAGAGCTTTTGTCTAAGAGAGAGAGATGAAATATGACCAAGTCTTCAAGACTTGGTCAATATAGTGCATGCAAAATCAGATGGGGGGGGGGGGACACTTGTCACCCTCCCAAGGTCTTTTAAAAGAAAAATCTGACTTTTTCTATGTTTTTCCGCCCAAAAATCCCGCCTCGGCGCTGAAACCTCCGCAGCTTCTCTGAACTTTCGGCGCCGCTGTCTGGCGCGCGCTGCAACTTCAGCGACCCTCATTACTTTGGCGCGCCACCTGCCGCTTTGTCCGAAACACATTGTCCGATCACGCCGAACTTGTAACTCTCATAACTTTCTACTCCGACGTCCTATCGACGAACGATTGGTTGCATTGGAATCTAGACTCCACGAACTATGCCCTAGGCCTTTGAAAAACTTAGGAACTCTTAATGTATCAGGTCATAACCCGCATCAAAGTTGACTAAAACCCGTCCGGAATAATCCGTCAACCTATCCTTTGAAAATTTTAAGTCTTACATGCTTTCGTACGCTCTCATACGTAGGGTCAGAACTACGGGGTATAAGATTCTCCCCCCCTTAGAAACATTCGTCCCGAATGTTCCTTCTAGGCTTACTCAAATCCCAACATCGGCATAGACCCTCTTAACTATTCTTTTGCAAATAAAGAAGCTCCACGAGCCACAACATACTGAAGCGTAAATGCTAAATCAAAACTAACAAGCAGGAAAGTGGGTTACCTGGAGGTATAGGAAATAGGTGAGGGTACTTCTTCATCATGTCATCCTCTGCTTCCCACGTCATTTCCTCCCTGTTCTCGTTCCGCCATAGGACATTGACGGAAGCCACGTCTTTCGTTCGAAGTCGTCTAACCTGACGATCGAGTATCGCTATGGGACTCTCCTCATACGATAACTCCTCTGTCACTTGGACATCATGAACCGGGTGCACTCTAGATGGATCTCCAATACATTTCCGCAACATGGACACATGGAAAACTGGATGTACCGCCTCCAAATCGGACGACAGATCTAACTCATAGGCAACCCTGCCTACCCTACGGACAATCTGATACGGCCCAATGTACCTTGGGCTAAGCTTCCCCTTCTTTCCAAATCTCATCACGCCGCCGTGGCGATACGCTAGAAAAACCCAATCATCTATCTCAAATTCCAAGTGTCGACGTCGATGATCTGCATACGACTTCTGTCGACTCTGAGCTGCCAACAACCGCTCCTGGATAAGCTTCACCTTATCCACTGCCTGCTGAACTAAGTCCGCCCGACTAATCGAACTTCTCCCACTCGAACCAGCTATCGGTGACTGCACTTCCTCGTATAAGGCCTCATAAGGCGCCATCTGAATACTGAAATGGTAGCTGTTGTTGTAAGAAAACTCCACAAGAGGCAAATGATCCTCCCAGCTACCCCTGAAATCAATAACACAAGCCCGCAACATATCCTCAAGTGTCTGTATAGTGCGCTCGCCTGTCCGTCGGTCTGAGGGTGAAACGCCGTACTGAGACTCACATGTGTCCTTAATCCCTTCTGAAAAGACCTCCAGAAGTTAGCCGTAAACTGGGCTCTGCATGCGAAATAATCGTCTGAGCACGCGTGCAGTCTCACAATCTCCCTGATATACAGTCTCGCGTAATCCTCGGCCGAAAAGGTCGTCCTGACTGGAAGAAAATGGGCTGATTTCGTCAGCCTGTCGACGATAACCCAAATGGAATCATGCTTCCTCTGAGTGGAAGGTAATCCTGTAATAAAATCCATATTTATCACCTCCCACTTCCAAGTCGGAATGTCAATAACTGCAATGACCACCGCTTCGGTGCTCAATCTTAACCTGCTGACAATTCGGGCACTGTGCCACGAACTCCGCAACGTCCCTCTTTAGGCCATCCCACCAATACACGCATCTGAGGTCATGATACATCTTTGTTATACACCGTATTTCCAGAGTATGTACGTGAGGACGTACGTAGAAAAGTTGAGCCTTAAAGTAGGCAAGGGCCGAAAATATTTGTGCACAACTACCGAAAAGAATCGTTTTTCGACGAAACATTTTACAAAACTTGCGAAGGGAAAATTCCGGCTATGTCATTTATTATTTTTGCGGATTTTTCCGAGAGACGAAACATTTTGGACTAACGGGAGGGTGACATGTGTCACCCTCATATTGGACGTCTTCTTGGGCGGCAAGTGGACAAAATGGAGTCATGGGTTAGGTAGGATATTTGTGATAGTTGGTGTGGTAGATGGATAAGGTACACATGGATGAATCCTCACCCTACACTTGCCTACCACTTGGCTTGATCTTGGCCATTGGTTGGCCTATAAATACCCCCCCTTAGTTGATGAACTTCTTCCTAAAATAGTTTCTAAGTCTTGAAATCTCCCTCCCCTCTTAGCTAGGTTTTCGTCCAAGCCTTGGTGAGGCTTTAGCCGAAACCCCCCCCTCTCTTGAGTGGTCATTGGCCGAGACACACACCCCCCCTACCTTGAGTTGTCTCGTAAAATACTACCCCCCTCTTGGTAGAAATACTCTCCAAGTAAAGTTACTATTCCAAAATACCTTGGCCCAAATACCTTGTAGTATTCCAAGGTTACACTTATACTAAAAGCCGTAAATACTATTATACTTCCCTTGATCCACAAAAACGAAACCACAGGAAAAATCTCCATAGTTGGTTGGAGTATTAAGAAGAAGTTGCGTAGAACTTCTAAGGGTTGTTTGGAGCGGGTTGGAGCACCCGGAGTAGGAGCTAAACGTTGCTCAGGATCGACATTAAACTTGGATAATTTTGGGCTTCAGGGTAAATAATCCTATCCTTATTGTAATTGGAAATTACATCGTAGTTGTATAGAAATGAATATAAGATTCATAGAAGAGAATTGAAGCGTAATAGAAGGATATTCTGAATAGACTTGAACCGAATCACATCGAAGGATATTCTACAAGAGTAGTCTAGGCATTGATAGACTTGTATAACCTTATAGGTTGATTGATCTGCGAGTAGCATGTACTACTTGAAAGGTGGACGAGGCTAGCCGGGTTATAGCCGTGGAGCGTTTTGCTAATAGTCGATAATCGTCGCGAGGTATGTGATTCTTCCTATACTCTTGAGCATGATATTTTAAGAATATATATATAGTACGGTAGACGTACGTGTGTTAACTGAACGTAGTTTTACGGCAATGTCTTTTGACTTAAGCCTGAATAATAAGAATCTTGAAGTATTTCAAAAGAATTAAGAAACCTTTTTTAAGGAAGAGTAATGCTTGGTTTTAAAAGCTTAAGAGTTATACTAGCTTTATGAGAAGTTAGGTATAACGACTTAAGAGAGATAAAAGAATGGTTTATTAATTTTAGAAGTTAAGAGACTTGATCTTAAAAGATAAGAGACTTGACTTAATTGAATTAATATGAATTTTGTTAATAAGTGTGAAACCTCATTCGTGAGTAATGAGTACTTGGTTTTAAAATGGGATAATGTTTTACTGATTTCGGAAATCAGAATAAGTATCGAACAAACTCTTTGCGCTAATAAAAGGAAATGTCTTGAATAATTAAGTATTATTAAAACCAGTGAAACCTCCATGCATAGAAGCTAAGATGAGACAAAATGATATTACATTTCCTAGATCATGGTTGCTTTAATAAGATTGTTATAAACAAGAATAACCTACTCACATATAAGGCATATGTTTCTCAAATCGTTTTAAAGGAGAATTATATCATTAAGTGATTAAAACTATGAACTATGAAACCTTTCGAAAATGAGAAACTTGAGCATTTGAAATTAGGAAAACTTTAACGTTTTGAAAATAATGTTGTTAATTGATTTTACAAAAGGAAGTTTTTTGTTTTACTTAAAAAGATAGTCACTCTATTTTAATAATACGGGTATTGTGTGACTTTTGTGAAAAGCGGATCTTTTAAAGAGTTAATGTATGAAGTACTTTGGGGATAAAAAACCGAAATTGTTATCATAAAGTAGAAAGTACCTTGCGTGAATAACTTGATTGTGTTGGTTTGTGATAGCCTTGTAATACTTTATTGTTGATTTGATAAGTAAACATGTTAGGATGCTACGTGTGTTAGTATCCGTGATGTTTGTGTAAAGGGGTTTCCACTTGTTGTGCTTATGTTGTTTAACGATAAGTTGTTATGTTATTATATCACATACCCTTGACTTGTTATACAGGGCTTGCCACCCTTGATGCGGGTCTATACGGCTATGCGGTCTATGTGACTATGCGGGCGGCGGTATGCTCGATTGATCATTCGGTGTTTATCCGTCGAGGGGATGACTATATGCGATGCAGTGTGACTATGCGGTCTATTGAGACTATGCGGGATGCGGGAGTCTAGGAGTGCAGGGTTAGCTACCCACGATGCGAGAATACCTCATGCGAGTGCGTAATGTGACTATGCGAGTGCGGAAGTCGAGATTAGGCACGCAGAATGATACTATGGGCGATTGGCCTTGCCCGATCATTAGCGGCCTAGAAAAGACCCGATTCTGATATATCTGTTTCACTCTTGTTTATGTTGTGGGCGTGAGACCCATAGTTATAATTGAGTGATGACTTTGAGGCGTGAGTCCACGACTTGACATATTTGCTTATTTATTGTGAGCGTAGTTTGGTTATCATACATGTCTCCGCTTTATATAGACTACTATGATTTCATTTCTGATATTTTGATTTCACATACTTGGTACTGTTATGCGACCTCGCCCGGGCTGCGTTCATGCATTGGTAGAAGTACACCAGTCGTCGATCCTCGCTCTTCGGATCACAGTTCAGGGTTTTGGGGAGCTCCGTTTCTATGGAGGCTTATCGGTGAGTACGATCCTGTCGTTGTAGGTATTTACATTCGGGGCATGGCGGGGCCTGTCCGCCATTGTTGTTATCATTCTTAGAAGTGCAGTAATCTTGTTGTGGCGAGTTGTAAAAGGGATGTAATCGTTCTAGTTGTTATTTATATATCTTAGAAAGGCAAGTTTTCCCATATGGCTGTTTCATATTTCATACTATGTCATGTATTGTTTTATATTCCGCTGATTACTCTGATGTTGTATCACTAGGGTGCCCGGGGTAAGGCACCAGTCACGGGCCCGGGTTCGGGTCGTGACAATCTTAGTCGACCCCGGATGAATAGAATAACGAGCACTGTGTGCCTCACGAGAATTTGTGAAGTCTGTCACATCGGGAACACACAACCGACCCTCGAATCTTAGCACCCCATGGTAGCTACCTCAAATAGACTCTTCTCCTTACGGAGAGCTGCGTCTCGATCAGTACCAAAATCGGATCCTCATCGTCGCCTCTTCACCTCGCCGACGATGGAAGACTCGGCAACCTCTCGAACCCGAATTCCGTCACTAACAGAATCAACCAAAGCGAACCCCAGGCTCGCTAGGCGATGTAACTCCGGACCGTATCCCTTTTCTGGTGAACATCAGACGGACTACCCATCGATATGCGACTAAGGCGTCTGCACTACATTGGCCTTCCGCGGGTGGTACGAATATCAACATCGTAATCCTTAAGTAGCTCCAACCACCGTCTGCATGCAAGTTCGGCTCCTGCGGGTGAAGATATCTTGGAGACTCTTGTGGTGCGTGTAAATGTCCACATGAACTCCGTATAAATAATGTCTCCGGATCTTGAGGCATGAATCAACTGCGCGACTCAAGTCATGTGTGGGATAGTTCTTCTCATGCTTCCTAAGGCTGCCGAGATCGTAAGCTATAACCTTGCCGTCTTTGCGTCAAGCGCCAAGCCCGACACTGACGTCACAATAAACCACATATTCATCTAAACCCTTTGGAAGAGTAAGAACTGGGGCGGTCGTCAACTTCTCCTTTAGAAACTGGAAACTTTCCTCACAAGTATCCGCCCGGAACATAATCGCTTCGAGTCGGCTTAGTCAAAGGTCTTTGAAATAAAGCAAACTTCTCTACAAACCTCAGATAATAACTCTGAGGCCCAAAGCTGCGCACTCCATCGGTGTAGTGGAGTGCAGGCCAAGTCTTGACTGCTTCAATCTTAGCTGTATCAACCCGAATAGCGTCGGCCCCGATAACATGTCCTAAGAAAGCCACTGACGCCAACCAGAACTCACACTTCGAGAACTTGGCATACAACCGCCGGTCTCGGAGGACCCCCAATACCGTCCTCAAATGATCTGTATGCTCCTGCTCTGTGCGCGAATACACCAAGATATCATCAATAAACACTATAACGAACATATCGAGAATGGCACGAACACCACATTCATCAAATCCATGAATACTGCTGGGGCGTTGGTCGGCCGAAAGACATTACCACCTGAACTCATAGTGCCCATGCAGTCTGAATGCGATCTTTGGGATATCTATCTCTCTAACTCGCACTTTGATGATAACCCGGACAGCGAGTCTATCTTGGAAAAACACTTTGCACCTGCAGTGGTCAAACAAATCGTCAATACCGGGAGGATATCTGTTCTTGATAGTTACCTTGTTCAGCTGCCTGTAATCAATACACATACGCAGCGTCCCATCCTTCTTCTTTACAAATAACACTGGTGCTCCCCAGGGAGAAACACTTGGCCTAATAAAGCCTTTCTCCAAAGAAATCTTTGGTGGTCCTTGACTCCTTCAACTCGGCGGTGCCATCCTGTATGGCGGAATAGATATCGGTCGAGTGTCCGCGCCAAATCAATACAAAACTCAATCTCCTCTCGGGAGGATGCGGAATCTCGTGCGGGAATACGTGCGAAACTCTCTAACGACCGGAACTGACTGAAGGTCCGGTATCTCAGCCTCAGTGTCGAATACTCGAACCATATGATAGATGTACCCTTTCCGCACCATCTTCCTAGCCTTGAGGTAAGAAATAAACTTACCCGCCGGCGATGCGATATTCCTTCCACTCGATAGCAGGCTCGCCAGAAGCTGGAACCAAACTAATCTCTCTACGATCCACGTTGGCATAGCAAGATGCTAGCCAATCTATACCCATAATCACATCAAAGTCTGTCATATCCAACTCTATCAAGTCGGCTAGAGTCTGACGACTATCTATAGTCACAGGCAAGCCTTATACACCCGCTCAGCTACCACTGAATCACCTACTGTCGTAGCCACCTCAAAATGTCTTATGGACTCGGGCTCTATCCACTATTCTCGCTATATGAGGAAATATGTAGGACAAGGTAGAACTGGATCTATCAAAACATATACATCACAAAGAAGAAACCAACAATGTACTGTGGCGACATCCGCGGCGCCTCGTAGTCTGTCATTTGGACATAGCATATATGCGATTCGAGGACCGCTAGGCGGAACCCCTACCACGACCTCTGCGCGGCCCGCTGGCGCCAAGTACCCTCGCCTCGGGCGTCTAACCATCGAAGATGAAGATCGAAAGAATGCCCGTCGGCTGAACCGTAATGCTCCCGCCGCTGGGGCGGACAATCTTTCTTCGGATGGCCTGGTAGCCACAAGAGTAACATGCTCGAACCCATACGGCGCTCGCCGGATGAGACCTACCGCGTCGAACACGCGAGAGGTAGGTGGTCTCGATTAGTCTTTGGTCTCTGCCTCGCGAAAACACGAAGTCTTGGAGCCACGACCTGCTCGCGAATAACCTGCGATCGGACCTCCTGTAGGAAATCGAGAAGGAGCACTCTGTCTTTGGTGGAATGTGGACCTAGTGCATTCTTTGAGGCTGCCCGCCTCGAAAGCGCCACGAGAACTCTGCTGTCACGGCCTCTTGGGTGGCCCAAATCTAGGCGATCTGCGCCGCTCGTCGCTCAATCCCGATGCGTGCGCTGCGTCCACAGCAATATCCATCCACGGTGAAGAGCCACCCCCAAGCATCACGATAATCATATGACGGTCTAACCTCATCACATATCGATGGACACCATGCGCCATGTCGGCTACTATGGTGTGCGCATATCGGCCAGGAGTCGAACTCGGTGTACTCACGATAGTCCTCGTCTGTCTCGAGGTCAAGAACCTATCTACGCGGGCTCTCCTCACCTCAGGAGGCAAGAAGTGGTCTAGGAACGCCTCAGTGAACTCCTCCCAATCAGTGGAAGAGCATCCTCACCCTCGACAATACCGTGACTCAAACCAGTTCAGCAATATCGCGTAAGGTAGAAGCGATAATGCACTCGGTCTCCGATGCCCTAAGGACTGCGTGGTCAGTAGCGCCGGACAAACTCCTGCGGATCCTCGCCAAATCTCGAACCATAGAACTTCGGGTGGGTGACAACCGAAATCCGAATCCGTAAGCTGTCGGCTCTGGGGTTGGCGCTGCTCCTGTCGGCCGCTGCCACCTTACTATCTTTGGTCGATAGAATCGCTCCCGTAATCTCGTACTCGGACCACGTGGGATGGAGGCTCGTCTGCAGCGGTCTCGATGGCGCGTCCGTGCCTCGAACTCTGCGAGGCGACGGCGTGGAACTCGCCTAAACATCATCTCTGGTAGGGGCCCGGGCACGTGCCTCGTAACTCTCCGCGTCCCACTAGCGGCACCTCGGTGCCTTGCCGCCACGGGCGCGGTTGCTGCGTGGAGGCATAAGCGATACATAAAGGAAAACATCGGGAGATTCAACCTATAACTCACTTCTATTGCACGATCTCGAGTGAAAGAATGAAACCAATCCTAAATATCCATGACCTCACGATTATAGATGTGGTGCACGACACACCGATAATCACGACTCTACTAGACACGGTCTGTGGACACTTTCCGAGGACTAACTGCTCTGATACCACTTTTGTCACGACCCGACCCTGGGGCCGCGACTGGTACCCTACTGGGGTACCCTGTCAGGTATATGTCAGAGAATAGCAGCGGAACATACATAACACATAACTTATATATAAAAAAAAAAGGTAAACATCACCGGCCAGCCGATAAGGCTGCCTTCCATAAAACATACTTAAACAAAGTATAGTAGTACAACTGGTTCTTATAGCCCAAAACATATATGTGACCACGCACTTAAAGATAACCCATGGCGGGACGGGGCCCGCCATACCCATGAATGGACAAAATACTTATAGCATCAGGGAATATCCGTACCAATAAACAAGCTGCCGGAGGAATGGAGCTTCGACAGGAATAGTGATCCTAGAACGAGGATCCACAATCGCTTACCACTGCGGCGTGACGCGGCCAGGAAGGGGTCGATTACCAATATGTACCAAGTATGTAAAGGCGGAAAATCGTAATAATGATATCATAAGTCTAAGTAAGTGAGTCATGGAAGACAATAAAATACCTTTTCTTGTGCCTTACTATGAGAGTGACAAGTGTATATATAATCTGCATAAAATAGGGGCCTTAGGATCAAAGCAGGTACCTCGCCCGTAGTATCAATAAGAACCCCTACTCGGGACTATTTCACCGCGTAGGTCCGGGGACCCGCGTGAGGTATTCTCGCATAGGTCAGACTACCGCGTGAGACTATTTCACCGCGTAAGCCCATAAGGACTCGCGTGAGGTATTCCTCGCATCATGGGTAGCAAATCCACGGAGCAATTGGTATAACGATCTTGGGGACTTACCCGCCGGATATACTCTTATCCGGGCGGATGGTATAACGATCTTGGGGACTTTCCTCGGATATACTCTTGCCAAAGCAGATGGTATAACGATCTTGGGGCTTGCCCCTCAGATATACTCTTACACTGAAGAAGGTGGTATGACGATCTTGGGGCTTGCCCCTCAGACATACTCTTACCCTGGAGAAGGTGGTATAACGATCTTGGGGCTTGCCCCTCAGATATACTCTTACCCTAGCTCAAACTGTCATCATATCATAATCATAAATAAGTTAAGAAAACTTATAACTTCTTATTAGTCTTGTTCATATACCCTCTCATTTTAGTTTACCTAAGGCACTTAATCATATCTTTAATAAAAGAAAACCGGGAATTTAACCCAAGTACTACATACTTCAATTCTTTTAAAAGTGACTCTTTTTCATATATAAAACCTTTGGGCAATTGATGCCTTAAAATCAATTTGCCTTTCATAAATCAAATCATTTGTCCTTACTTGTCTTACTTAGAGTAAATCTCTTCTCATTAATCTTTTATAAAGCTAATAAACCAACTTCCCATAAAGTTGTTATATTAACCCTTCACTTTAGTAAAATTACACTTTTACCTACCTAAGGGACTTATACATTCTTAAAACGACACAAGTCTTTATATACTTAAAACAAGTAAGAATACCAAATCTTGTCGTCTGCGTACTACATAGTTACATCTATTCATGCTCAAGAGATAGGAAAGCTCTACATACCTCTTTGGTCAATCCACTTGCTAAGCTCAACTACAAGTAATATTTCGACCTATAATAATCATGATACGTTTATTAACCTCTAATTTCAATGTAGAATAATCTAAACTCAAAGCCACTAAATTCTATGGAAAATTGGGCAGCATTTCCTTTGTTTCTACATACTTGCCACCTTTCACAAGGCCGAATTTATCATCCAAACGCCATATTTAAGGCTCAACAATCCAACATTTCAAAGGGGATTACACACCTAAACTTGGGTGTGTAAAATTCTGCCCCATAAGGTACAACAATTCACTTAACAATTCTAAGGTAGTTTTTAGGCTACAACATGCTCATAATATCTTCTTAACCAATTCTTTTATATCCAAACCACATTTCTTGCATGCAATGACTCTAAGAGCATTATTTACTACCACAAGTTCTTCCTTCTTAACATGCAACACTAGAAACTAATTCTAAAGGAAGAAATGTTACCTTAAAGCTTTAGCCAAATCTTTCCAACCACTTGCTAGCTTCCTTTTCAAGAACACCACCACAACAACCTTCACAAGCTAGCCACAAGCTTCCCTCTTGCTTTTACTTTTTCAGATTTTCCCTAAGGCTAGAATGTCTCTTGGGATTTTAGAGAGAAGGAAGAGCTTTTGTCTAAGAGAGAGAGATGAAATATGACCAAGTCTTGAAGACTTGGTCAATATAGTGCATGCAAAATCAGATGGGGGGGGGGGACACTTGTCACCCTCCCAAGGTCTTTTAAAAGAAAAATATGACTTTTCCAAAGTTTTTCCGCCCAAAAATCCCGCCTCGGCGCTGAAACCTCATGACCTCTTCGAACTTTGTGCGCATGCGGCCTGCATCTGGCGCGCGGCTACCTTCAGCGACCCCTCGGTACTTTCGGCGCGCGGCTGCATCGGCGCGCGGCGCGCTTTGTCGAAACACATTTACGTCCGATCATGCGCCTTTGTAACTCTCATAACTTTCTACTCCGACGTGCTATCGACGAACGGTTGGTTGCGTTGGAATCTAGACTCCACGAACTATGCCCTAGGCCTTTGAAACACTTAGGAACTCTTAATGTATCGGGTCATAACCCGCATCAAAATTGACTAAAACCCGTCCGGAATAATCCGTCAACCTATCCTTTGAAAATTTTAAGTCTTACATGCTTTCGTACGCTCTCATACGTAGGTTCAGAACTACGGGGTATAACATGTCCCTTACATTCTTTTGTACGGTTATGATCTTGTTTACTGTACTTCATGTTTACATACTTGGTACCTTGTTTTACTGACCCCCTTCGGAGGGCTGCGTACATGTGTTAGGTGTATTTTATATACACTTTTGAGTCATTTTTAGTTAGTATTTTATTCATTTCATTTATGTTTAGTATAGTATTAGGTGTGTTTTTCTTTCTTTTGTGTCACAGCGGTAAAAAATGGAGAAATGACGAAAAGGAGAGGAAATGAACATAATTGAGATGTAATTGCACACTAAAAGGGCCAATAAATAAAGTCTAAGAAGTATCGGAAAGTATAGAAGAGATCAGACGAAGTCCGGACGAAAAAAGGGTGAAGAATCAGAAAATTGTCCAATTAACGCCTCCGGCGCCGTGGTGCTGCTGGGCTCCCAATGTTCTGCGAAGTCTGATTTTCTCACGATTTTTCGTAGTGGCGCCGATCTGCGAACCCACGCCGACGCGGGATTTTTAAGTTCTGGGCCGAATTTGACACGTTTTCAGAGTCCAAAAGGGATAACTTTTTCTACCTACAAAACCTATAAAATCCCTAAAACCCTGCTCATTATAAATATACCTCCTTAGACCTTATTCTACAATCCATCATTCCACCATCTTGTAAATATTCCATAACACCATTCAAGGAGGCAAAACAACTTTGGAGGCTTTTCAGTATTATTTTCTTTTCTTCTTTCCTTTGTTTTAATTCAGTTTATGTTGGTTTGTATTAGTTCTTAAGTATGTCTATGGCTAGGAGCTAAACTTTAATTAGGGCTTTCCATTCGAATCACTTGAACCTCGTTTTTATGATTTAATGCATGGTTTTGGTTTCTTCTTTATATAGTTGAGATTTATTCAATAATTGCTTTGATTGCTTGATAATTAATTGATCACTAATTATCATCACATATATGATTTCTAATCGAGATCCGAAAGGAGAGATTGTGAATATGCTATAGTTGAATAAACATAGGTTAAAATCGTGGACGAAAGTACCCCTATACTTGTGTAGTTTAATAGGTTATTGTTCTTAATCCTCCTTTGTGGTAAATCCTATCATCGAAAGATAGAAGGGTTCTGCATCGGGGTTGAGTGTTTATATATCCTAACCAGAATATAAAACTGCTTAGTTAACCTGCTATCTCAATATAGAAGAAGAACCTTTATTATTGCATTAAAGATTAAAGCGAGCGGATAGTTGAGGAGATTGGAAGCCCTATTTCCATTATAACTGATTTAAATCAAAGTATTTTCATAATTAGTTTATTTCCTGCATTAGTTTTGATTATTAGTCTAAAAACCCAATCCAATTTACGTTGACCAAATAGAAACCATAGAATAGATAACCGGTACTTGAAAACCAGTCTCTAAGGACGATATTCGGTCTTACCCAGACTATATTACTTGTCACGATACGTGCACTTGCGTTAAGCGTGTGGATAAATCGCTAACAAGTTTTTGGCGCCGTTGCCGGGGACTGGCGTACTTTCAATATCGATTTATCTATTCTTATTTCTAATTTGGTTGCTCCAAGAATAAGTTTCTAACTTGTTCTGCGAGCATCTTTTTATCAGTTTTTTTGTTTTTCTTATTTTGCAGTAAAGTTCGTGTGTTCAAAAAAAAAATCAGGACACATGGACTACTACTACTATCAGGGACAGTGGAGTCATCAACAACTGCTTAACCCATAGGTTCTAGAGGAAGATCTAGATGATTTACAGGCAGGCATACTCAGGCTCACCAAGTGTCAGACTCAGTTTATGGCTGAGACAAGGGTGTCCCTCAGCAATTTGGAGACACAAATAGGGCAGCTAATGGATAGGATGATCAATACACCTGAAGAAAATATGTCTAGCGACACCATTATGGAAAGTGGTAAGCAAGGTGAGGATCCTGAACCACACCAAGCTGTTGAGGAATTTGGAGAGATAGTTGGTGTAGAGAAAGATGAGGTTTCCGAGATCCAAATTTTCGCCTTTTTAGATTCCTTGGAATTCCTTTTTCCTGGACCCATGGCTGAAGAAATACCATCAACTATCATTACTGAGCCCCAACCAGAGAGTCCATACCCTCAAGAGCACCTCCAAAAGCTGAGAGATGTAGGGAGTTTCACTGATCCCTACCTTATAGAGAGCCTAGAAGACAAGCATGTCTTGTGTACTTGGGGGACAATCTTAGATCTGAAGCCCTTGTTTGACAAAGGTGTTGTAGGAAAAGTGAGACATACAACAATAACTGTGCGGATTGCAAGCAGTTCGCAGAAGGAGCTGTCGGGGACTGGCGTACTTCTAATACCGAACCATTTATTCTTAATTTCTAATTTGGTCGCTCCCAGAACTAACTTGTTCTGAGAGCATTTTTTTTTATCAATTTTTATTATTTTTCTTATTTTGTAGGTAAAGTTGAAAATATATATATAAAAAAATGGACTACTACTACTATCAGGGGCAGTGAAATCAGCAACAACAGCTTAACCCACAGATTCCACAGGAAGATCAAAATGAGTTGCAGGCAGCCATACTCAGGCTCACCAAGTGCCAGACTCAGTTTATGGTTGAGACAAAGGTGTCCCTCAAAAATTTGGAGACACAAATAGGGCAGCTGATGGATATGGTGATCAATGTACCGCAAGAAAATCTGCCTAGCTACACAATTGTGGGGGGTGATAAGCAGAGTGAGGAACCTGAACCACAAAAAGCTATTGAGAATAATGAGGAATTGAGAGAGATAGTTGGTGTAGAGAAAAAAAGGTTATCGAGATCCAAATTTCACCTTTTTGGATTCCTTGGAATTTTGTTTTCTATACCCGTTGCAGAAAAGACACCACCAACTATCATTGCTGAGCCCCAACCAGAAAGTCCATACCCTGAAGGGCACCCCCAAAAGTTGAGAGATTTAGGGAGTTTCACTGATCCCTACATTATAGAGATCCTAGAAGACAAGTCTGCCTTGGGTAATTGGGGGATAATCTTAGATATGAGGCCCCTGTTTGAAAAAAGTGTTGTAGGTGAAGTGAGACCCACAAAAATAACTGTGCGGATTGCAAGCCGTTCACAGAAGGATCCACTGGGCACTAGTAAGGATTAACTGCGTCCGGCTAAAAGACCTTAAAGACAGCGCTACTTGAGAGGCAACCCAAGGTTTAAATTATGTAATTAGTTTAAATAGAACAGTCTCACTTTTGGTATTTTTGGGTTGTGTTGTGATGACATGTGAGGAAATAAGAGACTAAGCATGAAGAAAAGGGTGGAAAACACGGAAACGGGTCAGCACCGCGGTGTCATTCTGTAAGACCGTAGTACCTGGACGCGATTTCAGAAAAATAAAAAGCCCTAAATCACCAAATCCCTTTCCACATATACCGTCTCAATGCAACATCCTCCGCTACCACCACCATTTTGAGCCGCTGTATGTCTGTAAGTCGTCCATTTATTATTTTTGAGTCTTTACACATTTGAGACAATGTGTCGTTTAAGTTTGGGGGGTACTTATTTTATTTTTGTGTTTCTGTTTTTGAGTCATTTTGATTGAGTTTTTGTGTCTATATGAGTCAATTTTTTTATGATCATGCATGCTGTAGCTGCTTGAAACGCCTAGTGGATTAAGTTGGATAATGTAATGGAATAAGAAGCAAAAATATGTGTTCTTGAGTTAGATATGCCAAAAATTCGTGAACATCTAATTATTTGGGATATTTGTGCTTAGCCTATGTGTGTCAATGGTGAAAAGAATGATTGAAACATGTCTATGAAGTCTGCTTTCTTATTATTTGAGGCGAAATAGTTAAGATGTACATGCTTAGGGAGATGATTCAGATATTTATTTGTTAGTCCTTCTTACCATTCATTATCTACCTTGCAATAAATTGTATCCCTAGTCAGTCCTTTTGAGCCTAAAATAAGATGTTTTCTTTGACACCCCATGATTCTCTTGTGTGTCATAAGCAGTAATTGAAAATAAGGATGAAAAAGAGTGAAAAAAATACAAAAAGAGAGTGAAAAAGTGATGCACCCCAATAAAAAAAAATGTAAAAGCCTAAATTTGGGGGTGCTTATGTGAATGTGTTTTATGCTCTCAAAAAGAGAAAAGGGGAGTGATTGGTATGAATTGAAAATGATACAAAAAAGGACAAAATAGTTGAATGAGGAAAACGCTTATGGTACGTAAATTGAGCCTAAGTGCCTAATATTACCTACCCTGCCTAAGCATACATTACAACCCTGACAAGTCATGAAGATCTCTAGTATGTATGTCTATGATTAGTGGAGAATAGCAAGTAAACATGTCCATAGAACTAAATGAAATTGACATGCATATGTTAGGGGTTCATGCTTCCATTGATTGTGATTGAAATGAATTTACGAAATATCTGACTTGAAATTCTAGATTTCTATATTCATGCTATATATGTTTTAGCATATTATCCCAACTAACATTCATGCTTTTCTAAGTAACCTTGTGCAGTTGCTTGATTTGAGTCTTTGAGTCTTTTTGTTTTTTTTGTTTCTTTGATTTTGTTTTTATCTTTGCTCGAGGGCGAGCAAATGTTAAGTTTGAGTGTATTTGTTAGACGTATTTTGTATAAGCTTTTTGAGTCATTTTTAGTTAGTATTTTTCCCATTTTCGTTTAAATAAGTGTTTTGTTAAGGTTGTTTTTCTTTCTTTTGAGTCACAGCGGTTCTAAATGGCAAAATGACAAAAAAAAGCTAAAAGTGGGCAAAAAAGGAGCTCCCGAAGCAAAAAAAGACGAAAGTTGGCAGATTCGGACGAAAGACTGCAGGATAGCGGTACCATTCTGCAGGACCGCGGTGCTATAATTACTGAGAAGCGGCAGTACTTTCTGCAGTACCGCGGTGCCATTCTGCAGTACCGCGGTGCCAAGGCAAAAAAATCACGTTCTGGGCCGATTTTGACACGATTTTTAGGGTCCGAAATCCATATTTTCTCAACTATAAAATCCCTAAACTCTAGCCTCATTATTCATCTGGGATCTTACATCTCACATCATACTTTGGAGAGGAAAAGGAGGCTACAACACAAGATTGGAGACAACTTTGGTTCAAGTTTCTTTTCCTTTCTTTGTTTTTATTTCAGTTTATGTTGGTTTATATTAGTTCTTGACATGACAATGTTTAGGAGCTAATTACTTTATTAGGGCTTTCTTATTGAATCGCTTGAAACTCTATTTCATAAATTAATGCATTAGTTTGATTTCTTCTTCACTTGATTAAGATTTATTCAATATTGGTATGAATGTTTGATAGTTAACTGATCACTAATTATCATAATCTATATGATTTCGAATTAAGAACCGAGAGGAGAGATTTGGATATGTTGTAATTGAATAGACATAGGTTAAAATCGCGGATGAAAGTACCCCGATACTTGTGTAGCATTATAGGTTATTGTTCTTAATGCTCCTATGTGGTAAAACCTATCATAGAAATATAGAAGGTTTCTGCACTGGGGTTGAGCGATTATATATCCTAACCGGAATATAAGACAGTCTAGTTAACCGATATCTTAACGTAGAAGAAGAAGTCATTCTAGTTACATTAAGGATTGAAAAGAGTGGATAGTTGAGGATATTTGAAGCCCTAATTCCTTCATAACTGATTTAAACCAAAGTATTATCAAAATTAATTTATTTTCTGCAATTACTTAGCCTTAGTTATTAGATAAAAATACAATCAACTTATCGTTTGCCAAATAGATAACCTAGAATAGATGTTCGGTAATTAGAAACCAGTCTCTGAAGACGATATTCGGTCTTACTAGACTACATTACTTGTAACGATACGTACACTTGCATGAGCAATTGGAAATCAGCTAACAACAACGATTTACGACTAGTTTCATCTTTTTACACATCGTACACTTCTTCCTTCATTTACCAACGTGAAACCCGCATCATTTGGTCAATAACCGTCTATCATTTCATGTCTCAAACATTTCGTATACGTATCAGTATCTCTTTCACTAAGAAAATTTATGATCCTTAGTACAACGTGTGCACGTGTGTGGAAACGACGTTTCCGACGTGCGGGCCCCAATTGTTCGTGTCATAAATAATAGGATTAAATTTATTTCCCATTAATAAATTTCCAACAATCCCCTCTTGAAAGAGATTTTGGCGCACTCACATGGTGCATTTCTAGCAATCTTTCGGCGAATCAATGTTGCATCTGGATAGGTAGACGTAGCTTTGAACCTTCCATAGTAGAATACCATCAGACTTACTTACTACACGGTGAATGCGATGTCTTGAACCGTCAGTGTTTAGTGTAAGCCAAGACAATGGTACCAACACAACACATTTCCTTACACTGTTCCTCTTAAAGGTTTTGTCCATTGTGGCCGTGGATACGTCTTGGATTCTTAAGTGCGTTCATTTGAGGCGGTCAGTCCTCACACTTAAATAGGTGGTATCCTACAAGGTATTCTACTATACCCCACTCCACGAGTGTTAGGCACCATTAAAAATTTCCACAAACCTAACCTCAAACGTTGAGGGTCAAAAAAGGTTTTGAAAACTTAACCTTACCCACTCTGCAGATATCACTTAATGTCTATCACGAGAACGGCCTTGGATTTATGTTTCTATGTAGAAATCATTATCCGAAGTGCTCTTGCTTCCACCGAAGCGCTCCACTGAACTTTTATGACATAATTTTCCCATTGAACCTAATTCCTGGGATCTCCAGTCAGTAAGGTTGGGTGTCCGTGGTATCAGTTCTTAATGATTGGGTTTAGGCCCATTTCCTTAGATAGGCAGAACATCTGATCTCTGGGTATGCCATTCGTCAAGGAATCTGCTATGTTTTCCTTTGATTTTATGTAATCAATGGAAATAATACCCGTGGTGATCAGCTACCTAACGGTCTTATGTCTCCGTCTGATATGACGAGATTTGCATTTGTACATAGAACTACGTGCCCTTTCTAGAGCCGATTGACTATCGCAGTGGATCATTACAGAAGATACGGATTTATCCCAACATGGGACATCCTCTAAGAAGTCATGAAGCCACTCAGCTTCTTCTCCTGCTTTGCCTAAAGCGATAAACTCTGATTCCATTGTGGATCGAGCGATGCAAGTTTGCTTAGAGGATTTCCAAGACACAGCCCCGCCACCAATTGTAAATATATACCTACTGGTAGACTTGGTGTTCTCTATATCAGATATCCAGTTTGCATCACTGTACCCCTCTAGTACAGCTAGATATCTCGAATAGTGCAACCCGTATCTCGAATAGTGTACCCCTCTAATACCCGATTTAATGCATTCTAGTGGTCATCACTCGGATTACAGGTGAACCTAGCTAACTTGTTGACTGCATAAGCGATATCAAGTCGAGTGTTGTTTGTGATGTACATCAAACTGCCAATCACCTACGCATACCGCTCCCGGCATATGGGCGCACCACAATTATTATCAATCTTTTGATTTATATCCAATGGTATCGTTGTCGACGAACTGTCTAACATCTCAAACTTTTTAACACATCCTCGATGTAGTGAGATTGAGATAAGACCAGTCTGTCAGATGTCTTAGAGATATTGATCCCTAATATGACATCTGCAATACCCATATTTTTCATGTCAAAACATTGCTTCAACATGTTCTTAGTCTCTAGGATCATCCTAGGACTTCTCCTTGTGATCAATATATCGTCTACGTAAAGGCATATCATGACGCACGAGTCGTCATTTCTTTTCGTGTAAACACATTTGTCACACTCATTAATGGTGAACCCTTTCGATAGTAAGGTACTATCAAACTTTTTGTGCCATTGCTTTGGGGCCTATTTGAGCCCGTACAGAGATTTGACAAGACGACAAACTTTCTTCTATTGTCTTGGAACCACATACCCCTCGGGTTGACCCATATAGATTTCTTCTTCCAAATCACCATTTAGGAAGATTGTCTTGACATCCATTTGATATATTTCAAGATCCCGCAAAGCGACGATAGCTATGAACATACGTATGGATGTCATCCTAGACACCAGAGAATAGGTGTCAAAGTAATCAAGGTCATTTTTTTGTCGATAGCCCTTGACTACCAACTTGACCTTGTACTTGTCTATATATCCATCTGCTCTCAACTTCCATTTGAGTATACATTTGCAACCCAACAGTTCTTTTTTCCCGGAGGAAGATCAACCAACTCCCAGGTATGGTTGTGCAGGATGTAATCTATCTCACTCTCTATAGCTTCTTTCCAAAGCGGTGCTTCTGGAGTTTACAAAGCTTCAACAATCGTCCGTGGTTCTTTATGAACCATATAAGTTACAAAGTTCGGACCGAAGGACTTCTCTACCCTGGCCCTTTTGCTTCATCTCGGTTCCATCTCTGGAATCTCCAAGTCCTAAGAATATGGAACACTAGATTCCGGATAATCAGCTACTTCAGAGTTCTCTAGATCTGAACCAACTAGATCTAGGCCATTAATGACACCCGGATCCTTAGAGTTTTGTTCATAACTTCGTTTGTGAGAGGTTATGTCTCTTTCCTTTTGATCGGTGTATTTTATATACACATTTTGAGTCATTTTAGTTAGTATTTTACTCATTTCATTTATGTTTAGTATAGTATTAGGGTTATTTTCCTTTTTTTTGTGTCACAACGGTCAGAAATGGAGAAATGGCGAAAAGGAGATGAAATGAGCATAAATGAGACGGAATTGCACACTAAAAGGGCAAAAAAATGAAGCCTAAGAAGTTCTGGGAAATATAGAAGAAATCAGACGAAGACCGGACGAACAAAGGATGAAGAAACAAAAAATCCGGAAGAATGCCGTCACCGGTGCCGCGACGCCGACCACTGAAGTCGTCCGAAACTCTCTGATTTTTGGTAGTGGCGCCCGATCAGCAGCGCCGACGCTATATTTTTGACGTTCTGGGCCGAATTTGACACATTTTCTGGGTCCAAAAGGGATAACTTTTCCTACCTACATAATCCTTAACCCTTTACCTAAAGGATTCTATAACTTTTCCTACCTACATAATCCTTAACCCTTTACCTAAAGGATTCTATAACTTTTCCTACCTACATAATCCCTAACCCTTTACCTAAAGGATTCTTGGGCTATAAATAGTCTCTAAATCATTAGAAGAATTCAATTCCATTCCATCCCACACTTGACACATTCCATTCCATTCCATTCGATTCGATTCCATTCCATCTTGTAAATATTCCACAGCACAATCCTTGGATGCTAGAAGGCTTGGAGATTTGTTCTTGAGTATTTTTCTTTTCTTTCTTTTGCTTTGTTTATTTCAGTTCATGTATGGTGATTGTATTAGTTCTTAGCGTGACTATGGCTAGGAGCTAATTACTTGATTAGAGATTTCCTTGTGATTCTCTTGAAACTCTTATTCATGAATTAATACATTAGTTGATTTTTTATTCACTTTCTTAAGATTTATTCAATAATTGCTTTGATTGCTTGACAATTAATTGATCACTAGTTATCATCACTTATATGAGTTCTAATCGAAATCCGAAAGGGGAGATTGTGAATATGATATAGTTGAATAAACATAGGTTTAAATCATGGACGAAAGTACCCCGATACTTGTGTAGCTTAATAGGTTATTGCTCTTAATCCTCTTTTGTAGTCAATCTTGTCATCGAAAGATAGAAGGGTTCTCCATTGGGGTTGAGTGTTTATATTACCTTAACATGAGTATAAAACAACTTAGTTAACCTGCTATCTTAACATAGAAGAAGAAGTCAGTCTAATTGTAGTAAAAATTGAATAGAGTGGATAGTTGATGATCTTGGAAGCCCTAATTCTCCATCATAACTGATTTAAATCAAAGTATTTTCATAATTTGTTTATTTCCTGCATTATTAGTTTAGAATTCTAACTCAATTAACGTTAACCAAATAGAAACTAAAGCATAGATAATCGGTACTTGAAAACCAGTCCCTGAGGACGATATTCGGTCTTACCTAGACTATATTACTTGTCACGATACGTGCACTCGGAGTTCTCTAGATCTGAACCAGCTAGATCTAGGCCATTAATGACACCCGGATCCTTAGAGTTTTGTTCATAACTTCGTTGTGAGAGGTTATGTCTCTTTCCTTTCTAGGAAACAAGTCTTCAAAAAAACCTAGCATTTTTTTATTCCATGATTGTACCCACATGAACATCTGGTACACCTAACTTATGCACTAAGTAGCGATAAGCACTAATGTTAATTTCATATCCGATGAATATGCATTCTACAGTCTTAGGTCTAATCTTGACCTGCTTTAGCTTAGGTACTTCAACCTTTGCCAGACAACCCCACACCTTAAAGTATTTGTAGTCGGGTTTCTTTCCTTTTCATAGCTCGTAAGGAGTCTTGTCCTTACCCTTATGTAGGACTCTGTTAATAATCTTACAAGTGGTAAGGATAGCTTCTCCCAACATGCTTTGGGAAAGGCCTGAATCGATGAGTAATGTATTCATCATTTCTTTTAACGTACACTTCTTGCGTTCAACAATACTATTTGATTGAGGTGAGTAAGGAGTCGTCATTTGATGAGCAATGCTCGATTGAGCACAATATTCTTCAAAAGGCGCTACATATTCTCCCCCTCTATCGCTACTGATTAATTTAATCCGTCTACTTAGTTGGTTCACAACTTCTACTTTGTAGCGTTTGAATGCTTCAAAGGCTTCATCTTTACTTCTTAGTAAGTAAAGGTAACAATACCTTGTGCTATCATCTATGAAAGTCACAAAGTACTTGTTCCCCCCTCTAGTTTGTGCGAACTTCAAGTCACTTGTGTCGGTGTGTATGAGTTCTAGAGGAGTGGTTTCCCTTTCGACGGATCTAAATGGACTCTTTGAAAGTTTTGCCTCTACGCACACCTCACACTTATGTTGAGGGTTTACGTGGATAGATGGCAACAACTCCAACTTTATCAATCTTTAGATAGATTAATAGTTTACCTGTCCTAATCTATGATGCCATAAATTAGAAGACTCAAGCAAATAAGTAGAAGACTCAATTTTATTAATAGTAGAAGAGGGCATTACAGATACAACATTAACTTTAAAGAGGCCATCACAGACTAAGCTTCTTCCTACAAATGTTCCATTTTGAGTGATTACAAATTTGTTGGCCTCAAACACTAGCCTAAAACCAGCATTCACCAACAGAGGTCCAGAAACTAAATTCCTTCGAATTTCCAGGACATGCATCACCTCCTTCAGAGTCAGCTCATTTCCGGACGCCATATATAGGATCACCTTTTCTACCCCCAGCACATCTGTAGAAGCGTTGTTGCCTATGAATAACTTCTGATCTGTGACTGGTGTATATGTGGAGAAAATGTCTTATTGGAACAGATGTGACGGGTAGCACCCGTGTTCATCCACCACTGCATCGAATTCTCAACGAGGTTGGCTTCAAGTACCACCGCCGAGAACTCCTCAATCATATCGTCTAGAAGTGTATCTTCGACGATGTTAGCCTTAGCCTTGCCCTTGGACTTCTCTTTATTAAAAAAATAGCCTGTATCTTGGGTGTTGTACTTCTTTTGTAGTTTATCCCACAATTATTTGGCAATGCCAACGGTGCCATACACTGTGTAAAGAGGATCAGACAAATAATTTAGGATATAATTTCGGCAAAGAAAATCACTATGACTCCAAGAATCTAGAGTCATCTTCATGTCATTAGTGACATAGATATCTTGGCCCCCTCCCGCTGATTCATTCGGCTGAGGGTCAGTTTCATCTCCAGCTTATAGAGGATCTTCGGTTAGGAAATGAGACATTCCCATAACCGTAAAAAAGAATATCATCTTTTGCTGCCATCTTTGAAATTTATGCCCAGGAATTTCTCTGGGAGCTCATAATGGAAATAGGTGGGTGGTGGAACAGTAGCGTTCCCATGAGTAGTGGCAAAGGCGTTGTGAATGCCTTGAACAACAGTGGGGTTGGCACTAGTTGTGCCTTGAGCAGTGGCGGATGTTTCAGTGTTGAATTGATTTCCTCCAGTCATCTTGTTGTGGATAACATCGGATATTGTCTTAAGATTGTGAGTTACAATTGTGGTTACAAGGAAATGGAATAGTAAGCAACAACAACTTTGATTACAAATCTGGAAATAAGAACAAAGAAAATAGTTTGCTGAGTCGATTGATATTCAATATGTCCTTAAGATAATATTGCCCTGTATGAATCCTTTAACGACTATTGACAACTTATCTCCCAAGATAATAACAATAAACAATTGAGCAAAGAAAAACTCAAGAATTTACTAAAAAGAAGAACCTTTAAGTGTATGAAAGAAAACAAGAGAGGAAGAAGAATTATGAAAATCTGATTTTCAAGTGTGTTCTTCAAATGAGCTTTGAGTCTCAATTTATAGTGTATAGAAGATGACTTCCCAACTAGCCAAGTAATGACCTTCAATAGTCATGTAATGACACTAATTGAGGGGGTGTAATTCAGCCAAATAATGGATGAATTCAACTGCCAAATCGTGGAGAAGTAATGCTCCAAGACCAACTCAAAAGTCAGAAATTCTTGGTCTTCTATCGAGACATTCTTCCATCGAAGCGCCGCGACGCTGCTTGGGAGGTGCCGCGGCGCTTGACAACCAGTAGCTACTTCTAGCCACTGCCACCAAGGAGCCGCGGCTCCGACAGTGGTTGCGTCGCGGCCCTTCACGACTCCGCGACGATTTCCGACTTGTTTTATCTTTTTACACATCGTACACTTCTTCCTTCATTTAACAACGTGAAACCTTCGTCATTTGGCCAATAACCGTCTATCATTTCATGTCTCAAACATTTCGTATACGTACCAATATCTCTTTCACTAAGGAAATTTATGATCCTTGGAACAACGTGTGCACGTGTGTGGAAATGACGTTTCCGACATGCGGGGCCCCAATTGTTCGAGTCATAAATAATAGGATTAACTTTATTTCACGTCAATAAATTTCCAACAATAAATTGATAGTAAACTAAAGAGTTAAAGGCTAATCTTCTTAAATGGGTTAAGTCATTAATAATGTATTGTCATTTTTTATTAAATTGGGTCTAAAAATCTTCATCCTTCTGAACTGGAGAAGGACCTAATCATCAATCTAATTAATTGTATCATGGATCCCAGCATCACTTAATTTGCCCGAGAACCAAATGAATCACAAACCACTTGTAACATTAGCAAACCTTAACCATAAATAAAGAAGGAACATGAACCAGTTAATAAAACATCAGAAAAGGAGAAATTCCCCATACCTAGTAAAACTTGACTTTGAATTGCAACCTGTTAGGTCCGGGGCTACGAATAAGCAAGTAGAAGTACGAAAAAATAAGAATTCAAAAAAACTTGAACAACTAAACATTTTCAGTATGATGCCTTCAGTGTTGTGTCAACACTTGAGGCTACACTTGATAAAAACAGTAATAAACCTTAAAGAGTAAATGCAGCGAAAAAAGTAAAAGACACAAGGTTTATATTTTCAAGGGTATATATTAATATATCTCTTGATGGTCAGTGACCGAAGTAATGTATATTTTATATACAATTACAATTGAATTTCTTTTTACAATTTGCAGATACATAATACAAAGAAATTACAAAAAACGAAGTCGCATATGACTTCAGCCTAAAGATAAAACATCTATAAAGAAACATACAACATCTTCATTACAATTGTTTCAACACTAAGCTTAATCTAGAATCTGGGCAACAATTGTAATATTGGACTAGATGTTGTTATACTACTTTAGGCAATGGTGTTTGATCCAGTTTTTGAAGTGAATTTCTGAGAGCTCTCTTGGTTATTCTTTTCGTTGTAATCTGGATATCGATACTCTGAAGTTCTTCTTCTATATATAATGTGTGTAAAATGTGTTAAGTTGTGTTTCTTGCTATACATATCCATGTAATGCAACTTGCAAGACAAGTGGGGAGGGACATGTGTCACCATCTTATTGGTCATAATAATTCTTTTCACAAAATATCTTCCACACTTAGCCAAAATCGTGAAATTCTCGCATAGGCACCGCGGTACTGCACTTTGGCACCGCGGTGCCGAAAGTTATGTGGCTCTCTGAAGTTGTGGCACCGCGGTGCCGAAAGTTATGTGGCTCTCTAAAGTTGTGGCACCGCAGTCCTGCAGTATGGCACCGCGGTGCATAAAGTCCTGCAACCCTCTGAAGTTTCAGCACCGCGGTCCCGCCCTTTAGCACCGCGGTGCTGTGCCTTAAATTCACAGTACGCATTTTTCTCACTTAATCTCTTCTTCTACTACAAGTTCCAACGTTCAAATCCTATTTTCTTAATCACGTTCTCAATCTATTGCCCTTGAAATTATGGGGTGTAACGTTCTTCCCCCCTTAAAAACATTCATCTTCGAATGTTCATAATGTCTCAAGATATACAGATTTCGGCACAGTCTCTTTTAACTATACCTACCAACCTATACTTAGCAAACACAAAGATGCCTCACATGGCCACAATATAACACATACTCTCATGCATCAATCAAATAGTCAAATAGGGATCGGAATTACCTATAGGCATCGAAAATAAGTGAGGATACTTCCTCTTCATCTCATCTTCCGCTTCCCACGTCATCTCTTCCATATTATCATTCCGCCACAATACCTTGACGGAAGCCACATCTTTAGTCCGCAACCTTCTAACCTGGCGATCAAGTATGGCTATAAGACTCTCCTCATAAGACAACTCCTCTGTCACCTGGATATCATTCACTGGGAAGACCCTAGAAGGATCACCAATACACTTACGCAACATCGATACATGAAAGACCGAATGTACCGCTTCCAAATCAGTTGGCAGATCCAACTCATAGGCAACCTTTCCTACTCTACGAACAATCTGGTAAGGCCCAATGTACCTCGGGCTAAGCTTCCCCTTCTTACCAAACATCATCACACCCTTCATGGGTGATACCTTCAGGAATACCCAATCATCAAGCTGAAACTCCAAATGTCGACGTCGATTATCTGCATAAGACTTCTACGACTCTGGGCTGCTAATAATCTCTCTTGGATAAACTTCACCTTATCCACATCTTGCGGAATTAAGTCTGGGCCAAGCAACATAGTCTCGCCCACATCAAACCAACCAATCGGCGACCTGCACTTCCTTCCATATAAGGCCTCATATGGGGTCATCTGAATACTAGAATGTTATCTGTTGTTATAGGCAAACTCTACGAGTGGCAAATAATCCTCCCAGCTACCCCTGAAGTCAATAACACAGGCTCTGAACATATCCTCTAGCGTCTGAATATTACGCTCTACCTGCCCATCGGTCTGAGGATGAAACGTTTTACCGAGACTCACCTGTGTCCCCAATCCCTTCTGAAAAGACCTCCAGAAATTAGTTGTAAACTGGGCTCCACGGTCCGATATAATCAATGTAGAAACCCCGTGCAGTCTCACTATCTCACTGATATAAAGTCTAGCATAGTCCTCCGCTGACTAAGTAGTCCTAACTGGAAGAAAATGGGTTGGTTTCATCAACCTATCCACAATATCCCATATGGAGTCATACTTCCTCGGAGTATGAGGTAAGCCTGTAACGAAATCCATATTAATCACCTTCCACTTCCAAGCCGGGATCTCTAAATCCTGCAAATAATCCACCTGGATTCTGGTGCTCAACCTTAACCTGCTGACAATTTGGACACTGAACAACAAACCCTGCTACGTCCCTTTTCAGGCCATCCCACTAATAAACTCATCTGAGGTCATGATACATCTTTGTGGACCCCGGATGAATAGAATAACGAGCATTGTGTGCCTCTCCCATAACATGCTGTCGAAGCCCTGCAATATCAGGCACACACAATCTACCTTCATACCTTAGCACCCCATCTGGTGCAACCTCAAATAGAGTCTTCTCCTTTCGAAGAGCCGCATCTCTATACCGTGCTAGAACAGGATCCTCATACTGATGCCTCTTCACCTCTTCTACTATAGAGGACTCCGCAACCTCTTGAACCCGAACTCTACTGTTTACGAAATCGACCAACCGGATCCCAAGGCTCGCTAGTTGGTGAATCCCACGAACCATCTCTCTTCTATCTGGCTGCACATCTATCAGACTACCCATATATCTACGGCTAAGAGCATCTGCAACCACATTGGCTTTCCCCGGGTGGTATAAAATATCAACATCATAGTCCTTAAGTAACTCTAACCACCGTCTCTGCCGCAAATTCAGCTCCTTCTGTCTGAAGATATACTGGAGACTCTTGTGATCCGTATAAATATCCACATGAACTCTATATAAGTAATGCCTCCAAATCTTCAAGGCATGTATCACGACCGCCAACTCAAGTCATGGGTAGGGTAATTCTTCTCGTGCTTCCGGAGCTGTCGGGACGCATAGGCTATAACTTTACTGTGATGCATCAACACACAACCTATCCTAACACCCGAAGCATCACAGTAAATAACATAACCCTCTAGGCCCTCAGGAAGAGTTAGAACTGGAGTCGTAGTCAACTTATCTTTCAATAACTCGAAGCCTTTCTCACAAGCATCCGTCTATTGGAACTTAGCCGCCTTCTGAGTGAGCCTAGTGAAAGGCGCTGAGATCGAGGCAAACTTCTCCACAAACCTCCCGTAATACCCCGCTAGCCCCAGTAAACTACGTACTTCAGTAGGCATAGTAGGTCTGGGCCAAGTCTTCACTTTCTTAATCTTCTGGGTATCCACCCGAATACCATCAGCTCTAATAATATGCCCCAAGAATGCCACTGAGGCCAACTAGAACTTACACTTAGAGAACTTGGCATACAACAGCCGGTGCTGGAGGACCCCAAATACTGTCCTCAAATGGTCTGCATTCTCCTGCTCTAAACGAGAGTAAACCAGGATGTCATCAATGAATACTATAACAAACGTATCCAAAAATGGCTTGAACACCCCGTTCATTAGATCCATAAACTCGGCCGGAGCATTAGTCAACCCAAAAGACATCACCCTAAACTTATAATGCCCGTATCGGGTCCTGAATGTTGTCTTCGGGATATCTGCCTCTCTAACCCGCACATGATGATAACCGGACCGCAGGTCTATCTTCGAAAAACACTTAGCACCCTGCAACTGGTCAAATAAATCATCAATCCTGGGGAGGGGATACCTATTCTTGATGGTTACCTTATTTAGCTGCCTATAATCAATACACATCCGCAGCGATCCATCCTTCTTCTTCACAAATAATACCGGTGATCCCCAAAGAGATGTACTAGGCTTAATGAAGCCTTTTTCCAGAAAGTCTCCCTTCAAATCCTTCAACTCTGCAGGTGCCATTCTATACAGAGGAATGGATATCGGTCGGGTATTTGGCAGAATATCTATACAGAACTCTATCTCCCGCTCTGGAGGAATACCTGGAAGATCATCAGGGAATACATCAGGGAACTCATTAACAATCGGAACTGACTGAAGAGCTGGTACCTCAGCTTCCGTATCAAGCACCCAAACCAGATGATAGATATACCCCTTTCTAACCATCTTCCTTGCCTTGAGGTATGAAATAAACTTACCCCTCGACGATGCTGTATTCCATTTCCACTCTATAATCGGCTCACCGGGAAACTAAAATCGGACCAACTTCTCTCTACAGTCGACATTGGAAAAATAGGAAGCCAACCAATCCATACCCATAATGACATCAAAGTCAGTCATCTCTAACTCTATCAAGTCTGATAGGGTCTGACGACTGTATATAATCACCGAACAATTCTTATATACCCGCTTAGCTACCACTGACTCTCCTACCGGTGTAGCTACCTTGAATGGTTCTATCGACTCAGGTTCTATTCCTATTCTACCAGCAACAAGAAGAGATATGTAGGACAAAGTAGAACCTGGATCTATCAAAGCATATACGTCACAGAGAGAAATCAATAATATACCTGTGACGACATCCGGCGAAGCCTCCTGATTGTGTCTACTGGCCAAAGCATACATGCGGTTCGAAGGACCGCCATAACTAGAGCCTCTGCCACAACCTCTACCACGGCCTGCTGGCCCGTAAACACCCTGCCCTGCGGGGCGTATAGCTATAGAATATGATGACCCATCAGCTGATCATGTAGGCTGAGCCATACTACCCGTGCCACCTCTATACGGACACTCCCTCTTCAAATGGCCCTGACGACCGCAAGAATAACAGGCTCCCAGAGCAGAATGACACTCCCCAAAATGGGACCTACCATATCGAACACACCGAGGTAAAGGTGGCCTCTCCTGACTAGGACCCCTGTTCCCCTGAGAACCCAAATCCCTCGAACTCTGACCGATCCCCGAATACCCCAGACGGTCAAACCTCCTGCCTGTAGACTGTGGAGGAGCACTCTGTGTTGGCTGAGATGCATACCTCACCTGCTGCTGAGGCTGCCCGCCTCGAAACTCACCCGAAAACCCCGCCGTCTTGGCCCTCTTAGGCTTATCCCTATCATGCCCTTTACCTGGTTGTCGCCTTCTATGTCGCTCCTCAACTCCCTGTACATATGCCTGGATACGAGCAATATCCATGCCCAGCTGAAGAGCTACAGCCATGCAACCCATAAATCTGATAGTGGTCTAGCCCCATCATATAGCGGTGCACCCTGTCTGCCATATCCGCTACTATAGTGGGTACGTACCGAGCCAATGAGTCAAACTCCAGGCTGTACTCTCTAAGAGTCATTCCGCTCTGCCTCAAGGTCAAGAACCTGTCAACTTTGGCTCTCCTCATCTCAGGAGGCAAGAAGTGGTCAAAGAAGGCCTCCATGAACTCATCCCACACAGCTGGAGGAGCACCCTCGCTCCTAGACAACTCCCAAGACACAAACCAGTTAACAGCTACATTGTTCAACCGGTATAAAGCCAATACGACCGACTCGATCTACGAAGCCTTAATCACTCTCATCGTCCGCTGTATTTGGCGGATGAACTCCTGTGGATCATTCTCGGGCCTTGACCCGTAAAACTCTGGCGAACTACAACTCAGGAAATCCCGGACCCTCAAACTATCTCGCCTGGGTCAACTCCTAGTCCACATGCGTAAGTACGTCTGCTACTAGCCTAGTCGCAAGAATCGACCGCGTCCCCTCATGGCGTCACCCTTCGCCTCTAAGGCTGAGGCTCAGGTGTCGGAGCCTCTGGAGCTGCTGCTGCTCTAAGCTCCTCTAGTGATGGCGGCGTAACAGAACTAGCTGAATGACGCACACCCTCAGGCATAGACTGGGCATGTGCCCTAGTAACTCTCTGAGTCTGACTAGCAGCTCCTACTGCTGATTTGCCCTTCTGGGAAACTGTAGCTTTCCGTGGAGGCATAGATGAAACCACAATAATACGTCAGAGAGGGATCATCCTAATAACACAGCTCTACTGCACGATCTCATAGTGAGAAGAAACAGAAACCAAATCATAAATATCTTGTAGCCTCATGTGTATAGGTATAGTGCACACATACCTATACCCAAGACTCTACTAGACACGGTCTGTAAACATTCCGAGGACTAACTGCTCTGATACCACTTTTGTCACGATCCGAACCCCAGGCCCGCGACTGGTGTCCTACCTGGGCACCCCCCTCTTATACCCTCACATCCCATATAACACCTAGGCCAGATAATATATGGAAAATTGTATATGTAGCAACAAGGCAAACCGACGAGATTGCCGCTATATATATATAAACGGGAACATCCCGACAATACAGTAGTACAACTGACCAACAATATATACAACTCCCGCAAGTCCAGCCCACATATAAATACAGACCTCTAAGAGTTTGGACAGTAAACTATGACGGGACAGGGCCACGCCGTACCCCTGAATGTACATAAGCCTTACAATACAAGGGTCCGTACCAAAATGACAAGCCTCCGAAATAATGGAGCTTTCCCAAAAACTGAGTAGAGATCCTAAGAGCGAGGATCACCAAACTGTATACCTACACCTGCGGCATAAAACACAGCCCCCCGAGGAAAGGGGGTCAGTACGAAAGATGTACCAAGTATGTGAAACAATAAGTACTGTAAATGAGATCATAATAGTCCAAAAGATAATAGGAGCCAAGTATGATAATCAAACTACCAGTACAACTGTGCCTTATGAAAAATGAGAGTAATGAGAGTCAACTGTATCTTTTCAAAATACCATTTCAAAATATGAAATTAAGTGTACCATTTCAAAATATGATAGTCATGTCAAAATCAGGGACGCCTGCCCTCAGGATCATTATGCATATCCTATTCATGGGACTATTTCACCCGCATGAGACTCGAACCCGCATGGATCTTTTAGACCCGCAATGAGTATCTATACTCGATACCCGCATCATGGAGATCTAGTCCACGGAATATTCATGGGATTGTTTCACCCGCATGAGACTCGAACCCGCATGGATCTTTTAGACCCGCAATGAGTATCTATACTCGATACCCACATCATGGAAGCATGTCCATGGAACATATATATAAAGTTGTCGGCCCTCTAGTGAAGGACGCGGTAATGTGGAAATATAACACTTGCACGAATAGCTATCATGAGCAACCATATACAAGTTAAATCATCCTTGACTCTCACCAAAATAAATAGAATGAACTCTCTTTTTAGAAAAATCCATGGCATTATCATGACATATAATATTAGGAACTTGAACCCAATAGCACCATGTACGTCTACCGTACATCCTTTTTATAAAGTTCATGCTCAAGGAAGAAAGGAAGAGTTCACATACCTTAAAGGCTCTACCAACTTGACAACTAGAATACGTCTTAAGTATTACTTCAACCTATAATGACAATAACACGTCTATCAACTTCATGATACTAGTATATACTTATACCACATAATGAATCTCCTTTCTTATAAAATTTTGGGCAGCACTTACCTATTTATACGTACTCTTCCACCTTTCAAGAAGGCCAATTTTATCAACAACCAAGGCACCAATTAAGGGCACAACCAACAGTTAACCAAGGTGATTCACACACTTATTTCTCACGTAAAAACAACCTCTTATTCATGTAAAACAGTCCACTAAAATTAGTCTACAATCCAACAACAACAAGGGTAAAATGTGAGGCCTTTCAACACCTTTTCACACCCTTATTCCCTTAGGACTTTCATTAGCAATTACTACATTTAAACATGCATATTTGTACTACATTTCCAGCATAACACACGTATAAAACAGTCCCTAAAACAACACAACCATATCTCACAGTTTTATACATTCTCGGCCAACGTCCAATACCAAAGTCCTTTTCACAATTCCTTACAATCCAATTCACATTTCAACACGTTTATATAAACCATAACAACCGGTAATAACAAGATTTCCTTCCACAAAGTTCATACTTAATCTTAGGGTTTCAACACCAAATTCTCGCCCAAACCTTGACCAGCAGTTTTGGAAGGTTAACTTGGCTTAGAACTTGGTTACGATACTTAATTTTGGAAAATAAGTTATACTTGTTCTTCACTTTTTCTTAAGAACTCAAGACTTGAAGGTGAAGAAAGAAGAGAGTAGAGAAAGTTTGGATGAATATCTTTTTTGCCCAAGTCTTGCTATACATATCCATGTAGTGCAACTTGCAAGACAAGTGGTGGAGGGACACGTGTCACCCTCTTATTGGTCATAATAATTCTTTTCACAAAATATCTTCCACACTTAGCCAAAATCGTGAAATTCCCGCATAGGCACCGCGGTGCCAAAAGTTATGTGGCTCTCTGAAGTTGTGGCACCGCAGTCCTGCAGTATGGCACCGCAGTGCATAAAGTCCTGCAATCCTCTGGAGTTTCAGCACCGCGGTCCCGCCCTGCAACCTTCTTAAGTTCCAACGTTCAAATCCTATTTCCTTAATCACGTTCTCAATCTATTGCCCTTGGAATTACGGGGCGTAACACCTTCGGGCTATTCAAGGACATTTGCCTTCGGGCTATTTTAAATGCATTTACCTTCGGGGCTACTTTAAATACATTGCCTTCGGGGCTATTCAAGGTCACTTGTTTTGAATCTATGTGTTAAGTGCATTAAATCAGGTTGCACATTCTAAATAAATATATAATATACTATATGGAAAATAAATATGTATGTTGGTTAAACTGGGTATTTCCTTAAATGAGTTGAAAGAGAATAATATTATGTGAATATTGAATTGTGGTACATTGAAAGTGTTGAAGTTTCTTTCATAACATGTTTATTGTGTTATAATATGATTGTATTAGAAATATTGAGATATTACTTTGGATTGTAAGGCGAGGTCCTCACTCAGCCCTGAATGGTAGGGCTGACTCTTTTATTTAACACATTTCAGGAAAGTGCTATAGAGGAAAAGCTCCGCAACAGGGCTAGCGATCGTCCCACAGCCTCTTTGACCCACCAATCCATTATTTCGGATTTGGTGAAAGTTATTCTAGATTAAGTATGTTTAAAGAATTATGTTTCATTATCTCGGGGAATGCCCCACACAAGATTTTTCTTTGTAAACTTTGAATTGTTTATTAGTATATATATTATTTCCGCATTTAAATACATGTATAAATTAGAAAGAAAAGAAGTTAATGGTTCGTCTGGAAAGGTATAGTTGTCTAGGTGTCATCACGCCCTAAGGAAGGACTTGTGAAAAGTTTGGGCGTGACAAGTTGGTATCAAAGCTAAACCAGGTTAGGAGGTTCTAGGAAATTTCTTTGAGTTGGGTGTTTGAACGATTACTTATTGTGACGGTGTGTGCGCCACCTTAGTAATAAGTGAACGGAATAACATCCTAAACAGTTTCACTTCTTTCATACTCTTCTCGTGCCTATCTTGAGTCTTTTCAAAGACTTGGTTCTCGTACTACCTCTTTCAAAGATTTGAAGAAGGGGATGTACAACGATAAACTATAGACGATGCAGGGTGATGTGGAGAAATTTTAGAAGAAATCGTTCCCCGATGTCACCATCGATGACGTGGGGGGAGTTTAGAGCCACATTCATTGAAAAGTACATGCTTAACACCCAAAAATATGCGCTCAGACGTAAGTTCGAACAGTTGAAACAAGGAGACCGCAATGTGCAAGAATACGATACCTAGTTTATGCGATTGTCGACATACAACACGCACATTATTCCTACGGAAAGGGAGAAAGTCAAAAGATTTGTTGAGGGTTTAAACCAGAGGCAAGAATGTAGTAGGGGTACTTCAAGAGCGATCGAGAGGCGGCCTCATTCTGCCCCGAGGAATAAATGGTTAGGTCATTCAGGTAGCAATACCAAGGCCACCAACCCCAATCCAGGGAGTGATAAACTAGTCTGTAAGGTTTGTCAAAAGAAATATTTTAGGGAATGTTGGTTCTCACCGAAAGGATGTTACAACTGTGGAGAACTAGACCACTATGCTAGGAATTTCAAGAGGAGAACCCAAACTCAGTTTTCTCATGAGAGGTTAGAATCAACCACATTTGTCCAAAAAGAGAAATCAGGGAAACCAGTTCCGACAGGGTCAGGGAGGTCAACAGTCCAACAATCCTAATCGGCTCTACGCTTTGCCACAGAGGAATGAGGCGGAGACATCTAATGCGGTGGTCACATGTATTTTGTTGGTCTCGAGTATTCCTGCATTTGTATTATACGATCTCGGCTCTACATTTTCATATGTGTCAATGGGTTTTGCTAAGAATTTACAAGTAGAACATTCCTGGTTAAGTGAACCTTTTGAGGTTATGACACCAGTAGGGGCCTCAGTTTGGGCCTCTCGAGTAGTAAAAAATTTCCCATTAGAAGTGAATGGCAGAGGAACAATAGTAAACCTAGTAATACTTGATATGGTAGACTTTGACATCATTTTGGGTATGGATTGGTTGTCAGCATGTTACGCCATGTTAGATTGTCGGCGAAAGATAGTGAAATTGTCTTTTCCTGGGGAACCAGAAATTGTTATAAATGGTAGAATTGGAATATCCTCACGTCAGTTTATTTCCTACCTTAGTGCTCAAAAGTTATTAAGGAGTCACAAAATGAAGTACGCATATCTGAATAATATAGTAGATACCCAAAAAGAGTCCCCAGCGGTGCATGATGTCCCTATTGTTCAAAAAAATCGGAGGTTTTTGCTGAAGATCTCTCAGGCCTTCCTCCGGATAGAGAAGTGGAGTTCGCTATAGAGTTAATTCTGAGTACAAGACATATTTTTATTCCTCCATATCGAATGGCCCCAGCTGAATTGAGAGATTTAAAAGAACAGTTGAAGGATCTTCTGGATAAAGGCTTTATAAGGCCTAGTGTTTCCCACTGGGGTGCACCAGTCCTTTTTGCGAAGAAGAAAGATGGATCGCTCTGAATGTGCATCGATTATCGACAACTCAATAAGGCCACGATCAAGAATCGATACCCATTACCAAGAATCGATGATCTTTTTGACCAACTTCAGAGAGCTAGTTATTTTTCCAAGATTGATCTTCGTTCGGGATATCACCAGATAAAAATAAATTCGGATGATATATCCAAAATGACCTTTAGAACCTGATATGGCCATTATGAGTTCTTGGTCATGTCTTTCGGGTTAACCAATGCCCCAACAACTTTTATGGATCTAATGAACAAAATCTTTAAACCATTCTTAGATTTGTTCGTGATTGTGTTCATAGATGATATCCTAATTTACAGCAAGAGTGTTGAAGAACATGAAGAACATTTGAGGATAGTGCTTCAAGTCTTAAAACAGGAGGAACTATATGCTAAATTTTCAAAGTGTGAATTTTGGTTGGAAAATATAGCCTTCTTGGGCCACGTTGTGTCAAGGGATGTGATTATGGTAGACCCCCAAAAGATAGAAGAAATGAAGAACTGGTCAAAACAGACTACTCCGACAGAAGTTAGGAGTTTCTTGAGTTTGACTGGGTATTATAGAAGATTTGTATAAGGCTTCTCTAGTCTTGCTCCTCCCTTGACCCGGTTGACTCAGAAAGCGATTAAGTACCAGTGGTCAGAAGCTTGTGAAGCAAGTTTTCAGAAACTGAAGGAATTGTTGACTACTGCACCAGTTCTAACCTTACCCTCGGGACAAGAAGGGTTCACATTCTATTGTGATGCCTCTAGGGTTGGGTTAGGATATGTCTTGATGCAGTTTGGAAAAGTGGTTGTGTATGCATCTCGATAATTAAAGGTACATGAGAAGAATTATCCAACTCATGACTTGGAATTGGCTGCGGTAGTGTTTACCCTATGAATATGGAGACACTATTTGTATGGGGTGCATGTAGATATATTTACAGATCATAAGAGTTTACAATACATAACCACACAAAAGTATTTGAATCTCCGACAAAGAAGATGGTTAGAGTTGCTTAAGGATTATGACCTTAGCATTCTTTACCATCCTGGAAAGGCTAACGTGGTGGCGAACGTACTCAGTAGGAGATCAATGGGCAGCTTGGCCCACTTGGTAGTACAAAAGAGAGGTATTATTCGTGAGATACAAAAATTGGGAAACCTCGGGATTAGTTTAACTGAGGTCGGTGAAGGTAGGGTGGTGGTACATGATACCTCGCAGCCTGTCTTAGTTTCGGAAATAAAAGAAAGTCACTTTGAGGATATTGAATTGGTTAGGTTTCGGGAGAGGATTCAATAGGGAAAAACTTCACAATTTACATTAGGAGAAAATGACGGTACTCTTCGGTATAAGGGTAGGTTATGTGTTCCTAAGGTAAAAGATCTAAGAAGAAAGATCTTAGATGAAGGTCACAACACTAGGTATTCCATTCATCCAGGATCAACGAAATGTATCATGATCTCAAGGTAAATTACTGGTGGGAAGGAATGAAGAGAGATATTGCAGAGTTTGTCGGAAGATGCCTTACGTGTCAATAGGTGAAAGCTGAACATCAAAAACCCGACGGACTACTTCAGGACATTGGCGTCCCCATGTGGAAATGGGAGGCCATTCATATGGATTTTGTAACTGGTCTACCAAAAACAAAAGAAGGTTATGATTCTATATAGGTGATTGTAGATCAGCTTACAAAGTCAGCCAATACCGGTCAAGACTACATATCGGGCGTCGTAGTATGCACAAATTTATTTGAAAGAAATAGTGAGGTTACACGGGATTCCATTACAAATTATTTCGGATAGGGGTTCCCAGTTCACCTCACACTTTTGGCAAAGTTTCCAGCAAGGCCTCGGGACAAAGGTCAAGTTGAGTACGAGTCGACTTTCCATCCACAAACCGACGGACAAGCTGAACGAACAATTCAAACATTGGAGGATATGTTGTGGTCATGTGTGCTGGACTTCCAGGGCAACTGGTTGGACCATCTATGTCTAATTGAGTTCGCCTACAATAACAGTTTTCATGCTAGTATACAGATGGCTCTGAAGCATTGTGTCATGACCCGAGCCGACGGGCCGCGACTGGTACCCTACCTGGATACCCTTATACTCACCCATCACATATAATCAGCGGAAGCTTAAGAAGAACTCATAAACTCATAACGAAAGGATCATGTCCCCTGAACTGTCATACAACATCATAGGCAAGCCGACAAGGCTATCACTATATACAGTATATGTTCAAAATGAACTACAACATATACACGTCCAAATACACATTTACCACCAACACCTGTATACATACCTCTAAGAGTTTGATAATGAAATGTGACGGGACAAGGCCCCGCCGTACCTCTGAATATACATAAGTCTATAATGGCAGATCTGTACCAAAATGACAAGCTCCGGAACAGTGGAGCTATCTCAAAAAGCTGGGCAAGGATCCTAAGCTCGAGAATCACCAAACTGAGTACCTATACCTGCGGGCATGAACGCAGCCCCCGGAGAGGAGGTCAGTACAACAATGTACCAAGTATGTAAACATAAAGTACAGTAAATAAGTTTATAACTGTACAAAAGATGACAAAGACAAGTATGATAATCAACATACCAGATACAACCTTGTTGTTACACCCCGTAATTTCAGGTCATGTATTTGAGAACGTACGAAAGGAAATAAGATTTGAATTTGGAAAGATAAGTTGACAGAATGTTTTTGGACAGATTGTTAGTCAATTTGGAGCGGTATATGTCCAGTTATATTAGGATTTTTAGGTGTTTCAAAAGCCTTGTATGAAGTTCGTTGAGTCTAGTTTCCAACGCAACAAACCGCTCGTCGATAGGACTTCGGAGTAGAGAATTATGGACGTTACAAGTTCAGCTGGCAGAAGAGAAGGAAATGTTTCAGTCAGGCGCCACGGCGCCATATCTCAGGTCCGTGGCTCCGTAAGCCCTGAAACCTTCTGAAGTTGCAGCTCCACGGCGCCGGATGCAGGGCCGCGGCGCCGAGGCGCCGAGGCGGGATTTTTGCGGAAAAAGGGTAAAAATCAGAAGATATTTGTGTAGAGGACCTATGGGAGGGCGACAAGTGTCCCTCCCAACTTGTAGAGCAAGAAAGACCCTATTTTATGACCAAGTCTTGCAAGACTTGGCCATTTGCAAAACTTCATCCTAAAAGATTGCTCTTCTCTTCTCTCTCAAAAATTTATAAAACCCTAAGCCTAGATGAAATTATTGGAAAGGCGACAAAAAGGCAATATGTTGGCAAGCTTGTAGAGGGTTCGTGTGGGTAATTTTAACGTGAAGAAGAATTGCGGAAAGAGGGCTAAAGTGGGCGAGATTGTTGGACTGTTTTGGGCGAAATACCAAGGTAAATTCATTCTCCTTCTTGAAGTAAATTATGTCACGTGTTGTAGAAATTGGAGAAGGGTATTGTGATAGGTAAAATGGATATAAGTATTGAATGTTGTCATGTCGTCAATGAAAGTATAAAAGGGCAGTTTTCGAGCCTCTAGTTCTGCCTCGCATGCATCTCTCCATACTAATCACCTTCATATAGGCCTGCACTTAGGACATTCATACCCAGCTGTTTTAATTACCTGAATTGCCTGCCAAGATGTATATGTTTGTCTTACTTGGATTTCTAAAACTGCATACCTAGAAAGTCTCATAAGCCATAGAAATAGTTGGTTAGCATTGGTGTTGCTATTACTGTTCTGTTGGCGCTATTGTTACTGTTGCCGCTGTTTTGGTATTGCTGTCGTTGCCGTTACTTGTGTTATTATTACTGTTAGGTTCGTCCCGCCCTCGGACTTGCCTTTTGTTTATTTCTTACTTGCTGATCTTGGAATTTATTTCTCCTTTCCTGCATACTGCCCGGCACCCTGTCCCATATGTATGTACATCTGGGTTCGGCTTCCCTTGGATTTGCTTCTCGCCTATTTCGCTATCCCGCAATTCAATCATGCATACATGTTTTAAGTATAAATCACATGTGCTAATTCTTATACCTAGTACTTGTTTATTATTATTTGGGCTCGTACTAATCCTTATCTTTCTTTATTTTTACATGGCACGCACCGGAGCAAAATAAAGAGTCTCACGGCGAGACTCATCTTGAGCTACTTCAAATGAAGGCCCGCATTTATGTGCATCCATCTCGCATAGGAACTTCCAAACCGCGGCGAAAGGATATCGCCATTCTTCGAGTCACCATTATTAATTCATATCCTTTCCCTATTCATTTGTTGTAATTATTTGTCTAACATCTACTCTAACATTAATATATTTAGAATAGTTTGAGCTTGGGTCATCCTTAGTAAGGAGTTTAACATTAGAAATTTACTTGCCCCTCTAAGTAAACCATTTTAACTCAAGTTATAACTAAATCATTTAGTCGCATAATTATTCATGTAGTCTAGACATTATTTTTGTCATTAAATCTTAACTTGCATAACTATGATATTATTTTCAAGATTCCTAACCCACTTACTATAACATCCATATAGAAAATCTTATTTTTTTTTATACTAAGAAACCCCCTTAAGCATGTGGTAAACTAATCAAGACAGGCAAATGTATACATTTAGTCAATAAACCCATTTTGCATCATATATTTTTATACAAATAATATAAGGCATGCTTTAAACTTTACATGTGTTTTATAGCACTAATCTTATTAATCTTTTGCCAAAAATACTTTCTATTAAGTATCTTTCAAAACATGCATCTTAGCATAATAATTACCCTAGGTTTGACAGGACAACCGCAAGTTAGCGGATCTTAGAGGGTACCTAACTCCTTCCCTCTAGATTAATAAAAAACTCTTACCCAGAATCTCATTAAGTTTAGCAGACCATTAAAATGGAGTTAATGTTACTTTAAACTAGTTAACATTTAGGTGTCCTAATTCACTCAAATTAATTAGGTGGCGACTCCGCGAACCCTTTTGCATGATTTTAGCATTTTTAGCACCTTTAGCACTTTAACATTTTAGCACCCTTTTAAACATTTAGCATTTTTATTATTTATTTTTCTAACTTTTTTAAGCAGGATTCGCTATAAAATGTCGCGGTCGAAATCGGGCGAGACAGAAATGGCGACTCCACGGGGGATTTTAGGTTCTTAACCACAACAGACCTAGAGTTATTATTTGGCATTACTTTTTGCATTTAGATTTTGTGTGTTGTATTTTGTTTTATTTATTTTAATTGCTACCTGCTTTACTGCTTTCCTTAAACTGGCATTCCGCTCATATTTCTTCCACTCTGGAAAATTCACACAATCACACACTCACGCGCTGGTGTGCTTCGCGCACCCGCAAATTTCTTTCAAAATATCCAAATTTTAGGAGAGTTGGCGCATGCGCGGAGTTAGATCGGTTCGTCTGATCAGCCGCGTAGCCTTCTCACTCGAGTTGTCCGCTCGGGAACCTTGCGTCTAGTAAAGCCAAATCTTAGCAACTCAGGATAGAGCTATACCACCCTTTATTTTAAGGCATGCATGCATTTACCTTAGGTGGGTCGGTCCTTGGCATCGACACCACAATTAGGAAGACACCAAACTTGTCGACGGATTTCTCAACCCAACGACCAACCAGCATATTATGTGTAGCGTGACAATGATAGACAAATCCAAACCTAATCATGTCATGCTAAAATTGGAAAAAGTGCACCGTCATTTGGTCGCCACTTCCAACAAAAGCATTACAGTTGGACGACTTGGACAAATCTATCACAGCCTCGCATATGTGACGTTTAGGCCTACCTCTGGCATAAAGAGGTCCCCACGCATGTTAGGACTTGCTTGAAATGTGACAATTTATGTGCAACATGTACTTGCTAAAAGTTATTTATACTTCTGCAAAATCACGTGCTTTACACTAACGCAGATTGCTGCGTTTTGTCTAAAAGGATTTATCATCTTCCCCAAAGGTCGATTTGTATTTGACTAAGCAATGACAGAGCATCGATATCTCACAAGATCAAAGGCACGGTCCAGCGACATGACTAATTCAATGACATTTGAGCAGAACGAGTCGGAACCTGTCTTGGTTCCTATAGGCAAAGCAGGGGTCTCAGAAAAAAAAAGCAGCGTAGATCCGATCGAACACCTCGCACAATTACCACAGCAAATGGCAACCCTGCAGGCCGAAATCAGAAGGCTCAGAAACATCACTAAAGCACTCGTCACTGCAAATAACCAAAATCCTCCAAATTATTACCAGTACCCTCTTACTACATATCTCATTCAGCCAATATATAATGCACCCATATATCCCACACAAATGCCTACCATACTCCAGCCAAACACAAACCAAAGGCCACCACAAACCTACTTTCGCAATGCATACGACAACCCCTTGCGATACCCATCCGTGTATACGCCACAGCCAAAGGCCCGTTCACTAAACATCTTCAAACACCGCATAGATGTTGAGAGAAAGCCAACCAGAACCTATACACCTTTAGCCAAACCGATAACCCAAGTGTATGAGGAGCTGAAAGCCGCAGGAATACTCCAGCCAATTCCCAGAAATACCCCCAGGCCTACTTCCCGAGGGCATGATAAAACCAAACATTGCGCATACCACTCCGGTGTCGAGGGCCACGACATCGAAAATTGCTGTACACTCAAGGACAAAATAGAGGAGTTAATCAAAGAGGGAGTCATTCAGGTGGAGGAGGCCTCCCACAATGAGTACAATGAACCCCAAAGGAAGAGAGGTGTTCCCTGGCGTAACTCGCTCGCTGAATCGATCGTTTATCCACGCATGCACCGCGCAAGAAGGAGGTACTGATAGCAGAGCATGAAGACCCAGCCAACCATGATGCAGAGCAAGAAGGCGTATTAGTTGGATTTGCACCCTTGTTTTGGTCCGCCTAGAGCCCGGATAAGAAAGAGCAATTTAGCTTAGCAGATTAATAAAAAGAAAAACTCATATTTAAGCTTTAATAATGTTTTCTTTTGTTTTGCTTGCATTGGAACTACGTTCGACCTGATTCCCTTGGCGGATACGTAGGCGGCCACATCGGCCTCAGTCCCACATTTAGAATTTTACCCAATATTCGCTTGTAATGAACTACGTCATGACCTGATTACCTCATGGGGATACGTAGGCGGCCTAAATCGGCTTCGGTCACACCATTAGGAAACTTTCCCTTTGTTTTGAAAATAACAAGAATACACAAGCAACTCCATTGAGACCCACCTTAGGCCAAACGCCCTTTTCAAAACTGGGACAAGGTAGGAAACTGCATGCGGGGTTGCAGTCCCAAACAGCCGCGAACGCAGATGTCAAGGAACAAGGCGGCGAAGTCAAATACAAATCGACCCCCCCCCAAACTCACAAGTTTTCTTTGAGCGCAGGTCCTCCATATCAGCAGAAGCAGAAAGAAGCAGCAGAGGCAGAGGATATGACAACAATCCAAAGTTCAAAGTCCGCACTAGAAGCAGCAGAAACAGAAAGGGCCATCGACAATCAGCAGTCAAAATTCAAAGTTCCGCAACAAAGCCTAGCGCATCAGCTCGGGCATAAAGTCAAATTTGCAACCCACGCACACAACAAAGGCATCATGGCAATTCGTCAGTTGCGGCGTTTAGCATGTCCGTGCAAGGACAACATCTCAGTATTCATCCGGCGTATCAAGGACGACATCTCTACCCATAGAATTGCACTTCTCATATGTATTTATCATTTAGTTTAAACAGGTATACACTAATTTTTCTCAAACTTAGCTTGCAGGAGCATTTATTCTACAGGAGCATCAGCAACACGTCCAGGCAACGACGTTATCAGCACAACAAGTCCAAAAACGACGCCAATAGCAATACGTCCAGGCAACGACGTCATCAGCATTGCGTCTACACAACGACGTCAGCAGCAATACGTCTACGCAACGACGCAAGCGCATACGCCCAGTAACGACGCCATCGCGATTGCGTCTACACAACGACGCCAGAAGCAATATGTCTACGCAACGACGCCAGCAGCAACACGCCAAGTCCGAACGATGCCAAGAATAATACGCCCAGTAACGACGCGTTATCGGCGTGCGTCTACACAACGACGCCAAAGAACCAATATGTCTACGCAACGACGCCAGCAGCAACACGCCAAGTCCGAAACGACGCCAAGAACAATACGCCCAGTAACGACAAGTTATCGGCGTGCGTCTACACAACGACGCCGTAGCAATATGTTCACGCAACGACGCCGGCAAAGAACACGCCAAGTTCAAAACGACGCCCAGAAGAATACGCCCAGTAACGACGGCGTTATCGCGTGCGTCTACACAACGACGTCAGCAGCAACATGTCTACGCAACGACGCCAGCAGCAACACGCCAAGTCCGAAAACGACGCCAACAGCAATACGTCTAGGCAACGACGCCATCAGTATTGCATCTACACAACGACGCCGGAAGAACATGCACGCAACGACGCCAAGAAGAACACGCCAAGTCCGAAACGACGCCAACAAAGAATACGCCGGCAACGACGCCATCGTGACAGATCTCACAACGACGCCGCCAAGAAACGTCGCCGCAACGACGCCAACAACAACACGCCAAGTCCGAAAATGACGCCATGACGCCAAGTCCAAAAACGACGCCATCATCAGCATATCACATCTACGCAAGGACGATTTTTATACTCTCAAAATTGCATTTCTTATTCATGTTTTATTATTCTGTCTTAGCAGTTATGCACTAACTCTTTCTTGAGCTTTAGTCTACAGGAGCAGTTGCAGCAAGGACAACATATCCGCATTCACAATCGCAACACGTCCGTACAAGGGCAAAATCACAGCATTTGCAGCGGGCATCACATTGTTACAGAATAACCTCTCTATTCTTAGAATTACATTACTTATAAATTCCTGCGTTATCATTTTGCCTTAACAGTTATGCACTAACCGTTTGTTTAAGTCTTAGCATGCAGGAGCAGGAGCACAACGTGGATTTTCTCTTACAGCGAACCGGGGCAATTTGTTGGGGGGCCAACCTTCCCAACAAATGGCAGAAGCGGCCTCAAGCGTCGGTCCACTCGTTCCACATCACCACAAAACCCAGCATCATAAGCCGATAGCGGTACACCCCAGGTTCAAGCCAGTTATTTTTATTTTTACTTATTTTAGCACCACAGCCCAGTGTCGTCATAACTCGACACTGGGACAAAATTTTGAGTCCGCGTCAGCCCGCCCTGGTGTTTTGACCATGGTAGCCCAGTGTCGTCATAACTCGACACTGGGACAAACTTTGAGTCCGCATTAGCCCGCCTTGGTGTTTTGACCATGGTAGCCCAGTGTCGTCATAACTTGACACTGGGACAAAATTTGAGTTCGCGTTAGCCCACCTTGGTGTTTTGACCATGGTAGCCCAGTGTCGTCATAACTCGACACTGGGACAAATTTTGAGTCCGCATTAGCTCACCTTGGTATTTTGACCATGGTAGCCCAGTGTCGTCATAACTCGACACTGAGACAATTTTAAATTTTGCGTCAGATTTGCCCAACTATTTTTTTCCTGAGGATCGAGACAAAATTGGCTATAAGTCAACGTCTTTGTCTGAAGATTCTTCCATCATCTCCATACAAAAAGGGACAAGTTGTTGACACCCAATTTTGACCCTCTCGCCCAGACATTAACCATAAAATTACATTAATTTTCAACAATAATTTTTAATAATTTTTAAATAATAAAATGCAACAATAAAACGTTAATACATGCATAAATAAACAATTTAATAATGGCACCGCCTTTCACGTAGATTATTGGGCACACCTTGAGTCTCACGTCCGCACTCGACATTTTAATTAAACTCAAACTATTCTTATTGTAATAATTTAAGGCATAAATTAAGGAGATTTTAAATAATAGCACCGCATTTTTAAGTAAAAGCATTAAGCAATCCTTAAATATCATACCTGCATTTAGCATTTTTTTTAATAATCCAAACCCCATTCAATTTTTAATTTAACATCGCAAAATACGCATAATAAACAAAATTTTAATAATGGCGTCACATTATAAAATACTAAGCACTAATTAAATAGCATACCCGTCGTTAGTATTAATAATCTAGATTCAAGCTTAGGCTAATAAAGCACCTAAATAATTTAATCACAATTTAAACAATCTAATTTACCACTAATTAATTTTACCCAAAACTAACACTTAAAACTAACCTAAACTAAAACCTAATTAAAACACTACCCTTCACCAAATTTGACCGCTTCAATAAATCCCACTGACACCACGCGGTTCGCCGCACCTTTATCCCTTCCCCCCATCACTCAGCAGCCCTAAAAGAACATAACCCTTCGTCTTCCCCCTCTCCTAAACCCTAAAGAGAAAACGCCGCCGACAAACCAGCAAGATCCTCGCCGGATTTTTCGGACGGAAAATCTGGCGAGTCAAACATATCACCTACCATAAATCCCTCGAGTAAGAATCATCCAAAAATCTTAACAAATCAGTTCGAAATCACACCCAAAATCACACAAAATCGCAGGCGAATAAATACGAAATCAGAGTAAAAATAAGCACAAAAATCTCGTCCAAAATCAGCTACCGAACTTAGAACCGAGAATGAGACTATAAATTAATCCTTTATGCATGCAACTGAGGAGCATCTGGGATCGGGCGAGAACCCAGCAGATTCGCATAAGGCAGGGGAGTAACAATCAGTTAATGGCCGCACTCAAGTAAGCACACCCTCAAATACTAGTGTCGCACAACATCCAACCTTTAAGCAAACACTAGAATAGACGGATCGAAAACCAATTGAAAACTGAATAGGAATTTAGAAATCAGAACCATCGGAAACCCGCAAGAAACAACAATTGCTCTTGAAGCCTCATTTTTCTTTCCACCGCATTAGCCGGCCCTCCGAGTGGGTCGACGACTTGATACGCTGCCCCGATTCGCTGCCCGGAGAAGGTAAATCCAAGTTCCCCTTAGTTCATTTTTCGTATTGTCGTATTCGTGTGTCATAACTGTGTCGATTAGCTCGTGTAGATTATTGGGTTCAGTGATGCATAAATGTGATGTCGGTTACTGTTTAACTGTCTGAAGCCTATCTATTTAACTGTCAATACTCAAATCTGTTGGGCTGGGTTCATCTTAGCATAATGTGATTGGCGCGCTGGTTTAGTACTTGTTTAGCGACGACCATGATATGAGTAATGGGTCTGGGATTCGGTCATGATATTAGTTTTATGTATCTCATATTCAGTATTAAGCAAAGACAGATTTAAATTCCTCCATAACTTATATAATATTGTGTCTTGTTTTATGTGTTATAACGAGCTGCGCATCTGTGTTTCCCTGTTAGCGTAGTGATAAACTCGTTATTTGCAAGTTCAGGATAAGAAGATGACGATTTTAGAATGTTTGTGTAAGTCCAATATTATCCCTTAATATTTTGTCCATGCTCTATTTACACTTAAGAATGATATGGAAACATATGGGCACTTGTTGAGTGTTTCTGAGTTCGGTCCAACATGTCTTAAAATGTTACTGACTATGCATATCTGCACATTTATGTATTCGAGACAGAGTCCCTCATAAGGCTAACCAATCGTATTTGATTTACTTTTCGCTGACTTGTATCAATTGTGCACTTGTTTGTCTGCCCATAATAAGAATGCCGCCATGTTAATATATAAGATATCTGGCTCATGTTGCGTTAGGAAGGATACCTAGCTTGGTTTATGTAACCCACAAATTTGCACAATGTCACATCCAAATGGATTAAATCTTATGCAGAGAGGTTCATTAATTTGATTTATTGATCTGTGTATGTCCTGAATAAGACTACTGGCGCTCTGTCTTATATATCCCTTTCTATCTGTCATTGCCACCGACATATCACTGTTTGTGATTCTGTCTCGCATGCATCTATCCATACTAATCACCTTCATATAGGCCTGCACTTAGGACATTCATACCCAACTGTTTTAATTACCTGAATTGCCTGCCAAGATGTATATGTTTGTCTTACTTGGATTTCTAAAACTGCATACCTAGAAAGTCTCATAAGCCATAGAAATAGTTGGTTAGCATTGGTGTTACTATTACTGTTCTGTTGGCGCTATTGTTACTGTTGCCGCTGTTTTGGTATTGCTGTCGTTGTCGTTACTTGTGTTATTATTACTGTTAGGTTCGTCCCGCCCTCAGACTTGGCTTTTGTTTATTTCTTACTTGCTGATCTTGGAATTTATTTCTCCTTTCCTGCATACTGCCCGGCACCCTATCCCATATGTATGTACATCTGGGTTCGGCTTCCCTTGGATTTGCTTCTCGCCTATTTCGCTATCCCGCAATTCAATCATGCATACATGTTTTAAGTATAAATCATATGTGCTAATTCTTATACCTAGTACTTGTTTATTATTATTTGGGCTCGTACTAATCCTTATCTTTCTTTATTTTTACATGGCACGCACCGGAGCAAAATAAAGAGTCTCACGGCGAGACTCATCTTGAGCTACTTCAAATGAAGGCCCGCATTTATGTGCATCCATCTCGCATAGGAACTTCCAAACCGCGGCGAAAGGATATCGCCATTCTTCGAGTCACCATTATTAATTCATATCCTTTCCCTATTCATTTGTTGTAATTATTTGTCTAACATCTACTCTAACATTAATATATTTAGAATAGTTTGAGCTTGGGTCATCCTTAGTAAGGAGTTTAACATTAGAAATTTACTTGCCCCTCTAAGTAAACCATTTTAACTCAAGTTATAACTAAATCATTTAGTCGCATAATTATTCATGTAGTCTAGACATTATTTTTGTCATTAAATCTTAACTTGCATAACTATGATATTATTTTCAAGATTCCTAACCCACTTACTATAACATCCATATAGAAAATCTTATTTTTTTTATACTAAGAAACCCCCTTAAGCATGTGGTAAACTAATCAAGACAGGCAAATGTATACATTTAGTCAATAAACCCATTTTGCATCATATATTTTTATACAAATAATATAAGGCATGCTTTAAACTTTACATGTGTTTTATAGCACTAATCTTATTAATCTTTTGCCAAAAATACTTTCTATTAAGTATCTTTCAAAACATGCATCTTAGCATAATAATTACCCTAGGTTTGACAGGACAACCGCAAGTTAGCGGATCTTAGAGGGTGCCTAACCCCCTCCCTCTAGATTAATAAAGAACCCTTACCCAGAATCTCATTAAGTTTAGCAGACCATTAAAATGGAGTTAATGTTACTTTAAACTAGTTAACATTTAGGTGTCCTAATTCACCCAAATTAATTAGGTGGCGACTCCGCGAACCCTTTTGCATGATTTTAGCATTTTTAGTACCTTTAGCACTTTAACATTTTAGCACCCTTTTAAACATTTAGCATTTTTATTATTTATTTTTCTAACTTTTTTAAGCAGGATTCGCTATAAAATGTCGCGGTCGAAATCGGGCGCGACAGTTATTAATTTAGTCGTCGCATGTTATATAAAGAAGGAATTATAGTTGTTAAAGTTGTTTATGACTATATAACATGTTAGACTTAACAACTTGGATTGAAAAAGAATTGGAAAAGACTTTGTGTTATTGTACATCGATTAGCCGAGAATGACATTGAAATATTGGACTATTTTGATATCAATTGTGGGGCAGAATTTTACACGTCCTGTTAGGCGTGTAATCCCCTTTTGTTAGCTACATTATTGAGCCTTAAATGTGGCATGTTTGGTTATTGAATTCGGGCCTTGAAAAAAGTGGTAAAGTATGTAGAAACAAAGGAAGTGCTGCCCAATTTTCCGTAGAACAAGTGACTTTACACTTAGAACATTCTACGTTTGAAACTAGAGGTTAATAGCCGTGTTATGGTTATTATATGTTGACATTCTACGTGCGGCATATTCAAGTTAGCAAGTGGATTAAGCCGAAGAGGTATGTGGAACTTTCCCTATCTTCTTGAGCATGAGTTTTATAAATGTATAGTACGGTGGACGTACATGGTTAAAAATGAATTTGGTTTCATTTGGTATCGTTTCCTTGTTTTCGAAAAGTATATGTGACTACATGTTAAATGGAAAGTATTGATTACTTGATATTCTAAAGTTAAGAAACTTGATATTCTAAAGTTAAGAAACTTGATTTCTAAAGTTAAGAGACTTGAAGTATTCTGAAAGTTATATGACTTGATTTGAAAGTATATGATACTTGGTTTTAAAAGTATAAGTCTCTTGGTTATAAAGAAAGAATGAATTTGTCTAAAACATAAAGAGTTATAACGACTTTATGGGAAGTTAGTTATAACGACTTTATGAAAGGTTAAAGATGTCTTAGTTTCTAAAGCATAAAATTAGTATAACGGTTTTATGGGAAGTTGGTTATAACAACTTTATGGAAAGTTAAAGGAATGGTTTTCTCTAGTAATGTAAACAAAGATAAATGACTTGAAATAAAGAAGGACAATTTGATTTAAAGGCATCAATTGCTTAAAGATTTAAAGTAAGGATCACTTGATTTAGAAGCCTAAAAATGTATTTCTAAAAGTGTAGTGACTTGTTTGAAATGTAGACAAGCCTTGATACTGCGGGTGTTAGTATCTTGGGGATTTTATACGAGAAAGAGTCATTTTTAAAAAGGATAAAGGTACGTAGTACTTTGAGTTAAATTTCCGGATTTTTATGTGACACGAAAGTGCCTTGAGTTTATAAAACGAAGTTCATTTTTGTATGATAATGGAAGTCTAAAGATTTTATGAACTTGTCTATGCTTGCTTGTGATAGCCTTTGAGTGCAAGTATTATATTTTTACGCTCCCGTGACTCTCGGTTGGAGAGCCGGCTGTCTTGTTGTGAATTTACTTGGACGTACCGACAGTGATGGGGATTCCACGGGTATGCTTCCATTGTGATTGATCTATGGACATGCTTATACTATGAAGGATTCCGGGACATGCAACCATGATGCGGGTTAAATTCCCGGATGCTATTATTACTCCATGGACATGCTTATACGATGAAGGATTCCGGGGCATGCAACCATGATGCGGGTTATATTCTCGGATGCTATTATTACTCCATGGACATGCTTATACGATGAAAGATTTTGGGGCATGCAACCATGATGCGGGTTAAATTCCCCGATGTTATTATTACTCCATGGACATGCTTATACGATGAAGGATTCCGGGGCATGCAACCATGATGCGGGTTAAATTCCCGGATGCTATTATTACTCCATGGACATGCTGATACGATGAAGGATTCCGGGGAATGCGACCATGTTATATACTATTACTCCATGGACTAGCTCCCCATGAAGACATGTACCCGAGATGAGGGATTCCACGGGCATGTTATATACTATTATTACCCCATGGATTAGCTCTCCATGAAGTCTTGTACCCGAGATGAGGAATTCCACGGGCATGAGATATATATATATATATATATATTGCATATGTGCACGCCGACAGTGAGGTAGGATGCCTTGGGCGTGTTACATGTATATATTTTACACTTGCGGCTGTCGGCAGTGATGGAGGATTCCACGTGCACGCTTTGATGTTTTGCGGGCTTGAGACCCTTACTGGACTGCGTGATGATTTTGAAGGCTTGTGTCCCTAGCCTTGGTGTGACTATTGTTCATGTGTTGAAATAGTCTTTAAAAAGGTAAAATTGACTTTCATTACTTTCGTTTTCGGCAAGGCACGGTTGTACTGTTAAATTGATTATCATACTTGCCTCCAGCTTTATATATCTAGACTTTATGATTTAGATTACAGTACTTTCAGTTTTATATACTTGGTACATATTTTGTACTAACCCCCTCTTTCCTCGGGGGGCTGCGTTCATGCCGCAGGTAGGGGTAAGCAGGTCGTGGATCCTCACTCTTAGGATCACTGATCAGTTGTCAGAGGGCTCCATTTATCCAGAGGCTTGTCTTTTGGTACAGTTTCCCTGATGCTGTAGATTTATGTACATTCAGGGGTATGGCGGGGCCCTGTCCCGTCACAGTTGTTATGTAAAAATTCTTAGAGGTCTGTAGTCATATCTTGTGGATTGGGTTGTAAAGAAAAAAAAAAGGTAACTGTTTTTCGGGTTATGTGTATACTTTTGGAAGGTGGCCTTATCGGCTAGCCTGTTGATATTTCATGACTTGTACTTTTTGAGTTGTATGTATGTTCCGCTACTATTCTCTGATGTGTACTTGTAAGGGGTGCCCAGGTAGGGCACTAGTCGCGGGCCCGGGGTCGAGTCGTGACACTTGTCATATAAAATAAGAGTCAACTATACCTTGTACAAATAGAGAGTCAACTATACCTTTTTAAAAATGTAAGAGTCATTTCAAAATCATGAATGTCTGTCCATATAATCATATACCGTCTTGGGTATCTATACTCTCACATCATGGATACATGTCCATGTAATCATATATGTCATAGGTATCTATACCCGCATCATGGATACATGTCCATGGAATCATCGTATCTATTTACATATAACGTATCCCGGCCCTCTCTGAGGGACTCGGTGGAATCATATAATCATAAATACTTGTCCATATAACGTATCCCAACCCATTCTGAGACTCGGTCCATATAACGTATCCCGGCCCATTCTGGGACTTGATCCATATAACGTATCCCGACCCATTCTGGGACTCGGTGAGCTCACTATAACGTATCCCGGCCCATTCTGAGACTCGGTGAGCTCACTATAACGTATCCCGACCCATCAAGGGACTCGGTGAAATCACATATAATGTATCCCGGCCCATCAAGGGACTCGGTGAACTCACATATAACACTTGCACAAATAGCTATCATGAGCAACCTTGTGCAATTTAAATCATCTTTTTGACTCTCAATAAAATCTTTAAAATGACATTTCATTTTAGAAAAAACAAGGCACTATCATATCTTTCCTTTTAGAAAAACCAAGGCACTATCTTATCTTTCCTTTTAGAAAAACCAAGGCACTATCATATCTTTCCTTTTAGAAAAACTAAGGCACTATCATATATTTCCTTTTAGAAAAACCAAGGCAATATCACATCTTTCATTTTAGAAAACACCGAAGTATTATCATATCATTAAGGATTAGGATCCAATAGAACTATGTACGCCCGTCGTACACTTACTTCATGTAAATATACCAAAAGAAGAAAGGATAGTTCACATACCGCTTGTCATCTGTACCAACTCGATAATCTAAATTCGTCTCGCTCCTCTGGCTAACATTATGGAAACATCTGAATGGCGATAACAGATCCGAATTTGCCTAATTAATTCTTATATGGGCCGTGAGTAATTTATCTTTTTTATAAAGATCTTATCTAATCAGCTGTGAACTAACAAATGTAAAATAAATTGGTTATATCTTAGTTTCTATGAAGATGCCGTTATAATCATTTTAATATAATAATCGTTTGTCGATACCTTTTTCACTTAACAATGCAATGGCTTGTTTTAACACGTCTACTAATAACATACTTACTTATTTATTAAACCAATTTTAGCACTTAATACTTAACAATTCCTTTAAATAAGCAGAGTCAACTCGGCTCTCATGCTTACTAAAAACTCTTATCAACATCTGTCTCATATGCCTTAATAAGGACTTAGGAACAATTAGACACACTTTTAGCATAGAATCAATAACATGAATATTCCTTAATTCCTAATAGTGGAGTAAACTATGGAGCAATACCACAGTTATAGTTCACACGTAGAACATGCCAAAAGAAAGAAAGGATAGTTCACATACCCTATCGGTTATATCAACACGATAAGTAGAATACGTCCCAATTAGTACTTCAACCTATAACAACAATAACACGTCTATCAACTTCATGAATACTAATATACGCTATACCACATAATGACTCTTCTTTCATATAAAAAATTTGGCGGCGCTTCCCCTATCTATACTCACATCCACAACTTTCAAACAAGACCAATAACATCAATAACCAAGTACCAATTAAGGGTAGTTCAAAACAGCAACCAATGTGATTCACACATCTACTTCTCATGTTAATCCGACCTCTTAATCCATATAAAAACAGTCCACATTCCAACAACAACGAGGGCAAAATGTGAAGCCTTCTACACCTTTCTATACCCATATTCATTTAGGACATATGTTAGCCATTACCATATTAAACATGCATAATGGTAACCAAATTTCCAGCATTATAACTCCGCAAACAGTCCCCAAAACAGCACAACAATATCCAACAGTCCAATATACTAAAAATAGTCCCAAAATAGGCTAACATGCCAAAACTGTCTCATGCATTTCTTATACTCCATTTCATTTAACACAAGTTCATCCCTTAACTATAACGACAAGTAACTTCTAATTACTTCAAGAGGAAGAAGAAATCTTACCTTATTTTTAGCCCAAAATAGTCCACAAGTTTCGGCTCACAGTTTTCTCTTTGCTCCACTTCTTCAAGTTACAACAAAACACATGTATCCTCTACCATCTTGTAACCATCTTACTTTCTTGTTAATCTTCCAAAAACTTCATAAATAAACTTAGGGTTTCAAGAGTGTTTTCAAGCCAAAACCGTGACCAATGTTTGGAGTATTAACCTTGGTTTAGAACTTAGTTAAGGAGTTTAATCTTGGAAAATAATTTAATCTTGTTCTTCACTTAGCCATGGTATTTTCGAAAACTTCAAGAAGAAGGAAGGAGATAAGGGTTTGGGAGGATGGAGATAATTGTGATCTGAAGTCTTGCTACACTTGTATCATATGGTGTATGTAGCACAAGTGGAGGGGGACCCATGAACCACACTTGTCCACTTGCCTTTCCCTTCTAAAAAATTTCTGATTTGGAAATTTCCGCATCGGCACCGCGGTACTGCAGAATGGCACCGCGGTTCCGGAATTCCCGCAGCTCTCTGAAGTTTCGGCAACGCGGTGATGTGCCTGAAATTCACAGCACGCATTTTCCCTCACTTATATGCATGTTAGGTATATTTTATATACGTCTTTTGAGTCATTTTTAGTCAGTATTTTACCCGTTTTTGTCCAAATATGTGTCGTGTTAGGATAGTTTTTCTTTCTTTTGAGTCACAGTGGTTTAAAAAGGCAACGTGGAGAAAAGAAGCAAAAAGAGGGCAGAAAAGGAGGTTCCCGAGCCAAAAGAGACGAAAGCTGGCATCCCGGACGAGAACAGGGCGGCGCCAACGCGGGAATTTTGCCAAATCCGAGAAAGAATGGGCCAAGGCATAGAAGGAAAAGTGGGACACGTTTTGGGAGGCTATAAAAGGCCCTTTGGGCAGATTTTCAAGGGTGACACAATCCCTAATTCATCGCATAACATAATTTCTTGGAGGCTTCAAGATTAGAGACTTGTTCTTAAGTATTTTTCTTTCTTGACTTTATTTACTTTCAGTTTATGTTGGATAGTCTTTTGGTTCTTAGCATGTTTATGGCTAGGAGTTAAAATTTATTTAGGGCTTTCCTTTCGAATCGCTTGAACCTCGTCTTTATGACTTAATGCATTAATTTGGTTTCTTCTTCATATAGTTAAGATTTATTCAATAGTTATTTTGATTGCTTGATAATTAAATGATCACTAGTTATCATCACTTATATGATTTCGAATCGAAATCCGAAAGGGGAGATTTGAATATGCTATAGTTGAATAAACATAGGTTAAAATCGTGGACGAAAGTACCCCGATACTTGTGTAGTTTTATAGGTTATTGTTCTTAATCCTCCTATGTGGTAAAATCTGTCATAGAAATATAGAAGATTTCTGCACCGGGGTTGAGTGTTTATATATCCTAACCAGAATATAAAACGGTCTAGTTAACCTGCTATCTTAACATAGAAGAAGAACCTTTATTGTTACATTAAGGATTAAGGCGAGTGGATAGTTGAGGAGATTGGAAGCCCTATTTCCACCATATCTGATTTAAGTAAAGTAACTTAGTTAACTTTTACAATTGTTCAGTAGTTCATAGATAAAAACCACAACAAAATATCGACAGCCAAATAGATACCATAAGATAGATGTTTGGTAATTGAACACTAATCCATGAGGACGATATTCGGTCTTACCTAGACTATATTACTTGTAACGATACGTACACTTGCGTTAAGCGTGTGGAAAATCGCTAACAAGTTTTTGGCGTCGTTGCCGAAGATTGGCGTAGTTCAATATCAATTTATCTATTCTTAATTTCTAATTTGGTTTTCTTTTTATTTTCTTTTATTTGTGGAACCGTGCGCCGTGATTTGTTTGTTGGTTTTGACCCATCTCAAGGATCCAACAAACATGGACTACCACTATTACGGGTTACAGAACTATCAACAACAATGTAACCTTCATGTCCCACAGGAAGAGAAGAATGGGTTGCGAGCGGCCATACTCAGGCTAACTAAGCACCAAACTCAGTTCATAGATGATACAAGAGTGTCCCTAAAGAATTTGGAGACACAAATAGGACAACTCGCGGGCATGCTGAGCAACAGAATACAAAGGAATCACCTTGAAAATATTGGGGCGAATCCAAAAGAGCAGTGTCAGGCAGTTGATCTAAGAAATTGAGAACTAGTGGAAGATAGCCCACCACCACCGTGTTCGGAGAAGGAAGATTCAGAAGGATCGCAGGATTCCCAGCGCCGCGGCGCCACTGAGAAGGGCCGCGGTGCCGAAACATCAGACGACATAATAATTGCTGGAGACCTTCATCCGAAGCAATGGACATTGCCAGCAGCTGTTGGAAATCCTCAGGTTAAGATACCATATCCTCAGAGGCTAAAGACAAGTTCTCTTGACAAACAGTTCTCTAAATTTCTGGAAGTTTTCAAACAACTGCAAATCAACATCCCATTTGTTGAGGCTCTAGAGTAGATGTCGAGTTACGTAAAGTTCATGAAGGAGATTCTCAGTAAAAAGATGAGGTTAGATAACTATGAAACAGTGGTGTTGACTGAGGAATGCAGTGCCATCCTACAGAGGAAGCTACCTCAGAAGCTGAAAGATCCAGGGAGCTTCACCATCCCTTGCACTATAGGGAGGTTTGAATGTCAGAAGGCCTTGTGTGATTTGGGGGCAGGTATAAATCTGATTCCCTATCTGGTGTTTTGCAAACTTGGAATGGGAGAGACACGACCTATAAATATCATTTTGCAGCTAGCTGATCGCTCCATCGTCCATCCTAGAGGAGTCATCGAGGATGTGTTGGTTAAAGTGGACAAGTTTACTTTCCCCACTGATTTCACCATCTTAGACATGAAAAAAGATGAACTGATTCCCATTATCCCTGGCAGACCATTCCTAGCCACAGGACAGACACTTATTGATGTTCAAAAAGGTGAGATGAGACTTCGTGTTCAGGAAGAAGAAGTGATTTTCAATGTATTCCAAGCAAAAACCTTCCCAAAGGCAAGTGACAATTGTTATGCTATTGATATGATTGAAGAAGCAGTTTCTGAAAACTGGTTCAGAAGTGCAGATGCTCTTGAAGAAGTGCTGACCCAATAGGGTGAGGATAGTGGCAATGACCCGAAATTGATAGAGTATGCAAATTGGATGGATTCTTATGAGCCATGTTACAAGAAGAAATATGAAGGGCTCGGGCAGATGCCAGAGAGAGCAGTGTCATCCACAGAAAAAGCTCCAGAGTTAGAATTGAAGACTCTACCAGATCACTTGCAGTATCGATATCTGGGTGAGAACCAATCCTTACCAATGATTGTATCATGTCATTTATCCACAGTGGAGGTTGAGAAGATGCTGAGAGTGTTGAGGGCTCATAAGCGTGCCATTGGGTGGACATTGGCAGACATAAAGAGGATAAGCCCTTCAACAGTGATGCATATAATCCGTCTAGAATATGAGAGCAGATCCTACATTGAGGCACATAGGAGACTGAATCCAAACATGAAGGAGGTGGTGAGGAAAGAAATCATGAAATGGCTTGATGCTGGGGTAATCTATCCTATTTTTGACAGTGCATGGGTGAGTCCTGTGCAAGTAGTGCCCAAGAAGGGTGGCATGACGGTGGTGACCAATGATAAGAATGAGCTCATTACATCTAGAACTGTTACCGGTTGGAGGATTTGCATTGACTACCGCAAGTTGAACAAGGCAACCAGAAAATACCACTTTCCATTGCCTTTTCTAGATCGACATCGATGTGCTCGCAGGGCACAACTATTATTGCTTCTTGGATGGTTACTCAGGATACCATCAGATTGCCATAGCACCAGAAGATCAGGAAAAGACAACATTCACCTGCCCTTTTGGTACATTTGCTTTCAGAAAGATGTCATTTGGGCTTTGCAATGCACCTGCTACCTTTCAGCGGTGCATGATGACAATTTTCTCTGACATGGCGGAGAGGACCATAGAAATTTTCATGGACGGTTTTTCTGTCTTTGGGTCTTCTTTTGATGAGTGTTTGAAGCATTTGGAAGCAGTGTTGAAACGGTGTGAAGAGTCCAACCTTGTGCTAAATTGGAAAAAGTGTCATTTCATGGTGAAATAGTGGATTGTCCTTTGGCCACAAAATATCCAACCAAGGTATTGAGGTGGACAGAGCAAAGATTTCAGTAATTGAAAATCTACCACCTCCAGTGTCAGCAAAGGGGGTTAGAAGTTTCCTTGGGCATGCTGGTTTTTATAGAAGATTCATCAAGGACTTCTCTAAAGTGTCGAAACCCCTTTCCACCTTACTAATGAATGGAGTTGCTTTTGAATTCAATAAGGAATGCATGACCGCTTTCCAGACACTCAAGGAGAGGATAATCTCAGCACCTATAGTCATTGCACCAAACTGGGAGCTCCCATTTGAGCTAATGTGTGATGCAAGTGATTATGCAGTGGGATCAGTTCTTGGGCAGAGAGTTGATAAGGTATTCAGATCCATTTACTATGCTAGCAAAACTCTTAATGATTCACAATTGAATTATGCCACTATAGAGAAAGAGTTACTAGCGATAGTTTACGCATTTGAGAAGTTCAGGCCATACCTAATTGGGAATAAGGTGATAGTGTACACTGACCACTCTGCTATAAAGTACTTGATGACAAAGAATGACGCAAAACCCCGTCTTATCCGATGGGTGTTGTTATTACAAGAATTTGACATGGAAATCCGTGATAAGAAGGGAACATAGAACTTGGTTGCTGACCACCTATCAAGGCTTGAAAACAGAGAGAGCCAGAATACCAAGGATGTGCAGATAAATGATCACTTCTCAGATGAGCAACAGTTTCAGGTAAGTGCTATCTTTAATTTACCTTGGTACACTGATTTTGTTAATTTTCTTACAGCTAAGGTAGTACCCCCAGGATTGACAAGACAGCAGGTGAAGAGGTTCTACTCAGAGGTAAAACATTACTATTGGGAGGAGCCAATCTTATACAAGCACTGCGTCGACCAAGTCATCAGGTGATGTAAACCAAAGGATGAGATGCACCAGATTCTCACTCATTGTCACACCTTACAATGTGGTGGGCATTTTGGGGCATCAAGAACAGCCGCCAAAGTACTGCAGAGTGGGTTCAATTGGCCATCCCTTTTCAAAGATGCCAACACCTTTGTGAAAGGCTGTGATCGTTGTTAGCGAAGGGGGAACATATCAAGGCGAAATGAAATTCCCTTGAATGGGATCTTGGAGGTGGAACTGTTTGATGTGTGGGGGATCGACTTCATGGGTCCATTCCCGTCGTCCTTTGGAAATCAATATATTCTTCTTGCAGTGGATTATGTGTCCAAATGGGTAGAAGCAGTAGCCACTAAATAAAATGACAGTCCAAAGGTTCCTCCAAAAGAACATAGTCACAAGGTTTGGTACCCCCAGGGTCATCATCAGTGATGAAGGAAGCCACTTTTGCAACAAGCAGCTTGATACACTACTTTTCCACTATGAAGTCTCCCACGGTACCACATCGCCCTACCATCCTCAGGCGAATGGGCAGGCAGAAATTTCTAACAGGGAAGTGAAAAGCATACAGGAAAAGATTGTGGATGGCTCAAGGAAGAATCGGTCTATCAAGTTGGATGACGCACTATGGGCGTATAGAACATCGTTCAATACTCCAATGTCGCCATATCGGTTGGTTTTTGAGAAAGCATGTCATCTGCCAGTAGAGTTAGAACATAGGGCTTATTGGGCAATGAAGAAGCTGAACATGGATGCCAAGGAAGCAGGGCAGAAGAGGTTGCTACATCTGAGTGAGTTAGATTAATTCAGATACAACGCTTATGAGAATGCAAAGATCTACAAGGAAGAACCAAGGCATGGCATGATAAGAGCTTGGTCCCTAAAGATTTCCAATCAGGACAACAAGTGCTCTTATTCAACTCAAGGTTGAGGCTTTTTCTAGGCAAGCTCATATCTCGATGGTCAGGCCCATACACTGTTGAAAGAGTATTTCCCTATGGTGCAGTTGAAGTAAGAGGGAGAGAGGGAGCCCCATTCAAAGTGAACGGACAGAGGTTGAAACCCTACTTGATCAATGACATGGAACATGTGAGCTCTGTGACCAATCTAAAGTCAATATAAAGAGGAACCGGCGTTCGGCTATAAGACATTAAAGACGGCGCTTGTTGGAAGGCAACCCAACACTTTAGAAAGTTTGTTAGTTTTTCCCATGAACAGACTCACAATCTTGAAATCCAAGGCAAATCACAGACTAGAAGCAGAGAGAATAAATGCTAATCATGCTTTAGCTAAACTTGTGCTTTTACCAGCACACAGAGGTACCATGTCAAGCGAACCCCGAGATAGAGTATACATAAGCCTGAACATTAATGGTAACAGTAAATTGATCTCACTAAAGTGACTTAATTCTTCAGTTAGCATGCTCCCGGAAACATATGATTTTGTTGATAAATCTCCTCTCTCGACGATAGCTGAATTTAAAGAGAGATAACACTATCAGACGCTGAAGGATAAAAGGAAGTCTATTTTGCCAGGTAAGACTGTTGTGCATATAGCATCAATCCAGTTCAACAGACACAGACATATAGAGTTTCAAAGCCTCTACTTACATAATAAAGGCTGCTACAGTGAAACAGGTTATTCCCACAGAGAAAAGAATGCAAAATGATTGCAAGAAGTTATCCCGATCCAGAAATATCTTTTCTGAGATTAGAGTGATGGGTCCAGAAAGAAGAATGGTCCAACCAGAAGGCAGGCACCCATCAAAGGAAAATGAGGGTGAACCCTAAGAAAAATCCACAATATAATCGTGGTCTGCAATCCAGGGAATATTTGAGTTCTACTATCCTTAAAACTTCTATATTCTGTGAGCACCAACAAAATTCTACACTTCCATACTGCAAAACACAGTAAGTTTCACAAGCATATACCTGGAAATAGCTCCTGATAAATAGTGTGAAACAAGTGATTCTAACTGTCATATCTTTCTATCAGTCATGGACTGGAGGCTGCAACAACACTACCTACACGGTTATAAGCTCAATTCGCAAATGCAATGCACTTTTTTTATAAATGTAACAGTTATATTAATATCCACAGGTATACTACACCAAGAACTGTGTAGTCCCCCTCAAAAGTATTGAAAGTATATATGTCCTAGAAACAATCATTTTAGGAGCAAATATACTTGAACACATTCATATTATTAATGAGATTAATATATTTGGCTTTTGCAATTATTGAATTATTATTTGATTGTTTATATTATTCATTAATGTGCATCCCTTGAACTTACATTGTCATTGATAGTGTGAGATATTAATGATAGAGTGTAGTTCTTAAAATAGCCTAGACTAATGATCATTGAGAATGGGATATCAATGATATGTTGTAAGTCGACATGTCGCCTGCATCACATTCTTAGAGAATGTAGTATATCTCACTTACTACCAGCAATAGTTGCTAGTGATGGACACATGGATACTCTTAGAGGAGTATTGGCAAACCCTGCTGATAAACTATTTGTTATACATGTCTAGAGTATTATCAACACGTGGGAGATAGAGGTCCTTAGACTTGAGGTCAATATCACCTTGTTTACGGAGTAATGCACTTTGATCCTGTCCTAAGCTCAAATGCCTTATAGGTTGAGACGCGACTTGTGTTGGGTGCATTACGAAGTAGATTAAAGGTGGTAGTTGAGCCAAGAATAGGATTCATTCCTCGATTGGAATTTCGAGAGAACACTCAGCTTCTCAGAGATATTAAGTCGATCAAGTCATTGGCCAATGCAAAAGACATATCTAGGATATGGTCTAGTTGTCGACTAATATATAGATGAGATAAAGTGATCAAGTCATTTGGATAGACACTTGGCAAATCTTAAGCTTGATCGAGTGTGTCGCGAATGAAAGAAATTTATATCTCACATAGAGGTCTGTTTACTTGAGTCTTGTAAACGTACTTCACACATTGGGTCCGTTACCGGCGCCGTCTAGGAGTTCCGTGTGAACCTTGATTTGATCAAGTGCCAATGTGTGAAGACCTAAAGGGTCACACTAAGTCGATTGTCTTTTTCGGTCTAAGGGTATATTGAGAAAATGTAAAATATCGGATTTAGAATCAAGTATTTTATTTAATAATAAATTATGGGATAATTTTCATTTGATGAAAATTATATAATTAAGTCAAAATTAAATCTTGGATTTAATTAGAACTAAAACGTGCAGAAAATAAATGGAGGAAGCAGCGATGGGCGATTCGACCGCCCATCATGCGATTTGATTTGGGCAGTCTTGGCTCGATCCAAATCTGATTTGGTTTAGGGTTTCTTCCACTATATATTTGGCACTTAACCCATAATTTCAGGTTGCACTCACTTTCTACTTTTTGAACTCAGAGTTCAGGAAATAAAATTCTCTCAAACCTCTGCCAAGATTTCCTAGCTTTCTTGGGCAAAGGAATATACCGAAGCAAGGCTTGCACCCGGATTGACAATCGTGTGCGCTCCCTTTAGTAAAGACTAACAAAGCTTAAACTGTAAGTTTTCTTCATGTCTTTGCAGATTTGAATTATCGCATAATCATATCAGAAACGTTTGTTGAGGCAAGTAAGTTTACTCAAAATTTTAAACTTCCGTTGTGCCTTACTTGTGTGTTTTACACCCAACAAATCCCTACAGTGGTATCAGAGTCCAGACTAGTTTAATGATTATACGATAATCCTTAATAACGATACGTGGGATAATTAATTGTTTTAATTTTTGATAAAAAAAAAATATTGGGCAGTGAACAGTAACCGACACTGTTCACGGTGTGAACAGTGAATTTCAGGATTTTTTCCGGTGATTCAATGTGTTCTAACACCGTCTCCACTATTATCGAGAAATCCACTTTTAAAGATGGTCGATAAAGGTGTTGAGAGGTAGCGGAACGCGATGAAGTCGCCGGAAAAGTCGTCGGAATGCCGCCGACGGCGGAACTGCTTCCGGCCACCACGGGAGACGAAATCATTAAGTAACAATACCATCGTGTTCGTCTCGACGAAAAGAATCTAATGGTGGTAGTGTTGCTCGGCAACGATGAACGAAAAAGAAGCACCACCGACGGTTTTAGAAACCGCCGGCGGCGACACCAATTCCGGCCACCGTGGGCCACCAAATCGGTGGTGAAAACCACTGGTGAGTTCATCCCGATGTGTGCCATCGTTTGGTGGGTTTTAATTCCGTCAATTTCGCTCCGAAATACGAATCCCAAATTTGATTTGGGGTTGAAATTGATTTTGAAAATTTGAAATAGTTTAAGGACCTTTTGCAATTATAATTAGGGTTTTTAAATTGAAGATTGATCTTTAAGCAAATCTGAAAATATTTTAAGTTCTGAAAATTACAAATTAGCCCCTGAGATATTTTTTGTAATTTTAAAAGTTTTTAAAATCAGCAGATTCAGTCCCTGGGTCAATCTGTAAATTTCAGAAAAGCAGATTTGGTCCCTGGGTAAATCTGTAAATATTTTAAGGTTCTGAAAATTGCAGAAATACCCCTGAAAATTAAATTTTAATTTCTGAATTATTAAGGGACTGTTTGGATGAGCAAAAAATTTCAAAAATTGAAAATTGAGTTTAAATTTTGAATTTAAATATTTTCTAAATTGAAACAAATTAATTAACCCACAATTATTGTTATTTAGCATATTATTTGATAATGTGTGCACAAATTAATTGTTTAATTGATTGTCATTTAAATAATTAGAATAGAGTCCGCATACATATGTCTGGGTAGGCGGCACCCAGTATTTGTTAGTCCGCAATTATTGTGCAGGTAGCGCGCCCGAGAATTGTTTACTTTCAATGACCGTATAATTATGCAGGTAGACGGCGCCCAGTATGTGATTAAAATCATCTTATATCATGTCTATTGGGTTTGATGGTTTTCCATCTAAATGTGTTTAGAAATTGCATGATAGGATGTCATATGATGTATGATATAATAGTTGATCTTGGTCATAACCCTGAATTAAAATGTTCCCCAAATTTAATACAAGTCTCATTTAAAATGAACGTGTCGTCCGTTATAATTGATTGTGGTGCAAAATCCTTTTCGGCGAGATGAATATTTATGCCCCATCATTTGCTCTAAGTCTACGAGGACTCAGACCCTTTCATAGATGCATATAAATGTTGTAGTAGGTGATAAACTTTTGTGAGTATTTACACCCCAGTGTTTGCTTGATGAAGGCTAAGCCCGCTTAGATGCATAATTGCAGTCGCATAACAGGGTTGACTTGCTAGGCTGTCTTGGCGCCCCAGTGTCAGACAACCGAGGGACGCATATCGAATTGTTTAGAACATTCGGTCAACCAAGAGTTGCAAATTGTTTGCAATTGGTTTAGAGACCTACCAGATCGTGTTATTGAAGTTATCAGCCTCAGCAAACGCGGAGACAACATGAGTTTGGATCTTGGCCCATTATGACCGTATTTGATATGAGTCCGTATTCTTTATGGGGTAAAAGAGTATGTTAAAATAGTGGGAGCTATTAAACTAATGACCATGTTAGTTAGTTAATGAATGTGTTCAATAGAAATTATATTAAAGTATTAATTTCAAGTCTATCTTTTCTTCAGTTATAATGTCGAATCTGTCACTTAAAATGTTGGTTGAAACGAACAAGTTGAATGGAGCCAATTTTCCTGACTGGTTAAGAAATATGTGTTTGGTACTGCGATTAGAAAAGATTTAGTATGTATTGGATACAACACTCCTCTGATCCTCGAAGATTACAAGAGTATGCTCAGTTTGACAAAGCAGTCTATCAGAAATATCTAGATGATGTTGTTGCAGCACAATGTGTTATGCTATCTTCTATGACTCCAGAGTTACAAAGACAACGAGATGCTAGAACACTTGAAGAGTCTCTATGACTCACAGTCTCAGACAATAGAGTATGAACTGTTGAGAGATCTCTTTAAGTGTAAGTTGAACGAAGGGGGTCAGGTGTCACAACATGTTTTGAAGATGATTGGATTAATTGAGAGGTTGGCTTCGATTGGAGCAGAAGGCCCTACAAATGTTTCTGTTAATCTAATCTTGAACTCGCTTCCTGGTTTCTTTGAGAACTTCATTGTGAATTACAACATGAATGGAACGAAAGCAAGTCTCCCAGAACTTCATAATATGTTGAAGACCTTCGAGTCGTCCACCTCCAAAGGTAAAGTTGTGCTCATGGTGGGCTCATCTAGCAAGTTCAAACCTAAGGGTAAGAATATGCAGAAGAAGAAGGGTAAGGCGGTTGCCGCCAAACCCACAGCTATGAAACCTAAAGGAGTTGTTCGAAAGAAGGCCAAGATAGCTGCTGATGTTTGCCTCAATTGTAAGAGAAAGGGACATTGGAAGAAGGACTGTACAGCCCCAGGGGGAGACAAGGCACAAGGTGCTGGCCCTGCTGGACAAGGTATGTTTGTTATTGAAATAAATATGTCTATAACTAATTCTCACTGTTGGGTATTGGATATCGTTTGTGGCTCACACATTTGTAATAATGTGCAGGGGCTAATTGACAGCAGAAAGGTTGGACATTGGGAAGTAGATCTACGCGTTGGCAATGGAGCTAGAGTTGATGCGGAACGCGTGGGGACTTATAGAAATACCTTCAAGCTTTTGTTTAGAACTTAATAATTGTTATTTTGTTCCGTCTTTGACGAGAAATATTATTTCTATCCCTATGTTAGACATTGAGGGGGTTTCCTCACATATTACCAATGGAAATTATGTTTTATCTTATGATGATTTTATTTGTGGAAATGCTCCGCTTGTGGATGAATTGTATGTTCTAAACTGTAGCCATGAAAATTTTAATATACAAAATAAAAGAGCTAAAATAAGTAATCAAAGAAATCCCACCTACTTATGGCATTATAGACTTGGTCACATCAATGAATCAAGGATAGCAAGATTGAGGAAATTATATTACTTAGAACCATTTGACTTAGAGTCATATGGTGATTGAGAACCTTGCTTAAGAGGAAATATGACAACCAAATCACTTTCTGGGAAAGGAGTACGTGTCAAAGAGGTGCTTGAGTTAGTCCATACCAATGTATATGGGCCTTTTCCAACTCAAGCTAAGGGATGCTTTCTTTATTTCATCACTTTTACAGATGATTTCTCAAGGTTTGGGCATGTGTATCTTATGAAACATAAGTGTGAAGCTTTTGAGAAATTCATGGAGTACAAGTCAGAAATAGAGAAACAACTTGAAACAAGTATTAAAACTCTTCGATCAGATCGAGGAGGTGAGTACTTAAGTAAATAATTTCTAGATTACTTGAAGCTTCACGGAGTCCATTCAGAATGGACTGTAGGGATTTGTTGGGTGTAAAACACACAAGTAAGGCACAGCGGAAGTTTAAAATTTTGAGTAAACTTACTTGCCCCAACAAACGTTTCTGGTATGATTATGCGATAATTCAAATCTGCAAAGACAGGAAGAAAACTTACAGTTTAAGCTTTGTTAGTCTTTACTAAAGGGAGCGCACGCGATTGTCAATCCGGGTGCAAGCCTTGCTTCGGTATAGTCCTTTGCCCAAGAAAGCTAGGAAATCTTGGCAGAGGTTTGAGAGAATTTTTTTCCTGAACTCTGAGTTCAGAAAGTAGAATGTGAGTGCAACCTGAAATTATGGGTTAAGTGTCAAATATATAGTGGAGGAAACCCTAAACCAAATCAGATTTGGATCAGGCTTCAAGACCTGGCCCAAATCCAAATCATGATGGGCGATCGCGGGCCCACTTGCTTGACTCTCCATTTATTTTATGCACGTTTTAGTTCTAATTAAATCCAAGATTTAATTTTGACTTAATTATATAATTTTCATCAAATGAAAATTATCCCATAATTTATTATTAAATAAAATATCTTGATTCTAAATCTGATATTTTGCATTCTCTCAATATACCCTTAGACCGAAAAAGACAATCGACTTAGTGTGACCCTTTAGGCCTTCACACATCGGCACTTGATCAAATCAAGGTTCACATGAAACTTCTAGACGGCGCCGGTGACAGACCCAATGTGTGAAGTACGTTTACAAGACTCAAGTAAACAGACCTCTATGTGAGATGATAAATTCATTTCATTCGCGACACACTCGATCAAGCTTAAGATTTGTCAAGTGTCTATCCAAATGGCTTGATCACTTTATCTCATCTATATATTAGTCGACAACTAGACCATATCCTAGATATGTCTTTTGCATTGGCCAATGACTTGATCGACTTAATATCTCTGAGAAGCTGAGTGTTCTCTCGAAATTCCAATCGAGGAATGAATCCTATTCTTGGCTCAACTACCACCTTTAATCTACTTCGTAATGCACCCAACACAAGCCGCGTCTCAACCTATAAGGCATTTGAGCTTAGGACAGGATCAAAGTGCATTACTCCGTAAACAAGGTGATATTGACCTCAAGTCTAAGGACCTCTATCTCCCACATGCTGATAATACTCTAGACATGTATAACAAATAGTTTATCAGCAGGGTTTGTCAATACTCCTCTAAGAGAATTCATGTGTCCATCACTAGCAACTATTGCTGGTAGTAAGTGAGATATACTACATTCTCTAAGAATGTGATGCATACCACATGACTTACAATATATCATTGATATATCATTCTCAATGATCATTAGTCTAGGCTACTTTAAGAACTACACTCTATCATTAATATCTCACACTATCAATGACAATGTAAGTTCAAGGGATGCACATTAATGAATAATATAAACAATCAAATAATAATTCAATAATTGCAAAAGCCAAATATATTAATCTCATTAATAAAATGAACGTGTTCAAGTATATTTGTTCCTAAAATGATTGTTTCTAGGACATATATATTTTCAATCTCCCACTTGGCCTAGAGCCAATCACCAATGTATCTAATGCCTATGTTTTCGAAATGACCATTATGCTTACTAAGCTTAATGGTTTAGTAAATGGGTCTGCTAGATTATTATCGGTGGGAATGTAGTCTATCTTTATTTCTTCTGTCTCTACCACCACTCTAAGTATGTGGTATTATCTTGGTACATGCTTGTTTCTGTTTGTTGATCTTGGTTCCTTAGCTTGCGTCGCTTTGATGTTGTCACAATAAATCGTTATTGCACATCTGGCACTTGGAACAACCCTTAGTTCCTTTAAGAACTCAGATATCGTAACAACTTCTTTATAAGCTTTCGATTAAGCAATGTACTCGGTTTAAGTTGTCGAATTAACAGTGTTGTCATACTAAGTGCACATGCCTTATCTGGCCTTATACAGGCCATGACATACATGATTTATCCTATAGCTGAGGCATATGATATTCTTTTCATGCGTTCAAGTTACGCGGCAGCGAAAGACTATCTTTCTTTGATAACTTGATGCCTTGATCTATAGGAAGATCTCCCTTCTTGGATTTCTCCATAGAGAGATGTCTTAGCACTTTGTCTATGTATACAGATTGTGACAGCCCCAACAATCTCCTAAGTCTATCTCTTGTAGATCCTGATTCCAAGAATTTAGCAGGTTTCACTTAAAGGTACTGGATAACAATTCCTTGACTGATTGCATGAGAGTATTATTATCTCTCATTATCAATATGTCATTTACATATATGACAATGAAGACAATACTCTCATTTGTGCGTTTACTATAAACACATGGATCATCTTCGCTTCTAACAGTGTCAAACGATTTGACTACTTTGTCAAAGCAATATTCCAACTCCTTGAGGCTTGCTTAAGTCCATAAATGGACTTTTGTAGTTTGCATACTGCTTTGGGTTGAGTCTTGGATGCAAAACCCTCTGGCTGTATCATATACACCTCCTCAATTAGATTACCATTGAGGAAGACAGTTTTAACATCCATTTGCCAAATATCATAATCATAGTATGCAACTATTGCGAGCAAAATCTGAATGGACTTAATCTTTGCAACAGGTGAAAAAGTTTCATCATAATCGACCCTAGGTCGTTGATTATAACCTTTAGCCACCAATCTTGCTTTATAAGTCTGTACTTTGTCATATGCATCAATCTTCTTCTTGAAGACTCATATGCATCATGTGGGGCTAACTCGTGTTGGCAAGTCAACCAAGTTCCATACTTGGTTTATGTACATAGACTCCATTTCAGATTTCATGGCTTCTTGCCATCTCTGTGAATCAATATCTAACATTGCTTCGCTGTAGGTAGTAGGCTCATCATCATCAGGAATATCTATCCCATTATGTGTTTCAACAAGGAGATTAAGTCTTTCAGGTGCACGATGAGTCCTAGTGGTTCTACGGAGTTGAACATTCTGCGTTCGATGTTTCTTTGTATTTTGATTTTGAGAAGATGTTTGTGTGTTGGACAATCCACCACCTTGAGAACTTTCAGGAATATCATTTTGAATAGGATGATGCACAATTATTGTGTCATCTACCATTGGTTGTGCATGAGGGTCTTGCATTTCTGCATTATCCCTCACAACACTCCCACTGGCTAAAGGGCGTACTCTAAGTACGCAATCATCATCAAATACTCCCACTGAATCCTTGCCTAGGTCATTTGACAAGGGGTCATTCTCTACATTATTTTGTACTTCTTGAATTTCTTCAAGTTCTATCTTGTTGCAACTCTGTTCCTTGTAGACATAGTCTTCTTCAAGGAAAGTTGTATTTCTGGAAACAATTACTTTATGTTCCTCAAGATAGAAGTAGTACCCTCTTGTTTCCTTAGGATACCTTACAAAATAATACTTCTCACTTTTAGATTTTCATTTGTCAGTGAGCAACTTCTTTACATATGCAGGGCACCCCCAGGGTCGCATGTGTCTAAGTGCTAGCTTCTTGTCATTCTATATCTCATATGGAGTTTTCTCTACTGACTTTGATGGAACTCTTATTCAAAATATAGATTGAGCTTTGCAATGCATATCTCCATAGGTATGTTGGTAGAGCTAAGAAGCTCATCATGGATCTAACCATATCTAATAAGGTATGATTTCTCCTCTCAACAACACCATTCATTTATAGCGTTCCGGGAGGTGTCCATTCTGTATGGACTCCATGAAGCTTCAAATAATCTAAAAATTCTTTACTTAAGTACTCACCTCCTCGATCTGATCGAAAAGTTTTAATACTTGTTTCAAGTTGCTTCTCTACTTCTGACTTGTACTCCATGAATTTCTCAAAAAGTTCAGACTTATGTTTCATAAGATACACATGCCCAAACCTTGAGAAATCATCTGTAAAAGTGATAAAATAAAGAAAGCATCCCTAGCTTGAGTTGGTTACATGTAATATGGAACCCTATATGTTAAGGTACTTACAAACTGCCTAGAACATCAAAAATATCTTCAGTTTGTACTAATAATTCCTGTTTACACCAAAAATGATAAAGACGTAAACAATTTCTTTTAAGCTTCTGGATATTGCACTCCTTGCCCTCAAAGCATCTTTGGTTCCTTTCTGTCCAAACAGACCACCAAATACAAGCTGGGAAATGCATTATGAAGAATGACACTAGGTCTGGAGAAGCAACTAGAATCAGTTTCACTACTCAATTGTTCCTCTATTTGTGATGCATGCTCCATGTAGCTAGTTCCTCAACATAATGGCAGTGTTTTTTAAACTAGTTCTTTAAAAATGAAAGCTTGTAGTAGTGAAATATTGCTGACAGATGAAATATGATAATCAACGACCTACATACAGTGGCGGATCCAAGAGACTATATTTGGTGGTGCAAATTTTTTATGCCTAGAAAGTTTTTTTTTTTTTTATGCCTAGAAGGCAAATTTTTTAAAAAAATCTGGTGATGCAACTGCACCACCCTGTTGTTAGTGCATCCGCCACTGCCTACATATGATATATGGAATCTTCAAGAAAATCACTCCATAGCGTTATAAGACCTACTTTATTTTTCGCATAGTAGAGGAGGTGGCCGCAATTCTGAACTAAGATTTGAAGGAAAAACAATGCTCATGGTTTTCTTTTTAATTTTTTAAGAAAAGAGAGTGCTTGAGTTGGTTCTCATTTGCAACGGCATTCAGAAATGCTTCAGATGTTCCTGCACAAAACACAACGGATCAAACTTAAGAGTGTTTGTTGTAGTAAGGCTGGCAAGATTAGGAAAACTTTAGTTCGTCTATGCATCTTAATAACCATAATCCACAATGCTGTAGAATGAAATCTTTTAAAGCTCATTGGCATAGTCTTCTAGACTAAATTGCTGGGACTCGGGTGCGGGTATCCGATACGGGTACGAATCTGAGTGTCGGATTCGCAAAATCTAAATTTTAAGATTCAGGGGGGCATATTTAGGTATGGATACGAGTGCAAATTCGGCTAAGAAAATTCAAAATTATAATAGATCACGTCTTTGTTCTTCCTTTAAAAGAGAAAAATTCATTCATTCTAGGCCTTCCCGCAACTCTCCATCTATATCGCTGCTACTGTTTACCATCCAAACTCATAATACAATCTTAAATTTTTGGTTTCTCTTAAACGCGAAGTAGCAAAAAATGAGACAAAAATACTATAAGGTATGATATTTTCCTTATTTTATCTTTAATTTTGAGAAATCAAAATCTCAATTTTCACCCCAAATTTGTCGATGGACTCCTAGAGCTGTCAATTTCACCCTGATCAGGTGGATATCCGATCCACCAGACTCGATTATATGGACGAAAATTCGATTAAATACGGATTTTAATCGGGTGAGGATCGGTTCGGATTTAGGTGGACATCATCCAACCCAGCACCTGACGCACCACCCGACCCATCGATCCACTCGTTTATAATTTTTTTTTTAATGTACAACTAAATTCTAGAATTTCATCATTTACCATCTCTTCCTCTCTGTCTCTCTCTCGAGACTCTCTATCTCTCTCAGTCTCTCGACTCTCTGTCTTCTCTCTCGACTCTCTGACTCTCTCTCTCTCGACTCTCTGTCTCTCTCAGTCTCTAGACCATTGTATTTGTCGATGGAATTGATCTTCGAAATAGATTGATGCAAATAAGCTCTTATCCTTCAATTCTGCAGCTCTGTTGATACTTGATAGCAAATACAACAGTTGAAATATTCTGGTTTTTGATAACAGGTTTGCAAATATTTTATGGCTTTAATTGTAGCTTCATTTGTTCCCATGTTATAACAGGTTTGCATCCTAAAGGAAAGAGGGATTTGATTTCGTGTAGTTCAGTAAATAACAACACAATTCATTCTCTACAACGATGGACATGGGAGATAGTAGTGTTGGCTCCAAGTCTGTCTCATTCTCCCCTTCTCCGTTGTCTCTTGCAATCTCAGTCCTAATGCCTTCTCGTCTAACTACTCAACCTCAACAAGGAGAGGGAGAAGAAGAAATGGGACCGTCACCTCCACGTCAGCCCAGAAGACTTAAATCAGAAATGTGGAATCACTCCGAGAAGACGGTAATCAATGGTGAACAAAAGACTAGATGTTTGCACACGTGTGCAACTATTTTGGATGATGCCGATGTGGGAGGTGATGGAAGCTCTACAAGTGAAGTCATTGATGTTAACTCGGTAAACTAATCACATTTATTTCCTACGATAATGTTTGCTTTAATAATGTTTTGTTTTTGATATGTTTTATTTTTTATATGCTTGTATTTCATTAATGGCAGTATGGAGAGGACATGGATATGTGATTTAGAAAATGAATGGATCTTCGAGGATGTGATATGAAGATAGAATACCTGATGGATTTTAATGTTTTAGTTTATTAAGATTGTCGCTAATTAGTTAGTATTATTAGAAGTGACATGTAATTCGTCCTTTAAACTAGTTACTTCAGATTATTATTGACTTTTGGCTCCTTTCCATTTTTTTTGTTGCATGTTTGGAGCATAGACACGGCTTGTAAAAACAGTATGATGATAATTATTTGATGTACTTTTTTTTCCTTTTACCAAGGATTTTAGGTGATTGACTGACTGTGCTATAATTTTCATCCGCGAAGCACCCGTGGTCCGTGGATGATGGGTGAATCGGATGTAGATGAAGAAAAAATAGGGTGATGGATGGGTCGGATGGTGGATGGTTGGCGGGGGGAGGCGGATTGAGCTCCACTCGATCCATGGACAGCCCTACTCCGGTCAAAGTATCCGAAGTTGGTTGACTGTACCCCGCTCCCGCACCCGTATCCCCCGTATCAAGACGGGAATGGCACCAAAAATAGATAGTACGCACAACTTAGCTTCTAGATACATACTTGATTTAGAGAAATCATCTATTTGAAACTTTCTGAAAGTTATTCCGCAGGCATATACTATGAAGTCGGTAACAAAAAACAAAACCATACCTAGTATAGTCCCATAAGTGGGGTCTGGGGAAGGTTGGGTGAACGCAGACCTTACTCATATCTTTGTGGGGTAACATCATTTTTGAAAAGTATGATTTGGGAGACCCAATAATTAGAAGCCAAAAGCCCCTTACATAACGAGGCATCTGCAGCATCATGTGTTGCAAGGACGTCTATATAGTTTCTTTATTAAAAGGGGTTCAAAATCCAAGTTAGACGGGGTTAGGTTATCGGAAGCTTGTTTCTTAAACATACAGGAACTTGCAGCATTATAATTGACATCTTCTAGTTGTCCTTCAAAGGACGAAGAATCTACCTCATCCTGATCGCTATACAGATCCTGAAGCTTAAGAACACAAGCACAATTGATGGCTTGCTCCCGTTCAACTTAATCCGAAAAAGAGGTCTTGTCACTAAAAGTGACCAAAATCCATTTCCATTTGACAACTTGCTAGGTAAGGCATGGCTACAGAACCTACCCCTTTATGGGGTTCCAAACAGGCACAAGCTATTAAAGCTTTGTCCTGGGCAAGCCCCTACTGCAAAGTGAGCTCATTCAAGAAAAATGTACAAATTATGAAGAAGTCTCCACATGTAATACAAGAAAAATGTGCTGGATTTGAAACAAAGATATTTGCTAACAATTCTATCTCCGCCAAAAATGTAAAACAAATTAACTCATCAATTGCAAAACTGCGCATCAAGTATGGCACATTAGCCTAGACATGCACAACAAATAGGGGTTGTCAAACTTTGCTTGAGTTTACAGCTAAACATGCTTTTCAAAAATTTATCAGAAAGCTGAGAATTCCCTTATTGGGTAACTGCATCATTCTCTGAATTTAAAAGACCCTGTGAGTCAGTCTTTTATCAAGAAGTTTCCGATGTGGGGCAGTGGTAGTGGAGAGGGTTAGATCATAACGAACACATCGATATGGCGATCAAAGATTAGGAATTGCAAACTTCACAATCTGTTTCCCTTCTAGAAAATGGCTCTCTTTCAAGAACATATTTAATAGTTGTGGTCACACTAACCTATCATTTATGATTTATGTTTCAAGGTTCATAAGATACTTCATCTTTTGTAACGATAATTATGTTATCTTATCTTTTCAAACTTTTGCAGATTATAGGTGCTCTGAACTGTTAGTCTAAAGCATTATGTGTCAGGGTAAAATAGGCACTAGATTGGCTTCAGTACATATCTAGGCCTTAGGCTGTTCAGAGGAACCAGAAGATAATGACAGGGAGCTGCCTAATAGTATTAGCAGAGATGGTATAGAAACTGAAGTTGTTTTGCCTAAGCCTGACGGTCAATTTCCCCGTGGATGTTGCTCAGTAACTCCCTAAGATTCAACAGGCTTGTCCTGGCAGCAGGACTTGGAAAAATCAAATAACATGAACCCAACAAGTGAAGGAAGAAGGAGAAAACTGCTTTTGGTGTTCTGCAGAATGGAAGGCAAGGTATCCCAAAAAAATGCTCTCTTGGAAAATGTGTCAAGTCCTCATTTCCTCTCTTCCTTTTCCATGATTAAATCCGACAACCTTTTCCGTTCACCTTCTCCATTTAATTATATAAAGGAAGACATTCTTTTGACCTGGGGAAAATCTTTTGAATTAATAGACAGTAGTGAAGATGTCATTACTGATGGTTCTTATTGATAGAGAGAAGCAGAAGGTTCGTGAGCAGAATCAGAATCAACGAAGATACAACAGAAAATTAACTTTTTAGCATTAATAGTCCTGTAGCACAAATTTAACCAAATTTGATAGTTATAACTGCAAGTTAAACAACTCAAATAAAAAATAAAATCAAAAGAGATCAACAACTAAAAATGCAGGCGTAAAGATCTTTGGTAACAGTTCCATGGAGCGAGTAAGTAAAGATTTAAAGAAAAAGATTTGAGGCATAAGTACACAACATGGCAAAGAGTACTGAAAGTTGGTCATCCACCCTATCAACCCGCTTTCTGTAGAAAGATCTCAAGTGCGAATCAACGGTCGCTTGACCAACTTTTTTCTTGTCTACAAATCTCTCTTTAAGATTTTGAAACTTTAAGATATTTTCACTCAAATTTTAATGTCTATTATTGACTCAGCAGTCATCCAAGATTGAAGTAAAGTAGAAATCATCACATGTGGTACTAATACACGTAGATGTTAAATGAGAAAAAAGTGGCTTCAAATAGTTTAGACACTTCATACGCATACCTTCAAATATCAGGTGCTACACGATAACTGAAAATGCTAAAAACGGATGAGCTAGGCCTAAATCAATGAAAAGAAAGTTGTCTCAAAAAACTTACAATCAATTGGAATCAATGTGGAAATAGTTACGGCCTTAATAGGGATAACTATGAGATTTTGAGAAACTTCTATTTGTCCGTATTAGAATGAAAGGGACTTGAAGAGAGTGGAATGAATGTAGAGGATTCAGAAATTGAATCCACTTGTCAAACATATTTTCTATTAGGGAAAACCTCCAAATGGTCGAAGTTAAGTTTGATTGGGTGTATTATGCCATCTAATAACAATGAAATACATCTTCTTTAACAGAAATTTAAGAAATACGTCGTGATTAAATAAACATTATTCAAGATGTGACCATGCTTGAACTTTAATGTACATAAAGATAAAGAGCATAGGACTCAAACTAAAAAACAGTAGAAAACTTAGTTACCATGCCAGGTAACAATGAGGATGTAGGTAGTTAAGCAACGTGAAAGGATAGCCGCGGTTTCAACTAACAGCAGCAACTTGAGATGAAGCAGATTCTGACACAATATGTAAAAAGGTTCTGCTAGTATCTCCAGTATACATGCAAGCCTGCTCAATAGGAAAAATACAATAATAAAGGACACAAAAAATAATATCTGCTCATCAAAATACCAAATGGAAAAAAGTTATTTGCTAAACAAAAGAACTTACATGACCAATAACTCGCTATTTTGGATTCACCGAGAGGTCATAAGTCCAACATACACTACTCTGAAGTCCCACACCTTCACCCTGATGTAGGTAGAACAAATAATTTAAAGCCGGTCGAAGCTATATTAATATCAGACTAAAACAAACACATACAAATACAACCAATGTTCATTGCGATGGACCCTCTTCAAAAGTCAAAATCAGATGCACCCATGGAATACTGCATTCTCCTAGGCCAAGTTGATAACCAGCTTGCAAGAATGTGCACAAAGCACAATAGTTTTAAAAAGTTTGTACATCAAAGTTTAAGCTTTCCATTTATACGTATAGCCTGTGCATACTGACTACAGTAACTTCGTTCCTGCCACCACAAAACAAAATGACTTTCTACAAGTGTGACAGCTAGTCCCAACGGGAAGGCCATCCGCTACTGTCAAGAGTTCTGCAGCATTTTCTCTCCTTGAAGATCCATCACTGCAAGGTAATAACAGTGACATCTTTTGACTTTAAACTAATGACGAAAGATGCTTTTTATGGAAGTATACCACCTAACTGAGACAGATAAAGCCAGAAGCAGATATATGAAAACTTATTCTTAAGTACTTCTCTTCCTGGAGCCCAGACAATCTTAAACCAAATAAATTACATTCTATATTTTCTCTTGTTCAAGTTCTCAACAATGTGATTGATATTGTTCACCTTATATTCAGACAATCAAGATCTGGTTTCCTAATAAATTCTACTCCCTATGTTCTTAAATAAATGGTGTTTTAGGCTTTTCATTTTGTTTCAAAATAAGTGGTGCTTTAGAATTTTAAAAAGAAATTGACCTTATTCTTTCAAAATTACTCTTATTTACATAATCAAGAATCATTTAGTTTTTCTTTTTCTAGGCATTAATTAGGGGATAAATTAATAAAAACACTCATAATTTTCTAGGAGTGAACAATTTTTTAAGGTATGTGCATAAACTAAAAACATAATTTATTATGAAACGGATGGAGTATTAACATTACCCTCTTTTCTGGCACATTTTAATGAAAGATTTTAGGATCTTGAACACCTAACATGTCATTTTTTACCCAAGATGTCTTCAAATTCTTCACAAATGTACAAAGTCAAGAAATGAAAAGTTCTGATCTGGAGGCTAGTTTTGATGCAGTTTCAACCTGAAAAACAAGCATGACTAAAGTCTGAAGGATAGAACATTTATTTAATACTTTGACACATTTTTTGTTGGCATTATTTGATCACTGTAGAAATTTTCCTATTTCATGAGAAGAACTTACTTACTATGGCTATGCAACCTCGAGTAAAGAATCTCTATTTACTAACAGAGTAAGTACTTGAAAGTGTTAAGAGTCGACATCGGATATGAAATTGAAACATGGACTCGATTTGGATAATTTTCCCCCTACGAGCTAGTTTTTGAGTTGAGTTAGGTCCAAGATCAAATCTTTACGCGAGTCAGACTCACCGATGTTGGCCCCCAAATTATATTAACAAGATCTGGACGTGCTGGAATGTTAAGAGTGTCACATCGGATATGAAATGAACTCTTCTATAAACTTGAACTTCACCTTACAAACTAACTTTTGTGTCGAGAACTAGTTTTTGTGTTGAGTTAGGCCCATGCCATTCTTTACGGAAATTGTGAAAAAGATTTGTGACACGCTCTCCATCAACGACAGTCAGAGATCGCTTTGGCTCCGACGGGGACGATGCAAGATGATCTTACTTGTATTGGTATTTGGCTAAACCGCTAAAGACTATTTGGCCAAACTTATGCCATACTAGAAGTGATTATTTTTCAATTTTAAAGTGTTTTTCTTGAAAAGTCAGAGAGATGATAGAATGACAGCGTCTTCTGCATAAGTTCATTACACAATTATAAATTAAATATATTTTTATTTTGTGTCTTACATACTTTTCTTTTTATATATACAGCTTCATGGCTTACACCAGATTATTTTTGAAAATAGTAGTATCGGTCACTCAACACTATTATCAATAAATCGCGGGATATGCATGAATGACCAGGGTTTGAGAACAGAGTGTACACCTCTTATTTTCGGAAATGGTTTGAGCACATAAACGTAGGCAAGTAGACCCGGACTCCGAAAAGTTTATGTTGTACCTATGTACGCTAATAAGTAAATTAGTATATAAAATAAAAGGATGTGATTCCGAAATAATTTTGAATTAACAAGTGCGACAACGGAGATTAATAATAATAATTTTATATCCCCAAAGACTAGTGTCATATTACAAGAACTATGACATTAAGTATAAGAAGATTATATAAGTCATCGGGATTTAAGTGAATTGAGATCGATAATTTAATTGTGTATATTATTAATTAATTGTGTGATTAATTAATTATAGTAAGGGACAAAACTGAGTGGGATATTATATGGAGCGTTATAAACCCACTATCTAAATGACTAGTCTCCTAATTGATCGATGGTAGCACTAGAGAGAGTCCCAAGTCTCCAGAAACTCACCCTTCTCTACTATTAACACATTCATCTCCCAAGCTTTTGTAGAAATCCTACTTGAGAGAGGTAATTGCTACACTTCAAGCAGAGGGAGTAAATTCTCAATTGGTAAGCTCTCTTAAATTCTCAACCAAGTTGGGGTGTTTCCAAAATCGTTGTTCACCCAGAAATGAGAAATTCATGGCGTTTTGGACCTCCGTTTCAGCAAAATTAATCTTTAAGCAAGCTTGAGTACTTCAAAGTTAAGCGAAGAACCCAGAGCTTCGAGGAAGTTCTGGAAATTAATTTTTGGGTCGGGATTCTGCTTGTCGGAAACTGAATTTGGCAAAACGTTTTTTCGACGATTCTCATCGCTGCGACTGACAAAGGTGAGGATTCGTGTTCTAAGTTATTGTCACGACCCGTTCGGGCGTGGTGAGTGCTCTGGGGCACCCAGTAGTCATACATCAGTAATCAGTGGAAATATAAAGCGAAGACATAAAGCAGTTTATAAAATAAGACCACGGTTTATGTGAGAAAACATCGCCTTTCGGCGTATATATATATAAACATGGTTTAGCGATTACATCAAACCTTTGTACAACATGACTACAGACCTCTGAAATATACAACTATGGCGGGACGGGGCCATACATACCTGGCATACAAAACTATCTCTGACGAGGAGATCATACCCAAAGTAGAGCCTCGGAAAAGATGGAGCTCAGGCGCAACGTAGAGATCCAGAATGTGGATCTAGCACCTTGCCGCCTGCGGCATGAGCGGCCCGAAGGAGAGTCGATAACAGTACTAAGTATATGAAGCGTAAAATACTTAAATGAAACATATCATTTTAAAAGCAGTTTTGCAAGTAGGTATAAAACAACGAAAGCGCGCATAGTGCCACATCACAAAGCAAGCGTGATAGGTAAAGCGTAGCGAGTCTTTTCTAGGCTGCGAATGATCGGCGAGGGCGATTGCGTAGTATCACCATCTGAAGCCTAATCACGGACTCCGTAGTCGCGTATGGGCCAATCACATAGGCCCGCGTAGGGTATATAACCCGCGTCGGTAGCTACTCCTCGGCGTCGTCTGGACTCGTCGTCCGCATGGCCCACATGGACGCGTGAGGTATAACCCGCACTAACACGGAACTCCGTAGCTCGCGTAGGTCCGCGGACCCGCGTGAGGTATTCTCGAATCATGGTCCCGGACCCTTTGAGTCTACCGCGTCGGAGGCGACAACCCCGTGTATGTCAAGAGGTGAGTGATGTTACACTAACCTAACGACTTATCGTTAACAACATAAGCCACAAAGAATACTCTTTTACACAAGCGTTACAAGACACTAACACACATAGCGTCATATCATGTCTACTTATCAAACCATCTTATTATTCTTTTCACAATTCAATATAAGTGCATTATAAACACATAGGCAAAGCTTTTTCTTTTATCAATCTTAAGTGGTTATACTTAACTTCCCATAAAGCTAGTATAACTCTTAAGCTTACTTAAAAACCAATTAGTTCTCTTACATTAAAAATGATTCGATATTCTTATGAAATGCTTTGGATCTTTATTATTAGGGCTTAAGCGGTGAGGCATTAGTAAGTGTTATTCGAGCTTAAGCGTGAGGCATTGCCGTAAGTATTATTCGATTAACATATATGTCTCGTCACTATATATATTGTAAAATATCATGTTTTAGGAAGAATCACATACCTTCCAATGAAAACCACGCGAGTTGAATATGTCGCGTGAGAGTCGACCTATAATAGTCACGAGCGTCTATCAAAGACTACTCAAGGTCATTCTAAGCAGAGGTTCACAATTCTATGGAAAGTTGGGCGTACTTCCACTGCAGGTGAGCTATATAAGTCTCTTTGTGAAAAGCAGTCTATGTAATCTGATTTGATTATTCTTCTTTTAAACCCCTACTGTGGTAGCAGTTCAATTCTATACGTGATATTCTTACAAGTATTTAATACTTATTCTAATACTACAACGATGAAGTATTCTCTAATTCAAAAGAGGTTAGGATTAGTTACCTCGGTAAGCCCAATAATATCCTAGAAAAGTCGCGCTGAGCAAGGTTTTGCTCACAAGTTGTATGCTCGAGAAACCTTAGAAGTTCTTCACAACTTCTACTAAGTACTAAGGGATTTGGGCTAGGGTATTTTGGGCATTATAACAATACTAGAAGACAACTTTTCTACCAAGGGAGGGTAGATTTTTGGCTAGGCTAGGGAGTATTCGGCCGAGGGCCTTCACGAGGGGAGGAGGTTTGGGCGAAAAGGCTACAAAGGGAGAGGAGAGGATTTTCAAGACTTGGAAAGATTTGTGGATGAAGAACTCTTCATCTCTAAGGGGTATTTATAGGTCAAGAAGTGGCCAACCAATGGCCAAGATTAAGACAAGTGCAAGGCAAGTGTAGGGTGAGGATTAACTATACACAAATATCCTACCAACTCGCTTGACTTGTGCACAAGGCACAAAAGCGTGCTCACGCGTTGTCCAAATCGTCCAAATGGGCGATTTCAATCCATCAATTGGAGGGTGACAAGTGTCGCCCTCCGTTGGTCCAAAATGTTTCGTCTCTCGGAAAAATCCACAAAAATTAGAAATGGCATAGCGGAATTTACCTACGAAAGGCTGTGGAAGCGTTTATCGGAAAACTATTCGTTTTGTGAGTTGTGCCCAAAAAAGCGTTTTGCCTAAACTTTAAGGCTAGACTTTTATGCGTATTCCCTTACGTACATACTGCAAATACGAGGTATAACATTCTCCTCGCCCGAAACATTCGTCGAATGTTCCTTCCCAAAACGATTAACGATAAGATTCTTCATAACTAAAGCGATTTGCAAATGCCACGCGGCCGCGGAACAACAACGGCGAAGCGATAACGAAAATTTACAAGTAGGAAAGTGAATTACGGAGGTGTGGGAATAGGTGAGATACTTACGCCTCATGTCCTCGCCGGCTTCCCACGTCATCTCCTCCACGAGCTCGTTCGCGCAAGACTTTGTGGAAGCCACGTCCTTGGTCGCGGGCGCTAACGACGATCGACTATCGCTATGGGAATCTCCTCATACGATAACCCGCCGGTCACTGGACATCGTCAATCGGGTGTACCACTAGATGGATCGATACATCTCGCCGGCGTAGATCGTGAAAAGCGGATGCATTGCCTCCGGATCGGACGGCGGATCAACTCATAGCAACGCGCCTGCCTGCGGACAATCTGAAGCGGCCCGATGTACCTGGGTGAGTTTCCCTTCTTCCGAATCTCATCACACCGCCGTGGGTGGCGCTAGGAAAACCCGATCATGAACCTCGAACTCAAGATCACGACGGCGATGATCTGCATCGACTTACATCGACTACGGTATCGATAGCCGTTCTCGGATAAAGCTTCCGCCTTATCCAGCACTGCTGTACCAAATCTGGTCCCATTTGCGCACCTCGCCCACATCGAACCAACCTATGGCGATCTGCACTTCCTCCATACAAGGCCTCGTAAGGCGCCGTCGAATCTTTGGGTGGTAGCTATTATTATCTGCGAACTCAACTAGAGGCAAATGATCCTCCCAACTACCACTGAAGTCAATAACACGGGCTCGCGACATATCCTCGAAGTGCGGATAGTGCGCTCTGCTGTCCGTCTGCGTGGATGAAATGCGATGCTCGAGCTCACTGCGTCCTAAACCCTGCTGGAAGGACCTCGAAGTTAGCGTGGCGGGCTCCACATGCGATATGATCGAAGTAGGGACTCCATGCGATCGGCGATCTCTCGGATGTAAAGTCGGCATAATCCTCGGTAGAAAAAGTCGTCTGACGGGAAGAAAGTGGGCTGATTTAAATCGACGTGTCGACGATAACCCATATAGAATCATGTCTCCTGCGAGTGCGAGGTAATCACGTGATGAAGTCCGTGTTGATCACCTCCCACTTCGGTCGGGATCTCTATCGTAAATGCGTAACAAACCACGGGCCTGCGGTGCTCTGCCTTCGCTGCGACAACACGGGCGAGCTACGAACTCTGCAGCGTCCTCTCTTGAGCCGTCCGCGTCTACGGATCTAAGGTCGTGGTACATCTTGAGTCGACCGGATGGATGAAATGCTTGTTGTGTGCTTCCCCAGAACCTGCTGCGAAGTCACGAAACATCTGGAACACACACGCCCTCAAACCTTAGCACCCCATGGTCTTTACCTCAGGACCGCGCCTCGCGAAGAGCGTATCACGATAACGTGTCAAAGCTGGATCCTCGAGCTGTTGCCTCTTCACTCGCCGGCGATGGAAGACTCGGCAACCTCACGAACTCTAACCCCATCGCTATCGAGAATCAATCAAGCGGACACCAAGGCTCGCTAAGCGATGCAAATCACGAACCATGTCCCTCATCTCTATTGCTGCGCGTCGATAGGCTCCCGTCGACCTACGACTAAGGCATACGCCTGACGTTGGCCTTCCCGGGTGATGCGGGATATCAACATCGTAATCCTTAAGCAACTCTAACCACCGTCTGCATCGTAAGTTCGGCTCCTGCTGGTGAAGATATCTTGGAGGCTCTTGTGGTGCGTAAAAATATCCACGTGAACCCCGTACAAATAGTGCCTCCGGATCTTGGCGTGAATCACGGTGCGACTCGAATCATGGGTGGGGTAGTTCCTCGTGTTTCTTGGTGTCGGGATGCATATGCTATAACTCTGCCATCTTTGCGTCAATACACATCCCAACCCGATGCGGCGCATCACAATACACGACATAACCATCTGGACCTGCGGAAGAGTAAGAAGCGAGGCGGTCGTCGATCTCTCTTCGAGAATGGAAACCACGCTCCTGACATCGATCCGCGAAACTTGGGCGCTTACGAGTCGGCCTAGTCAATGGTGCGAAGATAGAAGCAAACTTCTCTACGAACGCGATAATATCTGCAAGGCCCGAGCTGCGAACCTCTGCCGGAGTAGTAGGTCTAGGCAAGTCTGTGCGCCGAACTTGGTCGTATCCACTCGAATGCCGTCGGCCGACAATATGCCCGAAAGCATGCGAAGTCAGCAAAACTCACATTTGGAAAACTTGGCGTACAAGCTGCTGTCTGGAGAAGCTATCGGCCACGATCTTGAAGTGCTCGCGTACTCTGCTCTGGCGAGAATAAACGAGATATCATCGATGAACACTATCACAAGCGTGTCCAAAAATTGTTTGAACACTCGGTTCATCAAATCCATGAATACTGGCGGAGCATTGGTCAACCAAAGACATGACCACGAACTCATAATGCGTCTGGTCGGAATGCGATCTAGGGACATCCGCCTCTCGACTACTTTTTGATGATAGCGATCGCGAGATCAATCTTGGAGAAACATCTCGCACCACTGCAATGGTCGAACAAATCATCAATCACAGGAAGGGTATACATTCTTAATGGTCACCTTGTTGGTATGCATAATCAACACATGCGTGCGCGTCGTCCTTCTTCACGCGAACAATCTGGCGCTCCCGGGGAGAACACTAGGCTGATGAAGCCGCTTCTCCGGCCAAATCCCTCGGTGGTCCTTGACTCTCTCGGACTCGGCGGTGTCGTTACGTATGGCGGAATGAAAATAGGCGAGTATCGCAACACATCTATACAAAACTTCGATCTCCTCTCGGGAGGATGCAGGAGGTCATGCAGGAAACACGTGCGGGAACTCGTGACTCTGGGCCCGAAAATCTGGTACGCGGCTTGATTATCAAACACCGACGAGATGGTAGATATACCGCCTGCGCGTCTTCCTAGCCTTGAGGTAGGAAATAAACCTACCTCTCGGCGTCTGGTGCTCCTCGCTCGACAACCGGCTCGCCGAGCTGGGCCGTACTACTCTCTCTGCGGTCTACATTGGCGTAGCAGAAGCTAGCCAATCCGTCCCGTGATCACGTCGAAGTCAATCATCTCTAACTCTGTCAAGTCGGCTAGGGTCAGCGGTGTAAATAGTCACGGGACAAGCTCTATATACCGTAGAGCTACCGAATCACCCGGCTGGCGTAGCTACCTCGAAAGGTCTATGGACACGGGCTCTATCCACATCCTACTAGCAAGGGAGATATATGGGGAGTAGAACCGGATCTATCAAAGCATACACATCAAGCCGAGCCCGATAAGGTACAGGCGACATCGGTGAGGCCTCACGATCTGTCGGTGGACAAAGCATAAATCTGGTTACGAGGACCGCTAGAAGCTGGGACCGAGCCACGACCTGCCGCGACCTGGCGACCCGTGAGTACCACGCCTCGGGGCGAGTAAGCTGTGGGAGGCGAAGAAGACCGTGAAAGAACACATGGTGACCCTACCATCAGCCTTGCCCGCGGTGGACGGTTCTCGCATAGTGACCTGCGGCCTGGCTGAAACAAACTCCGTAGCACCTGACTCGAAGTGGGATCTCTGCGTCGGCGGCTGAGAGGTGGTCCGTCGGCGATGCCTCTGCGCTCTGGGCGTCACGAAGTCACTGGGCCAGTGCGCCTCGAATACTCTGGTGTCTTGAGGATGGTGCGAGTGCTCTGGTGGTGTGGTGCAAATCTAGGCTTTCTTTGAGGCCGCCCCGCGATAGCCACGAAAGACCACTGTCGTCTGGTCTTAACCTGCTTGCTGTCGGCCGGCGGTCTCTCGCTCATCGCGTCGAGCATGAGCTGCGTGCGGGTAATGTCCATACGGTGGAAAACACCCGCGCGTGACTTCGGCCATATAGTCGTCTGGCGGTGACATAGCGGTGCACCATCCTCATGCTCTGCTACGATCTTTGGGACATATCGAGCGATGAATCAAACTCGACATTGTACTCACGGCGGTCGTCCTCTGCGCCTCGATGGTAAAAATCTATCGGCCGCGTCCTCGCCGTCTGTGGAGGCAAGAAGTGAGTGAGGAAAGCCTGCGAGAACTTCGTCCCAGTAGGCGAGGCGCGTGCTCTCCTCGGGATAACTCCGTGAATCAAACCAATCATTGCGGTATCACGCGGCCGTCTGAACCGAGATCACGGACTCTGTCTCTGAGGCCTTGATCACCGCGTGATCCTCTGAAGGCGGCGGATGAACTCCTGCGGATCATCCTCGGCCTCGACCGTAAAACTCTGGCGGGCTCTGACTCGAAATCTCGTAGTCTCGGACTATACGCCTCGGGTGCACCACGAGTCTGTTGGGCTGGGAGGCCAGGCTGCCGCGTCGGCCTCTCGCCGTGTCGGGCCTGACTTTGTGATAGTGGGCCGTCTCGCGTACCCTAACTCCTCCGCCCGGTGTGGGGCGGGAGGTGTGGGTGCGTGGTCTCTTTGAAATTTGTGGCGTCATAGAACTCGCCGTCTGCGGTATAGGCGGGCACGAGCCTCGTGACTCTGGGTGTCTGCTGGCGACTCCATTTGCCTTGCCGCCATACGGGCGGGTTGCCTTACGTGGAGGCATAAGCATTCTGGGAAAGGAATACGTTAGAGGTCGACCTATAACACGACTCTAAAGCACGATCTCGGAATGAGAAGAATGAAACCAATCCTAAATATCCTATAGCCTCACGATTATTGGTGTGGTGCGCGACACCGATAATCGAACTCTACTAGATCATGCGGTGCAGACACTTTCCAGGATTAAGCGCTCACGATACCACTTTTGTCACGACCCGTTCGGGGCGTGGTAGTGCTTTCTGGGGCACCCAGTAGTCATACATCAGTGTCGGCGGAAATATAAAGCAAGACATGAAACGATTTATAAAATAAGACACGATTTATGTGAGAACACATCGCCTTTCGGCATATATATATACATGGTTTAGCGATTTACATCAAACAACTGTACAACATGACTACAGACCTCTGAGAAATATACAACTATGGCGGGACGGGGCCGCCATACCTGGCATGCAAAACTATCTACAACGGGAGATCATACCCAAAGTAGAGCCTCGGAAAAGATGGAGCTCAGCGCAGCGTAGAGATCCAGAATGTGGATCTAGCACTGTTTGCCCTTACCTGCGGCATGAGCGCGGCCCAGAAGGAGAGTCGATCTGCAATTACTAAGTATATGAAAGCGTAAAATACTTAAATGAAACATATCATTTTAAAAGCAGTTTTGCAAGTAGGTATAAAACAACGAGAAACCGCGCATAGTGCCGCATCCTGCAAACAAAGCGTGATAGGTAAGCGAGTCTTTTCTGAGCTGCGAATGATCAGCGAGGGCCGATTGCGTAGTATCACCATCTGAGCCTAATCACGGACTCCGTAGTCGCATGGGCCAATCACGTAGGCGCGTAGGGTATATAACCGCGTCGGTAGCTACTCCTCGGCGTCGTCTGGACTCGTCGTCGCGTAGCCACATGGACGCGTGAGGTATAACCCGCACACTAACACGGAACTCCGTAGCTCGCATAGGTCCGCTTGGACCCGCGTGAGGTATTCTCGAATCATGGTCCCGGACCGCTGAGTCTACCACGCGTCGGAGGCGGCAATCCCGGTAATATGTCAAGAGGTGAGTGATGTTACACTAACCTAACGACTTATCGTTAACAACATAAGCCTGACAAGAATACTCTTTTACACAAGCGTTACAAGACACTAACACACGTAGCGTCATATCATGTCTACTTATCAAACCATCTTATTATTCTTTTCACGATTCAATATAAGTGCATTTATAAACACATAAAACTGTTTCTTTTATCAATCTTAAGTGGTTATACTTAACTTCCCGTAAAGCTAGTATAACTCTTAAGCACCTTAAAACCAATTAGTTCTCTTACATTAAAAATGATTGATATTAACATGAAATGCTTTGAGATCTTTATTATTGGGCTTAAGCGTGAGGCATTCTTAGTAAGTGTTATTCGAGCTTAAAGCGTGAGGCATTCTTAGTAAGTATTATTCGATTAACATATGCGTCTCTAGTACTATATATATTGTAAAATATCATGCTTTAGGAAGAATCACATACATACCGTGAAAACCACCGCGAGTTGAATATGTCGCGCAGAGTCGACTATAATAGTCACGACATCTATCAAAGACTACTCGAAGGTCATTCTAAGCAGAGGGTTCACAATTACATGGAAAGTTGGGCGTACTTCCCTGCGGTGAGCTATATAAGTCTCTGTGAAAGCAGTCCTATGTAAATCTGATTTGATTATTCTTCTTTTAAAACCCTTACTTTGTAGTATGATTCAATTCTATACGTGATATTCTTCTAAGTATTTAATACTTATTCTAATACTACAACGATAAGTATTCTCTAATTCAAAAGAGGTTAGGATTAGTTACCTCGGTAAGCCCAATAATATCCTAGAAAAGTCGCGTCGAGCAAGGTTTTGCTCTAAGTTGTATGCTCGAGAAACCTTAGAAGTTCTTCACAACTTCTACTAAGTACTAAGGGATTTGGGCTAGGGTATTTTGGGCATTATAACAATACTAGAAGACAACTTTTCTACCAAGGGAGGGTAGATTTTTGGCTAGGCTAGGGAGGGTATTCGGCCAGGGCCTTCATGAGGAGGGGAGGTTTGGGCGAAAAGGATACAAAGGGAGAGGAGAGGATTTTCAAGACTTGGAAAGATTTGTGGATGAAGAACTCTTCATCTCTAAGGGGTATTTATAGGTCAGTGGCCAACCAATGGCGAATTAAGACAAGTGCAAGGCAAGTGTAGGGTGAGGATTAACTATACACAAATATCCTACCAACTCCTTGACTTGTGCACAAGGCACAAAAAGCGTGCTCACCGTTGTCCAAATCGTCCAAATGGGCGATTTCAAGTCCATCGATTGGAGGGTGACAAGTGTCGCCCTCGTTGGTCCAAAATGTTTCGTCTCTCGGAAAAATCCGCAAAAATTAGAAATGGCATGGCGGAATTTACCTACGAAGTGTGGAAAGCGTTTAGTCGGAAAACTATTAGTTTTGTGAGTTGTGCCCAAAAAGCGTTTTGCCTAAACTTTAAGGCTAGACTTTTATGCGTATTCCACTTACGTACATACTGCAAATACGGTATAACATTCTCCCCTCGCCGAAACATTCGTCACGAATGTTCCTTCCCAAAACGATTAACGATAAGATTCTTCATAACTAAAGCGATTGCAAATGCCACACACGGCCACGAAACAACACTTGGCGAAGCGATAACGAAAATTTACAAGTAGGAAAGTGAATTACACGGAGGTGTAGAATAGGTGAGATATACGCCTCATGTCCTCGCCGGCTTCCACGTCATCTCCTCCCGAGCTCGTTCGCGCAAGACTTTGTGGAAGCCACGTCCTTGGTCGCGACGCTAACACGACGATCGACTATCGCTGGGAATCTCCTCATACGATAACCCACCGATCACTGGACATCGTCAATCGGGTGTACCTAGATGGATCCGATACATCTCGCCGGCGTAGATACGTGAAAAAGCGGATGCTGCGCCTCGGATCGGACGGCGGATCCAACTCGTAAGCACCTTGCCTACCTGCGGACAATCTGAAGCGGCCCGATGTACCTGGTGAGTTTCCCCTTCTTCCGAATCTCATCACACCGCCGTGGGTGACACCTTTAGAAAACCCAATCATGAACCTCGAACTCAAGATGCCGGCGACGATGATCTGCATCGACTTACATCGACTACGGTTTGTCGATAGCCGTTCTCGGATAAACCGCTTATCCACTGCTTTGTACCGTCTGGTCCCATTTGCACCTCGCCCACATCGAACCAACCTATAGGCGATCTGCACTTCCTCCCATACAAGGCCTCATAAGGCGCCATCGAATCTTGGAGTGGTAGCTATTATTATCTGCGAACTCAACTAGAGGCAAATGATCCTCCCAACTACCACGAAGTCAATAACACGGGCTCGCGGCATATCCTCGAAGTGCGGATAGTGCGCTCTGCTGTCCGTGCATGCGTGGATGAAATGCGATGCTCGGGCTCACTGCGTCCCTAAACCCTCTGGAAGGACCTCGAAGTTAGCCGTGGCCCAGGCTCCGCATGCGATATGATCGAAGTAGGGACTCCATGCGATCGGCGATCTCTCGGATGTAAAGTGCGGCATAATCCTCGGTAGAAAAAGTCGTCTGACGGGAAGAAAGTGGGCTGATTTAGTCGGCATGTCGGCGATAACCCGTATAGAATCATGTCTCCTCTGCGAGTGCGAGGTAATCGCGTGATGAAGTCCATGTTGATCACCTCGGCTTCGGTCGGGATCTCTAAATGCGTAACAAACCACCGGGCCTGCGGTGCTCTGCCTTCACTGCGACAACACGGGCCTTTGAGCTACGAACTCTGCAGCGTCCTCTTGAGCCGTCCACGATACACGGATCTAAGGTCGTGGTACATCTTGATGCGACCGGATGGATGAGTAATGCTTGTGTGCTTCCCCGAGAACCTGCTGCGAAGTCACGAAACATCTGGAACACACAACGCCCTCAAACCTTAGCACCCCGTGGTGCTACCTCGAAAGGACCGCCCTCACGAAGAGTTGTATCGCGATAACGTGTCAAAGCTGGATCCTCGGCTGTTGCCTCTTCGCTCGCCGGCGATGGAAGACTCGGCAACCTCGCGAACTCTAACCCTTGCTATCGAGAATCAATCAAGCGGACACCAAGGCTCGCTAAGCGATGCAAATCACGAACCATGTCCCTCATCTCTAGCTGCACATCGATAGGCTCCCGTGACTACGACTAGGCGTCGCCTGCAACGTTGGCCTTCCGGGTGATACGGGATATCAACATCGTAATCCTTAAGCAACTCTAACCACCGTCTGCAGCCGTAAGTTCGGCTCCTCTGGTGAAGATATCTGGAGGCTCTTGTGGTGCGTAAAAATATCCACGTGAACCCCGTACAAATAGTGCCTCGGATCTTGGCGTGAATCACGGTGCGACTCGAATCATGGGTGGGGTAGTTCCTCGTGTTTCTTGGTGTCGGGATGCATATGCTATAACTCTGCCATCTTTGCATCAATACACATCCCAACCCGATGCACGGCGTCACAATACGACATAACCATCTGGACCTGCGGAAGAGTAAGAAGCGAGGCGGTCGTCGATCTCTCTTTCGGAAGCGGAAACCACGCTCCTGGCATCGATCCATGAAACTTGCGCCATACGAGTCGGCTAGTCAATGGTGCGAAGATAGAAGCAAACTTCTCTACGAACGCCGATAATATCCTGCGAGGCCCGAAAGCTGCGAACCTCTGCCGGAGTAGTAGGTCTAGGCCAAGTCTGGACAGCGCCTCGAACTTGGTCGTATCACTCGAATGCCATCGGCCCGACAATATGCCCAGCATGCGAAGTCAGCAAAACTCACATTTGGAAAACTTGGCGTACAAGCTGCTATCTGGAGAAGCGTCGGCCTGATCTTGAAGTGCTCGCGTGCTCCTGCTCTGGCGAGAATAAACCAAGTTATCTTAGATGAACACTATCACAAGACTTTCCAAAAATTGTTTGAACAATCGGTTCATCAAATCCATGAATCTGGCGGAGCATTGGTCAACCAAAGACATGACCACGAACTCATAATGCCGTCTGGGTCGGAATGCGATCCAGGGACATCCACTCTCGACTCGCACTTTGATGATAGCGATCGCGGATCAATCTTGGAAAACATCTCGCACCCTGGTAGTCGAACAAATCATCAATCACAGGAAGGGTATCATTCTTAATGGTCACCTTGTTCAGGTGCTGTAATCAACACATGCGCGGCGTCCGTCCTTCTTCACGAACAATACGGCGCTCCCGAGGAGAAACACTAGGCTGATGAAGCCGCTTCTCCGGCAAATCCCTCGGTGGTCCTTGACTCTCTCAACTCGGCGGTGTCGTTACGTATGGCGGAATGAAAATAGGCGAGTATCTGCAACACATCTATACAAAACTCGATCTCCTCTCGGGAGGATACGGAGGTCATGCGGAAACACGTCGGGAACTCGTGACTCTGGGCGGTGAAAATCTGGTACGCGGCTTGATATCAAACACCGAGCGAGATGGTAGATATACCCGCCTGCGCACCATCTTCCAGCCGAGGTAGGAAATAAACCTACCTCTCGGCGATCTGGTGCTCCTCGCTCGCCAATGGCTCGCCGGAAGCTGGAACCGTACTACTCTCTCTGCGGTCTACATTGGCGTAGCAGAAGCTAGCCAATCCGTCCCGTGATCACGTCGAAGTCAATCATCTCTAACTCTATCAAGTCGGCTGAGGTCGGCGACGTAAATAGTCACGGGACAAGCTCTATATACGCCGAGCTACCCGAATCACCATTTGGCGTAGCTACCTCGAAAGGGTCTATGGACACGGGCTCTATCCACTATCCTACTAGCAACAAGGAGATATATGGGGCCAGTAGAACCGGATCTATCAAAGCATACACGTCAAACCCGAGCGATAAGGTACATGGCGACATCGGTGAGGCCTCACGATCTGTCGGTGGACAAAGCATAAATGCGGTTACGAGGACCGCTAGGCGGGACGAGCCACGACCTCTGCGCGACCTGCGACCCGGTACCACGCCTCGGGGCGAGTAAGCTGTAGGAGCGAAGAAGACGTGAAAGAACACATGGTGACCCACCATCAAGCCTTGCCCTTGGTCGGACGGTTCCTCGCATAGTGACCTGCGGCCTGGCGAAACAAACTCCGTAGCACCACAACTCGAAGTGGGATCTCGCGTCGGCCACTGGCGAGGTGGTCCGTCGGCGATGCCTCTGCCGCTCGGGCGTCTGAAGTCACAGGGCCACAGTGCGCCTCGAATACTCTGTTGTCTTTGAGGATGGTGCGGGAGTGCTCTGGCTGGTGTGGTGCAAATCTAGGCTGCCTTGAGGCCGCGCCACGATAGCCACCAAAGACCACTGTCGTCCTAGTCTTCTGCTGCTGCTGTCGACCGGCGGTCTCTACGCTCGCCGCATCCGAGCATGAGCTGCGTGCGGGTAATGTCCATACGGTGGAGAAACACCGCGCGTGACTTCGGCCATATAGTCGTCTGGCCGGTGACATAGCGGTGCACCCTATCCTCATGCTCTGCCAATCTTTGGGACATATCGAGCGATGAATCAAACTCGACATTGTACTCCACGGCGGTCGTCCTCTGCGCCTCGATGGTAAAAATCTATCGGCCGCGCCCTCGCCGTCTGTGGAGGCAAGAAGTGAGTGAGAAAGCCTGCGAGAACTCATCCCAGTAGGCGGGCGCGTGCTCTCCTCGGGATAACTCCGTGAATCAAACCAATCGATTGCGGTATCACGCGGCCGATCGAACCGAAGTCACGGACTGCTCTCGAGGCCTTGATCACCGCGTGATCCTCTGAAGGCGGCGGATGAACTCCTGCGGATCATCCTCGGCCTCGACCAGTAAAACTACGGCGGGCTCTGACTCGAAATCTCGTAGTCTCGGACTATACGCCTCGGGTGCACCAGTCTGTTGGAGGCTGGGCTGAGCCCCAGGCTGCGCGTCGGCCTCTCGCCGTGTCGGGCCTGACTTTTGCCAATAGTGGGCCGTCTCGCGTACCTAACTCCTCCGCCCGGTGTGGGGCGGGAGGTGTGGATGCTGTGGTCTCTTTGCTGGCGGCGTCATAGAACTCGCCGTCTCTACGGTATAGGCCCGGGCACGAGCCCTCGTGACTCTGGGTGTCTGCTAGCGACTCCTCGCCTTGCCGCCATACGGGCGGGTTGCCTTACGTGGAGGCATAAGCTACGGGGAAAGGAATACGTTAGAGGTCGACCTATAACACGACTAAAGCACGATCTCGGAATGAGAAGAATGAAACCAATCCTAAATATCCTATAGCCTCACGATTATTGGTGTGGTGCGCGACACCGATAATCAAGACTCTACTAGATACGATGCATGTAGACACTTTCCAGGATTAAGCGCTCGATACCACTTTTGTCACGACCCGTTCGGGGCAGTGGTGGTGCCTTACCGGCACCCAAGTAGTCATACATCAGAGTAATCAGCGGAAATATAAAGCAAGACATGAAACAGTTTATAAAATAAGACACAGTTTATGTGAGAACACATCGCCTTTCGGCATATATATATACATGGTTTAGCAGTTACATCCGACACTGTACAACATGACTACAGACCTCTAAGGAAATATACAACTATGGCGGGACAGGGCCCCGCCATACCCTGACTGTACAAAACTATCTACAACAGGGAGATCATACCCAGTAGAGCCTCGGAAAGATGGAGCTCAGACACCAACGTAGAGATCCTAAGAATGTGGATCTAGCACTGCTTGCCCTTACTGCGGCATGAGCAGCCCCGAAGGAGGTCGATCTGACAGTACTAAGTATATGAAAGCGTAAAATACTTAAATGAAACATATCATTTTAAAAAGCAGTTTTGCAAGTAGGTATAAAACAACCCGAGAAACGCGCATAGTGCCACATCACAAACAAGAGCGTGATAGGTAAAGCGTAGCAGTCTTTTCTAGGCTGCGAATGATCGCAGCGAGCCAATTGCGTAGTATCACCATCTGAAGCCTAATCACGGACTCCGTAGTCGCGTAGGCCAATCACATAGGCCCGCGTAGGGTATATAACCCGCGTCGAGGGTAGCTACTCCTCGGCGTCGTCACGGACTCGTCGTCCGCATGGCCACGTGGACGCGTGAGGTATAACCCCGCACTAACACGGAACTCCGTAGCTCGCGTAGGTCCGCGGACCCGCGTGAGGTATTCTCGAATCATGGTCCCGGATCGCTGAGTCTACCCGCGTCGGAGGCGACAATCCGGTAATATGTCAAGAGGTGAGTGATGTTACACTAACCTAACGACTTATCGTTAACAACATAAGCACAAAAGAATACTCTTTTACACAAGCGTTACAAGACACTAACACACATAGCATCATATCATGTCTACTTATCAAACCATCTTATTATTCTTTTCACAATTCAATATAAGTCTGTTATAAACACATAGGCAAACTGTTTCTTTTATCAATCTTAAGTGGTTATACTTAACTTCCCATAAAGCTAGTATAACTCTTAAGCTTCGCTTAAAACCAATTAGTTCTCTTACATTAAAAATGATTGATATTAACATGAAATGCTTTGGATCTTTATTATTGGGCTTAAGCGTGAGGCATTCTTGTAAGTGTTATTGTCGAGCTTAAGCGTGAGGCATTGCCGTAAGTATTATTCGATTAACATATATGCGTCTACCGTACTATATATATTGTAAAATATCATGCTTTAGGAAGAATCACATACCTTACCGTGAAAACCACCGCGAGTTGAATATGTCGCGCAGAGTCGACTATAATAGTCACGGACATCTATCAAAGACTACTCTGAAGGTCATTCTAAGCAGAGGTTCACAATTCTATGGAAAGTTGGGCGTGCTTCCCTACCGGTGAGCTATATAAGTCTCTTTGTGAAAAGCAGTCCTATGTAAATCTGATTTGATTATTCTTCTTTTAAACCCTTCTACTGTGGTAATGATTCAATTCTATTCGTGATATTCTTCTAAGTATTTAATACTTATTCTAATACTACAACAGTAAGTATTCTCTAATTCAAAAGAGGGTTAGGATTAGTTACCTCGATAAGCCCAATAATATCCTAGAAAAGTCGCGTCGAGCAAGGTTTTGCTCTAAGTTGTATGCTCCAGAAACCTTAGAAGTTCTTCAACTTCTACTAAGTACTAAGGGATTTGGGCTAGGGTATTTTGGGCATTATAACAATACTAGAAGACAACTTTTCTACCAAGGGAGGGGGGTAGATTTTTGGCTAGGCTAGGCTAGGGGGTATTCGGCCAAGGGCCTTCACAAGGGAGGGGAGGGGTTTGGGCGAAAAGGATACAAAGGGAGAGGAGAGGATTTTCAAGACTTGGAAAGATTTGTGGATGAAGAACTCTTCATCTCTAAGGGTATTTATAGGTCAGAAGTGGCCAACCAATGGCCAAGATTAAGACAAGTGCAAGGCAAGTGTAGGGTGAGGATTAACTATACACAAATATCCTACCAACTCCTTTACTTGTGCACAAGGCACAAAAAACGTGCTCACCATTGTCCAAATCGTCCAAATGGACGATTTCAAGTCCATCAATTGGAGGGTGACAAGTGTCGCCCTCCCGTTGGTCCAAAATGTTTCGTCTCTCGGAAAAATCCGCAAAAATTAGAAATGGCATAGCCGGAATTTACCCTACGAAAGTTGTGGAAACGTTTCGTCGGAAAACTATTCGTTTTGTGAGTTGTGCCCAAAAAAAACGTTTTGCCTAAACTTTAAGGCTAGACTTTTGTACGTATTCCCTTACGTACATACTCTGGAAATACGGGGTATAACAGTTATATGAATTTTAGAACTTGATTCTTACTAATTCTATGATGATTATTGGAAATACTAAGTTGGTTGAGTATTGTTGGGATTGTCAGTACAAAATTGGAGGTTGCAGGTGGAATTTTTAAATTATTTTGGGATACTGTAGCAGTAAAAATGAGGGTTAGAAGGGTTGGGTGTTTTGCTGCCTGCATAGGTTTCTACAAAGGAGAAATATAGATTATATGTGTATAAGGTGTTCTCTAGAATGTCTCAATGAAATATGTTATTAGTATATTGATTTAATTGTGATTTAAATCATTCATAGGGTGTAGATAATCATTCATAGAGCTTACAAGGACCGTGGAACCTAGATAATTTCAACAACAATGTATACAAGGCTCTTTCATTCTTTTGGCATATTCTATGTACAAAGTATAACCAGAATACTGTTCCATAAATTACTTTACTCTTAGTAGTTAAGAGGGATCATGTTGTTGACTTCTATGATAAAAGGTATGTCTGAATATGTTTCTAAGTACTTATTGAGGCATACGAAAAATATGTTATTGTTCATAAGTGTTGTCAAAGGTACAAAGGTAATATGTCATCCATAGAGATTGGAATATTATATAATCATTCATGCATTTTCATTTGCATTGCATTCATATGTTACACTGGACCTCCAAGGTGTTATACTCTATTGTATGTATGCATTATATCTATGTATGGAAAAAGGGAAAGGCGTTATATACGCACACCGCCTACAGCTGGTACAGACTATCACAAAAGAGCCCGAAGAGACCAATATGATATGATGATGTGATGTGATTCCCACAAAGGCGGTTATGGGAAGGAATATGCCCTGGTGTGGCCAATATATATGTATACCGCATTTGCATCATGCATACATTCATTAACCATTATATGGTATGATTCTCACAGAGGTTGTTATGGTAAGAAATATTGTCCGATGAGGCCGAGGTATGTGTATACTGCATTGTGCATAACATTTAGACATATCCATTAGGGCTCTCAGAGGCAATTACTGTTGGTCAGTTATTTCTGTTTCAAATTATGATATATCTTTGCTATGTTATTTCTTATGTCTGACATACGCAGTACATTAGTCGTACTGGCGTCCCTTTTGTCGGGGGACGCTGCATTTTATGCCCGCAGGTTCATATTGAGGGAGTGACGGTTCACACTAGTAAGTTGTTGTTTCAGTTGGTAGTTGGAGCACTCTATTTGTTTTGGAGTTGCGATCTGGTCATGGTATATTCTACTATTTAGAGGCTTGTAGATAGGTGTCATGTGGTTAGTAATCGTGTATGGTCTTGTCGGCCTTAGTATAAACATATCAGTTGGGGATTTCGAGTTAAAATTTTATATAATTTATCTCGGCTCGGTCCTTATTTAAATATGATTAAGTGGGAAGTATGTGGTTAGTGGTGCCCGAAAGGTAAGGGTTTGGGTGCCCGTCGCGGCCCTCCAATTTGGGTCGTGAGAAACTTGGTATCATAGCAAGGTCTGTCTTAGGGATGTCTACAAGTCGTGTCTGGTAGAGGTTTATTTATGGGTGTGTTGCGTGCCACACTTATAAGCAGGAGGCTACAAGGCATTTAGATTTGTCTCCATCTTTCATAATCTAGATCATTCGATAGAGCTGAGTCGTAAGAGTATTTGTTCCAAATTTAATTTTCTCATTTGAAACAGCATTAATGACTACAATGAGAAACACCTCGGGTAATAAGGGTGCGAGTACTGTTGCGAGATAAGATGTTAAACTGATACCACTCGCTGGCATGGGTTGGAGGGTTACGGAAGTTGGAACACGAGAGGTGAGTTACACCATAGAGTCAGACCCATCAAAAAATTTGGAGTCTATTGAAGAGGATCTATCTGAAGATCACTATGAGTCACCCGCTCGAACACCTTTGGTTCTTCCAGCGGAAGGTGGGGTGAGGGGAGTTTCGGCCTCACCAAGGACTTTAGTGTCAGTATCGGGCCTCATAGACCACGATGTAGGTGGAATAGCATAGGGATGGGTATATCCAAATTTCCCTCAGATATCACGCCAGGACCGGGTATACATGTCGCTCACTGACCCAGACTCTTCTGAGATTCCAGATAGTCCACAATCTTGGGTGTCTGTTAATCAGGGCTCGCCGGTTTATGTTATGGGATACGCGCTGGAGAAAGAAAGGAGGCAGGCCAGGAGAAGGCGAGTGGTTAGTAAAAGATAAGAGGGTTCCACTTCAAAGTGTGTCGGATTGAGGATCATATGTAGGACCAAGATAAGATGGTTTCAAGGATAAAGAATGGGTTCGGGAGAGATAAATTTATGTGACTATAACCACAAATTAGAATTGAATTATCATTACCAATAATTATACCACAATTTTTGCTCAAATTAAAATAAAACGAGAGATTACCTGATGCAGACGTCATGTGAGAAGTAACACCGTTGTCCATGTACCAATTTGAATTCGGGGAATTTAATCCTAGTGTATGCATCTCTACCTCGATATCCGTGTGGGTCGACACTGCTGTAGTTAGGCCCGCAACAGCGAAAGACTGCTGATGTCGAGGCCCAAGCAGGACAACCTGCGGCCTGTTTTGGCCAGTGGGCCTATTTTGTCCAGCGGCCCAATTTAAAGTAAATGGGCAGGGGGCCGAGATGGGCCACTGCCCAGCGGCCCAAGCCTGCCAAGGGTTCAGTGGCCCGGTCCTTGGCTGACCGCCACTGCCGCCAGTTGACCGTCTGCCACTACCACCGCGGCCACTACCCTTGCCACCGCCACATCCACATCCACCGTAATTTTCCCCATGGTTTTGATCATTTTTCCACCCCCGTTGTTATGGTTTTAACCATAATTTTCAGAGAATAGTCATCTGTTTCGCGGGATGTGGCCACCATCACGGCGGAATTGGCTCAGGTAGCCGCCTTTTTAGTCAATCTTACTTTTTTTAAAGTGAGCATAGAATGTTCTTGGTAGAATGGTGGGATAATATTGCTTTGACGAATGAGAGTTTCAACATCATTATACGCCTCGGAGAGTCCTGCAACCATTTGAAGAAGAAGACGATCATTAGTGACAGACGCACCAACGTTTTTTAGTTGATCCGACAAGTCCTTGAGCCTTTGACAATAGGCAGAGACATTCGAAAAATCCTCTATATTTATGTGGGAGAATTCTTGCTCAAGGGTCACTGTCACGACCCGAGCCGACGGGCCCGCGACTGGTGCCCTACCTGGGCACCCTTCTACCCACACATGACATAAACCCAGCGAAAGCTTAAGAAAAACTCATATAAATAAACAGGCAAGCCGGCAAGGCCGCCACTGTACATAAAAATATCCAAACCACTACAACTGTACATATGTTCAACCCACACATGACTACAGACCTCTAAGAATATCACTGTAACTATGACGGGACAAAGCCCCGTCGTACCCCTGAATATATATAAGCCATAATAGAAGACATGTACCAAAAGGACAAGCCCCTGAACAATGGAGCTATCCCAAAAGCTGAGCAAGGATCCTAAGCTCGCGGATCCACAAACTGAGTACCTATACCTGCGGGCATGAACGCAGCCCCCCGAAGGGGGTCATTACAATAAGGTACCAAGTATGTAAACATAAAGTACAGTAAGTAAGATCATAACTGCACAAAAGATGACAGAGACAAGTATGAAAATCAAATACCAGACCCACCCGTGCCATATAAAACAAGAGCCAACTGTACCTTGTACCACTGTAACACTGTACCACTGCATCACTGTACTTTATAAAAATGAGAGTCATCGTATCTGTTTGCATATAACGTATCCCGGCTAATTCTGGGACTCGGGCCATGTAATTATCATGACTGTATGTATAACGTGTATCGACCCTCTGGTGAGGGACTCGGTGAACATAGGCTAGGATATGCACACAACCCTCATATACTGTCTTGAGTATCTGTACTCGCATCGTGGATACATGTCCATGGAGACATATACCTACACTGCCCGACCCTCAAGTGAAGGACCTGGTGAGCATATACTGCCGGCCCTTATGGTGAAGGACCTGGTGAACATATACTGCCCGCCCATCTGGGACGCGGTAACTACTTAGTCATATACTGTCCGGCCCTCTCTGGGACGCGGTAAACACATAAGGTATATTGCCCTGCCCATTCTGGGATGCGGTAAAGTCATGTAAGGTATACTGCCCGATCCATTCTGGGACGCGGTAAAGTCACATCAGGTTCAACTGCCCAGACCATTTTGGGACGCGGTAATGTTATTTATCTATACTGCCCGGCCTTTTCTGGGACGCGGTAAAGTCATATACATATACTGCCCAGCCCTTTCTAGGATGCGGTAACTAGAATAGTATCACTAGCATGAACAGCTATCATGAGCACCCATGTGCACTTTAAATCATCTTTTGACTCTCTTTTAAATCATATGTTGCCCGGCCCTCTCTGGGACACGGTAAAATCGTTTTTGTCTCCCAATGGAATAAATGGAATCACTTTTATTTAGAAAACTCAAGGCACTATGATGTCATGTATCTTATAAAACCAAGGCATTATCACATCTTGCATTTTAGAAAACCAAGGCACTTCACATCTTGCATTTTAGAAAACACCAAGGCAATACCATGCCTTTCTTTTTAGAAAAACCATAGCAATACCATGCCTTCCTTTTTAGAATAACCAAGGCAATACCATGCCTTCAATTTTCGGATTAAGATCCAACAAAACCATGTACGTTCGCCGTACACTTACTTTATAAATTCAACTTTCATTTTTGGAAAACCAAAGTTACCATCATATCATTAAGGATTAGGATCCATTAGAACTATGTACATCCGTCGTACACTTACTTCATATAAATATGCCAAAAGAAGAAAGGGTAGTTCACATACCGCTTGTCGTTTTGTACCAACTCGATAATCTAAATTTGTCTCGCTCATCTGGCTAACATTATGGAAACATTTGCATGGTGATAACCGATCCGAATTGCCAAATTAATTCATTTTATGAGCCGTTAGTAGGTTATATATTATAATGATCTTATCTAATCAGTTGTGATCTAGAAAATGTAAAACGAACTGGTTATATCTTAGTTTCTATGCAGATGTAAATCTAATCATTTCAATATAATTGATTGTCGATACCTTTTCATTTAACGCTGCAATGGCTTGTCTTAACACGCTGCAATGGCTTGTTTTAACACGCTTACAAAAACCAGTCTCAACGCTGAATACTTATTAGTGTTGTAACTTAGCAAGATCAACTCGACTCCAATACTTACTAAAAACTCTTACCAACATCTCTCATAAGACTCGGTAAGGACTTAGGAATAATTTAGACATGCCTTTAGCATAAAATCAATAACATTAATACTCCTTAACTTCTAAGAGTAGAATAACTTTTGAAACAATACCACAGTTATGGTTCATACGTGGAACATGCCAAAAGAAAGAAGGAAGAGGTCCACATATCTTATGGACGACTAACTAACACGACAAGTAGAATATGTCCCAAATAGGTACTTCAACCTATAATGACAACAACACATCTATCATCTTCATGAATACTAGTATACGCTATACCACATAATGACTCTCCTTTCACATAAAAATTCGGGCAGCACTTCTCATATTTATACGTACGTTTCCACCTTACAAATAAGGCCAATAACATCAATAATCAAGTACCAATGTACCTAACCAAAACAACAACCAAGGTGATTCACACACCTATTTCTCACGTAAAACAACCCCTTAATCCTTACTAAAACAGTCCATGAAAACAGTCCATATTCCAATAAAAATGAGGGTAAGATATGAAGTCTTTCTACACCTTTCTACACCCTCGTTTCTTTAGGACGTACGTTTATCAATTACCACATCTAAAGATGCATAAACAGTGACTAAATTTCCAGCATATACACGCATAAAACAGCCCTTAAAACCGCACGAAAATATTCAACGAATCCAATATAACAAAACAGTCTCAAAATCGGCTAACATGTCAAACTGTCACATGCACTTCCTATTCTCCATTTCTCTTAACAAAAGTTCATCTTATAACTATAACATCATTAAACTTCCATATACTCTAAGAGGAAGAAGAAATTTTACCTTAATCTTAGCCAAAACAGTCCACAAGTTCTCGGCTCACAGTTTTCTCTTTGCTCCACTTCTTCAAGTCACAACAACACACATGTATCCTCTACAAGCTTGTAACCATCTTGACTTTATGTTTTTCTTCCAAAAAGTTCATTCCAAGCTTAGGGTTTCAAAGAAGTTTTTTGGCTAAATTTGTGACCACTTGTTATGGAGGGTTAACATTGCTTAGAACTTGGTTAAGGGGCTTAATTTGAAAAATAACTTAACTTGTTCTTCACTTTGGCTTAGGATTTTCGAGACTTGTGAGCTAAGGTAGAGAGAAGAGGGTTTGGAAGATGAAGATGTTTGTGAGCTTAAGTCTTGCAAGCTTGTATCTCTAAGGTGTACATAGCACAAGTGGAGGGGGACCCCAAGTGGACCCACTTGTCCACTTGTCACACAATATCCCGGACTTGGAAATTCCCGCGTTGGCACCGCGGTGCTGCTCTCTGGCACCGCGGTGCCGAAAGTTCTGAGGCGCTCTGATCTTACGGCACCACGGTGCTGAAGTTAGGCACCGCGGTGTTGCACCCTTTAGTCCTGATTTTGCCAACTTTCGTCCTTTGCATCGGGAGCTCCTTTTCCGCCTTTTCTGCCCACACTCTATTAGAAAGAACTCAATACTAGTGCTACTTCTCGTCGTCACATTTATTGTATCAAAAAAAATTCCATATTCGAAAATGTAAACATACTTTCCTTCCAACCTTCAAATCTTATTTCCTTACTTAAATTCTTACTTATATGCCCCGGGAATTACGGGGTGTAACATTCCCCACAGAAACATTCATCCTCGAATGTTCATAGTAGGTCTCACACTTATAAACATTTCGGCATAGTCTCCTTTAACTACACATATCCACCTATACTCAGCAACACTAAGATGCCTCACATGACCACAATATAACACATAGTCTCATCCCTCATATGATAGTCCTTAGTACCTTGTACTTCCTTTGTAAATCAAGTCACATTCATAAGGTCCTATTGCAGTTTCTTTAGCATCGGTAATACCATATCCAATAAGCCCAACGACATCAACAACAATCACAAGTGGTTTATACTCAAACCAAGGAATCATCATAACTAATATACAACAATCTTACCAACTTGTGTACAAGTCCATATATTCCCCTTCTGGGCCGCTGTCGCTTTCTCATAGCTGCAACCACAATAACTATTAGGGAGAGACCATCCTACCAACACAGCTCTACCGCACGATATTAGAGTAAGGAAAAATAGAAACCAATCCTAAATGTACTGTAGCCTCCTGTTTATGAGTGTGGTGCACAACACACCGATAACCAAGACTTCTGCGCACGCGCGTAGACATTCGAGGACTAATCGCTCGATACCACTCGATCCACGACCCGGCCGACGGGCGCGGCGGTGCCCTACCTGGGCACCCTTCTACCCACACATGACATAAAACCAGTGGAAGCTTAAGAAAAACTCATATAAATAAGCGAAGCCGTGAGCGCGCATGCATAAAAATATCCAAACCACTACAATTGTACATATGTCCAACCCACATATGACTACAGACCTCTAAGAATATCACTGTAACTATGACGGGACAAGACCCCGCCGTACCCCTGAATATACATAAGCCATAATGGAAGACCTGTACCAAAATGACAATCCCCGGAACAATGCAGCTATCCCAAAAGTTGAGCAAGGATCCTAAGCTCGTGAATCCACAAACAGAGTACATATACCTGCGGGCATGAATGCAGCCCCCCGAAGGGGGTCAGTACAACAAGGTACCAAGTATGTAAACATAAAGTACAATAAGTAAGATCATAACTGCACAAAAGATGACAGAGACAAGTATGAAAATCAAATACCAGACCCACCGGTGCCATATAAAACAAGAGCCAATTGTACCTTGTATCACTGTATCACTGTACCACTGTATCACTGTACTTTATAAAAATGAGAGTCATCGTATCTATTTGCATATAACGTATCCCGATCCATTCTGGGACTCGGGCCATGTAACTGTCATGACTGTATGTATAACATGTCTCGACCCTCTGGTGAGGGACTCAGTGAACATAGGCTAGGATCTACACACGACCCTCATATACTGTCCTGAGTATCTGTACTCGCATCATGGATACATGTCTTTGGAGATATATACCTACACTGCCCGACCCTCAAGTGAAGGACCTGGTGAACATATACTGCCCGCCTCTCTGGTGAAGGACCTGGTGAACATATATTGCCCGCCCCTCTGGGACGCGGTAACTACTTAGTCATATACTGTCCGACCCTGGGACGCTGTAAACACATAAGGTATACTGCCCGGCCCATTCTGGGATGCGGTAAAGTCATGTAAGGTATATTGCCCGGTCCATTCTGGGACGCGGTAAAGTCACATCAGGTTCAACTGCCCAGCCCATTTTGGGATGCGGTAATGTCATCTATCTATACTGCCCGGCCATTTATGGGATGCGGTAAAGTCATATACATATACTTCCCAGCCCTTTCTAGAACGTGGTAACTGGAATAGTATCACTAGCATGAACAGCTATCATGAGCACACATGTGCACTTTAAATCATCTTTTGACTCTCTTTTAAATCATATGTTGCCCGGCCCTCTCTGGGACACGGTAAAATCGTTTTGTCTCCCAATGGAATAAATGGAATCACTTTCATTTAGAAAACTCAAGGCACTATCATGTCATGTATCTTAGAAAACCAAAGCACTATCACATCTTGTATTTTAGAAACCAAGGCACTTCACATCTTGCATTTTAGAAAACACCAAGCCAATATCATGCCTTTATTTTTAGAAAACCCAAGGTAATATCATGTCTTTATTTTTAGAATAACAAAGGCAATACCATGTCTTCCATTTTTGGATTAAGATCCAATAAAATCATGTACGTCCGTCGTACACTTACTTTATAAACTCAACTTTCATTTTTGGAAAACCAAAGTACCATCATATCATTAAGGATTAGGATCCATTAGAACTATGTACGTCCGTCGTACACTTACTTCATATAAACATGCCAAAAGAAGAAAGGGTAGTTCACATACCGCTTGTCATCTTGTACCAACTCGATAATCTAAATTCGCCTCGCTCCTCTTGCTAACATTATGAAAATATTTGCATGGTGATAACCGATCCGAATTTCCAAATTAATTCATTTTATGAGCCGTTAGTAGGTTATATATTATAATGATCTTATCTAATCAGTTGTGATCTAGAAAATGTAAAACGAACTGGTTATATCTTAGTTTCTATGCAGATGCAAATCTAATCATTTCAATATAATTGATTGTCGATACCTTTTTCATTTAACGTTGCAATGGCTTGTCTTAACACGCTGCAATGACTTGTTTTAACACGCTTACAAAAATCAGTCTCAATGTTGAATTCTTATTAGTGTTGTAACTTAGCAAGATCAACTCGACTCCAATACTTACTAAAAACTCTTACCAACATCTCTCATAAGACTTGGTAAGGACTTAGGAATAATTTAGACATGCATTTAGCATAGAATTAATAACATGAATACTCCTTAACTTCTAAGAGTAGAATAACTTTTGAAACAATAGCACAGTTATGGTTCATACGTGGAACATGCCAAAAGAAATAAGGAAGATGTTCACATACCTTATGGACGACTAACCAACACGACAAGTAGAATATGTCCCAAATAGGTACTTCAACCTATAATGACAACAACACGTCTATCAACTTCATGAATACTAGTATACGCTATACCACATAATGACTCTCCTTTCACATAAAAATTCGGGCAGCACTTCTCATATTTATACGTACGTTTTCACCTTACAAATAAGGCCAATACCATCAATAACCAAGTACCAATCAAGTACATAACTAAAATAGCAACCAAGGTGATTCACACACCTATTTCTCACGTAAAACAGCCCCTTAATCCTTACTAAAACAGTCCATAAAAATAGTCCATATTCCAATAACAATGAGGGTAAGATATGAAGCCTTTCTACACCTTTCTACACCCTCGTTCCTTTAGGACATACGTTTAGCAATCACCACATCTAAATATGCATAATCAGTGACTAAATTTCCAGCATATACACGCATAAAACAACCCTTAAAACCGCACGACAATATCCAACGAATCCAATATAACAAAATAGTCTCAAAATCCACTAACATGCCAAACTGTCACATGCACTTCCTATTCTCCATTTCTCTTAACACAAGTTCATCTTATAACTATAACATCATTAAACTTCCATATACTCTAAGAGGAAGAAGAAATCTTACCTTAATCTTTGCCAAAACAGTCCACAAGTTCTCGGCTCACAGTTTTCTCTTTGCTCCACTTCTTCAAGTCATAACAACACACATGTATCCTCTACAAGCTTGTAACCATCTTGACTTTATGTTTTTCTTCCAAAAAGTTCATTTCAAGCTTAGGGTTTCAAAAAAAGTTTCTTGGCCAAATCTGTGACCACTTGTTATGGAGGGTTAACCTTGCTTAGAACTTGGTTAAGGGATTTAATCTTGGAAAATAATTGTCACGACCCGACCCCGGGCCTGCGACTGGTGTCATACCTGGGCACCCTTACAAGTATACATCATAGATACCTAGCGGAACATTCATAACCACATAACGTGTAACGACAGAAATAAATAACAGGCTAGCCGATAAGGCTACCTCCCTGGACATATATATAATTACATATCCAAAAGCAGTTACATCCCTTCTTTTATAAACTGACCCACAAGATATGACTACAGACCTCTAAGAGTTTTGAAATAACAACTGTGACGGGACAGGGCCCCGCCATACCCCTGAATGTACAACAACCGACAATACCAGGGATCTGAACCAAAGATAAGCCTCCGGAGTAATGGAGCTTCTCAATAGTTGAACAGTGATCCTAAGAGTGAGGATCAGCAACCTGTTTAACTCTACCTGCGGCATGAACGCAGCCCCCGAGGAAGGGGGTCAGTACAAACTATGTACCAAGTATGTGGCCAGAAATCTTGAAATGAAATCATATAGTCTAAAATAAAGCTGGAGACATGTATGATGACCAAAATAATAGTACACTGTGTCTTACTAATAATGAGAGTAAACAAGAGTATATTTTACTGCATAAAAATAGGAAGCTCATGATCAAGTTAGGGCCACCCGCCCATAGTATCATTAAGCAATCCTACTCCTGGGACTATTTCACCCGCATAGGTCCTGCGGACCCGCAATGGAGCAATTTGCTCCGCATGGGACTATTTCACCCGCATGAGACTATTTCACCTGCATGGGCCCGGTGGACCCGCAATGAGTACAAACGTCGCACTCGCATCGTGGGGAGCAAATCCACGGAATATGTAGTAACCCGGGGGTTTACCCCGCAAGGATAACATAACACTAGCACAACCGGCTATCATACATAACATAAGCAAGTTAAGAAATCCCTTAACTTCTTATTAGAATTAATTAGCATGCACTCTCATTTTATTTAACTTAAGGCACTAATATGTCATGAAAAAAAATCCGGGAATTTAACCCAAAGTACTACGTACCTTTATCCTTTTAAAAATGACTCTTTCTCGTATAAAACCCTCAAGATACTAACACCCGTAGTATCAAGGCTTGTCTACTTTTCAAAACAATTCACTACACCTTTTAGAAATACATTTTTAGGCTTCTAAACCAAGTGACTTTTACTTTAAAACTTTAAGCAATTGATGCCTTTAAATCAAATTGTCCTTCTTCATTTCAAGCCATTTATCTTTGTTTACCTTACTAGAGTAAACCATTCTTTTCACTTTCCATAAAGTTGTTATAACCAACTTCCCATAAAGTCGTTATACTAACTTTATGCTTTAGAAACTAAGACATTTTTATCCTTTAAAACAAGTGAGTTCATTCTCTAACTCAACCAACTTGGACATTCTTAAAACAAGTCAAGGATATCAAAATGAAACTAGATTCATTTAAATATCGTACGTCTACCGTACTATACATTTATAACTACTCATGCTCAAGAGATAAAAAAGTTTCACATACCTCTCCGACTAAATCCACTTGCCAAGTTGAATATGCCGCACGTAGAATGTCAACCTATAATGACCATAATACGTCTATCAACTTCTAGCTTTCCAACGTAGAATATTCTAAGTGTAAAGCTTCCTATTCTACGGAAAATTGGGCAGCACTTCCTTTGTTTCTACGTACTTTTCCACCTTTTTCAAGGCCCGAAATCAATAACCAACATGCCACATTTAAGGCTCAACCAATCAACTAATCAAAGGGGATTACATGCCTAACAGGACGTGTAAAATTCTGCCCCACAATTGTATAAAACAGTCCAATAATTCAATGGCCATTCTCGGCTATAATGTGTAACAATAAATAGTCTTTTTCATTTCCTTTCTAATCCAAATCGTTATTCCAACATGTTATATAAGTCACAATCAATTAAAACAACTATATTCTCTTCCTTATATAACATGCAACGATTATAACCAACAACCGAATTGATTTACTACTTTAAGGGATAGCATGCCAATTTTTGGTTTTTAACATCTAAATATGATCCAAATCTTTTCAAACTTCATTCTCTATATCACATGCTCGTCTATCAACTACTATAACATGTAATCTTCAATTACATTAAGAAGACGAAGATTTTACCTCAATAAGCCCAAATATCATCCAAGACTTCAAGTCGATCCTTAGCAACTTTAGATCCTCTTTTTGTCGTCCCAATCCACATCAATCAACCATTGGAAGCTTATGAAGAACTCCTCTTCAAGTTCTAACCAAATCTATGAAAAAACTCTTAGGTTTTCATGTTGCGACTAACGTAAAAATGTAGTTTTCCGGGATTTTTGTGTTGAGATATCCTTAGAATACCTTTAGGGATCTTGGGTTTGAATATTGGGATTTATGAAGCAATTTTGCAAAAAAATTCTCTTCTTTTCCCTCACTTGGCCGAGAGCTCTTCAAGCTTGCACAACAAGTTCTTGATTTTTCAAAGTATGAAATGCTAGTCTTTCACTAGTAGTAGTAGTAATATATAATACAATCAATGGCTTAGTGATGCGCGAAAAGATGCACACACTTTAATGCAAGTGCACGTTATCGTGACAAGTAATATAGTCTTGGTAAGACTGAATATCGTCCACAAGGATTATGGTTCAAGTACCAACTATCTATCTTTTGGTATCTATTTGGAAATCGATATTTGATTTTGTTGTTTATAACTAATAATTATAAAGACTAATTTAGCTAATGTGTTTACTTCAATTGTGATGGGAATAGGGCTTTCATGTCTCCTCAACTATCCGCTTATGTTATTTATTAATGCAATGAATTATGGCTTTCTTCTCTCGGAGCTAGCAGGTTTACGAAATCGTTTTATATTCCCGTTAAGGATATATAAACACTCAACCCCAGTATTGCTCCTTTCTACCTTTTGGTGATAAGGATGACTCTATAGGAGGATTAAGAACAAAAACCTAGTTAACCGTCACGCACCATGCGTAAAATTAGGGTTGTTAAGCCTCTCATTAACGCTACATAAATAATTGAGGTATTTTCATCCCCAATCCAAAATATGTCTACCCAACTTACAGCATATTCACAACCTCGTCCTTTCGAAGTTTGATTAGAAATCATATAAATAATGATAATTAGTGATCAATTAATTACCAAGCATTCAAAGCAATTATTGGATAAATCTCAACAAGAAGAAGAATAACCATAACATGCATCAATTTATAACATAAGTTTCTAGTGAATTAACATGGAAAGCCCTATAAAAGAATTAGTTCTAGCCATTGACATGACAAGAACTAATTCAAGGTTCATCATACAAAACGAAATAAAAGAAAAGAAAAGGAAAGAAAGTTACTAAACTATGGTCTCCAATCTTCAAAGCAAGAATCCTTGTGTTGTGCGAAAGGAACCCTAAAAGCGCCTAGGGTTCTCCTTTTATAGTCTCAAAACCGCCTCAACCTTTTCCCGCCGGGCTGGCGAGTGGTCATTAAACCCGATTTTCCAGCATCGCGCGCGGCCATGCTATCGGCGCCGCGGTGTCGCAACTCTGCGATGCCGGGTGATTTGGCGCGCGGCATAATCTCTGGCTGCGAGCGCCGCGGCGCTGCAACTCCTGTAGCCTCTCTGATGATTAGCGCGGCCACTCTTGTTGGCATGAGCGCGCGGTCTTGACTGCATTTACGCCTCGTTCGCCACTTTCTCTGCTTTTAAGCTCTGGAACCTCCACTTTTGCCCTCTTTTAGCTCCTTTTCCGCCATTTGGCCATTTTAACCACTTTGACTCAAAAGAAAGAAAAACTATCCTAATACGACACTTATTTGTACAAAAAGGGACAAAAGATTAACTAAAAATGACTCGAAAAGTGTATATAAAATACACCGATCACTTAGATTAAAACAAATGTGTGGCTAGGATAGGGTCAATTATATCAAGCTAACCTTGACCCTTTGACTTGGTCCATTCTTTTTCTTCATCCAACAAGCCCATGTGGAGGGTGACACATGTCGCCCTCCCGTTGGTCCATAATATTTCATTTCTCGAAATTTTCATAATTGGTCAAAATATCGAAAACCTCGTGGTCCCCACAAAAACATAAAATTTCTCGGGTGGGCCCCACGTATCCAACTCTGAAAATAAAATTCCATAATTCCGATAAATTATAAAAGTCTTAAATAACAAATTTGAGAATTCAATTCTCCTTAACGAACAATTTTCCTTCCCGAGGTTCGGAAGATTTTTCCTTTGGAAAAAAATTCTTTCTTTCGTTCAAATTTTTAAGTCTTGTGATCTCCCGTCTATTTTCTTGTACATGTCCTGGATTTACGGGGTGTAACAATAACTTAACTTGTTCTTCACTTTGACTTAGGATTTTCGAGATTTGTGAGCTAAGGTAGAGAGAGGAGGGTTTGGAAGATGAAGATGTTTGTGAGCTTAAGTCTTGCAAACTTGTATCTCTAAGGTATACATAGCACAAGTGGAGGGGGATCCCAAGTGGACCCACTTGTCCACTTGTCACAAAATATCTCGGACTTGGAAATTCAGCGTTGGCATGCGGTCTGCTCTCTGGCACGTGATCGAAAGTTCTGAGCTCTCGATCTTACGACCGCGATCTTGAAGTTAAACACCGTGACCCTCTGTCCTGATTTTGCCAACTTTCGTCATTTACTTCGAGAGCTCCTTTTTCGCTTTTTCTGCCCATACTTTATTGGAAAGAACTCAATACTAGTGCTACTTCTCGTCGTCACATTTATTGTATCCAAACAATTTCCATATTCGAAAATGTAAACATACTTTCCCTCCAACCTTCAAATCTTATTTCCTTACTTACGTTCTTACTTATATGCCCCGGAAATTACGGGGTGTAACATTGGGTCACGACATGAGAATTTTTGTTGTCTTGGAATATATCATGCAACCTATTCCAAGCTTTCATTATCGTAGCGTCGGGGTTCAATAATTGTCTGTAAGAGGCCCGTAGAGATGGTGAAATAGATCAATTCGAAGGACCGTAGCATCAAGAGTTGCCCACATCTCAATTTCATCATATGTGGAAGACACCTTCTCCTTGCCTTGGAAGCTCTAATTCCTTCATAACTGATTTAAACCAAAGTATTATCATAGATAGTTTATTTTCTGCAATTAATTAGCCTTAGTTATTAGATAAAAATACAAATCAATTAACGTTCACTAAATAGAAACCATAGCTTAGATAATCGGTACTTGATAACTAGTCTCTGAGGACAATATTCGGTCTTACCAGACTATATTACTTGTGAACTATGCGTGCGCTTGCGTGAGCAGTCGAAATATCGCTAACAAGTTTTTTGCGCCGTTGCCGGGGACGGGCGTACTTTCAATATCGAATTATCTAATCTTATTTCTAATTTGGTTTGTATATATTTGATTATGTTATTTTATTTCTAATTTGGTTGCTCTAGAAACAAGTTTCTAACTTGTTCTGCGAGCATCTTTTTATCATTTTTTGTTGTTTTTCTTATTTTGTTGGTAAAGTTGAAAAATAAAATGGACTACTACTACTATCAGGGGCAGCAGTACTTCGACTACTATCTGCAGCATCAGTATCATCAACAACAATTTAACCCACAGATTCCACAGGAAGATCGAAATGAGTTGCAGGAAGCCTTACTCAGGCTCACCCAATCCCAGACTCCTCAAGGGCAATTCCAGCAGCCACAGAGTCAGGCCCCATCAGAGGAGCGGGATGAATTGAGAGAAGCATTGTTTGAACTCACAAATGCCCAAACTCAGTTCATGGTGGATGTAAGATCTTCTTTGTAGAACTTGGAGACTCAAGTGGGAAAAATTCTGAATTTGGAACCACAAATCGGGCAACTGATAGACATGGTACCCGTTACACCTCAATAAAGTCCACCGAGTGACCCAATTACGATGAGTGGTGAGCAGATGGTGGAACCTGACTGATCGGTGTATTTTATATACATTTTTCGAGTCATTTTTAGTTAGTCTTTTGTCCCTTTTTTGTACAAATACGTGTCGTATTAGGATAGATTTTCTTTCTTTTGAGTCAAAGTGGTTAAAATGGTCCAATGGCGGAAAAGGAGCGAAAAGAGGGCAAAAGTGGAGGTTCCAGAGCTTAAAAGCAGAGAAAGTGGCGAACGAGGCACGAACACGGGCGCGGCGGCACTCCTGCGATCGAGAACTGGGCGCGGCGCCCAATATCGAGCGCGAAGTTGCAGCGCCAGGCTCTCTAAACAATGAGTGCGGGGCGGCGCCAAATCACCGTAGCAGTTCGCGCTTGGCGCTGACGCGAAAAATCGAGTTTTGACGAATTTACGGGCGAGCCTAAAGGAAAAGTTAGAGGCGGTTTTGAACCTATAAAAGGAGAACCCTAGGCAGTTTTCAAGAGTTCCCTTTCTTGCACAAACACAAGATTCTTGGATTGAAGATTGGAGACCTTAATTTAGTAATTTTCTTTTCTTTCTTTCTTTCTTTACTTTCAGTTTTCATGTTGGATATTGAATTAGTTCTTGTCATGTCAATGGCTAGGAACTAATTCCATTATAGGGCTTTTCATGTTAAATCACTTGAACCTTATATTATGAATTGATGCATGTTTATGGTTATTCTTCTTATTGTTGAGATTTACCCAATAATTGCTTTGAATGCTTGGTAATTAATTGATCACTAATTATCATTATTTATATATTTCTAATCAAACTTCGAAAGGAGGAGGTTGTGAATATGCTGTAAGTTGGGTAGACATATTTTGGATTGGGGATGAAAATACCTCAATTTCTTATGTAGCGTTAATGAGAGGTTTAAACACCTAATTTTACGCATGGCGCGTGACGGTTAACTAGGTTTTTGGTCTTAATTCTCCTATAGAGTCATCCTTATCACTGAAAGGTAGAAAGGAGCGATACTGGGGTTGAGTGTTTATATAGCCTTAACGGGAGTATAAAACGATTTAGTAAATCTGCTAGCTCCAAAAGAAGAAGAACCATAATTCATTGCATTAGTAAGTAATATAAGCGGATAGTTTAGGAGACATGGAAGCCCTATTTCCATCACTACTGAAGTAAACACATAGTTAATTAGTATTTACAATTGTTAGTTATAAACAACAAAATCAAATATCGGTTACCAAATAGATACCAAAAGGTAGATAATTGGTACTTGAACACTAATCCTTGTGGACGATATTCGGTCTTACCAAGACTATATTACTTGTCACGATAACGTGCACTTGCGTTAAAGTGTGTGCATCTTTTCGCGCATCAAGTTTTTGGCGCCGTTGCCGGGGATTAGGCATAGTTCAATATCACTTTTATCTATTTTTAATTTCTAATTTGGTTTATAATTTTTAAATTTTTTTACGTTTTATTTTATTTTTCGGTAAAAATCAGAGTGCCGTGATCTGTTTGTCTGTTTTGGATCTGTTTCAGGAAATCAGTTTATGCGAAGGAGAAGAGGGGCAGACACTCTTGTTCCCTTCAATCCAGAGATTGAGAAAACTCAGAATCGGACAGAAAGAACCAGGATTGCACTTTAATTGAGACGATGGGCGTCCAAAACAACAATATGATGAGAGAAGGGTTAGGTGAAAATCAACCTAACCCAGGAATGCCTCGGCGAGTACCTATGGATGTCGAGGAAAGAGTTCAAGCCCAGGCAGAAAGAAGCTTGGTAGACTACGTGCTGCCAAGGGTGAACGGAGCACAGACATATATTAGGCTCCCAACAATAGGAGCAAACAACTTTGAGATCAAACCGGCGATTCTAAGCATGGTGTAGAACACAGTGCAATTTGGAGGACTGCCATCAGAAGATCCACATATGCACATAGCTAATTTCTTGGAGCTATGTGCAACTTTCAGATATAACGGCGTTACTGATGATGCCGTCAGATTGAGGCTCTTTCCCTTCTCACTCAGGGATAGAGAAAAAGTATGGTTAAATTCCCTGCCAGCTGATTCGATTTTTACATGGCAAGAACTGGCACAAAAATTTCTAGTCAAATTCTTTCCCCCGTGCAAAGCAGCGAAATTGAGAGGGGAGCTGAATAATTTCTACCAAGCAGATGGAGAATCACTATACGAAGCTTGGGAGAGGTTCAAAGACTTACAGAGAAAGTGCCCACACCATTGTATTGAGTTGTGGAACTTGGTCCGCATCTTCTATAACGGGCTGAGCGGTACAACAAGAACAATTATAGATGCAGCAGCAGGTGGGACATTCATGAGGAAAACAACCCACAAAGCTCACGAATTATTAGAAGACATGGCCACCAACAACCATGTCACAGAAGATAGACCAATGAGTGGGAGGAGAACAGTGAGAGTCCACGAGATAGATGCCATCGCTGCCTTGAATGCCCAAGTGGCCCTTTTGACGAAAACACCGCAAAGAACATACAATATCGAAATGCGATTCGGATGCCAGGAGTCGTGAAATATGCGAGGCCCACATACATTCGATAGATGCCCTGCAGCTGATCCTAATAATGTGCCAATCGAGCAGCGAGTGTCGTGCCGGGTAATTATCAGAGGCCACAGAACAACCCATACTCCAACACATATAATCCAGGGTGGAGGAATCACCCAAATTTCTCATGGAAAGGAGACCAGGGGCAGCAGAATCAATATAGAGGCCAGTACCAAAGCCAGCAGCACCACAATCAGCAACCATTTACTCAGGTCTCACCTTCTCAACAATTTAATACACCTGTTCAGCCAGAAAAGCCAGACGAGCTGAGAGCAGCTTTGTTGGCACTCACCAACGCCTGCACCCGGGCCAGGATGTAAGCTCGATCCTCGTTCAGGAACTTGGAAACACAAGTGGGTCAGCTAGCAAAGCAATCGAACAGCAGGCAACAGGGTACACTGCCAAACAACACAGAGATGAATCTGAAATAACAATGCCAGATAAAGATGCGAGAAGTGGTAAACAATGAGCGGTATCACACCTCAAGATAGTTGAACAACGGCGAAATAGAGAAGGATAAGAGGGTCAAGCTCGCCTAATAGTAGAAAACCTGCAGAAGGAGTATACAGAGAAGATCTCATTCCCACAGAGATTGCAGCGGAAGGCAGTTGATAAACAATTCTCCAAATTTTTGGAGACATTCAGAAAGTTGCATATCAACACACTCTTTATAGAGGCGTTGGAGCAGATACCCTCCTATTTCAAATTCATGAAGGAGATCTTGGGGAAGAAGAAGAAACTGGCAGAGTACGAGATGGTAGCACTAACGGAGGAGTGCAGTGCTATCTTGCAGAAGAAGTTGCCCCCTAAACTAAAAGACCCAGGGAGCTTTACACTACCTTGCACACGGGGTGGACACGCAATGGGCTCAGGCGATTTAGGGCAAGTATAAATCTGATGCCTTTATCGGTATTTAAACGGTTGGAGTCAGTGAGGCCAAACCAACCACTGAGCCCGCACCGGCCGATAGGACAGTGGTTCATCCAAGAGGGAAGATTGAGGACGTGATTGTTAAAGTAGGAAAATTCTTTTTTCCTGCGGACTTCCTCATTCTTGACATTGAAGAGGATGCAAATCCCTATCATATCGGGAGACCATTCCCAGCGGCGGAGATCCTTGATCGATGTAGAAAGAGGAGAGCTGACTTTGAGGGTGGAGAAGGAAGAAATGGTGTTTAAAGTATTTAAACACATCATTGAGCCACCAACCATGAGCAGGTGCTTTGCAATCAGCACCATCAAACCCCCATGTGAGCCAATACAAGTCAAACCAAGGGAGATGAGCCCACAAAAGCAGGTATGTGATGCCGAACCTCCACAAAAGCAGGTATGTGTTCCTGAACCTTCCCTTGACGATAATGCTAAGAGGAGAAGAAGAAGAAGAAGAAAACGAAAAATGTGGAGAAAATGGATTGGTTGTGGGGTTAATCCACCCCACATTTATTGAGTTAAGGAACTTGCGTCCGGCTAAAAGACGTTAAAGACAGCGCTACTTGGGAGGCAACCCAAGGTATTTTGATTTATTTTACTTTAATATAGTAGTTTTTATTAAGAACGGTCTCACGGAGGTAGTGTTTGTGTTGTGATTGACAGGTGTAGGCCAATAAATTGAAGGGCGAAAATCAAGAATGCCCAGATTTCGAGAAAAACGCGCGTGAGCGTGGTCGCGCCAAAAGAGCAGAAGGCGCTGGCAGTAGAGCAGGCGACGCCAAAAACCCAGAAAAATTGCCAAGTCTAGCCGCGGCTACCAGAGCAGGTGCCGCGCAGAAATTCCCAAGTAGTCAGCCGCGCGCCAAATGCAAGGTCGCGCACACGGCGAAATCCAGAAAGTAATAAAACGCCCAAAAATCCAATTTTCCCCAATTTCAAAACCAAAACCTAACCTTTCTTCTCTAACAAAACCCACAAAAATTCAAACCTCACCCACAAATCCTCCATAAATCAAACCCAACCACAACCAAAAACTCCTAAAGTCCCTAAACCCTTAACCATTTCAACCAACAAAACTTCATCAAAGTGCCTCAAATCACCATTAGAAGCAAGAAAACCTTGAAGAACACCGTCAAAAAGGTAATCTTCATCTTTTCTTGAAAGCTTACAGTAGTCAAAGGAGGTAGTAGTTTGGAGAAGTGTTGCATTGTTGAAATAGTTAGGGTGTTGAAAAATTGGTTGTGAAGTTTAGAGGAGGAGTATACAAGGAGGGTGTGGGTATTGTGTAGTACATGAGTTGGAGTTTGGGGGTGTGAGTGTTGTAGCTACTAGTTGTTGTGTGATAGTGTTGGGGAACAAGTGGGATACTAAGAAAAAGATGCAAGGAGTGATTTAACCATGTCCGCCAGAAAAAAAAGAGCCTCCACATCCACCTCAGCCCCACAATACGATGATACTAGGTTCGTGAGCCAACAAGCTTATGAAAGATACAAAAAGCTTAGTACCAGGCCTTTAATCCCTGAAAGGGGAATGGACTATCAGAGGGAGTCGCTTGGGGAGGAGGATGTCTATGAGCCCATTCGGGCAATGATTGAGATGATGGGGTGGAGGAGATTTGTAAACCCGGAAAAGATAGCACCAATGAACATAGCGATGGTGCGTGAATTCTATGCTAACTTTCCGGAGAGGGTGAACAATAAATGCTTTGTAAGGGGAAGATATATGCCTGTGACGGCAGGAGTGATCAATATGTCTCTAAAAACAACAGATGTTTAAGAAAGGGGTGACGACCGAAGCTACTTCAGAACATGGTCGAGAAGCACCACCAAAGATCGATCGAATGTCGCCGCAGCATACGCGAGCTACCCCGGGCTGCATTTGATATTGCCAGAAATGGGTCAAGAGGATCGGCGGTATCGCTTAACAAATCAGCCAAGGGTTGGCTGTATTTCGTCAGTGCCCGTCTGATCCCATCAACGCACTTCACCAGAGTGCCAGAAGATAGGATTAAATTGATATATGGGATCATGACGGGGAAGATGATTGATGTGGGGAAAGAGATAGTGCACAGTATTGAAGAAATCAGCAGGTTGGTAACAACAGGTGGGTTGGGACATGGCTCACTTATCACTAATTTGTGCCACATGAATGGGGTCCCAATCCTAACCACTGATACTAATGAGAGAAACCAACTGTCTGTGTCATATGGGATAGTGCACTCTTTCCCAGACCCAAGCCCACCAGCAGCAGCAGCAGAGGCCGCCATGAACGAAGATGAGCCTGAAATAGAGGCTCAATATGCGGCAGGGCCTAGCCACCAGCCAACCACAGAATCAGAACCTCCAGTGCCTATGATGGAGCAGTTGCTCCAGAACCAAAGAATGATGATGCAACATTTCGACACAGTGATACAAGGACAGCAAGAGTTGAGACAAGGGCAACAAGAATTGAGGCAGGAGCAACAACAGTTGCACCAGCAATTTGACGAGATGAGTTCCCTGTTCAACCAATGGTCGATGCATTATCCACCGCCACCGCCGCCATTTTAAACCAAGTTTGTAAGTGTCTTGTTTTCTTTTATTGTCTTTGAGTCTACACACATTGAGGACAATGTGTGATTTAAGTTTGGGGGGGTGTCGTATATTTTTGTCTTATTGTCATAGTATGTTTAAGTCTTGTTGTTGTTTTTGTGTATTTTTGAGTCATATAATTTTTTTTTTCTTTTGAGTCATAATTGTCTGTCAAAAAAATCATGCATGATGTAGTTACTAGAAACACCTAGTGAAGTAAGACGGAATAATGTAACGGAATTAGAGCAACTATCTAAACACTTAGGTTAAATATGGCAAAAACTCATGAAATCTGTGTATTTGAAGTTTCTTGCTTGAATTATGCATGCTAAATAATTAAAACCTATGTGTTATGATTGCTTGTTATTTGAGGAGAAATAGTTAGGATATGCATATTTAGGGAGATGACTCAGGCGTTTCTTTGTTAGCCAATTCTTACCACTCTCTTCTATCCCTGACTTTAAAAATATCCCTAGTCAGCCCCATTAAGACTTAAAATTGAACTTTTTCTTTGACACCCTATATTCCCATACTTGTGCCATAAGTAAACATGTGAAATAGTTGGAATAGAGTGTCTTAAAAAAGAGACAAAAAGAGCAAAACAAAATTGATGCACCCCAATTAAAAAGTAATAAGAAATAGGCAAAATCCTAAGTTTGGGGGTGCTTGCTATTATGATACACTTCACGTTCTTAAAACAAAAGAAGGGAAAGATAGATTTGAAGTGAAAGAAAAGAATCAAAAGAAAAGGGAAACACTGAAAAGCTAAAGAGCTTATGGTACACAAAAATGCGCCTAAATGCCTATTTTTACCTACCCATACCTAAGCCTACATTACAACCCTTAAAAGTCCTGAAGATCTCTTAGATGCATATCCATGATTAGTGGAGAATAGCAAGTAAAAATGTCATAGGATTTTTGAAATTAACATGCATGATTCAGTATTGTGACTTCCATTAAGCATGATAAAAATGAGTTTGCGAAATATCTAGCTTAATGTGTTTAGTGTGCTAAAAGTTTCATGCTATATGTTCCTGCATATTATTTTGCTAATCTTCATGTTTTTCTAAAGTAACACCAATACAGCAAAAGTGATCAATGTCATTGAGTCTGTTATGTTCCTTTTTCTTGAGTCTTTATTTCTTTCTTTTTTATCTTTGCTCGAGGGCGAGCAATGTTAAGTTTGGGGGTATTTGATCGGTGTATTTTATATACACTTTTCGAGTCATTTAATTAGTCTTTTGTCCCTTTTTGTACAAATACGTGTCGTATTATGATAGATTTTCTTTCTTTTGAGTCAAAGTGGTTAAAATGGTCCAATGGCGGAAAAGGAGCGAAAAGAGCGCAAAAGTGGAGGTTCCAGAGCTTAAAAGCAGAGAAAGTGGCGAACGAGGCACGAACACGGGCCAGCGCCACGGTTCCTCCTGCAGTCAGAACCAGGGCCGCGGCACCCAATATCCAGAAGATCGCAGAAGTTGCAGCGTCGCGGTGCCTCTAGACAGCAGAGTGAAGGGCCGCGACGCCAAATCACCAGAACAGCGCAGAAGTTCCGGCGCCGCGGCGCCGATAGCAGGGCCGCGGCGCCGACGCGGGAAAATCAGGTTTTCAGACGAATTTCTGGGCCAGGCCTGAAGGAAAAGTTAGAGGCGGTTTTGAGCCTATAAAAGGAGAACCCTAGGCAGTTTTCAAGAGTTCCCTTTCTTGCACAAACACAAGATTCTTGGATTGAAGATTGGAGACCTTAGTTTAGTAATTTTCTTTTCTTTCTTTCTTTACTTTCAGTTTTCATGTTGGATATTGAATTAGTTCTTGTCATGTCAATGGCTAGGAACTAATTCCATTATAGAGCTTTCCATGTTAAATCACTTGAACCTTATATTATGAATTGATGCATGTTTATGGTTATTCTTCTTATTGTTGAGATTTACCCAATAATTGCTTTGAATGCTTGGTAATTAATTGATCACTAATTATCATTATTTATATGATTTCTAATCAAACTTCGAAAGGAGGAGGTTGTGAATATGTTGTAAGTTGGGTAGACATATTTTGGATTGGGGATGAAAATACCTCAATTACTTATGTAGCGTTAATGAGAGGTTTAAACACCTAATTTTACGCATGGCGGGTGACGGTTAACTAGGTTTTTGGTCTTAATCCTCCTATAGAGTCATCCTTATCACCGAAAGGTAGAAAGGAGCGATACTGGGGTTGAGTGTTTATATAGCCTTAACGGGAGTATAAAACGATTTAGTAAACCTGCTAGCTCCAAAAGAAGAAGAACCATAATTCATTGCATTAGTAAGTAATATAAGCGGATAGTTGATGAGACATGGAAGCCCTATTTCCATCACTACTGAAGTAAACACATAGTTAATTAGTATTTACAATTGTTAGTTATAAACAACAAAATCAAATATCGGTTACCAAATAGATACCAAAAGGTAGATAATTGGTACTTGAACACTAATCCTTGTGGTCGATATTCGGTCTTACCAAGACTATATTACTTGTCACGATAACGTGCACTTGCGTTAAAGTGTGTGCATCTTTTCGCGCATCACTGACCCACAACAAGTTGTTAAGGAATTTGGAGAGATAGTTGGTGTAGAGAAAGAAGATGTTAGTGATGACCACCCTATTGCAGAAGGGACAACACCAAATGTCATTTCTGACCCTCAAAAAAAAGTCCATACTCTGAAGGACACCCGCAAAAGTTTTGAGATGTAGGGAGTTTCACTGATCCCTACATTATAGAGAGTCTAGAAGACAAGTCTGCCTTGTGTAATTGGAGTTAATCTTAGATATAAGGCCTCTGTTTGAAAGAAGTGTTGTAGAAAAAATGCCTGCAATAATGACTGTGTGGATTGCAAGCAGTTCGCAGAAGGATCCACTGGGCACTAGTAAAGGTTAACTGCGTCCGGCTAAAAAACGTTAAAGACAGCGCTACTTGGGAGACAACCCAAAGTTTTAATTATGTTATTTAAATCTTTTGTTTTAGTTTGTTTTAGTTTAATTAGAACAATATCACATTTGATATTTTTGTTGTGTTGTGATGTCAGGTGAAGGAATGGGACATGAAGCAGGAAAAACCGGTGGAAGACACCGAATCAGGAGTTAAGCACCGCGGTGCCATCATGCAGAACTGCGGTGCCGATAGCGATTTCCAAAAAATAAAAAGGCCCTGAATCGTCAAATCTCCTCCCACAGACACCGTCTCAGTGCAATATCCACCGTCGCCACCACCGTTTTGAACTGTTGTATGTCTGTAAGTCATCCCTTTAATTTTTGAGTCTTTTACACATTTGGGACAATGTGTAGTTTAAGTTTGGAGGAGTGGGGGAAGTTCTTACTTTATTTTATTTTTGTGTCAATTTTTGAGTCTTTTGTTTGTTTTGTGTTTTATGTGAGTCAAATTATTTTTATATTCATGCATGCTGCGCTTATTTGGAACGCCTAGTGAACTAAGTGGATAATGTAATGGAATGAGAAGCTAAAATCTGTGTGCTTAAGTTAGATATGCCAAAAATTCATAAAAATTTGATTATGTGAAAAATTTGATGCTTAGCGTATGTGTTGTCAATTGAAAAATGTCTGTGAAGTATGTTTGCTTGCTATTTGAGGCGAAATAGTTAAGATGTACATGTTTAGGAAGATAATTCAGGCATTTCTTTATTAGTCTTTCTTACCATTCATTACCTATCCTGACATAAATTGTATCTCTAGTCACCCCGTTGAGCCTAAAATAAGTTATTACTTTGACACCATATGATTCCTTTGTTGTGTCATAAGTGATAATGAAAAAAATATTGGAATGAGAAGTGTTGAAAAGGAGATAAAAAAGAGTGAAAAATTTGATGCACCCCAATGAAAAATATGCAAAAGCCTAAGTTTGGGGGTGTCTGTTATCTACAATATATCTCATTATCTCAAAAGAGAAAAGGGGAATGATAGGTATGAACTGAAAAGAGTACCAAAAAGAAGAACAAAATAGTTGAATAATAAAAACGCTTATAGTACTAAATTGAGCTTAAATGCCTAATTTTACCTACCCCTGCCTAAGACTACATTATAACCCTGAAAAGTCCTGATGATCTCTAGAATGTTACACCCCGAAATTTCAGGTCATGTATTGGGAACGTACGAGGGGAAATAAGAATTGAAATTGGAAAGATAAGTTGGCAGAATGTGTTTGGGCAGTTTTTTTAGTCAAGTTTGGAGCGGCATATCTCCTAGTTATTTAGGAGTTTTTGGGTGTTTCAATAGCCCAGTATGAAGTTCGTTGAGTCTAGTTTCCAACGCAACAAACCTCTCGTCGATAAGACATCGGAGTAGGAAGTTATGGAGGTTACAAGTTTAATGGGCAGACGAACAGGAAAGTGTTTTCAGGGAGGTGCCACAGCGCCGCGGCGCCGGATGCAGGGGCGCGGCGCCGGATGTACTGGTATATTCTGAAGTTGCAGCGCCGGCTGCAGGGCCGCGGTTCCGTATGTGTTGAGATGTTCGGAAGTTTCAGCGCCGCGGCGCCGTCTGCAGGGCTGCGGCGCCGAGGCGGGAAATTTCGCGAAAACAGGGGAAAGATCATAAGATATTTTGTTAAAAGCCCATGGGAGGTTGACAAGTGTCCCTCCCATCTTGTGGACCAAGAAATACCTTATTTATTGACCAAGCCTTGCAAGACTTGGTCATTTGCAAAGATCCACCTTATGGGAAACCCCTCTTCTCTTCTCCCTAAAAATCTTAAGAACCCTAAGCCTAGTGAATATTTTGGTGAGGCGGCAAGAAGATAAAGTGTTGGTAGACTCGTAGAAGGTTCGTGTGGGTGATTTTAACGTGAAGAAGAATTGTGGAAAGAGGGCGAAAGTGGGTGATTGTGGACTATTTTGGGCGAATTCCAAGGTAAGAATTCATTCTCCTTCAAAGGTAAATTATGTCACGTATTGTGGAAATTGGAAAAGGGTTTTGTGATGAGAAAAATGGATATAAGAATCGAAGGTTTCCATGTCATAAATGAAAGTATAAAAGGACAGTTTTCGAGTTCTAGTCGTAGATATTTATGGTCGTCGTCTTCACTTGTTATATGGGGTTTATTGAAGTGATTTTAGTCGTTCAAATTGTCAACATGAATATTGTAGTAACTTGGGAATAACGACTTGGGTTATAAGAAATGGAAAATGACTATAGGATTGAAATACAATTTGGTTGATAGTTACAACCGTCGCCTGTTAAGGAAGAAAGGACTTATAGTTGTCGAAATTGTTATTAGATTTATAACATATAGGAATAACGATTTGGATTTGAAATGATTTGATAAGGATGATATGTGAGCATGTTGAGCCTTAAATGTGCCGTTTGGTTATTAATTTCGGGCCTTGAAAAAGGTGGAAAAGTATGTGGAAACAAAGGAAGTGTTGTCCATTTTACCGTAGAATTTGGTGACCTTACACTTAGAGTACTCTACGTTGAAGCTTGGAGCTAATAGACGTATTATGGTCATTATAGGTTGTCATACTACGTTCGGCATTTTGGACTTAGCAAGTGGATTAAGCCGAAGAGGTATGTGATTCTTCATATTCTCTTGAGCATGAGTAGTTATAAATGTATAGTATGGTAGACGTACGTGATTTAAATGAAGTAAATACATTCGATATGTTTGACTTGTTATAAGAATGTCTAAGTTGGTTGAGTAGAGAATTAACTCACCTGTTACTAAGGAAAGGTTACAAGAATGGTTTATTCTAATAAGTTAGACAAGGATGTCTTGATGTGGAAAGGTATGGAATACTTGATTTGAAAGTAGTAATTCTGGAAATATTCTAAAGAGAAGAAACTTGTTTTCTAAGCTAAGAATCTTGAAGTATTTGAAAGTTGTGTAGCTCGGTTTGAAAGCGTAAGTCTCTTGGTCATAAAAAGAATAAAGTTATCTTGGTTTCGGAAATGAGAGTAGTTGTCCTTGGTTGGTTTAAAACATAAAGTGTTATAATAAGCTTTATGGGAAGTTAGTTATAACGACTTTATGAAAACAAAAGAATGGTTTTATTATTGGATTTAAAATGGTAACTTGACATTTGTTTCAAAAAGATATGAGACTAGATTTCCCACGTTATGGAACTTGAGTTAAAAGTAAGAGACGTGAGAATTTGAAGTTTTGAAACTTATATTATTTTGAGAAGTGATTTGGTTTAAAAAGAAGGCATGGTACTGTCTTGGTTTATTTAAAAAGAAAGTATGGAAATTGTTTTGGTTTACTTAAAATAATAGTTACTCTATTTTGATACTACGAGTATTAGTATCAGCTGACTTTTGTGAAAGAAATGGATCTTTTTAAAGAGATAAAGTACCCTGAGTGTGAGTAACTTGCCTATGTTTTCTTGTGATAGCCTTGTTGTACAAGTATTGTATCCTTATGCTACCGCGTCTCTCGATGGAGGGCCGGTCATGTTATTCTTGATCATTTTGGGCATACTGACTCGATGGAAGGTCCACGGGTATGCGGCCATGATGAGAGTTCGTTCCCTGTTGATAGTGTTATTCCATGGACTAACTCCCACGAGGTTTCTCACGCAGAGGTATCCGTAGTTAGCTTCAGACTTGCCCTGGCCGTAGCCGATGCAGCGTATCCGTAGTTGGCTTTCGTACTTGCCCCGGTCAGGGTTATGGCGCAGTCTCGTGATGCAGAGGTATCCGTAGTTGGCTTCAGATTGCCCTGGCCACGACGTGACGCAGAGGTATCCGTAGTCACCAGACTTGCCCCGCCACCGTGAGTCAGGTATAGCGCTTTATGATGAAGTCTCGTGACGCAGCGATCCGGTAGTTAGCTGCACGGCCCGCCGACGTGATGCAGGTGGTATCTGGTAGTGGCTTTCGTACTTGCCCCGGTCAGCATCGTGGTACAGTTATATAGTATTGTTGGTACAGTAGGTATCTGGTAGTTAGCTTATGTACTTGCCCCGGCCGACGCGTGATGCGAAGCGGTATCCGTAGTGGCTGTGATTGCCCCGCAGACGGTTCTTATGGCACGCGCGGGACTCGTGTTCATGTGTACTCCTTGGTGTTGTTATATAATAGACTGCCGGCAGTGAGGAAGGAATTCCACGGGCATGATTGATATTGCGGGCATGAGACCCATGGTTATATTTGAGTGATGACTTTTAGGGCATGCATCTCTGACTTGACATGACTGTTTATATATTGTGAAATGGTCTTTTAAAAGACGAAGATGATTCTCCTTACTCTTGTTGTTAACCAGGCTTGGTGTACTGGATTTTGGTTATCATACATGTCTCCTGTTTTATATAGACTGTTATGATTTCATTACGCATTTTTCGCCACATGCTTGGTACTGTTGCCAGATCGACCTCCTTCGGTCGCTCACGCCGCAGGTAGAGGTACACCGGTGGTTGATCCTCGCTCCTAGGGTCACAATTCTGCGTTTTGGGGAGCTCCGTTTCTCCGGAGGCTTATCTTTGGTATAGTCCCCTGTCATGGTAGGCACTTGTACATTCAAGGGTATGGCGGAGCCCTGTCCCGTCATAGTTGTTGTTACATTCTTAGAGGTCTGTAGTACTGTTGTGGGCAGGGTTGTAAAGGATAACTGTTCGGGTTTGTATATTTATATATGTAGTAAGGCGACTCTTTGGTCAGCCTGTTTTTAGTATCATTGGTTATTTTTCATAAGTTTTTATTTCCGCTGATTTTCTCTGATGTTTTATCACCAGGGTGACCGGGGTAAGGCACCAGTCGCGGACCCGAGGACGGGTCGTGACATAGAATGTATGTCTATGATTAGTGGATAATAGCAAGTAAACAGACGCATAGAACTAAATGAAATTGATATGCATAGGTTAGGTATTCATGCTTCCATTACTTGTGATTGAAATGAATTTGCGAAATATCTGACTTAAAATTCTAGATTGTTGAATTCATGTTATATCTGTACCTACATATTATCCCAACTGACGTTCATGTGTTTCTAAGTCTTTTTGCAACTGCTTGATTTGAGTCTTTGAGTATTGTATTTTTGTGTCTTTGTTTTTGTTTTGATCTTTGCTCGAGGGCGAGTTAAGGTTAAGTTTGAGGTGTTTGTTAGGCGTATTTTGTTAACGCCTTTTGAGTCATTTTTAGTTGGTATTTTACTCATTTTTTTGTGTTTAGTATAGTAGTAGGTTTGTTTTTCTTTTTTTTTTAGTCACAGCGGTTCAAAATGGAGAAATGACAAAAAGAAGATGAGATGAGCTTAATTGAGGTGTAAATTGCACAAGAAAAGGCCAAGAAATGAAGTCTAAGAAGTCCCGGGAAGTATAGAAGAAATCAGACGAAGTCCGGATTAGAAAATGACAAAAAATTGCAAAAACCGAAAGTGGACGATTCCGGCACCGCGGTGCCAGTCAGCAGGACCGCGGTGCCCAAACTGCTGCGAGGTTGATTGGCTACAGTACTTTCGACACCGCGGTGCCGTTCTGCAGGACCGCGGTGCCGAGGCGGAAAAATCACGTTCTGGGCCAAAATTTGACAAGTTTTTCAGGGTCCACAAATGCAATATTTTTCCAACTATATAATTCCTAAAACCCTGATCTTATGGGGCAGCTTGGAATCCTTGTACATATTCCACAACACAACTCTTGGAGGCATCAAGATTGGAGACCTAGTTCAAGTTATTTTCTTTTCTCTTTTATTTGTTTCATTTCAGTTCATGTTGGATTCTGTATTAGTTCTTAGCGTGACTATGGCTAGGAGCTAAATACTTTATTAGGGCTTTCCTTATGAATCGCTTAAAAATTTTATTCATGAATTAATGCAGTATTTTTATTTCTTTTTCGCTTGATTAAGATTTAGTCAATATTAGGTATAAATGTTTGATAATTAAATGATCACTAATTATCATAAACTATATGATTTCGAATAAAAAACCGAGAGGAGAGATTTGAATATGTTGTAATTGACTAGACATAGGTTAAAATTGCGGACGACAGTACCCTGATACTTGTGTAGCATTATAGGTTACTATTCTTAATCCTCCTTTATGGTAAATCTTATCATAGAAATATAGAAGGGTTCTGCATTGGTGTTGAGTGGCTATATGTCCTAACCGCAATATAAGACAGTCGAGTTAACCGCTATCTTAACGAAGAAGAAGAATCATTTTAGTTGCATTAAGGATTGAATAAAGTGGATAGTCGAGGATTTTGGAAGCCTAATTCCTTCATAACTGACTTAAACCAAAGTATTATCATAGTTAGTTTATTTTCTGCAATTACTTAGCCTTAGTTATTAGATAAAAATATAAAACAATTAACGTTCACCAAATAGATACCATAGCTTAGATAATCGGTATTTGATAACCAGTTTTTGAGGACGATATTCGGTCTTACCAAACTATATTACTTGTGAACGATGGGTGCGCTTGCGTGAGCAGTCGAAATATCGCTAACAAGTTTTTGACGTCGTTGCCGGGGACTGGCGTACTTTCAATATCGAATTATCTAATCTTATTTCTAATTTGGTTTGTATATATTTGATTATGTTATTTTATTTATAATTTGGTTGCTCCAGGAACAAGTTTCTAACTTGTTCTGCGAGCATTTTTTTATCACTTTTTGTTGTTTTTCTTATTTTGTTGGTAAATTTGGAAATAAATGGACTACTACTACTATCAGGGGCAGCAGTACTTCGACTGCTATCTGCAGCATCAGTATCATCAACAACAATTTAACCCACAGGTTCCACAGGAAGATCGAAATGAGTTGCAGGAAGCCTTACTCAGGCTCACCCAATCCCAGACTCCTCAAGGGCAATTCCAGCAGCCACAGAGTCAGGCTCCATCAGAGGAGCGGGATTAATTAAGAGAAGCATTGTTTGAACTCACAAATGCCCAAACTCAGTTCATGGTGGATGTAAGATCCTCTTTGCAGAACTTGGAGACTCAAGTGGGACAAATTCTGAATTTGGAACCACAAATCGGGCAGCTGATAGACATGGTACCCGTTACACCTCAAGAAAGTCCACCGAGTGACCCAATTACGAGGAGTGGTGAGCAGATGGTGGAACCTGACCCACAACAAGTTGTTAAGGAATTTGGAGAGATAGTTGGTGTAGAGAAAGAAGATGTTAGTGATGACCACCCTATTGCAGAAGGGACAACACCAAATGTCATTGTTGATCCTAAAAAAGAAAGTCCATACTCTGAAGGGCACCCCAAAAAGTTGAGAGATGTAGGGAGTTTCACTGATCCCTACATTATAGAGAGCCTAGAAGACAAGTCTGTCTTGTGTAATTGGGGGGAAATCTTAGATATGCGGCCCTTGTTTGAAAAAAGTATTGTAGAAAAAGTGAGACCTTCAATAATGATTGTGCAGATTGCAAGCAGTTCGCAGAAGGATCCACTGGGCACATTTGGGAAGTATGCTTGCTTGCTATTTAAGGCGAAATAGTTAAGATGTACATGTTTAGGGAGATGATTCAGACATTTCTTTGTTAGCCCTTCTTACCATTCATTACCTATCCTGACATAAATTGTACCCCTAGTCAGCCTCGTTGAGCCTAAAATAAGTTATTTCTTTGACACCCTATGATTCATTTGTTGTGCCATAAGTGATAATGAAAAATGAGAAGTGTTGAAAAAGAGATAAAAAGAGAGTGAAAAATTTGATGCACCCCAATGAAAATTATGCAAAAACCTATGTTTGGGGGTGCCTGTTATTTACAATATATCTCATTATCTCAAAAGAGAAAGGGAGAATGATAGGTATGAACTGAAAAGAGTACCAAAAAGAAGGACAAAATGGTTGAATAAGAAAAACGCTTATAGTACGTAAATTGAGCCTAAATGCATAATTTTATCTACCCCTGCCTAAGACTGCATTACAACCATGAAAAATCCTGATGATCTCTAGAATGTATGTCTATAATTAGTGGAGAATGGCAAGTAAACAGTCTCATAGAACTAAATGAAATTGATATGCATAGGTTAGGGATTCATGCTTTCATTACTTGTGATTGAAATAAATTTGCGAAATATCTGACTTGAAATTCTAGATTGCAGAATTCATGATATATCTGTTCCTACATATTATCCCAACTGACGTTCATGTGTTTCTAAGTTTTTGTGCAGCTGCTTGATTTGAGTCTTTGAGTCTTGTATTTTTGTGTCTTTGTTTTTATTTTGATCTTTGCTCGAGGGCGAGCAAAGGTTACATTTGAGGTATTTGTTAGGCGTATTTTGTATACGCCTTTTGAGTCATTTTTAGTTGGTATTTTACTCATTTTTTTGTGTTTAGTATAGTAGTAGGTTTGTTTTTTTTTTTTTGAGTCACAGCGGTCCAAAATGGAGAAATGGCAAAAAGAAGATGATATGAGCTTAATTGAGGTGTAAATTGCACAAGAAAAGGCCAAGAAATGAAGTCTAAGAAGTGTCGCGAAGTATAGAAGAAATCAGACGAAGTCCGGACGAGAAAATGACGAAAATTTGCAAAAACCGAAAGTGGACGATTCCGGCACCGCGGTGCCCAAACTACTGCGAGGCTGATTGGCTACAGGACTTTCGACACCGCAGTGCCGTTCTGCAGGATCGCGGTGCCGAGGCGGAAAAATCACGTTCTGGACCGAAATTTGACACGTTTTCAGGATCCATAAATGTAATATTTTCGCAAATATATAATCCCTAAAACCCTGACCTTATGGGGCAGCTTGGAATCCTTGTACATATTCCACAACACAACTCTTGGAGGCATCAAGATTGGAGACCTAGTTCAAGTTATTTTATTTTCTCTTTTCTTTGTTTTATTTCAGTTCATGTTGGATTCTGTATTAGTTCTTAGCGTGACTATGACTTGAAGCAAAACACTTTATTAGGGTTTTCCTAATGTATCGCTTGAAACTTTTATTCATGAATTAATGTAGTAGTTTGATTTCTTCTTCGCTTGATTAAGATTTAGTCAATATTTGGTTGAATGTTTGATAATTAATTGACACTAATTATCATAACCTATATGATTTCGAATCAAAAACCGAGAGGGGAGATTTAGATATGCTGCAGGGCATGATGACTTGACGTCATCATCACCTTCCTCCGGCTTTGACTAGACATAAGTTAAAATCGCGGACGAAAGTACCCTGATACTTGTGTAGCATTATAGGTTACTGTTCTTAATCCCCCTATGTGGTAAATCCTATCATAAAAATATAGAAGGGTTTTGCACTGGGGTTGAGTGATTATATGTCCTAACCGAATATAAGACAGTCGAGTTAACCGTTATCTTAACGAAGAAGAAGAATCATTTTAGTTGCATTAAGGATTGAATAAAGTGGATAGTCGAGGATTTTGGAAGCCCTAATTCCTTCATAACTGATTTAAACCAAAGTATTATCATAGTTAGTTTATTTTTTGCAATTACTTAGCCTTAGTTATTAGATAAAAATACAAATCAATTAACGTTCATTAAATAGAAACCATAGCTTAGATAATCGGTACTTGGTAACCAGTCTTCGAGGACGATATTCGGTCTTACCAGACTATATTACTTGTGAACGATGCGTGCTCTTGCGTGAGCAGTCGAAATATCGCTAACATGTTTTTGGCGCCGTTACCGGGGACTGGCGTACTTTCAATATCGAATTATCTAATCTTATTTCTAATTTGGTTTGTATATATTTGATTATGTTATTTTATTTCTAATTTGGTTGCTCCAGGAACAAGTTTCTAACTTGTTCTGCGAGCATCTTTTTATCACTTTTTGTTATTTTTCTTATTTTATAGGTAAAGTTGAAAAAAAATGGACTACTACTACTATCATGGGAAGCAGTACTTCGACTACTATCTGCAGCATTAGTATCATCAACAGCAATTTAACCCACAAGTTTCACAGGAAGATCGAAATGAGCTACAGGAAGCCTTACTCAGACTCACCCAATCCCAGACTCCTCAAGGGCAATTCCAGTAGCCACAGAGTCAGGCCCCATCAGAGGAGCGGGATTAATTAAGAGAAGCATTGTTGGAACTCACAAATGCACAAACTCAATTCATGGTGGATGTAAGATCCTCTTTGCTGAACTTGGAGACTCAAGTGGGACAAATTCTGAATTTGGAACCACAAATCGGGCAACTGATGGACATGGCACCCGTTACACCTCAAGAAAGTCCACCGAGTGACCCAGTTACGAGGAGTGGTGAGCAGATGGTGGAACCTGACCCACAACAAGCTGTTGAGGAATTTAGAGAGATAGTTGGTGTAGAGAAAGAAGAGGCCACTGAGGACTATCCTATTGCAGAAGGGACAACACCAAATGTCATTACTGATCCTAAAAAAGAAAGTCCATACTCTGAAGGGCACCCCCAAAAGTTGAGAGATGTAGGGAGTTTCACTGATCCCTACATTATAGAGAGCCTAGAAGACAAGTCTGCCTTGTGTAATTGGGGGATAATCTTAGAAATGAGGTCCTTGTTTGAAAAAAGTGTTGTAGGAAAAGTGAGACCTGCAACAATGATTGTGCGGATTGCAAGCAGTTCACAGAAGGATTCACTGGGCACTAGTAAAGGTTAACTGCATCCGGCTAAAAGACGTTAAAGACGGCGCTACTTGGGAGGCAACCCAAGGTTTTAATTATGTTATTTAAATTTTTCATTTTAGTTTGTTTTAGTTTAATTAGAACAATATCACTTTTGGTATTTTTGTTGTATTGTGATGCCAGGTGAAGAAATGAGACATGAAGCAGAGAAAACCGCTGGAAAACACCGAATCAGGAGTTCAGCACCGCGGTGCCATCATGCAGAACCGCGGTGCCGATAGCGATTTCCAAAAAATAAAAAGGCCCTGAATCGCCAAATCTCCTCCCACAGACACCGTCTCAGTGCAATATCCGCCGCCACCACCACCGTTCTGAACCGTTGTATGTCTGTAAGTCGTCCCTTTAATTTTTGAGTCTTTTACACATTTGGGACAATGTATAGTTTAAGTTTGGAGGGGGGGAGTTCTTACTTTATTTTATTTTTGTGTGTATTTTTGAGTCTTTTGTTTGTTTTTGTGTTTTATGTGAGTCAATTCTTTTTTTATAATCATGCATGCTGCGCTTATTTGGAACGCCTAGTGAACTAAGTGGGATAATGTAATGGAATGAGAAGGTAAAATCAGTGTGCTTAAGTTAGATATGCCAAAAATTCATGAAAATTTGATTATGTGGAAAATTTGATGCTTAGCCTATGTGTTGTCAATTGAAAAATGTCTGTGAAGTATGTTTGCTTGCTATTTGAGGCGAAATAGTTAAGATGTACATGTTTAGGGAGATGATTCAGACATTTCTTTGTTAGCCCTTCTTACCATTCATTACCTACCCTGACATAAATTGTACCCCCTAGTCAGCCCCGTTGAGCCTAAAATAAGTTATTTCTTTGACACCATATGATTCCTTTGTTGTGCCATAAGTGATAATGAAAAAAGTATTGGAATGAGAAGTGTTGAAAAAAGATAAAAAAGAGTGAAAAATTTGATGCACCCCAATGAAAAATATGCAAAAGCCTAAATTTGGGGGTGCATGTTATTTACAATGTATCTCATTCTCTCAAAATAGAAAAGGGGAATGATAGGTATGAACTGAAAAGAGTACCAAAAAGAAGGACAAAATTGTTGAATAAGAAAAACGCTTATAGTACGTAAATTGAGCCTAAATGTCTAATTTTACCTATCCCTGCCTAACCCTACATTACAATCCTGAAAAGTCCTGATGATCTCTAGAATGTATGTCTATGATTAGTGGAAAATAACAAGTAAACAGACCCATAGAATTAAATGAAATTGATATGCATACGTTAGGTATTCATGCTTCCATTACTTGTGATTGAAATGAATTTGCGAAATATCTGGCTTGAAATTCTAGATTGTTGAATTCATGCTATATCTGTTCCTACATATTATCCCAACTGACGTTCATGTGTTTCTAAGTCTTTGTGCAGCTGTTTGATTTGAGTCTTTGAGTCTTGTATTTTTGTGTCTTCATTTTTGTTTTGATCTTTGCTCGAGGGCGAGCAAAGGTTAAGTTTGGGGGTGTTTGTTAGGCGTATTTTATATACGTCTTTTGAGTCATTTTTAGTTGGTATTTTACTCATTTTGTTGTATTTAGTATAGTAGTAGGTTTGTTTTTCTTTCTTTTGAGTCACAGCGGTCCAAAATGGAGAAATGACAAAAAGAAGATGAGATGAGCTTAATTGAGGTGTAAATTGATCAAGAAAAAGCCAAGAAATGAAGTCTAAGAAGTCCCGGAAAGTATAGAAAAAAGCAGACGAAGTCCGGACGAGAAAATGATGAAAAATCGCAAAACCCGAAAGTGGTCGATTCCGGCACCGCGGTGCCAGCCAGCAGGACCGCGGTGCCCAAACTGCTGCGGATCATAAATTTGATCTATTATGGGAGCCCAAACCCATACCCAATCAAATTGTATTCCAAGTTCATAATCAAGATCCAAAACTACAAGCCTTCTACCTAGAATCTTCTAGGATGTGGTAATTATGCATGTGAATCATTTGGTAATTTAAAATATTGTTAGAATGATGGAGAAGAATGGAGAAGAATGATGTGTATGGTTATTGTAATTTTTTATTAGTTTATTTTTGTGGTGTAGGAGTAGTATAAATACCCCTCTCCATTAAAATTAAGAGTTTCTAAGTGAGTGAAGAAACAAAGTCTTATAGAGTGAGTTGTAATATATCATTTGTAATATTTGTTTGAGTTTAAATAAAATTTATTTGTGAGAGTGTTTCATTTCGAGCATTCTCACCTAAATGATGCAAGGGGAAGAGAGGTATCAACTTTCTGGTGCTTCTGCTTTCATTTGTTTCTGTTTAAACATTTATTGAATTGAAGAACTAACAAAGCGGTACTGAGAATGCTGCATTACTACCCGGTACCTTTGCTTCGGTTTCTCTTCCTTTTGTATTTTCGAGTTCAAGCTGAGCTTCATGCATCATTATTAAGGTGTAATTACTATACAGTAATGGAATACGTTACTATGTTCAAAATCTGTTTAGAGGCTTTGCTATTGTTTATTTATCAGCTATAAAGGTTCAGTTCAGTATCATTGGATGCTGCATTTGTACAGTTTAAGGTCATCCTGTATAGATTTTCATTGTACTCATCATGTCAACTCTCTTTTATCATTGGGTGGACTGCCTCCAGATACTTTATTTGGTTCCACTTGTAGATAAAATCAGGCTCCCACTTTATGCAACTTCACAGACTCATCTCATATAACAGTGAAACAAGGTCAAATAAATAAGAAAAGGGAAAACAAGTCATGGAAACAAGACATCATAGGGACTCCCATGGATGTATGTCTGATGTCCCTACTGCTGATTTTTTAAAACAACTCTATGAGTGACCTGTGAGTTACACAATGGAGGATATACAAAAATAGTAACTAATTATTACTAGTACTTCGAAAGGATAAATAATAATGAATTACAATACAACAGGCTTGAAGCCTAACAAGAGTTGTGGCTACAGTAAATTTGTGAGTTCTTGATCTTTGTTCTTGAATCTTCCGTCTTGGATCTTCTGTCCAATTGCAACAAGCTCTTATTCTTGATAACCTGAAATCAAGAGACACTAAATCTCTACTTGTTACAATTGTGTTGAGTCGAGTGTTAGCACTCTGTCCTTAAAACATTATTGTCTCGTATAAATCCTTTTACGTTTATGGGCAACTGTCTCCCAAGATAAAACAACATCAAACAAATGAGCAAAGGAAACTCAAGTGTTTACTAAAGAAGAACCTTTGAGTGTGTGAAAGAATGCTTACAGAGGAAGAATTTCATAAAATCTGAATACAAGTATGAGTGTATTGTGTTCTCCAATTGAGTCAAAGTCCTCAATATATAGTAGTGTAAGAATGCCTCTTTAAGTGCCCATGTAATGGTCATTTAAGTGTCATGTAATGGCCACTTAATTCACCAAGTAATGCAGCCAAATAATGGCTGATCTATGGAGGATAAACTGACATTTCAATGTTCCAATCCTCATAATCAGCTAAATTTTTGGACTTTCGTTCGCACAGACACTGTCTCGTTAGCGTCGCGGCTCCAGTAGCCAAAGTACCATTTAGCGTCGCGACTCTACCTTTGGTGCGCCGCGACCCTGGCGGTGGTGGAGCCGCGATGCCTCGGCTTCGCGGTGGCGTTGCGGCCCTTTTTTTCGATCTGTTTCAATCTTACATTTTGTACACTTCTTCCTTCATTTACCAACGTGAAACACACGTCATTTAACCAACGAACGTCCATCATTTTATGTCTCAAAAGTTTACTCACATACAAATATCTCTTTCACTAATAAAATTTACGATACTTGGCATTACGAGTGCACGTGTGTGGAAACGACGTTTCTGACGCGCGAGGCCTCAATTATTCGAGTCATAAATAATGGGTTAAACTTATTCCACATTAGTAAATTTCGAACATGACTTGTAGTGGCAGTGTTATATGATTATATGTTTTGAAAGCTTGCCAATATAAAGTAACCAAAGTGGGAAAGTGAAGCTTGTGATGATGAAGTAGACTTAGCGCTTAGGCCAGTATTCAAACGATAGGAAAAAGTGAACAAACTTAAATTTCTAAATATCAATGATTATTCGTTTGAAGTTTTGGTCGTTAGGTTGCACTTAGTGGAAATCATGCAACCTTGCTTCAAAATGCAGATATTACATGGATTCCATGAAGACATAATGTGTCTTTTGGTTTCTAAAAACAAAATTACGAGAAGCATTAGAAAACAATGGAGAAACAAAAGTGGGGTTGGGGGTGGGGAAGGTGGGGGAATTGCTAGAGGAGAAAGATGTCAAGAGAGAACTGGATATAGTTTTATAGTCCTAGACAATAATAAGGATGTTTTTGTTTGACCACTCATTCTGATGGTGTATTTAATCTTCCGGAAAATACTTGTGAGATATTGTGCTATGAGCTAATGTACCTAGGTAGTATTTTTTATCCAATGTTTCACTTACTACTTAAGTCCCACTATGGTGAAACTTTAATTTTTTAAATGTTAAGGTGTTTTAACTAAGAGTGTTTACACCAGGTCAATAAATATAAGATATGTCTTAATTTTTATAGTTAATTGTTTAGTTTGGTATAAATACTCTCTACATATAAATATTTTCTATTTTATTATTTGGTACACGAGTTTCATCACCTGTTGCCATTAATTTCAATTTTAATTTTACCTTTTTTTTATTACCCTCTTTAATTTTCATCAACAACTCTATCCACTTTCATTACTCTCTTTAAATATCTAGAAATAATTAATGAAAAAATTCAAATATACAACTTTCATTATCCTCTTTAAATATCTAGAAATAATAATTAAAAAAACATTCAAATATACAACTTTCATTACCCTCTTTAAATATCTAGAAATAATTACTAAAAAAAATCAAATATACTACTCATGTTATGTTTTGAGTATGTTATTGTTAATTTTAGGACATTTCTCGTACTTATGAATGAGAATCGTGTAACTCATTTGGATTATCCTTCTCCTTTTTCTATTGTTTTCTTTCAAATACTCCGAATATTATTAATATTTTAAATGCGGCAAAACGTGCTCTACAATTTTAACTGAAAACCGAATCCAATGTACTTTTTAAAATAACTATTAAGTATACTATTATTCTTTTTTGTATTATTAATTATATAGTACATGAAAAATTAGTATTGTAATAATATTTAAATACTATTTGCACTTTAAATTAGTATTGTAATAATATTTTATTAATATTTAAGTACTATATTGCACTTTAAATTCTATTATCTATTTGTAATTTTTATTTACATACTTCCATCTATTTATATGTATATTTTTATTTATATGTATGTCTATTTTGATAATTCTACGTTCAAAAACAATTTTGATCAAAACTATACAAACATAAATTAATTTTAAGAATCACTTTTACATTACTGCATCCAAACATAAATTACTTCTGCCAAAAGCTAATCCAAACACACCATTAATCATCCATCCTCAAATTCATCTTTTTATTAGAAAGAAAAACCTGAATCATTTTCCAAAAGAGGATATATGTCACGCATGCAATGATTATAAATAGGAAAATAAGAACATGGTGATGCCTTTCCCTTTTCCATTAGCTAAGCATGTCAATTATATTTGGAGTGTATTCCCAACAACCCTCTCAATTTAGTTTCCATTCCTTTTTAATTTATACATACTTTAGAAGGTCCAAATCATTTTCTTGTCTATTTATACTTTGGAAACCGATGGAGGTGGGATTTTCCACTCCAATATATCTTCACTTTATTTATGATATAACATGAAACGCAATGATATTTATGGGGCCTTCTTTGAAATCCTTTTTTGTTCTCATTCTCAATATTCAAAACGGGTGATTATGAAAGTCACATGCATCCCTTAATTATTTTCTTTACTTTACCTATCAAATCATCAAAAAGCTAAGCGTATTTTAGAGTAAATCATTATCAAACAATAGCCTATAATTCTATTAATGAATCTTTAGAGAACGAGATTAATCTAATCTGATGCATGTAATGTAAAGTTGAAAATACCCTTATCTCGCCGAGGTAATTTAGGTAAGTGGTTCACATAGCAACTTCACTCAGCTTCAAAGTCTAATGATTTTGTCTTCCACTAATGGCAAAGGAAAGTCATTTTATGTGATAAATAGAAAGGCCCTACTCTACTTTGACTGTGAATGTGTGTGTGAGAGATGAAAACTAGACCTAGCGTGGCCCCAAGGTTGGAGGAAAGTTGAGTGTGAAGTCAAAACACTAGGAGTCATGCTTGGTATGGTCTCTGTTAGAGTGTACACTGTTGATGCAGCCTTTAATTTTGTGCAGTGAAGTGCCTAGTCTTGAGGTCCTTTTGGGCTTGATACGACAGGCAGAGTAAAGATTTTAGGTTATGAATCACAATTTTCTTTCCTTATTGGGTTCTGAAATTCTTTTTGTAAGTATTAAGTGTATTTTTTAACATAAATACAAAGGTTGAGCAAGGTTACTAGATTCTACCTAATCGTAACTACTATGTTGATTCCCTCATAAGTTAAAGTCGATTAGATCAATCTTCCGTGATCATGTTTTCATTTATAATTTATTTTAGGTCAATATTATGTAATGAAACCCGCATGGCAGCCATGGCACAGAAGAAGAGAATACGACCGCAAGGCCACGAGTTCGATCCCCTCGCATAAACCTTCTCATTGAAACACACATGCATTGTCAAGTGTGGTTTACATGGTGACGTGGTTTGCGTGCCATCACGTCGGTCCGGTTTACTGTAAGACTTCGAGAAGAGTAGCGCAGATTCCTTCACAACAAAAAATATTATGTAATGAAAAAAAATTCTATATTTTCCACTTACATAAGAATCTTTGATAGGAGTAAGAAATTTCTAAAAGTATAAGACCTAAAATGTAAATATGGATAAACCATATACTTTTACTTCTCATCCATCAATATTAGAGATATAATATCAATTATTGAATCTCCTAAAACACCAGACGATATCTTTTTGATAAAATTCCTGCCTTCTTTCGAATGAGTGCAAACAAATATCACCTAGCTAATAAGATTTGCATTCTTACCACAATCTACACCTTTTTGTTTAGACAAATGTTGTTTGGATTGTTCACATTTTACTTAGATTTATAGATGAGTAGTATACTCACAAAAAACTGCAGACATACCAGTTTTAAGTTTCAGACAGACAAATAATAGACTTTCATATATATATATAGGACCACAACCTTACATCTATAAATAAGTTGCAATATAAGGTACTACTCTTTGTTTGTTCCCTAAATTCGAGTATGGTTTGGTGAGGAGGAAAAAGTGCAATATTTGTCGTTTAGTTTAAGTTATTATTAAAACAAGTTAGTTGCAACTAAAGGAACTTTTACTCTTTTTTCATTTCATCCTATAATGTGTTTAAAAAGTATATTAAAGGTTAAAGGGTTAATTGTACTTTTTACTTTTTTACATCCACTCCTGTGCAGGTAATGTTAATCTCAATTACAGCTATTTTAATAGTAGTTGTAATGTTAAATTATCACGAGTTTTGTCATGTTTTGAAACCTCTTTCTGTATCTTTCCCTAAATACCTTTGGAAGTCTGATTATCCCCGCTAATTAAGTTGACAATCCTACCAATTTTAGAGGTTAGTGAGCCATTTACTTGTAACCCGTGTTTATTTAACTATATTAATTAATAATGGTACAATAGTTTATTGATATGAGAATACATATTAATTTGTAATGACTAAGTACTAGAAATCTGTGTGCAAACACGTATTGAATCTATTACGTAATTTTTGTGTAAATACCATAAACAAATAAGTATTTTTTTCTTCAGATTCCAAGGCTAATGCGACGCCTCAAAATCGTCATCATAGGGCTCTTTCGCCGTTGTATTAGACCTAATACAACGACGAGGAGCCGTTGCATCCGCTGGCGTTACATTAGATCTAATGCAACGGCTGATCGACCTAATGCGACGGCCTGGTATAGCCGTTGCATTAGATATCCACCTAATGCAATGACGATATTTAACCGTCACATTAGGTGCATATATAATGCGACGGTTTGAAGAAGGTGATGCGACGGTATTAGGAAGGCGTTGCATTAGCTATTCGATATCTCGACGACTGTGTGAGATAATGCAACGAAACTATATTAATTATTGTCAAGCCTAGAGTCACCTAATGCAACGGCTATAGAAAAAAATAATGACAAAATAAATAATAAAAAGAGAAAGATAATAATAAAAAATAATTGTCATTGACATAAAAAGTACGATATTACAATATTAGACCCCATAGGGCATATTACAAAATAATTGTTCACAAAGTATCTCCATATATATAACAAATTTAGCATAAGTACTAGAAACAAAAAATTGACGCAAAAACAAACGCGCGATAAGAGCCTCCACCCACATTTGTTAGATTGCTAGATTTTTTCTCCATTTAGCTCACCACACACCTACAAGTTAACATAATGAATAGTCATAGGTAAAAAAATGGTAGACTAGCCAAAACATCATAAATAATAACTTCAATGTAGTTTACTCATATAAAAACATATAATTTCACAATATAATAATATATAAAATTTCAAGCTATAGAATATTACTATGTGTTGGAAAGAAGGGAAACACAAAAGTTACCTGATTAACTAGCCCACATTCCATTTGGTTCACTGACATGCAGTGCACTAGACGCATCCTTTGGAATTGATGGACTCACAAAAGCAGGAATGACAAGATTTATTCCAGGATTAGCTTTTTGAAGTTGTGATATAATCACCGATGCAACGGTCGGTGCAAGCTGTTACACTAACTCAGCTTTCATATTCTGCAAGAATTCTTCTAGAATTATGAAACCTGTTTTTTTCTCCCTTTTCTTCAAATTAGTCTTTGTCACACTTTTTCCGACAAGTCGTAAGCGATTTTTGCTTTTGGGATCTTGAAGCACTTCAGAGTAAAGATCTAGATCTTTAGAGTTGCTACCTTCTCCGTGTTGGGTGGACTCCATAACATATATCTTTGCCTATTTATAGAATGTTAAGTCATTGTCTTACTAAATTTCAAAAGTACGCAAATATATGATAATACAATTTGTTAACTCACAATATTCTGTTCAGTTTTCTCATTGTTGGTATGGTTTTCCCTAGAACTCTTTTCCTTGATTCTTTGTAGACATTTGCTTGAGAAGGTTCTTTCTTATTCGGATCCTCTTGTTGCTGTAAAAAACAAAATGAAATTTAGCACACAAATCGCACAAATATCTAAGCCTTAAATTTTTACAAATTAAAATTAGTGAGAATTAATGGAAGCAAAGAGATAATTCAATTATTGAAAAAGAAAAGTGTATATCAATTCATGACGTAACATTGCAAATGACTTACGATCCATCGTGTGCATATCATCTAACAATAGACGATTGTCTCTATTTGTCTTACTTTCTGCCTATGAGATAAAAATAATAAGTTAGAATAATATTACCTCATTATTACACGAAAATATAAGCAAATTTAATTGAATACCTCATGGATTTGGATCATCATTATCATTACTCCTCTTTTTCTTTCGCTTCTTTCCAAATTCATTTGAAAAATCACGCAACATATTCACAATATCAGTTCCTTTCAAAGGAATAGGTTCATTTATCCTTAGTTTTTCCATCGAAATTCCTCTTATTTTGACGTCAAGGGTGAGTTGGATCAAGAAATCTACGAGTTTCCCTATAGCAATTCTTATTATTATAAGGCAATCTCTCAGAATCTGTTTCATAATGACATGAAGGGCATGCCAAATATCCTTTTGTGCTCCACCCGGACAACATTGCATAAGCTAGAAAATCACTAACAGTAGTCATCAAAGCTACGCACATGTCAAACCTTTGATTACTTGAAGAATCGTAAGTTTTCAATCCAGACACCCACAAATCCTTCAAATCCTTAATTAGTGGCTGCAAATAGATGTAAATATCATTACCCGGGGAAGAAGGACCAAGGATAAGTAAATTCAACATCAAAAACTCTGGCTTCATAATCATCCATGGAGGCAAGTTATGATTGATCAATATAACAGGTCATGTACTATGAACAATGCTCATCTTGTTGAATGGTATAAATCCATATGTGGCTAACCCCAACCTCACGTTGCACGGATCCTCTGCAAACTTTGAGTATATCGAATCAAACTCTTTCCAAGCTTGGCCTGGATGTTGTAAAATCTGATCTGTTTCACACGCCCATTAGCATGCTATGTCATGTACTTCGCTGTCTCTTCGCATATAAATAACATTTGCAATCTTTTCTTTATTGGAAAATACCTAAGGATCGAATTAGGAATCCTATGGATCTTTCCATTTTCATGTTGTGTGTCATTCTCTGTATCATCCGACTTCCATCTTGGTGTCTCACAAACATGGAAGCTTGTAGCATTTGCATGTTATTCCCAATACAACATGCAATCATTGGGGCATGCATCTACCTATCTTAGTATAATCCAACCCTAGTACTTTAAAACATTTTTCGCTTCATTAAAAGACTTAGACAATTTTGCATCGGGTAACACCTCCCTTACAAGCTCTAATTTATCAGCAAATGCAACATTGTTAAGTCTGTGATCACACTTCAAAATAAATAGTCGAATCATAAAGGAAAAATTTGAATGTTTCTTGCATCCGGGATATAGTTCATCCTGACCTTCTTCGAATAACTTGAAAAACTTTTTTGCCTCGTTATTCGACTCCTCTCTAAAAACATCACGAGTATCATTAAACAACTCTGCTATGTCATCATTTCAATCATCCATATTTGATTGTTCATTATGATCCAGCTTAGTTTTTTCTCTTTCAATTTCGATCTCTAATTCAGATAACTTATTTGTTCTTTGCACAAAACCATTACATATTAGGTGATCTCTCACAACATTCTCATGGTCCCAATAACGATAATGACAACTATAACATGGACAACAAATTTGGTTTCCTTGAGACTTTGTAGCAAAAGCCTTTTTAATATACTCGTCTACTCCTCGTTCATATTCATCACTCCATTTGGCAGCCATCCACCACTCCTTAGTTCCACAATCCATTTCCTCAATGTAATATTTAAGAGACTAACGTAAGTCTTCCATGCATTCTCTGTAATTTAATTTGGAAATACAATTTATAAATAAATAAAATATGGGAAGAACAATGAATAAAATCTGAGCAGTTCGACGAAGAAACGACGGTAAAATCTGAGCAAATCTATACACATACAGTAATCTAATCTTGAATTAACAACGGTAAAACATAATCTAACCTTGGAGAAGAGGGAAGATCATTTCGATGAAATGGATGCGACGGCAGTGGGGAAGGGTAAGGCGACGACGAGGTGTGGTAGGGGATGGGGGGAAGGGATGCGACGGCTAGAAAAATGGGATGGGGAGCACTAGGGTTTAGGAAGAAAATGGGGGCGCGGTTGGGTATAAGCAATTAAAATGAAGATTTGGGGATATTAAAACACCGATCGCCGTGATTAGCTGTGACATCTGCATTACATAGGCTAATGCACCGCCGCTTTTTGTCGCCAGATTAGACATTTGAGTCGTCGATATTACAGGCTAATGCAACGGTCATGTTCTACCGTTGCATTAGCATAATTTTTTGATTTGTTACACTTGAACCCGTCGCATTAGCCATATCTAATGCAACGGTACTACATATGTCGTTGCATTAACCTTCTATGAACCGTTACATTAGATTAAAAATGTAGTTGTGAGAAGACATACTTTCTTATTTATAACTAGGTGTTACGAAATGTGACCCTTCTTGTCAATGTCTAATTTGAAGGGTCATGATTAACATAATTGTCGAGTGCAACTGAGATGGGAAATAAAACGTAATAGGACAGCAATGTCATTGCTGTTACAATCATATTTAGACAAAATATCAGCTACAATATGTTAGTATAATAATCTGTATATGGCCAAAATAATGTTTCAACACAATCTGTTTAAACACTTAGTAAAAAAACAGATTTCACAGTATAAAAAATACTTAATTGAAATCAGTACAATAAACAGAATATGTTTGGAATAAGAAAAAATAATTTCAGAATATAATCGAGCTCACTTAGTTCAAAGTGTGTCCTTAAGGAAATTATTCTCCTTACAGTACTCGAGGTTAATGGAATATTGCCTCCCAGATAGAATGATTATCTTACCAGAATAGTAGTACTCCAAATTCCGGTAGCAGCGAACCACTCAACGGCAGTATATCACACAGAATGAAGACAAAATTTTCGAGTTGAAGACTGAAATTCAGAATTTAATTGAATGAATAAATTCTTGGAACAATCAAGAATTTATAGGTTTGGATGTACTGATTCTGAATGTTTGCAACCATCACCTAATTTTGGAGGAAAATTCGAAAAAGAGAGGGCTTAAACCGGACGGGTCGGTCGTGGGTCTTGGGTCGATCCGTTTGAATTTTTTTTTTAATTAAATAATTAATTAATTAAAGAAATGTTTGTCCAAAAAGATTATCAATCAATCGATCTTTTGACAAATCTAAATCCAAAGCCAAAGTCGAAGCCGAGCCGAGCGAGCGACGACGACGGCGTGAGGGGTCCTTGCCCTCTCAACCCTTTTAGCAAGTAGAGAAGGTGTAATGTAATATATACACCTCTCTTTCCTTTTTTTTTCTCGATGTGGGACAAAAGAGCCTTTTACTCCCTTTAATTTTTATCCCATCATTTCTCATTCACTAATATCAAAACCCAACAATCCCCCACATGAATGGGGAATGGCTATAAGATAAAAGAATGTACGGACGAGTGTGATATACAAGCGAGAATTAACTACATCTGGATAAGTAGGTTTCCCTTTGAACTTTCCGTAGTGAACTTATATCGGATATACTCGATCAATCGGTAGATTTGATATCTTTGAACCGTCGAACTTTGTTGTATACCTAGACAACATAAGACACACAATCAACCCTCAACCGTTTATGGTTCTCACGGTTGTGTTCGTTTCAGCCATGAACACCGCCTGGTCTCATGAGTGCATAGAGAATGAGTCTTTACTGTCATTCCCCTTTAAAGCGACTTACACTTAACACTCACATAGGTGATTTCTAAACATGTGGTCATATAGCCACATTATCTGGTCATACATTGCTATATTTAGATAACCATTAAAAAATCTTAATGCTTTATTAACTCATTAACAAGCCATAAAGTTTTATCCTTATTTCTGAACATTGTCTTCATCCGAGAATGAGTTGAGTTATTTGACAATGTTGAACCGTCAGTCACAACTTTGTTTGATCTCCTTGAACCTAGCTCTTGGGATCTCCAGTCTGCTAAGTAGCGTTACCGCCATGATGACTTGTCCTTGGCCTTAACCTCATTCCCATTGATGATCTACTAACTCCCTCTCTAGATAAGCCTTTTGTAAGCGGATCCGCCACGTTATCTCTTGACTTTACATAATTAATTGTGATAACGCCACTAGAGAGGAGTTGTCTAACGGTATTGTGTCTCCGTCGTATGTGATGAGATTTTCCGTTATACATACGCTCCCTGTCCTACCTATTGTTGCTTGACTGTCACAATGTATACATATAGGAGACAAAGGTTTGGGCCAGAATGAAATATCTTCTAAGAAATTCTGGAGTCATTCAACTTCTTCATCTGCCTTGTCTAAAGCTATAAATTCTGATTTCATTGTAGAGCGGACGATGCATGTCTGTTTTGATGATTTCCAAGACACTGCTCCTCCACCAACGGTGAAAACATATCCACTCGTGGATTTAACTTCAAAAGATCCGGTGATCCAATTTGTATCACTATATCCCTCAAGTACTACGGGATATATATTATAATACAAAGCATAGTTTTTGGTGTGTTGTAAATATCTCAAGACTCGTTTCATTGTCATCCAATGAGTTTGATTGGGATTAATCGTGAATCGACTCAGCTTGCTTATAGCACATGCTATATCTGATCGTGTACAATTCATAATATACATCAAACTTTCCAAAACTCGTGCAAAGTCCAATTGTGAGTCACTTTCACCTTCATTCTTTTGAAGTGCAAAACTTACATCAATTGGAGTCTTTGCAACATTGAAATTTAAATACTTGAACTTGTCAAGTATTTTTTCAATATAATGTGACTGTGATAATGCTAGACCTTGTGGAGTTTTATGGATCCTAATTCCTAAGATCAAATCAGCAACCCCTAAGTCTTTCATGTCAAATTTGCTAGCGAGCATACGCTTCGTAGCATTTACATCGACAATATATTTACTCATTATCAACATGTCATCAACATACAAACAAACAATGACTTCATGATTTGAAGTATTTTTAATGTAAACACATTTGTCACACTCATTAATCTTAAATTCATTTATCAACATTGTTTGGTCAAATTTCGCATGCCATTATTTGGGTGCTTGTTTAAGTCCATAAAGTGACTTAACAAGTCTGCACACTTTCCTTTCTTTACCAGGAACCACAAAACCCTCAGGTTGTTCCATGTAAATTTCTTCCTCCAATTCTCCATTTAAGAAAGCTGTCTTGACATCCATTTGATGGATTTCAAGACCATATACGGCCGCCAGTGCCACTAACACCCGAATAGATGTTATTCTTGTTACCGGCGAGTATGTGTCAAAGTAATCAAGGCCTTATTTTTGTCTATAACCTTTGACCACAAGTCTTGCCTTATATTTGTCAATAGTGTCATCAGCTTTCATTTTCCTTTTAAAAATTCATTTAGATCCTAAAGGTTTATTTCCAGGAGGAAGATCAACTAATTCTCATGTATGGTTGTTAAAAATTGATTCAATCTCACTATTGACTCATTCTTTCCAAAATGTTGAATCAGAAGTTGACATTGCTGCTTTAAATGTTTGAGGCTCATTTTCAAGCAAGAATGTTACAAAATCTGGTCCAAAGGAAGTATATGTCTTTTGACGTTTGCTACGCCTTGGATCTTCTTTGCTTGGTATACTTTCTTTTGGTTCTTCCTGCGGTACGACTCACATTCAATTTTATACGGATAGATGTTTTCAAAGAATTCAGCATTATCTTATTCAATTACAGTATTAACATGAATTTCGGGATTGTCCGATTTGTGAACCAAAAACCGACAAGTTTTGTTGTTTGTAGCATAGCCAATAAAAATACAATCCCCAATTTTTTGTCCGATTTTTACCCTTTTGGGCATAGGAACTTGGACCTTCGCTAAACACCCCCACACTTTGAAATATTTCAAGTTGAGTTTTCTTCCTTTCCATATATCATATGGAATAGATTGTGTTTTGTTGTGGGGTACTCTGTAGAATATTCGATTAGCTGTAAGGATAGCTTCCCCCCACAAGCTCTGCGGTAAACCGGAACTAATTAGTAAGGCATTCATCATTTCCTTTAATGTTCGGTTTTTCCTTTCCGCAATTCCATTTGATTGTGGTGTGTAAGGGGCAGTAGTTTGATGAATAGTTCCATATTCCAAACATGTCTCTGCAAAAGGAGATTCGTACTCTCCACCCCTATCACTTCTAATCATTTTGATCTTTTTATTCAATTGATTTTCTACTTCGTTCTTGTATTGCTTAAATGCATTAATTGTTTCATCCTTACTATTAAGCAAATACACATAACAGTATCGAGTGCAATCGTCAATGAAAGTTATAAAATACCTTTTCCCACCACTAGATGGTATTGACTTCATATCACATATATCTGTGTGAATTAAGTCTAAAGGATTTGAATTCCTATCAATAGACTTATATGGATGTTTAACAAATTTAGATTCAACACAAATTTCACATTTTGATTTGTTACACTCGAATTTAGGCAATACTTCTAAATTAATCAATTTCCGCAAGGTTTTGTAATTGACATGTCCTAAACGAACATGCCATAAATCATTTGACTCCAATAAGTAAGACGAAGCTGAATTTTTATTAATACTGTCAACAACCATTACATTGAGTTTGAAAAGGCCCTCGGTGAGGTAACTCTTTCCTATGAACAGATCATTCTTACTAATTACAATTTTCTCACTAACCAACACGCACTTAAACCCGTTTTTGACGAGTAGTCCGGATGAAACTAAATTCTTCCGAATTGTTGGAACATGCAGAACATTTGTCACGACCCGATCCCGGGCCCGTGACTGGTGCCTTACCCGGGCACCCAAGTAGACATACATCAGAGTAATCAGCGGAATAATAAATCAAGACATGAAACAAATGTAAAATGTAAATACGCTTTATCCGAGAAAAAGTTGTCTTTCGGCATATATATATGTACAAGTCCGCGCTACATCCCAACTTTACAACAGACTACTGCACTTAGGAATGTAAACAACTATGGCGGGACAGGGCCCCGCCATACCCTGAATATACAAAATATCTACAACACCAGGGAGAGTCGTACCAAAAGTCGAGCCTCCGGAGAAATGGAGCTCCTGACACCAGAGTAAGGATCCTAAGAATGAGGATCTACTACCTGCTTCCCTTTACCTGCGGCATGAACGCACTTCGGCGAGGTCGATAACAGTACCAAGTATGTGAAATCAGAAAGTACTTTAAATGAAATCATATCATTTTAAAACTAATTTTACAAATATGTACGAAACAACCAATGTAACCGCACATAGTGCCACAGCATAACCAAAAGCAAAATAGATATAACATAACTGGTCTTTTCTAGGCCGCTAATGATCGAAGCAAGGCCAATCACTCATAGTATCATTATGCGAGCTTAATCCTGGAACTCCCGCAGTCCGCATAGTCACACACGTGCACCGCATGAGGTATTCTCGTGACGGTAGCTAACCCGCGGTATCCTCCTCGACTCCCGCAGTCGCATAGTCACATAGACCGCGTAGTCACAGCATCGCATGAGGCATTCCTCGACGGATAATACACCGGAATGATCAATCCTGAACTCCCGCAGCCCGCATAGTCACACAGACCGCATAAAGCCGATAGACCCGCATCGCGGTGGCAAGTCCTCGGTATAACAAGTCGAGGGTATGTGATATAATAACAAGATAACAGCTTAACGCTTAACAACGTAAGCACAACAAGAATAACCCCTTACACAACATCACAAGACACTAACACGCCAGTAGCATCATAACATGTTTACTTATCAAACCATCTTACTACACTTTTCGTAAATCAATACAAGACTTTCATAAACAAATAAGTAAACTGCCTTTTATCTTTCTTAAGTCGTTACACATAACTTCTCATAAAGTCAGTATAACTCTTTAAGCTTTTAAAACCAAGTATTACTTTTCTTTTAAAAAATGATTCATAACTCTTTTGAAATACTTCAAGATTCTTATTATTTAAAACTCAAGTCAAAAGACATCAGAGTAAAACCAAGTTCAGTTAACACACGTACGCCACCGCACTATTTATATATTTTAAAAATATCATGCTCAAGAGGATAGGAAGAATCACATACCTCCTGCGAAATCCACCGCCAAGTCGAATATGTCGCGCCAGAGTATCAACCTATAATAGTCAAATACGCCTATCAACGCCTAGACTACTCAGTAGAATATTCTAGCGAAGGTTCTCTATCCTACGGAAAATTGGGCAGACTTCCTACCCTAAAACTACTCAAGTATATCAGAACACGCCCCATGTAAGTACAGTTCAATTCTCTTCTTTTATACCCTCCTTCCATATGTCTTATACTTAATTTTATACTACTACAGTATGTAATCTCCAATTACAATAGAAGGACAAGATATTTACCTCGGTAAGCCCAAAATTATCCAAGTTTAAATGTCGATCCTGAACAATGTTTAGCTCCTAACTTGCACACTCCGATAGCTCCAAGAAACCCTTTTCTAAACAACTTCTACTTAACACTTCAACCCACTATGAAGATTTCCCTAGGGTTTCGTTTTGTGACTAAAGGATATAAAGTAGTATTTCTGGGCTTTTAGTATAGAGGTGACTGTGGACTACGATAAGGTATTTGGCTAAGGTCTGTTGGACTAGTAACAATACTTGGAGAATACTTTTCTACCAAGGGGGGGGGGGGGGTATTGCTTCGGACGAGACAACTAGGAAAGGTGGGGAGGAGTTGGACGAGAACTAGCAACTAAGGGGGAAGGATTTTGGAGACTTGAAAGTTGTGTTTGTGGATGAAGAAGTCTTGCACAAGAGGGGGGTATTTATAGAACCACCAAGGGCCAAGATTAAAACAAATGGAGGGTGTAGATTAGATAGCTTGTGTGAGTGGAGTCTTCCACCAAGTGTCCACCACAACCTTGGGACATATGTCCACCACAACATTGGGACATATGTCCCCCACAACAATGAGCCATGTGGCCTCCCATTTGCTCAAGAAAACCGTCCAAGGCAAGCCCCCACTTGCCCACAAAAATCGTCCCTTACCTACTCCCACTCACCCAAAGAAATATCTTGCAAGACTTGACCAATTGACTTGTCCACAAGCCCAACATTTTCGTCCAAACATGCCACCTGGCGGTGCCACATGTCGCCTCCTATCGTCCAAATATTTCATCTCTCTAAAAATCCGTGTCGGTTAAAATATTAAAAACGTAGAATTTCCTTCACAAGGTTCGGAATCTTTTCCGTTGAAAGCTCTCAATTTCATCTTAACCTAATTAGGGCTTGAATAATCGTACGTACGTCCTCGCATACATACTCTGGAAGTACGGGGTATAACAACATTGTTGAGAGTCAGGACCTTGCCGGAAGTCATCTTCAGAAGTATCTTCTCATATCCTTCAACCTTGGCTGTTGCAGTATTTCTCATAAACAATACCTCTTCGGGTCCAGCGGAAGCATAGGTTGCAAATGCTTCTTTTGCAGCGCAAACATGTCGAGTGGCACCAGAATCAAGCCACCACTCCTTTGGGTTTCCAACCAATTGCACTCTGACCGCATTGCACACAAATCATTCATTTAATCATTTATTTCCACCATATTGACTTGTCTTTTTCCCTTGTCCTTTTTTGGGAGACGACAATCTGGGCTTTTGTGGCCAGCTTTCCCACAATTAAAGCAGTTGCCCTTGAACTTTTTCTTGTTAGAACCCTTCTTTCCGTATGCCTATTTCTTTTCTTGTTCATTTTCGAGCAAGATCTTCAACGATGTTGGCCCCTTCAATTGGTGAACTCTACGATACCTCTTCTCGGTTTTGTTATCTTCCTCGATCTTGAGACGAATCACAAGATCCTCCAACTTCATTTCTTTTGTGCTTAAGATAATTCTTGAAATCTTTCCACGAAGACGGCAATTTCTCAATCATCATAGCCCACTTGGAATGCTTCATTCACTACCATACCTTCAGCAATAAGGTCATGAAAGATAAGTTGAAGCTCTTGAACTTGGGTTCCAACGGTTTTTCCATCAACCATTTTATAGTCTAGGAATTTGGCAACCACAAACTTCTTCAAGCAAGCATCTTCTGTCTTGTACTTCTTTTCAAGTGCATTCCATAGTTCTTTGGAAGTTTCTACCGAGGCTTGGAAATAGGCTGATTTTTTGTGCAAAGGCTACATTTTAAGTGCATTAGAAGATGACTTGTACAATGTCTAATTATTTTTTCTTACTCCAAACATATTCTGTTTATTGTACTGATTTCAATTAAGTATTTTTTATACTGTGAAATCTGTTTTTTTTTTACTAAGTGTTTAAACAGATTGTGTTGAAACATTATTTTGGCCATATACAGATTATTATACCAACAATCTTAAGAAAATTATTCCCCTCACAGTACTCGAGGTTAATGGAATATCGTCTCCCAGGATAGAACAATTATCTTACCAGAATAGTAGTACTCCAAATTCCGGTAGCAACGAACCACTCAACGGCAGTATATCAGAATGAAGACAAAATTTTCGAGTTGAAAACTGAAATTCATAATTGAATTGAATGAATAAATTCTTGGAACAATCAAGAATTTATAGGTTTGGAGGTACTGATTCTGAATGTTTGCAATCATCACCTAATTTTGGAGGGAAATTCGAAAAAGAGATGGCTTAAACCGGACGGGTCGGTCACGAGTCTTGGGTCGATCCGTTTTGATTTTTTTTTAATTAAATAATTAATTAAAGAAACGTTTGTCCAAAAAGATTATCAATCAATCGATCTTTTGACAAATCCAAATCCAAAGCCAAAGCCGAAGCCGAGCGAGCGACGACGACAGCGCGAGGGGTCCTTGCCCTCTCAACCCTTTTAGCAACTAGAGAAGGTGCAATGTAATATATACATCTCTCTGTCCTTCTTTGTTTTCTCGACGTGGGACAAAAGAGTTTTTTACTCCCTTTAATTTTCATTTCATCATTTCTCATTCACCAATATCAAAACCCAACACAATATTGGTTTCTTTGAAAATGTGTTGCACATGTGAGCCTCCAAGATCATCAAACAGACTTGTTATCAAGAATATGCGAGTACTTATTTTACTCCATTAAGCATAACTCATACTATCTTATTTTACTTTTTTTTTGCTTAAACTATAAGGGGAATAGGGTTTTATTTTTCCTCCCTCCAAATTTTGAAAAGAAAAAGAAACAAAAAGCAAAAAAGTGAGAGGAGCAGCAAATAATAAGTTGGAAAAAGAATGTTCACTGAATGGGATGTGGTCTGTACCCCCATCAGCATCAACATCAGCATGCGTTCTCCTGAGTTGAGAAGAAAGAAGATACAGAAACTCAAAATTCCTTTGCCACTCACTGTGCTTAGCTTAGCCTAGACTGGGTCACTGTGCCACACCACGCCACAAACTTAATGGAACTTGCTATGGGGGTCCCCTACAAAGAAACATGATGACTGGAACACAGCCACTATCAACTACACAGTCCCCCCCCCCCCCCCCTTCGGAAATGATCTCCTATTATCACTTACAATTTTAAATAAAAAAATAACATTTTTAAATGCCTTTACTAAGTTATTTTCTGATCTGAAGCGTGAGAATACTAAAAATATACTTTGTTTGGTGAACATGGCACATACATATATGAGTATGTAATACAAATATTAATTTTTAATTCGTAATTCCAAAAATATATAAGTTTAATACAAAAAATATTAATAATTAAATCATATTAAATTTAAATTATGAATCCTATCCGCTAGCTTATGGGAATAGATGAGAGAGTTCACATTTGGATTATCGTTATACAAGTATTTGGCCACATTCTATCTGACACTGTCATGTTACAATTTTTTATGGAAGGATTTGTTGTTTAGTCATGCTCAATCTTTCCTTTTGTGGGTACGAATATTATATCCCTTTTTAGACGCATATATTAGAAGCTCGTTGTCATCAAAGAAGACAAATGTCACCCTTGGGAGCACCTTTAGGAAATTAAATCACCTAGGATTAAGAGTTTATTTTTATCCTTTTCCCTAGAAAAATACTAAGTTGATTGTGAAAGATTAGTCATAGTCCGACTCTAAATTCTATTTGTTAAATATACCTACAATATACACATGATATACATGTATATTATATGTATATTGAATATATTTCTTAAGGCAAAGTAACAGCAACCGAGAGGCCCAGTCGTGAGGCACGGATCATGTCGAGCCCATCACGGGAAGTTTTACCTATTGTGTATATTTGATATATATTAGACTTAATCTTGTACCTTAATTAGTAGTGTAATATTATCATAATTGTATAGTTAGTCTCCAAATAAAATAGGGTTTTAGATGTAGAATAGGAAAATGTTTCATATGTAACTTGTATATCTATGTCTTTCATCAATAAGAATAATCAAGAGATTTATTTTTTCATGGTATCAAGAGCCTATGTTATTTTCCTTGCTTCCGCTACCCACTTCTTTCTCGATTTTTCTTGAAATCTGTGACAAAAAAAAAAACCCTCGGTTTCTGCAAACCCGAGCCCCTCTCCCTAAAATATATTCTTGGCAAAGTTTGTTCTCTTCATCATGACTGATAAGAACACGTTTCATCCCGCCCTAACAGTTTCTAACATCAAGAGTGTTCTTTTTATCGTTCTTGACCTAGAAAACGTTCAATATGGGACATGGGCAGAATTATTCAAAATTCATGCAATGGAATATCAAGTTCTTCACCACATCATCCCTCCGACTCCTACAACGGGGGATGAGACCACCGAAGATGATGATGTATCCACCAAAGCGGATAATCCAAAATTATGGGTAACATTTGACGCAAAGGTCCAATGGATTTATGCCACAATATCCATGGACCTTTTTACAGACGATTATGAAATCCAACTCCACAGCTATGGCTTCTTGAAATCAATTGTGTGATATCTTTCTGGATAACAGTCATTCCCGCATTGTTACCCTTGAACATGAATTTTCTCAAGTTGTTATGGATAATTTTCCTAACGTTTCATCTTATTGTAAACGACTCAAGGACTTGGCGAATCAACCTCGCAACGTGGGTGCTCCGGTTACTAATAGTCGTCTCATTCTACAGATGATTTCATGCTTATCCGAGACCTATAACGGTGTTGCTTCGATCCTTCGTCAAAGTAACTCCTTTCCGGAATTCTATCAAGCCCGCTCCATGCTCACATTGGAAGAAGCGAGTTTGGCTAAAAAGGGGCTAGTCCCGTCGTCATGATGACGTTCTCCACAAATTCTTCAAATTTTGATGATCATTCGGGCCAAAATCGAACCCACGGTGGCAGCAAAAATAATCATAAAAATAATAAGAAAAATCGCGGGGGCAAACGCGATGACAACGACAATGGTAGGCAAAACAGTAGGCCCCGTCCCACCGCAAATGGGCCCTGCACTCCATCGCCCCCGCAGCAGCGGCCCCAAAGCAGAGCAGCGAGCCCCACGGCAATGGGCCGGGGCGAGGTCAAGGCCCAACAACACATATCTTTCACGCCCAGCAGCCAACAATTTCGGCCAAGGGTTGGTCAAGACACCTTCCGTGCCCACAGCCAGCGCCCAACAAAGCACGGAATTGGGGCTTTGTGATTTCACCGGGACGAGGCGAAGTCGGGTGCTTGGGCCACGACCCCCACAAGCTCATGTTACAGCGGGACCCACACAAACCGACATTGAAGTCGCAATGCACACGCTTGGATTAACTCAATCGGACCTGAATTGGTACATGGACACAGGTGCCATTACCTACATGACATCTGACCAAGGTACTCTCTCATCTTATTTCAATTTGAGCAGTAATCGTGGTATAATTATTGGTAATGGTAATTCAATTCCAATTAAGGGTTATGGTCATAAAACTTTATCTCCTCCTCATCCACCACTTGTCTTGAAAAATGTCTTTCATGCCCCAAAATTAATTAAAAATTTGGTGTTTGTCCGTAAATTCACCACTGATAATTGGGTTTCTATTAATTTTGATCCTTTTGAGTTTTCTGTGAAGGATTTCAAGACGGGGAGTCCTCTCATGAGGTGTGACAGTAGGGGAGCTCTTTATCCAATCACACCAAGTCTTGGTTTCTCGCGTGAAGCCATGACATCCACTTTTGCAGCTCTTGCTCCTTCCTTGTGGCATGCTCGTCTAGAACATCCAGGGTCATCTATTTTGTCTGTCTTAGATATAAATAAACTTATTTCGTGTAAGGGTACGCGTAGTACTCCGAATTGTCAATCTTGTTCCTTAGGAAAAATTGTTAAGTTACCATTTATGGATTCTAATTCTACTACTTCAATGTCATTTGATATTATTCATAGCGATTTATGGACATCTCATGTTCTTAGTTCATTGGGTCATTGTTACTATGTTCTATTTTTAGATGATTATTCTAAATTTTTATGGACGTTTCCAATAGCAAAAAAATCTCAAGTTTTTCCATCTTCCAAAAATTTAGAGCTTTCATTAAAACCCAATTCGAACGAGAAATAAAAAATATCCAATGTGATAATGGAAAAGAGTATGACAATGTGAAATTTCGGAAATTTTGTGCTAAAAATGGAATCAATTTTTAGTTTTTTTGTCCTCATACGTCTTCACAAAATGGAAAATCCGAATGAAAAATTAGTAACATTAATAACATTATCCAAACATTTTTGGTTCATGCTTCCGTACCCCCATATTTTTGGCATCATGTTCTACAAATGACTACTGATATCCTTAACATTCTTCCTTCTAAAGGTTTGACATATTCGTCCCTCTTTAAATTTTATCTAATAAAACTCCTTCGTATTCCCATCTTAGGGTGTTTGGGTGTTTATGTTATCCACTGTTTCCATCCACCACAATCAACAAACTCCTGGCCTATTCTATCATTTGTGTGTTTTTGGGTTATCCGTCTAATCATCATGGTTATAAATATTTTGATTTATCTGTCTAATCATTGTATGTTTCTTGATAATAACTCAGTCTCATGGTCTGCAAAACGTCAATCTACTCTTTCACGTTCGAGTGCAGAGACCGAGTATCGAGGGGTAGCCAATGTGGTTTATGATTCATGTTGGTTACGTAATCTTCTTTTAGAGCTTCATTGTCCTATTCAGAAAGCTACCTTGGTGTATTGTGATAATATTAGTGTCATCTACCTTTCTGATAATCCAGTTCAGCACCAGCGCACTAAACACATAGAGATGGACATTCACTTTGTTCGAGAAAAGGTAGCTAAAGGACAAGTGCTCGTCTGTCGTGTCCCTTCCAGATATTAAATTGCAGACATCTTTACAAAGGGTCTTCCCTCGGTCCTTTTTGAAGATTTTAGAGAGAGTCTCAACGTACGAAGACCTAGCGGGGGTGTGTTAAATATACATACAATATACACATGATATACATGTATACTGTATGTATATTGAATATATATCTTAAGCCAAAGCAGCAGCTGCCGAGAGGCCCAGATCATGTCGAGCCCATCACGGGCAGTTTTACCTATTGTGTATATTTGGTATATATTAGACTTAGTGTTGCACCTTAATTAGTAGTGTAATATTACCATAATTGTATAGTTAGTCTCCAAATAGAATAGAGTTTTAGATGTAGAATAAAAAAAGAATTTTCCTATGTAACTTGTATATATAGGTCTTTCATCAATAAGAATAATCAAGGGATTAATTCTTTCACTATTAAACTTTTTCTTTCCCCACTAGATCCTCCCTTTACCCCTCTGCCCTATCCTCCCTGCCCCGCCTCTGTGGATTTCACTTGTCATATCCATTTTGCCATCCTTTATCACCTATCCTAACAACATTTTCGCCCAAATGTTATTTTTGCAAAAGAATAAAATTAAATAGACAAAAATAAGTGTAGTTTCGACACAATGAGGGCAATTGGTGTATTTAAAAAATTTGATAGTTTCGTGCATGGTACCAACAATGTCATATCATGTGGCTTATTTCTTTATCAAAGAAAGTACACCGAAGAAATCTTTGACCAAGCAGACATGACATCTTACAAATCGGCCCATACCGGTGGACACTAATTCCAAACTGAGTGCCTATTTGGGTTATCTGTATGCCGATCCGACTCACTATTGTAGTTTAACAGGAGCATTGTAGTATCTCACTTTCACGAGACTAGATATATCCTATGTCGTGCAATAAATACGCTTACATATTCAAAGCCCAACGGATGAACATATGAATGCCCTCAAACGTATTTTGTGATATGTACGTACTTTTCATTTCGGCTTACACTTATACAAGTCCTCACTCTCTGGTCTTACATCTTATTTTGATGTTGACTATGGTGGATGTCCTGACACTCGTCGATCCATGTCGGGTTACTGTGTGTTTCTTGGAGATAACTTACTTTCTTGGCCTTCTAAAATACAACCAAGTCAATGAGCGAGGGATGATGGAATTTTGGAATTATCGACTCGAAATGGGTTCTGCTCGAAGCTCGATCCAATGCTGAAGTTGAATACAGAGGTGTAGCGAATGTTGTTTCTAAGTCTTTTTTGATAGACAACTTTCTACTTGAGCTTCACTACCCACTCCATAAGGCTACAATGGTTTACTAAGATAATGTAAGTGTGATATATCTTTTCGGCAATCCCGTTCAACATCAGCACACTAAACACGTTGAAATGGATATTCACTTTGTACGTGAGAAAGTTGCTCATGGATAAGTTTGTGTTCTTCATGTTCCTTCCCAATATCATATTGCTGACATATTCACCAAAGGACTTCCGCGCATACTCTTTGATAACTTCTGAGTCGGTCTCAGCGTATGAGAACCTCCCGCTTCAACTGTGGGTGTGTGATATAATATTACAATATCTTGTATATTACTATTGATAGAATATTGCCAAATTTTGTATATCTTTTATATTAGGTACATTTATATTTCAATTTTAATTAGAAAGATTTAATTACCTAGTTTATAATTATGTAACACTATATCTATTGTACACAATGATCAATGAAAGGTAAGGAACATATTTCTACATGTACGCAAATCTTACTCCTATCTTGTGAAGGTAGAGAAGTTGTTTCTGATAGACGCTCAGCTCAAATAAGGAAATAGAAAGCATTTCAAAGTGTAGAATATTGTAAATCTCCTTGATTGGAGTTCTCATAATAATGCCATATATAGAGTGTACAATTATAGTCTTAATAGAATGAAGATCTCTATTTTATATTAATTATACTAAAATATTAATTACAGAATATATTCACTATCACCCCCCCAGTCGGAGCGGAAGAAGGTCAGACGCTGAGATTGGATCTAAAGTCAAGAAACAGTTACCGAGAAAGCCCATTTGAGAAGATATTTGTGTGCTGCTACGAAGAAGGAACATACAACACCCTAACGTGACCCATTGCAATCTTCTCATGAACAAAGTGAATATCCATCTCAATATGCTTGGTTCGCCGATGTTGAACCGAATTATTAGACAAGTAAACAGCAGATATGTTATTATAGTAAATCAAATATACCTTACGTAAGGGAAAATGAAGCTCAAGAAGGAGATTTCGAAGCCAACATAGCTCGGAAACAACGTTTGCAATGCCTCGATATTCTGCTTCTGCACTCAAATGGGAAAGCTTGGCTATCTATATGAAAATTTGTAGAAATCAACCCTATTTATCAAAGGCTATCTATAATGAGATATGCATAATATTTTAGTTTTTTCCCTCTTTTAAGAATTTGTACGATAATTTGTGTCAAAGATTAAAAAAAATTGAACTAATACACCCTTTAACTTAATATAATTTCTCTATTATGGTTTTCATACCTTTCTCGGATAAAATTTATGGATGATAAAAATGACAGTCTGGTGCACTAAGTGTCCGCTATGCGCAAGGTCCGGGGAAGAGCCGGACCACAAGAGTCTATTGTACGCAATCTTATTCAGGAAATTACACCGAATGACATTGAAAATGGATGGATTTGAACTTTTGAACCTCGTTTTTTCTCATGGAAAAATTTTAAGATCAAAAGTCAAAACTAGTTAAATATGAAATTTTGCCTATAAGGCAAGCAAGGTCGACCACCCACGAGGCGACAACTGTCTTCTAAGTTAAGTCATTTCTAAGACGACTCCTCTATTTTACGCTAATTCAAGATGCAACGATGCCTCACAAACTTCTTATTGGCCCAAGATTATAATAGGCATTTGTGAGTGTTTGAACGCACATGTTTTGTTTATATTTGTTGGGTCCGGGACTACGGATAAGTAAATTTGAGTAAAAAAAAATCGATAGCTTAGTAAACTAGAAACAGTTTCTGGATGTGCCTTCAATATTGAGTCAACATCTGAGGCAACATTGAGATAAACCGATACAAACCTTGTTAGAGTAAATGCAGCGGAAAAGTAAAAGAACACACAGTTTATATTTTCAAGGGTATATATTAATATTCCTTGATGGTCGATGACCAAAAGAATTGTATAAATTATATACAATTACAAATGAATTTCTTTTACAAGATGAAGCATAAAATACTAAAAAGAAATTACAAAAATGAAGTCGCAGATGACTTCTCCTAAAGTCACAAATTCTAAAAGATAAAAGACAACATCTTCATTACACTCTCTTGAACAGTAAGCTTAATCTAGAATAGAGATAGCGATTGCAATGTGGGACAAGATGATGTTAAAATAACTTTAGGCTAATTGTTGATCCAGTTTTCTATTGGAAAATCTGAGAGCTCTCTTGACTTGTTGTCGTTGTAATTCTGGATATCGAATGCACTGAAGTTTCCCTCTATTTATAGTGTGGAACTTCCCTTAAAATCCTCACTGCTTGTTGTGGATGTTGAGTAAAATGTGGCAGCAGCATTGACCGATTCATCCTCCTGAAAATCCTCAACTTCTTTATGAAAATCCTCACGTTTTGGACTGAGTCTTCCTTTGCTTTCTCTACACGTTTGACTGAGTTTTCCACCACGTTTTAAACACAGCAGACTTGTGAGCTTGCCTGAGTCATTTTTTACTCGCAGTAACTTCTCCTGCTTAGGTCGGAAGAATAGGCAAAACTGTTACATAGATGTTGGCTGAAATGTTGCCACAACATCGTTCCAACATCAACAATATTCATGTACAATTAAGAGAAAATTTGTCCCTAGACAACTGCTTATGTATTTCTTCTATATGCTTAGTCCGGTTACATATATGCTATGACGTGAAATTCAAAAGAGCCGACGTATTCTTAACGCTTTCATTAATAGGGCCAACTCATATTTTTCTTAACTTAATTAATCAACTTTGGGGGAGAATGATAATGGAGATGTATTTTGGTCTTCATGTTCGTCAACACGTACCTCATTCTTCTATGGTTGATGTTATGGATTAGCATCACTCTTATAAATAAATGGATCACCCTTTTCTATCCAAGAAATTGATCTTCGTTGCCTACAACTAACAAAATTTCAAAGAGTCAAGTAAATGGTGGGACCTCTTCTAAAAACTTATTATCTTATCAAGCCGCTCTCCTAAGATTGATTTTCTCATGTGATCCTAAATAACTCAACAACCTGAATATTGTACCTCTATTGTTCGTGGCTACTAGGGGTGCACAAAAGGTTAAAACCGGACCGAAGACCGAAAACCCAGATTACTAGGACCGAATTTCTCGGTCCGATCCAGGTCATTTTTTGTCCGGTCTGGTTTTTCGGACCGAAAGAACCGAATGCATTTGCCCCACCCCAGCCCCCAAATTGACCCCGCCCAATTTCAAACGTATTGACATATCAAATATAGGCTGTAAATTGATCAAACTTTATATGGTCATAACTTTGCACTCGGACGTCCGTTTTACCTTTTTTTTTATTTCACGTATTTTTTTCGACAAGCTGCTGAAGCGGTTTGATTCAGCCGATTTCTCCAAAAACGTCCATCTTGCCCCTCAATTTCACTTTTTCCCCAAATCGTTACGTTTTTTTCCTTTTCAAATCTAAATATCTCGCGATATACAATAGATTTCAATGTACAAATTTCATGGTAATGTTTTCGAGAATGTCAATTTCAGTATTGGAAATTCAATTTTAAAAAAATGGGCCCCGGAACCCGACCCGGAATTATATATATTATATATTAGGAATTTAGAAAATTATGAATTATATATATTAGGAATTATATAATTCAATATATATTAGAAATTATATATATTATATATATTAGGAATTATATAATTCAATATATATTAGGAATTATATAATTCAATATATATTAGGAATTATATATATTATAAAGAAAAAATTAAAATTTTCGGTCTGGACCGGACCGAATCTGGACCGGACCGGACCCGATCCGAAAACTCAAATTATGAGGACCGAAGACCGGACCGAATTTTTCGGTCCGGTCCTAACAGGTTCGGTCCGATTCAATTTTTCGGTCTGGACTGACTTTTGTGCAGCCCTAGTGGCTACTAGATAAGGAGCAAGGTCATGCTGGTAAATCACCCGTATTTATTACTCCTAGCAATTTTTTCTTACCAAATTTATTCTACAGTTAATTCGGATATACTTTATCCGTCTTAAATTATTTATCGTATTTTTATTTTGCACGTCGCTTAAGAAAATATTAATTATGAGATTTTTTGACTATTTTACCTTTATTTATATTTTAAGATATAATCTTTCTTTAATATTTATTGAATATTTACTTTATAATTAAGGTGTTTATAGTCTTTAAGAATAATAACTTACCATAAAAGATAAAATAAAAAATATAATTAAGTTTATTTTGAATTTCTAAACGGATAAATAATTTGAGATTGTTTGTCTGTTGAGCAAATCCCAATATCCTATGAAGGAATTAATTAGAAACACTTTACGAGGTTGGACTTTAAGTTTGAATGTTGTCAATTAGTAAAATCAAATTTTCTTCTCTTAGTATCAGAAATCCCTCGAGTCAATTAACCTTTCGTTGTTGACATGTAATTTTTCACTGCCCCAACTGTTAATTCTGCAATTAATCTTTTGAGATAATAAGTAGCATTGAGACACAAATCTTTAGTATTTGAAATTATTCAAGGATTAGTCAAAATCTTATCTTGGTTTTCTACGCTGTATTTTTATTGATACAAAAAGAAGAAGAAAAAACAGACTGAACGAAGACATCACAACAAGAAATTGGTTCTAAGAGGACAACTGTAATTATCTTTTTTGGGTGAAATATCGCTCCCAGGGAGCGATTTTTAATCGCCCTTCAACTCGCCTAATTAGTCGCGTTGTCTTAAATCAAGAAAGACGATTTTTTAAATCGCCCCTTTTTGTAAGGACCAAAGAGGGCGACTAGAGTCGTCCTTTTTGAGATTTATCAAGAAGAGCGATTACAGTCGCCCCCTTTGGTCCTGGTTCAAAGAGGGCGATTGTAGTCGTCCTCTTTAAGATTTATCAAAAAGGGCGACTTCAGTCGCCCTCTTTGAGATTTATCAAAAGAGTCGCCCTTTTTGGGTTGGTTCAAAAAAGAGAAAAATTAAATGCACCAACTGGAATTCGAACCTTAGTCTGAACTGTGACACTGTACTATTGTACCACTAGACCACTAGTTATACAACATACCACTAGTTATACAACATTAATCACCACAAATACAACCCTTTACCAAGAATCGAACCCGAGCATCCGCTGTGAAATTGTGTCATTCTACCACTAAACCAGCCATCAATACTTGTTATATTTATACTCCTCATAATCATAAATCTCTTGGATTCGGATCTGAATATTTTAGATATTCAAAAAATTGGATATTCGCAATTTTTGGATCCGAATATTTCGAATATTCAAGAAATCGGATATCCGCAATTTTCGAATAATTTCGAATCGGATTCGGATCCGAATATTTCAGATAAATTTCGGATCGGATTCGAATCAGAATATTCAGATAAAATTCGGATCGGATTCGGATACGAATATTTCGGATAAACAAAAAATCGGATATCCGCAATTTTCGGATAATTTCAAATCGGATTCGGATCCGAATATTTCAGATAATTTCGAATCGGGTTCGGATCCGAATATTTCGGATATACAAAAAATCGGATATCCATAATTCGGATCGGATGTATAGTTTAATTTATTTATATTTTAATTTCGAAGTATCCCCTTTAATTGATCCTCTTGATTTTTTCTTTTGACAAATTAAAAGATCACTAAAAATAAATAAATTAAAAGATACTACTAATATCTCTATTTATATTTTGTAGTAATTTGATTTTTTTAATAAAATTGATAGATAAATTTAAACATCGAAACATTTATGGACAGTGGTATAAAAGTTTAGAAATAAATCAAAATTTCAAAACTTAGAAAAATGAATCTCGATAATATTTATCCTCTTTAATACTTCTTCTTTCTTGCATACTTAAAACTATTTTTTTTTATATTTTTAAGTATTTTACATCATGAGTCTAAAAGAGCGACTTTTCAAAGTCGCCCTTTTTTATCCGAATCAAACGGGGCGACTTTTCCAAGTCGCCCTTTTTGGTCCGAATCAAAAGGGGCGACTTTTCAAGTAGCCTTTTTGGTCTGAATCAAAAGGGGCAACTTTTCCAAGTCGCCCTTTTTACAAGTGATTTTTATTACTTTTATGTAATAAGAAATTGACACATTTTTTATTAATAAATAGTAATTTTAATTTTTTATTTACTATTAAGGATGTATTATTTATATTACACAAGTTTATGTTATATTTTAAATTTTAAAATACAAAATATTTTTCTTAAATTTTATATTCAATCAAATTATTATACATAAATTGAAAATGAGGAAATACTAACTAGACTGCCAACAAATGTTAGTAATAAGTAAAAATGTTCATTTATCCAGTTTTGAAAATATTTTTTTTATGGGCGCTCAACATTAATGTGAATTCTTTGTCTTTGTAGCATATTAACGAGTCACTATAAAAATTGTTAAATTGTTTTTAAGGAAACCCCCTTTGGTTAAAAAAAATCAAATTACAATAAAATATGATAGATAAATTTAAACAACGAAATATTTATGGGTAGTGGAATAAAAGTTTAGAAATAAATCAAAATTTCAAAAGTAAGAAAAATACATATTTATTTATATGTTATTAAAAATAAATAATAAAATCAAAATATAAAGTGGATCAAAAAGGGCGATTGTAGTCGCCCCCTTTGGTAAAAAACCAAAAAGGGCGATTGTAATTGCCCCCTTTGGTAAAAAACCAAAAAGGGCGATTGTAATCGCCTCCTTTGGTAAAAAGCCAAAAAGGGCGATTGTAGTCGCCCCCTTTGATTAAAAATAAAAAAGGGTGATTATAGTCGTCCCCTTTGGTTAAAAACCAAAAAAGGCGATTGTAGTTGCCCCCTTTGGTTAAAAAAAATTACTACAAAATATGATAGATAAATTTAAACATTGAAACATTTATGGGCAGTGGAATAAAAGTTTAGAAATAAATCAAAATTTTAAAAGTAATAAAAATAAATATTTATTTATATCTTATTAAAAATAAATAATAAAAGGAAATATTAGTATGTGATAATATAATTTGTTATTTCATTTGTACTCATTATAACATTTTACTTGACCATGATATTATGTGTGATTAATTATCATAGGGCGGATAGCAACGGAGATGGAAAAATCACGAGAGATGATATTTTTCATTGTATTTTATATTTTGTTCTTCCATAGGTCTCGATTATTTATATCTTATTAAAAATAAATAATAAAACCAAAATATAAAGTGGACCAACTATTTTATAAAGAAATACAAAATCGATCTTCACTATTTTATAAGACACTAATAACATGCTTGCCTTAAGTTGTACTATTCATGAGATAAGATACCACATCCACTTTTTCCAACAACTTATGTTAAAAAACGATGCAACAAAACAAATTACCTAAACTTTTTAATTGTCTATTTAATTTTTTTGGGTTATATCAATTAATCTCGAAATAGTTGATTAAAACACAAAGCTAATCATGCAAGTTTCTATTGTTTTAATTAGAGAATAACAACAAACACTAGAAACATAAAACATTTGAAGATAAATTTAATTTCTAACTCGAATCTTCTTTTGTTATTTTCCGAACAATGAGAACTTTTTATTTTTATACAAGATCTTTCCTTTGATTTATATAATATAACATATTTGTAAAAAAAAAATGTAGGCGAACAACATTTAGTCATTGAGCGTCAAGTAAATCGTGTTTTAGATTTAGGACCAAAAGGGGCGACTTCAAGTCGCCCCATTTAGTTATGACCAAAGGAGGCGACTTTTCAAGTCGCCCCTTTTGGTCCGTCGCCCCCTTTGGTGATGACCAAAAAGGGCGACTTGAAAAAATCGCCCCCTTTGGTGAAATTAAAAAGGGCGACTGTATGTCGCCTTTTTTGGTCCGAACTAAAAAGACATTTTTTAGTCGCCCTCTTTGGAGCGATTTTCGCGAACAAAGTGAATATCCGGCTCAATATGTTTAGTGTGTTGGTGGTAACCGAATTCTCTAAGAGATGAATAGCACTAACATTATCACAATAAGTCAATGTAGTCTTTGGAATCGGACAGTGGAGCTCTAAAAGAAGGTTCTGTAGCCAACAAGATTCAGACACCACATTGACAACTCCTCGGTATTATGGTTCGACACTGGATCTGGGAAAGGCTGCTGGCCGTTTTGAGGACCAAGAGACCAAATTATCATCAAGAAATACACAATAATCAGACTTGAAGCGTCTGATATCCGGACAACCACCCCAATTGACATTTGTATATAAAATAAGAGTGGTTGTTGAAGACAGATATAAATGCAAGCCATGATCGAGAGTACCCTGAATAAAACAGACAATGTGTTTGAGAGCATGCATGTGATCCTCCATCGGGTTATGCATGAATAGAAAAACCTATTGTACATCATAAGATCTGTGGGGTCTCGTGAAGGTGAGATATTGCAGGGCCATGCAAGACTACGATAATGTGATGGATCGACATATGTCTTGCTGGAAGAAGCACTCAACTTCGGTTTAGTGGCAACCGTAGTGGCAGACGGCCTACACGATGACATGTCAGCTCGTTCAACAATCTTTGCATACTTTTTTTGGGATAAAAATAAACCACATGCATAACGTGTCACAACTATCCCAAAAAGTAACTCAGTGGTCTTAGATCTTTCATTGCAAACTCAGAGCCAAACAGTGACATGATAAACTTGCGAGACAGCTAAGAAAATATCTTTCACATATAAAAGAATGTAAGCAATATCATTATCTTGATAGTAGATGAGTAAAGAATAATCAGACATATTGTTAGAAAACTCAATATATGAAACGTTAAACACAACAATGCCAAAAACCCTTTATTTTTCCCTCCATATTTTTTCCCATTCGCCTAACACCTTAATCCGAACAATGCCAAAAAAAACATTTGTCCCGATAGAGAGTGACGACAACATTGCACCTCATATGCATTTTCTAGTACGGAACCGTTCTCTCTTTTTTCCTTTTATTATTCGAACTTTTCCTCTTATCCTTTTTGTTTCATTTCATTCTTTTTTTTTTTTTTTTGATAATTCAGGTCTCGGGATGACATTACATTGCATATCGCTAAGACTGCATAAGATCTGTCTTATCTTTCGAGGCGAATGGAACCCGTTCTTAGCCGCCACCGCCAGGTAAATCGCGGGATGTGCCCGCGTTCGATTCGATCGTCACCAACGGATCAATCTTCTGGTCAATTTCAGCGGGATTGTGCGAGGAGTATCAAACTCACATCGCAACATGCGCCAGCTGGGCTACTTTAATACGGCGTATACGTTCGGAGAACGTATCATGAGAATCGAACTTGTGACCCTAAGGCCACAAATTTGACTAATGCTCTTTGGATTTGTTTCATTTCATTCTTGTTTGTACGCAAGAAGTGCCATGGGTATGCTAGTAACCGTTTTCCTTGTGAATGTATGTTTGTTTGTTTGTATAATAGATTTAACTTTAATATCAATGGCATGAAGATCATGTTGTCACTTTGTTAGCAAACCTTGTTCTCCTTACACATGATTTATTAACCATGAATATGAATAAGACAACTTGCGTCTGTTAGAACCTTCGACTTTATCCTCATTATTCTGCTAAGCAATCATTTGAAACGGCACCTGCCTTTGGTGGCGAAAATCTTCGATACAAATTCAAATTAATAAAATTATAAAATATGTATCATACATTGAATTAAAAAAAGGGAGGAGTTGATTATTTTAGCCGATATTCCTTCTCCAGCAAAACCTAGAGAAAAATATATATCAGAGTGAACTAATTCAAATAGTACGATATTGAAGTCGATAAAAATGAAATCTTACATATTAGGTCATATTAATCTATTGTGGTACAATAAATAAATATATAAGAAAAGTTCATTTATTGGTAAATTCTGATTTTAATTTTTATAATATTTGACTAAATATATAGAATTTTTAATTAATCAAAATATGCACTTATATATGATTCATTTACTTGTGAATATTCACAAATTTATTATAAATTGAAATTACTCGTATATTTTATCCCTTTCCCTTTAACATGATAAGTATACCTCAACAAGAGGTGGGCATCAACCAGCAAAAATGATCTAATAATATGAGTGAAGGTAAAGTACTATAGTAGGTGACAAAAAATACTAAGCTTATCAGCTAAAGTACTCGTAAAATCAAAGTATATAGATTCTACATTTCATAGTATGGTAGAGGGAAAACACATAGAATCATTATGTTTAAAGCTTTATTCTTTATCAATGAATACACATTAGAAACATTAATGATACAAAGTAGAAAATGCCCATCATTTAAGACTTTACAAAAGTCAAAAAATGATGTAAAATAGCTGGAATTCAATGCATACAGTTCTTCTCTCATGTTCAAAATGCCATCATGCTCAATTGTTTCATGTCACCCCTTAATGCTTTTTAATCTTTACGAGTACTTCCCTGTTTAAAATTATTTGTCATTTTTTTTATTTACATACCCTTAAAAAATATTCTTTATAAGTATATTTACTCTATTTTATATTTATTTTACGTCTAAGTTATAATCTTTTTATTAAATATTTACTATATTTATGTGTTATTGTTAACACTAAAAAATGTTTAGCCGAATCGAATGGCAACCGAAGGTGGAAAAGAATTCTAAGTCGATAACTGAGCGAAATCATAGCCGATCGTTAGTCAGGAAAGTCTCATTGGCTATTACAGCAGTCTGATCGAGTCATAATTCCGAGGAACGACTGAAACCCACACATACTCGGACGTCTTGAAGATCAAGTCAAATGACCTTCTAGAAAAGCAGCAACCAGCAAATCGTGCTAGAAGTCCAGGCGAAAAAATCGGCACTGCCTCCTCATAGTTGGCTAATGGATGTAGTGGGTAGTTCGATGGCTAACATAGGAGGATCACGTTTATTTTTTCTTGTACTATAAATATATGAATCATTTATACAGAAAAGAACACACTCAATCAATCAAAAAATATTTTTTACATATTCTTACTTTTATCACCTTTATTGCAATTTAGTCATGTTCATGTTTCTTACCACTTAATTTATTTAGTCATCATTTCAACGCTTTCTGAAATAGTTGGGGAACCCATTGATAAAAGTCAGAGTTCCACTTTCAGCCAAAATCGCTTAGTTAAGGAAATTAATTTGTCATCAACGATAGACGGTGGACACTCGGAGGAAAACAATTATGTTCATTAATAATAAAGAGTAAAATGGAGAAAATATAGTTATTTATACCTTAAATTTTTAAAACAATAAATAATTTAAGATAACTATTTTTAATAACGATGATAAATAATTTGAGATAGAGGGAATATTTTTTTTACCTTTAATGATTTTTTTATTTTCCAGACTTTGAATTTCCAACCTCGGTACAATGAAAATTTCCCACTTGAAAGTAACAATATTAAATGTTATAAACAGTCCGATTCCCAGTGTACTCTGGTAAACTTAACAGATTAATGAATCCCAATGTACTGTCTTTGAAAAGGCCATACTTGTTCAGACTAATACGTTTTATTTTTTAATTTATTTTTCTTTTGCAGATTCTTTCACTCTGTTTTCTTCTTTTTGTTTTGCCACTTTGCTTTGCCTTGTAAGGGGAGAGTAGTGGATAATAGATTCAAAATCTTATACTATAAAGTAGTTAAATAATGGACCATTATAGATGTTGTTTGTATATATACTTGTGACCACATGGAAAGATGATTGATTACTAATCATCATTAATCAAATTAATTTTAGAGGCACCTGATGACTAAATTAACATTTTGAAGGAGTTATCCAATTAAAGATATATATATGTGGTCCTTCTAGTATGGCCCAATATCACAAGGTGCTTTCATCTGCTAGTTCAAAGTGGGAAAAAGAAAAGAGGAAACAAGAATTACAAAGAGAGACATTGCCACTATACTACTGCCCAAGTTCAATAATACAAAAAAATTATGGTTGGCTAAAGATAAAGGTACAAGGAATGATGCAAAAGTGGTGGGGAAAAAATTAAAAAGAAAAGAAGAATGAAATCTAAGAAAACCAAAAGTATTTTAAGAGAGCAGAAAAAGTTGAAAAATATTAAAGCAAAAGAAAACAGAGCAACAGATACATTTATCATTATCAAATAGTGATAAATTGTGTTAGTATTAAGTATGGGAGTTATAAAACAAAAGCGGCAGATGAAACCAAAGAGCAAGAATAAGAAAGGAATAACTAGTGAGCTGCTGAGTCATCATAATTTATTGCTGAGTCATCATAATTTATCTTTGGATCACTGATTGGGAGCAGGGTTGTCCCTGGGCGGCTAAGGCGGCGCCATCGCACAGGGCCCCGGTCGGAGGGGCCTCCGCCCCAAAATTTTATTTTTTTATGAATGTTTTAAATATTAAGATATGTATTAAAAATGTCTCTAATCTTATCAATGAAATTTTGTAGCTAAGTGGCTGAGGGTTCTTCTCAAAAGTTATTTTCTGTTGAGAGGTTGCGAGTTCGAATTCAATGAGCAATAAAAGATTTTTTTGTTTAAAACACAAAAAACAGGGCTTCCTTCTTTAAACAAATAAGTGTTTACTATACATTTATTAGATATTTTGAACTTTTGATCAATAACTTTTTTAATATTGATTAATTAATTAATTTTAACAGATTTTTTTGTTTAAAACACAAAAAACACGGCTTCCTTCTTTAAACAAATAAGTGTTTACTATACATTTATCAGATGTTTTGATCAATATTTTTTTTAATATTGATTAATTAATTAATTTTAATTTTTAATATAAATAAAAAAAGACATTTTTTTTTCTCGCACAGAACCCTTAAAAGTATGAAAACCGTCCTGATCGGGAGTCCTGTAGTAGATGAATTTCGGCTTTTGACCGAGAATAAGAAGGAACCGTACAAATATTTAACAGATTTTTGTGATTTCTTTTTCACATTTCTTTTCCTTTCTCTCTCTCTTCACACCAAACAAAACCCACAATAATAATCATGGGTTTCCAGCACTCCTAAAAAGCATTTCATAAACTTCCCTTAAATTTACCTCTTTTCACACCCCATTTCTCAACCATTTCCCTTCCCACCATAACCATGAAACACTCCTTTCCTCTCTTTCTTACTACTACACTTTTCTTCTTCTTCCTAACAAAAAATTCACTTGTTTTCTCCTCAACTAGTTCAAATCTACCCCTACAACTCATTTCTCTTTTAACTTTAAAGTCCTCTTTCCATGATCATCACAACGCCTTCAATGATTGGGATCCCACCCTCGCCTTCTCTAGACCAGGTTCACACATTTGGTGCTCGTGGTCCGGCATCAAATGTGACAAAAAGACCAACCAAATCACCTCTCTTGATCTGTCAAGGCGCAATCTATCCGGTATAATTCCAGAAGATATCAGAAACTTAGTGCACCTTCACCACCTTAATTTAAGTGGAAATGTCTTAGAGGGTCCTCTCCAAACAGTCCTTTTCGAACTACCTTTCCTCAAGACTCTTGATATTAGTCGCAATTCCTTTAACTCAACGTTTCCCCCTGGCGTATCGAGACTCTTTTCTTTAACGCACCTAAATGCATATAGTAACGATTTTATAGGCACTTTACCTGAAGAAGTTGTTAAGCTTCCCAATCTTGAGTACCTTAACCTTGGTGGCAGCTATTTCACGGGTGTAATTCCGAAAAGCTATGGTGGTTTTGCAAAGCTGAAATTTTTGCACTTGGCTGGAAATAAATTGGCTGGTCCAGTTTTGGCTGAGTTGGGTTTCTTGAAGCAACTTGAACATTTGGAGATTGGTTACCAGAATTTCACTGGTGTTGTACCTCCTGAATTTTCTTCTTTGTCAAATTTAAACTATCTTGATATCTCCTTAGCGAACCTTTCTGGTTATCTCCCTGTTGGGCTAGGCAACTTGACAAAGCTTGAAACTTTGCTTCTTTTCAAGAACCACTTGTTAGGTACAATTCCTCCGTCATTCGGCAAACTAACATCGCTGAAATCATTAGATTTATCCAACAACCATCTCACCGGAACAATACCTGAAGGGATTTCAGGTTTCAAGGTGCTTACCATCTTGAATTTGATGAACAATAACTTAACAGGTGAAATCCCACAAGGCATTGGTGAGCTTCCTAATCTTGAAATGTTGGCTCTATGGAATAACTCACTCACTGGGATTTTACCACAAAGGTTAGGCTCAAATGCAAAGCTACAAAAACTTGATGTATCTTCAAATCATTTCACAGGTCCAATTCCGCCAAATATTTGTCTCAGCAACAACTTAGTTAAACTTATCCTGTTTTCGAACCAGTTTATCGGTGAGCTCCCTTCTTCCTTAGCAAATTGCACTGCATTGACGCGGTTCAGAATTCAAAACAACAGACTCAACGGCTCCATACCATTAGGCTTCGGTTTTTTGCCTAATTTAACCTACTTGGACATGAGCAAAAACAATTTCTCCGGTCCAATTCCGAAAGATTTTGGGAATGCCGTGAAATTGGAGTATTTGAACATATCAGAGAATTCATTCAACAGTGAATTGCCTGATAGTATCTGGAGTTCCCCAACTCTACAGATCTTTTCAGCAAGTTACAGTGACCTTATTGGGAATATCCCAAACTTCAAAGGGTGTCGAGTGTTGTACAAAATCGAGCTGGAAGGAAACAATCTCACAGGAAGCATTCCATGGGATATTGAGCATTGTGAGAAGCTCATTTGCATGAATTTTCGACGAAATTCGCTTACTGGAATCATCCCTTGGGAAATATCTGCAATTCCTTCCATAACAGAGGTTGATTTGTCTCACAATTTCCTAACTGGAACTATTCCTTCAAATTTTGCCAATTCCAGTACCATAGAGAACTTCAACGTGTCCTACAATCAACTCACTGGTCCAGTACCTTCTTCAGGCTCAATTTTGTCAAGTCTACATTCTTCCTCCTTCATTGGAAACGAAGGTCTTTGTGGTACTGTCATTCAAAAGCCTTGTGGGACAGACGGGCTCGCGGCTGGAGCTGTGGAAGTAAAGCCGCAAACCAAAAAGACAGCTGGCGCAATAGTCTGGATTATGGCGGCAGCATTTGGTATTGGATTATTCGTTCTCATCGCAGGCAGCAGATGTTTTCACGCCAATTATAGTCAGCAATTTTCAAGAGACAGAGAAGTTGGCCCGTGGAAATTAACGGCGTTTCAGAGATTGAACTTCACGGCAGATGATGTACTGGAGTGTTTGACAATGACGGACAAGATCCTCGGAATGGGTTCAACAGGGACAGTGTACAAAGCCGAGATGCCAGGTGGTGAGACCATAGCGGTGAAAAAGCTATGGGGAAAACACAAGGAGACAATCAGGAAACGTCGAGGCGTTTTAGTTGAAGTTGATGTGTTGGGCAATGTGAGGCACAGGAACATCGTGCGGTTATTGGGCTGTTGCAGCAACAACGAGTGCACGATGTTGCTGTACGAGTACATGCCTAACGGTAGCCTAGATGATTTATTGCATGGTAAGAATAAGGATGCTAATTTGGTAGCTGATTGGCTTACTAGGTACAAAATTGCACTTGGGGTTGCTCAAGGAATTTGTTATCTTCATCATGATTGTGATCCGGTCATTGTTCATCGTGATCTTAAACCTAGTAATATTCTTCTGGACGGTGAAATGGAGGCTCGGGTTGCTGATTTTGGAGTTGCCAAGTTGATTCAGTGTGATGAATCTATGTCGGTTATTGCTGGATCTTATGGTTACATCGCTCCCGGTAAGTTCTAGTTCCCTCCTTAAAAAGATTGGACTAGTTTGACTTATACAAATTTTAAGAAATGAATAGACTTTTAAAATGTGTTATTCAAAATAAATCTTAGATATTTGTATAGCTGTAAATGATCTCATAAATTTAAATGCTTTTTAAATATTAAAATGTGTCGATCTTTTTGGATAAATTAAATCAATCTTTTTGGGACTGAGGAATATTCAACTTTTTAATCTTGTTCTTTAATTAAATTATTACTGCAGTTATATGCTTATTTCTTGAAGTAATTTCTTGATTATAGGTACTAATTCATTTTTTGAATTTGAGCGCCAAAATATGATATCTCTAAGTTGAAACTTTTTTTATGAATTTAGGATAATATTCCTGTCTAATTTAGTCTAGTAAAAGAGGTAAGGGTTCGTTTGTTACGCGATAAAATTATTTCGGAATTATAATTTTGGGATTGTAATCTTGGACTAATTTATCCCATATGAGAGGTGAGATAAAATAATTCCAAGGTTAATGGGATTTGGTGGAATATCCCACCACTAATTTTAGACTTCATTTTATATTATGTTTGATAGAAGGTATAAATTATTCCGTAATAAATTTATATCTTCTATCAAAAAAGTCTAAAATTAATCTCAAAATTAATGTTTGGTCCCCCTTATCTCGCGTAGCAAACGACGATAAATTTATACATTATATCAAACAAAGTACAAAATTAAGCGTAAAATTATTGTTGGAATATCTCATCTTATCCCGTATACCAAACCAACCATAAGGGTCATCAAGTATTACTTTGCTCATACTTCTTTTATGACAGTTGGTGTAAATTTAACTTAATAATATTCGAAAACTATCTTTAAATATTTAGATTTAATTCAAGTGAAAAGCTTATTAAAGCTAAAACTTAAGGGCGGCGGTACCACCGCATACCGCTCTGTTTGTTCTCTGTTTTTGCAGTCTCTCCATGACTATGTGGTGCTTAGCGCACTAGTTTGCGTGAATTGCTCCCGAGCCTTTAAGCATTTGATTTTAACTTTTTGTTATTCTTTGGACCCACCAAGATTTTGTCAATCTAGTTTATCTGAATCTCAGACTGAGATTAACCCCTTTGATTTTATTAGTACTAGTACAACATTCCAAGACTTTAATCCTCAAAGTCAACCATTTTGGGCACTAGCAGACAAAGTGTTATGATAGCAAATTAAAATAATGTTCTTATCTTTCATTTATTGTAGATTTGATACCATAGTGGCATAGTTATTGTACTGTTTTAAAATTTAAAAACACATTTAGTTATTACTCTACTAAACATGTTTATGCGCTTGTTGATGCAGAATATGCATACACCTCGCAAGTCGATGAGAAGAGTGACATCTATAGTTACGGGGTGGTGTTAATGGAAATTTTATCAGGGAAAAGATCAGTGGAATCAGAATTTGGCGATGGAAATAGCATTGTAGATTGGATTAGGTCCAAGCTCAAGACTAAAAATGGCATAAACGATGTGTTAGATAAAAATGCTGGCGCTTCATGCCTTTCGGTTAGGGAAGAAATGATGTTGTTGCTGAGGGTCGCAGTGCTTTGTACTAGCAGGAACCCGGCGGACAGGCCATCAATGAGGGACGTTATGTCTATGTTGCAAGAGGCTAAACCTAAGAGGAAGTTGCCTGGAATTGTGGGTGCGGGTGACAATGCAATTGCTGCTATTCCTTTGGCTCAAAAGGCCAATGTGGAGTGTTGATATAATAGGAGATTTGGGGCTTGTTTTGATTTTCAACTTATTTTTCTCTTCGAATTGTGGGGGATTGGTATAGGAGAAGTTAATAGTTATCTTTCTTAAACTTTTGCAGGGAATTCCCGAGTGTTCTCATTCCAATGTTCTTAGACATTAGATTGAAACTATGAAATGGATATCTTTGCTAACAAATCTTCGATGAGTTGCCTGTGGGAATTTTGACTCTCTTTTCTCTAGATACTATTCCTTTCGTTATTGAGATCGAAATAACAAAGCGTCATATAGATTGCAGAAATTAATAATTTACATACCTTGAATAATGATCAACTAGACGATAAATAAAATATATTAAAAGGACATAATATTATAATAGGGTTTGATCAACTCACCTATTTATTGAAAACTAATATAAATATTATAAAAATTGTAGAGAGAAAAATCTCTCGGTAAATAAAATTCTTTAACTCTAAAATGTTACATTATGAATGCTACTGTATTGTGTTGTACGAGATATTTTTTCAATTGGGTGAATAAGCATGTACGTGGTCACATTATATGTACACACTACTATGATGATTAATCACAAGATGAATAATTTAGTGGAGGGAAGTTAAGTGTCAACACCTTAGGGAGATGAGTGTCCCTTAATTTAGTGAATAAACCCTTCACGTCAAAGATCCCATATGACTATTAGTTATAGTCTTAGTTATCAAGACTCCACCAATCGACCCAAATAAATGTAATGTTAGTAGAAAAGTATGAGATGGGTATCTATTCTTTCCTTTAAGCTTTTATTTGGTGATTTTAAGCTATTTCACTTGTCCAAAAGTTTTTATCTTTCACAGCAACATAAGGCAACAACGTTGGTGGAATACTGAGGGTCCGACACTAAGCCGTTAAGTTCGGGTTTGAAGATGAGTTTATATTATTGAGAGGGCTTAGTCTCGGTCAAATTTCACTTTTTGTGATTTGAAGTAGTTGATTATTTGTGTAAGCTTGGGGGCTAAGCAGGTTAATTCGTCGTTGTTTAAGATCAACTCATAATGGACGATTGATTTTGCCATAGTTGTCGGAGGGTAAAATTCAAAGTATGTTAAGGCAAATTATTTCTTCTTTTGACATGTTTCATGTAACGAAACGTAATCATAATATTATTTCATAAATTATTATACTCTTTATAGTTAAGAATGTTCATGTTATTGATTTCTATGTTAGAAGTATGTCTAAATATGTTCCTAAATCCTTATTGAAGTATATGAAAAAGATGTTAATGTTTTAGCGAAGGTACAAGAATATTATATCATCCGATAAATTCAAAATATTTCATTGTCATTCATGCATTTTGTTACACCCCGTAAATTCAAGAAGATAAGATAAGAACATACCAAGGAAGATCAGATTTGAAAGTTGAAAGATAAGTTGACAAACATGTGTTGGACGGATTTTGAGTCTACCTTGTAGTGTTGTACCCCAGTTGTTGAGAATTTTGAGGTGTTTAAAAAGCCTAGTGTGTAGTCCGTTAAATCAAGTTCCCAACGCAACAAACCGTTCGTCGATAGGACATCGGAGTCAAAAGTTATGGAAGTTTCAAGTTTGGTGCGCGATCGAGCAAAGCGGTGGTTTCGATTCGAGTGCAGTGCCGGGCCGAATCTGAGGGCGGCGCGAATCTTGGAACTTTTGGGAAGTGGAAGCGCCGCGGCGCCGAGGCGGGATTTTTCTGCGGGAAAAGACGAAAATCAGGGGATATTTTGTTAAAAGTCTATGAGAGGGTGACAAGTGTCCCTCCCATCATTTTGACCGGGAAAGGGGCCTATTTTAGGGCCAAGTCTTGGAAGACTTGGCCATTTCTTCTCAAACCCTCCCAAGAAAATCCTCTCCCTCTTCTCTCTAGATTTTTGAAGAAAACCTAGCTTAGGAGAAATTGTTGGAGCGACGACAAGAAGGAAAAGTGTGGGTAATCTTGTGGGAAGCGCTGGTGGACGAGTTTGACGGAAAAGAAGTGGAAGAAAGGGGCTTTTGTGGGTTTCTCCAAAGGTAAAAGTTTCCCCTTCTCTTGGATATGAGTTATACTTGTTATAGTAGTTTAGAAATGAGTCTGAGGCTGTTATATTTTAGTAGTTTAGAATTGAGCCTGAGGCTGTTATATTTGAATAGATTTGGATCTTGTTGTCTTGTTGAAACCGAAATGGGCATGTTAGCCTTAAGATTGTAACTTCAATTGGATTTCTAATTTGGTCGTCACATGTTGTAAAGGGGGAAATTGTAATTGTTGAAGATGTCTAAGGCTAGATATCATGTTAGACCTAAGAACTTGAATTGGAAAAGAGTTGAAAGGGGTTAGTATTGGTTATATTGTTGGCCAAGAATGACATGGAGATTATTGGTTTATTTTGTGTCATTGTGGGGCGGAATTGTACGCGTCCTGTAAAGGCGTGTAATCCCCTTTATGGTTAGCTGAATTGTGTGCCTTAAATGTGGCGTTGGTTATTGAAATTCGACCTTGAAAAAGGTGGCAAAGTTAGTAGAAACAAGGGAAGTTACATCCCATTGTCGTAGAATTTAGGGACTTTGCACTTAGTTTATTCTACGTTCGAAGCTAGAGATTGATAGACGTTTTATGACCCTTATAGGATTGAAGTACTACGAGTAGCATATTCTACTTAAGGGAGATAGTACTGTGGAGCATTTTGCTTATTGTCGACAATCGTCGCAAGGTATGTGATTCTTCCTATCCTCTTCAGCATGATTATTTGTGAAATATATAGTGCAGTAGATGCACGTGTGTTAAAGGAATTTGATTTCCCTTGTTGTGCCTTGACTTGATATGAAGTGTAAAGGTCTTGATTGTTTGAAAAAGTAGGAAAATCTTATTCGTTAGTAATAAGTACTCGGTGGTTAAAGAATAAGCCCTATTGATCTCATAAGGGCTTATAGTTGTAATTGGTTGGTTTAAAACATAAAGTGTTATAACGGCTTTATGAGAAGTTTGTTATAACCACTTTATGTAGCTAAAAGAATGGTTTGTTGATTTCAAAAGATAAGAGACTTGACTTGCAATTGACCTAAATGGTGTTGAAAAGTGTGAAACCTCATTCGTGAGAAATGAGTACTTGGTTTTTAAAAGAGTAATGTTACATAAATTTCGGAAATGGGAATAAGAATCGAACAAGCCAATGCAGCGTTAATAAAGGAAATAGTAATGACAATTAATTATATTAAAACCAGTAGAAACCTCCATCTGCATAGAAGCTAAGATAAGACAAAATTGTATTACATTTCCTAGATCATGGCTGCTCTAATAAGAATTATTGAAATCAAGTTCGATCTTCTTGAAAATTCCAAAGTAAGGAACTCGTTTTCTAAAAGAAAGAGACTTAAGAATTTGAAGTGTTTTGTTTTAAAAGAAAGACATGGTTTTGTCTTGTATTGTTTTAAAACATGAAGTGTTATAATAGCTTTATGGGAAATTAGTTATAACGACTTTATGAAAAATAAAGAAATGGATTCATTATTGGATTTAGATTGGTAACTTGTTTTCAAATATTGAATTCTTTGTGATGGAAAAACACACGTGGCTTGGTTATAAGAGGTAGGAGTACCTTGATCCTAAAGGGGTTAGATAATTGGACTTTTAAATGGTATACTTGACGTTGTGCTAAAAAGTGTTTAAAGTGCTTGATTTAAACCTGAATGTGTTCGATACTACGGGTGTTAGTATCGTGTGGCTTTTACGTAGAAAAAGGTCTTTGTTTTGAAGGAATGAAAGTATGTAGTATTTTGGGGGTTGAAACCCGAAATTGTTGACATGAAATGAAAGTACGTTGAACTGGCCTAGGCTTGTTGATAGCTTTTGTTGTGCAAGTGTTGTATTTCTGTGCTACCGCGTCTCTCGTTGGAGGGCCGGCTATCTGGTTGATTGATGGACATACTGACACGTTGGGTAGCCCACGGGTATGCTTCCACTATATCGATCCTCTTGGACATACTGACACGTTGGGTAGCCCACGGGTATGCTTCCATTAAGAGTATTATCTTGTTATTTGGTTGGACATACTGACACGTTGGGTAGCCGCAGTATCGTCCACGATGAGTATTATCTTGCATTTGTTTGGACATACTGACACGTTGGGTAGCCCACGGGTATGCTTCCATAGTGAGTGTTATCTTGTTAGTGGTTTGGACATACCGACACGTTGGGTGGCCCACGGGTATGCTTCCACAGGGATTGTTATCTTGTTATCTCCTTTGGGCATACCGACACGTTGGATGGTCCACGGGTATGGGCCCACTAGGACGGTTCCAGGGCCATGCTTATACCGAGGTGAGATGCCGGGGCATGCGGCCATTGTGCGGGTTAAATTCTCGGGTTGTATTTGAGTGATGATTTCACGGGCATGAGTCCCTAACTTGACATGACTGCTTATATGTTGTGTACTGTAGTTTGGTTATCATACATGTCTCATGCTTTATATAGACTATTATGATTTCATTTACAGTATTTTTCAGTTTCACATACTTGGTACATGTTATCGACCTCCTTGAAGTGCGTTCATGCCGCATGTTGAGGTACATAGCTTGCTGATCCACACTCTTAGGATCGTTGTTCGGTTCTCGGAAAGCTCCATACCTCCGGAAGCTTGTCATGTGGTACGGTTCCCTGAAGTGGTAGACTTTTGTATATTCAGGGGCATGGCGGAGCCCTGTCCCGTCATTATGGTTTCAAAATTCTTAGAGGTATGTAGCACTGTTGTGGGCAGGTTTGTAAGGGATGTAACTGTTCAAGTTTTCATTTATGTACAAAAAAGTAACCGTTTGGGTTAGTCTGTTTTCTTATTTCACTGCTTTCTTTCATGAGTTTTTATTTCCGCTGGTTTTTCTCTGATGTTGTATCACTAGGGTGTCCGGGGTAAGACACCAGTCACGGGCCCGGGATCGGGTCGTGACACATTTGTATTATATTCATGTATTACTCTGGATCCAGTTAAATACACTATTATATGGTATGAATTATATATATGTAGGGGAATGGGAAAAGGGAATGACATTATATACACATCACCACCTACAACTGGTACAAATATCACAAAAAGGAAGATGCCCAATGAGGCCACTATGATTATGCATTCCCACATAGGCCGAAATGAAATGATGCCCACAGAGCTATTATGGACATGAAGATACCCTTGTGTATATATATACCACATTTGTATCATGCATGACATTTAGGCATTCACTATGTGATATGATGCTCACAGAGATTGTTGTGGTAAGGAAGATGCCCGATGAGGCCATTGTATATGTATACCACATTGAATGACATTTAGGCATTCATTACTATCGGTTGTTGCCATCAGATGTTTTTATTTTTGTTTATTGTTATATTCCTATTATACTATTGCTCATACCTAACATACTCAGTACATCAGTCGTACTAACGTCCCTTTTATCGGGGGACGTTGTGTTTCATGCCCGCATGCTCAGGTAAACAAGGGGATGGTTCGCGCTAGTAGGTTGTTGGTTCAGCTGATGTTGGAGCACTCTTTTTGTTCCAGAGTTGCAGTCTAGTCCCGGTATGATATTTTGTATATGCATATGGGTATGGCGGGATCCTGTCACATACTTGTGATGTCATGCATATATTTGAGGCTTGTAGACGGTTGTCCTGTGTATAGTAGTTGAGTATGGCCCTGTCGGCTGTGATGTATGTGTTAGCCGAATATTCGGTAACGTCCCTCGTGGCCATGATTGATTTTGATTAGCTGGTAATTATGTGAAGAGTGGTGCTCGGCAGGTAAGATTCGGGTTCCCGTCATGACCCTCTAATTTGGATCGTTACAGTAAATAAAACTCTTAACCCTAAAATACTACATTGTGAATGTTACTGTGTTGTGTTGTATGAGATGAATTCTTCAATTTATAGATGTCCAAAATATTTTTCTCCAAGAAAGAGGTTAGCCAAATATGAAAAAGAATGGAAGAGATTTTTTCTACCGAAGAAACATTTTCCACCAAAAAAGATAATTCTAATTATGATAGAAAATCAGGGCAAAATCCTAACATTCATTTCAGAATTAATAAATTTTTGGGGGGTGTTGCACGCCCCTTGAGAAAATTTATTAAAGGGTAATTTGTCAAAATTATTCTTTAGCAAACTTCTCTTTAAGTAGGAGATAGTGATTTTAGAAAAAAATAATTAATACATCTTTGGATTTTAAAAAATTTATTCATTTTGAATAAAAAAAAGTGTCAAAATTCATTTATTTTGAAATGGAGAAAGCAAAAATTATTTCCTATTTTTTTCACATCTACTTTAACTGTTTCTATTAAAGAGTGCTAATTAAGTACAATGTTTAAGAAAAATAAATGATAATTTAAATAAATACTTTTTTGTATTGGTGATCTATTCCTGGACTAAATTATTAAACTATTCTTTATGACGAATAGGTCACTAAATTCTATCTGGAAGTCATGAAAGTCACTAAACTTCTTTTTATAACAAAATGTCAGTCAATGTTTGCTTAACTATCACATATAGACATCAAGAGGAAATAAATGAGACAATTTCTTTGATGTTTTGTCAAAGTTGAGTTATTATTTTGTCTAAGAAAATTTATTTAGTCATTTTATATGTTACATAGACAAAATTGAGTGATTATTTTGTTACAAATAAATGTAAAGTTATTTTATGTGTTACTTATACTGTTGTGGTTCTTTTGTAACACAAAAATAGTATAGTAATTTTGGTGTATTAAAATAGAATTTTTAGTAGCTATATGTAAATTACCCCATTACTTTTATTTGATGGAAATAATAGTATCTCAAGTGACATTAGTACTTGTGCAGGTTTGTTTCCAAACTTCCGTTCCGCTCAAGAGTTGTGTCTTCCATTTGCCGTAAGGTCCCCAAAATTTGTAGGCCTAAACAGGCTCAGTTAAAGACAAGAATACTTCAATTCTTTGTCCATTATAGAATGAAGCAAACATTTCTGAGTGGGCTGTTGGAACTTAGTTAAAAAAAGAAGGAAAAACAGTGATTGGAAAAATGGGACGAGCAGGGCCGCGGCGTCGAAACACCTGAGGGCCTCTGAAATTTCAGAGCCGCGGCGCCGACGTGCAGGGCCGCGGCTTTGCGTAACGGTATTTTTCAGTTTGAACCAAAAGTTACAAACTCTTCACATAAAGTCACAACCTTTGATGAATGACTGCTTAAGGTCGAAAATAAATGCTATATAAGCATGATGATCACTTGTGAGAACAACAACAACACAATTAACAAGATTAATCTTCAGATTTGAGAATCAAAATCATTTTGAAGAATTTTTCTTGTTGCTTCTTCTTCTTCATTTTCAAAACCATTTCTAAAGAACACATATAGTAGATTCGTCAGGAGTGAAGTTCTTGTGCTAGAACTATCACTCAGATAGTTGTATCCTCAAGGCAGACATCCGATCAACTGCAGCACAAGCGGGGATGAATTTTTGTCTTAGGTCACTACATTTGCAGGCCTCTATCTACAAACAAGTTAGTATGTGATATTCATACTGTTGTTTTCCACTGTTGTTAATCTCTATATAGTTGAAGTATCTATATAATAATGTTGTTGAATTCAATTTCTTTGAATTATATATATTGTATTGTGGTTTTTACATTGAAGGTCTAGATTGACACTAACAATCTAAGACAAAAATTATTCCTCAGAAAATTTATTTTTTCTGATTTGTTTCAGTTTGCAAATAATTTTCAGAGAAACAATTTCCTGATTTTGCAAAGAATGGATCAATCTGGATCATCAATGGTGAAAAACCATGTGGAGAAACTCGAGAAATTCAAGGGTGCTGATTTTAAACGCTGGCAACATAAGATGTTGTTCTATTTGACAACACTTCACGTGGCAAACATGTTGACTGCTGAGGCTCCAACGGCACTGTCGGAGGGAGAAGGAGAGAATGCTCCAACTGAAGATGCAAAAGCCGAAAGGCTGAAGGCGATTGAGACTTCGTGAACACAAGAATTTATGTGTAAGAACTACATTCTCAATGCCTTGGATGATACTCTATGACATATACTCCACGTTCGGGACAACATGAGAGTTATGACAGTCACTTGAAAACAAGTACAAAACTGAAGTTGCTTGTTCCAAGAAGTTCGTCATCGGAAAGTTTCTAAACTTCAAGATGAGCGATGCAAAAGAAGTTGTCAAACAAGTGGAGGAACTCTAAGTTATTATTCATGAACTGGAGGTTGAAGGCCTTAACCAATATTTTCTTGTTGGTGCTATTATTGAGAAATTACCTCATTCTTGGAAGGATTTTAAGGTTTATTTGAAGCATCTAACGGAGGAAATGAGTTTTGAAAAATTGGTTCTGAAAATTCGCGTTGAAGAGGACAACCGGAAGAATGAAAGGGTTGATGTTGTTTCATTGGAGCCTAATGCCAACATATTAGAAGGCAATGCTTCAAATGCCAAGTTTCAGAAAGGCAATGGCAAATTTGTTAGTACCAAGCCATCTTTTGCAACCGGAAGGAATGCACTAGCCCCACAAAGGAACAATGCATTCAAAACATCACAACCAGACTTATGTTGGATATGTGGAAAACCGGGGCACATGGCAAAAGATTGCAGCCTTCGCACGAGTCAAGGTGGTGGTGTTGGAGGTCCGAGTAATGTCAACCAATCCAATCGGGCTGAAACTAAGAACCAATTCGTTGGGGTTGTGGCTGCTCAAGCAAATCTGGTTACAAATTCAACCGATTGGTGGATGGACACAGGTTCTACTATGCATATATGTTCAGAGAAGGACATGTTTTCATCTTACCAAGCCATCAAGGATGGAGAACCATTGTTTGTTGGGAATGTTGCTTCTATGAAGGTGGAAGGCAAAGGGAAAGTGACGTTGAGGCTCACTTCCGACAATGATCTTGTACTCACCAATGTTCTACATGTGCCTGAAATTTGTAAAAAATTAATTTTTGGCCCTGTTCTTAGTAACAAGGGCTTTAAGTTAGTTTTTGAATCTGACAAATTTGTACTCACCAAAGGTGGGGTGTATGTAGGCAAGGGCTACCTCACTGAGGGACTCTTCAAACTAAGTATTGTAATGTACTAAGACATTTGTCGTTATCAATGAAAACGCAGGCAATAGCACTGCTTCTGAGTATGTGATTGATTCCCTTTCTTCTTTATGACATTCTCGATTAGGCCATGTAAATTATCGTTTCTTACAAAGAATGGTAAAGATAGACATATTGCCAAAATGTTCCATGAACAAAATAAATAAATGTGGGGTATGCATAGAGTCTAAATATGCAAGTCATCCTCATAAATCTGTTGTGAAATCAACTGAAGTGCTTGGTTTAATACATAGTGATTACCAAGCAACCCCCTCTCGTGGAGGAAAGAATTATTATATATAATTTATTGATGATTGCAGTAAATTTTGTTATGTATACTTAATACATACCAAAGATGAGACTTTGAACATGTTTAAAACATACAAAGCAGAAGTGGAAAATCAACTTGACAAAAGAATTAAGATTCTAAGGTCAGACCGAGGTGGTGAATATACGTCCAATGAGTTCAAAGAATTCTGATCTACTCATGACATAATTCATCAAACCACTGCGCCATATACTCCACAACAAAATGGAGTTGCCGAACGAAAGAATAGAACATTGAAGAATATGATAAATTAAATGTTAATTAGTTCGGGTGCACCTCTTAGTCTATGGGGTGAGACATTAATTACTGCAAATATGATATTGAATAGAATTCCTCAAAAAAACAATGATCAATCTCCATACGAATTGTGGAATGGAAGATTGCCTACTTTCAAAAGGATGAAAGTGTGGGGTTGCCTAGCAAAAGTTCAAGTTCCTTTACCAAAGAGAACTAAACTTGGATAAAAAAATGGTGAATTGCATATATATTGGTCATGCCAATAATAGTGCAGCATATAAGTTTTTGGTGTATCATTTTGATGTTGAAAATATTCATAAGAACACACTAATGGAATCTGCTGAAGCAGAATTCTTTGAGGAGACTTTTCCTTACAAAGACAAGGATAAAAGTGTTCCTAATAATAATAAGAGGACACTGCCTCAAGATGAATCAAACCAAAATTATGATAATCTTACTTCATCGGTTCAAGAAGAAATTCTGAACCAAGGAGAAGCAAACGTAGAAAAGTCGCCAAAGATTTTGGACCAGACTTTATGACCTTTTCCGTTGAAGTAGAACCTCAAACGTATAGGGCTGCAATGGAATCATCCGAAACACCTTATTGGAATGAGGCCATACAAAGTGAAGTAGAATCCATTGTACAAAATAATACATGAATATTGATTGATCTTCCTCCGGGACAGAAACCAATAGGCCATAAATGGATCTTTAAACGGAAGTTAAGACTTGATGGTACTATAGAGAAATATAAAGCTCGGATAGTAGCCAAAAGATTCCGACAAAAGGAATGTGTAGATTTCTTCGATACCTACTCACCAGTGTCTAGAATTACATCTATAAGGACACTAATTGCTATAGCAGCGATTCACAATTTGAAAATACACCAAATGGATGTGAAGACTACATTCTTAAATGGCGAACTAGATGAAGAAATATATACGGAACAACCCGAAGGGTTTGTTGTGAAAGGTTAAGAGAAGAAAGTCTGTAAGTTGGTTAAGTCGTTATATGGACTTAAACAAGCGCCAAAGAAATGACATGAGAAGTTTGATAATACATTATTATCAAATAGTTTTCAAATAAATGAATGTGACAAATGTGTCTACATTAAGAAATGTAATAATGCATATGTATATGCTTGTATGTGGATGATATGCTACTTATGGGAACAAATAAGAATGTAATTCATCAAACTAAGAAGATGTTGCATGCCGCTTTCGATATGAAAGATATGGGAATAACGGATGTCATTTTTGGTATTAGAATTCAAAGGAATTCTGAGGGTTATATATTAACTCAATCCCATTATGTGGAGAAAGTCCTTAGAAAATTTGGACACTATAATGATAGACCGGTGGTTACATCATTTGATCCCGTTTGTCACCTTAAGAAGAATGAAGGTGATAGTGTATCTCAATTGGAGTATACACAAGTTCTTGGAAACTTGATGTACATAATGAATTGTACAAAATCGGATTTAGCATATACAGTGAGTCGACTTAGTCGTTAATCACACAATCCTAATGATCATTGGGTAGCGCTAATAAGGGCACTACGATATCTAAAACATAGAATGAACTATGAGTTGCATTATACAAAATATCCTCATGTGCTAGAAGGATATTGTGATGCTAATTGGATTTCCAACCATTCAGAGAGTAAGTCCACAAGTGGGTATGTATTTACACTTGGTGGAGAGTCGGTGTCATGGAAATCATCAAAGCAAACTGTAAATGCGAGATCAATTATGGAAGCTGAGTTTGTAGCCTTAGATAAAGCTGCCGAAGAGGCAGAATGACTAAGAAACTTCCTAGAAGGTATTCCGTTGTGGACGAAGCCAGTGACCGCCATTTGCATACATTGTGATAGTATGGCTGCCCCGACGAGGGCAAAAAATCAAATATATAATGGCAAATCAAGGCACATAATGCGATGTCATAATACAATACGAAGCTTGTTGAAGAATGAAATAATTTTCATTGATTATGTAAAGTCAAAGGACAATATAGCGGATCATTTGACAAAAGGCCTTACACGAGAGCAAGTCGTATTTACATCGAGGGGAATGAGCTTAAAGCCAATACAATGAGTTGTTAACTGGTGGAAACCTTACCTATCATAATTGGAGATCTCATGGTTTAGGTTCAAAAGACAAACTAGCTGGGGAAGACTCAAGGAGCGTAAAACACACATACACTCGTTCCTATGATGTATCAAGTGTGTTAATCCGTTGACGATATAGGGCTGAATTTTAGTTCTTCATAATATTAATAGCCATATGGTGAGATAGTACGGACTATTCTTGATTAATATTACCTATGTGAGATTGATGTGAGGTCGCATCTGGGAGAACCGAGATGACCAAGTTCTCTAGAAATTCTCATGAAGATAGGAGTTGTTCATGACCGAAAAGAACACAATCGTAAGAATTGAAATATGTTGGTATGATGTGTGTGATACTTGTTGTCTCGATTTACTACAAAACGTGAATAGTTCAAGGCATTACGTTCACTACTTCACAAGTAGATCCGATAGGTATTCACTACGAGCGGTTCAAGTCCAAAAGAGACCGTCTCTGATGCATGTCATAACGTGTTTGACAGAAATGATGATAAGTTCTTTTATCTTATTTTCTATCCACATGTGGGGTATTGTTGGATGTGTGAATAGAAAATGTGGGGTATTGTTGGAACTTAGTTGAAAAAGAAGAAGGAAAAACAGTGATCGGAAAAATGGGACAGCGCCGCGGCGCCGACGAGCAGGGCCGCGGTGCCGAAACACCTAAGGGCCTCTGGAATTTCAGAGCCGTGGCGCCGACGTTCAGGGCCGCGGCTCTACGTAACAGGATTTTCGAGTTTGAACCAAAAGTTGCAACTCTTCACATAGAGTCACAACCTTTGATGAATGACTGCTTAAGGTTAAAAATAAATGCTATATAAGCATGATGATCACTTGTGAGAACAACAACAACACAATTAACAAGATTAATCTTCAGATTTGAGAATCAAAATCATTTTGAAGCATCTTTCTTGTTGCTTCTTCTTCTTCATTTTCAAAACCATTTCTGAAGAACACATATAGTAGATTCGCCAGGAGTGAAGTTCTTGTGCTAGAACTATCACTCAGATAGTTGTATCCTCAAGACAGACGTCCGATCAACTGCAGCACAAGTGGGGATGAATTTTTGTCTTAGGTCACTGCATTTGCAGGCCTCTATCTACAAACAAGTTAGTATGTGATATTTATACTGTTGCTTTCCATTGTTGTTAATCTCTATATAGTTGAAGTATCTATATAATAGTGTTGTTGAATTCAATTTCTTTGAATTATATATATTGTATTGTGATTTTTACATTGAAGGTCTAGATTGATACTAACATGAGCTTCAGCCCAGTCTAAAATTGAGTGCTCCAAGGTGATCCAACATCATGAGACATGCTAGCCTGTTTAGCCTTGGTTTTACTACACTAACTACCGGCCCAACCCAAACTATTCCCTTCTTTTCATTGTCTTTTGGTTATTTGTTAGCGTTTTGCTTTTTTTATTATAAAATAGATTGTAGTAGTTAATTATGTCAATAAAATTATGTAAAAAATAAATATTTAAATTACAATAAGAAGTGATTAAGAAAAATGTTAAAGTCACTAACTTATTTTATTAAAACCTAAAAATTAATAGAACATATATTCTTATTATATTCTTTTACAAATAAAAATAAAATTTATATCTAAAATATGAATAAGATTTTTTTTTTCATTTTTCACAAGTAAAACTTGCTAAAATGATAGAAAAACTAAAACATCAAAATTAGGCTTAAACATCAAAACAGAAGTTTGGTCTTATTTTATCTTTTTCTAGTTTTGTTTTTTTAATTTGTTTTTGTTTTTTATTTTATACAAAATTTTAAGAAAAACAATAAAATAAAAATTTAAATAAAAATGTAAAAATTAACTTGATATATACCATGTATGTATGGTAGATAATAGAATTGTATTTTTCTTGAAAGAATGGATCATTCTCTAGATGACTTGTCAGTATATAATACAATATAATATATATCATCTCCATATATTTTTATACTATGATGGTATCATAGAGAACTGTTGAAGAGTGTTTCAAGGACTGCAACAGTCATGCATGATTATAATCCAATATATTTTTATACCATGATAGTATCATGGAGAATTGTTGAAGAGTGTTTCATTGAAGGACTGCAACAGTCCTGCATGGTACCATCTCAATATATTTTTATACAATGATGGTATCATGGAGGACTGTTGAAGAGTGTTTCATTGAAGGTGTTACACCCCGTAATTCCAGGACATGTTTAAGAGAATGTACGTAAGGAATCAGGATTTATAAATTTGAACGAAAGAAAGAGTTGCTATTTCTAAGGAAAATCTTCCGAACCTCGGGAAGGAAAAATGTTTGTTAGTAAGAATTGGGTTCGCAGAATTGTTATTTGAGATTGTGGAAATTTATTTACGGATTTGGTTACGTGGGGCCCACTCGAGAAATTTTACGTTTTGTGGGGCCCACGAGGTTTTCGATATTTTGACGAATTATGAAAATTTCGGGAAATGAAATATTTTAGACCATGTCGCCCTCCACATGGGCTAGTTGGATGAAAAGAAATTGACCAAGTCAAGGAAGTCAAGTGGGAGCTTGAGATAATTGACCTCATCCTAGTCTTCCATTTGGATTAATCCTAGCTCTTGGTCTCCTTATATATTACTACTACTAGTGCAAGACTAGATCATTTCAACACTTAGAAAAAAAATGGGCAATCTTGTGTGCCCTTATGGAGGCTCTCGGCCATAGCTCAAAAAAAAGAGAAAAATTCTTCAATCTTGCTTCATAAATCCCAATATTCAAACCTAAGATCCCTTAAGGTATTCTAAGGATATCTCAATACAAAAATCCCAGAAAAACTACGTTTTTACGTTAGTCGCAACATGAAAACCTAAGAGGTTTTTCATAGATTGAGTTAGAACTTGAAGAAGAGTTCTTCATGAGCTTCCAAGGGTTACTTGGAGTGGATTGAAACGTCAAGAAGATGAGCAAAAAATTGCTAAGGATCGACTTTGAATCTTGGATTAGGTTTGGGCTTATTGAGGTAATAATCTTCGTCTTACTATTGTAATTAAAGATTCCATGTTATGAAAGTAATAGATGATCATGAGATATATATTATGAAGATTGATAAGTGTATGGAATATTGGAAGCCTAAAATCCGAAAAAAGTTCATGTTAGCCATTAAGATTGTAATTCAATTTAATTGTTAGTTACGATCGTCGCATGTTATAGAAAAAATGGATTATAGTTGTTATAATCGATTGCGGCTATATAATATGTTAGAATAACAATTTGGATTGAAAAGGAATTGGAATGAACTTTATGTTGTTACATTAAATGAAATTGCCTTAAGGAAATGGACATTTTTATATTAATTGTGGGGTAGAATTTTACACGTCCTGTTAGGCGTGTAATCCCCTTTGGTTAATTGTTGGTTGCGTCTTAAATATGGCTTGTTGGTTGATGAATACGGGCCTTAAAAAAGGTGGAAAAGTACGTAGAAACAAAGGAAGTGCTGCCCGATTTTCCGTAGAATTAGAGGACAATTATTTGGTATAAGTCTTACAATAGTAAGTATGATATTGATAGAAGTACTATGGCCATTTTAGGTTGAAGTACTATATGTAGTAGAGTCTACTTGGCTTAAGGAATAGCCTATGAAGTTGAAGTACTATATGTAGTAGAGTCTGCTTGGCTTAAGGAATAGCCGATGAAGTTGAAGTACTATATGTAGTAGAGTCTACTTGGCTTAAGGAATAGCCGATGAAGTTGAAGTACTTTGGAGCATTTTGTTACTTGTCGTATTGGTTAGTCGTCACGAGGTATGTGAACTTCTTCTTTTTATAGACATGAGTATTTTTATGATATACTTGCCTTGTTATTAGGAGTATACATGAATTGTTGCTTGAAGTATACTTGCCTTGTTATTAGGAGTATACATGACTTGTTGCTTGAAGTATACTTGCCCTGTTGTTAGGAGTATACTTGCCTTGATAGTTGAAGTATACTTGCCTTGCTGTTAGGAGTATACATGACTGGTATTTGAGGTATACTTGCCCTGTTGTTAGGAGTATACTTTCCTTAATATTTGAAGTATACTTGCCTTGTTGTTAGGAGTATACATGACTGGATATTTGAGGTATACTTGCCTTGTTGTTAGGAGTATACATGACTTGTTCTTGAATATACTTTCCTTGTCATAGGAAGTAGTCATGTTATTGATTTTATGCTAAAGGCATGTCGAGAATATTCCTAAGTTCTTACCAAGTCTTATGGGGGATGTTGGTAAGAGTTGTTAGGAAGTATTGGAGTCGAGTGACCTTGCTAATTTACTACACTAATGAGAATATGTATCGAACAAGCCATTGCAGCGTTAATGAAAATGTATCGAATATCAATTATATTGAAATGAGTAGAATTCTCCATCTGCATAGAAACTAAGATAAGATAAAATTGTATTACATTTTTTAGATCATGGCTGATTTAACAAGATCGTTATAAACGAGTATAACCTATTCACGGCTCATAAAAGTATTAATTTTGTAAGTACATGAGACTTGGTTTTGAAAAGTATATGTTACTTGATTTTGAAAGAAGAAGTAACTTGATTTGAAAAGTATATGTTACTTGAGTTAAAGAGTACAAGTAACTTGATTTAAATGTATATGTTACTTGATTTTGAAAGGGGAAGTAACTTGAGTTAAAGGTATAAGTTAATTGATTGATTTAAAGAGAATAAATGATTTGATTGGAAAGAGTAAGTGACTTGATTTAAAGGCATAAGTTACTTGGTTTTAAAAGTATAAGTTACTTGAGTTTAAAATAGTAAGTAACTTGGTTTTAATAGTGAAAGTACTTTTGGGTCCAACGCCCTAATATTTCATGAAACGATTCTTTTATAAAGAATAAATGTACAAAGTACTTTGGGTTCAATTCCCTTACATGACATGATAATGCCTTAGTTGTATTAAAAGGAAAGACGTGGTAGTACTTTAGTTTTCTAAAATGAAGGTGGTTATAACGACTTTATGGGAAGTTGTTATAACAAGTTTGTGGAAAGTCAAGGGGTGGTTTAAAATGTTTTAAGGAAATCGTGTGAGAATGTCCATGATTAAGTCCTCAATATAATACATGATATGTGGCACTTTGATGTTCAAAGATGTTTTAAAGTAGCACGTGAGGTCTAGTACCTTGATTTGCCAAAATCATATCTTAGAAAGATACTTGGAATGATAAGTGTCTCGACCTCCTAAATGATGGTTTCAAAATGATACATGTATTGGATCCTACTTTCTAACGATACATGTAGTACTTGGGTTTTCCTAAAATGGAAATTTAGTTTATAAAGTGAATGTACGGCTCACGTACATTGTCGAAATGGACTTTAATCCTTAGTGATGCAAGGTGTATTAATGCCTTGATAGTACTTTGTCTTGCTTAAATGATAGTCATTCTATCTTGTGCCTTGATAGTACTTTAGCTTGCTTAAATGGTAAGTGTCTTAAATTGTTAAAAAGGAAGGCATGGAAATTGTCTTGGTTTGTTAAAAAGGAAAGGTATGGTATTGTCTTGGTTTGCTAAAATGATGATTTATTTATTTTATGATGATGAGAGTTAAGGATTATCTTAACTTCTATATGTTGTTCATGATAACCATTGGTGCTAGTGTTATGAGTATAAATGCGGGGTAAACCCCCAAGACGTTATACACCTCTTGAGTATAAATGCGTGGTAAACCCCTAAGACGTTATACACCTTCTGAGTATAATTGCGGGGTAAACCCCCAAGACATTATACATTTTCATGGATTTTCTACCCATGATGTGAGTATGGCGGATATACTCATTGCGGGCCCACAGGGCCCTTACGGGTGAAATAGTCTCATGCGGGTGAAATAGTTCTATGCGAGGAATACCTCATGCGGGTCCACGTGACCTATGCGGGTGTAATAGACTCATGGTTAGAATTGTATAATGACTTTGAGGGCATGTGTCCCTAACTTTGACATAACTAGTTATATATTATGCTCGTTACATGCTGACAGTGATGTTGTATTCCACGAGCATGCTTCTGTGATGTTATATGCTGAGGGCATGTGTCCCTGATTTTGACATGGTTTTCATATGTGAAAGTGGTACTGTGTTATAGTAGTACAGTGATACAAGGTACAGTTGGCTCATATTATTATATGACACGGTAGGATCTGGTATTTGATTTTCATACTTGCCCCTGTCATTCTTTTATACAGTTATGATCTTGTTTATTGTACTGTATTTTTCGTTCCATACTTAGTACTTGTTGTACTGACCCCCTTCGGGGGGTTGCGTTCATGTCCGCAGGTCTAGGTACACAGTTGTGGATCTGTGAGCTTAGGATCCTTGTTGAGCATTTTGGGATAGCTCAAATATTCTGGAGCTTGTCATTATGGATAGGTATATTCAGAGGTACGGCGGAGCCTTGTCCCGTCATAGTATTTGTCCAAAATCTTAGAGGTCTGTATTCATATATGGGCTGGACTGGTTAGAGTCATTTTTACATTATTGGACAGTGTTGACCCTTTTGTTTTGGGTGATTTATATTATGGCAGCCTTAACGGCTTTGTCTTGGTTTTAAGAAAAAAAAAGAGTGTTATTTATCTTCCGCGTGTTACTCATGTTGTATGTGTAGAAGGGTGCCCAGGTAGGGCAGCAGTCGCGGGTCCGGGGTTCGGGGCGTGACAGAGTGGTATAGAGCAGTTAGTCCTCGGAATTTATACATACCGTGTCTAGTAGAGTCTTGGGTATGGGTATGTGTGCAACATACTTATACACAGGAGGCTACAAGATATTTAAGATTGATTTTTATTCTTCTTACTCTAAGGTCGTGCGATAGAGCTGTGTTGTTAGGATGGTATTTCCCTAACAGTTATTGTGATTGCAGCTTTGAGAAAAGCAGCAGTGACCCAGGAAGGATGATGTGTATTGCGTATCCAGGTTGATAATAATTGTTGTATAGTTGGTATAATGACATACAACTATACAGATTTATGTATGAGGGTCGGATACGTGTTGTCTAGAATGATTTTTGATTACCAAGATTTGGTAAGGGCTAAATAGATACCGGGAAGGTATGAAACAGTTTAATAAATTCTCATCAAGGTTTTACGTGCTAATTTGAGATAATTGGGAGATAATGAGCTGTCTGAGAAGGTAATGAACCCTTAAGAAATCATGATTAAGGGACTTAATGGAAGACTATGTTAGTAAATTAAGCTACATGGTATGCTTAAGAGAATTGTACGGATGAGATCCGTATGGAGTAATTATGGTTGTTGTGATTGAGACAACACGACTGATAGTTTATGAGAAACTATGTTACCCGTATACGAGGGGACTGATAAGATAGGCTTGAAACATGGAAATTGTGAGCCTAAGAATTTTGATAACCGCAGAGATCTTAGATGTACAAGGCCTTCTCGGTGTCGCGCCCGTTTTTGACCTCCGGGGTCTGAACGATATCCGCAACGTTGCTCTTTGGCGCGGTTCCCTGGATGGAGCAATAATGCTGATTTTAAGGAGTCACCGCCTAATTATTTAAGTGAATTAGGACACTTGATTTATTGCAATAAAAATACTGCAATTAATCTCCATTTAATGGTCTGCGAAATTAATGAGATTCTGGATCAGAGTTCTTTATTATCCTAAAGGGAAGGGGTTAAACATCCTTTAAGATCCGCTAACTTGCGGTTATCCGTTCAAACATAGGTTAATTATATATTGGCTTTTATTCTGTCTATTCTAAGCATTTTCTACATAATTTACAATTAAAATAAAATGCAATACAGAATAATAAGAATAAAATTAAATGCGACATAAAACAAAACTACGGGACATCTTTTAGCCCTTTTTAGGCCTTCTGCACAAGATGATTTCCGTGCATAAACACTTAGTAAAAGTGTTGGTAATAGAATAAATAATTTTAAAAGCGATAACAAGAATTAATAAGTAAAGCCAAAAAATAAATCCGTTTTTTGTACGGGGAGGCCTTGAAAATCAGACGGAGATTCCTTCATCGGCCAATATTGCTAGAAACAATAAAATAAATAAAACATTCGGATCCGCGCCAAAACAGTAATAGTTTTAAACACAGATGGCTCAAATATATAAAAATAAAGCGGGACAGTCTAAACAAGTGCGACTGCGAGAATTCGCCCTGCCAGCGCATGTTGGTTATCCGATGTAAGTGGAAGAAATCTTCATTGCCCAGAAAGCTTCATTTTATTTTCCGTCTTTGCAACTGTGGAGGCCTCAAAAATCGACGGATAACTTTTTCATTGACCAGCAACAAGTGTAGTATCTTATTCACATCAGTGGATTTTTATCAAATGCAGTGATTGTTCAGAATCAGTTTAACAAAATACTAACGGGCAAAATCATCAGAAATCAGTCCGAAACCAGCGGACAGTGAAAGCGACAACATGTGATTGCCGACACACAAAAAAAAATCCCAAATAACCAGAACCGTATAGATACAAAAATGGAGCGATGAAACGCCAAAACGATAGCGGACCAAGCGAAGTCATTGAAAATAGCAAAGCGGCGATTCGCGAGATTTTTAGAAGTCACGGAGTTTTTAGAACTCCGGCCAGATGCCAAAATATTAAAATATCAGTCCATTAACACCCAACAAAACAACAATCGGGTCCAAAAGATGAGCCGAACTAGGGGTCGCCGGAATTTCAAAAGAATTCCGGCGACATACCCAAAAATAGAGAATCCATCCATATCCAAAACCAAAAACAGATTCCAGCGAGATAAAACAAACAAGAGTCACCTGAAAATATAAATTCTGGTAATATATCAACACCACGAAAATTAAACTAACAAAAAAATAACACCGTAGCGCGAAAGTAAAATATAGTGGCGTCGCGAAGTTTTTACTCGCGATTTTCAACAATACCAGAGAGAGCGTGGCGGCGTCACTTCCACGGCGAGGTCGCCGGACCGACGCCACCGCAGTGATGAGATTCGATGGTGAGCAGTGAGGTGCGGTGTGGGTCAGTGACAGTGAGTGTTGGTGGGATGTGTGGGGGTGAGGTCGACGGGTGAGTAGTGGTCGATGGGAAGGGGTTCGCCAGTGAACAGTAATGGATTTCGACGACGGGGTGAAGTCGCCGACGATGATGGTATGCGGCTGAGTCTTGAGAGGGTGAGGGAGGGGTTAGGAGGAGTGCGGCGGCTGAGGGTGTAGGACGAGGTCGAAGGGGTGTTGGTGGGGTTCGCCGGAGTTCGGGCGGCGGCGACGAGAGAGGGGAAGAAGGGAGTGGCTTATCCTTTTTTCTGAAAAAATAAAAAAAAGGTGTGGGGGTATTGTTGTTGGTATTTGCTGCATGTTTTAAGCGGTGGGGTGAGGTTCTGTTGCCACTAGTAAGCGGTGAGGTAGGTTTGTAATGGGGGGTAATGTTTGTATTTATATGGGTATTTAGGTTTAGGGTTTTGGGTATTGGGTATTGAGTATTGGAGGGAAAAAATGAAAGTGTATTGGGCCTCATTTTGGGTCTCAGTTTGGGCTTTGGTTTTATGGATTGGGTGATCCAGTTATTGCCTCGGTGGGTGATTTTGACAAAAATGCAAAACGGGTTTATTATGTAAAAGAAAAAATTATTTAAAAAGATGCAAAATTATTAAAATGCAAATGTCGATGCAATACCAATAAAATATAATATTTAACAAATATTTAATGCCTAATTAAAAGTAAAGACATGATGCCAATTTACAAAAAATAAAACAACATAGAATCTTAGGTAAAAATATACAAAAATGCCAAAAAATAGTGATTAAAATGCGGTGTACTAAAATGCTTAAAATTGCAAAAAATGACTAAAAGATGAGTCAAAATTGGGTGTCAACAGCTTGTCCCTCTTTGACCGAAGACGATGAAATAGTTTTCGGACAAAGACGTTGACTTGTAGCCAATTTTGTTCCCATCGTCAGAATTAAAACAAAGATCAAGGAAAAGAATGGACAAAAGCTGATGCAAATTCAAAATTTTGTCTCAGTGTCGAATTATGATGACACTGGGTTGCTGTGATGCTAGAAAATTAAAGCAGGCAGACGCCGATTCAAGATTGTTCCAGTGTCGAATCATGATGACACTGGCTGTTGTGATGCTGCAAAATTAAAGACAATGCCGACGCAAATTTAAAATTTGTCCCAGTGTCGAAGTATGATTGACACTGGGTTGCAGGTGATGTGGTGCTGGAAAAGACATGGTGTTTGTAGATGTTAATGACGTCATTGCATGAACGCGATGCAGATGATCATCGTTGCATAGACGAAACATAGATGAAGTCGTTGTATATGCTTACATGAAATGACGTCGTTGTATAGACGCGATGCAGATGCTCGTCGTTGCATAGACGAAACATAGATGAAGCTGTTGCATAGGCTTACATGAGATGGCGTCGTTGCATAGACGCGATGCAGATGTTAGTCGTTGCATGGATGAAATATAGATGAAGCTGTTGCATAAGCTTACATGAAATGACGTCGTTGCATAGACGCGATGCAGATGTTCGTCGTTGCATGGACGAAACATAGATGAAGCCGTTGCATAGGCTTACATAAAATGGCGTCGTTGCACAGACGCGATGCAGATGTTCGTCGTTGCATAGACGAAACATGAATGAAGCCGTTGCATAGGCTTTTGAAATGCGTCGTTGCATAGACGCGATGCAGATGTTCGTCGTTACATAGACGAAACATGAATGAAGCCGTTGCATAGGCTTTTGAAATGCGTCGTTGCATAGACGCGATGTTCGTCGTTGCATAGACGAAACATGGATGAAGTGCACATGACGCCTTGTGAGGGTGTTATCGTCTTGTATGGACGAAGTGTAAATGACGCCTTGTATGAGTGTTATCGTCTTGTATGGACGAAATGCAAATGACGCCTTGTGTGAGCGTTGTCGTCTTGTATGGACGAAATGCAAATGACGTCTTGTGTGGGCGTTATCATCTTGTATGGACGAAATGCAAATGACGCCTTGTGTGTGGGTTATCGTCTTGTATGGACGAAATGCAAATAACGTCTTGTGTGAGCGTTATCATCTTGTATGGACGAAGTGCAAATGACGCCTTGTATGAGCGTTATCATCTTGTATGGACGAAATGCAAATGACGCCTTGTATGGGCGTTGTCGTCTTGTATGGACGAAACATGGATGAAGCCGTTGCATAGACATTCATGAAATGACGTCATTGCATATGCGCGATGCAGATGCTCGTCGTTGCATAGACATTCATGAAATGACGTCATTGCATATGCGCGATGCAGATGCTCGTCGTTGCATAGACGAAACATAGATGAAGCTGTTGCATAGGCTTGCAATGAAATGGTGTCATTTTATGGACATACCTGCTTTGTGACTCGCCCGGGTTGAGATAACGTCATTGCATAGACGTTGTGCGTTTGTATCCCGCATGAGCTTATTGTTGTGCTCCCGCCTTTGCTGATATGGAGATCTGGTTCCCGTGAATGCTTGCTGAATGCTCTGCGCGGGCTTGCTGGATGCTGTGAATGCTTGCTAAATGTTGCGCAGGCTTGATGGATGCTGCGAATGCTTCTTTGAATCTTGTTGATCTTTGATGTAGTCTCTGCGGACTTCTTTGGATCTTTGCGAATGCTTCTTTGAATCTTTGTTGATTCTTGATTCTTGATGTAGCCACCGCGGACTTGCTGGATGTTGCGAATGTTTGCTGCATGCTAGTCTCTGCACGGACTTAACCCTGACGGAAATTGCTCATATCTCTTTTCGAATAATCAAACGCGTTACGCCGCGCGTGAGCGATGAGAAGATTTCTAATGATGTGACCGAAGCCGACTTAGGCCGCCTACGTATCCTCATGAGGGAATCAGGTCATGACGTAGTTCATGATGCAAAGAATGATTGTACGATTTTCAAAAATGAGACCGAAGACAATGTGGCCGCCTACGTATCCTCATGAGGGAATCAGGTCATGACGTAGTTCATGATGCAAAGAATGATTGTACGATTTTAAAAATGAGACCGAAACCAATGTGGCCGCCTACGTATCCCGCTGAGGGAATCAGGTCAAGACGTAGTTCGTGATGCAAAGAATAAGGATTTTTATGGGTTTTCAAACAATGTGGACCGAAGCTAATGTGGCCGCCTACGTATCCCGTCGAGGGAATCAGGTCAAGACGTAGTTCATGATGCAAAGAATAAGGATTTTTATGAGTTTTCAAACAATGTGGACCGAAGTCAATGTGGCCGCCTACGTATCTCGTCGAGGGAATCAAGTCAAGACGTAGTTCATGATGCAAAAAAATGAGAATTTTATATATGCATTTTTTTATTTTTTTTGAAAAGTGGAAAGACAACATCACGTTCTGACTTCAGTTGATACCAACAATTAGTATTGTGCTTAGGAATTTCGTTATTCACTTCCAGTCTAACCAAGACTGACTTCTGGGTAATTCCTATTGTTTCAAGTGGTATCTCAGACACCTAAGTATCGACACACTTGCTTGCAGCCAAGGTTTCGAATTACACGTAATCTCACGTTTCAAATGCCCTCACTGAAAGAAAGTCCCATTTCTCACATATATTCCAGTATTTTGAATTTTGGGACGTTTAGAGAAGTACGCTCACACTCAAAAGGATGTTCAATGCATGCAATTGTGATACCATAGGCTTGACTGTCATGTAAGTATCCACTAATGTGAGAACACTCAGTATAAGATCATGTAGGCTTGTCACGGGCTTGTAATCTAGGTTTGGGGAAAGGGATGGATATCATTTGGGTAAAAGTGACTAATCCTTCCTCGAGCGTTGGACTACGTCCGTGCTTGATATTTGTGTGCTTTAATGCTGATCTGTTATTTTTTTTTGTCCCAATTTTTCTGTACTGACTTCTTTTTGAATCTTTCGTTTGGAGCCCCCTTTTTTTCAAAGTTATTCTCTCATTTCATTCATTTTTTTTATATAATGCCGAAGCTTTTGATTGCTTCTTTTGTGAAGTCGTCATCTGTGTTTCCTTTTCCCTTTTGGGACTTTGACAGTTTTTGTCTTTGCAAACTTCGACGCAGAATTTTGTCAGCCACTTGCACATTTCCAAAGCGCTCAAGGAGGTCGGGCCAAAAGAGAGATAGTGCGTACGCACTCAGAAATAGTATACGTGTAATATGCGGTTGTCAAAAGAATAGGCTTTAGGCTCAAAGGGGTGCACTACGGATACTGTTATTTTGTAGGTTGAAAATGCTCAAACGGGTCAAAGAAAGCCTACGATCATTTCCTACACCGAGTGTTACTCAGGATTTCGCCTCAACAAACATTCAGGCCAAGTTCTAGATCACAATGCAATGCAATTGAACTTATTCTAAAACTCACCACACAATGCACATGAAACAATGATGTTGGTTTCGTTCTTATCTTAAAAGCATGCAAGAATGTCATTACAGGTGTGCGTGAGAGGTACCAAAAGAATCTATGGCTTACCACGAAGTCAACTCATACTGATTATTACTCGGTCTTTCTATGCACACTCCTAACTGTGTTGGTATCAACCAAATCAAACAATGACACTTAAAAGAACTTTTTTTTTTGCTTTCTGAATAAAATATTTTTGTATTTCTTTTGGATAAATGGTACCGAACCCGAGTAGGGCTGCCTACGTATCTCATCTTTGACGAGAATCAGGTGTGCGTAGTTCGTTCAGATATGTTATAAAACGTATGATTTAAAAAGAATTCATTCATGAAAGAAATGCAAAAGTAAAAGTTGTGCAAAATAAATGATTGTTCAATATAAGACAAATGAAAAGCAAAAGGAATGTAATGAAAAAATGAATGACTGTGATAGAATGAATGAAATGTATGAATGAATGTATGTGCTAGAATGATTGAAATGCAATAATGAATGTCCGTGATTGGATAAATGCAATGAATGAGTGAACCAAGTATGTCCCCTTCCTTTTTTTTCTTTTTTTATGTGGTGTCGAACCCTAGATGGGTTGCCTACGTATCACACCGTATGGTGAGAATCAGACACGCGTAGTTCGGGATGATTATGTTGTAAAATGCATGATAAAGAATTATGTAATCAACACTAGACATATCAATTAACTTGCAAATATGTATAAAAAATGCAAAATATAAGACCCAGAACGATGTTTCGTTGAATCTGGTATAAGCTGACTTCTCTCCGTCAACATAACTCCAGCTCATTCTTGTGATGATTTTTTTTTTGTTTGTTGTTGTTGTTGTTGTCCGCCCTCGATTATTTGCGAGGACGGTCTTCCTGCAAAAAATATGATAAATGGGTGAGAGTAGGCAAGCCACAAAAAAATAATAAAATGCAACGGCGTGACAATATAGTCAAAGACCCCCCTGCTTGGTTCGACCAGGACTGGTGATTGATGCTTCACAAAGTCCAAATCGCACTGTTCAAAAGTGATTTACGCAGTAGAAATCCTGATTGCAATGTGACAACAAAAAGCGCAAAAAATGCAAATGCTCGTGGCCGGAGTTATAAGCACATAGCATGATATGTACATGGGTTTAAAGGATAATTATTGCATTAAATAATATGTACAGAATTGCTAGCTACAACAATAGTAAACAAAAACATGCAAATCAAGCGCGCGCCTAATATGCATGGGACCTCTCTTATGCCAGAGGTCGGCCTAAACGCCAAATATGCGAGATTATAATAAATAGGTCCAAGTTGTTAAACTGCAATGTTTTGTTGGAAATGACGACCAAATGACGGTGCACTTTCTCTAATTTTGGTGTGTTATGACCAGGCTTGGATCCGTCTATCATCATCACGCTATACATAGTATGCTAATGGGTCGTTGGGTTGTGAAACCCGTCGACAAGTTTGGTGGATTTTTAATTGTGGCGTTAATACCAATGATTAACTCACCTAAGGTTTATGCATGCATGACTTAATAAAAAAAAGTGGTATAGCTCTATCTTAAGCTTTCTAAGATTTGGTTTACTAGACGCAAGGTTCCCGAGCGGACAACTCGAGTGAGAAGGCTACGCGGCCACCGGTTAGACCGGGCACTCCACGTATATTACCAACTCTCCTAAATTTGGGTTTTGAAGAAAGAATTTTGCTGATGCACCAAGCGCACCTCGCATGTAGTGTGTGATAGTGTGAATTTTCCAGAGTAGAGCAAATATGAGTGGAATGTCAATTTAAGGAAAACAGTAAAAGCAAATAGCAATTAAAATAGTTAAGCATACAAAATTAAAGCAAACAATTTTAAGGCATATAAAACAAATAAAATAAAGCCAAACAATAATAAACCTAGGTTTGCTATGATCAAGAACCTGATTATCCCCAACAGAGTCGCCATGCTGTCGCGCCCGTTTTTGACCTCCGGGGTCTGAACGGTATCCGCAACGTTGCTCTTTGGCGCGGTTCCCTGGATGGAGCAATAATGCTGATTTTAAGGAGTCGCCACCTAATTATTTAAGTGAATTAGGACACTTGATTTATTGCAATAAAAATACTGCAATCAATCTCCATTTAATGGTCTGCGAAATTAATGAGATTCTGGATTAGGTTTCTTTATTATCCTAAAGGGAAGGGGTTATGCATCCTTTAAGATCCGCTAACTTGCGGTTATCCGTTCAAACCTAGGTTAATTATATATTGGCTTTTATTCTGCCTATTCTAAGCATTTTCTACATAATTTATAATTAAAATAAAATGCAATACAGAATAATAAGAATAAAATTAAATGCGACATAAAACAAAACTACGGGACATCTTTTAGCCCTTTTTAGGCCTTCTGCACAAGATAATTTCCGGGTACCTGCATAAACACTTAGTAAAAGTGTTAGTAATAGAATAAACAATTTTAAAAGCGATAACAAGAATTAATAAGTAAAGCCAAAAAATAAATCCGTCTTTTGTACGGGGAGGCCTTGAAAATCAGACGGAGATTCCTTCATCGGCCAATATTGCTAGAAACAATAAAATAAATAAAACCTTCTGATCCGCGCCAAAACAGTAATAGTTTTAAACACAGAGGGCTCAGATATATAAAAATAAAGCAGGACAACCTAAACAAGTGCGACTGCGAGAATTCGCCCTGCCAGCGCATGTTGGTTATCCGGTGTAAGTGGAAGAAATCATCATTGCCCAGAAAGCTTCATTTATTTTATTTTCCGTCTTTGCAACTGTGGAGGCCTCAAAAATCGACGGATAACTTTTTCATTGGCCAACAACAAGTGTAGTATCTTATTCAAATCAGTGGATTTTTATCAAATGCAGTGATTGTTCAGAATCAGTTTAACAAAATACTAACGGGCAAAATCATCAGAAATCAGCCCGAAACCAGCGGACAGTGAAAGCGACAACATGTGATTGTCGACACACGAAAAAAAGCCCAAATAACCAGAACCGTATAGATACGAAAAATGGAACAGTGAATCGCACAAAAACAGTAGCGGACCAAGGCGAAGTCGCTGAAAATAGCAAAAGCGACAGTTCGCAGGATTTTTAGAGGGTCGCCGGAGTTTTTAGAACTCCGGCCAGATGCCAAAATATTAAAATATCAGTCCATTAACACCCAACAAAACAACAATCGGGTCCAAAAGATGAGCCGAACTAGGGGTCGCCGGAATTTCAAAAGAATTCCGGCGACATACCCAAAAATAGAGAATCCATCCATATCAAAAACCAACAACAGATTCCAGCGAGATAAAACAAACAAAAGTCACCTGAAAATGTAAATTCCGGTAATATATCAACACCACGAAAATTAAACTAACAACAAAAAAACAAAACCCTTGGCCGCAAGAGAAGTAAAATATAGTGACGTCGCCGAAGTTTTTACTCCGGCAGTTTTCAACATTACCAACAGAGAGAGGGTAGCGGCGGCGTCACTTCCACGGCGAGGTCGCCGGAGCGACGCCACCGCAGTGGTGAGATTCGACGGTGAGCAGTGAGGTACGGTGTGGGTCAGTGACAGTGAGTGTTGGTGGGATGTGTGGGGGTTAGTTCGACGGGTGAGTAGTGGTCGACGGGAAGGGGTTCACCGGTGAACAGTAATGGATTTCGACGACGGGGTGAAGTCGCCGACGATGATGGTATGCGGCTGAGTCTTTGAGAGGGTGAGGGAGGGGTTAGGAGGAGTGCAGCGGCTGAGGGTGTAGGACGAGGTCGACGGGGTGTTGGTGGGGTTCGGCGGAGTTCCGACGGCGACGACGAGAGAGGGGAAGAAAGGAGTGGCTTCTCCTTTTTCTGAAAAAATAAAAAAAGGGTGTGGGTGTATTGTTGTTAGGCGACTGCCTACATGTTTTTAGGCGGCTGGGGGTGAGGTTGTGCGGCTGCCCTAGTAGGGGCGGCTGAGGTAGGTTTGTAATGGGGGTAAGGTTTGTATTTATAGGGGTATTTAGATTTAGGGTTTTGGGTATTGGGTATTGGGTGTTGGAGGGAAAAGATGAAAGTGTATTGGGCCTCATTTTGGGTCTCAGTTTGGGCTTTGGTTTTCGGCGGATTGGACTGATCCAGATTGTGCCTCGGACTGGACTGATTTTGACAAAAATGCAAAATGGGTTTATTATTTAAAAGAAAAAATTATTTAAAAAGATGCAAAATTATTAAAATGCAAATGCTGATGCAATAACAATAAAATACAATATTTAACAAATAATTAATGCCTAATTAAAAGTAAAGACATGATGCCAATTTACAAAAAATAAAACAACATAGAATGTTAGGTAAAAACATACAAAAATGCCAAAAAATGGTGATTAAAACGCGGTGTCCTAAAATGCTTAAAATTGCAAGAAATGACTAAAAGATGGGTCAAAATTGGGTGTCAACACTCGGGTAGTAAGATTTATTTCGGACCAAGAATGAGAATTAAGTGCGACTATGGGTCGGGTATGGGTTGTTGCGGGTCAACCCGTAGCCCGGAATAGAATGGGGTCAGTTGAAGGTAGTCCCGCTATGTGATAGGGTCACGAGGGTATAAGGCTCAAGTTTAGTTAGTCGTTGTACGAGTTCGTGGACGCGTTCCACCGGAACCGGATTGTGAGAAAAAAATTGACCATGTTGGATATAGTAACTCCAAGGATTAGAAAAACCGAAGCGATGATTGAGATTATGTACGTATGCTAGAATAAGTTTGGAAGTACGAGAAGAATACGATAAGTAAGAAAAGGAGAGAACAAGAGTTGAAAGAATTGAAGTGCTTATAGTTATGACTAAATAAAAGTACGAAAAGAAAATCCTTTTAGGCCATGAATTGAGTAAATAGTGATGATGCACACTTTGGATTTGATTCCTCGTTTGGCTTATGATGGATGGATATGCATGTGCGATGTATTAGGGCCATGTGTGGCATATGTGATTATGTTGGGGGAAGTTAAAAGGGACTATGCGATATCCGTTTAGATTGAACCTCGAAAGAACATTCGGGGACGAATGTTTCTAAGGGGGGAGGGGAGAATATTACACCCCGTAATTCCAGTACATGTTTAAGAGAATGTATGTAAGGAATCAGGATTTATAAATTTGAACGAAAGAAAGAGTTGATATTTCTAAGGAAAATTTTCCGAACCTCGGGAAGGAAAAATGTTTGTTAGTAAGAATTGGGTTCCCAGAATTGTTATTTGACATTGTGGAAATTTATTTACGAATTTGGTTACGTGGGGCCCACCCGAGAAATTTTACGTTTTGTGGGGCCCACGAGGTTTTTGATATTTTAACGAATTATGGAAATTTCGGAAAATAAAATATTTTAGACCAAAGGGAGGGCGACACGTGTCACCCTCCACATGGGCTAGTTGGATGAAAAGAAATTGACCAAGTCAAGGAAGTCAAGTGGGAGCTTGAGATAATTGACCTCATCCTAGCCTTCCATTTGGATTAATCCTAGCTCTTGGTCTCCTTATATATTACTACTACTAGTGCAAGACTAGATCATTTCAACACTTAGAAAAAAAATGGGCAATCTTGTGTGCCCTTATGGAGGCTCTCGGCCATAGCTCAAAAAAAAGAGAAAAATTCTTCAATCTTGCTTCATAAACCCCAATATTCAAACCTAAGATCCCTTAAGGTATTCTAAGGATATCTCAATACAAAAATCCCAGAAAAACTACGTTTTTACGTTAGTCGCAACATGAAAACCTAAGAGGTTTTTCATAGATTGAGTTAGAACTTGAAGAAGAGTTCTTCATGAGCTTCCAAGGGTTGCTTGGAGTGGATTGAAACGTCAAGAAGATGAGCAAAAAATTGCTAAGGATCGACTTTGAATCTTGGATTAGGTTTGGGCTTATTGAGGTAATAATCTTCGTCTTACTATTGTAATTAAAGATTCCATGTTATGAAAGTAATAGATGATCATGAGATATATATTATGAAGATTGATAAGTGTATGGAATATTGGAAGCCTAAAATCCGAAAAAAGTTCATGTTAGCCATTAAGATTGTAATTCAATTTAATTGTTAGTTACGATCGTCGCATGTTATAGAAAAAATGGATTATAGTTGTTATAATCGATTGCGGCTATATAATATGTTAGAATAACAATTTGGATTGAAAAGGAATTGGAATGAACTTTATGTTGTTACACATTAGAGCCGAGAATTGCCTTAAGGAAATGGACATTTTTATATTAATTGTGGGGTAGAATTTTACACGTCCTGTTAGGCGTGTAATCCCCTTTGGTTAATTGTTGGTTGCGTCTTAAATATGGCTTGTTGGTTGATGAATACGGGTCTTAAAAAAGGTGGAAAAGTACGTAGAAACAAAGGAAGTGCTGCCCGATTTTCCGTAGAATTAGAGGACAATTATTTGGTATAAGTCTTACAATAGTAAGTATGATATTGATAGAAGTACTATGGCCATTTTAGGTTGAAGTACTATATGTAGTAGAGTCTACTTGGCTTAAGGAATAGCCTATTTGGATTGAAATTGGAATGAACTTTATGTTATTACACATTTGAGCCGAGAATTGCCTTAAGAAAATGGACAGTTTTTATATTAATTGTGGGGCAGAATTTTACACGTCCTGTTAGGCGTGTAATCCCCTTTGGTTAACTGTTGGTTGCGCCTTAAATATGGCTTGTTGGTTGATGAATACGTGTCTTAGAAAAGGTGGAAAAGTACGTAGAAACAAAGGAAGTGCTGCCCGATTTTCCGTTGAATTAGAGGGCAATTATTTGGTATAAGTCTTACAATAGTAAGTATGATATTGATAGAAGTACTATGGCCATTTAGGTTGAAGTACTACGTGTAGCAAAGTCTACTTGGCTTAAGGAATAGCCGATGAAGTTGAAGTACTTTGGAGCATTTTGCTACTTGTCGTATTGGTTAGTCGTCACGAGGTATGTGAACTTCTTCTTTCTATAGACATGAGTATTTTTATGGTATACTTGCCTTGTTATTAGGAGTATACATGACTTGTTGCTTGAAGTATACTTGCCATTTTGTTAGGAGTATACTTGCCTTGATAGTTGAAGTATACTTGCCTTGTTGTTAGGAGTATACATGACTGGATATTTGAGGTATACTTGCCCTGTTGTTACGAGTATACTTGCCTTGATATTTGAAGTATATTTGCCTTGTTGTTTGGAGTATACATGACTGAATATTTGAGGTATACTTGCCTTGTTGTTAGGAGTATACATGACTTATTCTTGAGTATACTTTCCTTGTCATAGGAAGTAGTCATGTAATTGATTTTATGCTAAAGGCATGTCGAGAATATTCCTAAGTTCTTACCAAGTCTTATAGGGGATGTTGGTAAGAGTCGTTAGGAAGTATTGGAGTCGAGTGACCTTGCTAATTTACTACACTAATGAGAATAGATATCGAACAAGTCATTGCAGCGTTAATGAAAATGTATCGGCAATCAATTATATTGAAATGAGTAGAATTCTCCATCTACATAGAAACTAAGATAAGACAAAATTGTATTACATTTTCTAGATCATGGCTGATTTAACAAGATCGTTATAAACGAGTATAACCTATTCACGGCTCATAAAAGTATTAATTTTGTAAGTACATGAGACTTGGTTTTGAAAAGTATATGTTACTTGATTTTGAAAGAAGAAGTAACTTGATTTGAAAAGTATATGTTACTTGAGTTAAAGAGTAGAAGTAACTTGATTTAAATGTATAGGTTACTTGATTTTGAAAGGGGAAGTAACTTGAGTTAAAGGTATAAGTTAATTGATTGATTTAAAGAGAATAAACGATTTGATTGGAAAGAGTAAGTGACTTGATTTAAAGACATAAGTTACTTGGTTTTAAAAGTATAAGTTACTTGAATATAAAAGAGTAAGTAACTTGGTTTTAATAGTGAAAGTACTTTTGGGTCCAACGCCCTAATATTTCATGAAACGATTATTTTATAAAGAATAGATGTACAAAGTACTTTGGGTTCAATTCCCTTACATGACATGATAATGCCTTAGTTGTATTAAAAGGAAAGACGTGGTAGTACTTTAGTTAGAACGATTATTTTCGAGAAACTCTCGACTCAAGACAGAGCATAAGCACAAGCAAAACAAAAGCAACGGTCAGACCCATCAGAGTTTTCTTTAAAGCATTATGAAAGTGCTGGTATCAAAAGCGAATAAGCCATGATAACGCATTCCGAAATACTAAGCAGTAACTAGCATATGTAAATAAGCTAAACAAAGTACACTAAAGGACACATAGCGGCAGAAATCAATCTACAGTGGACTATAAAGCAATATTGCATCAATTAGTATGATAGGCTAAACGGGAACCTACAATAATACACTACAACTACTAATTCGCAAGCGTAAGTAGGACTATGCTCGACTACCTACTACCCTTCTACCCTTAATCCGTTTCCTCCACAACCCCCTATCTAAGGTCATGTCCTCAGTAAGTTGCACATGCGTCATATCCCGTCTAATCACCTCTTCCTAATACTTCTTCGACCTACCTCTACCCATCCTAAACCCGTCCATAGCGAACCTCTCACACATCCGCATTGGAAAATTTGTGTTTCTCCTCTCCACATGCCCAAATCATCTCAACCTCGCTTCTCACATCTTATCCTCCACTGAGGTCACTCCCACTCTATCCCGGATATCATCATTTCTAATTATATCCCTCCTTGTATGCCCGCACATCCATCTCAGCATCCGCATCTCCGCAACTTTCATCTTTTGGATATGTGAAGTCTTGACTAGCCAACACTCCGCCCCATACAACATAGTCGGTCTAACCACCGCCCTATATAACTTTCTTTTACGTTTTGGTGGAATTTTTTTATCGCATAAGACTCTAGATGCGAGCCTCCATTTCATCCACCCTACCCCAATACGACCGATGTCATACTAAACTCTATTATGACCTGAGGGTGACTGAACTACCTTCCCAGAACATGTGTACCATCATTATTAATCTGTCCATCTTCTTGGATAATAGATCTGAGGTACTTGAAGCTTCCTTTATTTGGAATGACCTGATTACCAAGCCTTACCCCCACGCATGTCTCACGTTCGCTCCGGTTACTGAACTTGCACTCCAAGTATTCTATCTTGATCCTACTCAGCCTGACCCCTTTAGATTCCAGAGCTTGTATCTAAACCTCCAGCTTAACATTCACTATTTTGCGAGTCTCCCCAATCAGGACTATGTCATCAGTGAATAACATACACCATGACACATCCCTTTGGATTTGTCACATCAGTCCATCCATCACCAAGACAAATCAGAATAGGCTAAGAGTTGATCCCTGGTGCAGCCCCATCATCACTGGAAAGTGCTCTGAGTCTCCTCTCATTGTTTGTACCCTAGTCTTGGCTCCATCATACATATCCTTGATCGCCCTAGTTTACGCCACAGGTACACCTCTAACCTCCAAACATCTCTATAAAATCTCCCTATGAACTTTGTCGTATGTCTTCTAGAGGTCAATGAAACCATATGTAAGTCTTTCTCTCTCTCCCTATAATGCTCCACCAACCTCTTAATAATATGAACGACTTATGTGTTCGAATGCCCCGGCATGAATCCAAACTGGTACTACGGACCCTCTACCATCCATTGCAGTAGAGCCGTTTCATGAGGGGGGGGGGGGGGGTTAAGCTCAGTTCTTTGAATCAAAGGTTGAATTGCGCCACGACTTTCGCACTAGTGTGCTCATCCGCTGCTTGTTGCGCAACGGCTTTCGCGCTAGTGCGCAGATTCTTTTAACGTGGGGTCTTTCTTTGACTGGGGTGAAATTTTGTACATCTTGAATATTGTTTCTCGGAAATAGACACACCTCTTCTCACCTTCATCTCCACGATTTTTTTCTAAACTTTCATAGTGTGGCTTAGCAGCTTGATACCCCTATAGTTGTTGCAACTGCGGATATCACATTTGTTCTTGTACAACGTGATCATTATAATCCACATCCATTCTTCAGGAATTCTCACCGTCTTAATAATAATGTTAAACAACTCAGTCAGTCACTCCAAACTTGCCATGCCTGCGCTCTTCTAAAATTCAACTAGGATCTCATCAGGCTCGGTCGCGCGTCCCCTGCGCATCCTGCGAACAACACCCTTAACCTCATCAACCTTAATGCTTCTACAATACCCAAAATACCGGTACCTACCAGATTGCTCCAGATTTTCCAGCACGAGCCCTTTTTTCGTTCAATAGTTTATGAAAGTAAGACTGCCACCTCCGCCTAATATGTTTGTCCTCCACCAGTACTTGTCGTCCTCATACTTGATGCACCTCACGTGATACAAGTTGTCGCGATCATTTTTTACCGCCCCGCCCGCGAGGAAGTGGGATCCGACGCAGTCGCGGCGAATGCCTAGTGATTCCTGAATTAATGAAAGGTTAAGGAGTCGCCACCTAATTATTCTACAGTGAAACTATGATATTTTGGGTAAAGTTTCTTTATTATCCTAAAGTGAATGAGTTAGGCATCCTTTAAGATCCGCTAACTACGATTATTGTTAAGTGTATTTTGTATACACTTTTGAGTCCTTTTTAGTTAGTATTTTACTCTTTTATTTCGCGTTTAGTATAGTGTTAGGTGTCTTTTTATTTCATTTTGTGTCACAGCGGTTATAAAGGAGAAGATACCACTTTGAGATGGAATTGCATATTAAAAGGCCAGGAAATGAAGCCTAAGAAGTCCCGGGAAGCATAGAAGAAATCAGACGAAGTATGGACAGAAAAATGACGAAAAACAGAAAAACAGGCCAAGGACGTCGGGAGCGTCGCGGCGCCTGGATGCAGCACCGCGGCGCCAAATATACTGAGGAGTCTGATTTCGCTGCAAGAATTTCAGCGCCGTGGCGCCAGGCTGCAGGGCCACAACGCCGAGGCGGAAAATCTTATTTTTGAGCTGAATTTCAGAGGGTTAAAAGGGTCCGAAGCACAAGTTTTCTCAAGTATAAAATCCTAAAACCCTGCTCATTATGCCATACCTTATACCATATTACAAATCATACTTTTGGGAGGCAAGAAGGAGACTACAATTGGAGACTCTTGTTCAAGTTCTTTTTCTTTCCTTTACTTTATTTCAGTTTATGTTGTATTTTGTATTAGTTCTTGACATGACAATTTTTAGGAGCTAAATACTTTAGTAGGGTTTCCATCGAATCTTCTTGAAGTTCTTTCATATAGTTATGCATAGTTTTTGAGTTCTTCTTCAACATATTAAGATCTATTCAATATTGCTTTGATTGTTTGATGATTAACTAGCTATTAATTGTCATAACATATATAATTTTGAATCGAGATCTGAGAGGGGAGGTTTGAATATGTTGTAATTGCCTAGACATAGGTTAAAATCGTGGACGAAAGTACCCCGATACTTGTGTAGTAATTAAAGTTACTGTTCTTAATCCTCCTGTGTGGTAAAATCTATCATAGAAATATACAAGGTTTCTGCACAAGGTTGAGCTCTCGTATATCATAACCGGAATATGATGACATATTAGTTAACATGCTATCTTAATAAGAAGAAAAGTCATTAACATTGCATTAACACGTGGAAGAGTGGATAGTTGAGGAGATTGGAATGCCATATTTACTTCATACCTGTTATAAACCCAAAGTATTATAATCGTTAGTTTATTTTCTGCACTTAGTCATAAATATAAAACCAAAGAACGTCAACCAAATATATACCATAGAATAGATAACCGGTACTTAATAAACCAGTCTCTGTGGACGATAAACTCGGTCTTACAGATCTTTATTATTTGAACGATGTACACTTGCGTAAGCACTTAAAAATATCGGAACAAGTTTTTGGCGCCGTTGTCGGGGACTGGCGTACTGTTAATATCGAATTATCTATTCTTATTTCTAATTTGGTTTTTATTTTCTGTTTTATTAGTATTTTTATTTTAGAACATTTTGTCGTGATCTGTTTGCTATTTTTGATTAGTCTCAGGTACTTAGTTTATGCGAAGTAGGAGAGGAGCATACACTCCTATTCCTCTGAACCCTTAGATCAAGAGATTGTGCAGACATAACATGAAAGAAAAGAGAGCTGCCCATTTGTTAGCAATGGTTGATCAACGAAACAATAATTTGGAAAATAATGAGTTACCGCCTATTTTAAGACAAGTCACTGCAGAAAGGAGCTTGAGGGACTATGTGATGCCTACAATTACAGGGGTGCAGACTTGCATCAGGCTTCCAGCTATTGAAGCCAACAATTTTGAAATCAAACCAGCCATATTGCATATGGTTTAAAGCTCAGTTCAGTTTGGGGGACTACCGTCTGAAGATCCCCATTTGCATCTAGCAAATTTTCTATAGTTGTGTGCAATTTTTAAGTACAATGGTGTTACTGATGATGTCATTCTGTTGAGACTCTTCCAATTCTCACTCAGGGATAGAGCAAAGTGATGGCTGAACTCATTACAGGCGAACTCCATCACTACATGGTAAGACTTAGCCTAGAAGTTTCTTGCCAAGTTCTTCCCCCCAGCTAAGGCAGCGAAGCTCAGAGGTGAGTTGAATAACTTTTATCAGTTGGAGGGAGAATCACTATATGATGCATGGGAGCGGTTTAAAGATTTGCAAAGAAGTGCCCACATCATGAGATTGAAAAGTGGATGCTAGTCCACATATTTTACAATTTGATGTGTGGTACAGCTCGTACCATTATTGATGCAGCAGCAGGGGGAACATTCATGAGAAAGAGTTCCAATGAGGCACATGATCTGTTAGAAGACATGGCCACAAACAACCATCACGGGGCCGATGAGAGAGCAGTGAATAGCAGGAAAGTGGCTGGGATTCATGAGTTGTATGCTATCACTGCATTGACTGCGCAGGTTGCTACTTTGACAAAACAAATGCAACAGAGTGTTAGGCATATTTTTTATACACTTTTTGAGTCATTTTTAGTTAGTATTTTCCCCATTTATATTTAAATAAGTGTCATGTTAGGGTTGTTTTTCTTTCTTTTGAGTCACAGCATCTCTAAATGGCAAAATGACAAAAAGAAGCTAAAAATGGACAGAAAATGAGGCTCTCGAAGCAAAAAGGACTAGAGTTGGAAGATCCGGACGAAAGCATGCAGGGCCGCGACGTCGGACAGCAGGACCGCGGCACCATAATTCCTGAGAAGCTGCAGAACATTCAGAGCCGCGGCGCCGAGGAGGAAATCCAGATCCGAGGCGAAGTTGGACAGGGGCAGAAGGGTTCAGGGCACACTATTTTTGCAGCATATTTAAACCCTTGGGACAGATTTTAGGGATTCATCTCATATCTCATCTCTCACAACACAACGCTTGGAGGCTACAATTGGAGACCTAATTCTAAGTATTTCCTTTTTATTTTCTTTATTTCAATTCAGTTCATGTTGGATTTTGTATTAGTTCTTAGCATATCTATGGCTAGGACCTAAACTCTTAATTAGGGCTTTTCATTGAGTCGCTTGAAATTCGCTTTCATGAATTGATGCATTAGTTTGGTTTCTTCTTCACTTGATTAAGATTTATTCAATATTGGTTTGAATGTTTGATAGTTAACTGATCACTAATCATCATTATTTATATGGTTTCGAATCAAGAACCGAGATGAGAGATTTGGATATGTTGTAATTGAATAGACATAGGTTAAAATCGTGGACGAAAGTACCCCGATACTTGTGTAGCATTTTAGGTTATTGTTCTTAATCCTCCTATGTGGTAAAACCTATCATAGAAATATATAAGGTTTTGCACTGGGGTTGAGCGTTTATATATCCTAACCGGAATATAAGACAGACTAGTTAACCTGCTATCTTAACGTAGAAGAAGAAGTCATTATTAGTGCATTAAGGATTGAAAAGAGTGGATAGTCGAGGATATTGGAAGCCCTAATTCCATCATAACTGATTTACATCATAGCATATTTAGTTTAATTCTTGCAATTACTCTAGTAGTTTAGACAAAAACCCAAATCAAACTATCGTTAGCCAAATAGATAACATAGAGTAGATGTTCGGTAATTGAAAATCAGTCTCTGAGGACGATATTCGGTCTTACCAGACTATATTACTTGTAACGATACGTACACTTGCGTGAGCATTTGTAAAATCGCTAACAAGTTTTTGGCGTCGTTGCCGGGGACTGACGTACTTTTAATATCGAACTATCTATTCTTATTTCTACTTTGGTTTTTTTATTGATATTTTTATTTTACTTCTTACTTTTAGAACCCTATTGCCTTGATTTATTTGTTGATTTTGATCGATTTCAGGGACATAGTTTATGCGAAGAAGAAGAGGAGCAGACACACTCGTTCCTTTAAACCCAGAAATCGAAAAGGCGTGCAAGAAGAACATGCGAAACAAAAGAATATCTGATTTGGAGAAAATGGAAAACCAACCGAATCAGAATTGGGCGAATAATGAAATTCCAGAGAATGTAGAGGAACGAGTCTAGGTGCCAGCAGAGAGAATCTTGGGGGACTACTTTCTGCCCACAGTTACAGGTGCGCAGACATGCATCAATCTCCCAGCAATAGGAGCAAATAACTTTGAAATCAATTCAGTTATTCTGAGCATGGTCTAGAATACAGTCCAGTTTGGGGGGCTGCCATCTGAAGACCTCCATATGCACATTGTCAATTTTCTGGATCTGTGTGTCACCTTTAAGTACAATGGCGTTACTGACGATGACATTAGATAGAGGCTCTTCCCATTCTCACTAAGGTACAGAGCCAAGAGTTGGTTGAACTAATTTCCTGCAAACTCCATCATCACCTGGCAAGAATTATCTTAGAAGTTTCTTGCCAAGTTCTTCCCTCCATCAAAGGAAGCAAAGCTGAGGAGAGGGTTGAAAAACTATTATCAGCTAGATGGAGAGTCACTTTATGATGCATGAGAGCGGTTCAAAGACCTGCAGAGAAAATGCCCGCATCATGGTATCGAGAAGTGGATGTTGGTCCACATTTTCTATAATAGATTGAGTGGTACTACTCGTACCATAATTGATGCTGCTGCTGGAGGAGCATTTATGAGGAAGAGTGTCAATGGGGCACATGATTTGCTAGAGGACATGGTGTTGCGATAATTCTATATGCTTACGCAAGTGTACGTATCGCTCAAGTAATATAATCTGTAAGACCGAATATCATCCACATAGACTAGTTATCAATTACCGAATATTTAATCTATGGTATCTATTTGGTTGACGTTCTGTTGATTGAATTTATGACTAAGAATAAAATTATAGTAAATTGCGGGAATTAAACTAAGACTGATAATACTATAGGTTTTAAGCAGTTATGAAGGAAATAGAGTTTCCAATCTCCTAAACTATCCACTATTTCACTTGTTAATGCAACGCTACTGACTCTTCTTCTTATTATTAAGATAGCAGGTTAACGAACATGTTCTATATTCCGGTTAGGACATATAAAAACTCAACCTTATGCAGAAATCTTCTATATTTCTATGATAGATTTTACCCACACATGAGGACTAAGAACAATAACCTTAAATACTACACAAGTATCAGGGTACTTTCGTCCACGATTTTAACCTATGTCTAAACAATTATAGCATATTCAATCTCCTTTTTCAAATTCTGAATTGAAATCATATAAGTTATGACAATTAGTGATCAGTTAATTATCATACAATCATAATAAGTTGAATAGATCTTAACAATCGATAAAGAAGAAATCAATAATTAATGCATTAACTATATGAAAGAGTTTCAAGAAGATTCGATGGAAAACTCTACTAAAGTAATTAGCTCCTAAACATTGTCATGTCAAGAACTAAATTACAATCCAACATAAACTGAATAAAAATAAAAGAGAAGAAAAAGCACTTGAACAAGTCGTCTCCAATCTTCTGTTTTGCTCCAATTCTTGCCTCCTCCAAAGATATATGCAATAATGACAGGGTTTAGAGTTTTTATATCTGAGAAAAATCACATTTCAGACCTTTTTACCCTCGTCAAATTCGGCCTAGAACTGGAAATCCCGCGTCCGTGGCCCTGCAGGATGGCGCCACGACACTGGAACAACTGCAGCTCTCTGGATTTTTCATGTTTTCTTCCATTTTTTTCTCATGGCCTTCCTTGGTTGATTACTTGGGCTCATGTTGCGCATTTCCATCCTCAATATCGGTCATTTCATTCTCCTTTATGTATTTTCCTCCTTTAGGATCGCTGTGACTCAAAAGAAAGAAAAACAAACCTAATATTGTACTAAACACAAACGAAAAAGGGAAAATACTTAACTAAAAAAGACTCAAAAGAGTGTATAAAATACACTCAACAAACACCCCTAAACTTACACTTTACTCGCCCTCGAGTAAAGCATGAAACAAAGAATAAAATTAAAAACAAAGACTCTCTGAAATGGATCAAGTAGTTATAGCAACGCTTCTTCAAAATCATGGATGAAAGTTATGATAATATGTTAGAACATACATAGCATGAATAATTATCAATCTAGAATTTCAAGTTAGATATTTCGCAAATTCACTTAGATCATGATCAATTGAAATACAAACTCCTCACCTATGCATGTCAATTTCATTCCATCTTTCCCAAAACGCTATAGATCTGTTTACTTGTTATTCTCCACTAATCATAGACATACATATTTAGAGATCATCAGTACTTTCAAGAGTTGTAATGTAAGCTTAGGCTGGAGTAGATAAAAATAGGCATTTAGGCTCAATTACGTATCATAAACATTTTTTTCATTCAACTCTTTTTCCTTCTTTTTGACTATCTTTTTAATCTCACACCTATTTTTCTCCCCTCTTTTCTTTTGAGAGAATGAGATACATTATGAATAACAAGCACCCCCAAACTTAGGCTTTTGCATATTTTTCATTGGGGTGCCTCAAATTTTCACTCTTTTTTTTTGTTCTTTTTCAACACTTTCCCTCCCAAGAGTTTTTAATTATAACTTATGGCACAAACCGGGAATCATAGGGTGTCAAAGAAAGATCTTATTTTAGGCTCAACGGGGCTGACTAGTGATACAATTTATGTCAGGATAGGTAATGAATGGTCAGAAGAGCTAACAAAGAAATGCCTGAATAATCTCCCTAAACATGTACATCTTAACTATTTCGCCTCAAATAACAAGCAAACAGATTTTCTAGACATTTTAAACCGTTATTTCCATAATTGACAACACATAGGCTAAACACAAAGATCTCAAATAATCAGATGTCGTGAATTTTTGCATATCTAACTTAAGCACACATATTTTAGCTTTCAATTCCATTACATTATCTCAATTAATCCATTCAATATCTTTAGCAACTACAACATGCATGATCCATAAAAAAAATTAGACTCACAAAAACGCACAAAACAAACAAAAAGCTAACAAAAGGACTCAAAACAAACAATAAAACAAAGTAAGACCCCCCAAACTTAATTGACACATTGTCCCCAATATGTGAAGACTAAAAATGAAGGGACGACTTACTTACACAACACATCGGTCAAAATGGTGGCGGTGGTGGTTGCCGTGAGGTATTAAAAGGCGAGTACTGTGGTGGATATCGCAGGTATAGCTCACCGGGCTCCTCCGTTGACAAGTTATGCATAAAAGTGTTTATTTGCTCCACTTGATAGGTCTCATAACTATACCGCTGATATTGCCACTGCGCATGGTGCTGAATATGTTCCTGCTGCGTCTGGATGATGTACTCGCCCTGCTGTCTAAGGTGTTGGTTCTCTTGCCTTATGTGGTGCTACTCCTGCATCATTTTTTGTTGGTTATGCAACATTTGTTGCTGATTATGAACCAGCTGATCCAAGTGGGACAGTGGTGGCTCAATCATCAAGGGTGGTAGAAAACTACTCTCCCCGGGTTCATTCATATCTGTTGTAGCATTTTCTGGCTCTCTTTCTTCTTCCCCTACTCTTTGTTATCTAACTGGACCTTCTCGTCGCTGCAATGGGGCGACTATTGGCCCGGGGTAGGAGTGGACAAGGCCGCTAGTCAGGGCTGGCAAAATCTTTTCGGGGATATCTTCGGCGAAGGTGAGGACTCCATGTTTAGCACATAAAGCAGTTATGAAGGAGCCATGTCCAAATCCACCTGTAGTAGTCAGCCGACTAATCCCTGCTATGCTATTAGCGATCTCAACCCCAATATCAATTTCTTTGCTAGTTATGATGTCATATACTAGCTTGATCCTGTCAGTCGGAATATTAGAAAAATGCGTTAATGGGATCAAACGAGCACTCACAAAGTATAGCCATACTTTGGCTATTCTGTTAAATTGGCATCTAGCTAGTCCTTTAACATGGTTGCGTGAGAAATTATATTGTGCTCCTGGATAGCACAGTGCTTCAGCAACTATGTCCCAATATATCCAATTCTCGTTCCTGCACCAATTTCTGAAGTTGTTGGGATTGAAGACCTCATCTTCGATGTTAGGAGTTCCAAACATAGAATTCACCTCCTCCGAACCAACTGGCAAAAAACTCCCTCGTACAAAATAGCGACCATCGCCCTGATCTGGGTAATTAGCATAAAATTCTCTCACTAAGTTGGCGTTGGGCTTCAGAATAGCCCTTTGGTCAACAAACATTTCCCAACCCCTTACCTCAATCATCGCTCTAACGAGCTCATACAAATCGTCATCATCAAAGGGTATGGCCCTATACTCCAATCATTGTTCCGGAATCAATGCCCTAGTCCATATTCGGTTATATCTTGTTTCAGCATTTTTATTTACGAAGCGAGTTACGTCATAATCTGGGGCCTGTGTGGAGGAGGAGCCTCTATTAAGACGTCTTCTTGAGGTCATATTTGGTATGGAATTGGTGTGAGTTTATGTTGAAATTTCTCTCAAACAGCCAGCAACAACAATCACAGCAGCACACAACCACCAAACACAATTACAGCAACCACGACAGCAATACCCAATCCACAACAACCAAAATAACTGCAACACCCTCAGCAACTAATAAAGACAACCAAACACCCCCAATTTCGGAATTCCCACCAAGTTTTTACTAAAAGCTCAACAACTGTTGTTTTCACCCTCAGCACACGAAAATATTTTCACAAAAGAGCACGAAATATTCAAAGAAAAAATGGTGAGTATTACCTTTTTGCAGTGTTCTCTTGCAAGGATAGCTTGACCCAAGTGATTGAGATGTTTATGATGTTTTGATGGTGCTAATGGATAAGATTTGGAAGATTTGGGGAAGATTTGTAGGAGGAAGGGATGAATTTTTATGTTTGGACGTCGGAATTTGAGGAGGGAGAAGAGAGGGTTTTGTGAATTTGTGATTGTGAGGAGAGAAGGGAGAAATTAGGGTTTTATTTCTAAAATTCGACTTCGGCGTCGTAGCGCTGTGCCCTTGGCGCCGTGGCGCCGACACGGTACTTTTCCCAAAAACTTTCGGAACTATTGGCGCCGTGGCCCTGCATGTTGGCGCCACGGCGCTGACCTCGGCAAAACTCTCTGAACTTTTGGTGATGTGGTCCTGCATTTTGGCGCCACGACGCTGACCTCCATTTTTCCGACTTTTAGTATTTTTAGTTCCCCTTTCACCTGACTTCAAAACATATACCAAGAAGCCAAGAACGTGAGACTGTTCAAGAAGAAGATAACTCAACTTAAAACAAAAATTGAAATAACATAATTTAAAACCATTGGGTTGCCTCCCAAGTAACGCTGTTTTTAACGTCTTTTAGCCGGACGCAGATTTCTCTTCACTGTGGTTTGAAGAGGGTCACAGATTTTATTTGCTCCATGGCGTCACACAAGTAGGGCTTTAATCGTTGCCCGTTTACTTTGAATGGTGCACCTTCTTTACCTCGTACCTCGACTGAGCCATAGGGAAACACCTTCTCGACAATAAATGGCCCTGACCACCTTGATTTTAACTTGCCTGGGAATATTCTTAGCCTTGAGTTGAATAGGAGCACGTGTTGCCCAGGTTGAAACTCCTTCGGGGTCAAATTCTTGTCATGCCACGCCTTGGTACGTTCCTTGTAGATTTTTGCATTCTCATAGGCATCATTTCGAAACTCATCAAACTCATTCAGCTGTAATAGCCTCTTTTGCCCGACAGCTTTTGCATCCATGTTCAGCTTCTTCATTGCCCAATATGCCATGCGCTCCAACTCCACTGGTAGGTGACATGCCTTTCCAAATACCAGCCTATAGGGTGACATCCCAATTGGAGTTTTGAATGCAGTCCTGTAGGCCCAGAGTGCATCATCTAGCTTGACAGACCAATTCTTCCTCGAGCTATCCACTATTTTTTCCAATATCCCCTTCACTGCTCTGTTTGAAATTTTAGCCTACCCGTTTGTTTGAGGATGATATGCAAGAGCAATGCGGTGGTAAACTCCATAGCGAGCCAGTAAGGTGTCAAGCTGCTTATTGCAAAAATGAGTCCCTTCATCGCTAATAAGAGCTCTGGGAGTACCAAACCTTGTGAAAATGTTCTTCTAGAGGAATTTTAAGATAGTTTTACCATCATTTTCTTTAGTAGCTACTGCCTCGACCCATTTGGACACATAGTCCACTGCGAGTAAGATGTATTTGTATCCTAATGATGGTGGGAACGGACCCATGAAGTCATTTCCCCATACATCAAAAAGTTCTACTTCAAGTATTCTATTCAAGGGCATTTCATTCCGCCTGGAGATGTTTCCAGTTCGTTGAAACCGGTCACATGCCTTCACAAAAGAATTGGAGTTTTTGAACAATGTTGGCCAATAGAACCCACTTTGTAGAACATTAGCCGATGTCCTCGAAGCACCAAAATGCCCACCACATTGCAAAGTGTGACAATGAGTGAGAATTTGGTTCATTTCATCCTCTGGCACACAGCGTCTAATGATTTGATCAACACAGTGCTTGTACAGAATTGGTTCCTCCCAATAATAGTGCTTCACCTATGAGTAGAACTTCTTTACTTGTTGCCTTGACATCTCCGGGGGCACAACCTTAGCTACAAGGAAATTAACAAAATCAGCATACCAAGGTAAAGTAGAGCCAACACTTACCTGAAAGAGTTGCTCGTCTGGGAAATGGTCATTGATTTGCACATCTTCAGCCTTTTGGCACTCTTCCACCTCAAACCTTGATAAATGGTCAGCCACCAAGTTTTCTGTGCCCAATATACGGATTTCCATGTCAAACTCTTGTAGCAGTAACACCCATCGAATGAGGCGTGGTTTGGCATCTTTCTTGGTCATCAAATATTTGATGGCAGCCTGATTAATGTATACTATCACCTTGTTCCCAATGAGGTATGACATGAATTTCTCGAATACATATACTATAGCTAGCAACTCTTTCTCTGTCGTGTCATAATTCAATTGTGCATCATTAAGAGTTTTACTAGCATAGTAAATGGACCGAAATACATTGTCGACTCGCTGCCCAAGAACTGCTCTCACTGCATAGTCACTTGCATCACACATTAATTCAAATGGACACTCCCAATCTGGTGAAATGACTATAGGTGCTGAAATTAACTTCTCCTTAAGTACTAGAAACGCACTCAGACACTCGTTATTGAATTCAAATGCAGCCCCATTCATCAACAGGGGGAAAAAAGTTTTGAGATTTTGGAGAAGTCCTTAATGAACCTTCTATAGAAACCAGCATGCCCAAGAAAACTTCTAACCCTTTCACTGACACTGGAGGTGGTAGATTTTCAATAACTGAGATTTTAGCTCTGTCTACCTCGATGCCTTGGCTGGAAATTTTGTGGCCAAGGACAATACCCTCTTTCACCATAAAGTGGCACTTCTCTCAATTCAGCACCATATTGGATTCTTCACACCGCTGCAATACTTCTTCTAAATGCTTCAACACTCATCAAAAGATGACCCAAACACAGAAAAATCATCCATGAAAATCTCTATGGTCCTCTCCACCATGTTAGAAAAAATAGTCACCATACAGCGCTAAAAAGTGGCAGGTGCATTGCAAATCCCAAATGACATTCTTTTGAAAGCAAACGTACCATAGAGACATGTGAATGTGATCTTATCTTGGTCTTCTGGTGATATTTCAATTTGATGATAGCCAGAGTAACCATTCAAAAAGCAATAGTAGTTGTGCCCAGCAAGTCTATCAAGAATCTTATTTAGGAAGGGCAAAGGGAAATGGTATTTCCTGGTTGCCTTGTTCAGCTTGCGATAGTCAATGCAAATCCTCCACCATGTAACTGTTCTAGATGGAATCAGCTCATTCTTCTCATTGGTTACCACAGTCATACCACCTTTCTTGGGCACCACTTGCACTGGACTCACTCATGCACTATCATAAATAGGGTAAATTACCCCAACATCAAGCCACTTCAAAATCTCTTTCCTTACTACCCCCTTCATGGTTGGATTTAATCTCATTTGTGCCTCAATGGAGGGTCTGCTTTCATCTTCTAGGCGAATCTTGTGCATCACTATAGAAGGATTTATCTCTCTAATATCTGCCAGTGTCCACCCAATAGTAAGCTTGTGAGCTCGCATTACTCTCAATAATTTCTCATCCTCTACTTTTGACAAATGAGCTGACACAATCACTGGCAAGGATTTATCTTCACCTAGATACTTGTAGTGTATATGATTTGGTAAAGTCTTCAATTCTAACTCTGGGGCTTTCTCTATGGACGGTAATGGTCTTTCTGGCATCTTCCTTAGCTCCTCAATCTTTCTCTTATAGAATGGTTCACCGGAATCCAACCAGTTTGCATATTCCACCAATTATGTATCTTCACTGGCCTCCTAATCATATTATGTCAGCACCAACTCAAGAGAATCAGTACTCCTGAAACTGTTCTTAGAAACCGCTTCTTCAATCACATTAATAGCATAACAACTATCACTTGCTCTTTGGGTAGGTTGTGGCCTTGAATACATTAAAGATCACCTCTTCTCCCTAGACTCGAAGTTTCAATTCACCTTTCTGAACATCAATGAGTGTATGTCCTGTGGCTAAAAAAGGTCTCCCAAGGATGATGGTCACAAGTTCATCTACCTCCATGTCTAGGATAATGAAGTCAGCAGGAAAGATGAACTTATGTACCTTTACCAACACGTCTTCAATGATGCCTTGAGGGTGGACTATTGAACGATCAGCTAGCTGCAAAGTGATGGTTGTAGGCCTTGCTTCCCCCACTCTAAGTTTGCAAAATACAGAATAGGGCATCAAATTGATACTAGCCCCCAAATCACATAGAGCCTGCAAACATTCATAATTACCTATAGTGCAAGGGATGGTGAAGCTTCCTGGATCCTTCAGTTTCTGGGGCAACTTTCTCTGCAAGATAGCACTGCATTCTTCGGTTAGTGCCACTATCTCATATTCCTATAGCTTCCTCTTTTTAAAAAGGATCTCTTTCATGAACTTAACATAACTTGGCATTTGTTCCAAAGCTTCAGCAAACGGAACGTTGATATGCAACTTTTTGAAGACCTCCAAAAACTTAGAAAATTGTTTGTCAAGAGAATTTTTTCTAAGTCTCTGGGGGTACGGGATTCTGACCTGAGATGTATCAATTACTGCTGGTGGCACTTCCTTAGCATCATGATGATTATCAGTAGCCTCTGCCCTTTCGGAATCCATTGCCCCGCTTGACTCACCCTTCTCTTCTGCAGATGGTGGTGGTGAACTCGATTCAACTTGTTTACTACTCCTCAAATTAATGGTCTGGCACTGCTCTCTTGGGTTCACCACAGTATTACTGGGAAGACTCCCTGGCTCTCTATTGTTCAGCATGTTCGCCAGTTGTCCCACATATGTCTCTAAATTCCTGATGGATGGCCTACTCTCTGTCATGAACTGGGTCTGAGAATTAGTGAGAGCCAACAAAGCTGCTTGTAATTCATTCTGCCCTGATTGCTGAACTGGTAGTCTGGGCTGCTGTGTAGACGAGCCTTGACTGCTTTGTTGTTGTTACTGAAACTGTCTCTGTGCATGCGGGTTGGCCTGCTGATATTGCCCCTGGAATTAAGGTTGCTTCGGCTGGTTGTTTCTCCAAGAAAAATTGGGCTGATTCCTCCATCCTGAATTGTATGTATTGGAGAACGAGTTGTTGTATGGACGCTGAAAATTCCCCACAGCTTGCACTTGAGCTTGCTCCATAGGGATGTTGTTGGGATCCACTAATATGCATTGATCAAAGGTATGCGGTCCACCACAAATCTAACATCCCACGAGTGTCTGAACCATATTTGTGGTCATAGTGTTCTGTTGCAGCTGCTTTGCCAATGATGCCACATGTGCAGTAAGTACGGTGATAGCGTCTAGCTCATGTACTCCTGCCACTTTCCTGCTTGCTGATCTTTCATCGGGTCCCTGATGGTTGTTTGTGGTCATGTCCTCTAGCAAATCATGTGCCTCATTGGCACTCTTACTCATGAATTTTCCACCTTCTGCAACATCAATAATGGTACGAGTAGTACCACATAACCCATTGTAGAATATGTGGACCAACATCCACTTCTCAATCCCATGATGCAGACACTTCCTCCGTAAGTCTTTGAACCACTCCCACACATCATAGAGTGACTCACCATCCATCTGATAGAAATTATTTAACTCACCCCTGAGTTTTGTTGCCTTCGAATGAGGGAAGAATTTTTGTAAGGAACTTCTGAGCTAAATCTTGCCACGTAGTGATGGAGTTTGTTGGCAAAGAATTCAACCAACACTTGGCTCTATCCCTGAGTGAGAATGGGAATAGCCTCAATCGAATGACATCATCAGTAACACCATTATACTTGAACGTTGCACACAACTCCAAAAAATTGGCAATATGCATATGTGTGTCTTCAGACGGCAACCCCCCGAACTGGACTGTGTTATAAACCACGCTCAGAATGGCTGGTTTTATCTCAAAATTATTGGCTTCAATAGCTGGAAGCCTGATGCATGTTTGCAGACATGTGACAGTATGTAGAACGTAGTCTCCTAAGCTCCTTTCTGCAGGACGATGGACTCGCTCTATCAAGTCTACTCCTTCGTTCAAACCATTGTTATTTTGTTGATTCTCCATTGCTAGCAAGTCAGCAATTCTTTTGTTCTTTATGTTATGTTTGCAAGCTTTCTCAATCTCCGAGTTCATAGGTACAAGTGTGTCTGCTCCTCTTCTGCTTCGCATAAAACAAAGTTCCCTGAGGTTGATCAACAATAAGACAAACAGATCAAGGCACAAATGTGTTTAAAAAAACCAAATTAGAAATAAGATTAGATAATTTGATATTGATAATACGCCTGTCTCCGACAACGGCGCCAAAAACTTATTGCGATAATTCTATATGCTTACGCAAGTGTACGTATCGCTCAAGTAATATAGTCTGTAAGATCGAATATCATCCACAGAGACTGGTTATCAATTACCGAATATTTAATCTATGATATCTATTTGGTTGACGTTCTGTTGATTGGATTTATGACTAAGAATAAAATTATAGTAAATTGCGAGAATTAAACTAAGACTGATAATACTATGGGTTTTAAGAAGTTATGAAGGAAATAGGGCTTACAATCTCCTCAACTATCCACTATTTTACTTGTTAATGCAACGCTACTGACTCTTCTTCTTATTATTAAGATAGCAGGTTAACGAACATGTTCTATATTCCGGTTAGGACATATAAAAACTCAACCTTATGCAGAAATCTTCTATATTTCTATGATATATTTTACCCACACATGAGGACTAAGAACAATAACCTTAAATACTACACAAGTATCAGAGTACTTTCGTCCACGATTTTAACCTATGTCTAAACAACTATAGCATATTCATTCTCCCTTTTCAGATTCTGAACTAAAATCATATAAGTTATGACAATTAGTGATCAGTTAATTATCATACAATCATAATAAGTTGAATAGATCTTAACAATTGATGAAGAAGAAATCAATAATCAATGCATTAACTATATGAAAGAGTTTCAAGAAGATTCGATGGAAAATCCTACTAAAGTAATTAGCTCCTAAACATTGTCATATCAAGAACAAATTACAATCCAACATAAACTGAATAAAAATAAAAGAGAAGAAAAGCACTTGAACAAGTCATCTCCAATCTTCTGTTTTGCTTCAATTCTTGCCTCCTCCAAAGATATATGCAATAATGACAGGGTTTAGGATTTTTATATCTGAGAAAAATCACATTTCGGACCCTTTTACCTTCGTCAAATTAGGCCCAGAACTGGAAATCCCACGTCGGCACCGTGGCCCTACAGGCTAGTGCCACGGCGCCAGAACAACTGCAACTCTCTGTACTTTCAGCGTCGTGGCCCTACAGACTGGCGCCAGGGCGCTGACCTCAATTTTCTGGATTTTTCATGTTTTCTTCCATTTTTTCTCATGTCCTTCCTTGGATGATTACTTGGGCTCATGTTGCGCATTTCCATCCTCAATATCGGCCATTTCATCATCCTTTATGTATGATCCTCCTTTAGGATCGCTGTGACTCAAAAGAAAGAAATACAAATCTAATATTGTACTAAACACAAACGAAAAAGGGAAAATACTTAACTAAAAAAGACTCATAAGAGTGTGACAATATTTTATGTCAGGTGGGACAACTAGCCTGATGAATTGAGAGCAGCCTTGCTTACACTCACAAACTCCCAGAATCAGTTCATGTCAGAAACAAGGTCCTCTCTCAGGAACTTGGAAACACATGTAGGACAACTAGCAAAAATGGTAAACAACATACCTCAAGATACTCTCCCAAACAACACAGAGGTGAATCCGAGGGAGCAGTGCCAAGCAGTCTTGTTGAGAAGTGGAAAACAGTTGGAGCAAGTTGCACCTCAACCCGTGAGGGAGAAGGAGAAAGAGTTGGAGAAGAAAGGTGATGCAGAAAGTGAGGGGGTCACTGATGACCGCCCTACATTAGAGAAGGCTCCACCAGCGGCTGTGAGGGAATATACTGACAAAATTCCCTATCCTCAAAGGCTCCAGAAAAAGTCCTTGGACAAGCAGTTCTCCAAGTTCTTGGAGGTGTTCAAGAAACTCCACATCAACATCCCCTTCATTGAGACTTTGGAGCAGATGCCCACATACTTTAAGTTTATGAAAGAGATTCTTGGGAAGAAGAGGAGATTGACAGATTATGAAACAGTGGCGCTGACAGAGGAGTGCAGTGCAATCCTGCAAAAGAAACTGACACCAAAGCTGAGAGACCCAGGGAGTTTTACCCTACCCTGCACAATAGGAAAGGTAACATGCAACAGGGCACTCTGCGATTTGGGGGCTAGCATCAACCTTATGCCTCTATCAGTTTTCAAAAGATTGAGTTTGGAGGAAGCCAAATCAACCACAGTGAATTTGCAGCTTGCTGACCGATCCATCGTGCATCCCCGGGGTATATTTGAAGATGTGCTAGTCAAAGTGGGCAAGTTTTTCTTTCCAACAGATTTCATCATCCTTGACATGGAGGAAGATGAGGACATGCCTATCATTTTATGGATACCATTCCTAGCCACGGGTAGAACCTTCATTGATGTGGAGAAAGGGAAGTTGAGGCTTAGAGTCCAAGACGAGGAGATTGTGTTCAAAGTATTCAAGTCTACCACTGAATCCCAAGCAAGAGACAAATGCTTTGCGGTGAGCACAACTGCCGCAGTAGCCCATCAAAAAAAACCCAAAGGTATGAGGATCATAGAGACAACTACAAATACACAGGCAAGAAAGGTTAGTATGGTTGCTGAAACAAAAACTGATGATGTAAAAGCTGACCAAGAGGTAAAACTTGCTAAACTCAACCTCATGAAAAAGAAGAGTAGAATGAGAAAGAGGAAAATGATCTTTAAATGGATGGGTTGTTGGGGTAACTTAGCCCAGTGATTTAATAAGAGAACTGCGTCCGACTAAAAGACGTTAAAGACAGCGCTACTTGGGAGGCAACCCAATGTTTAAATTATGCAATTAGTTTTAGTTGAACAGTCTCACTTTTGGGTATTTTTTGTTGTGTTGTGATGACATGTGGGGGAATTGGATATTAAACATAAAAAATGTTGAAAGCACGAAATCGGTGCAGCACTGCGACTCCACTATGCAGGGCCGCGGCGCCAAATGTTCAGAGGAGATGCAGAAGTTTCAGCTTCACGGCGTCAAGATTCAGGGTCGCGACGCCTATTAATCAGAGAAGGCGTAGGAATTGTGGCGCCACGGAGCCGTACAGCAGGGCTGCGGCACCGGGGCGCGGTTTCAAAAATAAAATGCCCTAGTACGCCCAATCTCTCCAGAAATTTCCCCAAACCCAGTCCCCCTCTCTACAGCAGCGAAAAATTCACCCCTCTTTCACCAAAAATCTCCCCCAAATTCACCCAAATCCTTCCAACTCCCACATACCAACACCAATTAAAACCCCTAGCATCCTTCACCATCATCATTCCTTCCCTTGGGACAAGAAACATTGTGAAGAACAACTCCTCGAAAAGGTAATCTTCATCAATGTTCTTGAAATTTCTGGGCTAGTGGTGAAAGTAGCTTGCATATTTGGGTGTTGTGTTAATTGTTGTTGCTGTATAGTGTGATTGGGGTACTCTATTATTGTGTTGTGGTTGAATTTTGCTGGGTTGATTTGTGTTGTGTGGAGTTGATAGTTGTTGGGAAACCATAAAGAAACAAGGGAAACTCTACCAAAAAAATTCCAAAAATTCTCATAATGACTTCTAGAAATGAACTGCCCGGGCTACCTCATCTACATCAACTCCAGATTATGATGTGACTCGATTCGCCAATAAAAAGGCGGAGGATCGATACAACAAAATTAGTACTAGGCCTTTGATACCGGAGATAGGTATGGACTACCAGGCTGTGTCATTTGATGATGCTGATGACTACGAGCCCATCAGGGCAATGATCGAGACAAATAGGTGGGAAAGGTTCGTAGATGCAGAAGAAAACCCACTTCAGAATGTTAGTCTTGTTCGAGAGTTTTATGTTAATTATCCAGAACAAGAGAATAAGAGGTGCTTCGTGAGAGGGTGGTATGTGCCCATCAATGTTGAGGCAGTAAATGCAGTTCTTGGGACAACAATATTTAGGACCAAAGTTATAATCCACACCATTTCAGAAGTTTGTCTAGAGACGTCAACCACATCATGTGGAATGTAGTTGCAGAAGCATTGTGTTACCCAGGAGCCGAATTGCAGCTCTCATGATAGGTCGGGGACTTGCTCACGTAATGACCGAGGTTGGATCAGATTTCATAAGTGCTCTCTTGATTCCGTCGACTCATTTCACCAGGGTGCCTGCGGACAGAATCAAGCTTGTGTATGGTGTCATGTCGGGCAAGACAATTGATGTTGGGCAGGAAATAGAGCAGAGTGTAGGAAAGATCAGAAGGTTGACCACCACAGGAGGATTGGGACATGGATCACTTAAATCTGCCTTATGTTCTAGGCATAGAGTCCTAACATTCGCCACAGGCATGCTTGAGAGGATTCAGTCAGTTGTGACATACAGTTTAGTGCACTCTTTCCCTGACCCTGCAGCAAGACCGCGAGAGAGGAGAAGAGGCCCAGGAGGAGTAGGTGCAACCACCATGGAAGAAGAAGAGCCTGAGATAGTTGTGTACTATGAAACATGCCAAAGCAACCACCAACCTCCCCTGTCTTTGGAACCTCCAGTGCCAATAATGGAGCAGATGCTCCTAAATCAACAACAAATGCTGCAAAACCATGAAAGCATGATGCAAAATCAGCAACAGATGATGCAAGATCATCAGGACCTAAGCCAGCGCGTCAATGATTTAAGCACCATGTTCCACCAGTGGTAAATGCAACATCCGCCGCCACCACCACCATTTTGAGCCGCTATTGTCTGTAAGTCATCCCTTTTTAATTTTTGAGTCGTTACACATTTGAAACAATGTGTCGTTTAAGTTTGGGGGGGGGGTTTCTTATTTTATTTTTGTGTGTCTGTGTTTTGAGTCTTTTTTATTGAGTTTTTGTGTCTTTTATGAGTCAATTTTTTTTATGATCATGCATGTTGTAGTTGCTTGAAACGCCTAATGAATTACGTGGGATAATGTAATGGAATTAGAAGCTAAAATTTGTGTGCTTAAGTTAGATATGCCAAAAAATTATGAAAATCTAATTATTTGGGATACTTGTGCTTAGCCTATGTGTTGTCAATTGTGGAAAGAATGATTGAAAAATGTCTATGAAGTCTGCTTGCTTGTTATTTGAGGCGAAATAGTTAAGATGTACATGTTTAGGGAGATGATTCAGGCATTTCTTTGTTAGCCCTCTTACCATTCATTACCTACCTTACAATAAATTGTATCCCTAGTCAGCCCCTTTGAGCCTAAAATAAGTTATTTCTTTGACACCCTATGATTCTCTTGTGTACCATAAGCAGTAATTGAAAAATGGGATGGAGAAGTGTGAAAAAAAATACGAAAAAAGAGTAAACAATTGATGCACCCCAATGAAAAGATGTAAAAGCTTAAGTTTGGGGGTGTCATGTGAATTTGTTTCATGCTCTCAAAAGGAGAAGATGAGAATGATAGATATGAACTGAAAAGAATACCAAAAAGAAGGACAAAATGGTTGAATGAAAATAAACGCTTATGGTATGTAATTTGATCCTAAATGCCTACTTTTACCTACCCATGTCTGAGCCGACATTACAACCTTGAAAAGTCCTGAAGATCTCTAATAAGTATGTCTATGATTAATGGAGAATAGCAAACAAACAGGCCCATAGGTCTTTGGGAAAAACGGAACGAAATTGACATGCATAGGTTATGTGTTCATGCTTCCATTGATTATGATTGAAATAATTTTGTGAAATATCTGACTTGAAATTCTAGATTGCTAAATTCATGTTATGTATGTTCCAACATATTATCCCAACTGACATTCATGCTTTTCTAAGTAACCTTGTGCAGCTGCTTGATCAAAGTCTTTTGAGTCCTTTTTCTTTTTGTTTCTTTGATTTTGTTTTGATCTTTGCTCGAGGGGTATTTGTTAGGCATATTTTATATACACTTTTTGAGTTATTTTTAGTTAGTATTTTCCCCATTTCTGTTTAAATAAGTGTTGTGTTATGGTCGTTTTTCTTTCTTTGAGTCACAACGGTTCTAAATGGCAAAATGACAAAAAGAAACTAAAAGTGGGCAGAAAATGAGGCTCATGAAGCAAACATGACGAGAGTTGGCAGATCCAGATGAAAGCATGCAGGGTCACGGCGCCGGACAACAGGACCACGGTGCCATAATTCCTGAGAAGCTGCAGAACATTCAGAGCCGCGGCGCCGAGGCGAAAAAATCCAGATCTGAGGCGAAATTGGTCAGGGGCAGAAGGATCCACGGCACACGATTTTTGCAGCATATTTAAACCCTTGGGACAGATTTTAGGGATTCATCTCATAGCTCATCTCTCACAACACAACGCTTGGAGGCTACAATTGGAGACCTAGTTCTAAGTATTTTCTTTTTCTTTTCTTTATTTCAATTCAGTTCATGTTGGATTTGTATTAGTTCTTAGCATGTCTATGGCTAGGAACTAAACTCTTAATTAGGGCTTTCCATTGAGTCGCTTGAAACTCGCTTTCATGAATTGATGCATTAGTTTGGTTTCTTCTTCACTTGATTAAGATTTATTCAATATTTGTTTGAATGTTTGATTGTTAACTGATCACTAATTATCATAATTTATATGGTTTCGAATCAAGAACCGAGAGGAGAGATTTGGATATGCTGTAATTGAATAGACATAGGTTAAAATCGCGGACGAAAGTATCCCGATACTTGTGTAGCATTTTAGGTTATTGTTCTTAATCCTCCTATGTGGTAAAACCTATCATAGAAATATATAAGGTTTCTGCACTGGGGTTGAGCGTTTATATATCCTAACCGGAATATAAGACATACTAGTTAACCTATTATCTTAACGTAGAAAAAGAAGTCATTATTATTGCATTAAGAATTGAAAAGAGTGGATAGCCGAGGATATTGGAAGCCCTAATTCCATCATAACTGATTTACATCACATCATATTTAGTTTAATTCTCGAAATTACTCTAGTAGTTTTAGACAAAACCCCAAATCAAACTATCGTTAGCCAAATAGATAACATAGAGTAGATGTTCGGTAATTGAAAATCAATCTCTGAGGACGATATTCGGTCTTACCAGACTATATTACTTGTAACGATACGTACACTTGCGTGAGCATTTGGAAAATCGCTAACACAGAGCACCATGGCAGTTAAAGCGGTTCAGACACCAGTGAGATGTGAAATCTGTGGGGGTTCCCATACTTTTGATAGGTGTACGGCAGTGGACCCGAATAATGTGTTCATGGAGCAGGTTCAGGCAGTAGGGAATTTTCATAGGCTCTACAACAATCAATTCTCCAACACATACAATCCGGGCTGGAGTAATCACCCAAATTTTTCATGGAAGAATGAACAAGAGCATTAACCATAATTTTAGGCATCATCCTCACAACAGTTCAACCCACCAGACCCACAAGAGAAGCAGAGTGAGTTGCAAGCAACTTTGTTGACCCTGACAAATTCCCAGGCTCAGTTCATGACAAAAACCAGATCATCCATCAGGAATTTGGAGACGCAGGTAGGACAACTAGCTAACATGCTGAACAACAGAGAGCAAGAAAATATTCCTAACAATACTGTGGTGAACCTAAGAGAATAGTGACAAACAATTAGCTTGAGAAGTGGGAATCAGTTAGAGAGCAGATGGCACTCCAGCCAGTGGTTGAAAAATAAAGAGAGTTAGAGAAAGCAGTTGAGGCAGAGAAAGAGGGGGTTACTGAAGACCACCCTATTTTAGAGAAAGCTCCACCGGCAGTTATGAGAGAATATGTAGACAAAATTCCATTCCCCCAAAGACTGCATAGAAGTCCTTAGACAAGAAATTTGCCAAATTTTTGGAGGTCTTCAAAAAGTTTCATAGCAATCTCTCATTCATTGAAGCTTTGGAGCAGATGTCAGCTTATGTGAAGTTCATGAAAGACATCCTGTTTAAGAAAAGGAAGCTGGCAGACTACGAGACAATAGCGCTGACAGAGGAGTGCAGTGTTATCTTGCAGAAGAAATTTCCCCCTAAGTTGAAAGATACATAGAGTTTCACCTTACCTTGCACTATAGTGAAGGTGACATGTAAGCGGGCGTTGTGTGATTTGGGGGCAAGCATCAATCTCATGCCCCTCTCGGTGTTCAAAAGACTTGGTTTGGGGGAAGCAAGGTCAACATCAGTGACTTTGCAGCTAGCAGATCTCTCGATTGTGCATCCCCAAGGAATAATTGAAGATGTGTTGGTACAAGTGGGTAAATTCATCATTCCTGCTTATTTCCTCATTTTAGACATGGATGAAGATGAAAATATGTCCATGATCCTTGAGAGACCATTCCTAGCCACAGGGAGAGCCCTCATTGATGTTGAAAGGGGGGAGTTAAAGCTCAGAGTCCAAGGTGAGGAAATTGTATTCAAAGTTTGCAGATCACCCACTGAAACTCTAGTAAATGATAAATGCTTTGCCATTGGGATAACTGACAATGGTGTAGCTGAGAACAGTCTCACAAGTATTGATGCTTCTGGGAGACCATTACAACAATGTAAGAATTATGCACCCGCGAATGATATGGTTGGATGAGAACAAGGGAATGAACCCTTTTTAAATGAACCCTGTGAAAAAAGAAAAGGAGAAGGAGGAGAAAAATGGTGCTGAAATGGATATGCGGAGGGGATACTCTACCCCCTTGATTTAGCAAGTAACCTGCGTCCAGCTAAAAGACGTTAAAGACAATACTACTTGGGAGGCAACCCAATGGTTTTAATTATGTTATTTAAATTTTGTTTTAGTTTGTTTTATTTTGTCTTGAACAGTCTCACGATCTGATATGTTAGTGTTTTTGGATGACAGATAAAAGCAGAAACTGACTCCGAGGAGAAAAGGGCGAAAAAGCTGAAAACTGGGAAAATCAAAGTAGCAGCGAATTAGCGCCGCGGCGCCAGAAGTTTAGAATGCCCAGATGCCGTGCAATTTCCAGAATTTTCCTCCCAAACCTCCGTTATGGCCGCTGTGTTGTGTCAATAAGTTGTCCCTTTATTTTTAGTCTTCACACATTAAGGACAATGTGTCGATTAAGTTTGGGGGGTGTTTTATTTTGTTTTTGAGTCTTTTTTATTGTTTTTGTGTTGTTTTGTGTATTTTTTAGTCCGATTTTTTTTATGGATCATGCATGTTGTAGTTGCTAAAGATATTGAGTGGATAAAGTGGTATAATGTAATGGAATTAAAAGCGACAATCTGTGTGTTTAAGCTAGATATGCCAAAAATTTATGACATCTAATTCTTTGGGATATTTGTGCTTAACTTATGTGTGTCAGTTATGGAAAGAAAGGTTGAAAAATGTCTAGAAATCTGTTTGCTTGTTATTTGAGTCGAAATAGTTAAAATGTACATGTTTAGGGAGATGATTCAGACATTTCTTTGATAGCTCTTCTGACCATTCATTACCTACCCTGACATGAATTGTATCACTAGTCAGCCCTTTGAGCCTAAAATAAGATTTTTCTTTGACAACCTATGATTCTTTTGTTGTGCCATAAGTGATAATTGAAAACTCTTGGAATGAAAAAAAGTGTTGAAAAATAAATAAAAAGAGAGTGAAAAGTTGATGCACCCCAATGAAGAATATGCAAAAATCTAAGTTTGGGGGTGCTTGTTATTTATAATGTATCTCATTTTCTCAAAAGAAAAGAGGGGAAAATAGGTACGAGATTAAAAAGAAAGTCAAAAAGAAGGAAAAAGAGTTGAATGAAAAATGTTTATGGTACATAATTTGAGCCTAAATGCCTACTTTTACCTACCCCTGTCTAAGCCTACATTACAACCCTTGAAAGTCATGATGATCTTTGATATATATATCTATGATTAGTAGAGAATATCAAGTAAACAGGTCTATAGCGTTTTGGAAAAGATGAAATGAAACTGACATACATAGGTTAGATGTTTGTATTCCCTGATCTAAGTGAATTTGAAATATCTAACTTGAAATTCTAGATTGCTAAATATTCATGTCATGTATGTTCTAACATATTATCCCAACTTTCATCCATGATGTTGAAGAAGCATTGCTATAACTACGTGATTCATTTCATATAGTTTTTGTTATTGTTTTTGCTTTACTCCAGGGCGAGTAAAGTGTAAGTTTGGGGGTGTTTGTTAAGTGTATTTTGTATACACCTTTGAGTCATTTTTAGTTAGTATTTTACTCTTTTATTTCGCGTTTAGTATAGTGTTAGGTGTCTTTTTCTTTCATTTTGTGTCACAACGGTTATAAAGGAGAAGATACCACTTTGAGATGGAATTGCATATCAAAAGACCAAGAAATGAAGCCTAAGAAGTCCCGGGAAGCATAGAAGAAATCAGACGAAGTTCGGGTAGAAAAATGATGAAAAATCGAAAAACTGGTTGCAGCGCCGCGGCGCCAAATATACTGAGGAGTCTGATTTCGCTGCAGGAATTTCAGCGCCGTGGCGCCAGCCTGGAGGTCCACGACGCCGAGGCGGAAAATCTGATTTTTGGGCCGAATTTCAGAGGGTTAAAAGGGTCTGAAGCACAAATTTTCTCAAGTATAAAACTCTAAAACTCTGCTCATTATGTCATACCTTATACCATATTACAAATCATACTTTTGGAGGCAAGAAGGAGGCTACAATTGGAGACTCTTGTTCAAGTTCTTTTTCTTTCCTTTACTTTATTTCAGTTTATGTTGGATTTTGTATTAGTTCTTGATATGACAATGTTTAGGAGCTAAATACTTTAGTAGGGTTTCCATCAAATCTTCTTGAAGTTCTTTCATATAGTTAATGCATAGTTTTTGAGTTCTTCTTCAGCATATTAAGATATATTCAATATTGTTTTGATTGTTTGATGATTAACTAACTATTAATTGTCATAACTTATATAATTTCGAATCGAGATCCGAGATGGGAGATTTGAATATGTTGTAATTGTCTAGACATAGGTTAAAATCGTGGAAGAAAGTACCCCGATACTTGTGTAGTAATTAATGTTACTGTTCTTAATCCTCCTGTGTGGTAAAATCTATCATAGAAATATAGAAGGTTTCTGCACAAGGTTGAGCTCTCGTATATCCTAACCGGAATATGATGACAGATTAGTTATCATGCTATCTTAATAAGAAGAAGAGTCATTAGCATTGCATTAACACGTGAAAGAGTGGATAGTTGAAGAGATTGAAATGTCCTATTTCCTTCATAACTGTTATAAATCCAAAGTATTATAATCGTTAGTTTATTTTCTGCACTTAGTCATAAATCTAAAACCAAAGAACGTCAACCAAATAGATACCATAGAATAGATAACCGGTACTTAATAAACCAGTCTCTGTGGACGATAAACTCGGTCTTATAGATCTTTATTACTTGAACGATATGTACACTTGCGTAAGCACTTAGAAATATCGCAACAGTTATCCGGTCAAACCTATGTTAATTATTATGCTAAAAATGCATGTTAATAAATATAAAGTTAAGAAAAAAGGATATTGCAAACTTAAAGATGCATTTTGACAAATTGCATGACATTGTTTATAAAAATATACGTAAAATTGATTTATTGGAAAAAGTATGTATTGCATGACATAGCTTATAAAATACAATGTAGAAATAAAAAAGGGCATGCATTTGTATGGCATTGTTTACAAGATACATGTAAAATTGATTTTTGATAAAAGTATGTATTGCATGGCATATCTTATAAAATGCAATGTAAAATTGAGTTTTGGCTAAAAAAATGTGTGACATAATTTATAGAATATATATAAATTGATTTTTTGATAAAAGCATGCCTTTGTATGGCATTGTTTTACAAGATGCATGTAAAATTTATTTTTGGATAAAGCATGCTGCAAGCATTTGTATGACACTGTCCATAAAAATGCTTATTTTTGGCAATTGATAGTAAGGAGGAAAAAAATTATTTATAATGCAAAGAGATGATTTATAAGTCATTTTTTATCGCTAGTTGGTTAAGATCAAAACCTGATTTGTATGGTTAATAAAGCGAAATAAAAATTTGACCAAATTGATTGAAAGTTTTAAACATAAGTAACGAGCCTAAAATAAATAAACTAGCAGCATTTGAAACATGCGTGGAGAGCCTAAAATAAATAAACTAACGGTGGGTTTTCAATTTTTAACTACTCTTCTTAATTTATCAATTCAAGGCCTAATTATTCTAAGTGTTCCGGTGACACGCACAAAATTAAATAATTAAATTACAACAACAATAAAAATGGTGAAACATAAAGAATTTAAAAAGCAGTGATTAGGGCGTATGACGATATCATCCCGCCCTATTTTTTTAGGAGTACCGAGCAGGCGAATACAATGAACGTAGATGCGGGTCTTCGTTTGACAATAGTCATGATGAGTCTCATAAATAAAAGAAAGAAAAAAGGGATTAGTAGAATTTAATTTAATGTTTAGCAAGACAAGGAGCGGAAATAAAAATGGAACATGAAATAATATACATAAAGAATATAAATAAATAATTCATGAAAGGTAATATGTTGTTGGGCCTCGGGTTCGACACACAACATGGATAACAAGAAAGCTAATAAGGGAACAAGGAAAGGGGAAGGCTTGAATATTTGTAACGCCTCGAAATTTTGGGTAATGGTTTGAACCCATAAACGTCGACAAGTAGATCCGGACCCCAAAAAGTTTATGTTATACATGTATATACTAATAAGGAAATTAGTATATATGAGAATGTGATCCCGAAATAATTTTAGGATTAATCAGTGCGACGACATGAATTGTAATATAATTTTATATCCCCAAAGAGGTTACGGACTAGTGTCATATTATGAGAATTGTGACATTGAGTACACGAAGGTTTTATAAGTTGTCGGGATTTAAGTGAATTGGGATCAGGAATTATTTGTGTGTATAATTGATAAATTGTGGGATTAATTAATTATAAGCGGAGGACTTTTAATGGGATATTACGTGTTATCATATAATAATGCGGTGCAGTGACTCGGCGTTAAATGATCGCTGTCAACATTCTAAACTTTCAGACCTTTGCTTCTTCTCCATTTTTTTAAGCTCCCATCTTTACCAAAAGCCTCTTCAGATACTTGTTCTTGAAAGACACCGATACACACCCATCAGGGAAAGAGTAAGGTTCCATTAAAGAAATTCTCTGCAACTCTCGACCAAATTGAGGGATTATCCGCGAGCTTTCACTCTACCAAGAAGGGAGAAATTTAGAGCATTTTAAATCCCAATTCCAGCATAATTAAGTTCTTGGACAAGCCTAGAAACTCAGAAACCAATTCGAAACATTGACTCCAAAAAAAGCTTAAATCGAATTTGGGTCTTGATTTTGGTTTGTCGGAAACTGATGTTGGGGAAAAGGTTTTTCGACGACACTCGTTGCTTTTAACTAAGGTAATCCTTCTTATCTTTTTATTTACATGAATTTCAGGAACATGATTCTTACTAATTTTTAGACTATTGTCGAAATAGCAAGTTAATTAAGTAGCGTGGGGTTGTTGGTGCAAGATTTGGAGACTGCATGTATAATTTTTGGACTGTTTTTTAATATTGTAGCAGTAAAATGAGGGATTAATAAGGGTTGGGTGTTCGATGGATGGTCTTAACGAAATCTGTTTTCAATATATTAATTTATGTGTGATTTAAATCATTCATAGGGTATGGAAAACCATTCGTAGAGTTTACAAGGAATCGTGGGAACTTAGAATACATTCGACAACAAGGTATGTGAAGGCAATTCATTCCTTTTTGGCATAATTTTGTGTACCGAACGTAATCGTTATGTTACTCCATAACTTACTCTACTCTTAGTAGTTAAGTATATTCATTTTATTGAAATCTATGCTTAAAGCATGTCTAAGTATGACTTAAATCCTTACTAAGGCAATATGAGAAAAGACGTTAATGTGTCCAGTGTGAACCAAATAGTACAAAGGGTATTATGTCATTCAGAGTATTCTGCTGTTATTCATGCATATTCATTGCATTCATATAATACCATGAACTGGTGCTACGCACATAATTATATATTATATATGTATAGGGGAAATGGAAAAAAAGGAAAAAAGGAAAAGACGTTATATACGCACACCACCTGCAGCTGGTGCATACTATCACAAAAGAGCCCTAAGAGGCCACAAATCGTGCCTGTGTGGCCTAAATGGATGCCCGTGTTGCCCAGACGATATGATATGAGTTACCTGTGTGGCCAATATAACCAGATGCCCACAGAGACGATTATGGATAAGATACATGTAACTGTAGTATACCGCATGAGCATCGTGCAGGACATTTATGTATATTATGCCCACAGAGGCCCTTATGAAAAGTGTCGCGCCCGATTTTGACCGCAACATTATATAGTGAATCCTGTATTTAAAATAAAGTGCAAAAATGCAAAAGGTTTCGAGGAGTCGCCACCTAATTATTTAGGTCAATTAGGACACCTAATTATTTAGGTCAATTAGAACACCTAAATATTAACTAAGTAAAGTCAACATTAACTCCATTTAATAAGGTCTGCGGAAATTATGAGATTCTAGGTAAGAGTTCTTTATTATCCTAAAGGGAAGGAATTAAACAGTTTCACCTTTCAGGATCCGCTAACTTGCGGTTATCCGGTCAAACTTAAGCTTAATAAATGCATTTTTTTGAAAGCGATAAACTTAAGAAAAAATGTTGTAAATAACTACTTGAAAGATATATGTTTTTGATAAATCTGAATGAGATTGTTTTAAAAATGCATGAAATAATTTATTGGAAAAATACATTAAACTTAGTTTTTATAAAAAGGTATGCATTGTATAGAAGAATTTCCGTTTTGCAATAACAAGAAAAGACTTTTATGTAAGAGACGTATTATAATTTTTTTTTTAGTTTAATGAAAATTGAAATCTTATTATTTTTTATAACTAATGATGCATAGAGACGACTAAATTATTTTTGAAAGCTTAAACATGCATAACGGGCCTAAAAGATAAATAAACTAGCGGCGAATTTCTAATTACTTAACTACCCTCCCTTATTAACTCTAGGCCTAACTATTCTAAGTATTTCAATATTTATACGAGATTACATATTTAAATTACAACAAAAGTAAAGTGGAGTGAAGGAATTAAGAGCAATGACTAGGACGGATGACGATATCATTCCGCCCTATTTGTTTTATAGTTCCGAGGCCGGAGAATGCGAGAAGTGTGTATGCGAATCTTCATTTGTCATGGGCGTGATGAGTCTCGCAACGATAAAAGTGAAAATAAAGAAAAATAAGGATTAGAAAACATCCCGAACCTTATCAATAATATAAACAAATAAAAGTGAAATACTCATGTGGATTTAAACGTATATATGCTTGAACTATTTATCAGCCCAAAATGAGAAAATATCCTGAACTTTTTTTTTTAAACTGAAAAGCATGTAAGCCATCAAGAACTTGTGATATTTTGGTATTCTTACCTAAAAGGAGGGTGCGAAACAACAAGCTAGAACCAACTTACGTATTCAAAATATACAACCAACTTAAGTATTCAAAATATACACATTTCACAGAAAGATAAACTGGTTACATTAAATGAACAAAGTGTTAGCATCTACAAATTACCAAAGTTATAAGAAACTTCAAAGTGAGAGCAGAATTGACATAAGTCACATGCACAAAATCTGACAGCCAACATTAGCATCAGGCATAGACTGAAATCCATTCTTTAACCCAACAAATAAATGAGCACAAGAAAACCAACAAGTAAGAACATAAACTTGAGATAGCTAGCAGCTTGTCCTTCGGTATATTAGGTGTCATTTTATTATAACCAGATTTATACCTGACTTATCAAAGCATAGATTAACAGAACCAACATTTAACTACACAAGCCATACAGTCAATCATATATTTAGAAGACATAAACAAAATCAGATTCTTACATGAACTTCTCATACAAAACAGGGACATATTTCTCTTCTAAATAAACATGAGGGTTGCATATTCATATGATTAGGCCTGTTGATGCTAAGGCAAAATAGGACAAACATACAGCCAAACTGGGAGGCATATAGGCGCATGTTTTAACCATCTTGATACAACATTCTGCATATATGTAAGACTGTATGGACTACACTAAGCATGCATATCTTATTAAGACAAGTGAAGTGTTCTACTACATTGCTCAATGGGATTCACACACCCACATATAGATAGTTTGATACTAGGACATGGTGAAGACAACTTACATAATCAGTTCAACAGACATACGAGGCAAACTGAAATGATTGGGTGGCCTTTTCAGAGATATTATCTTAAGTGTGCAGGGTTGTTCTGGTACCACATGCTATATATATTGTTATCAGGCAGGTAAGTCCAACTACGACTATCTGGGTATTCATACCAGATTTCTAGAAATCTAATAAACCAAATCACATAACACTTTCAAGAAACTGATTACAATAAACAGAAATATATTCAGTGATTTAATAAGCATATACAGACCTAGGTTAATTAAAGCAGACCAATCCGACATCACGTTAAGCATTAACAGAAGCAGTAACGTGAACAAACCTAACTAAACATAATTAATCAACAGAAAACACATAACAAGCACATAAAACACAGAAATAAACTAGAGTCGAGAGAAAGTCGAGTTTACCTTCTCCGGGTAGTGAACCGAGGCACGTTTCGAAGGGTCGACGTCACTCAAAGAATTTGGTTTCTGTTTATGCGATGAAGGGAACGTTTAATGATTTTGTCACTTTTCTAATTCGAAACTTGAGAGTAAAATAAAGGTTTCTTTCTGGCTTTGCAACGATTTCAAAGTAGTAAAAATCTAAGTTTTTGTTCTAGGCTTTGAGAAAAACCGAATCGATGATTTTTGACTTCTCAAAAATAGCAAAATCTGAAATTTGTTCTTAGCTTTGAAAGATTTTTCGATCCTTAAACACAACCCAAAGGGGTTGTATTTATAGCCAAATACTCCCTTCTCTTCAGAGGTTCCAATTCGAATTTTGAACCAAGGAAGATAATGGGGGGAAACTCTGAAAAATGGTGTGAAAGGTCCACCTTTTCAGGTCGGATTTGATGTTTGAGAGCCGTTTAGGCAGATGCATGGGTTTGTTCTTTGGGTCGAACTTTGGGCGATTTCAAACATTGTTTTACCCATTGAACTGAAGGGAGAGGGTCTGGAATTGACGATATGGGTGATGGGGTGTGATTGGGTGGCAGTGGCGTCAGTTATGGATTTTACCCGGTGGGTAATCGGTGAAGGGCGACGATGGTCCGGTAGTTTTGTGGTGTTCATCGGTTTAACCGATAGGGGTATTGTTTGGTTTAGTTCTAGGGGTGTTGGGCTGATGAAGGAATAGAGGGGAATGGGCTCGGGTATTGGGCTGATTAAAAGAAATGGGGAGTTGGGCTGAACCAAAAAGTGGTCTAAAGTGTTGGGCATCAATTAGTCCAATTATAAGTTAATTGGTAATTACTCTAATTCTCCTAATTAATTAAAATATGCTTCTTTGTCCTAATTAATTCAAAAGTTCACACACACATAAAATACGGTACAAATGATTTAATATATGTATTTAATTTAAGTAAACTATAATATTCATATGAAAATAATTAATTTGGTAATTGGTGAAAATATTAAAAGAAAATCAATTACCAATGTTGATGTCGAAATATTAAAATTATATATTTTTTCTAGTAATTTTAATTATAAAATATAATATCCGATATTTTAAAATTATACTGTAATTAGTGGAAAAAAATATTAAAATTGTTTATTTTTTTAGAATTTTCAGGACTCAGAAGCATAGTGAAATTAATTGAAGATAAAATGACGACCTGAACAAATAGTCGGTAAGGAGGGTACACAATTGGGTGTCAGTAAAAATAAAGACGTTTGCGTGGTCATCAGTATGCTGCATTGGTATTGCATAACATTTAGACATTCATTAGGGCCCTCAGAGGTAATTATTGTTGGTCAGTTGTTTCCCGTTTCAGATTATGATACATCTCTGTTATGTTATTTCTTATGTCTAACATACTCAGTACATCGGTCATTCTGACGTTCCCTTTGTCGGGGGACGCTGTGTTTATGCCCGCAGGTTCATACTAATAAGGTGACAGATTGTACTAAGAGATTGTTGGTTCAGCTGATACTTGGAGCACTCTACTTATTTCAGAGTTGCAGTCTGGTCGTGGTAAGTCCTTCTCTTAGAGGCTTGTAGATAAGAGTCATGTGGTCAGTTGTCATACATGTCCTTATCGGCCTTGATGTATATAAATATATGGTTAATTTTGGGTTGTATGGTCAGGGGTGCCCGGTGGGTTGGGTCCGGGTGCCCGTCGCGGTCCTCTGGTTTGGGTCGTGACAAACTTGGTATCAGAGCATGTCTATCCTAGGAAGTCTACAAGTCGTATCTAGTAGATTCTTGGTTATGGGTGTGATGCGTACCACCTATAAACACGAGGCTGCAAGGCATTTAGGGATGGTTTCTACTCTTTCATTATTTAGATTGTTCGATAGAGCAGAGTTGTAAGAGTGTTTGTTCCTAATCCAACTTTCTCGTCAAACTACAGTAATGTCGACACTGAGGAACACCGCGGGTAAGGAGGGTGCGGGTACTCCTGTGAGATAAGGTGATAGACAAATACCACTCGCTGGCGCTGGTCAGGGGGTACTGAAATTGGAGCTAGAAAGGTGAGTTATATTATGGATTCCGACCCATCAGAAATCATGGAGTCCACAGAGGAGGATCCATCTGAAGATACTTATGAATCACTGGCTCAAACACCCTAAGTTCTTCCAGTAGAAAGTGGGGTGAGTGGAGCTCCGACTTCACCAAGGAATTCAGGGTCAGTATCGGGCCCCAGGGACCATGAGGTAGATGAAGCATCACAGGGATGGTATTTTCCTCAGATATCACGTCATGACCGGATGTGTATTTCATTCACTAATCCATGCTCTTCTGAAGTCACGGATAACCCACAGTCTTGGGGTCAGTTAATCAGGGCTCGTCAGCCCGTGTTATTGAATACGCGCAGGGGGAAGCAAGGAGACGGGCTAGAATGAGGCGAAGGGTTAGTAGGGATAAGAGAGTTCCGCTTCGAAGTATATCGGATCGAGATTCGCATATAGGACCAGGATAGGACAGTGTAGTAATATGGTTATTTGAACCTATAGATCTTGTCACTAAAGGCTGAACTTAGTTTCCTTGATATAAGAATAGGATATCTTGTGTTTGATCTTGATTAAAGTATGTAATATATGTGATGGTTGTGAATATTATCTAAACGTTTCTTCTTAAAACTATCTTAAGTTTGCTCTGTTGATTCATGGAACTAAAGTATATGGAATGATAAGATTATTGTATTGTTAAATAAATATAAAATTGTTTTATATGATCTAAAAGTGATGTGAAGTATATTGGTTGAGATTGGTATCTGATAGTTGAGTTGATTGTGTTAATTATGTGCCAACTTTACTAACTGTTTGTTCTGCCACTAGATGTGCCTTAAATATGAATGGTCTTAGGAGATGTTAGAAATGTATCCTGATAGGTTTGGCCTGATATTTGTCAATTTACGATATGATAACATGTGGATTAAAGTGTGTGATCTGGATATAACTGTATAAGCACCATGTTAAGAATAGTCTTTTACATGTTGTAGTATTACTTTGCTTGGATATGTGTCCATAACTGGTAGTGACCATTCAAAATAACCTTACAGGTTTAAAAATGTCCTTCCAAACTTAAAAAAAATTATCTGCTAAATTTGTATGTCTCAGTTTAGTTTAATATATGGATCAGATGTTTCTCTTTTCATGATGGAATAAGAGGGTAAAGTTGGCTATTTGTTCAAGTGCTACCTGTTGAGATTAAATGAGAAGCTGGGATCAAATATGCTATAGAAGTAGCCTTCACATAGGTTTAGGAAGTCATCTTATGTACATATATTAGGTCAGTTACTTTGTGCTATTAGTATGCTTGCTTGTTTCTGGTCAAATCTCTATGTTACAAGAACCTTATCCTCTGTTAAATTTTCTAGTTTATCTCTGCTATGTGGAACTGAAATTTGTTGAATTGGTTTGGTAAAGTCATTAGGGGAATATTAGATTCTTATGAATATTGCTTGAGCTGAGTTGTGAGTTGGTTAATTATGAAAGACACAAGAAATGATAGTATGAATGAAACTATTGGGTGTTATTGATAAATTATGTTCCTACCACAACTGTTATAGCTTTATATTTGGCATGAACTCTTACCATATGAGTTAGTTGTGTGGTGACAAGCCTAGTGTGGTCTTGTTAAGTTGTGGTTATCTGGTGTTATCATTTGCATATTATACTTTAGACCCTTACCCTAATATATGATTATTGAGATCAAGAATGAAGGTTTCTGAGAGACTGATGTTGTTGCATTTTTGGTTTTTGTACTCTGAATATAATTTGCTGTTGCTTCTATTTTTATGGAATAATGGCTGCTTATCAAAATTTGGTTGGTTCTTGTTATTGTAAAAGAGGAATAGATACTGCATTAAGGATTAATATGGGTAGTGATTGGATATTGAGCAGTTTGATGCCATATGTCTATTTTTGTTGCTACATATGTTTGTTACTTTCTGGGACATTTGGTTACCACACCTGCTAGTGTTATAGCTATTGATACGCGATTTATGAACACACTTACGCAAGTGCACGTGTCGTGTCAAGTAATATAGTCTTAGAAGACCGAGTTATCGTCCTCAGGGATTAGTATTCAAGTACCAAATTCTATTCTATGTTATCTATTTGGTAACCGATGATTGATATGTTGTTTATGACTATAATTATGAAAACTAATTAAACTACGTTGTTTTACTTCAGTAATGTGGAAATAGGGCTTCCAAATCTCCTCAACTATCCGCTTAACTTACTTATTAATGCAATTAATTATGGTTCTTCTTCTATTTTGAGATAGCAGGTTAACTAAGCCGTTTTATACTCCTGTTAAGGTTATATAAACACTCAACCCCAGTATAGAACCTTTCTACCTTTCGGTGATAAGATTGACTATAGAGGAGGATTAAGACCAATAACCTATTAAGACTACACAAGTATCGGGGTACTTTCGTCCACGATTTAACCTATGTTTATCCAACTACAGCATATTCACAACCTCCCCTTTCGGCTTTCGGTTAGAAATCATAAGGATTATGATAATTAGTGATCAAGTAATTACCAAGCAATCAAGACAATTATTGAATAAATCTCAACAACAAGAAGAAGAACCAAAAACATGCATTAATTCATAAAGATAAGGTTCAAGTGAATTGACATGGAAAGCCCTAAGTTGATTTAGTTCCTAGCCATAGACATGACAAGAACTAAATTAATATCCAACATAAACTGTAAAGAAAGTAAAACAAGAACAAGAATTTACTAAGAAAAGGTCTCCAATCTTGATCTCCAAAAGTTGTGTGATTTGGCAAGAAGAGGAACCCTTAAATCTGACCTAGAGTCCTCTTTTTATAGTCTCCAAAACGTGATGCAGGTTTTCCTTCAGGCCTGACCCATTGTCAATTCGAAACTGCTGATTTTCCCGCCTCGGCGCCGGAACTACTGAGACTCTCTGAAGATTGGGCGCCGTGGCGCTCTGGCCCTGCTGGCTGGAGGCGCCGCGGCGCTGGCCTGTTTTGTGCCTGGTTCGCCACTTTCTCGTTTTTCGAGCTCTGGAACCTCCGTTTCTGCCCTTTTTTTGCTCCTTTTCCGCCAATGAGCCACTTTAAATCAATATGACTCAAAAGAAAGAAAATATATCCTAAGACGACACGTATTTGTACAAAAATGGAACTAACTAAAAATGACTCAAAAGGTGTATATAATATACACCGATCAAACACCCCCAAACTTAACCTTTGCTCGCCCTCGAGCAAAGATCAAAAGAACGAAATAAAGACACAAGGAAAAAGAAAATAGAAAGACTCAACGAAATTGATCACTTTGCTGCATCATTGTTACTTAGAAAAACATGAAGGTTAGCAGAATAATATGCAGGAACATATAACATGAATTTTTAGCATTCTGAACACATTAAGCTAGATATTTCGCAAACTCACTTTAATCATGCTTAATGGAAGTAAGAATACTGAGTTATGCATGTCAATTTCAAAATCCTATGGCATGTTTACTTGCTATTCTCCACTAATCATAGATATGCATGTAAGAGATCTTCAGGACTTTTCAGGGTTGTAATGTAGGCTTAGGCATGGGTAGGTAAAAATAGGCATTTAGACTCATTTTATGTACCATAAGCTCTTTTGCTTTTCAATTCTTTCCTTTTCTTTTGATTTTCTTTCTTCACTTCATATCTATATTTCTCCTCTTTTGTTTTGAGAGAGTGAAGTATATTATGAATAACAATCACCCCCAAACTTAGGGTTTTGCCTATTTCTCATTGTTTTTTTATTGGGGTGCATCAAAATTGTTCACTCTTTTTGTCTCTTTTTTTAACACTTTCTATTCCAATCATTTCACATTTTCACTTATGGCACAAGTGTGAAATTATAGGGTGTCAAAGAAAAAGTTTAATGTTTAGGCTCAAAGGGGCTGACTAGAGATATTTTTAATGTCATGGATAGGAAAAAGTGGTAAGAATTGGATAACAAATAAATGCCTGAGTCATCTCCCTAACATGCATATCCTAACTATTTCGCCTCAAATAGCAAGCAATCATACACATGGGTTTTAATCATTTAACAATGTACAAATCAAGCAAGAAACCCCAAATAGACAGATTTTATGAGTTTTTGGCATATCTAACCTAAGTGTTTAGATAGTTGCTTCTAATTCCATTACATTATTCAACCTTACTTCACTAGGTGTTTCTAGTAACTACAGCATGCATGAAAAAGAAAATTATGACTCAAAAATACACAAAACAAATCAAAAAGACTAAAAAATACTAAGACCATAAGACACAAATAAAACACCCCCACAAACTTAAATCACACATTGTCCCCAATTTGTGCAAGACTCAAAGAAAATAAAAGAAAACAGGACAACTTACAGACTTGGTTTAAAGGGGTGGCACTGGTTGAACAAGGAACTCATCTCATCAAATCTCTGGTGCAACTGTTGTTGCTCCTGCCTTAATTCTTGTTTTCCTTGCCTCAGTTCCTGTTGACCTTGTATCATCATGTCGAAATTATGGATCATCCTTCTCTGGTTCATGAGCAACTGCTCCATTATAGACATTGAAGGTTCTGATTCTGGGAGTGGCTGCTGGCTGCTTCCTGCCTCATACTGAGCCTCTGTCTCAAGCTCATCTTCATCCATGGAAGCCTCTGCCGCGGTGGTCTTCTTGGTGTTGGTCTCCTTCGTCTTTCTTCTTTGGAGGGATTGGGTCTGGGAAGGAATGCACTATCCCATATGACACAGGAAGTTGGATTTTCTCATATGTATCAGTGGGTAGGGTTGGGACCCCATGTCTGGAGCATAAGCAGCTAATAAGTGAGCCATGTCCCAACCCACCTGTCGTTACCAACCTACTGGTTTCTCCAATGTTTTGCATTATTTCCTTCCCAACGTCAATCGTCTTCCCTGACATGATTTCATATATCAATTTTATTCTGTCTTCTGGCACTCTGGTGAAGTGCATTGATGGAATCAAGCGGACACTGACGAAATACAACCAACCCTTGGCTGTTTTGTTGAACTGACACATGCTCAGTCCTCTTGATCCATTTCTGGCAAATTCATACTCAGCCCCAGGGTAGCTTACTGTGTTTGCGACGACATCCCAATTGATGTTGTTGGTGTCTCTTGACCATGTTCTGAAATAGCTCCGGTCATCACCTCTTTCTTCAACATCCGCTGTTTTTAATAGCAAATTCACCACTTCTGCCGTCACAGGCACTTCCCGTCCCCTCACAAAGCATCTATCATCCACCCTCTCCGGAAAGTTAGCATAAAATTCTCTCACCATCATTGTGTTCATCGGTGCTATTCTTTCCGGGTTAACAAATCTCTTCCACCCCATCACCTCTATCATCGCCCGAATAGGCATCTCCCTCCTCAAATGATTCCCTTTGGTAATCCATTCCTCTTTCAGGGATTAATGGCCTAGTACTAAGTTTTTGATATCTACCCTCCGCTGTTTGGCTGACAAACCTAGTAGTATCATATTGAGGGGCGGAGGTGGATGTGGAAGTTCTTCTCTTTCTGACAGACATTTTTAGATAACTTTGGCAGCGTTTCCTTTGTTTCAATAGTATTACCCAACACTATCAATCAACAATCAGCAGCTACAACATTTATCACCCCCACGCTTCACTCAAGAAGCTCCTGCACAACACCCCACACTCACTTCGTATACTCTTCCTCGAAACCTCACACCCAACTTCAACACCCCCACACACCTTCCACAGATACAACACCTCCTCAAACCTACTACCTCCTCTGATTATAGTGAAGCTTTCAAGAAAGATAAAGGTTACCTTTGACGGTGTTCTTCAAGATTTTCTTGCTCCTAATGATGTTTTGAGGCAATATGATGAGGGTTGTTGTTTAAGATGGTTAAGGGTTTAAGGAATTTAAGAACTTTGGTTGTGATTGGGTTTAGTTTATGGAGGATTTTTAGGAAAAAGGGTAAATATTTTGTGGGTTTTGGGGAGAGGGAATGTTTAGGTTTTGATTTGGAGTGAGGAAAATCGGATTTAGGGCTCTTTTAATTTTTGGGTTTTAAATGCGCGCGGCCACCTTGTGCCATGGCTGAACTCTGCGCCTTTACGAACTTTCGCGCGCAGTTGCTCAAACTTCAGAACTTTTTTGGACTTTTGAGCCGCGCACTGAATCTCTGCGCTTCGATCTTTTGGCGCGCTGCTCTGCTCACAGCCAAGCCGATTTTTCTGAAATCTTTTTTTCTTTTGGCTTCTTTTCAGTTTTCACCCTCCAATTTCTTGGCTCTACATCTTTCATCACAACACATAAACAATACCTCAGTGAGACTGTTCTAAGTAAAAACTAACTGCATTAAAGTAAATAAATTAAAATACCTTGGGTTGCCTCCCGAGTAGCGCTGTCTTTAACGTCTTTTAGCCGGATGCAAGTTCTTTAATCAAGAGGTGTGGGGTAGATTAACCCCACAACCAATCCACTTCATCAACATTTTCCTCTTTCTCCTTCTGTTTTTCTTTTTATATTTATTTTCAAGAGGAGGTTCAGTATCACTTACCTGCTTTGGCGGGCTTATCTCCCTTACTGTGGCTTGCGCTGGCTCACACGAAGTTCTGACAGTGCTAATTGCAAAACATCTGCTCATGACTGGGGGTTCAATGACGTGTTTGAACACTTTGAACGCCATCTCTTCACTTTCTACTCTCAGTGTCAGCTCACCCTTCTCTACGTCAATTAGGGCTCTTCCTGTTGCCAAGAACGGTCTTCCCAATATGATGGGAATCTCCTCATCTTCCTCCATATCGAGGATGAGAAAATCCGCAGGGATGAAGAATTTTCCCACCTTAACTAGGACATCCTCAATCTTTCCCCTGGGATGCACCACTGTCCTATCTGCTAACTGCAAACTCACAGTGGTTGGTTTGGCTTCACCTAACTCCAACCGTTTAAAAACAGACAAAGACATCAGATTTATACTAGCCCCCAAGTCACAAAGGGCCCTATTACATGTTACCCTGCCAACTGCGTGCGGTGTGAAGCTCCCAGGTCTCGAGTTTATGGGGCAATTTATTCTGCAAGATGGCACTGCATTCCTCTGTCAGTGCCACCATCTCATACTCCGCCAACTTTTTCTTCTTTCCCAGAATTTCCTTCATAAATTTAAAGTAAGTAGACATTTGCTCCAATGCCTCGATGAAGGGTATGTTGATGTGTAACTTTCTGAATGTCTCCAAAAACTTGGAGAATTGCTTATCAACCACTTTCCTTTGCAATCTTTGCGGGAAAAGAATCCTCTCAGTGTACTCCTTCTCTGGGACTGTTGGAGCTTTCTCTAATATCGGGCGATCTTCAACAACCCTCTCTCTCTCTGTTTCTACTCTCTGTTCAACCACAGGCTGAGGTGCAAGCTGTTCTAACTGTTTTCCACTACTCAGCTGCACTTTTTAGCACTGTTCTCTGGGGTTCATCTCTGTATTGCTAGGCAAGGTACCATGTGGCCTGTTGTTTGCTAGCTTCACTAGTTGCCCCACCTGTGTCTCCAAATTCCTGATAGAGGATCTAGTCTCGCCGTGGCCAGTGCATGAGTTGGTATTATCCAACAAAGCTTCTCTTGTTGAACATGTGCATTGAATTGTTGTGAAGATGAGGCCTGAGTAAATGGTTGCTGATTTTGGTACTGGCCTCTAAATTGGTTCTGCTGCCCTTGCTCACCCCTCCATGAAAAATTAGGGTGATTCCTCCACCCTGGATTGTAGGTATTTGAGTAAGGGTTGTTCTGGGGCCTCTGATAATTCCCTAATGTTTGGCACTCTGCATGCTCGATCGAAATATTGTTGTTAGGATCAGCTGATGGACATCTATCAAAGGTATGTGGACCTCCACACATCTCACAACTCAATGGCATTTGCACTGCATTTACAGACACTGTATTTTGTTGCAGTTGCTTGGTCAAAATAGCAACTTGGGCATTTAGTGCAGTGATGACATCAATCTCATGAACTCCTACTGTTCTTCTGCCACTCACCTGTCTGTCCTCTGTTACATGATTATTGGTGGCCATGTCTTCCAATAAATCATGAGCTTCGTGTGCTGTTTTTCTCACAAAAGTTCCACCTGCGGCTGCGTCAATGATCGTTCTGGTAGTCCCGCTTAGCCCATTATAGAAAATATGGACCAAATTCCATAGCTCATTGTTGTGATGTGGACACTGTTATACCCCGTAATTCCGGCCTTACGTGTGAGAGCGTACGAAAGGGAGTAGGGCTTAAAATTTTCGAAAGATAAGTTGACGGATTGTTCGGACAGGTTCTAGTCAACTTTGAGGCGGGTTATGACCCGGTAAATTGAGAGTTCCTAAGTCTTTCAAAGGCCTAATGCGTAGTTCGTTGAGTATAGTTTCCAACGCAACCAGCCGTTTGTCGATAGGACGTCGGAATAGGAAGTTATGGGAGTTACAAGTTCGGTCTTGTGACGGACAAAAATGTGTTTGACAAGAATGGCAGCGAGGCGCGGCGCAGGATGCAGGGCCGCGGCGCCGGATATCCTGAGGGGTCGCTGAAGTTGCAGCGCCATGGCCGCCGGAAGCGAGGCGCCGGAAAGGCCCGAGCGGCGAAGTTTAGCGCCATGGCCGGTCAGGTCGCGCCGGCGGGTTCTGCGAAGTTGAGTGGGGATTTTTGCACTGTTTTGTTTTAAAAGAGGTCATGGGTGGGTGACAAGTGTCCCCCCCATCTGAATTCTTGCATGTCTTATATTGACCAAGTCTTGAAGACTTGGTCATCTTTCAAATCCCTCTCTCTCTCTAAGCTAAAACTCTCACTTCTCTCTAAAATTCCAAGAGGAATTCAAAGCCTAAGAAAAATCTGAAAAGTTAAGGACAAGAAGGAAGCTTGTGGCTAGCTTGTAGGAGTTATTGTGGTGGTGTTCTTGGAAATGAGGCTAGCATAGTTGTTGGAATAATTTTGGCTAAAGCTTTAAGGTAACAATTCTTCTCTTGTAGCTAGTTATTGATGTTGCATGTGAAGAAGAAGGAACTTGTAGTAGTAAATAATGCTCTTAGATTCATTGCATGTAAGCAATGTGGTTTGGATATGAAAAGATTGGTTAAGAAGATATTATGAGCATGTTGTAGCCTACAAACTACTTTAAAATTGTTAAGTGAATTGTTGTACCTTATGGGGCAGAATTTTACACACCCAAGTTTAGGTGTGTAATCCCCTTTAAAATGTTTGGATTGTTGGGCCTAAGATGTGGCGTTTGGATGTTGAATTCAGCCTTGAAAAAGGTGGCAAAGTATGTAGAAACAAAGAAAATGCTGCCCAATTTTCCATAGAAATTAGTAACTTTGAACTTGGATTATTCTACATTGAAATTAGAGGTTAATAAACGTATCATGGTTATTTTAGGTTGACATATTACTTGCGGTAGTTTGGGCTTAGCAAGTGGATTGACCGAAGAGGTATGTGGAGCTTTCCTATCTCTTGAACATGAGTAGTTGTATCTATGTAGTACGGTAGACGTACAAGATTTGGTATTCTTACTTGTTTTAAGTATATAAAGACTTGTTTCGTTTTAAGGAGTATAAGTCCCTTGGTTAGGGGAAAAGTATAATTTTACTAAAGTATAGGGTTAATATAACAACTTTATGGGAAGTTGGTTTATTAGCTTTATAAAAGGTTAAGAAGAAGAGATTTACTCTAAGTAAAATAAGTAAGGACAAATGACTTGATTTATGAAAGACAAATTGATTTTAAGGCATCAATTGCCCAAAGGTTTTATATGAAAAAGAGTCATTTTTAAAGAATATAAGTATGTGGTACTTTGGGTTAAATTCCCGTTCCTTTTATTAAATATGTTGGTGCCTTGAGTAAACTAAAATGAGAGGGTATATGAACAAGACTAATAAGAAGTATGAGCTTTCTTAACTTATTTATGATTATGATATGATGACCGGTTGAGCTAGGCTAAGAGTATAAATGAGGGGCAAGCCCCAAGATCGTTATACCACCTTCTTCAGGGTAAGAGTATATCTGAGGGGTACATCCCCAAGATCGTTATACCACCTTCTTCAGGGTAAGAGTATATCTGAGGGGAACATCCCCAAGATCGTTATACCACCTGCTTCATGGTAAGAGTATATCTGAGGGGTAAATCCCCAAGATCGTTATACCACCTGTTCCGTGGATTTGCTACCCATGATGCGAGGAATACCTCATGCGAGTCCTATGGGCTTATGCGGGTGAAATAGTCCCATGCGGGCGGGTACAGCCTATGCGAGGAATACCTCATGCGGGTCCACAAGACCCATGCGGGTGAAATAGTCCAGGAGTAGGATTGCTTATTGATACTACGGGCGAGGGACCCTGTTTTGATCATAAGCCTCCTATTTTTATGCAGTAAAGTATATACTTGTTACTCTCATTGTTAGTAAGGCACAGTGTACTGTATTTTTGATTTTCGTCCATGACTCCAGCTTATTTTTCAGACATATGATATCATTATTACAGTATTTTCCAGTTTTACATACTTAGTACATATCATGTATCGACCCCTTCCCTGGCCGCGTTAAATCTGCGCGGTAAGGGTAGCAGTGGTGGATCCTCGTTCTTAGGATCACCGTTCGGTGTCGAAGCTCCATTCCTCGGAAGCTTGTTTTGTTGGTACGGTTTTTTCACGATGTTATAGGCATTGTGTATATTCGGGGTATGGCGGGGCCCGCCATACGATTGTTATCCTTAAGTGCGTGGTCACGTATGTGTTTTGGCTGTAAAGCAAGTTGTTTATCGCTATACTTTTGATTAAGTATGTTTTTATGGAAGGCAGCCTTATCGGCTGGCCAGTGATGTTTACCTTTTTATAAGTTATGTGTTATGTATGTTCATTTGCTATTCTCGATGTATACACGTGGTACCGGTAGGTACTAGTCGCGACCGGGTCGGTCGTGATGAACACTTTCTTTGCAAGTCCTTGAATCTCTCCCAAGCTTCATATAGTGACTCTCCATCAGCTTGATAGAAATTATTCAACTCCCCTCTCAGCTTCGCGGCCTTGCATGGTGGAAAGAACTTAGCTAAGAACTTCTGTGCTAACTCTTGTCATGTGAATATCGAGTCTGTTGGCAAGGAATTCAACCACACTTTCGCTCTATCCATGAGTGAGAAGGGAAAGAGCCTCAATCGGACGGCGTCATCAGTAACGCCATTGTACCTGAAGGTTGCACACAACTCTAAGAAATTCTCTATATGCATGTGAGGATCCTCCGACGGCAACCCTCCGAACTGAACAGTATTTTGTACCATGCTTAGGATCGCAGGCTTGATTTCAAAATTGTTTGCTCCTATTGCTGGGAGCCTAATGCAAGTTTGTGCTCCATTCACCCGTGGCAGCACATAATCTCCCAAGCTTCTCTCAGCTTGGACCTGGACCCTCTCTTCTACATCAATCGGCACTCTCCGGGGCATTCTTTGGTTAGGTTGATGATCACCTAACCCCTCGTTCATCTCATTGTTGTTTTGTACGCCTCTCATCTCTATTAAAGCCGAAACTCGTTGGTTTCTCCTGTTCTGTTTACAAGTCTTCTCAATTTCTGGGTTGAAGGGAACTAGTGTGTCTGCTCCTCTTCTCCTTCGCATAAACTAGACTCCTGAAACAGATCAAAATAAACAAACGGATCACGACACACTGGTTTTCACAAATAATAAAAAAAATAGTAATTAAAAAAAAATAACAAATTAGAAATTAAGAATAGATAAAATTGATATTGAACTATGCCAATCTCCGGCAACGACGCCAAAAACTTGATGCGCGATTTATGCACACACTTACACAAGTGCACGTGTCGTGTCAAGTAATATAGTCTTAGAAGACCGAGTTATCGTCCTCAGGGATTAGTGTTCAAGTACTAAATTCTATTCTATGTTATCTATTTGGTAACCGATGATTGATATGTTGTTTATGACTATAATTATGAAAACTAATTAAACTACGTTGTTTTACTTCAGTAATGTGGAAATAGGGCTTCCAAATCTCCTCAACTATCTGCTTAACTTACTTATTAATGCAATTAATTATGGTTCTTCTTCTATTTTGAGATAGCAGGTTAACTAAGCCGTTTTATACTCCTGTTAAGGTTATATAAACACTCAACCCCAGTATAGAACATTTCTACCTTTCGGTGATAAGATTGACTATAGAGGAGGATTAAGACCAATAACCTATTAATACTACACAAGTATCGAGGTACTTTCGTCCACGATTTAACCTATGTTTATCCAACTACAACATATTCGCAACCTCCCCTTTCGGCTTTCGGTTAGAAATCATAAGGATTATGATAATTAGTGATCAAGTAATTACCAAGCAATCAAGACAATTATTGAATAAATCTCAACAACAACAAAAAGAACCAAAAACATGCATTAATTCATAAAGATAAGGTTCAAGTGAATTGACATGGAAAGCCCTAAGTTGATTTAGTTCCTAGCCATAGACATGACAAGAACTAAATTAATATCCAACATAAACTGTAAAGAAAGTAAAACAAGAACAAGAATTTACTAAGAAAAGGTCTCCAATCTTGATCTCCAAAAGTTGTGTGATTTGGCAAGAAGAGGAACCCTTAAATCTGACCTAGAGTCCTCTTTTTATAGTCTCCAAAACGTGATGCAGGTTTTCCTTGTGCCCGCCCATTGTCAATTCATCACTGATTTTCCGCCTCGCGCGCGCCATGGCTGGCGCCGCGGCGCCGGAACTACTGAGACTCTCTGAAGATTGGGCGTCGTGGCGCTCTGGCCCTGCTGGCTGGAGGCGCCGCGGCGCTGGCCTGTTTTGTGCCTGGTTCGCCACTTTCTCGCTTTTCGAGCTCTGGAACCTCCGTTTCTGCCCTCTTTTTGCTCCTTTTCCGCCAATGAGCCACTTTAAACCAATATGACTCAAAAGAAAGAAAATATATCCTAAGACGACACGTATTTGTACAAAAATGGACAAAAGACTAACTAAAAATGACTCAAAAGGTGTATATAAAATACACCGATCAATTATTGATTGATGTCACTTGATGTTACTGTTTGGTTATTATTTTTACTATTGCTTGCTACTGCTGCCTTTAATGTTTAACAAGAGATTTGCATGTATTTGTTCATCTACTCTATGTTTACACTACCTGCTCCTAAACTCAAGTCACTTAGTTGTGAAATGCTTACTTAAGCAAGAATAGGAATCCTGAACCAGTACACTTGTTGTCACATGTCACCAATGATTCAAATGATAAATATGTGCTAGTTTCAGCATATTAGTTTGAAGAATTGATATATGAATGGATGTTAGAGTCATGTAAGAGAGATAAATGTTTTACAAATGCATAACTTATCTATTTCTTGGCTGTATTTGCTTATACCTGGATATACTTAGGTGATTAATGTAATGTGGGAAGAGTATATAGTGGTTGTTGAGATGGATATGTGTGTATGTTATGTCTATGTTTCTTAATCTGAATTTTGGGTAGCCTGAACTCTGAATAATGTTTGGTGTTATTTCTAGTACAAAGTTGAAAATCATATGAACAAGTTTGGTTTAGCCATTAAGATAATACCATTAATATATATATATATATATATATATATATATATATATATGTCATGATCACCATGATTAAGTGGAGGATGTTGCTATAATGACTACTAAGTAGAATATATATAGTAGTGTTAAAGAAGAGAGTACATACACTATATGTGGTATATTGTCTCTTGCCGGCTACTATTTCTAATTCTTCTTTGAACTGCTTTGATATGCAATAATATACACCATGATATACAATTTAGTATATCAGGTGTACAAGGGATGTATATCATTTATGTGATCATTCCATGAATGTTGCTAGGCCTGGATGCCCACTATGTCTGCCTGAATTGATATACAATGATCATGAGATTGTCTAACAGTAGTCTGATGGTGTTTTATTATAAGTATAAGTGACTAAAGTATAGTTGTTTTGCTGCAAATCTTTGAGAAACAGGTACTGCACTAAGAATATATGTTTTACTTGAGATATTATACAAGTTGGTTACTGTAACAGTGAGCAATATTGTCACCACATCTGCAGCTATTTTTCTGCTGCAGAGCATATCTGTTTAGCTGTTGTGCTGCACCATAAGATGGTTGTTGTCTTGCTATTACTTGGATGTTGGTTCACAACTATTTGCTACTACTGGTTCCTTGCCAACAGTGACTGCATTTTAAGAATTGTTTTTACCTCATTTTAAGAATTATTTATGCACTTGCCTTGCATGTTTAGATGAGAGGATATCTCCATGTTAGTCTGTGACATTCATGTCTAAGTATTTTGTTAAGCTGATTATCCTATCTGCTGGTCCATTTGAAATACTTCCATGTTAGCATATCAATTCCCCCTGATTTCTTTGTGTATGTTGTAGTACTCTAGTTGTTAGTTTGGACTGGACCAACTTAGACACTGAAAAGGAAAAAAATACTAATCTTGAGCTGGTTTTATTTTATACTTGTTTAAGTCATGTTCTTGTCTTGTTTTGAGCTAGTTCTACCTATTTAATAGATGGAGCATGACCAGGGTATAGTATACACCATCTTTTATTGTTATGATGCATATAGGCCATCTATTATGATATGTATTTTGCTTGTTTCCAGTTTCTAAGACTGTCCATGTGAACCTTTTTGCCTTGTAAATGTTTTAGTGTAAGTAAGGAGTAGTGCATCATATTTCCCTTTCCCATAGTACATCTGAACAGATTTTGTGAAGAAAATAAAACTATGCTGGGTTGTCTGCTTTCATTAAACAATGCCCCTATAAAAGCATATCACTTGGGTGAGTTAGTTGCTATAATTTAAGGGGAAGTAGTGACTGCATTTGAGGCAAATTGTCTATCCACTTTGGTATAGTGGACTGCTTCAGTTTGTTGCTTTATTTTTGTGCCCTGAACTGCTGCATAGTTGAGAGTTACTACATATTTGAGTTCTTCTTTGTTGCATTAATAAGTGTTATATTTTTTTAAGGAAGAAAATGGACACTACACTTGATGAGGCAAGATTATTAGAATTTGAAAGGTATTACTATGTGTCCATTTTGTATGTGGAGATGTACCTGATGAATTATTCTTTGAAAGTGGTGTTAGATTGATGTGTATTCTCTCGCTATTCTAAATGATAATCTGAGTCAATCCATGAGTATCTTATTCCCTGTTAGGATGATTTTGTGACGGTAAGTATGAGGTTACTCTAGTTGCCTAGAATTAGTACAAGTGAGTTAGTTTCCTCCCTTAACTTTACTAAACTGGATCGTCGACATTCGAGGACGAATGTTTCAAAGGGGGAGAGGATGTAACTCCTCGAAATTCTGGGTAATGGTTTGAACCCATAAAAGTCTACAAGTAGACCCAGACCCTGAAAAGTTTATGTTATACATGTATATACTAATAAAGGAATTAGTATATAGGAGAATGTGATCCCGAAATAATTTTGGAATTAATCAGTGCGACGACATGAATTGTAATATAATTTTATATCCCCAAAGAGGTTACGGACTAGTGTCATATTATGAGAATTGTGACATTGAGTACACGAAGATTTTATAAGTCGTCGGGATTTAAGTGAATTGGGATCGAAAATTATTTGTGTGTATAATTGATAAATTGTGGGATTAATTAATTATAAGAGGAGGACTATTAGTGGGATATTACGTGTTATCCGATAATAATGCGGTGCAGTGACTCATCGCTAAATGATCGCTGGCAACATTCTAAACTTTCAAACCTTTGCTTCTTCTCCATTTTTTTTAAGTTCACATCTTTACCAAAAGCCTCTTCAGATACTTGTTCTTGAAAGACAACTGATACACACCCATCAGGGAAAGGGTAAGGTTCCATTAAAGAAATTCTGCAACTCTCGACCAAATTGAGGGATTATCCGCGAGCTTTCACTCTACCAAGAAGGAAGAAATTCAGAGCATTTCAAACCCTAATTCCAGCAGAATTAATTTCTTGGACAATCCTAGAAACTCAGAAACCAGTTCGAAACATTGACTCTGAAAAGTTACAGCTTAAATTGAATTTGGGTCTTGGTTTTGGTTTGTCGGAAACTGATGTTAGGGGAAAGGTTTTCCGACGACACTCGTTGTTGCTTCTAACTAAGATAATCATTCTCATCGAAATAGAAAGTTAATTAAGTATCGTGGGGTTGTTGGTGCAAGATTGGGAGACTGCATGTATAATTTCTGGACTATTTTTTAACATTGTAGCAGTAAAATGAGGGATAATAAGGGTCGGGTGTTCGCTGGATGGTCTTAACGAAATCTGTTTTCAATATATTAATTTATGTGTGATTTAAATCATTTATAGGGTATGGAAAACCATTCGTAGAATTTACAAGGAATCGTGGGAACTTAGAATACATTCGACAACAAGGTATGTGAAGGCAATTCATTCTTTTTTGGCATAATTCTGTGTACCGAACGAAATCGTCACGTTACTCCATAACTTACTCTACTCTTAGTAGTTAAGTATATTCATGTTATTGAAATCTATGCTAAAAGTATGTCTAAGTATGACTTAAGTCCTTACTAAGGCAATATGAGAAAAGACGTTAATGTGTCCAGTGTGAACCAAAGAGTACAAAGGGTATTATGTCATTTAGAGTATTCTGTTGTTATTCATTGCATTGCATTCATATAATATCATGGACCATTAGTGTTACGCACATAATTATATATTATATCTGTATAGGGAAATGGGAAAAAGAGAAAGACGTTATATACACACACCACATGCAGCTGGTACAGACTATCACAAAGGAGCCCTAAGAGGCCACATATCGTGCATGTGTGGCCTAAATGGATGCCTGTGTGGCCAAGACGATATGATATGAATTTCCTGTGTGGCCAATATAACCAGAGGCGGTTATGGGTAAGATGTCTGTGTGGCCGTAGTATACCGCATGTGCATCATGCATGATATTTATGTATATTATGCCCACAGAGGCCCTTATGAAAAGAAAGACGCTTGCGTGGTCATCAATATGCTGCATTGGTATTGCATAACATTTAGACATTCATTAGGGCCCTCAGAGGTAATTACTGTTGGTCAGTTGTTTCTGGTTCAGATTATGATACATCTCTGTTATATTATTTCTTATGTCTAACGTACTCAGTACATCAGTCATACTGACGTTTCCTTTGTCGGGGGACGCTGCGTTTATGCCCGCAGGTTCATACTAATAAGGTGACAGACTATACTAAGAGGCAGCTGGTTAGCTGATACTTGGAGCACTCTACTTATTTCAGACTTGCAGTTTGGTCGTGGTATGTCTTTCTCTTAGAGGTTTGTAGATAAGAGTCATGTGGTCAGATTTCATACATGGCCTTATCGGCCTTGATGTATATAAATATATGGTTAATTTTGGGTTGTATGGTCAGGGGTGCCCGATGGGTTGGGTCCTGATGCCCGTCACGGTCCTCTGATTTGGGTCGTGACAATATTAGGGTCTAGATGGCACAAAATAGGCTAGGCATAGTCATATTTAGCTCATTTATATTCAAATCCTTAGGCAATTTCGATATCCCAACAACACATATACGTACTTACATGAAAACAGAATTGTAAACCAATGGCATGCAAATAATGACTTAAGGTTTACATGATATAAACTGGTTTCGTAAATGCAATATGCTAGCACAAACACTGTCCCAATAATTTAAAAGACAAGGCATTATCACAGAACATAGCTTAAAAGATACTACATGCTATGATGGATACATTTTAGCACTTAGAAAGACAGAGGCAAGTGTGTAACCAGTCCAGATGGCATTTAAGGCACGGAGATGGACATGTAATAATTTAAAGGCAAGTTTAGGGGGGCATAAAGGTTCTATCACAACATCTTAACTGGTATAGAATTACTCCGGCCAGAATTAGCTATGTAAAATCCCAATTATATTTCATTTGCTGAACAAAGAGATGGCATTTAGGCTCAATGAGATAAGCATATGGACATATAAGCATAGATTAGGCAATAGCCAAACCAAACAGAGGATATATATCAATCATACAAGGATTGTTCATGCTATATTAAACATGTAGGCTCTTAAGCATGTATTGTATCAATCAAATTAGCAAATAATATGTCCAGATATACATGATACAGTTCAACAATTAAGAAGACAAAACAACCACTCTGGATAATCAGTAGAGAGACATGTTTTGAGTATACACTGAGAGGGGTCAGTTTATGTCATGCTAAAGCTTAAGAATATCTATATAAGTAAGGGCATGACATGGCTGATATGGTAGACCTGCTGGACACAAAAATAGGCAAGTCTTCAAACAAGAGAAATAATCTCCTAAGCATGCAAATTATTCAGTATAAACTAAACATTATGGTCAAATTAGATTGCATATGGGACATAGGAATGAACATGTAATCAATCAAGGATGATATTTCAGAGATGCAAGGCTACTTAAGCTAAAATAAACATACACATTCACAGATATACTATGTATTAAATATAATGACTCCTAGACAGGTAAAATAAGCATATAGTTAGGCCAATAGATATGTGAGACAAGCAAGGATGGCCAAATGACCAATCAAAGATAATATCTTAGGCATACAGGGCCATTCAGGCCAAAGCAGACACAAAATCTTAAACATGTCACTATTTGAGCAATCAACACTTAAAATAAATTACTTAAAGCCAACATTTATAAGGTGGAATTGATAAGTACACAAAAGTCAAGCTAATGCCAATATAAATGAGTGCAAATATATGCAAATAAGGGAAGAGCATGAATATATCAGGAGGAATGATTTGAGGATGATACTTTAAGTAATCTTAGGCTAACAATATCAAGGCAAATGTGCCCCACACATGGGACATATTAATTCTCTGAAAACAAACATGGCATACTAACAAGAGATTCAAGTGGAAGCTCCTAAACACACTAATAAGTCGATAAAGGGTATACATCACACCAAATTTCCCCTGATAGTTAATAGTTTTCATGATAAACAACGATCTTCATCTATTTCTAATCAACCTTCCATCAAATTTATATAGTAAATTTTTTGTATGACAAAGTATCTCCAACCACGCAATCAAAGACGGATCGATGAAGTTGGTGTAATACAATTTATCTACACCTAAGGTGCAATCACTCTCGTACCCCTCAAACAACTTTAAATTTAGTCCGACTTCTTTTAAGTTCATGCTCTTTTTTTCTTGTGGAAGCACTACTATAATTATTATTGAATAATCACAATAACTTCTATTAGAAGTAAAATTATAAGATGATCTTGCTCTTTCTCCATAATTATCCAGACCTCCCTTGTTCCTTGCTCATGTGTAAGAGACAATTAAGACAAAAAATGATTAGTAAAAGTAATGAACTTCACATGTCACTCCCGCACGTGTATCGCGTTATTTCACTCGTGTTTACACTCAGGTCATTGGCATTTAGGATCTCACTCAAATGATCTATCCACTCAAATCATTACCGCATAAGGATATCCCTTAACCTGTTCACAGTTCTACAATCTCAAATTATCTCAAAGTAAGTTTTCAAGTATTTATTCACAATGAAATGTATGTCATAACAAAGAAGGATAAAAATGTATTAACCGACTAGAAACGAAACAAACACACAATAAAATTAAAAGAGAAAAGTACAAAAAATATGGTACGAAAAAAAATAGAAACAAAATTAACTAGATCACACAAGTAAGAACTAATACTATATGTAATCTAGCTAAGGAATAAAAAAATAGCATGAAAAAATTTGATAAGGAAAAGAAATGCAACTGTACAGTTGCAAGAACCCAAGCTTCTTTCAGACAAAGTTTTGTTGGAAATTTGTCTTTGGTGGGGTTGCGTCCACCCATCTTTAATGACTTAAACATCATGGTTTTGCATGTTGGAGATTTTGGTTCTTCACACGTGTATAATCTACTAAGTGAGTAGATGACCGATCAAATTTCGAAATGAAAGAGATATTGGTCCGCAAATTAAGGTGTTTGAGGCATAAAAATATGGTGTGAGACAAATCTACCACATCGGCGGGAAGAGGAAGAATTGTTCATATTATAAGCCTCAAAACTGGATAAGGGTTTAGGACCTCAAGGGGTAACCCATGTGTTTGAAGGAGGGAGGACCTAGCTGTGCTTGGGTTCAAGGCCCACGCACGCCACCATCACCTGCCCGGTCCGAGCTGTGGGGCTTCTTCTGACATTATCTTTTTGATCCCAAACTTTATAATATTTACAGTTTGGTCTCTAAAGTTTCAAGAAGGAGAAGTTGGCAAGCGTCGCGACTCCAATACTCCAGTGTCGCGGCGCCTCATGTCCAGTGAACTGGCCAGCAATGGGAACGCCAACAGCTTGATGGCATTAACCCGCTGAAACGTTTTGCACTTATTCCAAAGCGTTTCTGACCTTCATTGTTCCTTAACATCCCTTTTAACCCTCTTAATAGCTCTCTATTCCTATTGCTTTTGGTGGTCTTGCTGTTGCCAGTTTAGGGTGCTCTGGCTAATATGACCCTCTTAACACCTCTCCTCATCCTAAACACTATAAATTGAAATCTTATTCTGATTTGAGAAAGAGACACAACATAACACAAGACACAAGTCTTGATAAAGATTAGTTCATGAAAGTTCTTCTTTTTCATTCTTCAGCAATCGTTTCATGTTTGTTTTTCTTCGCTAGGATCACTTGTGTTTGTTTTGCACAAGTGATAGTTTGATGTTTTATCTTGGGAGACAATTGTCCGCTAACGTAAAAGCATATATACGGGCAATCTTGTCTTAAGGACAGAGTGCTAACACCCGACTCAGCACAATTAACAAGTAGGAATTTAGTGTCTCTTGATTTCAGGTTTTTAAGATTCACAAGGAGCGCTCGATAGTTGGAATCCAACAAAGACAGAGACTCAAAACGCATTCAAGAACGAAGATCAAGACCACAAAAGATTATTGTTGCCACAATTCTTGTTGGTATCAAGTTTATTGCTATTGTAATACTTTAATGTTTATCTTTTCGAAACACTTGTAATAGTTAGTTATTATTTTCCGTACATCCATTGTTATATTCATAAGTTTAACACGCAACTGCTCGAATTCAAACTTCAACAAAGTAATACCAAATAATTTTAATAATTAAGGATTTTAACATTCTCATTTGATCCCACCAATTAATGAACCCTAGAAGCTATTCCAAAAAAATTCTGAAGCACCTAGTTAGAAATTTTCAATAAATTACGGATAGAAAAAATTTAAAATTGCACCTCCAAGCTTCAATCGAGTTTTAATGGTGTTTTTCTAAGTTTTCACATTGATTGTTCTCACGTTTCAACTAAATTCAACAATGAAGTATCTCATATCCAATGGCGGGTTGCGAAGTCATCTTCTTAATTCTCAAACACTTTTTGAATCCAGCTAAATTTCTCAACTCAGTCTGCTTTTGCACTGGTTCGAATGTCACGACTCAAACTTCGAACTCAGCAATGGTTATTTCTGAATTTTGTAATTCAAATTTTAAAATCAACACACCAGATCGTAAATATTTAGATCTAAAATACGACAACAATGAACTCAAATAACTTAACAGTGACTAACATTCATGGGATTTGCAGTTTCAAAGTAGCGAACACAAACTTGGAAATTTATTTATTACGTGAATATAGTTAATCCTATTATTTATGACTCGGACATGTGGGGCCCCGCACGTCGAAAATCTTGTTTCCACACACGTGCACACGTTGTGTCAATGATCACAAATTTCCTTAGTAAAAGAGATATTGTTACTTATACGATACGTTCGGGACATGAAATGATAGACGGTTATTGGTCAAATGATGTTGGTTTCACGGAAGAATTGCACAAAGTGTGAATGTTGAAACTAGTCGGAAACGGGTCGCGACGCCGCAAGAACTGCCTCGGCGCCACCAGCCGACGACGCTCATAACTCTCTAATGTTCTGGCGTCTTTGGCTCATTTGCAAAACACACTTGACACTCAACAATTCAGAAAATCTTCCTCTCTTGCAATCCTTCATACACTCATAGATTCTTCTTTTATAGTAAACTCTTGAGTTATCATTTGCTCAAGTGTTTGTGGTTGTTTTATCTTGGGAGATGAATTGTCACCGTTAAGGAATTAATACGGGGCAGTATTGTCTTAAGGACAGATTGAATATCAATCGACTCAACCAACCTTTCGTTATTTTCCATTTCAGACTATAATTTGTTGTTGTTGTTGTTATTTCCCGATTTCCTTGTAATTCGCAATTTTAGTCACACAAAAACACAAACACAAACACAAACACAAAATGAAATAGTGAATCTCAAATAGCCCAAAGTGTTCTACAATTTTTTATTTTTTATTTTTTATTTTTTAATTTAATTTTCAGAATATAAGAAAGCAAAGATTAAAAATTGTAAAAACGATTCTTGTTTTGAGCTCTGATATCAATTGATGTAAAATGAGATACAAGATACAATGAGATTGATAGTATCTAAGTAAGAATAAATAATGACTAAAAGCTTCATCGTAGCGTCATTATTCTTCCACAACAAAAAAGGCTAAGTTTTATATAGCCTCCCATTAAGATTGTGTACATCCGTGTAGCCTTAAATTTGTGTCCTAAACTTGCTTCACAGTCTCACAGATCTACACAGTAAACCTCAAGGAATTCTTTCTAACAATAAAAAAAGTTAGAAAAGACAAATCAAAGTAGAATAAAGTAAATTGATCTCCAACTTCAGAATTAGGACTGAAATGATAAAATATACATAGTTCAAGATTCCCATTTTTTTCACTCCGAAAAGTTTTCAAGAATGTATATATATACATATAATATATCAAGAGTACATTATAGAATGTTATACACCGAATATATAATGTACATTCATGTATTTTTAGTGTATAATCAATGATGATACACTAAGTATAATTATATACTCAATATCATTGAATACACACTAAGTAAGTATACAATGCATATCACTTATTATACATTTCTTCTCCACCGGAGAGGCAGTCGGCAGCACCATCACCCATTCACCATTATACAAGAGATATTTGCAAGATTTATGAGAAACATAAATTTGAAGATAAATAATTCTATCTTATAATTGAAATATCAAATGAAGTCAGGATCTCCACCTTTTTCATGATATTTGTGAAAAGTAAAATATTTCCCCCCTAAGTTCTGTTAGTAGATCGCAAGTAATCATTGTAACGCTTCATTCATCTTCTTAGCTTCTTAATTCGTAATTTAAACAAGATTTATTGGTAAGATTATATTAACCAATCCATGTGAACCGATATCTTTCTATTTTACAAAATTTGACGAGATACTTGCAAAGAATTTATATACGCTAGCCATTTATAAAGATTCAAGGATAACTAGGAAATAAAGAGGAGATATAGAAGAGAAAAAAATGTTAGAATCTTGCAAAGAATTTATATACGCTCACCAAGAATGTGTGGGAGCAAAGTGTAGTAACAAGGAACTGGGAATGCAATAACAATAATAAATATGTTAGAATCTGGAAATGAACAAAGTAAATTGACTTGCTGAATCGATTGGATGAACAATCTATCCTTAAGATAATATTGCCCCGTATATTTCTTTAAACGGTATATTGGCAACTTATCTTCCAAGATAAAACAACAATCAAACAAATGAGCAAATAATACTCAAGTGTTCGCTTAGGAAGAAAGATCTTAAGAGTGTTTGAAGATTGTAAGAGAAGAAGAATATATTATTAGAATGTGTGTAAGGTGTGTTTTGCAAATGAGTCAAGGCTCCATTTTATAGTGTGGAGAAGATGACCTTCCACATAGCCTAGTAATGATCAATAAAGACCATGTAATAGCCTTGAATGTGGAGTTACAATTCAGCCAAATAATGACTGAATTCATGAGCCAAATAATGGAGAATTAATGCTCCAAAGTCAGCCCAAAAATCAGTTTTCGTTCTTCTCCAACGGTCTGAAACGTCTGCGGCATTTTTCAGACTCGTTTCATCTTTTACACATTGTACACGTCTTCCTTTTCATTTACCAATGTGAAACCATTGTCATTTGGCCAATAACAATCTATTATCTTACATCTCAAACAATTCGTATACGTACCAATATCTCTTCCATTAAGGAAATTATGATCCTTGACACTTTATGTGCACGTGTGTGAAAACCAGATTTCCGACGTGCGAGACCCCAATTGTTCGAGTCATAATTAATAGGATTAACTTTATTTTACGTTTAGTAAATTTTCAACAATCCCCTCTTGGAAGAGATTTTGGCGCACGCACATGGTGTCTTTCTAGCAATCATTCAGCGGATCGATGATGCATCTGGAGAGGTAGTCGTAGCTTTGAACCTTTCATAGTAGAATACCATCGGACATATTTACTGCGCGGTGAACGTGATGTCTTGAACCGTAAGTGTTTAATATATGTCAAGACAATTGTATCAACACAACATCTTTCCTTACTCTATCTTTCTTATGTTTTTGTCCGTCATGGGCCGTGGATACATTTGAATTCTTAAGTGCTTTCATTTGAGTCGGCCTATCCTCGCACTTAAATAGGTGGTCTCCTACAAGGTATCCTGCAATACCCCGCTACACAAGCGTTATGAACCATTAAAAGTTTCCCCAACCTAACCTCAATTGTTGAGGATCATTAAAGGTTTGGAAACTTATCATTTGCCCCTCTACAGGTTGCACTTTATGTCTATCACGGGAACAACCTTGGATTATGTTTCTTAAGATGAAAGCATTATCCGAAGTGCTCTTGCTTCCACCGAAACGCTCAACTAAACCTTTATAGTTTAGTTTTCTATTGAACTTTATTCCTGGGATCTCCAGTCTGTAAGGTTGGGTGTATACTATATTGGTTCTTTATTGATTGGGTTTTAAGCTCATTCCCCTAGACAGACAGTACATCTGATCTCTGGTGATTCCCTTAAGGGATCTGCGATATTTTCCTTAGATTTTACGTAATCAATAGAAATAACACCCGAGGTGATCAGCTGCCTAACGGACTCATGTCTCCGTCGAATATGACGATACTTTCCGTTGTACATAGAACTTCTGCCTTTTTAGAGCCGACTGACTATCGCAGTGGATCATTATAGAAGACACAGGTTTATCCCAACATGGAACATCCTCTAAAAAACTATGAAGTCACTCAGCTTCTTCTCCCTCTTTGTCTAAAGCGATTGTCACGCCCCAAATTTTCCTAAGTCTTTACTTAGGGCGTGATGGCACCTGGACAATAATTTCCCACCAGGAGCACCATTTAATTCTCTTTATTTAGAAATTTGAACTTATATTCAAATACGGAACGATTAATAAAAATAACAATAAAGAAATATGTTTATGACTTTATATGAAAAAAACATAACGCGAGCCCATGCTCGTGCAAATATTGTTTCTACATAGACATACTGACAAAGATTATTCTAAGTTGGAAGGGAGATCATTCCACACGGGCATATCCCGAGACATTGGAACTGACATTCTGAACCTGACGAGTACCAAGCCCGAAACAATGGACTTGGTATGAAAAGAGGCTGCGGGACGATCGCTAGCCTTGACGTGGAGCCTTTCCTCTATCACCCTTTCCTGAAACATGTTAAATAAAGAGTCACACCATCCAATGGTGAGAACCTTACCGCAATTCAAAGTAACACCACAATATTCCAAGTGCAATCACATTATAACGTAATAAGCATATTGCAAAAACATATCAGGTTACAACATCTTTAAATATGCAACAACTCCTCATAGGAAATTCTCGGTTTAACTAACACTTCATTTTATCTCGTATTATACGTTAAGACATTCCCCTGCATTTCCACATGTTTATTACATTTATATATTTGTGAACGCGTATTCACTTTTCATATTTATATATAGGTGAACATGTATTCATCTTTCATATTTGTTGCGACGTGCAACTCGATCCATTATATTTACGTATTTGTGAACATATATTCACTTTACGTTTTATTGCGGCGTGCAACCCGATCCATTATGTTTACGTATTTGTGAACGCGTATTCACTTTACGTTTTGTTGCGGCGTGCAACCCGATCCATTATATATTTATATATTTATGTGAACACGTATTCACTTTTCATATTTTTCAGAAGATCAAATAAATACTATTCTCTTTTCTAACATTCTGTCATTCATACTTGTAACGATTATAACCTTTTAACCATAACTCCAACTAAGGTGTTTCTCAAGCGGAAACTAAGGTAAGACGGGGATATTTCACTGTACCAAATTTCATTTAAAACTACTTTGGGTAACTAACACAAATTTATCCTCAAAACAGCCACATGAAATTTATTTCGGCAGAATATTTATTAAACAACACCCAATCTTAGAATAGTCATAACTCCTAATCTGTAAACCCGTTCAAGCCCCATAAAATCTCAAAACGACGAGAACGGAGAGCTACACGTCTCCATGTGAACCATCCTTTCATATTCTGTACCATTTGGTACAGTTTTACACTTTTATTCGCTGCCCTCCCTGGATCTCGATAGATCCGAGGCAGAAACTTTAAACAGCGATAACTCTCAATACGTAAGTCGGATAGACCCCCGTAAGGTCTCAAAATGTCCACAACAAAGAGATCTAGAACTTTCATTTAGAAACAATTTTCATATTCCCCACATATTAGTACAGTTTTACGTTTCAACGTCTTGCCCTTCTGGATTCCGATGAATCCGAGGCAGCAACTTCAAACTACCATAAATCTCAACTCGTAAGTCCGTTTTAACAACTTTTTATCTATATCTGTACGTAACAGAGAGATTTACAACCATGTACATTTTCATACAATTCTAATAAGTAAAACTCAATAAAAACAGTCCGTAATTATGCCTTTCCGAATTTCGACCAAATCTAAGGCAGGAACTTTGAACTATGATAACTTTCAAACCGTATGTCCATTTTACCTCATTTTTGGTTCTATCTGATCATATTAGAGAGGTGTACCACTCCTCCGAATTTCATCAAATTATAACGATTATAACTCAGTGAGAACAGTTCGTAAAGTTCATGACGCAACTAGTCGTCTAAACAATCAAAAGTTCATTATTTCTTTTCAACACTCAATTCTTATTCTAACATGTATTGAACTAAAAATAAAGGATGTTACCAAGAATTTCTGAGTGAGAAAACTCACCTTGTAAGCGTGAAAAAGATTGTTGTTCTGTTGCTACAAGTGATCCTTGCTCCCTAGTATTCCTATTTTTGTTCTCCTTCCTCTCTTGATGTTTTTCAGATTTTTCCTCTTCTTGTTCACTTGTTTTTTTTTCTGATTTTGTATTCTTTGTGCTAGTCCTTTGTTTATGCCAGGTATAATGTATAAGTAAGGGTGTTTGTATAACTTATGGGAGGGGGAAAGCCAAGAGTGGAGGGGAGTTAAAGGGGAGAGGAAGGGAAGTAGGTTGTTTCCTTACCAAAGAAATGTGTATGCAGATTGTTTTTAATGTGGTTAATTCTTGAAGTCTTTAAGGCTTGAATTATATATTTTGTCAACTAATAGACTTCTAACATGCCATGTAGTCCTTATAAAAAGGTTATGAATTATATATTTTGCCAACTAATAGATTTCTAACATGCCATGTAGTCCTTATAAAAAGATTATGAAATATATATTTTTATTAAACCAACCAACAACTATATATTATTATTTTTTCCCGGACTTTACATTCTTTCCTCCTTAAGCAACATTCGTCCTCGAATGTGAATAAGGTCATAACATAATCACATAGGCACAATAATGTTTATTGTTATTGTAACACTGATCTAACATGCCATGTAGTCCTTATAAAAAGATTATGAAATATATATTTTTATTAAACCAACCAACAACTATATATTTTTTTTTTCCCGGACTTTACATTCTTTCCTCCTTAAGCAACATTCGTCCTCGAATGTGAATAAGGTCATAACATAATCACATAGACACAATAATGTTTATTGTTATTGTAACACTAATTTGGGGCTTCACATTCTCCCTTCCTTAAGAAACATTCGTCCTCGAATGTGAATAAAGTTGTAACACATGCATATAGACACTCAAATGGCACACATATGAAGTACTATGTAACACATTTTTTTTTACCTTAGTCAAATAGGAATAGATATTTGACTTTCATCGCCTCTTCAGCTTCCCAGGTGGCTTCCTCTGTGGAGTGATTCCTCCATAGGACCTTCACGGAAGCAATATCTTTACTCCTAAGGCGCTTAACCTTCCTATCAAGTATTTCCACCGGAACCTCTTCATATTGAAGCTCTTCATTAAGAACTATCTCCTGGGGAAGGACGACGTGACTTGGATCGTGCAAGTATTTTCGTAACATTGACACATGAAACACCGGATGCACCGCTTCCAGCTCTTGTGGAAGTGCTAATTCATAAGCCACATTCCCCACTCTTCGCAAGATCTCATATGACCCAATAAACCTTGGGCTCAATTTCCCTTTCTTACCAAAGCGCATCACTCCCTTCATTGGGGACACTTTTAAAAATATTTTCTCCCCCTCTTGGAATTCAATATCTCTTTTCCGATGATCCGCATAGGACTTATGACGACTATGAGCTGTTTTGATCCTCTCCCGAATCATTTGTACCTTATCATTTGTTTCTTGAATGACTTCAGGTCCGAACAGTTGTGTCTCACCCACCTCGAACCATCCAAGTGGATACCTACATTTTCGTCCATATAATGCTTCAAACGGGGCCATTTGTATGCTAGAGTGAAAACTATTGTTGTAGGCGAACTCAATTATACATAGATGGTCCAACCACTTCACGAAAATCTAACACACAAGATCGCAACTGTCCTCAAGTGTTTGAATTGTTCGCTCGGCTTGCCCGTCTGTTTGCGGGTGGAAAGCGTGCTTAACATAACTTTTGTCCGAGACCTGCTTTGGAAACTTTGTCAAAAGTGTGAGGTGAACTGGGAACCCCTATCCGAATAATTTGTAAGGGAATCCGTGTAACCGCACAATCTCCTTCAAATAAATCTGTATTGTCTTGTGGTGCGCGTCGTAGTCTTGGCCAGGTAAGAAATGGGCTGACTTTGTAAGTCCATCAACAATCACCCAAATAGAATCGTACCCTTCTCGAGTTTTCGGTAGACCAGTTACGAAATCCATATGAATCGCCTCCCACTTCCACATGGGGACTCCAATGTCCTGAAGTAATCCGGACAGGTTTTGATGTTCGATTTTCACTGGCGACATATAAGACACCTCCCGACAAACTCATGGCGTCTTTCTTCATCCCGCCCCACCGTAATTTGCCTTGAGGTCTGATACATTTTGTTGACCACGGATGAATGGAAAATCTTGTGTTGTGACCCACATAAAAGATCTTCCTCCTTAGATCCTTTACCTTAGGAACACATAACCTACCCTTATACCGAAGGGTTCCGTCATTATCTCCCAATGTAAACTGTGAAGGTTTTCCCTGTTGGATCCTCTCCCGAAATCCAACAAACTTCGTATCCTCAAACTGACTTTCTTTTATTTCTGAAGCTAAGGCAGACTGCGAGGTATCATGTACCACCACCCTACCTTCACCGATCTCAGTTAAGCTAACCCCGAGGTTTCCCAATCTTTGTACCTCACGAACAATACCCCTCTTTTGTATTGCCAAATGGGCCAAGCTGCCCATTGATCTCCTACTGAGTGCGTCAGCCACCACGTTGGCTTTCCCAGGATGGTAAAGAATACAAAGGTCATAATCCTTAAGCAACTCTAACCATCTTCTTTGTCGGAGATTCAAATCCTTCTGCGTGGTTATGTACTGCAAACTCTTATGATCTGTAAATATGTCCACATGCACACCATACAAATAATGTCTCCATATTCGTAAGGCAAACACCACCGCAACTAATTCCAAGTCATGAGTTGGGTAATTCTTCTCATGTATCTTCAATTGTCTAGATGCATACGCAATAACCTTTCCAAACTGCATCAAGACACATCCTAACCCAACTCTGGAGGCATCGCAATAGGCGTGAACCCTTCATCCCGATGGTAAAGTTAGGGTAGTGCGATGAGTCAACAATTCCTTTAGTTTCAAAACTTGTTTCACATGCTCGACCATGGTACTTAACCGCTTTTGAGTCAACCGGTCAAAGGAGCGTGAAGACTAGAAAAACCTTTTACGAATCTTCTATAATACCCGGCCAAACCGAAACTTCTAACCTCTGCCGGAGTGGTCGGTTTGGCGATTCTTCTTTCTTCTATCTTACGGTCTACCATAATTCCATCCCTTGACACAACATGACCCAAAAAGGCTACCTTTTCCAACCAAAATTTACACTTTGAAAATTTAGCATAGAGTGTCTCTTGTTTCAAGACTTGAAGCACTACCTCGAATGCTCTTCCTTCTTCTTGACACACTTCATTGTAAATTAGGATATCATCTATAAATACAATTACGAACAAATCCAAGAATGGTTTAAAGATTATGTTCATTAGATCCATAAAAGTTGCTGGGGCATTGGTTAATCCGAAAGACATGACCAAGAACTCATAATGGCCATATCAGTCTAAAAAGGTTTTTGATATATCATTCGGATTTATTTTCATCGATGATATCTCGAGCGAAGATCAATCTTGGAAAAATAATTGGCTCTCGAAGTTGGTAAAAAGATCATCGATTCTTGGTAATGGATATCGATTCTTGATCGTGACCTTATTGAGTTGTCGATAATCGATGCACATTCGGGGCGATCCATCTTTTTTTCTTCACAAAAAGGACTGGTGCGCCCCAGGGGGAAACACTAGGCCTTATAAATCCTTTATCCAGAAGATCCTTCAACTGTTCTTTTAACTCTCTCAATTTAGCTGGGGCCATTCGATATGGAAGAATAGAAATAGGTCTTGTACCCAGAATTAACTCTATAGCGAACTCCACTTCTCTATCCGGAGGAAGGCCTGGGAGATCTTCAGGAAAAACCTTAGAAAATTTTCAAACAATAGGGACATCATGCACCGCTGGGGACTCTTTTTGGGTATCTACTATATTAGCCAGATATGCGTACTCCACTTTGTGACTCCTTAATAACTTTTGAGACATAAGGTAGGAAATAAGCTGACGTGAGGATATTCTTCGCATCATGGGTAGCAAATCCACGGAACAGGTGGTATAACGTCTTGGGGGTTTTCCCCTCATTTATACTCTTACCCTGAAGCAGGTGGTATGACGTCTTGGGGCTTTCCCCTCATTCATACTCTTACCCTGGAGAAGGTGGTATGACGTCTTGGGGCTTTCCCCTCATTCATACTCTTACCCTGGAGAAGGTGGTATAACGTCTTGGGGCTTGCCCCTCATTTATACTCTTACCCTAGAGAAGGTGGTATAACGTCTTGGGGGTTTACCCCTCATTTATACTCTTACCCTGGAGAAGGTGGTATAACGTCTTGGGGGTTTACCCCTCATTTATACTCTTACCCCGAGAAGGTGGTATAACGTCTTGGGGTTTACCCATTTATACTCTTACTAGCTCAACCTGGCTATCCTACATAACATAAGTAAGTCAAGAAATCCCTAACTTCTTATTGACATTATTAATATATCCTCTCATTTTAGTTCACTTAAGGCACTAACATGTCTTAATAAAAGAATCCTGAAATTTAATCTCAAGTACTACATACTTCTACTCTTTTAAACGAATGACTCTTTTTTTATATAAAACTTCTAAGATACTAATAACCATAGCATCAAGTCACTTGTCCTTACTTATCTTACTTAAAGTAAATCTCTCCTTTTAACTTTCCATAAAGCGAATATAACCAACTTCCCATAAAGTCGTTATATTAATATTATACCTTAGTCAATTACATTTTCCTATTTCCAAGGACTTAAACTTTTAAAACAAAACAAGTATCATATACTCAAAACACTTCAAGTCCCTTAACTTTGAAAACTTAAGACATCCTTAATAGTTTTAAAGAAGTGGGTTAACCTCCTAACTCGCCCAACTTGGCCATTCTTAAATAAGTAAAGGATATCAAAGTATTGTCGTCTCCGTACTATATAAGTACAACTATTCATGCTCAAGAGATAGGAAAGTTTCACATACCTTTATTGATCTTCTAAACGATAAGTGGAACTCTCTCTGGATGGAGTTGACTATTTTCTATAGTATGACTCCAATCGGATAGTTGAAAAAGGTCGAGTCACATAAATGCCTCTTTCGTGAATACTCTCTTTTTGATTTGGCAAAACCTTCTACCCTCATTGTCATGTTGGTGATCCAAGGTACGTCCGATCATAGGCTAATGCCACTACCTTTCTACCAAGTTCGGGTTTAAACCTCACAAATCTCTTGACTCTATCCATTTCGTAGGGACGACATGTGTGTTGTATGTCGATAACCTCACGAAATGTGTATCATATTCTTGTACACTGCGGTCACCTTGCTTCAATTGTTCAAACTCCCGTCTGAGTGCATCCTTGCGCGTATTAGGCATAAACTTCTCAATGAATGCCGCTCAACCTCCCAGTCATTGGTGGTGACATCGGGGGACGATTTTTCCTAAAATTCCTCCACCACACCCCTGCATCATCCACTAACCGTGCGATTATCAAATTGACGTCATGCGTCTCCACACATCCTCGTGTAAACAGTAGGTTTTCTACCTCATCGAGAAATACTATTGGGTTAGACTTGTAGTCCTTTCCTGTATAGATATGTTCCCTTCTTCTCACAAAATTTGCCCCATAGTCTATCTGGTACCTCTCCTACCTTTTCGGTCGGTGGTGCAGTCACATCTGGTTATTTTATCGTTGTACACTCCCTTCCACAATCCTTTGAAGGAGGTAGTACGAGCACCAAGTCTCTGAAAAGACTCAAGATATGCACGAGAAGAGTATGAAAGAAGTGAAACTTTAGGATGTTATTCCGTTTACTTATTACTAAGGTGGCGCGCACACCGTCGCAATAAGTAACCGTTCAAACACCCAACTCGAAGAAACTTCCTAGAATCTCCTAACCTGGTTTAGCTTTGATACCAACTTGTCACGCCCCAAATTTTCCTAAGTCTTTACTTAGGGCGTGATGGCACCTGGACAATAATTTCCCACCGGGAGCACCATTTAATTCTCTTTATTTAGAAATTTGAACTTATATTCAAATACGGAACGATTAATAAAAATAACAATAAAGAAATATGTTTATGACTTTATATGAAAAAAACATAACGCGAGCCCATGCTCGTGCAAATATTGTTTCTACATAGACATACTGACAAAGATTATTCTAAGTTGGAAGGGAGATCATTCCACACGGGCATATCCCGAGACATTGGAACTGACATTCTGAACCTGACGAGTACCAAGCCCGAAACAATGGACTTGGTATGAAAAGAGGTTGCGGGACGATCGCTAGCCTTGACGTGGAGCCTTTCCTCTATCACCCTTTCCTGAAACATGTTAAATAAAGAGTCAGCCCTACCATCTGGGGTGAGTGAACCTTACCCTGCAATTCAAAGTAACACCACAATATTCCAAGTGCAATCACATTATAACGTAATAAGCATATTGCAAAAACATATCAGGTTACAATATCTTTAAATATGCAACAACTCCTCATAGGAAATTCTCGGTTTAACTAACACTTCATTTTATCTCGTATTATACGTTAAGACATTCCCCTGCATTTCCACATGTTTATTACATTTATATATTTGTGAACGCGTATTCACTTTTCATATTTATATATAGGTGAACATGTATTCATCTTTCATATTTGTTGCGTGCGCAACCCGATCCATTATATTTACGTATTTGTGAACACGTATTCACTTTACGTTTTGTTGCGGCGTGCAACCCGATCCATTATGTTTACGTATTTGTGAACGTGTATTCACTTTACGTTTTGTTGCGGCGTGCAACCCGATCCATTATATTTACGTATTTGTGAACATATATTCACTTTACGTTTTGTTGCGGCGCAACCCGATCCATTATGTTTACGTATTTGTGACGCGTATTCACTTTACGTTTTGTTGCGTGCAACCCGATCCATTATATTTACTTATTTGTGAACATATATTCACTTTACGTTTTGTTGCGGCGTGCAACCCGATCCATTATATTTACGTATTTGTGAACATATATTTACTTTACGTTTTGTTGCGTGCAACCCGATCCATTATGTTTACGTATTTGTGAACGCGTATTCACTTTACGCTTTGTTGCGCGTGCAACCCGATCCATTATATATTTATATATTTATGTGAACACGTATTCACTTTTCATATTTTTGAAGATCAAATAAATACTATTCTCTTTTCTAACATTGTCATTCATACTTGTAACGATTATAACCTTTTAACCATAACTCCAACTAAGGTGTTTCTCAAGCGGAAACTAAGGTAAGACGGGGATCTTTCACTGTACCAAATTTCATTTAAAACTACTTTGGGTAACTAACACAAATTTATCCTCAAAACAGCCACATGAAATTTATTTCGGCAGAATATTTATTAAACAACACCCAATCTTAGAATAGTCATAACTCCTAATCTGTAAACCCGTTCAAGCCCCATAAAATCTCAAAACGACGAGAACGGAGAGCTACACGTCTCTATGTGAACCATCCTTTCATATTCTGTACCATTTGGTACAGTTTTACACTTTTATTCGCTGCCCTCCCTGGATCTCGATAGATCCGAGGCAGAAACTTTAAACAGCGATAACTCTCAATCCGTAAGTCGTATAGACCCCCGTAAGGTCTCAAAATGTCCACAACAAAGAGATCTAGAACTTTCATTTAGAAACAATTTTCATATTCCCCACATATTAGTACAGTTTTATGTTTCAACGTCTTGCCCTTCTGGATTCCGATGAATCCGAGGCAGCAACTTCAAACTACCATAAATCTCAACTCGTAAGTCCGTTTTAACAACTTTTTATCTATATCTGTACGTAACAGAGAGATTTACAACCATGTAAATTTTCATACAATTCTAATAAGTAAAACTCAATAAAAACAGTCCGTAATTATGTCTTTCCGAATTTCGACCAAATCTAAGGCAGGAACTTTGAACTATGATAACTTTCAAACCGTATGTCCATTTTACCTCATTTTTGGTTCTATCTGATCATATTAGAGAGGTGTACCACTCCTCCGAATTTCATCAAATTATAACGATTATAACTCAGTGAGAACAGTTCGTAAAGTTCATGACGCAACTAGTCGTCTAAACAATCAAAAGTTCATTATTTCTTTTCAACACTCAATTCTTATTCTAACATGTATTGAACTAAAAATAAAGGATGTTACCATGAATTTCTGAGTGAGAAAACTCACTTTGTAAGCGTGAAAAAGATTGTTGTTCTGTTGCTACAAGTGATCCTTGCTCCCTAGTATTCCTATTTTTGTTCTCCTTCCTCTCTTGATGTTTTTCAGATTTTTCCTCTTCTTGTTCACTTGTTTTTTTTTTCTGATTTTGTATTCTTTGTGCTAGTCCTTTGTTTATGCCAAGTATAATGTATAAGTAAGGGTGTTTGTATAACTTATGGGAGGGGGAAAGCCAAGAGTGGAGGGGAGTTAAAGGGGAGAGGAAGGGAAGTAGGTTGTTTCCTTACCAAAGAAATGTGTATGCAGATTTTTTTTAATGTGGTTAATTCTTGAAGTCTTTAAGGCTTGAATTATATATTTTGTCAACTAATAGACTTCTAACATGTCATGTAGTCCTTATAAAAAGGTTATGAATTATATATTTTGCCAACTAATAGATTTCTAACATGCCATGTAGTCCTTATAAAAAGATTATGAAATATATATTTTTATTAAACCAACCAACAACTATATATTATTATTTTTTTCCGGGCTTTACATTCTTTCCTCCTTAAGCAACATTCGTCCTCGAATGTGAATAAGGTCATAACATAATCACATAGGCACAATAATGTTTATTGTTATTGTAACACTGATCTAACATGCCATGTAGTCCTTATAAAAAGATTATGAAATATATATTTTTGTTAAACCAACCAACAACTATATATTATTATTTTTTCCCGGACTTTACAGCGATAAATTCCGACTCTATCGTGGATCGAGAAATAAGTGTTTGTCTAGAGGATCTCCAATACACAGCTCCACCATCGATTGTAAAAATGTATCCACTGGTGGACTTGATGTCTTCACTATCATATATCCATTTTGCATCACTATACCTCTCTAGTACAGCTGGATATCTCGAATAGTGTAACCCGAATTTTATTGTGAACTTCAGGAACCGTAGTATCCTATTCAACGCTTTCCAGTGATCCTCACTTGAATTTCGGGTAAACCTAGCCAATTTATTGACTGCATAAGCGATATCTGGTCGAGTGCAGTTTCTGACATACATCAAACTCCCAATCACCTGTGTGTATCGCTCCTGGCATACGGTACACCAAGATGCTTGTTAATCTTTTGACTTCTATCCAATGGTGTCGTTACTGGTGAACTGTCGAACATTTCAAATTTCTTCAGCACATCTTCGATGTAGTGAGATTGAGACAAGACCAGTCTATTAGATGTCTTAGAGATCTTGATCCCTAAGATGACATCTGCGACACTCATATCTTTCATGTCGAAACATTGTTTTAACATGTTCTTAGTCTCTAGGATTATCCTAGGACTGCTACCAGTGATCAACAAGTCATCTACATAAAGGCATATCATGACGAACGAATCGGCATTTCCTTTCATGTAAACACATTTGTCATATTTATTAATGGCGAACCCTTTTGATAGTAGGGTACTATCAAATTTCTCGTGCCATTTTTTAGGGGCCTGTTTCAGCCCATACAATGATTTGACAAGCTGACACACTTTTGTGTTTTATCCTGGACTCACATACCCCTTGGGTTGGTCCATATATATTTCTTCTTCCAAATCACCATTTAGGAAGGCAGACTTGACATATATTTGATGTATTTCAAGATCCCGCAAGGCGGCGATAGCTATGAACATACGTATGGATGTCACTCTGGACACTGGAGCGTAGGTGTCGAAGTAATCAAGACCCTTCTTTTGGCGATAGCCCTTGACTACCAATCTAGCTTTGTACTTGTCGATAGATCCATCTGTCTTTAACTTTCGTTTAAGAATCCACTTACAACCTAAAGGTTTGTGTCCCGGAGGAATTTCAGCCAATTCCAACTTGTGGTTGTGCAGGATGGACTCTATCTCACTTTCTAAAGCTTCCTTCCAGAGCGGTGCTTCTGGAGTTGACAATGCTTTAGAGATTGTCTGTGGTTCGTCCTGAACCAGATAAGCTTCAAAGTCTGGACCAAAAAACTTGTCCTTCCGGGCCCTTTTTCTTCGCCTTGGTTCCATCTCTGAATCTTTCAAGTCCTGAGAATCTGGAATACTAGATTCCGGATAATCAACCACTTCAGAATTTACTAGATCAGAACCGTTTGGATCTGGGTAGTCAACGACTCCTAGATCCTCAGAGATTTGTTCATAACTTCGTTTGTGAGAGGTTATGTTGTTTTCCTTATTTGTAAATGTGTCTTCAAAGAACCACGTGTTCCTTGATTCAATGATCGTATCTTCATAAATATCTTATACATCCAACTTATGCACTAGGAAGCGATAAGCACTACTGTTATTGGCATATCTGATAAATATGCAATCCACAGTCTTAGGTCCAATCTGGAACTGCTTTGGCATAGGTACTTTTACCTTGGCCAGACAACCCCATACCTTCAAATATTTGTAGGTAGGTTTCTTTCCTTTCCATAGTTCATATGGAGTCTTGTCCTTACTGTTACACCCCGTAGTTCGGATCAGGCCTAGGGGGACGTACGAAAGGAATTGAGTTTTAAATTCTGGAATGATGGGTTGACAGAATGTTTCGGACGGGTTGTTAGTCAACTTTGAGGCGGGTTATGACCCGTTACATTGAGAGTTCCTAGGTGTTTCAAAATCCTAGTACGTAGTTCGTTGAATCTAGTACCCAACGCAACCAACCGTTCGTCGATAGGACATCGGAGTAGAAAGTTATGGAAGTTACAAGTTCAGTGCGCAGTCGGACAGAAAAATATCTCGGTCAGGGGCCACAGCGCCGCGGCGCAGGAAGTCCTGTGGGGTTGCGGAATTTTCAGCGCCGCGGCGCCGGCTGCAGGGCCGCGGCGCCGAGGCGGGTTCTGCGAGGTTGAGTGGAAAAATCTGAACTATTTTGTTTTAAAAAAGGCCATGGGAGGGTGACAAGTGTCCCCCCCCCCCCCATCTGATTTTGCATGTTCTACTTATTGACCAAGTCTTGGAGACTTGGTCATTCTTCAAGCTCTTCTCTCTCTCTAAAAATTAGAAGCTCTTCCTTCTCTCTAGAAAATCAAGAGGAAATCAAGGCTTGAGAAAAATCTGAAAAGTGTGGCAAGAAGGAAACTTGTTGGCAAGCTTGTGGGAGTTATTGTGGTGGTGTTTGTGGAAAGGAGGCTAGTGAAATTATTGGATTAATTTGGCTAAAGCTCTAAGGTAACAATTCTTGCTCTTGTTGCTAGTTTTTGGTGTTGCATGTGAAGAAGAAAGAACTTGTAGTGGTAAATATTGCTCTTAGAGAAATTGCATGTAAGAAATATGATTTGGATTTGAAGGAATTGAATAAGGTTAGGATGTGAACATGTTGTAGCCAAAATACTACCTTAAACTTGTTAAGTTAATTGTTATGCATTGTGGGACAGAATTTTACACATCCAAGATTAGGTGTGTAATCCCCTTTGAATTGTTTGGATTGTTGGGCCTTAAAAGTGGCGTTTGGATGTTGAATTCGGCCTTGAAAAAGGTGGCAAAGTATGTAGAAACAAAGGAAATGCTGCCCAATTTTCCATAGAATTTAGTGACTTTGCACTTGGAAAATACTACGTTGAAACTAGAGGTTAATAAACGTATTATGGTCATTATAGGTTGACATACTACGTGCGGTATATTTGACTTAGCAAGTGGATTGACCGAAGAGGTATGTGATTCATCCTATTCTCTTGAGCGTGATTATTTGTGAAATATATAGTGCGGTAGACGCACGTGTGTTAAAGGAGTTTGATTTCTTTTTTTTTGTGCCCTTGACTTGATATGACGTGTAAAGGACTTGATTGTGTTGAAAAGTGGTAAAACCTTATTCGTTAGTAATGGGTACTTGATTGTTAAAGAATAATTCCTCTCGGTCTCATAAATGCTTATAGTGGTATTTGGTTGGTTTTAAACATAAAGTGTTATAATATCTTTATGGAAAGTTAGTTATAACGACTTTATGAAAACGAAAGAATGGTTTTATTATTGGCTTTAAAATGGTAACTTGGCATTTGTTTTAAAAAGATATGAGACTTGATTTTTCCCCATTGTGGGATTTGGTTTAAAAGTAAGAGGCGTGAGAATTTGAAGTTTTGAAACTTATACTAGTTCGAGAAGTGATTTAATATAGAAAAAGAAGACATGATATTGTATTGGTTTATTTGAAAAGGAAGTATGAGAATTGTTTTTGGTTTACTTCAAATAATAGTTACTCTATTTTGATACCATGGGTGCTAATAGCATGTGACTTTTGTGAAAAGAAATGAACTTTTTAAAGAAATAAAGTAAGTAGTACCTTGGGGTTAAAACCCGGATTCTTGGCATAGAATGAAAATACCTTGAGTGTGAATAACTTGCCTATGTTTGCTCGTGATAGTCTTGGTGTACAAGTATTGTATCCTTATGCTACCGCGTCTCTCAATGGAGGGCCGGTCATGTTATTCCCGATCATGTTGGACATACTGACACGTTGGGTGGCCCACGGGTATGCTTCCACGGTAAGTGTTATCTTGTTATTTCCTTGGGGCATACTGACACGTTGGGTGGCGCACGGGTATGTTTCCACTAGGAGTGTTATCTTGTTATTTTGTTTAGACATACTGACGCGTTGGGTGGCCCACGGGTATGCTTCCACGGTGAATGTTATCTTGTTATTTCCTTGGGACATACTGACACGCTAGGGGGCCCACGGGTATGCTTCCACGCTGAATGTTATCTTGTTATTTCCTTGGGACATACTGACACGCTGGGGGGCCCACGGGTATGCTTCCACTATGAGTGTTATCTTGTTATTTCCTTTGGACATACTGACACGATGGATGGTCCACGGGTATGCGTCCATTAGGATGGTTCCATGGCCATGCTTTATCCGAGGTAAGATGTCGGGCACGCGGCCGTTGTGCGAGTTAAATTCGGGTTATATTTGAGTGATGACTTTCTGGGCGTGAGACCACGACTGATATTTGCTAATATACATTGTATCGTAGTTTGGTTATCACACATGTCTCTGCTTTATATAGTATTATGATTTCAATTCTGATATTTTGATTTCGCCATACTTGGTACTGTTATCGACCTCCGGGCCGCGTTAAATCTGCGCGAGTTGAGGTACATAGTTTGCTGATCTGCACTCTTAGGATCACTGTTCAGTTCTCGGAAAGCTCCATTTCTCCGGAGGATTTGCCTTTTTTGGTACGGTTCCCTGAAGTTATAGACTTTTGTATATTCAGGGGTATGGCGGGGCCCTGTCCCGTCACAGTGGTTATGTGAACTCTTAGAGGTCTGTAGTCATGTCTTGTGAGTCGCTTTATAAAAGAAAAATTTGAGGTAACTGCTTTTGGATTTGTTTACTTTCAGGGAGGTAGCCATATCGGCTAACCTATTATTTATTAATTGTTAAGCTTATGTTATGTATGTTCCGCTGCTATTCTCTGATGTATACCTGACGGGGTGCCTCGGTAGGGCACCAGTTGCGGCCGCGGGGTCGGGTCGTGACACTTACCTTTGTGTGGGACTCTATTAAGAATTTTATTTACGTTAAGGACAGTTTCTCCCCACATGTGTTGGGGAAGGGAAATTGATGAGTAAGAAATTCATCATTTCCTTTAGTGTTCAGTTTTTGCGTTCAGCCACACAGGTTGATTGAGGTGAGTAAGGAGTCGTCGTTTGATGAATTACACCTGATTGGGTACAAAATTCTTCAAAATGCGCTACATATTCTCCCCCTCTATCGCTACGGATTGTTTTAATCCATCCGCTTAGTTGGTTCTCAACTTCAGCTTAGTAACATTTGAACGCTTCAAAGTCTTCATCTTTACTTTTTAGTAAGTAAAGGTAACAATATCTGGTGCCATCATCTATGAAAGTCACAAAGTATTTGTTCCCCCCTCTAGTTTGAGCGAACTTCAAATCACATATATCAGTGTGTATGAGTTCTAGAGGAGCGGTTTCCCTTTTGACGGATCTAAAGGGACTCTTGGAAAGTTTTGCCTCTACGCACACCTCACACTTATGTTGAGGGTTTATGTCGATAGACGGAAATAATTCCAACTTTACCAACGTTTGGATAGATTGATAGTTAACATGTCCTAATCTATGATGCCATAAATTAGATGACTCAATCAAATAAGTAGAAGGCTCAATTTTATTGATAGTGGAAGTAGAAGTCATTACAGATACAACATTAACTTTAAAGAAGTCTTCACAGACGAAGCCCCTGCCTACAAAAGTTCCATTTTTCGTGATTACAAACTTGTTAGCCTCTAATACTAGTCTAAAATCAGCATTGACCAACACAGGTCCAGAAATTAAATTTCTTTGAATTTTCGGGACATGCATCACTTCCTTTAGAGTCAACTCATTTTTGGACGTCATCTTGAAGACTATCTTTCCTACCCCCAGCACATCGGAAGAAGAATTGTTGCCCATGAACAACTTCTTATCTGTGACTGGTGTATAAGTGGAGAAGGCGTTTCTATTGGAACAAATATGATGGGTAACACCCGTGTTCAACCACCACTGCATCGGATTCTCAACGAGGTTAGCTTCAAGCAACACCGCTGAGAACTCTTCTATCATATCTTCTATGAGCGTGTCTTCGACGATGTTAGCCCTGGCTTTGCCTTTGGCCTTCTCTTTATTCTCTCTTTTGAGCTTGCGGCAGTCTTTGGCCATGTGACCAACTTTACCATAATGGTGACATTCTCCCTTGAACTTTTTAGTTGTTTAGGTCTTACCATCCTTCTGGAACTTTCGCTTTTTGCTTGGGTTCCCTTTGGCTTCCACCAGGTTTGCCTTAGCCTCAGCGGGTTATTTCCCCTTTGGCATGGCCTTCTTATTGTCCTCCTGGATCTGAAGTTTGAAAATAAGTTCGTCTAATGTCATTTTCTTCATTTTGAGTTTCAAGTAATCCATAAACTCGGTCCACGAGGGAGGCAAATTCTCGATCAATGCCTCAACCAAGAATTGCTCGTTGGGCTTCAATCCTTCCAAGTCTATGTGATGAAGAATCATCTGAAATTCTTGGACTTGGGATGACACACTCTTGTTGTCCACCATTTGAAACTTCAGAAATTTCCCACTAATGAACTTCTTACTACCCGCATTTTGGGTGTTGTATTTCTTTTGTAGTTTGTCCCACAACTGCTTGGCAGTTTCAACGGTACAATATATTGTGTAGAGGGGATCGGGCAAACTGTTTAGAATATAGTTCCTACACATGAAATCACTATGTTTCCATGCTTCGTGAACCATCCTCATATCGTCAGTGACATGGTTACCTTGGCCTCCTCCCGCCAAATCATTTGGCTGAGGGTCCACGTCTTCCCCAACTAGTGAAGGGTCTTCTGTTAGGAAACGTGACATTTCTATAACCGTTAGGAAAAACAGCATCTTTTGTTGTCATCGCTTAAAGTGAGCACCCATGAATTTTTTCGGACGTTCATGGTGAAAACCAGCGGGTGTTGGAGTTGTGGTGCCCCCTTGAGCAGTTGCAATGGCGTTGGGAACGCCTCTAACAGGAGCATAGGCATTCTGGACGCCTTGGGCAATAGCATAGGCTCTATAAGTGTCCGGAGCAGCAGTGGAGGCATTAGTTGTGCCAAAACAGTGTTGACACTGGTTGTGCCTAAACCAGCAGGTTGGAAAGCATTGGGAATGCCTGGATTAGTTGGGGTGTAGGCAACGTCATCGCCTTGAGTGGCGGAAGTGAAGACATTAGTATTGCCTTGAGTAGTGGTGTTGTTCATAGCATTGAATTGATCTTCAGCAGACATGTTGTTGTTGAAAGCAGCGAATATTATCTGAAGCTTGTGGGAGCAAAATGTAGTAACAAGGAACTGGGAATGCATTAACAATAACAAATATGTTAGAATCTAGAAATGAACAAAGTAAATTGGTTTGCTGAGTCGATTGGATGAACAATATATCCTTAAGATAATATTGCCCCGTATATTCCTTTAAACGGTATATTGACAACTTATATCCCAAGATAAAATAGCAATCAAACAAATGAGAAAAACAAGTATTCGCTTAGGAAGAAAGATCTTAGAGTGTTTGAAGATTGCAAGAGAAGAAGAATATATTCTGAGAATGTGTGTAAGATGTGTTTTGCAAATGAGCTCAAGGCTCCATTTTAATAGTGTGGAGAAGATGACATTCCACATAGCCTAGTAATGATCAATAAATACCATGTAATAGCCTTGAATGTAGAGTTACAATTCAGTCAAATAATGATTGAATTCATGAGCTAAATAATGGAGAATTAATGCTCCAAAGTCAGCCCAAAATTCAGTTTTCGTTCTTCTCCAACGGTATGAAACGTCTGCAGAGCCGCGGCCCTACAGGGTGGCACCGCGGCGCCGAAACTTCAGAGATTTCGGGCGTTACCGGCGTCGCGGCGTTTTTCAGACTCGTTTCATCTTTTACACATTGTACACGTCTTCCTTTTCATTTACCAACGTAAAACCATTGTCATTTGGCCAATAACCATCTATTATCTTACGTCTCAGACAATTCGTATACGTACCAATATCTCCTCCATTAAGAAAATTACGATCCTTGGCACTTTATGTGCACGGGTGTGGAAACCAGATTTCCGACGTGCAGGGCCCCAATTATTCGAGTCATAACTAATAAAATTAACTTTATTTCACGTTTAGTAAATTTTCAATAGAATGTTCATCCACACCAGGCTGCAAATTCTTAGATCTAAATGGTGAGAATAGTGAACCAAAAATCTAAACAGTGACTAACACAAAATGAAATAATGGATTTCAAATCCACACCAGGCTGCAAATTCTTAGATCTAAATGGTGAGAATAGTGAACCAAAAAAACTAAACAGTGACTAACACAAAATGAAATAATGGATTTCAAATAGTCACATGCTATTATTTTTGATTTTTTTTCATTTTCGGAAGATAAGGAAGCAATGATTAGATTTTTTTTTCTTGTTTTAAGAAGATAAAGAAATAGTAAGTATAATCCTATTTTCAAGCTTTGATAACAATTGATGTAAAATGAGATACAAGATAATATAGCTAAGAAATCGAATGGAGATATAGAACAAATAAAGAACCCTATAATTGAAGTAAATTAGAGACGAACAAATATAAGTTTACAATTATTGGGTCCCGGGGTAAACTATGGAATAGTAAGAGACAAACTGAAAGTAAAATAAAATCGAATGCTAATACAATTTGCAAATTTCAGCGATAATGTCGTCTGACACAAGTGACAACACTTTGATAAAATAAAAAACTTTAAGGATAAATGCAGCGAAAATTTAAAGAACACAAAGGTTTAATATTTACATAGATTATATTAAAAATATAACTTATGACGGTCAGTGACCGAAAGTATTATATATATTTATATACAATTTAATAAATTCCTTCTTTTACAATATTAAAAGATAATACAAAAGGAATTACAAAGTAGAAGTCGCAGATGACTTCTGCCTGAAAAAAAATCTAACAAAATAGATATAGACAACATCTCATTACAATTGCTTCAATAAAGAACAAATCTAGAATCTGGACAGCAATTATAATGTTGGACAGAATGTTGTCGATACGCTCAGGCAACTCTTGTGATCCAGTTGGCTAATGAATATATCAGAGAGCTCTCTTGATATTTTTTCTAACTTTTTCTAGATATCGATTCACTGATGCAGTCTCTCTATTTATAGTAGAGGGTCTTCCTTGAAATGTTCATTGAATCGTTGTAGAGGTTGAGGGAAAGGTGGGCAGTCGATAAGGTTTGTTGGAGAAGATTGTGGAGCAGGATCCTCTAACTTCTTGGACTTGTTCCCCAAGCTTAGCACTGACTTTGACTTGGTCCTCCCGCGTTTTTCATCAGCTCCAAATCTCCTTGCTAAGTCACTTTACCATCGTGGTAAAAATCACACGAGATCTTCAGTTCCGTGAAGTAAGACAAAAATGTGTTCACAGAATATTGGTCTGAATGTCGTGACATTTATTCCAACATTTTTTATTTTAACTTAGAACGAAAAATGATATGTTAGGAAAATATCACAACACCAAACTCAACATTAACAACAATCATCAAATTTGAACAGACAACTACAAGATTAACTCCAAGGGAGAGGGGAGTTAACCTCATACATGAATTAACTCACCAAGAGATATTCAAAAGGGATTTAATATAGAGATAAAGGGATAAAACTCACAAAACTCACCAAGGGTGTTCATCCATCAATATTGTCTAAGAAAATAACCTTCATCATATTCTATTATACTATTAAGACTAACTAAAATAAGAAAAGATGTAAATTTAATTACATGAACACTATACTATGATCAAAAGGACCCTAAAACATAATGTTAAGTTTTTCTTGTATTGGTTCTTAATTTTATTACTCTCTTGAAAATTTCTAAGCTTTTGATGTCAAGTAGAAATCCATTCATGCCATGACTACTTTCTGGATTTACGTCAGACATCAATATATATTGAGATATTGCATGAATATGTGATTTGATAAACTTTTTCAAATATGTAAATGCGCTTGGCATTTGATTTACTATTTTCATAGGTGAATAATCTTTTAGACATCTTACTCACAAGAAAGCATGTGGATCAAGATGGCACAATGATGGATCATTTCACAATTGTTTTCTTTTAATTCACTATTTTTGGAAAACATTTCTATATCAAATTGACAATTTGCAAATCGAGTTGTGAATAAATTTCCCGTTAGTGAATCAAGATAGCGAATAATGAAGGGTGATTCAAAGCCAATATATATTCTCAACCTTCTTTGGGGGGGGGGGTCATTTTAGTATGATATGATGGTGCTACATGCACATTGTCACGACCCGACCCCGGGACCGCGATTGGTGCCCTACCTGGGCACCCTTCTAGGTATACATCAGAGATAATCAGCGGAACATACATAACCACATAACGTGTAACAACAGAAATAAACAACAGGCTAGACGGTAAGGCTACCTCCCTGGACATATATATATATATATATATATATATATATATATATATATAATTACATATCCAAAAGCGATTACATCCATTCTTTTACAAATCGACCCACAAGATGTGACTACGCACCTCTAAGAGTTTGACATAACAATCGTGGATTTGACGGGGCCGCCATACCCATGAATGTACATAAATCTACAACATCAGGAAAACTGTACCAAAAGACAAGCCTCCTGAGAAATGAAGCTTTCTGACAACTGATCAATGATCCTAAGAGTGAGGATCCGCAACCTATTTACCCCTACCTGCGGCATGAACGCAGCCCCCGAGGAAGGGGGTCAGTACAAAATATGTACCAAGATGTGAAACTAAAAGTATTGTAATCTAAATCATAAAATCTAGATATATAAGGCTGGAGACAAGTATGATAATCAAATTAACAGTACAACCGTGCCTTGACGAAGCGAAAGTAATGAAAGTCAGTTTTACCTTTTAAAGACTATTTCAACACATAAACAATAGTCACTCCAAGGCTAAGGACACAAGCCCTCAAAATCATCACACAGTCCAGTAAGGGTCTCAAGCCCGCAAACATCAAAGCGTGCCCGTGGAATCCTCCATCACTGTCGACAACCGCAAGTGTAAAATATATATATATATATATATATATATGTAACACACCCGTGGAATCCTACATCACTGTCGGCGTGCACATATGCAATATATATATATATATATATCTCATGCCCGTGGAATCTCTTATCTCGGGTACATGACTTCATGGAGAGCTAATCCATGGAATAATAATAGTATATAACATGCCCGTGGAATCCCTCATCTCGGGTACATGTCTTCATGGAGAGCTAGTCCATGAAATAATAATAGTATATAACATGCCCGTGGAATCCCTCATCTCGGGTACATGTCTTCATGGAGAGATAGTCCATGGAATAATAATAGCATCCGGGAGTTTAACCCGCATCATGGTTGCATACCCCGGAATCCCTCATCGTATAAGCATGTCCATGGAACAATCACAATGGAAGCATACCCGTGGAATCCTTCATCACTGTCGGTACGTCCAAGTAAATTCACAACAAGACAGTCGGCCCTCCAACTGAGAGACACGGCAGCGTAGAAATAAAATACTTGCACTCAAAGGCTATCGCAAGCAAGCATAGGCAAGTTCATAAAATCTTTAGACTTTCATTAACATACAAAAATGAATTTCATTTTATAAACTCAAGGCACTTTCGTTTTACGTGAAATACGGGGATTTAACCCAAAGTACTACGTACTTCTAAGCTTTTGAAAATGACTTATTTCATAAAATAGCCACAAGATACTAACGCCCGTAGTATCAAGGTAAGTCTACTTTTCGAGTCAAGCCACTACAACTTTAGAACTACATTTTTAGTCTTCTAAACCATGTGACTTTTACTTTAAAACTTTAAGCAATTGATGTCTCTAAATCAAATTGTCCTTCTTCATTTCAAGTCATTTATCTTTGTTTACATTACTAGAGTAAACCATTCTTTTAACTTTTCATAAAGTTGTTATAACCAACTTCTCATAAAGTCGTTATAATAACTTTATGCTTTAGAAACTAAGGCATTTTTATCCTTTAAAACAAGTGAGTTAATTCTCTAACTCAACTAACTTGGACATTCTTAAAACAAGTCAAGGACATCAAAATGAAATTGAATTCATTTAAATCTTGTACGTCTACCGTACTATACATTTATAACTACTCATGCTCAAGAGATAAGAAAAGTTCCACATACCTCTTCGGTTCAATCCACTTGCTAAGTCCAATAAGCCGCACGTAGGATGTCAACCTATAATGACCATAACACGTCTATCAATTTCTAGCTTTCTAACGTAGAATATTCTAAGTGTAAGGTCACTTATTCTACGGAAAATTGGGCAGCACTTTCTTTGTTTCTACGTACTTTTCCACCTTTTTCAAGGCCCGAAATCAATAACCAACATGTCACATTTAAGGCTCAACAATTCAGCTAACCCAAAGGGGATTACACACCTAATCGGACGTGTAAAATTATGCCCCACAATTAATATAAAATTGTCCAATATAAGGCAATTCTCGGCTATAATCAATGCCAACAACAATGTCAATTTCCGTTCAATTCCTTTTCAATCCAAGTTGTTATTCCAACATGTTATATACATAATAACAACTATAACAACTATAAATCTTTTCTTCTTTAACAAGCGACGATTTGTAACTATCGACCAAACTGATTTATAATTTTAACGGCTAACATGCCATTTTCGGTTTTAACATCTCAACATGATCCAAATCTTTTCAAACTTCATTCTATATAACACATGCTCATTTATCAACTACTACAACATGTAATCTTCAATTACATTAAGGAGACGAAGATTATTACTTCGATAAGCCCAAATCTAATCCAAGATTCAAAGTCGATCCTTAGCAACTTTAGCTCATATTATTTACGTTTCAATCCACTCCAAGCAACCCTTAGAAGCTTATGAAGAACTCCTCTTCAAGTTTCAACTCCAACTATGAAAAAACCCTTAGGTTTTCATGTTGCGACTAACGTAAAAACATAGTTTTTCTGGGATTTTTGTGTTGAGATATCCTTAGAATACCTCTAGGGATCTTGGGTTTGAATATTGGGATTTATGAAGCAAGATTGCAAAATTTTCTTGTTCTTGAGAGCTCAATGTCGATAGCCCCCTTAGCACTACCAAGATTTTTGATATTTGTTCTAAGTGTGGAATTCATCTTTACTACTAGTAGTAGTATGTATGTATATATAACACCATCAAGGGCTAGGATTAAACCAATTGGATGACTAAGATTGGTCAATTATATCAAGCCTCAACTTGCCCTTTGACTTGGTCCATTTTATCAAGCTAATTTGGCTACACTAGCCATACAATTTCGTCCAACATAATCCATGTGGAGGGTGACACGTGTCGCCCTCCCATTGGTCCATAATATTTCGTTTTCCAAAATTTCCATAATTGGTCAAAATATCGAAAACCTTGTGGGCCCCACAAAAATGTAAAATTTCCCGAGTGGGCCCCACGTAACTAACTTCCGAGATAAAATTCCATAATTTCGATAAATTTCATAAGTCTCAAATAACAAATTTGAGAATCAAATTCTCATCAACGAACGTTTTCCTTTCCCGAGGTTCGGAAGATTTTTCTTTAAGAATAACGAATTCTTCTTTCGTTCAAAAATTTTAAAGTCCTGCTTCCTTACGTACATTCTCTTAAACGTGTCCTGGAATTACGGGGTGTAACACACATATACAACATATCTAAAAGTTTAAGGCCAAAATCATCGCCAGCCACATGTAGTCGTTCATATTTGTCACTTGAACACCCCAAGTAACGTTTCTTTCATCTAGACATTTTAGGTGGTCCTTCGTTGTGCCATTTAAACTATTTTGCACAATCAACCAAATATATAAAATGTGTGTGACAAACTCGTCGATGACGTGGAAAAATAATAAATTAAATTAGAACACGTGGCATTTGATCAAATAATAATATAAAAAATAAATTTTGAGAAAAAATAAATATTTAAAAAAAACATGTTCTTGGTGTTTTTCACCATCTTCATATGTGTTCTTGTTCCAACCACGATTTTAATCCAAAATTTAAAGAGAAGATCCTCCAAATTTATTATAACTTCAGCTAAAGATTCCCCACGAAGATCCGAAGACAATTCCAATAATGATTTCTCGAATTATCAAATAAAGTAACTCATTTAAATCTTCAAGCTTTATAAAGACCTCATTAATGATGTTTAGACTCAATTAATTCAAAATAATCCAAAATGACAAAACAGAGTTGTTAGATCTGAAACCCAGATAAAAGAAAAAAGAAAAAAGAAAAAAAGAACGAAATCAGATCGAAAATAATGAAGTTCCGTCGGAAAACTAGTTGAAAAGGAATGAAGAAGAAATAAAAAAGAAAAATCTATTTTTTGAACTTTTCACGCGCCTTATTTATGTGAAAAGCATGCAAGTTGCCAAGTCAACAAAAGTGTCTAAATGACATAGCGTAGTCCCACCTGAAGTGTCTAGATAGAATAAACGTTACTTGATGTGTTCAAGTGATAAATCTGAATGACCACAAGTGGCTAGCGATGAGTTTGGACAATTTTTAATTTTTATACAGTATATATTAGGTTCTTGACCCAAAAATAATTACAACAATTTTTTTTTGGGTATCTTGATGGTCTAGACGCACTCTATGGGTCTAGGCTGAACCTTGTTACAAACCTGAGAATGTGAGAGTGTTTGTACAATATCGAGTTGTAGACGTATTGTTAGGTTGGTTAACTGATTACTTATTATGTTTAACTAACTAATTAGTAGATAGGTATCAGAAAGTACCAACCTACATTTGATGTACTCTATGTGCAGGTACCGAGCCGGAGAACGGAAGGGCAAACAGAGAATAGTTGTTGGTGATCGCTGTTGACAGTCAATTTTGACCCGTTTTTCGTATATTTATTGCAATTTTATGTGTTTTAGGACACCGCATTTTAATCATCATTTTTTGCATTTTTTACATAATATTCTATGTTTATTTCTTCACAAAATGACATTGCATCTTTTTATTTTAATTTAAGCATTATGTTTTTGTTAATATTATGTTTTTATTATTGTTACACCGTCGTTTTATTTTAATAACATTTGCATCCCTTTAAATAATTAATTGACATCCCGTTTTTATTTTTAATCGGGCATTAAACATGTCTTAAATATTGCATTTTAGTATTATTGCGTCGGCATTTGCATTTTAATAATTTTGCATCTTTTTAAATAATTTTTCTTTTAAATAATTAACCCGCCTTGCATTTTGTCAAACCAGTCCGGTCCAGTCCAAGACACAATTCGAATCAGTCCAATCCAACACCATTTTTTAATTTCATCCAAACTTTCATCTTTTTATTCCCCCCCCCCCCCCCCCAAAAAAACAATACCACACTTTTTATTTCCCCCCAAAACCTAAACCTAATCCTAAAATATCTACCCTATAAATAAAACATTACACTCCCACTTTCCCCCCAACAAAAATCAACCCAGCAGCCGCAACATTAGATTTTTTTACAAAACATGTCATCTCCCTCACCCCATCCGTCGACCCTCTCTCTAAAAACCTAGACTGCAGCCCACATCACCCTCTCTCCCTCACCCCCTCTCCCTGCCTTTCCCGTCGCCACTGTCCGCCATCATCACCGGAGTTCAGAGCTCCGGCGAACCTCACCACTGTCGACTCCGCCAGCTCCGGCGAACCATCAGACCACTGCAGCGTCGCCCATCACCCTCTCACCCTCACATACACACCCACAACTCCGGCGACCTTCCCCATCACCACCAGCGAACCACTCGCCTCCGCCGACTCCACTCTCTCCTCTCCCTCTCCGCCCCGAGCCGTCGAACACCCATCGCCGACACACCATACCAACCCACTGCCAGTCGCCGTCACCCTCGCGGTTTTGGTTTGGTTCCTTTTTAGATATGTTGGCATACTCTTATTTGGATTGATTTGGAAATTTTGTATGTCGCCGGAGTTTTAAACTCCGGCGACCCCTGTTGGTTTAACTTTTGGTTTCTGTTGTTGGTTGTCGGACTGATTTCCCGTTTTTGGTATTTGGCCGGAGTTTGCAAAACTCCGGCGATGTTCGTCGGTTTGCTTTTGTGTTGTTGGACTGATTTTTATTTGTTTAGGTAGCTGGCCGGAGTCTGAGATCTCCGGCGATGTTGTTGTTGCTGTTATACTTGCTATGTTGCTACTGATCTGTTGGCCATTTGACTACTGATTTTGTTATGTTGCTACTGACTTTGGACTGATTTTCGGCCATTTTGTTATTGATTTTGGCTATTTTATCGGACTGGTTTCGACAAGCTTCCTTTTTATTTTATTAACCTGAAGGAACAGATTTCTGCATTTGAATATTTGGTATTTTTACTGATTTTTGAACAAGATGCTACACTTGTTTGGCCGATGAAAAAGTTATCCGTCGATTTTTGAGGCCTCCACAGTTGCAAAGACGGAAAATAAAATAAATGAAGCTTTCTGGGCGTTGATGATTTCTTCTACTTACACAGGATAACCAACATGCGCTGGCGAGACGAATTTTCGCAGCCGCACTTGTTTAGGATGTCCCATTTTATTTTATATATATGAGTCCTCCGTGTTTAAAACTATTACTGTTTTGGCGCGGATCTGAAAGTTTTATTTATTTTATTGTTTTTAACAATATTGGCCGATGAAGGAATCTCCGTCTGATTTTCAAGGCCTGCTCTGTGCAAAAGACGGATTTATTTAATTTTTGGCTTTACTTATTAAATTCCTGTCATTGCTTTAAAATTATTTGTTCTATTACTAACACTTTTACTAAGTGTTTATGCAGGTACCCGGAGATCATCTTGTGCAGAAGGCCTAAAAATGGCTAAAAGATGTCTCGGAGTTTTTATTTTTTATGTCGCATTTAATTTTAAGTTTTATTATGCTATATTGCACTTTATTTTAATTATAAATTATGGGGGAAAAATGCTTAGAATAGGTAGAATAAAAAGGGCAATAAATAATTAACCTAGGTTTGAACGAATAACCGCAAGTTAGCGGATCTCAAAGGATGCCTAACCTCTTCCCTTTAGGATAATAAAGAACCCTTACCTAAAATCTCACATAGCTTTCGCAGACCATTAAATGGAGATTAATTGCAGTGTTTTACTGCAATAAATCAAGTGTCCTAATTCACTTAACTAATTAGGTGGCGACTCCTCAAAATCAGCATTATTGCTCCATCCAGGGAACCGTGCCAAAGAGCAACGTTGCGGATACCGTTCAGACCCCGAGGTCAAAAACGAGCGCGACAGCATGACGACTCCGCAGGGGATATCAGGTTCTTGATCATAGCAAACCCAGGTTAATTAAATATTGCGCCTTATTTTGCCTTTATATTTGTTGTAAATGTTTTATATTGTTTGCTTTTATTTTGTAATTAACTACTTTAATTGTTATATTTTTTATACTGCTTTCCTTAAACTGTCATTCCGCTCATATTTCCTCCATTCTGGAAAATTGACACTATCACACACTACACGCGAGGTGTGTTTTGCACACCCGCAAATTTCTTTAAAATATCCAAATTTAGGAGAGTTGGCATTTTACGCGGAGAATCCGGTCCAACTGGTGGCCACGTAGCCTTCTCACTCGAGTAGTCCTCTCGGGAACCTTGCGTCTAGTCAACCAAATCTTAGCAAAATTAGGATAGACCTATACCACTTTTTTTTAAGTCATGCATGCATACATCTTAGGTGGATCGGACCTTGGTATCGTCTCCACGATTAGGAAATCAACCAAATTGCCGATGGGTTTCACAACCCGTCGACCAATAAACATATATGTGTAGCGTGATAATGATAGACAGATCCAAGCCTGGTCATGATACGCCAAAATTGGAAAAAGTGCACCGTCATTTGGTCGTCATTTCCAACAAAACATTGCAGTTTAACGGCTTAGACTTATTTATCATAATCCCGCATATTTGGCGTTTAGGCTCACCTCTGGCATAAGGGAGGTCCCAAGCATATTAGGGCACACGCTTGATTTGCATGCTTTTTGTTTACTATTGTTTGTCGCTAGCAACTCTGTACATATTATTTAATGCAATAATTATCCTTTTTTGATTTCGGGCTCGAGCATTTGCATTTTTGCACTTTTGCTGCCACGTTGCAATCAGGACTTCTACTGCGTAAATCACTCTTGAATAGCGCGACTTGGACTTTGTGAAGCATCAACCACCAGTCCGGTCGAACCAATCAGGGGAGTCTTTGACTATATTGTCACACCTTTGCATTTTTATTATTTTTGTCATTTTCCTACTCACCTATTTCTCATATTTTTTTCAGGAAGGTCGTCTTCGCAATCAGCCTAGGGCGGTCGGAAAAAAAATCATCACAAAAATGAGCGGTAGTTATGTTGACTAATAGAAGTTAGTTTATACTAGATTCAACGAGACATCGCTCTCAGTTCTTCTATATTTTGTATCTTTATTTGCAAATTCAATTGATATGTTTATTGTTGATTACATAATTATTTATCATGCATTTTTACAGCATAATTATTCTGAACTACGCGTGTCTGATTCTCACCACACGGTGTAATACGTAGGCAACTCATTTTGAGTTCGACACCACCACAAAAAAATAAAAAATAAAGAGCGCATTTCTCACTCATGCATCACATTCATCATGTTTTCGGGCATTCATTTTACTTTGCATTCGTCCACAATGGACAATCATTTCTTTTGCACAGCTTTATATTGTTATCCTTTCATTGATAAAAATTTTCCAAGCATACATTTTACAACATATTTGAATGAACTACGCGCACCTGATTCCCTCGGCGGGGTACGTAGGCAGCCCTATTCGGGTTCGGTAACCTTTATTCAAAAAAAAAAATTGTTCATAAATACAAAAAAAAATGTTATTCAAAAATACAAAAATATTTTTTAAGTATTATTGTTTAACTTTGTTGATACCAACACAGTTACAAGTGTGCATAAAAAAAAAAGATAGTATGAGATGACTTTGTGGTAAACCATAAATTCTTTTGGTACCTCTTATTCACACCCGTAAATGACATTGTCTTGCGTGTTTCCAAGATAAGGACGAAACCAACCTCATCGTTTCATAAGCATTGTGTGGTGAGTGTTTGAATAAGTTCAATTGCGTTGCATTGTGATCTAGAACTTGGTCTGAATGTTTGTTGAGGCGAAATCCTGAGTAACACTCGGTGTAGGAAATGATCGTAGATTTTCTTTGACCCGTTTGAGCCTTTTCAGCCTACCAAATAACATTATCCCTAGTACACCCCTTTGAGCCTAAAACCTATTTTTTGACAACCGCATATTACACCTATACCCTTTTCTGAGTGCGTACGCACTATCTCTCTCTTGGCCCCACCTCCTCGAGCGCTTTAGAAATGTGCAAGTGGCTGACAAAATCCTGCGTTGAAGTTTGCAAAGACAAAAATTGTCAAAGTCTCAAAAAGAAAAGAAAATAAAAGCAGAGACGACTTCTCACAAAGAGGAAATCAAAAGCCCCGATAATAAAAAAAAAGAAAAAAAGTAAATATATAACCCCGAAAAAAAAGGGGCTCCAAATGAAAGATTCAAAAAAAAAGTCAGTGCAGAAAAACTGGGACAAAAAGAAAGTAAGTCAGCATCAAAACGCACAAATATCAAGCACGGACGTAGTCCAACTCTCGAGGAAGGATTAGTCACTTTTTACCCAAATGATATCCATCCCTTCCCCAAACCTACATTTCAAGCTCGTTACAAGCCCTACATGATCTTATACTGAAGGTTCTCACATTAGTGGATACTTACGTGACGGCCAAGCCTATGGTATCACAATTGTATGCATTAAACATCTTTCTGAATGTGAGTGTCTTTTCTCTAAACGTCCCAAAATTCAAATACTAGAATATATGTGAGAAATGAGACTTTCTTCAGTGAGGGCATTTGAAACGTGAGATTACGTGTAGTTCGAAACCTTGGATGCAAGCAGGTGTGTCGACACTCAGGTATGTCTGAGGTACTATCTGAAGCTGTGTGAATTACACCAGAGTCAATCTCGGTTAGACTGAAAGCAATAAAAGAAAATCTTTATGCACAATACTAATTGTCGGTATCAACTGAAGTCGGAATGTAATTTTGTCTTCCACTTTTTCAGGAAAAAAAAAACAACAAACTGTATATTACATAAAAATCCTTATTTTGCATCACGAACTACGTCTTGACCTGATTCCCTCAGCGGGATACGTAGGAGGCCACATCGGCTTCGGTCCCGCATCATTTTAAAATCATAAAAAAAATCTTATTTTGCAGCACGAACTACGTCTTGACCTGATTCCCTCAGCGGGATACGTAGGCGGCCACATCGGCTTCGGTCCCGCATCATTTTAAAATCATAAAAAATTCTTATTTTGCAGCATGAACTACGTCTTGACCTGATTCCCTCTGCGGGATACGTAGACGGCCACATCGGCTTCGGTCACACCGTTAGAAATATTTCTTCCTTGTTTTGCACAGGACTCGATTTTGTCCATGGGAGAGTTTAGCATACTCATATATTTTGCATCCATAACTACCTACACATGACTGGGCGTATTTTGAGGGTTGCATTCTCATCTACTCAATTATACATTGTCTATATTCTCGCATTAGTTTTTCATTCATGAAAAAAAATAAAAAAAATTTGCTTACATGATTGCCTTGATAGCGTCAAGATTCAACTTTACCCAGTTGAAAGTTCAACATCTTCATTTTACCAAAAACTGGGACATTTTAAGGATTCACTGCAAGAAAATGACAATATACAGGAAAAAAGCAGGCAACTAGGTCTTCAGTCCAAATCTGAGAATGCAAGCGTCAAGAGCCAAAGCTACAAGGTCGACGCTAATCAACCACTCCTTTCCTGAAACTCGCTAAGTTTTTTTTGGGTGCAGGATCTTCATATCAGCAAAGGCAGGAACACAACAATAAACTCATGCGGGTCACAAACATACAACGTCTATGCAATGACGCTATCTCAACCCAGACGGGTCACAAAGCAGGTACGCCCATAAAACGACGCATTTCATTTAAGCTTATGCAACGGCTTCATTCATGTTTCGTCTATGCAACGACGAACATATGCATCACGTCTATGCAACGACGCCATTTCATTTAAGCCTATGCAACGGCTTCATCCATGTTTCGTCTATGCAACGACGAACAGCTGCATCGCGTCTATGCAACGACGTCATTCCATATAAGCCTATGCAACGACTTCATCTATGTTCCGTCTATGCAACGACAAACATCTGCATCACGTCTATGCAACGACGTCATTTCATCAAAGCCTATGCAGCGGCTTCATTCATATTTCGTCTATGCAACGACGAGCATTTGCATCGCGTCTATGCAACAACACATTTCATTTAAGCCTATGCAACGGCTTCATCCATGTTTCGTCTATGTAACGACGAGCATCTGCATCGCGTCTATGCAACGACGCCCTTTAAAAGCCTATGCAACGGCTTCACCTATGTTTCGTCTATGCAACGACGAGCATCTGCATCGTGTCTATGCAACGACGTCATTTCATATAAGCCTATGCAACGGCTTCATCCATGTTTCGTCTATGCAACGACGAACATTTGCATCGCGTCTATGAAATGACGTCATTTCATCAAAGCATATGCAACGGCTTCATCCATGTTTTGTCTATGCAACGATGAACATCTGCATCGCGTCTATGCAACGACGTCATTTCATCAAAGCCTATGCAACGGCTTCATTCATGTTTCGTCTATGCAACGACAAACATCTGCATTGCGTCTATGCAACGACGTCATTTCATCTAAGCCTATGTAACGGCTTCATCCATGTTTCGTCTGTGCAACGACGAACATCTGCATCGCGTCTATGCAACGCATTTCATCAAAGCCTATGCAACGGCTTCATCCATGTTTCGTCTATGCAACGACGAGCATCTGCATCGTGTCTATGCAACGACGCATTTCATCTAAGCCTATGCAACGACTTCATCCATGTTTCGTCTATGCAACGACGGACATCTGCATCGCGTCTATGCAATGACGCCATCAGTATCTACAAGCACCCTGTCTGTTACAACACCACATCACCTGCAACCCAGGGTCAATCATACTTCGACACTGGGACAAATTTTGAATCTGCGTCGGCATTGTTTTAATTTTCTGGCATCGCAGCAATCCAGTGTCCTCATAATTCAACACTGGGACAAATTTTAAATCCGCATCAGTTTTGTCTTTTAATTTTAGCATTGCAGCAACCCAGTGTCCTCATAATTCGACACTGGGACATTTTTAAATCAGCGTCAGCTTTGCTTTTTATTTTTTCGCATCACAACGACCCAGTGTCATCATAATTTGACACTGGGACAATTTTGGGTTTGCATCATCCCTATTTTGAATTTATAGTTTATAAAACAGGACAAAATTGGCTACAAGTCAATATCTTTGTCCGAAGACTCTTCCATCATCTCCGTACAAAGAGGGACATGTTGTTGACAGTCAATTTTGACCCGTTTTTCATATATTTATTGCAATTTTATGTGTTTTAGGACACCGCATTTTAATCATCATTTTTTGTATTTTTTACATAATATTCTATGTTTATTTCTTCACAAAATGACATTGCATCTTTTTATTTTAATTTAAGCATTATGTTTTTGTTAATATTATGTTTTTATTATTGTTACACCGTCGTTTTATTTTAATAATATTTGCATCTCTTTAAATAATTAATTGGCATCCCGTTTTTACTTTTAATCAGGCATTAAACATGTCTTAAATATTGCATTTTAGTATTATTACGTCGGCATTTGCATTTTAATAATTTTGCATCTTTTTAAATAATTTTTTTTAAATACTTAACCCGCCTTGCATTTTGTCAAACCAGTCCGGTCCAGTCCAAGACACAATTTGAATCAGTCCAACCCAACACCATTTTTTAATTTCATCCAAACTTTCATCTTTTTATTTCCCCGCCAAAATAATACCACACTTTTTATTTCCCCCCAAAACCTAAACCTAAACCTAAAATATCTACCCTATAAATAAAACATTACACTCCCACTTTCCCCCCAACAAAAATCAACCCAGCAGCCGCAACATTAGATATTTTTACAAAACATGTCATCTCCCTCACCCCATCCGTCGACCCTCTTTCTAAAAACCTAGATAGCAACCCACATCACCCTCTCTCCCTCACCCCCTCTCCCTGCCTTTCCCGTCGCCACTGTCCGCCATCACCGTAGTTCAGAGCTCCGGCGAACCTCACCACTGTCGACTCCGCCAGCTCTTGCGAACCATCAGACCACTGCAGCGTCGCCCATCACCCTCTCACCCTCACACACACACCCACAACTCCGGCGACCTTCCCCATCACCACCAGTGAACCACTACTGCCCTGAACCAGCACTCCCCTCACTCCTCTCCCCTCTCCCATCGCCCCAAACCCGTCGAACACCCATCGCCGAAACACCATACCAACTCAATGCCAGTCGCTGTCACCCTCGCGGTTTTGGTTTGGTTCCTTTTTAGATATGTTGGCATACTCTTATTTGGACTGATTTGGAAATTTTGTATCTAAAACTCCGGCGACCCCTGTTGGTTTAATTTTTGGTTTCTGTTGTTGGTTGTCGGACTGATTTCCCGCTTTTGGTATTTGGCCGGAGTTTGCAAAACTCCGGCGATGTTCGTCGGTTTGCTTTTGTGTTGTTGGACTGATTTTTATTTGTTTAGGTAGCTGGCCGGAGTCTGAGAACTCTGGCAATGTTGTCGTTGATGTTATACTTGCTATGTTGCTACTGATCTGTTGGCCATTTGACTACTGATTTTGCTATGTTGCTACTGATCTGTTGGCCATTTGACTACTGATTTTGCTATGTTACTCGACTTTGGGTGATTTTCGGCCATTTTGTTATTGATTTTGGCTATTTTATCGGACTGGTTTCGACAAGCTTGCTTTTTATTTTATTAAACTGAAGGAACAGATTTCTGCATTTGAATATTTGGTATTTTACTGATTTTTGAACAAGATGCTACACTTGTTTGGCCGATGAAAATGTTATCCGTCGATTTTTGAGGTCTCCACAGTTGCAAAGACGGAAAATAAAATAAATAAAGCTTTCTGGGCGTTGATGATTTCTTCTACTTACACAGGATAACCAACATGCGTTAGCGAGGCGAATTTTCGCAGCCGCACTTGTTTAGGATGTCCCACTTTATTTTTATATATCTGAGCCCTCCGTGTTTAAAACTATTACTGTTTTGGCGCGGATCTGAAAGTTTTATTTATTTTATTGTTTTTAACAATATTGGCCGATGAAGGAATCTCCGTCTGATTTCCAAGGCCTCCTCTGTGCAAAAGACGGATTTATTTATTTTTTGGCTTTACTTATTAAATTTCTGTCATTGCTTTAAAATTATTTGTTCTATTACTAACACTTTTACTAAGTGTTTATGCAGGTACCCGGAGATCATCTTGTGCAGAAGGCCTAAAAAGGGCTAAAAGATGTCTCAGAGTTTTTATTTTTTATGTCGCATTTAATTTTAAGTTTTATTATTCTATATTGCACTTTATTTTAATTATAAATTATGGGGGGGGGGGGGGGGAATGCTTAGAATAGGTAGAATAAAAAGGGCAATAAATAATTAACCTAGGTTTGAACGAATAACCACAAGTTAGCGGATCTCAAAGGATGTCCAACTCCTTCCCTTTAGGATAATAAAGAACCCTTACCTAAAATCTCACATAGCTTTCGCAGACCATTAAATGGAGATTAATTGCAGTGTTTTACTGCAATAAATCCAGTGTCCTAATTCACTTAACTAATTAGGTGGTGACTCCTCAAATTCAGCATTATTGCTCCATCCAGGGAACCGCGCCAAAGAGCAACGTTGCGGATACCGTTCAGACACCGAGGTCAAAAACGGACGCGACAATCGCTTGGAGAGTTCAGGGTGAGCCGCCGATGCATTCCAGGCACTGAGACCCTCTTATATTTTTTATGCTTCTGTCATTATTATTTCCAGACAGTGTTGTTATTTATGTCCAGACTTTTACTCGTATTTAGAGCTTTGTACTCATGACAACAGATCTATTTGGGATTTTCTTTGGACTATGTATTTATTTTGAGACTCCTTAAATTACTTCTCCTTTACTTTCTTACTTCCGCATTTATATCCGCATTCTTAGTAGAATTATATATTTGGTTCGCCTACGCGTTAGGGTAGGTGCCATCACGACATAATGAATGTTGACACCCAATTTTGACCCTCCCGTCCAGTCATTAACTATAAAGTTACACTAATTTTCCAAATAATTTTAACGAGTCTTAAAATAATAAAATGCAACAATAAAACATTAATACATGCACAAATAAGCAATTTAATAATGGCACCGCGTCTTACTCAAAAAATTAAGCACTTAGAGTCTCGCGCCCGCATTTATTAATTTTAAGCCCTGTCATAATTCTTAAATGATAATAATTAAATAAATACATAAAATAAATAATTTGACAATGACGTCGTGTTAAATAAAATATTCGCATTTTACTAATAGCAAGTCAATTTCATAATTCGTAATTTAAATTAATCTAACACATGCGTTTTAATAATAGCGTCGCATTCATGAAAGTATTAAGCAGTCCTTAAATGCCATATCTGCATGTAGCATTTAAATAATTCAATTTTAATTTAACTTCGTAGAATACGCATAATAAATAAGATTTTAATAACGGCATCACATTATAAAATATTAAGCACTAATTAAATAGCAAGCCCGTCTTTATTCTTTATAATAATTTAAACTCAAACATAGACTAATAAAACACCTAAATAATTTAATCACAATTTGAATTTTTAAAATATCTAATACCTAAAACTAATTCCTAAATCTAATAACCCACTTAAAATTAATACCTAATTAAAATGCTACCCTTCACCAGCCTAACACCCGCGGCCCACAATCTTTTATTACCCAAACATCGGCCCGATTCTCATTAACCCCAGGACACTTTTTGACCCAAAATCGCACCTTCAGCCCATTTTATACCCTCCTCCCACACCTCACCTTGACAAAAGGAAAAGAACAAAACCTAATGGCAAGAACTCTAAGAATCCGCCAAGACTCGCCCATCGCCAGTAGGATTCTACTTTGAACCGGCGTAACCCAAGCTTCTCTTAACCAAATCGACATCCAAATTACCCTAACCAGAATATACTTTAAGAATCCTCTCAAATCACACAAAATCAGTACTCCAAATCTCCCCTTTTTCGTTTTGATAAATGTCAACCTAAAATCGCACCAAATCTCCTTCAAATCGACCTAAAATCAGAACTTGCCTTAATCAGATCCTACAAAAGACTACCTAAAACGAATACCTAAAATGGGAGCAGAATCAGTCCAAAATCAATTCAAAGATTGACCATAAGGGTTGTCCAAAATCAGAACCCGAAATGGAGGCTATATAAATCATTCAAATACACAAGCAACGACAGAGGGGGGTCTACGGAAAAAGACCTGTTAGTAACATAGCAATCCAGAGAACTGGACGGTAAGATCCCGGAGTTTACATTAGAGGAAAAACACTAGAAAAACAGACAAGAATGAGTCGGTGAGGGTTTCTTACCAACGAAATCAGGAACCCAGCAATTAAGCACAAATCTGAAACTTTTCTTCTCAATAATAGCCTGGAATCGACTCCAAACCGCGTCGCTTTCAATCGCATCGCAATAACACGTCGAGTGGACAGACGACTTGGTACGCTGCCTCGGTTCGCTGCTCGGAGAAGGTAAACTCAAGTCCCTCCTAGTTTTATTATCGTCTGCTTTTTCGTGTGCCTATTATTGATTAGATGATAATATAGTAATTATTCAGGCTGCTCTGTTTCACATATGTAATCTGTTAATTAACTATTGATAAATAGAAGTATTGTAGTTAGGTATTTATTATCGTTTCAATGGCTGAGGATGTTCGATTGGTCGAATGGTTGTTACTGTCATCCGAGTTTTAATCGATCCAAATACTCAAGTTGATTGGGAACTACGCATTGCATACTGTCTAAGCATATATCAGATATTATGAATAGGCTGGAGTTTTATTATTTCTGAAATAATATAAAATGACATTCCAGGCTTGGAAATCGACTTTCTTCATTTTTGTGGCATCTGTTGAAAATTTAGGCATACTCTGTTGATTCCTACATGTCTGTTTTCCTACTCAGTTCGTGTATGTGGCTTGAATCACCTTTCTATTTACTTCAGCATGTATTTGTGAATGAACTGCGCCACTATTTGCTGAAGTTTGAGCATATTAAGTGATACCAGATATTCCTAAGTCCAATGCCATGCATATTTTAAAACTAGTTTTTCTGGTAAAACTTGAAAATCACTGATTTGGGCTGCATATGTTATTCTCGACTGTTACAAATTTAAGTAGTAATTGGATCTGTAGGATCTTTGTTGTTTGAGAGTATGATGATGTAATGCAGCCCGCCATTTTCTTATAATTAATGTGAAGTATGTGGTTCCTGCCGAGCTTGATGGGTTTTAGCAGAGTATGTCTTAGATATTTTAGATTATAGTTGGTTAATAATTTGTTGGTAATTAGATAGATTTGACGAATTGGTTTCTTAAGTATCGTCGTGTCTGACATGTTCCTTGTGCGATAGTAGTAATAGTGAAAGAAAAAAATCAGTTGAATTTTTATTGTCTTGAAACTTTTGAAAGATTGTTTCTGGTCCAAATTCTAGCCTGTGATTTGTGAAACGTGCCTTCAAGTCAGGTTTAATTTAAGCATCTCTGTTTTGCTAAAGATCTTCTAAATTGTTGGGGTCTATTTCTGCCTATGATGAATATGTATTCTGGTTTGGTATATACTGGCATTGCTTTCCCAAATGAATATCCAATGCGGGTCTTAAGCAGTTGTGAACCTAAGAAAAAATTGAATTTTTGGGGCTTGCTTTGTGTTGCTGTGTACTGTCTGTCACCTAGACCAAATTTTATTTTTATATTGAGTTCATTGGTTTGGGGTTGTCGATCTACCGATAGTAAATGGGAATATACATGTTCGTTTCTTGTACAGACACTGTTAATAAATCAAGCATATACTAATCCTTATCTTTCTTTTGTTACATGAAATGCATCGGAGCAAAATGAAGAGTCTCACGGCGAGACTCATCACGAGCTACTTCAAATGACAACCCGCGTCTATGTGCATCCGCATTCGCATTCCCGCCTCAGTATTCCTAAGACAAAAATAGGATAAGATGATGCTGCCACATATCTTGAAGGCCTCCGCGATCATATCCACCTTTTATCTTATTTATTTAGTTGTTGCCTAATTATTTAACTTTGTAATTAATAGGTTGTCTAGAACAATTAATCCTTGAATATATGAAATTGGGTGATTAGTTTTAAAACTGAAAACACACTTCTAATTTATCTGTCTTAGGCTTGTCTGACAAGGACAATCTCTTGCCTAACCATTAAAATCTCATATCTAATCATGAAGTTAATGCATAACAAAGAAATTGATTTTCTCATAACGCACTTAATGGCATTATAATTCTCATAATAAAATTATCCTCTTATTATCAATTGCAAAAAATAGCATCTTTTATATCATACCATGCATATGTTAATCAAAATCGATTTTGTAAATGAAATGCATATCTCTAGTAAATACATAAATTTTGCGCCATATACTTTACAAATAACACCTTTTTTTTTATATCATTAGCCTTATAAATCTTTTATCAAGAAAATGCATCATTTTATAAGATACTTGCAGCATTTTTCAAAACATGCATTATTCTTTAGCATAATAATCAGTCTAGGTCTGGCAGGATAACCGCAGGTTAGCGGGTCCTTTAGGGTGCCTAACCCCTTCCCTTTAGGATAATAAAGAACTATTACCCAGAATCTCATTAAGTTTAGCAGACCATTTAAATGGAGTTAGTGTTGACTTTAACTTAGTTGACATTTAGGTGTCCTAATTCACCCAAACTAATTAGGTGGCGACTCCGCGAACCCTAGCACCCCTTTAGCACTTTTAGCATTTTTTTTAAACACTTTAGCATTTTATTCTATTTCTCTAACGTGTTATTTAAGCAGGGTTCGCTAAAAAAATGTCGCGGTCGAAAAAGGGCGTGACAATGAAATTTTGGATCGTAACAACTTAATAGACATTTTTAGCCTTTTAAACTAATTTCATTTTCCGCCCTTCGCTAACGTAGCCGAGTCCAAAGGAACCTAGAACAAACCACTACCGACTAGATCTATTTCTTGTCCCCCAAATATAACAAAACTTTAAAAAAAAATCAATTTGAGCTTTCCCTCTCATCAACCCAAACGTGAACAAAAAACACAAACATACACACACACTCTTCCTCCATTTTCAATGAACTTCTCTGTCGATATCGAAAAGCTTGAAAAAGAATTCGTCAATGAAGTAATTTCTAAACCTGCTAGTGCTCATTGTTACACCCCGTATTTCCAGAGTATGTACGTAGGGGCGTACGTACAAAAATTTAAGCCTTAAAGTAGGCATAGGGACGAAATTTGTGCACAACTCACGAAACGAATTGTTTTCCGACGAAACGTTTTCCAAAACTTGCGTAGGGAAAATTACGACTATGTCATTTATAATTTTTGCGGATTTTTCCGAGAGTTGAAATATTTTGGACCAACGAGAGGGTGACACTTGTCACCCTCAAGTGGACGGCAAAGAGGGCACGGTTGGCACGATTTTAAGGCCTAAACCAAGGGTCAATGTTTGTGAGTAATTTGTGGAGTAGGGTTAGGGTGCACTTGTGCAAATCCCCACCCTCCACTTGCCCTCCACTTGCCTTCATCTTGACCCTTGAAAGTCCTATAAATACCCCCCTTGAGTTGAAGACTTCTTCATCCACAAATCATCTTTCAAGTCTTAAAACTCCCTTCCCCTCTAGAGCTTTCGTCAGCCTCACTCCCCACTTTCCTAGTAGTCTCGGCAAAGCTCTCCCCCTTGGTAGAAAATACTCTCCAAGTATTGTTACTATCCCCAAAATACCTTAGCCAATCCCTTATAGTATTTCCAAAGTCACCCTATACAAAAAGCCCGTAAATACTATCTTATATCCATTAGTCACTAAACGAAACCACGGGAAATCTTCATAGTTGGTTGAAGTAGTAAGTAGAAGTTGTGTAGAAACTTCTAAGGGTTTCTTGGGCGTGCGGATTAGGAGCTAAACCTTGCTCAGATCGACTTTTATCTTGGATAATTTTGGGCTTATCGAGGTAAATAATAATCTTATCCTTCTATTATAATTGGAGAATACATCGTAGAAGTATAGAAATAAGTATAAAATACATAGAAGGGTATTCTGAAGAGAATTGAGCGTAATTACATCGGAAGTATATTAAAGAAGATTGAACTGTACTTACATAGAATTTGTATTCTGATGAACTTGTATAGTTCTGGGTAGGGAAGTCTTGCCCGATTTTCCGTAGAATAGAGAACCCTCTGCTTAGATTATCCTACAGAGTAGTCTAGACGTTGATAGACGTATTTGACTATTATAGGTTGATACTCTGCGCGCGACATATTCGACTTGGCAGGTGGATTTCGCCGAGAAGGTATGTGATTCTTCCTATCCTCTTGAGCATGATATTTTAAAGTATATATATAGTACGGTAGACGTACGTGGGTTAACTGAACATGGTTTTACTTGACGTCTTTTGACTTGAGTCTAAATAACAAGAATCTTGAAATATTTCAAAAGAATTATGAATCATTTTTGAAAGAAGAGTAATACTTGGTTTTTAAACAAAAGCTTAAGAGTTATACTAGCTTTATGGGAAGTAGGTATAACGACTTAAGAAAGATAAAAGGAGCGGTTTACTTATGTGTTTATAAAAGACTTGTATTGATTTCTGGAAAGTACAGTGAGATGGTTTGTTGAGTAGACATATTGTGATGTTATGTGTGTTAGTATCTTGTAAACGTTTGTGTAAAGAGGTTATTCTTATTTGTGCTTATGTTGTTTAACGATAAGCCGTTATGCTAGTATTACATCACTCACCTCTTGACATGATATACCGGGGGTTAAGCTGCCCTCCGATGCGGGGTATACCTCAGGTAGTCTGGGACTATGATTCGAGAATACCTCATGCGGGTCCAGGGGACCTATGCGGAGCTACGAGAGTTCCAGGTTAGTGTGCGGTCCATGTGGCCATGCGGTCTATGTGGCCATGCTGACTACGAGTCGGGGCGATGCCGGAGAGTAGCTACCCTCGATGCGGGAATACCACGCGGGCCTAGGTGGCTTTATCACGGACTCTGAGTCGAGATTAGGCATGCATAATGATACTATGGGCGATTGGCCTTGTTTCGATCATTCGCAACCTAGAAAAGACACATTCTGATTTACATTGTTACTCTTGTTTGTGATGTGGCACTATGCGATTACATTGGTTATTTCATACATATTTGTAAAATTGGCTTTAAAATGATATGATTTCATTTAAGTACTTTCTGATTTCACATACTTGGTACTGTTATCGACCTCCCGGGGATGCGTTCATGCGCAGGTAAGGAAGCGAGTGCTAGATCCGCATATTTAGGATCTTTTGCTTTGGTGTCAGGAGCTCCATCTTCTCCGGAGGCTAGACTTTTTGTATGGTTCTCCCTGATGTTGTAGATATATGTACATTCTTGGTATGGCGGGGCCTGTCCGCCATAGTTGTTTACTTCCAGAGGTGCAGTAGTCTATTATGCGGTTGGGATGTATCGCGATTTTGGTTTATATATATTTCTTAGAAAAACGACTTTTCTCGGATAAAGCGTGCCTCAATTTACATTGTCTCATGCCTTGTTTTTATATTCGCTGATTTTCTCGATGTATGACTACTTGGGTGCGGGTAAGGCACGATCATCGCCCCGAGCAGTCGTGACAAAAGTGGTATCGAGCGATTAATCCTCGAAAAGTGTCTACAGCGTATCGATGAAGTCTTGATTATCGGTGTGTTGTGCACCACCAATAATCGTGAGGCTATAGGATATTTAGGATTGGTTTCCATTCTTCTCACTCGAGATCGTGCCTTAGAGCCGTGTTATAAGTCGGACCCTCTAACGTATTTCCTTTCTTTATGATTATGCCTCCACGTAAGGCAACCGGGCGAGAAGGGCAAAGCGTAGAGGAGGCGCTAGTAGGACACCGAGTCACGAGGGCTCGTGCCCGATCTATACCGAGACGGCGAGTTCCACGCGCGCCCGGCCCCAGCGAGTTTAGGGCGCAGCGATGGTGATGAGACCCGATACTGCGCCTCGGTCCAGCTTGGAGCGAGATGAGATGGGTTCTGAGAGATGACCCGATTCTTGCCGTGATCGTGGCGAACATGAGATAAGGCCGGATCACGGCGATTCAGTTCAATGATACCTTTGGTTCACCGAGATCGGATAGTTTGAGGCTACGAGATTTTCGAGTTGTAGCCGCGAGTTCTACGGTCGAGGCACGAGGATGATCCGCAGGAGTTCATCCGTCGATTCTGAAGGATCATCACGAGTGATCAAGGCTTTGGAGACCGAGTCCGTGATCTTGGTTCACCTAGGCTGCGTGATACCTCAGTCGATTGGTTTGATTCGTGGGAGTTATCCCGGGGAGAGCACGCTTCCACAGATACTTGGGACGAGTTCTCGGAGGCTTTTCTCACTCACTTCTTGCCTCCGCAGATAAGGAGGGCAGGCGGCCAGATTTTTATTCTTTGAGACAGAGAGGCGCGATTAGGGAGTACAACGTTGAGTTCGATTCGTTGGCTCGCTATGTCCCTGCGTTGGTAGCAGATATGGAGGACAGGGTACACCGCTATGTCACCGGGCTAGATGATTATATGACTGAGTCTTGTGCGGGTGTGGCTCTTGACGAGCATGGACATTACGTATGCGAGCTCATGCACTTGGATGCGAGGCGTAAGTCGGCGGGTTGTGACGGCGGCGGCGAGAAGAAGGCGGAGCGAGTCTTTTGGTAGCTATCGGGGTGGGCGGCCTCGGCCGATCTATATTTGCGCCACACCGGCTGAGCACTCTGCCGTCTCGCCGGGCGGCGAGTATTCGAGGCGGACCGGGACCCGTGACTTCGACGTCGGGGTAGCGAGAGTGCTAACCGATCGGGACCACCCGCCGGTGTGGCGATGCGGTAGATCCATTACGGGAATTGTGGTGCTGCTCGAGAGTTTGTTTCGATTGCGGCCAGTAGGTCACTTTGCGAGAGCCTTCAGGCGAGGCGCGCGAGAGGGTAGGGGTCAGCCTACAGGTTCTTTTGTCGGGTCTTCTTCATCTCCTACGGTTACTCTCCCCGGAGGGCAGGGTACTCATGGGCCAGCAGTTCGCGGCAGAGGTCGTGGCGCGGGTCCCAGTTCTAGCGGTCCTCAGAACCGCATTTATGCCTGTCGGTAGGCGGGACGGAAGGCCTCGCGATGTCGTCGCAGTACTTTATCGGTTCTTGTTGTGGCGTGTATGCCTTGATAGATCGGGTTCTACTGCATCTATATATCTCCCCATGTTGCTAGTAGGATAGGGATGAGCACGAGTCCATGACCACTTCGAGGTAGCTACGCCGATGGGTGATTCGGTGGTAGCTCGGCGGGTATATAGGGCTTGTCCGAGAACCATATGCGATCGTCGGACCGCTTGCCGACTTGGTAGAGTTGGATATGGCGATTTCGATGTGATCATGGGTATGGATTGGCTAGCTTCTTACGCCAATGTGAAGCTGCAGGAGAGAGTGGTATGGTTCGATTTCTGAGGAGCCGGTTGTTGAGTGGGAGGAACACCGTGTCGCCGGGGTAAGTTTATTTCTTACCTCAAGGCTAGGAAGATGGTGCGAGAAGGGTATATCTACCATCTCATTCGGGTGTTAAATCGAGGTCGCGGTACCAGTTTTGATCGATTCTGTGGTCGAGAGAGTTCCCGGATGTGTTTCGGATGACCTCCGGGTATCCCTCCCGAGAGGAGATAGAGTTTTGTATCGATGTCTTTGCGGACACTCGGCCTATTTCCATTCCGCCATCTGAGAATGGCACTGCCGAGTTGAGAGAGTTGAAGGACCACTGAGAGATTTCTTTGGAGAAAGGGCTTCATTAGGCCTAGTGTTTCTCCCGGGAGTGCCAGATTATTCAGAAAGAAGAAGGGCGGGACGCCGCGCATGTGTGTTGATTACAGTGCAAACAAGGTGACCATTAAGAATGATACCCTTCCCGTGATTGATGATTTGTTCGACCAGGTTGCGGTGCGAGATGTTTCTCCAAGATTGATCTGCGATCGCTATCATCAGTGCGTGTTAGAGAGGCGGATGTCCTAGGATCGCATTCCGACCAGACGGCATTATGAGTTCGTGGTCATGTCTTTCGTTGACCAATGCTCGGCGCAGATTCATGGATTTGATGAACCGAGTGTTCAAGCCATTTTGGACACGCTTGTGATAGTGTTCATCGATGACATCTTGGTTTATTCCCGCCAGAGCGTGAGCATGCGAGCATTTGAGGATCGTTGAGAGTTCTCCAGATCAGCAGCTATACGCCAAGTTTTCCAAATGTGAGTTTTGGTTGGCCGGTGGCTTTTTCGGGCATATTGCCGGGCCGATGGTATTCGTGGATACGCCAAGATCGGCGCCGAGAGTTGGCTGAGACCTACTACTCCGGCAGAGTGCGCACTTTCCGGGCCTTGCAGTTACTATCGGCGGTTCGTGGAGAAGTTTGCTTCTATCTCTCGCACCATTGACTAGCCGACTCGTGGCAATAAGTTTCAGATGGATGATGCTTGGAGCGGGGTTTCCGCCATCAAGCGAGAGATCGACGACCGACCGCTTCTTACTCTTCCGCAGGTCCGCACGGTTATGTAGTGTATTGTGATGCGTCCGTGTCGGGCTCGGATGTGTGTTGATGCACTGGTAAGGTTATAGCGTCGCTTCCCGACAGCTTAAGAAGATGAGAGGAACTACCCCACCCATGATTGGAGTCGCGGTGATTCACGCCAAGATCCGAGGCACTATTTGTATGGGGTTCATGTGGATATTTATACGCACCACAAGAGCCTCCAGATATCTTCACCAGAGGAGCCGAACTTACGGCAGACGGTTGTTAGAGTTACTCGAGGATTATGATGTTGATATTCTGCACCACCCGGGAAGGCCAATGTTGTGGCGTATGCTCTTAGTCGTAGGTCGATGGAGTCTATCGATGTGCAGCGCAGAGAGGGGCATGGTCCGCGAGTTGCATCAGCTAGCGAGCCTTAGAGTCCGATTGATTGGTTCTGATAGCAGTGGGGTTTGGGTTCGAGAGGTTGCCGAGTCTTCCATCGCCGGCGAGGCAAGAGGCAACATTGAGGATACGTTTTGACTCGGTATCGTGATACACTCTTCGTGAGAGGAAGCGGTCCTTTTGGGTAGCACCGATTGGGTGCTAAGGTTTGAGGCGGTTGTGTGTTCCGGATATTGCGGGACTTCTGCAGCGAGTTCTGCGGAAGCACACAAGCTACTCTATCCATCCGGTCGATCAAGATGTACCACGACCTCGATCCGTATTGGTGGGATGGCTTGAAGAGGACGTTGCGAGTTTGTAGCTCGGTGCCCGTGTTGTCGGCAGCGAAGGTAGAGCACCAGAGGCCTGGTGGTTTGTTGCAGACGATAGAGATCCCGACCTGGAAGTGGGAGGTGATCAACATGGACTTTATCACAGGATTACCTCGCACTCAGAGGAAACATGATTCTATTTGGGTTATCGTCGACAGGCTGACGAAATCAGCCCACTTTCTTCCCGTCAGGATGACTTTTTCGGCTGAGGATTATGCCAGACTTTACATCCGAGAGATCGTCAGACTACATGGAGTCCCTATTTCCATCATATCAGACAGAGGAGCCCAGTTTACGGCTAACTTCTGGAGGTCTTTCCAGAAGGGTCTAGGGACGCAGGTGAGCCTGAGTACTGCATTCCATCCTCAGACAGACGGACAGGCGGAGCGCACTATCCAGACTCTTGAGGATATGCTGCGAGCCTGTGTTATTGATTTCAGGGGTAGCTGGGAGGATCATTTGCCTCTAGTTGAGTTTGCGTATAATAATAGCTACCACTCCAGTATTCAGATGGCGCCTTATGAGGCCTTGTATGGGAGGAAGTGCAGATCGCCGATAGGCTGGTTTGATGTGGGCGAGGTGCAGTTAGTGGGACCAGATTTGGTGCAGCAGGCAGTGGATAAGGTGAAGCTTATCCAGGAGCGGTTACTGACAGCTTAGAGTCGACAGAAGTCATATGCAGATCATCGTCGTCGGGATCTAGAGTTTGAGGTTGATGATTGGGTTTTCCTGAAGGTGTCACCCATGAAGGGTGTGATGAGATTCGGGAAGAAAGGGAAACTTCGGCCCAAGTACATTGGGCGTATCAGTTGTCGCGAGGTAAGCGAGGTTGCACATGAGTTGGATCTGCCATCCGATCTTGAGGCGGTCGTCCGGTTTTCATGTTTCTATCTTTGAGAGATGTATCGGGGATTCATCTGGGTGCACCGATTGACGATGTCGGTGACCGGGGTTATCGTATGAGGAGATTCCCATAGCGATAATCAATCGTCAGTTAGGCGTCTGCGGACGGGGCGAGCCGTCAAAGTCTTGTGGCGAACGAGCTCGAGAGGAGATGACGTGGGAAGGCGAGGAGGACATGAGGCAGAAGTATCCTCACCTATTCCCCACACCTCCAGGTAACTCACTTTCCTACTTGTAAATTTTCATTGTCATATTTGCTTAAGTGTTGTATTGTGGCCATGTGTGGCATTTGCAACTGTTTAAGTTATGAGGAACCTTATCGTTATCTGTCTTGGGAAGGAACATTCGGGACGAATGTTTCTAAGGAGGGGAGAATGTTATACCCCGTATTTCCAGAGTATGTACGTAGGGGCGTACGTACAAAAGTTTAAGCCTTAAAGTAGGCATAGGGACGAAATTTGTGCACAACCCACGAAACGAATTGTTTTCCGACGAAACGTTTTCCAAAACTTGCGTAGGGAAAATTACGGCTATGTCATTTATAATTTTTGCGGATTTTTCCGAGAGTTGAAATATTTTGGACCAACGAGAGGGTGACACACCCTCAAGTGGACGGCAAAGAGGGCACGGTTGGCACGATTTTAAGGCCTAAACCAAGGGTCAATGTTTGTGAGTAATTTGTGGAGTAGGGTTAGGGTGCACTTGTTCAAATCCCCACCCTCCACTTGCCCTCCACTTGCCTTCATCTTGACCCTTGAAAGTCCTATAAATACCCCCCTTGAGTTGAAGACTTCTTCATCCACAAATCATCTTTTAAGTCTTAAAACTCCTTCCCCTCTGAGCTTTCGTCAGCCTCACTTCCACTTTCCTAGTAGTCTCGGCAAAAACTCTCCCCCCTTGGTAGAAAATACTCTCCAAGTATTGTTACTATCCCCAAAAATACCTTAGCCAATCCCTTATAGTATTTCCAAAGTCACCCCTATACAAAAAGCCCAGAAATACTATCTTATATCCATTAGTCACTAAACGAAATCCTGGGGAAATCTTCATAGTTGGTTGAAGTAGTAAGTGGAAGTTGTGTAGAAACTTCTAAAGGTTCTTGGAGCGTGCGGATTAGGAGCTAAACCTTGCTCAGGATCGACTTTTATCTTGGATAATTTTGGGCTTATCGAGGTAAATAATAATCTTATCCTTCTATTATAATTGGAGAATACATACTGTAGAAGTATAGAAATAAGTATAAAATACATAGAATGGTATTCTGTAAGAGAATTGAGCGTAATTACATCTAAGTATATTAAAGAAGATTGAACAGTACTTACATACGATCGTATTCTGATGACTTGTATAGTTTACCGGGTAGGGAAGTACTGCCCGATTTTCCGTAGAATAGAGAACCCTCTGCTTAGATTATCCTACAGAGTAGTCTAGACGTTGATAGACGTATTTGACTATTATAGGTTGATACTCTGCGCGCGACATATTCGACTTGGCAGGTAGATTTCGCCGAGAAGGTATGTGATTCTTCCTATCCTCTTGAGCATGATATTTTAAAGTATATATATAGTACGGTAGACGTACGTGGGTTAACTGAACATGGTTTTACTTGACGTCTTTTGACTTGAGTCTAAATAACAAGAATCTTGAAATATTTCAAAAGAATTATGAATCATTTTTGAAAGAAGCGTAATACTTGGTTTTTAAACAAAAGCTTAAGAGTTATACTAGCTTTATGGGAAGTTAGGTATAACGACTTAAGAAAGATAAAAGGAGCGGTTTACTTATGTGTTTATAAAAGACTTGTATTGATTTCTCGAAAATGATTGAGATGGTTTGTTGAGTAGACATATTGTGATGCTATGTGTGTTAGTATCTTGTAAACGTTTGTGTAAAGAGGTTATTCTTATTTGTGCTTATGTTGTTTAACGATAAGCCGTTATGCTAGTATTACATCACTCACTCTTGACATGATATCTGGGGTTAAAACGCCTCCGACGCGGGTATACCTCGAGCGATGCAGGACTATGATTCGAGAATACCTCATGCGGGTCGGGGACCTATGCGAGCTACGAGAGTTCGTGTTAGTGTGCGGTCCATGTGGCCACGCGGTGCTATGTGGCTACGGACTACGAGTCGGGGCGATGCCGGAGTAGCTACCTCGATGCGCGGAATACCTCATGCGGGCCTAGGTGGCTATGCGGACTACGGAGTCCGTGATTAGGCATGCATAATGATACTATGGGCGATTGGCCTTGCTCGATCATTCGCGGCCTAGAAAAGACCATTCTGATTTACTGTTGTTACTCTTGTTTGTGATGTGGCACTATGTGCGATTACATTGGTTATTTCATACATATTTGTAAAATTGGCTTTAAAATGATATGATTTCATTTAAGTACTTTCTGATTTCACATACTTGGTACTGTTGTCGACCTCGCCCGGGGATGCGTTCATCGCCAGTAAGGAAGCAGTGCTAGATCTGCATCCTTAGGATCTTTTGCTTTGGTATCAGGAGCTTCATCTTCTCCGGAGGCTCGACTTTTGGTATGGTTCTCCCTGATGTTGTAGATATATGTACATTCAGGGTATGGCGGGGCCCTGTCCCGCCATAGTTGTTTACTTCCTTAGAGTGCAGTAGTCTGTTATGCAGTTGGGATGTAATCGCGATTTTGGTTTATATATATTTGCCGAAAAACGACTTTTCTCAGATAAACTGTGCCTCAATTTACATTGTTTCATGTCTTGTTTTTATATTCCGCTGATTTTCTCTGATGTATGACTACTTGGTGCCCGGGTAAGGCACCAGTCACTGGCCCCGGAACGGGTCGTGACACTCATGTTAATCATCGGAGGACAAAATCTTCGAACTCATACGACCAGATCTGTGTCGCCTTGATTTTACTGTTTCGTCGGAGAATGTGCTTTAGCCGAAGTTCATGTAAACACCGTGAAATCATTAGATCTATAGTCGTTTGGCACTGATATGGCCGAATAAATGATACAATTTAAAATCAAAACTCTATTAATAAACTTTTCCTGGAAGGGAAGCCCTGGAGTAACCGGTAAAGTTGTTGTCATATGAACAGGAGGTCATGGGTTCAAGACGTGGAAACAGTCTCTTGCAGAAATGTGAAGTAAAGTTGCGTACAATAGACCCTTATGGTCCGACCCTTCTCTGAACCCCGCGCATAGCGGGAGTTTAGTGCACTGGACTGCCCTATTAATAAACTTTTTCCAGCGGTCTTCAGTTTTTCTCCGATAATCCTTGTATGTGTATAAATAGTATATAATAAATGTATAATATATTTATCATTAGTGTGTATACACTATACATTGATTATACATAAATTATATAATAATAATACATTTTCTATCCACATTATGTAGGGATACATATTTTATACACATACTGATATGTTTTAGAAATTGTATCATTGTTGTATAAATATGTATCATACGTATAAAAATTATATAATTATTGTATAGAATATGTATTCTTAGTGTATTAAAAATATATCAATTTTATATAATTTGTTTGTAATAAATATATAATCAGCGTATCTTTACTAATTATACACATTGTATAATTATTATACACATATTATACCAAATTCTTGGGATTATTTCTTGATACCTATGGCAACTGATACTTCAAAACATATAAAAGATTAGTCCACAACAGTTAAGGCACAAAGAGACCCAAAACATATAAAAATCAGTCCACAGCAGTTAAGGCACAAAGAGAAACAACAAAGTAACAAAGAACGCCAATCTGTCCAAGAATGGCAGAAACAATAGCAAAACGAACAACAAACAAGATGGTCGGAGTCGGAGCTCCGACGAGAAAGAAATAGGTTTCGAGTGATTTCTTTGCTCTCTTCCGCCGCTGATTTCAACTGATTTCGCCGGAAGAGTTCCTTCCCCTTTCTCCCGCTAACAGATCTAATCACAGTTTGAAGCCGCTGCAAGAGAGAGAGGAGAGCGGCGGAAATAAGATTCGGTGGCTAGAAATTGACATTACTTTGCTCTTAGAGGCCAATTCGGGTTATTATGTCATTTTGGGGTTAAAATTTTGTCTTGTATATTCCCCAATAGCCATGTAATGTCTTTTTCCCAAAAAAAAAAGATAAGAATTTTAAACTGCTATAATTCAAACTGCTGCATTTTTTTATAAAGTTATTGAGATTTCTTCGTATTTAAATACTAGCATTATATTTAAAATCAAAATTAGGGCTTCACAAAAAGTTAAAATCGGATCGAATCCGACCGAACCGAGGATCGAAAAATCAGAACATTAGGACCGAAGATCGGAACGAATTTATCGGTCCGGTCCAGTTCATTTTTTATCCGGTCCGATTAGTTGGACCCAATGGACCGAATTATTATAATTCTATTTTTATTGTATATAGAATTTCTAACACGGATTTATAGAATAGACTGGTTGATTTCTAACATTGATTCTAACACTGTTTTATGATGGAAGTTTAAATTAGTTTGGGACTGGTTGAAGTATTAATGAATGTGGGCTTGGGCCTAATTTTTTTCAGAATCCACCACCTGCCCTGCCTCATTTCAATTTTTAACAAAATTAATTTTGCCCTATCCTATCCTGTTAAGAGTTTGCCCTGCATTGCCCGGTTAACAGCTTGCCCTGCCCCGCCCTGCCAGGGACGGATCTGCGCCCTGGTAGTGGTTGTTCGAAAAAAAAAATCACAACGCTATATAAGAGAATAAGGATGTTTTGGTTGTTCAAAAGTGAAAAATAGCACTGCAAAAAAAATCAGTTGTTCGCGTGAACAACCGTGAACCTAAATAGGTCCGCGGCTGCGCCCTGCCCTGTCATCCCTAAGAATAACGGTTCAAATGGTGGCTAGCCACCCAATTTATACGACCAAAAATTGAGTGGATTTGCCTTCATACGGGCTGGTCTTTATTTTTTGCCCCTCAATTCGCTTATTTTTTTTTAAGCGAAAGACAAAAATAAAAAATCATTAATTTAAGGGTGAAAAAAACCACCATAAAACAGGGGCAATCGTGCGAGTGGCCTTATGTTGGGAAAAGAGAATTTGGAAAAGTAGCCCATTCTCAAACGGAAAAAATGGCCAGTGGGCCCCATCTACCCAAATTCAAATTCTTGAATACCCGACCCCAGTCCTTAGAAGTCCGTTAGACTCAAATATCGAAGTTTTCCTTTGGCTTTGCAGGAAAATGTGGACAGAAAAAACAAAGGAAATAGTAATTCCCAGATACATCTAAGCTGACAAAGAAAATATGCAAAACATTTCTCAATTGCAAGAAAAGAAACAGAGCTAAAACAATGTCGTGTTCACCTGAGAAACCAAATTTCAGGTCTGATCTATGGCTCAAGAACAAAAAAGCTCTCAATCATGTCCTTTTCAGTATGCACCTTCAATCCCGTTCAAATAAGTCATCATCCCCTTCTCTACAACTTGGCAAATTCACCCTTCAGTCACTTGTTTCCGATCCCACTTCCTTTCTATCCGATGAAATACTTCTTTGCATTCTCTCTAAACTCCCAAATTCACAAAGAAATTCCAATTCACTCGTATCCAAACGCTGGCTCAACCTCCAAGGTCGTCTTGTTCGGTCCATTAAGGTTCTGGATTGGGATTTCCTTATTTCGGGTCGATTGTTTTTTCGGTTCCCAAATCTTATCCATGTTGATTTGGTGAATGGATCGCTCATTTCACCTGGAAATTCGGGTATTTTTTGCTCTCACAAGTTGCTTTGTTCTCATGTGGATTGTAATGCTGACCCTAAGGATTGGTTTTCTAAGGAAAGATTTGTGTTGCCTTGTGATGACATTGATAAGGGATTGAGAATATTAGCTAGTGGGTGTCCGAATTTGCGTAGATTGATGGTGGTAAATGCTAGTGAATTGGGATTGTTGGGTGTAGCTGAGGAGTGTCCAACTTTGCAAGTCTTGGAGTTGCACAGATGCAATGATCAGGTTCTTCGTGGGATCGCAGCCTGTCAGAACTTGCAGATATTGAGATTGATTGGAAATGTTGACGGGTTTTATAAATCTTCGGTTACTGATATTGGACTGACTATTTTAGCTCAGGGATGTAAGAGATTGGTGAAGCTGGAGTTGAGTGGTTGTGAAGGGAGCTACGAAGGGATTAAGGCAATAGCACAATGTTGTCAAATGCTCGAAGAGTTGATTCTTCGTGATCATAGGATGGAGGGTGGTTGGTTGTCTGCTCTTTCGTATTGTGAAAATTTGAAGACCTTGAGATTTATGTCTTGTAAGAGTATTGACCATTGTGAATGGTTTGATGAAGATGTAGGATCTTGCCGAACACTTGAGAGATTACATTTCGAGAAATGCCAATTAAGAAATAAGGAGGGTTTGAGAACATTGTTTCTACTCTGTCAAGAAGTTAGAGAGGTTATTTTCCAGAACTGTTGGGGACTGGATAATGAAGTGTGCAGTCTTTCAAGTGGTCTAAGGTATTCGTCATTTTATCATCTTCTCGTTTACTTTGCTTGCTGTTGCTGGAAACTTTCGTTCTGCATTAGCATTTTGTTATGCATTTGACACACATGAACTTATTGTGTTTAGGCTTTAACTGAAATGTAGTTTCTTATAGTTTTAAAAATGACTTTATAGTGTAGCTTCCACTGTAACACCCACCTTGTATAATAGACGACAAATTGAATAGTGTTTGCTTGTAATAGTGCATTTTATTTTGGCCATAATACCCTTTGATCTTGTCTTTTTGGTAAAAGGATGAGTATGTAAGTAGTATAAATCAATTGTGATAGGTTTCCTGAGCTATCTGTGTTAAGGATAGATTTGGTCTTAAGGCCAGTTTGTATATGCTTTTGGTAATGTGCACCTTCTTGGTGCTTCAGTTATTAATATTAAAATACCCTTACCTTTTCTCGAAAAGTATACCCTTCGATATTGCACTAGAGAAAGCACATAACGTTGATGACATGACAGTTATGTTTCAATTCATTGTTGATGCTTGATTTAACAATTATCATGTGACTGTATGCTAACTTGGCTTTAAGGGTCAAGTTTTGAGTTTTATACACTGAACTTGCTCAGATCCAACTGGCAATTTAGCATCATTGTTTGCTTTGCATTCACTTAAATAAAGGGTGTCTTTAACTAAATAAGGTTAGGAATTTGGGTGTCACAACTTCATTTTGGTGTTATTTTCAACAGGAAAGTGAAGTCTCTTTGCCTAGAAAGCTGTTCACTGCTCACAACTGAAGGCCTCGAATCTGCACTCCTTTCGTGGAAGGAGATCCAGAGCCTCAAGGTGATTTCGTGTGGCAATATAAAGGATAGTGAAATCAGTCCAGCACTTTCTACCTTATTCTCTACACTAAAAGACTTTCAGTGGAGAGCAGACACAAAATCTCTTCTATCAGCTGGTCTTGTGGGAACTGGCATGCGGAAAAGAGGCAATAGATATTTCAAGAAGATGTGTGACTGGAAGTCACTGCCTGGTGCATAGACTGGCTTCCTGATTATGCATATGAGAACTCTAACACATGAAAGAGGCCAGTGTGACACTTTGCTCCAATAATGTCAGCAATTAGGCCTTGATGTCATTATCCTGTACTTGTAACAGTCGCTTAAGTATGTAATGTAGGAACTATAGGAAAGTTGGCACTTTCTCTAGGTAGAGATGGAGAAAGAGGCCTAAGAATGTATAGAGCTCGATGCTGTAACCTCAGGAGCATTCGGCTAAGCCATCTCGCTGTCTCCTCTCTGTCAAGCTTAATGATATTTCTGTATTGGGACCCCGAAAACTCTTGAAAGGGGGTTTTCTATCTAAATGCTTTAAAGAATTTTGGCACCTTTTATGCCATTACTACTGCCTTCCACAATTGCGTGAAAGCATATTAGATGTGAATCATACCAGCTAGCATGTAATTTATGGAGGAGACGTGAACCAAAACAATTTTCTACATATCTATGTCGAAATGAAATATTTGAGTATTTAACACTTCCATCGTTGGTAATTAGATTTATGGATGAAACTATGCTGAAAATAAAAAAGGCTAGGAAACTTGGTCTATTTGAGACTTCACTTTCGGACTTATTTCTAGATAAGATGCATAAGTAAATTGTGAAGCTTGATGCACATGCCATCCCAAGAGAGGTAGTTTCAAGTATATCAGTTCATTAATTCAAAGAAATAGAAAGATCGATGATGTTGCATATAGCATTGGTGGCGGGGTGAATGAAATGGAGGCTCGGCCTCAGGAGTCTTGTACGATAAGAATGTACCTACAAAATTTGAAGTCAAGTTCTACAAAGTGATGGTTAGGCCGATTATGTTGTTTGAGGTGAAGTGTTGACAAGTGAAGAACTTTCATGTTAAGAAGACGAGAGTTGCAAAGATGAGGATGCGGATGTGGATATGTGGGCATACAAGGAGAGATAAGATTAAAAATGAAGACATTCGGGACAAGGTGGGAATGACCTCTGTGGTGGACAAAATGAGAGAAGCGAGACTAAAATGATTCGGGCATGTGAAGAAGAGATGTGCAGATGGCCATGTGAGGAAGTGTGAAAGGTTGGTAGTGGTGATTTAAGGAGAAGGAGAGATCGGACAAAGAAGTACTGAAGAGAGGTGGTTAGAAACGACATGACACATATTCAGCTTACTGAGGACATGGCCTTAAATATGAGGATATGAAGATCGTGGATTAAGATAAAAGGTTAGTAGTAGGTGAGTGCTGTCTCCTTGCAAACCAGTAGCATTAGTACTAGTCTCGTAGTTACGCGTCATTCGTCTTTCTGCAACTACCTATTATTTCTTTGCCTCGGTTTTCTTTCACTTTTGTATGCTATGCAACAATTTCTTTATTATTTGCTAATGTTGGCTTTAGTGTTGTAATTATCTTTTTCAAACTATTTTGAATGGTTATTTGAGCTGAGAGTCATTCAAAAACAACCCCTCTACCTCCACGTGGTAGGGATAAGATTTGTTGAAAATTTATTAACGTGAAATAAAGTTTAACCTATTATTTATGACTCGAACAATTGGGGCCCCGCACGTCGGAAACGTCGTTTTCACACACGTGCACACGTTGTACCAAGGATCGTAAATTCTTTAGTGAAAGAGATATTGGTGCGTAAGCGAAATGTATGAGACATGAAATGATAGACGGCTATTGGCCAAATGACGAGTGTTTCACGTTGGTAAATGAAGAAAGAAGTGTACGATGTGTAAAAGATGAAACGAGTCGGAAATCGCCGTGACGCCTTAGTGTCTGGTGGATACTGGAAGTCAAGCGCCGCGGCGCCTCCCAGGCACGACCGCGACACTTCGATGGCAGAATGCTCAACGAAAGACGAAAAGTTTCTGACTTTTAGGTTGGTTTTGGAGCATTGATCCTCCATTACTTGACACTTGAATTCAACCATTATTTGGCTGAATTATAACCCCTCAGTAAGTGTCATTACATGGCTATTGAAATACATTACTTGGCTAGTTGGGAAGTCATCTTCATCACACTATAAATTGAAACCCTTGGCTCAATTGAAGAACACACTTGCAATCAGAAATTTCTGAGTATTTCTTCCTCTCTAGCTTTCTTTTACACACTCTAAAAGGTTCTTCTTTTTAGTTAATATTTGAGTTTCCTTTGTTCAATTATTTGTTGTTGTTTTATCTTGGGAGACAAGTTGTCAATCACCGTAAAATGATATCTACAGGGCAATATTGTCTTAAGGACAGGGTGCTAACACCCAACTCAGCAAATCCTTTGTAGTAGTTCATTCCTGTTCTTATTCCAGATTGTAATCTTTGTATTTGTTACTTACCTCCCATTTCCTTGTAACTCACAATCTTAAGACGATATTCGATGTAAGTAATAACAAAGATGACTGGAGGCGAATAATTTGTTGTTGTATCTTCCACTGCTACTCAAGGCACACCTGGTGCCTTCCTCACTACTGTTCAAGGCTCGCACAACGCCTTGACTGCTGCTCAAAGAAACGGTGGGTTCCACCATGAATTCCCAGAGAAGTACATGGGGACCAACTTTAAGAGATGGCAGCAGAAGATGCTGTTCTTTTTTACTGTTATGGGAATGTCACATTTTCTAACATGTGATCCTCCATAAGCTGGAGATGAAACGGACCCTCAGCCAAATGAAACGACTGGAGGGGGCCAAGATATCCATGTCATTAATAGCATGAAAATGACTCTAGATGTTTGGAGTCATAGTGATTTCATCTGCCAGAATTATATTCTGAATTGTTTGTCCAACCCTCTCTACACGGTGTATTGCACCATTGGCATCACCAAAGAGTTGTGGGATAAACTGCAGAAGAAGTACAACACACAAGATGCGAGTACTAAGAAGTTCATCGTTGGGAAATTTCTGAAATTTCAAATGGTGGACAACAAAACTGTGATGTCCCAAGTCCAGGAATTTCAAATGATTTTACATCACCTGGATTTGGAAGGGATGAAACCAAATAAGCAATTCTTGGTTGCATCGTTAATTGAGTTGTTACCTCCCTCGTGGAATGAGTTACTTAAAACTCAAGACGAAAGAGATGATCTTTGAGAAACTTACTATCAAACTCCAGATTCAAGAGGATAGTAAGAAGGTCATGCCAAAGGGGAAGCAACCCGCTGAGGTTAAGGCTAACTTGCCGGAAGTCAAAGGGAACTCGAGCAAGATGCGAAAGTTCCAGAAGGATGGTATGACCCCAACAATAGAGAAATTTAAGGAGAACTGCCATCACTGTGGTAAACCTGGTCACATGATAAAGGATTGCCGCAAACTCAAGACGAGAATAAATAGAAGGCCAAGGCTAAGGCTAACATCGTCGAAGACACGCTTCTTGATGATATGATTTAGGAGTTTTCGGCGGTGGTACTTGAAGCAAACCTCGTTGAGAATCCTATGCAGTGGTGGATGGACATGGGTGCTACCCATCACATTTGTTTCAACAGAGAAGCCTTCTCCACATATACACCAGTCACGGATAAGAAATTGTTCATGGGCAACAACACTTCCTCTGAGGTGCTGGGGGTAGGAAAGGTAATCCTGAAGATGACTTCCGGAAAGGAACTTACTCTGAAGAAAGTGATGTATGTCCCAAAAATTAGAAGAAATTTAATTTCTGGACCTTTATTGATGAATGTTGGTTTTAGGCTAGTGTTTTAGTCCAATAAATTTGTAATCACTAAGAATGAAACATTGTAAGAAGCGGCTTCATCTGTGAATACCTCTTTAAAGTTAATGTTTTGTTTGTAATGCCTTCGTCTATTAATAAAATTGAGTCTTTTTCTTATTTGCTTGAGTTGTCTAATTTATGGCATCATAGATTATGACATGTAAACTATCAATCTATCCAAAGGTTGGTAAAGTTGGAGTTGTTGTCGCCTATCGACGTAAACCTTCAACATAAGTATGAGGTGTGCATAGATGCAAAACTTTCAAAGAGTTCCTTTAGATCCGTCTAAAGGGAAACCACTTCTCTAGAACTCATACACACCGATATATGTGATTTGAAGTTCGCACAAACTAGGGGGAAAATGTACTTTGTGACTTTCATAGATGATAGCACAAGGTATTGTTACCTTTACTTACTAAAAAGTAAAGATGAAGCCTTTGAAGCATTCAAACGCTACAAAGCAGAAGTTGAGAACAAACTAAGCAGACAGATTAAATCAATCTGCAGCGATAGATGGGGAGAATATGTAGCGCATTTTGAAGAATATTGTGCCCAATCGGGCATTGTTCATCAAACGACGACTCCTTACTCACATCAATCAAACGGTGTCGTTAAACGCAAAAACCGTATTTTTAAAGGAAATGATGAATGTCTTGCTCATCAATTCCGGCCTTCCCCAAAATATGTGGGAAGAAACTGTCCTTACCGCTAATAAGATTATTAATAGAGTCTCATATAAGGGTAAGTACAAGACTCCATACGAGCTATGGAAAGGAAAGAAACTCACCTACAAATACTTGAAGGTATGTGGTTGTCTGGCCAAGGTTGAAGTACCTAAGCCAAAGCATGTCAATATTGGGCCTAATACTGTAGATTGCATATTCATCGAATATGCAAATAACAGTAGTGCTTATCACTTCATAGTGCATAAGTCAGATGTACCAGACATTTATGTGGGTACAATCATGGAATCAAGGAACGCTAGTTTCTTTGAAGACTCGTTTCCTAGAAAGGAAAGAGACATAAGCTCTCGCAAACGAAGTTATGAACAAAACTCTCAAGATCCATGAGTCGTTGACTGTCCGGATCTAGGCAGTCCAGATCCAGTGAACTCCAAAGTGGCTGATTATACGGAATCTAGTGTTCCAGATTCTCAGGACTTAGAGGTTCCAGAGATGGAACCGAGACGAAGCAAAAGGACTAGGAGGGATAAGTCCTTCGGTCCGAACTTTGTGGCTTACATGGTTCATGACGAACCACAGACAATTGCTGAAGCATTATTAACTCCAGAAGCACCGCTCTGTAAAAAAGCTATAGAGCATGAGATAGACTCTATTCTCCACAACCATACTTGGGAGTTGGTTGATCTTCCTCCGGAAAACAAGTCGTTGGGTTGTAAATGAATACTCAAACGGAAGTTGAAAGCAGATGGATCTATAGACAAGTACAAGGACAGATTAGTAGTCAAGGGCTATTGACAAAATGAGGGCTTTGATTACTTTGACACCTACTCTCCGGTGTCTAGAATGATGTCCATACGAGTATTAATAGTTATCGCCGCATTGCGGGATCTTGAAATACATCAAATGGATGTCAAGACAACCTTCCTAAATGGTGATTTGGAAGAAGAAATCTATATGGACCAACCCGAGGGGTACATAGTTCCAAGACAAGAGAAGAAAGTCTGTCAGCTTGTTAAATCTCTATATGGGCTGAAACAGGTCTCGAAGCAATGGCATGAGAAATTTGATAGTACTCTACTATCAAAAGGATTTGTCATTAATGAGTGTGACAAATGTGTTTACACGAAAGAAAATGTCGACTCGTTCGTCATGATATGCCTTTATGTAGACGACATGTTGATCACAGGGAGCAATTTTATGGTTTTGTGGGCCCCACAAAGTTTCAAGATATTTTGACCAAATATAGACGTTTTTGGTGAAGAAATAATTTTGGACCAATATGAGGGTGACACGTGTCACCCCGCCACTTGTCGTTGACTTGGACTTAGATATTTTCATGAAAATGAAGACAAATGGACAAGTGGGTCCCACCCACACTTGTCCACCATCTTGCTCTACACTTGTCATCATCCCATGCCCTGTAATACTTTATATATACATACCTAGGGCTTGCAAGATCATCCACACTTAGAATTATTTCAAAGAGCAAAATATATTTCCCTCTCTTAAGGGCTCACGTCTTTAGCCCTTTTTCTTGAACAAAAATCCTTGAACTTCCAAGCTTTGTTCATTGATACAAGATTAAGGTTCCTAACCTAGTGATTAGCCAAGATAACACACCACTAACCTCAAATCTTCATTGGGCCGAGAAGAGGGTTTGGAACCCTAGGGGTTCCGTCGACTTTTTGGAAGCTAAACATGAAGGAAAGTTGCTCCTAAGGTTGTAGGGTCACAAATATGTGATTGGAACTTGAGGAAGTGGAGCGAAACGAAAACTGCGGACCAATCTTCCCCGGGTTGTTTTGGACGTTTTTGGGCTTAAAATGAGGTAATTATTCTTCTTCTTTTAAAGTAATTGGATATTACTTATTGTTGATATGTATGGATGAGCTTGTACTAAAAAAAATGAAGATTAAAAAGGATTTGGCCAATTTTTTAGGATTGGGCCGAATTGGGGCAGAATTTGGTGTTATCGGATTTCGTTGGTTATTGTCGTTGTTATCACCACCTATTGCATGTTATAATGAAGTAATAATGTTGTTGATAAGTTGATGAGACTTGCATATAAGTGTTGGAACTTGAATTGGAATAAAATGGATTATGGAAAAGGATTTTGGATTGTTGTAGTTGTTGTTGGCCGAAAACTGCCAAAAATGTTAGACGTCGTTGTGTCGTTTTATGGACTGTTTTGGAAGTGTATATGTGCTGAAAATCAGCCCCTAATATGCATGATTAATGTGGTAAAATGACTAAAGAAAGTCCTAAGGAATAAGGGTGTTAAAGGCTTCATATTGTACCCGTAATGTTGGTTAATTATGGGCTGTTTTGTGGATTGTTTTAATGTGATTATGGTGCAGAATTTTACACGTCAAGTTAGGCGTGTAATCTCCTTTGGTTAACTGTTGGTTATGCCCTTAGTGTGGCTTGATTTGTGTTGAAATCGGGCCTTGGAAAAGGTGGAAAAGTACGTAGAAATAAAGGAAGTGCTGCCCAAATTTCTGTAGAATAAGAGGGCCATTATTTGATATAAGTCTTACACTTGGAAGCTTGAAGTTGATAGAAATGGTATTGTCATTTTAGGTTGAAGTACTACGTGTGGCATATTCTACTTGGTGATCGGTGTATTTTATATACATCTTTTGAGTCATTTTTAGTTAGTATTTTGCCCATTTTTGTACAAATATGTGTCGTCTAGGATATATTTTCTTTCTTTTGAGTCATAATGGTTTAAAGTGGCACATTGGTGAAAATGAGCGAAAAGAGGGCAGAAACAGAGGTTCCGGAGCTCAAAAAGCTAAAAAGTTGACAACCCGGGCAAGAAAGCGAGGCGTCGTGTCGCCAACAACAAGATCAGGCGCCACGGCGCCCAAAAACAATGCGAAGTTTGGCGCCAGCGGCTGATTCTGCGGCGGCGGAAATCAGCCAAATCCGAATAGGAATGGGCCAAGGCCAAGAAGGAAAAGTTGTTGGACGTTTTTGAGGTTATAAAAAAGACCTTTTTAGGTCAGATTTGGGGATCCCACACTTGAGAATTCATCACAACTTGGAGATCAAGATTGTAGACTTACTTTTGTGTAATTTTTTGTTCTTTATTTTATTTCTTTTTAGTTTATGTTGGATATTAGTTTAGTTCTTGGCATGTCTATGACTAGGAACTAACTTAATTTAGGGCTTTCCATGTCGAATCGCTTGAACCTCGCTCTTATGAATTAATGCATATTTTGGTTTCTTCATATTATTGTTGAGATTTATTCAATATTTGTTTTGATTGCTTGGTAATTAATTGATCACTAATTATCATAACTTATATGATTTCTAATCGAAATCCGAAAGGAGAGATTGTGAATATGTTATAGTTGAATAAACATAGGTTTAAATCGTGGACGAAAGTACCCCGATACTTGTGTAGTTTGATAGGTTATTGTTCTTAATCCTCCTTTGTAGTCAATCTTGTCATCGAAAGATAGAAGGGTTCTACATTGGGGTTGAATGTTTATATTACCTTAACAGGAGTATAAAACAGCTTAGTTAACCTGTTATCTCAAAATAGAAGAAGAACCATAATTATTTGCATTAACGAGTAAAGCGAGCGGATAGTTGAGGAGATTTGGAAGCCCTATTTCCACCATATCTGAAGTAAAATAAAGTAATTTAGTTAGCATCTATAATCATAGCTATAAACAATTCATCAATTTATCGGTTATCAAATAGATACTATAGAATAACAGTTGATAATTGAACACTAATCCCTGAGGACGATAACTCGGTCTTCTAGACTATATTACTTGTCACGACACGTGCACTTGCGTTTAGTGTGTGCATAAATCGCGCATCATTTGGCATGTGGAATAGCCGACAAGGTTGAAGTACATTGGGGCGTATTCTACTTGTCGTGTTGGTTAGTCGTCAACGAGGTATGTGAACTATCCTTCATTCTTATTACATAATTTATTTGAAAGTTATGAGACTTGATTTATTTGAAAGTTATGAGACTTGATCTTGAAAGTATATGAGATTTGATTTATTTGAAAGTTATGAGACTTGATCTTGAAAGTATATGAGATTTGATTTATTTGAAAGTTATGAGACTTGATCTACTTGAAAGTTATGAGACTTGATTTTGAAAGATTACGAGACTTGATTTATTTTGAAAGTTATGAGACTTGATCTACTTGAAAGTTATGAGACTTGATTTTGAAAGATTATGAGACTTGATTTATTTTGAAAGTTATGAGACTTGATTTATTTGAAAGCTATGTGACTTGATTTGCAAAGTATATGAGACTTTACTTGAAAGTATGTGAGACTTTATTTGAGAATATATGAGACTTTATTTGAAAGTATATGAGATTTGATTATATGAAGTACATGTGACTTGATTTTAGAAGGGCAAGTGACTTAACGTGGCAAGGTTAGTACTTTGAGGCTTTATAAAGGAAATGATGTACGACGGACGTACATAGTACTTTGGGGCTTTATAAAGGAAAGGATGTACGACGGACGTACATAGTACTTTGGGGTTCAACTCCCTAATATTACATGATATGTACGGTGAATGTACATAGTACTTTTGGGTCCAACTCCCTTATATTGCATGATGTGATTCTTTTATAAGAATAGATGTACATAGTACTTAGGGTTCAATTTCCCTAATTTTACATGATATGATAATGCCTTGGTTTTATTAAAAGGAAAGAGGTGATAGTGCCTTGGTTTGTTTAAAAAGAAAGATGTGGTAGTGCCTTAGTTTACTGAAATGAAAGTTTGTTATAATGGCTTTATGAGAAGTTTGTTATAACGGCTTTGTGAGAAGTCGAATGATGGCTTAAAATGTCATATGGTTGCATTGATACAATGAGTCCCACAAATGGGTCGGGTTACGTTATGTGAAACACCGAGTTCCACAAATGGGCCGGGTTATGTTATGTGAAACACCGAGTCCCACAAATGGGTCGGGTTACGTTATGTGAAATACCGAGTCCCACAAATGGGCCGAGTTACGTTATGTGAAACACCGAGTTCCAAAAATGGGTCAGGTTACATTATGTGAAACACCGAGTCCCACAAATGGGTCGGGTTATGTTATGTGAAATACCGAGTCCCACAAATGGGTCGGGTTACGTTATGTGAAACACCGAGTCCCACAAATGGGTCGGGTTACGTTATGTGAAACACCAAGTCCCATAAATGGGTCGGGTTATGTTATGTGAAACAGCGAGTCCCATAAATGGGCCGGGTTATGTTATGTGATACACCGAGTCCCACAAATGGGTCGGGTTACGTTATGTGATACACCGAGTCCTACAAATGGGCTGGGTTATGTTATGTGTAAAGAGACACCGAGTCCCACAAATGGGCCGTGTTATGTTATATGTGAAAAGACACTGAGTCCCAGAATGGGCCGGGATACGTCATGTGCCAACAATTACATGATTCTAGGGCTGGCCAGTGGGCAGGGCCCACTGGGATCGGGATAGGCGGGATCGGGACGGGGTCGGGACGGAGAGAGGCGGGGGTCGGGTGGGCGGGCAGTGGGACCGTCTTGGCGGGAGGATACCGTGTCCGTCCCAGATCTGCGATCGATGGGCGATTAGTCGGGACGGGACGGGCGGGCCCTTTTTTAAAAAAAACTTTTTCCACTAAATTAAAAATACTAAATTACTAACAAAGTAACATATAGTCATATTATAGTGATAGTCATATACTCATATTATACTATTATAGTATTATACTCATATATATTTATAAACTAAATAATTAAACAAAGACAAGAAGAGTGTAAAAAAAACATTCCAAAGTTGTTTTTGTGTCTCTTATATTATTAATTATTTCATTGAAATATACAAGATTCAGAATTACAACATTGTAGAAGACATAGAAAAAATTACTAAAATTGCAATGAAATATATTACCAATTTGAAAATACTTTTTCTAGTTTCTTTATAATTTCGTGTGGTTCTTCAGTTGAATTGGTATATCTTGGTCAAATTGTTCCACGTCGCTACGCAACACTTCTTCTCTTTTATAACCTTCCATGGCGATATAATTTCTTATATTCCCATTTTATAAAAAAATAATCTTTTTCTTAAATTTAATTCAAGATTCTCATTTGGGTATTCCTAAATTCAACACCTTTCTGGGTATTAACACTTTCCTGTTTATTTTACATGGAAAAATTTGAAGAAAACAAAGAAAGAGGGTGTATTTCAAGAGATATATTTCATAAATTCATCAATGGAAAAAAGAATTATGAATTTAATGAAAATGTGGAGGGTGAAGATAATATAGAGTTAAGTTTAGGACTTTCATTGAACGGTGGATTTGGGGTTGATCCAAAAAGAGCAAAGAAACTAAACCGTTCATCTTTAATAACAAATTTTGTGTTTTCTGGTGATGATAGTAATGGAAATGGATTTGAATTTCCACTTATTAGGACGTCTCATACTATGGGGGATATGAGGCATATCACTAGTACCAAACGCCGACGTAGAGTCAATGTGTAATCGAGAGAGGTTGAAAATTGAAACTTTGCTCGATAGATTAATCCTCAAGCTAGTTGTCAACTTCACTCCCAATTCTCAAATTAATAAATAGAGTGAATATGTAGTAGACAATGTTGTATAGAAATTAGAGAAAATGTAGGAAGATTTGTGAGAAATAAGAAGAGAAAATGAGGTATTTATAGTTGGAAAATTGGGTTAAAGTGTAAATATAATAACTTAGGGGTTAAAAATAAATATAAAGGGGGTAGGGGGTTGAGGGAGTGGGGGAAGCCATAAATGGTCGTTGTCTAACGGCCAAAATTTAAAATTGCCGTTAGACAACGACTATTTTTGGCAAATGGCGGGACTGGGGCGGGACCGGGACGGGTCGAGTCCTAGAGGGACCGGGTCGTGCGGGACCATACCTTGTCCGTCGATTCGAGCTCGGACGCTAATTTTTATTTTTAATTTAATGGTAGGGGCGGGCAGTCGGCCGACCATCGCCATCCTACGTGATTCCACGTGTCCTCGCAAAGGCGGATACGTTATAGATACGGAGTATGATACGTTATTTATATATGTATGTGGTGACAACTCCCATGACATTATTTGTTTATATAGACAAACGTTCATGATTTTGACATGGTTTTCCTACTTTGAAAAAGTACAGTGGTACAAGGTACAGTTGACTCTTATTTTATATGGCACGGTAGGATCTGGTATTTGATTTTCATACTTGCCCCTGTCATTCTTTTGTACAGTTATGATCTTGTTTCTTGTGCCATGTTTACATACTTGGTACCTTGTTATCGACCGCCGGAAGTGCGTTAAATGCGCAGTCTAGGTACTCAGTTGTGGATCCGCAAGCTTAGGATCCTTGTTCAGCATTTTAGGATAGCTCTACTGTTCCGAAGCTTGTCATTATGGCTAGGTATATTCAGGGGTACGACGGGGCCTTGTCCCATCATAGTTTACTGTCCAAAAATTTTAGAGGTCTGTGTTCATATGTGGGCTGGACTGACGTGAGTTGTATTTACATTGTGGTATTGTAGACCCACTCGGGTGTTATATATATTATGACAGTCTTGCCGGCTTTGCCTTTGTTTGTTAAAAGAAAGAAATGAGTGTTATTTATCTTTCGCGGGTTACTTGTGTTGTATGGGCAGAAGGGTGTCCAGGTATGGCACCAGTCGCGGGCTCGGGGTTCTGGGCGTGACACTGGAAGTCAAGCGCCGCGTCACCTCCTAGACAGGGCCGCGACGCTTCGATGGCAGAATGCTCGACAGGAGACGAAAAATTTCTGGCTTTTGAGCTGGTTTTTGGAGCATTGATCCTCTATTACTTGACACTTGAATTCAACCATTATTTAGCTGAATTATAACCCCTCAATAAGTGTCATTACATGGCTATTGAAAGTCATTACTTGTCTAGTTGGGAAGTCATCTTCATCACACTATAAATTGAGACCCTTGACTCAATTGAAGAACACACTTGCAATCAAAAATTTCTGAGTATTTCTTCCTGTCTAGCTTCCTTTTACACACTAAAAAAGGTTCTTCTTTTTAGTTAACATTTGAGTTTCATTTGCTCAATTGTTTGTTGTTGTTTTATCTTGGGAGACAAGTTGCCAATCACCGTAAAAGGTGTCACGACCCGACCAGGGCATGGCGGTGCCTACACAGGCACCCTTACATGTATACATCAGAGATAATCAGCGGAACATACATAAACTTAACAATGAAATAAATAATAGGTTAGCCGATAAGGCTACCTTCCTGGATATAAACAAATCCAAAAGCAGTTACCTCAAAAAAATAAAATATAAAGTGACCCACAAGATATGACTACAGACCTCTAAGAGTTTACATAACAAGCGTGGCGGGGACAGGCTCGCCATACCACAGAATGTACAAACGTCAACAACTTCAGGAACCATACCAAAGACAAGCCTCCGAGAAATGGAGCTTTCGAAGCGAGCAGTGATCCTAAGAGTGCGGATCGGCCAAGCTATGTATCTCAACTGCGGCATGAACGCAGCCCGAAGAGTCGATTACAAAATATGTACCAAGTATGCAAAACTAAAAATCGTAATTTAAATCATAATAGTCAAAAATACGGTGAAGACATATATGATAACCCAATTAACGATATTGTGCCTTCTTGGAGTGGAAGTAATGAAAGTCAAATTTACCTTGCAGCGTGTTTGACATATGAACGATAGTCACGCGGGGCTATGAACACCACCGAATATCAAAGCGCGCGTGGGATTCCCATCACCGCGGCCAGGTGTAAAAATCTAACCACGTGTGATGCGCGTGGTATCCTACCTCACCGGCGTACACACATACAACACATATAAACTTATATATCTCGTGCGTGGAATCCCTCATCTCGTACATGACTTCACGAGCTAATCCGTGGGTAGTAATCGTATCCGAATTTAACGCGTCGCAGTCGCGTGCCTCGGAATCCTCATCGTAAGCATGTCCAAGGCGCGTGCCTCGGAATCCTCATCGTAAGCGTGTCCAAGGATCAACCACACTAGATGCGTACGTGGAATCCGTCATCTGCCGATGCGTCGGTAAGCTCATACTATGACAATGGAAGCATACCGTGGAATCCCACATCACTGCCGTGCGTCGAGTGAACTCATCTGCGTGCCTCGGAATCCTCATCGTGGCGTGTCGAGTGCGTGCCTCGGAATCCTCATCGTAGCATGTCCGCGGTCAACCACCGTGGAAGCATACGTGGAATCCCATCATCACTGCAGACGTCGGTGTAAACTCATACTAGGACAATGGAAGCATACGTGGAATCCCACATCACCGCAGACGCGTCAAGTAAGTTCATAACAAGACAATGGAGCATACGTGGAATCCATCATCACGCAGACGCGTCAAGTAAGTTCATAACTTCTTTAGACTTCCAGTAACATACAAAATGGATCTCATTTTATGACCTTAAGGCACTTTTCATATCACTTAACAAGTCCGGGGAAAAATTCAACCCAAAGTACTATGTATTTCTACTCTTTCCAAAGATCCCTTTTCCACATAAGACCCCAAGATACTAACACCCGTAGTATCAAGGCTCATCTACAATTCAAACAAGTCACTACATTATTAGAAATATACTTCGGCTTCTACATCAAGTGACCCTCATTTTAAACTTTAGGCATTTGATGCCTTTAAATCAAATTGCCCTTCTTAGTTTTCAATTCTTTCCTCTAGGCTTACTTATTCGAGAAAAACCATTTCTTTAACCTTCCATAAAGTTATTATAACCAACTTCCAATAAAACCGTTATACTAACTTTATGCTTTAGAAACTAAGACAATCTTTTCCTTTCATAAGGCCGTCATAACTAACTTCCCATAAAGCCGTTATAATTCCTTATGTCTTAGACAACTTTGTTCTTTTTATGATCAAGAGACTTGTACTTCGAATCAAGTTACACAACTTTCAAAACGCTTCAAGTCTCTTTACTTTAGAAGACAAAATTCTTAATTTAGACAACAAGTTCTTATCTTTATAATAGTTCTAGAATCAATACTTTCAAATCAAGTATTCCATACTTTTTCACGTCAAGAAGTCCTTGTCTTCCCCATTAGAATAACCCATTCTTATAACCTTTTCTCAAGGACAGGTGAGTTAATCCTCTAACTCAACCGACTAGGCATCTTTAAAAACAAGTCAAGTATATCAAATGACTTTACCTTATTTAAATCACGTACGTCTACCGTACTTATACAGTTATAACTACTCATGCTCAAGAGATAAGAAAGTTTCCACATACCTCTTTTGTTTAATCCACTTGCCAAGTCCAATATGCCGTCCGTAGATGTCAACCTATAATGACCATAATACGTCTATTAGCTTCTAGCTTCAACGTAGAATATTCTAATGTAAAGTCCGCGTTCTACGGAAAAAATGGACAACACTTCCTTTGTTTCTACGTCTTTTCCACCTTTTCAAGGTCGAATTCAATAACCAAATGCGCATTTAAGGCATAACAATTCACTAACTAAAGGGGATTACACGCCTTTACGGGACGCGTAAAATTCACGCACAATAATCCAAATCAATCCAATAATTCCAAGCCAGATTCGGCTATAATATTACAACAATTATCAATTTCCTTTCAATTTCCTTTTAACCCAACTCGTTATCCCAACATGTTATATAAATCATAACCAATTATATAACCTCCTATTTGTAACATGCAACGATTTTTAGCTAACAACCGAATTGATTACAACGTGAGTGGCTAATATGCCCATTTCGGTTTTCCACAAGACTACAAGATCCAAATCTTTTCAAACTTTAATATAGCAACCAAGCTCATTTCTTAACTACTATAACTTGAAATCTTCATTAACTCGAAGGTGAAGGTTTTACCTTAAACCATCTTTCCAAATCTTCTTCACTTTAAAATTGCCCACTCGACTCTGAAGCTTTCCAACATTTTCCTTCTTGAATCCTTTCCAAAAATCTCACCTGGGTTCATCAATTTGAGAGAGAGGAGAGGATTTTTCTTAGAAACCACTTGCAAATGGCCAAGTCTTGAAGACTTGGCCTAAATAAGACCACTCAGTCAAAGATGGGAGGACACTTGTCACCTCCCATGGGCCTTATCAAAATATCCCCTGTTTTTCGCCCTTTCGCGTAAAAATCACGCCTTGGCGCGCGCTGCCCGCGCGCGGCCATAGCTCAACCTCGGAGGACTTTCGAATGCTCGGCCGCGGCCCTGGCGCGCGGCGTACTGCGGCGCTGTTGGGAGATCTGTCCTGCGTCGACCACGTAACTTCCAACGCGTAACCCTACCAGATGTCCAATCGACGAGTGGTTTGTTGCGTTGGAAACTAGACTCAACGAACTTCATACTAGTCTTTTAAAACTCCTCAGAACTCCTAAGGAACTAGGAGATATATCGCCCCAAAGTTGACTGAAAGTCTGCCCACAACCTTTTGCCAACCCAACTTTCCAAATTCAAATCTTATTTCCTTTCGTACGTTCTTAACTTAACCTCTTGAATTTACGCGGTGTAACAAAAGGATACATACTGGGCAATATTATCTTAAGGACATGGTGCTAACACCCGACTCAGCAAATCCTTTGTAATAGTTCATTTTTGTTCTTATTCCAGATTGTAATATTTGTATTTGTTACTTACTTCCCATTTTCTTGTAACCTTCACTGTAACTCACAAGATTTACATACACTATATCCTCACAGATTATACATTATGAAATTACACTGGATATGTTGTTGTTGCTTTGTTGATATATGCATTTGTAAATTAGGATCTCTTTGTTATGATCCCCTCACCGGACCAAAAAAAAAGATGACATATTGCTTGAGATATTTATTATTAATAACATGAAGATTATTATTGGGAGAAAAAGAACAAATTATAAAATGTCCCCTAATTAAATTAAAAACTGTGGAGAAATGAATATTTGTGTAATCTTCACAATTTGGCTAAGTTAAAGAATTGGAACACGCCAAGAGCCAAAGGGAATGCCTAGGGAAGGCAATAGAGTAGGTTAGGGCGAGTTAGAGCAGGGTAAGTGTTGACATTCGACCCGCTCTGCCCTGCTTTATTTAGCAATTTTCAGAAAATATGTCATGTCGTATCCCGCTAAACCCTGCACCGTTTATTTCTCAAAATTAGCTCAAAATTCGTTTCTTTTTCTATTTTTCCCATTAGTTGTTTCTGTTTGCTTTGCTCTGATGTTTTTTCCCCTCAAATTTGAATTTTTTTAAAAAAAAGAAAAAGAAAAAAGAAGAATGAATAACTTCAGTTTTTTTTCCATTTTAATTCTTATATATTTCTGTTTAGCTTATTTAAGTTTCAATTTTTTCTTATTGTTTATTTTGAGCTCTGGGTTCTTGTTATTTTAGTTTGTTTTTACGCCCAACTCCTTTTTTTTTCAATATATATTATAATTCTAGTGTTATTTTTTTTTGGATTTAAGTAAAAGAAAATTTATGAGTTTATTAGTAAAAACTAAAAACTGAAACTTTATGTTAATTTGTTAGTTTTCTCATTTTTATAAAGATTTGTTTAGTGTATTTTGGTGTTTTCACTATAAGAAAACTGAAAATGTTTTTTTTTTTGAAGATTTTTGGTGTTTTTACTATAAGAAAATGATGGGTTTTTGAGTAAAAGTTGATTTTGTTTTTTGTTTTTTGGGTAGACGAGACAAAACATATTTAGAATTTCACTAATCGACAGTGACAAATGCAAAATCAAAGTAGAAAAGATCTAATTTTGGTAAAAAACATTCAGCACATATGTATGAATAATGAAGCTACAATGAACATACTTTGTTTAACGTGAAACCCGCAGCTGTTATTCGAAGACCGAAGAAACTACGATCGACGTAATAGCGCAGAACTCCGCTCGATTAAATCACACTTTGCAAATCAGTGTAATGACAGACTTCTGCGAAGCGGGACAGATGTTACCCTAAGATTTCGAACTTGTGATCAAGCTCTCCTACACCACCCAATGAAAATACCCTCTGCCTTCAAGACCAACTGGTCTAGGACTTCAAATTACAATGAACATACTAACACATACTGCAATGCAATTTCCTAAAAAAACAAATTTAACCACAAACCCAAACATTTATATATCACAGCTATAAATTTGGACCATGGTTTGTCCCATTAAATTTTAATTTTTTTTTACCTAGTAGGCACCGGAGTAGATCTACACTAAAAAAACAAAAAACACCATAAAACCTGCTGTACCCTATCCCGTCCTATTTAAATCATCCCCTGCGCCCTGTTTATCAAAAGTTTGATCTGCCCCCACCTGTACTGATTGACATCCTAGGGATCACGATTCCCACCCACACAATTCGAGAAAAGCGTCGAAAGTTTTATTTTTCTTTCTTAATGGTGCAAAGTGCAAATAGAAGTTGTTGGTAAAGTGGATGCTCCACATTCTCCCTCCCTATTACCGGCATCACCTTCCCGGCGGGCACAATCCGAGAGAGAGATATGAAGAAGGATAAGGCGGTTGTAATAGAAAGCCCTATCACAGATGACGAACAAGAAGATGCTGCCGCAAGTAATCCTCCAGCTCGTCGCTTCTCCACCCGCAATGCTTCTTCCAAATACGATTTCGTTAAGGTCTTCTGTATCGTTCTGCTTCTATAATTTTCGTTCCATTAATTTTGTACTCATATTTGTTGTGTTTCAGGTGAAAGTATGGCTAGGTGACAATGCCGATCACTATTATGTTCTCTCTAGATTTTTGCTCAGCAGAATGCTCACTGTCACTAAGGTTAAACATCGTTCCTTTTCAGTTGTCTTCGGATCCAATATTTGAATACAAAGGGACACCATTATATTTAGTACGCCAATTACTAGCCACAAAGTCCGGCGTGCAACTCTTAAGAAACTTAATGATTATGATAGCAAAGTACAAACTTCAATATTATCGAATATCATTAATTTCATACTAATATAACAAAAGGACATCATCCACTCATACCTAAACGTTTTTATATTTTGAAAACGGTCAATAATAGCATCATTGGTTGCATTCCTCAATACCCAGTAATTAAATACTATTATATAGTTAGTAATCTATCACTCCCTCCATTTCACTTGACACAAAATTTATAAAATTAAAGGAGACTTTTGAATCACCTTATTATGAAAGAGAATTTGCATGTGAATCAACAAACTTAAGCTTTTACAAGTTGCGATGTAAATAATGCAAACAAGTATAATTGTAGGTATCACCTTAAGTTCCAACTGCTTGCTCCTAGTTGATGACTAAGCTGTCACTTACCAACACTGTTGATATTCAAATTGTAACATCACAACTCTGCTGATCCTCGATTTGGGCAATTTGTATTTTTGTTCATGCTATCCCTTGTTAGTCTCCCAGGTTTCCTTATTTCAAAAGATGACCTACTACCAGATCTTCTTTTCTAGAGCTTTTGGTATGAATATGGATTTAATGTGCACTGCTTCTCGTTTGCAGATACAAAATCACGTGGCTATTAAAATTGCACTTGAGCTTAAGAAGCTTCTTGTTGACAACAGCCTACTCGATGTGTATGACATCATCATTTGTATCTTTTTCTCATTGAGTTTTACCCTACTTGATCCATAGAAATTAAACGCTTTCTTAATGCAGCTCACAGTCAGATTTGGAGGCAAACTTGTTCAAGGTACCCCATTTCTTGTTCTCGGTTATGCTCTGCTTCCAATTCTTTTCAGAAGTTCAGTAACTTTCCCATGAATATTTAACTATCTAAGAGACTTAACTGTGAATGTTTTTACTTATTCCATTGGCTCTACGTCTTGAGGTATGCTTTTTCCTTGGTGACTTTGATATTGTAAAGGCGATCTGAACATGCTTTACATGTTGCCACTTTGTTGGATGTGGTGTTTTGACTCTCTTTTTAGGTACAGGCTGTAGCAACTCATTTGGATGCTTATCAATATGACTTTTCTATCTTAGTGATGATGAACAAGCAATACATTCCTATGACTCTCTCTCTCTCTCTCTCTCTCTCTCTTAGTCGGCGCAGGCTAATGCTAATTATAGAATTGAACTTGTTACAAGTGGATTTCATTATCCAGTTGAGACTTGTCATCAAACATCTTTTTCATTCTTGTTCTCTGCATGTGGTTAGTTTTTTTTGTTTGAGTTTCTTCCCTTTTGTTGAATGACTCAAAGAACAAGCAAAATTGCTTCATTATTTCATCCAATAGACATTTTAAGATTATTTTTTTCGGATCTTGTTTGATTGACATCTTTGACTTGCAAATGCACTCAAGGTTGTAAAAGCAAAGTCCTGATGAGGATCCATTTTAACCTGAGCTGTGCTATATGTCTGTCGGCAATTAACTTTTCCTATCTAATGGTGTCTAGAACTTATATTTGACACAAAGATGTTTGTGTTTCAGATTGAATTACCCATGTAAGAGAGTTAACATGCACATAATATTGTATCAATAGACTGATAAACATGTTATGCTGTCAGGAACCAATCCTTTAGTTTTTACCTTACCTTATAAAAGAAGTTGTTTCTGTGATTTCTTTCTCTTAATTCGACAGACATCCGGTACTAGTTTGTGTAAAAGTTGACCCTGTAGTATGTGACTTGATTTTCCTTTCTGTTATTACTTATTCAAAGTTCTGAAATTGGACGAAAAACACTGCATTGTTTGGATGCCATGCAGCTTATGGCGCGAAGAGGTTTTGGGGAAGAGTATATAAACCGTTATAAAATGATTACAAGGTTGGTGTTTGTCAACTTTCCCTTTCTTTTCCTATTGTGGATCATTTTCTTATTTATTCATTTTTGTAAAGGAGGGAGCAATGAGGAAGGGAACGATTGAAATGGCCTAATTTAGTATTTGATGTTGCTTACCCTTTTTTTTGGCGTATGTTCTTAGATTTCACCATATGAGAGTGCCTTTGGTAATTCTTGTTTGTGGTACTGCTTGCGTTGGAAAATCTACTATTGCTACCCAGATTGCACAAAGGCTGAACTTGCCAAATGTCTTGCAGGTTCTTCGTTAATCCCTTTACATTCACTGGTCTGCTTCTATCTTTTCCTTTGAGCAGGCTCTGTTTATCCTGCTTGCTTATCATTTATATGCGATTTTTTTCCAGACCGCCATGGTGTATGAATTGCTACGGACATCAACAGAGTATGTAACTGTCGATACAGATATAGTTATTTTGGTTACCTGTTACTTCCAGAAAATTGCGTAGTCATGTTTGTTTATCTGAGAAGCATGATATAGTATGTAACTGTCGATACAGATATAGTTATTTTGGTTACCTGTTACTTCCAGAAAATTGCGTAGTCATGTTTGTTTATCTGAGAAGCATGATATCATGTGGCTCTCAAATACTTGTGTGCCTTGTAATTTATCAGTGCACCGTTGGCATCTTCTCCTGTATGGGCACGTGATTTCAGCTCATCAGAGGAGCTAATAACCGAATTTTGCAGAGAATGCAGAATAGTAAGGAAAGGTAATTCTTGTTGTAAAAAACTGTTTTGGAGCATGTCAAGGAATCCAATCAACATCTCAATTTTTTGTAGGTTTGGCTGGTGATTTGAAGAAAGCTATGAAAGATGGAAAACCAATTATAATTGAGGTATTTGTCCTCTATAACCTACATAATGAGTCTTTTTCATCGCTTGTTTTGTCATGCTTAGACAGTATAGGCACTTGTGTTCCCTCCCTGTCTTTCTTCATAATCCTCTCTTGACATCTTGATTGGAAAAGAAGCATTGCTACTGGTCCGTATAAAAAAGGAAAGAAAAAATTAAGAAGAAAGCATTGAAACTGGCAGAAAATGGGTCCTCAAGATTAGAAGTCTAAGTTTTAACGTTAAGGCCCAGCCAGTAATTTTCAAAAAGGAATTTTGCGGAGGAAACATGGACTACTTCCGAAGCTCCCAGAGGGTGTGCTTTGTATCTATAAAGCAGATTTATCTCCTAATATAGACATTTCCTTTTAAAGCAAATACTTTTATATCCAATCACTTGAGAAAGTTATAGATGCTAATTTTCTAGATTAGCATTTTGGATTTGCCAAATTAACTAAGTAGTTCTAAACCTCCTTGATGTCTTTATATATGCATCTGAATATCGATGTGAGAATTGTCTTCTGCTTCTAAGTTTATCTTGTTCTTGTTACTTAGTAGTTTGGGCTTTTACTTGCACCATCAAAACGAAGGGCTGCTTGTTTGATAACACAGTTTGAGCTCCTTTATATGTGGTTATGCATCATTAATAACAGAAAAAGTGGCAATCACTTTGTAACTCTTATGATTGGGAAGGATATGACGTGAGAAGTGCAAAGTTACCTTATTTGACATTAGAAGGAGAAAGATATCCAGGAGAAGGGAAACTCTCCACCCAAGTTCTTCTGGAGCATTTAAATTTGAGATTAGAAGGAGGGGAGGGAAGAGAGATTGGGAAGTCCCAGAGCACATCATTGGTGAATCTGCATCTATAGCAGTATCCGAAGAGCTTCTACCTTGGTACGCTGTGCAGACAAAGCATTATCAGTTGCATGTGGCAAGAAATCAGTTGGAAGAAATCAAATGTCAAAGTGGGTAAGGAAGAATATACTGAGGCTTAGTAAGCATTGGGGTTTCTCTTCATAGGTTCTAAAACGAGGTCATAAAGTTCACGTGAATCAAATAAAGATGATACAAAGAAGGGCAGTCCAAGCTCAATGAAGTGTGGTGCTATCTCAAAACAAAAGGGTTAGGAAGAGCTTAAAGAGTTGCAGTTTCCTATAAATTATGGGAACGAAGGAGATTGGAGCAGCAGTAGGAGGTCAATGTTATGTACCCAAATGAAGATTAAAATTGTTTGCTGAAATGTGATGGTGTAAATAGAAGGAGAATAATGTCAACATTGAAGATAAAATTTTGACATGTTTTATTTCCTCCAAGATAAGTAAATGGACAATAGACTAACAAGGCAGTATGAGGCAACAGATGGGTGACTGGGTAGTGCTGGGAGCAGATGGGGCCAAAGTGGGGGTTTTAATTGGACAAAAGAGTAGGACTGGCCAGTGGGCCGGGCCGACCCGACACCGTCCCGGTCCCGACCCCGTGAAAAAAAAAAAACGGGACCGGGGCTCGAACCGGGGCGGGACAGGGTATGGTCCCGCCCGACCCGGTCCCGCCAGGCCCCGATCCCGCCCCAGTCCCGCCATTTGCCAAAAATAGCCGTTGTCTAACGGCCATTTTACATTTTGGCCGTTAGACAACGACCATTTTTGGCTTCCCCCAACCCCCCCTACCCCCTTTATATTTATTTTTAACCCCTAAGTTATTATATTTACACTTTAACCCAATTTTTCAACTATAAATACCTCATTTTCTCTTCTTATTTCTCACAAATCTTCCTACATTTTCTCTAATTTCTATACAACATTGTCTACTACATACTTTATACTTTATAAATATATTATATATATGAGTATAATATTATAATAGTATAATATGAGTCTGTGAGTCTATGACTATCACTATATGACTATATGTTAATGTTACTTTGTTAGTAATTTAGTGGAAAAATTAAAAAAAAAAAACCGCCCGACCCGTCCCGTCCCGATCCCCTGCCCACCGGGACCGGTACCGGGACGGGACACGGTATCGTCCCGGTCCCGCCTGGCCCGCCCCAGCCCGACCCCGCCCCTCCTCTCCACCCCGACCCCGTCCCGATCCCGCCGGTCCCGATCCCGGAGGGCCCGGCCCGGCCCACTGGCCAGCCCTACAAAAGAGTACAGTTTTCTGAAGAAAGTTTGAGAGATAACACCATTCCGTCTTCATTATTCTTTCCATCATTCAATCTGATTATGCAGGGGTACTTACGCGGGAGTATGGACCACATTCCTTTGATGAAATAAGGGATATGTGGTAGGAATTGGAGGCACTGAGAGGATTATGAAATAATGGGTGATTGGATCGGGTTGTCGGGTTTGCAATTGAGAAGTCTAATAATACTTGTGTTACAAGGTCCATCAAAGATTTATCCAATCTCATCTCAGAGTTGGGCCTAATTAATTCTCCACTTTCAGGCAGTAAGTTCACAAGAATTAGAGTTGAAGAAAGACCATCTGTGTTCAGGATAAATATATTCCTTTTCTCTACTGAACAAGATGATTTGTTGAGGAAAACAATATGCTTGGGTGAACCCAGTGTTGGATGATAAACCATTCGTGCTAGAGTGTGCATTTGGGAACAGAAATGGTACATTGTTCAAGTTTGAAATGCTTAAATTTTGATCGATAAACACGATAATTTGTGGAAGCCTACATACTTTCCCTTGTCTTACTTCTAAAAAATGGTAGGAACTTATTAGCACCAATGTTTTGCTTGCATATACATGCTGATATTTAAGGAATCATTTTTAGCACACACCTAAACAATTATATACTTGTGAGTTTCAAGATTTCCTTATAGAATAAAACTTTCCACACCACCAAGGAAGGAATAAATTTTACAAGGGATCGACGTAACAACAAAGAAGAATCTAATACTTTCCTGTGCTACTTCCCGATACAAGAGGAAGTTGATTTTATGGAGTTGGTTAAAGATTGTTGGCATCTTACAATACAAAAAGGCAGAGCTGATTTAAAGCTCACCAGAAAGCTGAAGCTTCTCAAAGAGTTACTAAAAGATTTGAGCAAGTCAATTAGAAAATGCAAAGAAATGAGGAAGATGGGAAAAACACCTTATTCTTTATAAAAAATTACTGTATCAAAAAAGAAATGAAGAAGATGGAAGTTGGAGCAAGCTAGAAAGCACCGGGAAAACCCCCATCTGGAGAGTTAGTAAATGCGGGGTGGGGGGTGGGGTGGAGTGGGGTTGTATTGAAGGCTTCAAAGGGGTGACAAAAAGCAAAGCTTATCTATAAAATGGTTGAGTTATATTTGAAAAGAGCGGGAGGAGAGCAAAGTGTGAGTAGGGGAATATTCTTAATGTCTCTTAGGAGGAGGAGGGATGGATGCAAAAAGACCCTCTGAAGAAGATGATGTTGAAATAATAATTAAGGATTGCAAGGGGTATGAACCCCCTGGACATGATGGATGTGGAATGAATGTCTTGATGGGAGAATCAAATGAAAAGACTGGTCTGCTATATGGGACACAGAGAAGGTTTATGACCACATAAATTGGTATTTTCTGGTCTCTTTGGTGAGGAAATAATGTTTGGAGAATTATGGTTCAGCTGGATATCCTTTTGCATAACCACTCTGAAGTTCTAATCAATGGAAAACAAACTTCATAGTTCAATCACAAAGGGAGCTTAGGCAAATCTATTTTTCTCTTTATTATGGTAACGGAGGTGTTCAACAGGATTAGAAGCACCTCCAGTGTTATATCTCACATATTCTATATGCAGGTAGCACCCTGCCAAGGAAAACAACTAATGCATCTGAAGTCTGGTCTGATTGGTGTATCAACCGAAATATTGTTTTTATACCTTTGTCTTATCGGTCAAAGTCTTGAATGTGTAAATGACATAGATCATATGGTAGACTTCAATGGCTCCTTGCATAGAGGGAGACAAGGAAGCTCTTAAAATGCTTGAATATAATTTTCTAACACAATACCCCCTTTGTGCCACAAATATAATAAGATTACCTTATTGTTTCTTGAAAAGAAAGATGCCTGGAGAGAATGTGGTGCTGTCCAGGAAGCTTTTTTTTCGTAAAAGAAATAATATGTACTGACACGTGAACATGCATAGTATAGTCCATTTCTAGTATATTTATCCTTGTTGTTGCAGGAGTAATTAGAGGTCGCATCATAGTTTTTGTATCAAATCAATTATTTTATCAATTGGTAGTGAATGTCGAAAGTACAAAAAACTTTACTTTGCTCTAAATGCTATGGTAGACTTTCTCTATTATTTGCTGTCTTTTTTGCTATGGCTTTTGCCTTCTGTATTATCTTTTTCAAAACTGCCTTGTTATGTGTCACTTGAGTCGAGGGGGGTCTTTCAGAAACAACCTCTCTATCTCCACGAGGTAGGAATAAGGTATGCGTATATTCTACCCTCCCCAGACCCTACCTATGAGATTACATTGGGTATGTTGTTGTTGTGATGGTGGTGAATGTTGAAAATCTTTTTGGCTTTGCATTCAGTTCAATAAAAATTAATGCTTGAACATTGAGTGATCCCATCCAAATGGTATATCAATGGCAGGGGATACACATAGATCCTAGTATTTACCTAATGTATGATGAGAATAAATTGCCACCAGCTTCTCCAGCAAACCAAGCAGTGCCAAAATCTCTGAAGGTGGAAGAACAGAATGTGTTACAACAGAAAAACAATTCTAATGTTAGATACAACAGTCAGAGTAACCGTAAGGATTGCTGTTCTGAGGATATGAATTCAGAACCAGGAGAATCTTCAGAGTTAAACAAGATCAGAACTACTCTGAAATCCTTGGACGTTGTTCATGAAATCTCTGAAAATACGGGTAAGTGCATTTGCATATTTCTGCTAGTTTTTCCATCTCCACTAAAAGCTATTACTCTACTTAAGATGCTTTTATTGGGGTAGAGGTTCTTTCTTTTTCTCTCATTGATGCTTCCTCACTGTCCGCCTGGTGTGGTGTTGTGGTGTTGCAGGTGAAAAAGTTAAAGATTCAATGGCAGACCAAAATCTTTCTCATAAAAGAGAAAAATCTGGCGCTCAACCAATAATTGTACCTATAGTTTTAAGGATGGCTGAATTTGACCATAAGGTGGTATAATGTCTATTTATCTTATATAATTTCCATTTTTTTCTATCATTACATCTGCTCTCTCTAAAATAGATCGAAATATAAAGACCTGATCAAATTCTCTAAGCCAAAATTTAGTTTCTCTATAAGTACCAGTTTGGAACAACTATTTTTTTTACTATTCTGCTCATTAGTCGGTTTGAAGTAAAAGAGAAACTAAGTCATTATCTTCCCTCTAATGTACCCAGCTCCACCTATTTTGAGCGACAGATTGACCCATCTATTACTCCTGTACCTAATAGTTCTCCAAACTGTCATTTCCTCTTTTATTATTATTATTATCCTCAATTTTTATCCATTGCATGAATCTGGATTTAGGGAGAAAATTGTTTTTCATATTTAGTTCACGTCTTTACCTTCTTGACAAAGTTATGTCTTTCATACAGGCATTGCTGGAAGAGTGGGTAGCTACTCGTATTAGCAGTGAGAAATATCTTACCCGGGTTCCACAAGTTGTTGACTTCTCTTATCTACTGTTATTTATCCTAATTATTTATCATTATTTGTATTACATGAATAATGATCCTATATTATAAATGTGGAGTTTGTATATTTGACATCAATTCTTTTTATATGTTTATGTGTGTGATATCAAGGGCTTATTAATAAAATTAATAGCGTAAATCCAAATTTTAATATGAGGTCTTAAGTATATACAATTACACAAAAAAATTAGTGTTACTGTTTTTCATACTTATTGTTTTAGTGCAGTATTCTTAAAAAACCTAAAGCCCTTTACTTCACATAGTAATATTAACAAGTTAATAAGATATTAGCCATATATTTCTAATATATTACCTTGGATGTTGTTGTAAAAAACTTTATTTATTAATATGATGATTTTTGTAGGTTATTTCAAAGTTCTAAAATATTTCTGTTAGAAAATAAGTAGTGTTTCTTTCTTTTCTTTTATATATATATTCAATTGTTTTTTTTAAAAAAAAAAGATTTAAATATTTTCTAAGAAAAAAATAAAATCACAAAATTTACTATTAAATTTTTTTGGGGCCTAAATAAAGCAAAGGCGTTACTAGCCGCACCCTTGAGCTGGCCCTGTTATACACAAATGATACATAGTGTATTTATATTTGAGTATTTTTGCTTTTCTTATCTGTTTTTTTTAGCTGGTCATCCTCTCTTTAATTTCTTTTCAGGACAAAGATAAATTGATTTCTAACTTGAAGACTATACAGGACTATCTCTGCTCCTTCACCACACAGGTATGGTGTTTGCCATCTTTACCAACATCAACATAAAATTTGGAAATCCTTCCTCCATAGATATAACTATCTGAAGAACCCATAAAAAAATTAGATATAACTATCCGAGGAGAAATCAAGACTAATCAACCTATCAGTAAGAGCCTAATCTGCATTAAACCTACTGTAGTATTTAGCGCAACTGTATGATGAAAGCCTTATAATTAATGTCTCTATACGAAATAAAAATGCTCCTCAAGGTGTATTACTATTAGTGGAATTGCCTAACTGATGAAACCTTTGGTCTTAAACATGTTATGCAAGGGAGAGAAATGGCTCGATAATCAAGCCATGTATTACTATTACCCATACAATGCCGTCATTGCAGATTTGATTTGTATTCAATTTGGAAAGTTAGATGCATGATATTGCACCAGTCCTTCGAGAAGTTGGACGCATGATATCCTACCAATCCTCAAGTACTTGCTGCACTTCCTAAACTAGAGTTGACTGCCATTCTCCTAAATGCAGCTAGTGATGCACGCTGCCTGCTATTTCAATACTGTGTTCTTGCAGCTAGCCAGCTAGTATCTGGAGTTTGAATCTAGAGTCAATTTCCTATTCCATTCTTCATCCAGATGAATAGATAGAGCTAGAGGAAAGAAGTGGACCCCTAAATTGAGCATAGCATCTAAGTCATAGGTGAAGTTCACTGATGGCTGGTCTTTTTGTTTTTTATGTGGTAACTATATGGAAAATACAGTTGAAGATGCTAATAGGGGAGCATCAAAAGAAGATTAGACAAAAATAGTATATTTTCTTGTGGTCTGAGGGATTTGCTAGGCAGTTCATGTAAATTTGTCGAGTTATGGGAGAGTCGCTTTTTTCTAGAATTCTTGATACTACTTCAGGGAACTTGCATATTGGAGGCATGCACCAAAAAAAGAATTTTAACTTCTGATGAATTGAAGACACTGGTTACAATAAATAAAAAGCACTCTACAATTGTTATTGGATAACAAGTATGCAAGTTGTAATAAGAAATGATTTTTTATTTTAACTTATTAATTTACAATAAATGATTTTTTGCCCTTTTTTTATTAATTTAAAGAAAGAAAAATAACCATTTGTCAAGTACTGTTTCATGCCTGGTCTGTTTAATTCAACTTTTACAGACTACATCCCCTCGTTTTGTGGTTTTAGTTAGATAATTGATTTTCTATAAGTACAACGTTCACAAGTTCTTATCCTGTGGGAGCTGCATTCTTTATTGACAGGGTTTAACAGTTGTAAACATATCAGCGACTACATTTCCACAAACATTGGATTGGCTGCACAACCATCTTTTACAGGTAATTTGCCAATGTATCATTGTTTCCTGGGGTTAATTTTGTTGATTAGCACTGAGTCACTGCTGATTTCATCTGGGAAAGTAGAAATCTGAGTCGTCTGATGTTTACACAGCTGAAAGTGAGGTTAAGAAATACGTTAAAGTGAAAATCATTACTTACTTTTTCTCCTTCTTTCCAGTGTATCGAGCAAGGTACATCACATGTTTCTAGGGGTAACAGTGTTGAGATAGCCAAATACTAGATTACTGCTAGCCGTATCTCGATGATCAAGGTACTCAGCAGACTATTAAGTCCGTCTACTTCCTCTGCAGATATGTAAAGCTTTGCCTTGCATGAGCTGCACGGAAGCACTCTCTATTGTATGGTCTTTTTATGTAGTTCATTCAGTCAAGGCAGTCCTGCTTTATGGGAAAAAATTTGAAGTCTATTGTTCAAAATAATTATATCAAGAATTAAAGTATAAGTCCATTTAATAAATTATATTTAATCTTGTATTAAGACAACCATACCTTGGTGTATTCAAGCTGGATTTGATCTTTTGTGCATAAACTAAACTTTATGCACCAAATTATCTGCTATATTAGTAAATGACACACCAACAAAACAACTCATTTAATACAAATCTTTATTGAACTGAATAAATACATTTGTTCCATAGTAAAGACTATAGTCTAAACGCGAGATTAATAGTAATGAATGAGTTTACTTGGGAAAAATGAATCAAGAAAGTCTCTAGTTTTGCTGCAGACTTCTTTGGTCATTACAATTTACATTATGGTTAACATTTTCAAGTCCTGATGCATGAAGTAGTAGATCAAGTTTGAGCTGCAAATGTGATTATAGTTACTGTTATGTCTATGAGCTCAACTGTGATTGACCAAGTGTGAGATGAGAAAAAGATTGAATGGATGAGTTTTAACATGTATAAAATGTGATTAATTAAGAGAAGTTTAACTATTGTTTTGAATGCATTTGCAATTTCCAATGTCAAGCCTCAGATGATGACATTTCCTATCATCCTTTCTTCTCTCTTCCGGATGCTTACTAATAACCCCCTAAAAATTAACATATAAGAATAACTCGACAAGCTTGTCATACTAAATTTTTTATTTATTTCGCAACCAAATTTATTTATTTGTTGCCATTATCACTTTTGAGAAGATGGCTCTTGAAGCAAAACTCCGCCAATTTCATACAACATAAAAGGGGCAGCCCAGTGCACTAAGCTCCCGATGTGCACGGGGTTCGGGGAAGGGTCGGATCACAAGTGTCTATTACAATATCTGATGAATAAATAAAACATTTAAGCCCCATATATAATGGTTGTATTGTATCCTTTCTTTTCTCAAAGGACCATCTATATATGTTGTTCATTTCAATCTCAGTAGTTGTTTTGGCTGGACTAGTAGCGATCTCTACTTGTTTGGGTGGTTGTTGTTCACCCACTTTTTAATGAAAAAATTTGCGTCTTTCTGCAGTTACTACCCAAATAGTTTTGAGGATTTACCTGGAGCTGCATAGCCAATGTTTCCCTTTACTCCAAGTGAGTTAAAGTTATTCAGGTTGGCTTCAGTACTGAATCCAGGAATGAGTCTCACCAAACCGAAAACACCAACATGACTGTGGGATCATAAGCCACTAATGTTAGGCAAAAACATGTTAGTGCACATGTCATGTCTATCTTCAGTTACAGATTTGTTTTCAGCAGTTTTGTTTAGATAGACAAAATATACCTGGAGGCTGGAGCTGCATTGCCAAATGGTTCTCTATACTCCAAGTGAGCTAAACTGATTAAGATTAGCTTCACTACTCAATCCAGGAATAAGTCTCACCAAACCGAAATCACCAAGATGTGCTGTGAGATATTCAACAAGTGATGTCTGGAGGTTCGAATTCTACCACAGATAAAAGTCTGGTATTTCAGATGAGAAGGGTAGAAGGTATGAGCTCATTATCCACCGAGTTTTGAACCATGCACCACTACACCAGCTGAGGAATCTCTCGAAAAAGAGCAAAAATAAGCTGATTGGTGTTGTATTTGAAACTTAAAACTCATTGTAAATCAGCTGAATATTGATAAGAAAAACAATCTGATTTTAAAATCTGTTGAACACCATTGAAGCTCGGATGAACCTCTAATGGAGATCTCAAAAAATTTATCAATAATTTATTGCTTATTTTGAAGTAGGTGATTCATATTATTGTTCTTGGCATCATTATGAAGTTGTATTTTAGTTTTGGAGTTCTCTGCTGAATTAAGGTGGCTTGGATCGATTTTGAAGCTGAGTTGAAGAAGAAGAAGAAGACGGTCAACATTTTGAAGACCAAATCAGATTTAGAACAATTAACAAAATGGAAAATGAGGTTTATTTTCTTAGTTAAACGGAGCTTTTAGGCGGGTATGACTCTTAGATGGATCCGGATTTTGGATTGAAAATTTAATTAATCTGAATAAATTCAAAATTACCTAATAGAATCGCGTCACACAATAAATAAATTCATTAAGTTTAATTTCATGAGGAGCCGTTAAAAATAAGGGTATTTTAGAGCTAAAAGGTTGATGACGTGGCATTTTTGGCCCGAAAGGTGGATGGAGGATTTTATTGTACCAAAATAGTTCAGGGACATTGTAAGCCCTTTTCCGTTTTTTTTTTTCCGAAACAAAAGGAATAGATCAAATGCTTAACCTAAAATGAGTCATTGTTTTCATTGGCGTTAAAAAGAATAAAACTTTATCCGGGGAATCTCTGAAGTGATTCGTAGAATCTTTATGAACATTCAATGAACTAGATATGGTGATTCTTAATGAATCTTACCCATCAAGAAATCAAAACAATAAATAATAAAAAAATAAAATAAAGAACAACCCGGTGCACTAAGCTCTCACTATGCATGGTGTTCGGGAAAGGGTCGCACCACAAAAGTTTATTATTCAAAATAATTATATCAAGATTAAAAGTATAGGTCCGTTCAATAAACTATATTCAATCTTGTATTTCGACAATCATACCTTGGTTTACTGAAGCTGGACTTGATCATCTGTGCACAAACTAAACTTTATGTACCAAATTATCTACTATATTAGTAAAGGGACACACCAACAAAACAACTCATTCAATACAAATCTATATTGAACTGAATAAATACATTTGTTTCATAGTAAAGACTATATTCTAAACACGAGATTAATAGTAATAATATTGGCAAAAACCTGTCAGGACTCAGGACCAATTGCAATAACCTTATCTTTATATCAAGTTTGAGCTGCAAATGTGAATTTAGTAGCTGATGGTATGTCTATGCTCAACCAAAAGTGTGAGTGAGAAATAGAGTGAATGGGTGAGTTTTAACATCTATAAAATATGATTAATTATGATAAGTTTAACCTTTTGTTTTGAAAGCAATTTGCAACAATGACTCGACAAGATTGTCATACTAAATATTTAAGCCCCATATTTAATGGTTGTGTACTGTATGTATCCTTTCTTTCCCGAAGTGTCATCTATATTTATTGTTCATTTCAATCGAGTAGTTCTTTTGGCTAGACTAGTAGCGATCTCTACCCGTTTGGGTTGTTGCGGTAAATTCACTTTTTTTTTTTTAAGTAAACCCACTTTTAAATGAAAATATTTGTTACTGACGTGATTTTTTTAATAACCGTGGTGTTCAGGTAAGACCGGCTACCTCCTCCCATCAGTACATCAATACACGTACCGAATAACTTTAGCTCCAAGGCTTGGACAATCTTTTGTGCCCCATCAGTCATCCATATCCGCAGTACACAAGAGTGTAGATAATTAGATCAAGCGGGTAATTTTTACGCTACAACCTATTGGCGATGATATTTGCCATTTGTTCTTTTTCATCACTTGCCAAAAAGGGTGTTAATCAAGTTAAAAACTGTTTTTTCAGTTGTAGTCTGAAGAGTGTTCACTGAATTTCTACAAAGAACTTTTTCTTCCACTTACAAACCACTCATAAATATTTAAGGGGGAAAACGGAAAACACACAAGGATACAACTAATTTCCCACAAAATGAAAAGAAAATTCAGAAAACTCTCTCAAAACAGCTTACTGTGCAAAAAACAAATACATATACATCATTGGTGTTTTTAACTTGCACATCCAGTGATCAAGAATAAAAACCTCATGAGAAATATCAATTTCACATTTGCATTAGACGCAGAAATCTCTTAAAAAATGTTTCTAATGCTTACATACAGATGTTTTCATGCTTGTACTACTGCTCTCAAATATTTAGAAGATATGCACATTAGCAAATTGAAGATATGTGTATGTGATTCAAAAGGGCAGAAATTCAAACTCAAAACATACCTCAATTAATGCACAAAAATGATAATATCCGTAAGTTTAACCCACCACCCCATCTTTTACCCACCTAAAAAGGAAAAAAGAGAACTGTCAAGATCTGAATGCGGATGCCAGAAATCATACACCAGACGACCTGGTTATGAACTTATAGTCTTTTCATTCTTGTGCCATTTCTCACACCATGACTGAGGTATCGATCTTCTTTGAGTAAGCATCCCCCTCGAACACAAGCACAGCCTCTTCAAAATCAACCTCCAAGCAGTGCAACCTACCCTAGCTAGCTTGGAAGTCCAGGAACAGTCGCAATTTCTGTGAAAGGAGCTCACGAGTTCCATATAGTGGCTTACTACTGATGATCCAATCTTTCTCAAGAAGTTCTGCCTTTGCACTATGCGACATCTCATCATAGAAAGCAGAGACAATACCGTAGATGGAAGTCCTCAGGATATCAGCCATCGAATATGCTTTTGCATAAAAAGGGGTTCCTTTTCTTTTTCCTGCAAAGCCTGCTGCTGAAGCTCTCCTTCCTGAGTTTAATGTAGCCCACTTAATACCAGCAGGATCCATTAAAGTATTGGACGACTGTAAGTTAGTTTTTTTGCCCATCAAAGTTTCAACAACTAATAAACTGGACAGCAATGTTGAGATAACAGCAACATTGCTCCCTGAAAGTTGAGCAACGCCGAATCTGTCCCCCTTGTGTGAATGCATGGTTAGTGAAGCCACAATGCGGGCACACCAAGCTAGTAGCTGCATGCAGTTTAAATCTCCGTTTAGCATTTCATTTAAAGTAAGTGTTATAGGGTGTTTGGTATGGAGGAAAATATTTTCCATAAAATGTTTTCCATATTACTCATGTTTGGGTGGTCAAAATGTTTTTCAAAACATTTTCTCCAGAAAACAAGTTCCTTAAAAATAAGGAAAATGACTTCACAAATAGAAGTAGGAAAAAGAAGTTCCATACGTGACATTCCAATTTCATTGTCTTCCCTACCCACCCAACGTCCACCCCTTGACAATCCCAACAAACGTCCCAACCTCCCCCCGCCCCCGCCACCACTCCCCACGCCATCTCATCCGCATAGTGTTTTGCTAGATTACGTATAAATGCTCTTGGGATTAAAAAAATCCTTACTTAACACCAAACCCCACTTATTTTCCAAGAAAGCATCTTCTAGGAAAACATCTTCCTTCATAAGAAACACACCCATAGTCTCGGTTGCATATATTGACAATAGGGTATTTCAGGTTATGTGAATGACAGTAAAACCAAGGAAACGTAATACTTAAATTAAGAATAACAATGACCAGAGAGAAAAAAGAAACACAGCAAATTAAAAGCATTCATTCATGTAAAATTAGTGATTTACCTGAAAGTCATCAAATGATTCATAAACCTTTGAATCAGCAAGCTGTTCATTTGGAGAACGCAACTGATGAGACAGTTGCAAGGAGTTATCAACTGGAGAGCTTTCCAAAACTCCACTCACATTTCTTGTGAATTGTTCAACAGGGGTCAAGCACACAGAAATAACTCTTTTGTAAGTCTCACCACTTTCCTCAAAGAAGGCAGCTCGGCGCCAAGGGTCAACATTACCCTCACATACCATACAAAGGTCGAGGTATGCAAGATACTGCAAAAGAGATTTTGGTGTGCTCTCCTCCAATGCGGCAAGAAGCGGTTCACTTGGATTTGTTTCAGCAGCTGCAGAACCTTTTGGAGGGGCAAAGACAGACCGCTTTGTGTGTAACACCTAAATAATCAAAGTAACATCACTTTTGCAATTTATGCTAATTTCAGAAACTACTAAAAAAATAACAAGCTTGAACATATAAAGCTAATTGAGAGCCTAACCTGGTGTGTGTGTGTGTATAGAGAGAGAGAGAGAGAGAGATTGATAGAGAGAGAGGGAGATTGATAGAGAGAGAGAGAGAGACTGACCTGGTGTAGATGATGACATAATTCCCAGCAGAGAATTACCACAAAACTTGCAATGTAGAAGATAATCTGCTCAGTGATAAAGTTTCCTACTGGAAGTTGACCCTTGAAATCGTAAGGTAGAAAAAATGCAAGGAGAGCTGAAAATGCATAACCAACAGCTGAAAGCTTTAGAGCTTTCCCAACAGCTAAAGGTAGCCCCATCTTAAAGCTGAAAAAGGGAGGACGCTGTTGACATGGAACTTAGTGTTAATGTCTCTGATCATAGAAAAGATACCACTAGTCACTGCATCAAACTACAATTTACGTGATGAGAAGTGCATATATTAATGAGAGAGAGAGAGAGAGCAACCAAAGAGAAATCAAACTATTAAAATCATAGCAATGAGAGAAAGCACAAATGGAGTTGAAAACTCTCATAGTTCCAGAAAACATAGACGGTTGAGTGCTTTCATACAGAATCAGATTTTGTGTGTAATTCTTTACCTTATAAACCTTTACAGGGTATTTCCCCATACATCAATAAAATTACCTTATCAACTATTAAAAATGATAGAATATTGATAGAATATATGTGAATAAAATTACCTTATCAACTATTAAAAATGATAGAATATTGATAGAATATATGTGAATATATTTAGTGATTTGGTAAAGATTGTTAGTGATTTGTATTAGTTAGGTATATAAACAGTTTCCACAATTATAGCCTAGAATCACTATTGTATATCTGGTATATAAGTTAATTAGTTAATGAAAATAATCAAGGGATTATTCTCATACATGGTATCAGTAGTCTAAGGCAAATCATCCTCTCATACCGGGGTGGCGGTGGGCGGGCCGACACCGACCGACTGCACCCGACCCGTCCCGACCCGTGTAAAAAAACGGGCGGGCAGTATGGTCCCGCCCGACCCGGTCCCGCTAGGACCCGATCCCGCCCCAGTCCCGCCATTTGCCAAAAATAACCATTGTCTAACGGTCATTTTACATTTTGGCCGTTAGACAACAGCCATTTTTGGCTTCCCCCAACCCCCCTACCCCCTTTATATTTATTTTTAACCCCTAAGTTATTATATTTACACTTTAACTCAATTTTTCAACTATAAATACCTCATTTTCTCTTCTTATTTCTCACAAATCTTCCTACATTTTCTCTAATTTCTATACAACATTGTCTACTACATATTCACTCTATTTATTAATTTGAGAATTGGGAGTGAAGTTGGCAACTAGCTTGAGGATTAATCTATCGAGCAAAGTTTCAATTTTCAACCTCTCTCGATTACACATCGACTCTACGTCGGCGTTTGGTACATTCGTTCTCTCATTAAATTATTATTTTGTTTTTATTTCATTTAGCACATTTAATTTCATTATCTTTAAGTCTTTAACTATTTATTATCATAATTAAAATGAAAAGAACAAAAAGTCTTTTCGGCAAGGGTACTTCTTCTAGTATGACGGGTAACAAGGGTAAGGGTACTTCTTCTAGTATTCCTACACAAGATGATTTTATAGATCCTGAACTGTTTCCTGAAATACCATATGATCTTGACACAAATGTTTATCCTCAAAATGAAGAAAATTTTAATTTAGATGACACTCTAGATGATGATACACCTACTAATGAAGATGATGATACACCCACTAGTGAAATGCCTCCTATCCCCCCTAGTATGAGACGAGGTCCGGCAAAACGACCATTAAAATCAGTTGTATGGAAATATTTTGACAGGGACGTACCGAATCAAGTAGTTATATGTAAAACTTGTAAATCTGTTTATTCTTTTAAAACTGGACAAGGTCATGGTGGGACGAGGGGTTTAGGAAGACACCTATTGCAAAAACACAAAATCTTGCATGCCCAATACATTATTGAAAAAGATGGTGAGCATACGTCCTCTCAATCGGGACAAGGTTCACATACTGTCCCGGACAAAGTACAAGGTCAAATTAACCCTATGACGGGGGGAGTTGTAGGCCCTAAATACGATAAACATAAAGATAGGGAAGCACTAGCAAAATTAGTTGCTGTGGAGGGTTTGGCTTTTTCATTTCCTGAATCGCCTGATTTTATTCATTATATTAGAGATATGTATAATCCTGCTTATAAATGTTTTCCTAGATCAACGGTTAAGAGAGATGTGTTTAAATTTGCACACGAATATCAACAATATTTGCGTTATTCATTATATCATTTAAATTGCAAAGTCGCTCTAACTTCTGATATAGGTCCTAGTACTAACGACCATGATTATTTAACGGTAACCTGTCATTGAATAGATTATAAATGGTCTATGCAAAAACGTATTTTAGCATATAGATATATAGATAGTAAAAGGCATTTGGTGAGTTTATTTGAAAATATTTATTCATCTGCGATTATTACGGAATAACCGATAAAGTTATGAGTATTACATTAGATAATGCATCTTAACAATCTTTGCTATTTATATTTTAAAAGAAGTTTTAACTCCGTCTTTTCCAAAACATTTTCATATCAAATGTGCGTGCCATATTTATAACTTAGTTGTAAAGGATGGTCTTTCACTTGTTCAAGATATTCTTGAAAAAATACAATTTGTTATACACTTTATTTTTAAAAATAATAGAATTCAACAGAGAAAAGAATATAAAAAAACTTGTCACGATTGTGGACTATCTTACAGAAAAATTTCCGAAGAAGTACCTACTAGGTGAAATTCTTTATATGACCAACTAGTTGTTGCTTATGACTATAGAAAACCTATCACTTTATTTTTTAACGTCCATAATCAAAATCCAAATGATATGATTGTGGATAATGATTGGGACAAAATTAAAGAACTTATTGTATTTCTAGAGAATTTTCAACGAGCAACAAAAGAATTTTCAACGATATATTATCCTACTATTTCAACTATGTTATTTTATATAGCTATAATATTTTTACTTCTTAAAGAATATATGAAAAAACCTGCTTATAAGACGGCTATTAAAAAAATGTTTATGAAATTAAAGAAATATTTTATTCCTATTCCCCCTATTTATATTATTGGTGTTGTATTAAACCCGACTATTAAAGTAGAGGGTTGTAAAAATCTTATTGAAAATATTTATAACTGTATGGACGTACTACCACCTCCAACTCCCAAAAATTTAAATGTTGAGCCACCTATTGAACAAACGCTAGAAGAAGTGTTGAATAGCGTAGAAGATGAATGCAAAAAAGTATATTGGCATTACCAGCAAGAAAGTGCTAGTAATCAACCTTTCGTACCGTCTTCTTCCTTGACCTGACATAAAAAAGACATCGTTTCTGCGGCTAGTATTGATTCTATTGAAAGCCTCATAAATAGAATGCGGTGGTAGCGATGCTAACCAAATTAGCGAGTTCGATGTTTTTGTTTCTGAGGTAATTTACCTTACCAGCGATTATCAATGAAGGCGGAAAGGAAGACTTGAAATATTGGATGCAGAATGAGAAGACATTTCCGACACTTTCAATGATGGCGAGATATTTTGAACATTGGCGTCGTGATCGCTTAAAAGCGCTTTTACGCAGCATATTTCAAATAGGAAAGCACGATCGCTCGTTAGCGGGACGACTTGGAGATGGCGGTACTATTCGAGAGATTGGATCTGAGCGGAGTGAAGGAGGTGCGGTCGAGATTAACGAAGAAGAAGACGAAAACTACAACGACATTTTATCTGAAGGCATGAGTAGCAACGTGGAACAATTTGACCAAGATATACCAATTCCAACCGAAGAACCACGAAATTATAAAGAAAATAGAAAAAGTATTTTCAAATTGGTAATTTATTTCATTGCGCTTTTTAATTTTTCTATGTCTTTTGCAAATTTTTCAACAACGATTACACTACAATGTTGTAATTCAATCTTGTATATTTCAATGAAATAATTAATAATATAAGAGCACTGACAAAACTTGGGATGTTTTTTTTTACACTTTTCTTGTCTTTGTTTAATTATTTAGTTTATACTTTATAAATATATTATATATATGAGTATAATACTATAATATTATAATAGTATAATATGAGTCTATGCTTATCACTATATGACTATATGTTAATGTTACTTTGTTAGTAATTTAGTATTTTTAATTTAATGGAAAAATTAAAAAAAAAAAAACACCGCTCGTCCGTCCGGCCCCGCCTTGCCATCGGATGCAAGGGACGGGACGATATCGTCCGCCAATCCGGTCACTTTGCCGCCCGATCCGGCCGGCCCTCCACTCCCGACCCGTCCGATCCCGCCGGTCCCGATCCCGGTGGGCCCGGCCCGACCCATTGGCCAGCCCTACTCATACCTCCTACTCTAACTTCCGCCGTGCCCCACCCTTAATCCCTTACCTCCGCCGCCCACCTCCTCTCCAGTCTGACTCAAAAAATACTTTTCATCCTGTTTTTGCAGTCTCCAACATCAAGAACATCTCTATCATTCTTGAAATGGAAAACGTTCAATATGCAACATGGGCGAAACTTTTTAAAATTCACACAAGGTCTCATAGAGTCCTCCATCACATTGTCAAACCGGAGAAAGGCAAGGAAAATGTGTCGTCCACCGATGATGACATGGAGTTATGGGCAACCACTGATGCTACGGTTCTCCAGTGGATTTATTACACCATCTCTATAGACCTCTTGCATACAATTATCGAACCCGACGCTTCGCTTGGAATAGATTCCGTGATACATTCCAAGATAATAAAAATTCTTGTGTCGTAACACTTGAGCAAGAATTCTTTCACACCACTATGGAGGATTTCCCGAATGCCTCCGTATATTGTCAAAGGCTTAAGGAATTGTAGGATCAACTCAAGAACGTTGGAGCACTAGTCACGAATGATTGGCTCGTTCTTCAAATGGTTGTGGGCCTCACCGAAGCATATAATGGGGTTGAAACTCTCCTTCGCCAAAGCAATCATATCCCACCCTTCTACCAAGCACGTTCCATGCTCACTCTAGAAGAGGCGGGGTTGGCGAAAAATGCCGCAACCGGAGCACATTCCGCATGGTGGCGACCACGTCCCGAGAAACCGATGACCCTCAATCATTTTCTGAAAATTATAGTCAAAACCGTAACAACGATGATGGCAAAAAGGGTCAAAACCGCAATCACTGCGGAAAAATCGCGGTGGCGGCAGTGGCGAACGTGGCATCTAATTAGCTTATATACCAGTTATACAATAGTGATTCTAGGCTACAATTATGAAAATTAATTATACATCTAACTAATACAAATCACTAACAATCTTTACCAAATCACTAAATATATTCACATATATTCTATCAAAAAATCCTCAACTAATTGGAGCCCCCAACCAACCCACCCCTCTCCCCACACCCCAACACACATACACATACACAAACAAAACTAAGCATCCCCTTGCCAAAAAGAAATGGCATTATCATACTAACTTAACGTGCCCAAAAAATACTGATAGTATAAAACAACATTTATTCTTTGATACTATAAATAGTTAAATCAAGCGGAAAAAATATTAACTTATCATGATTACCATAATTATGAAAGGACTGACATCAATCATTTTAAAAAAGGCATAAGACATAAACAGACCCACAAATTTGGCATCAGCCGGCAAGTATGTCCTACAGTCTTGGGTGTGCACAAGTAGATACTTCAACTTGTCTCTACTTTGTCAGTTGAACACTTCAACTTACAAAATTATCATCTAGACACCTCCAAAATTCATGTGTCGCAACAACATTTGGGTTTACGTGTTCAACTTTATACAAGTTGAGGTGCATACCTCTGCAAAGGCAAGCTGAGGCCAAGTTTGAGGGCCGTTAAAAAAAACATATCGAAGATCATAATTCATGACATTTCCTAGACAAGTCAATCACATATTAAAATCGACAGAGTAGCCACATTTATACCTGGATGATCGGGAACTGCAAAATCCAACGCTTCTTATATACATAATGCACTCCATAGAACAATCCAATCTGCAAACCTTTAACCCCTAATTTCCCAATAACCAACCGCCTCGACTCCAATTGATCGAAAGCATGACAGCTCCAACACAGAATAATCATAGACAAAGACGCCGATACTGCAGACACCGCCACAAACAGCACGAAACTAAGTGAAGCCCTAACACGGAGCCGAAAATCAGGGGATAATAGTGGCTGGGTGTTGGAAATGGGAACGAGTATTAGCTTAGCAGTAGTAAGGAGAAGCTCTAAAGAGGAAGCAGCACGTTGAGGGCAAGGAGAAGAGATGATGAAGAGGGAAGTGGAAAAGACGAGGAGAGAGAAGTGGAAAAGTATGAAAGCGAAGATACTGAGAAATGAGGGTTTGAAAGGGGAACGTGTGAAGAGAGAAAGGACTAGGGTTTTAGAAAGGAAGAAGACGGATGTGGATTGAAGTGCTTGCCAGATTAAGAACCCTAGGAACCGGTGTTTGACGACGGTTGTAGCGCCGCTGTATTTATCTCTGAATAAGGATCTTTCTACTATGGATATAAGCATTTTCCGGCTTCGTTGCCGCCCGGAAAGACGCGGAGAGTGAAGAAAGGGTGGTGACTGGTGGTCGGACCTACTGCATAAATGTCCAATGGGGGCGATGAGTTTCTTACGCCACTTAGGCGGGAACTTAAGCACGCCGTTCCTCTGAATATTTTTATATTTCTCTAATTGCGAAAAAAAGACTACCAGAGCTTAGGGCGGTTAGCGGTTCGGATACACCCGGTAATTACTCGAAAATCGGACCGGTAAACCCGGATCGATACTAGACCGAAACCTTAACGGTCCGGATACGAGTACCAAAAAAATACCCGGACCGATAAGGAGTCGTGCCAGAATCGATAAAATACCCAAGAACACCTCCACCCTCCCCAGCCCCTCCATCATTTCACCAAGAAGTCCCCAGCCGGTTCTCGCCACTAATTAGTTGTAAATTGATCAAACTTTATATGGTCATAACTTTGCACTCAAACGTCCGTTATACCTAAAAAAAATTGATTTCGCGTATTTTTTTGATACGGGGGCGGCCAAACTTCAATAGCAGTTTGATTCCGCCGATTTCTCCAAAAACGTCCATCTTGCCCCTCAATTTCACTTTTCCCCCAAATCGTTACGTTTTTCCCCTTTTCAAATCTAAATATATCGCGATGTACAATTGATTTCAACGTAAAAATTTGGTGGCACCGCATCCGAGAATGTCAATTTCAATATTGGAAATTCAAATTTTTTTAAAAAAAAAAAAACGGCCCGACCCGGAAAATTCTTCTGTCGGACAGAAAACCGGCGATAAGGTTTCGGTCCCGACCGATCTCGTTCAGACCGAAACCTTATCGGTCCGGGACCGGTCCGGACCGGTAAGCTTATCGGACCGGTTCCGGTAAGTGGATATCCGGATCGGTCCGGACCGATAACAGCACTACTAGAGCTATTATGAGGGTTTTATTGGCTTAATTTAAGTATTTATTGCCTTTAAGCTCTTTTTATTTTTTGTGGTGTTGGGAAAAGAAAAAAAAGTACTTTTAAGCACTTATTTGTAGGTCAAAAAAGTATTTCCTTCGTCTCAAATTATTTGTCACTTTTTTTTATTTACACGACCCTTAAAATATGTTTCTCTGTCCCAATTTATGTGACATCATTTAACTTCATATGACATTTAAGAAAAAAATGAAGACTTTTGAAATGTATGGTCCAAAACATTTCTTATATAAATATGTGGTTGTAAATTATCTCATAAAGTTAAATTATTTTGAAATATAAAAAGATGATATTCTTTTTGGTACAGACCAAAAAAATAAAATGTGCCACATAAATTGGTAAAGAGAGAGTATTAATTATAAGTCTATTTGACCTACTTTATCCTTATTTATGTCTAAGTTATAATCTCTCTCTATTAAATGTTTGATTTATTTATACGTCATTTTCATTAATGATAAATGGCAAAATGGATAAAACATTATGCCTTGACGATAAATAATTTGGGACAATTATCTGGAAAAATAATTTGAGACCGCGTACGAAGTCAAAAGTCAAAAATCAAAAGTTGAGTATTACTAACTAATGACTTTTAGCTTATAAGCTACTTTAAAAAGTCAATTCAAACGTACTCCATATTATGATTTTTTTTATAAAATATTACTTTGTAAGTACGTTTTTGTTAATAATTTACTATTTAGAGATGAGGGGTTCTTTTGAAGTGAAGAGAATACATTTGGACCATTGAATTTGACCACTATCTCGTGAGTGCTTTCTCTGCAAAATCCTGGGTATCAAATCACTCTTCTGATCAGTGTTATAGCCTGACTATTGTCTTAACAGTAGGGATTAATTGTGTTTATTCTAGGAAAGGTGAAGTTATTCACTTGTAATCTCCTTAATTCCTGTATTAGAATATTAAAAAGAAAACAAAAAAATAAGCCATCGTATTTTTCTTTAATAATAAAACATCATTTACTTCCAAAAGTCGGCAAACTTTGTTATATGAAAATCCACGCAGCCCTCTTAACTTCTATTTTACTTTTTTTCAAGCTTTTCACAGGTTGAGACATCGGACATTTGTATTTGAACTACTTGTTTGTCTCGTGCTCCCAATGCAACATGAATAAGAAAGAAGTTTTGAGCCGAACAATAGCACAGAAAACATACTGTTTCATTGGCAAACATGAATAGCTATAAAGATCCAAGGCCGCCGAAAAAATCAAAACAGTCTACAAGGAATCACAGAGGTTTGACGCATATAACAGGTCTGACACATATGACCTTCATGATATTATTATGCACTGAAGGTAGTTTTCAATTGAGTAAAGAGGAAACTATCCAAATTAGAGAAGTGTCACCTTCAACATTCATCGCAAACTGTTTACAATTAAGAAAAGGAATAGTTGAACTTTGAGCCAATTAAGGTGTTAATACAAGAAATAGACTGCATAGTTTCCTCTTGTACTTGTTCTACCCAATATTTTGCTAGAACCTCTAAAAAAGAAACAACACCTCCTTCGAAAAAATGAACATAACAAACAATCTACAATGTTTAATACCTTGACCATGAATGCTTACTATAATCTAGTTGCCCCAACTCATACCAAATGGGAAACCTAAAAAGCATCAAATATGAATAGTTTGGCTGGGAGAGCAAATCGAGAAGAATATACACATGAATCTTCATAATTTGGTCATGGTATGGAGATGTTAGGTCAGTCAAGCAGGCTCATCATCAACAGGATCTTTGCGCTGCAATGACTAATAAAAAAGATCAGTCATGCGAATGCCATAAACGAAACACTTATGATACAAAGTAATAATCAATACGGTCTTGTTTCAATAAACATTTGTTCTATAAGAAGTAGATAAACCCTCTATTAAGCCCGCATGGGCGTAGCTCAATTAATTTCAGTGGTAGATTTCCCCCAAGTAGACATGTTCGAGCTCTGACAGTCGCAGTGTAGAGTTTCATTCCTCCTTTGTGGGATGACTTTTTGTGGGCACCAGGTATTGTGCCTCCCACCTAGTGGATCGCTGAGTCACCATAATTTACCTCCTCCATCAATCTCTGTCGGATCGAAAGTGCAGTCCCTGAGATTTCCCCCAGATAAACCCACTATTCCGAAAGAGAAACAAGGCTACTCCCTTAAAAAAGGGAACGTCTCATCAAAGTATATCACAACCAATGGTTGCTCAGGGAACACTGCTCTGACAAGGTCACCAAAGAAAAACCACCGGTTAGAACTCCACGAAAATGAACTCATGATCATTCAAATTTGATCTACGAAAATATTAATCTTAACGATTAGAGCTTCATTCTAAATTAAGATTTTTGTTTATAAATAATTATTTTAAAAAATCTTTTATTATTTTAAAACAATAAAAATATATCAACACACCTAAATCACCCATCACCCTATCCATCCACCCTACCCTCCCATACACCAACCCATATCCAAACACTAAACCAGCCTCACATCTTTGTCACCTACCTTGCCTACTCCACCCCACCTCTACTCCCTACCACCCAAGCACTAAACCACCCTCACATCTCTGCCACCTATCTTGCCTACTCCACCCCACCCCACCTCCCTACCACTCCTATCCACCTCTACCCCACCTACCCCATCTACCCCCACTTCCCGCCCTATTCCATTCTCAAATTTCTATTTCATATATTTTTTTAATTTTATAAACAATTTGTAAAAAAACATGAATTTTTTTATACCTTCCCCCTACCCATTACCCTAATCTCACCCTCAAATTTCTATTTCATATTTTTTTACTTTTATAAAAAATATAAATTTTTTTTTTACCTCTTCCCTACCGCCCCTAACCCCCTCCCTTCCACCCTCACCCATCCTCAAAGTTCTATATCATATTTTTTGTTACTTTTATAAAAAAAATATTAAAAATATGATTTTTTTTTTCTTACCTCCCCCTACCCCCCTACTCCATGCCCTACCCTACCCCATCCTCAAATTTTTATTTTATATTTTTTTACTTTTATAAAAAATTATTAAAAATATATAAAAAATTCTTACCCTTGCCCTCCAACACCACCCCCGAAGTTATTATTTTATATATTTATTTTACTTATATATATAAAATTTTATTAAAAATGAGATTTTTTTCGTACTCAATCACCCACCCAATTTTCTATTTTATATATTTATTTTACTTTTATAAATTTTTTATAAAAAAATAAGAAAAAATTGCTTACACCATCTCCACCCCACCATAAGTTTTTACTTATAAAAAAAATTATAAAAAAAATGAGAAACTTTTCTTACCCCACTACCCCTGTCCTACCACCTATTATTTTATATATTTATTTTGTTTTTATAAAAAATGAAAAAATTATTAAAACAATTATTCTTATTTAAAAATAATGATATGAAAAAATCAAATATCATACAAAATAAAATAATATCATAGAAGGTAAGTTTGAAATTTGTAAAAGTAATGGGTCAAGTTTGGGCAAGTTGAGTTATGACTCATCATTTAGCTCATTTTAACCCGTTCATCTTAGCACATGTAAGTTTTGAGCGGTTTGAATATTGATTCATCTATTGATTCATCTCATCTTGATCCGACCAACTTCAGCCCAATCACATCTAGATAAGATATTATCTTCAGATATTATTATTAAAATATATAAGTGCTCTTTCCCTATTTGTAGATGTATGATTGGTTGGTTCAATATCTTCACACATATAGGGCATGTTTGGTACGTTGTATACGCTGGACTGCACTGGACAAAACAATAATACAGCGTTTGGTGGGAGTTTTTAGCCGGACTGTACTTTTTCTAAAAATAATACACTCCAACTGCTATTTTTGAGATCTCGCATGAACTGTACTAAAAAAAAATACAGTTCATTATATATTAATACTTTAATACTTTTATTATATATTAGTACAGTTCAGTCTATTACAATACCGTACAATCTAATATAAAAATATACAATTCAGTGCGACGTACCAAACGAGCCCATAGCAATCAACAAGTCACACTGGTGTTGGTGTCACTGTTTATGAGAAAGATAGAGATATCGTTTCATTTAGTGGCTCCAGCCCAAATAACCAATAGCCTTCAGATTAAGATTGAGATACAGCCTGACATCGACACGTGTCATGTCAAATCTTCAATTCTCAGCTACAACTTTATAACTGGGGGTGACAATGGAAAAATCGATTATCTTGATCTGTTAAGATATTAATCCGCTCTGTCCTGTCCCGTTTAGTATTTTTTTAAAATGTGTTCTGCCCTACTCCGCTCTGTTAAGTCATGTCTTGTCATGTTTATGTTATTTTTCATTTTTCACTTTCAATTTGCTATTTTTTTAGTTAACTTCTTTTAATTTTTTTAGAAAAATTAGATGAATCATCAGTTTATTTTTATGATTTCTTAATATCAAGTAATTCATGAATTGAGTTTATTTTTTGATAGTTTAAATTAAACAAATAAAAAAATTGATAGTTGACTAAGTGCTATTTTTTTATTTCGGGCTACTTAAATTGACCCTCCTTAGTTTAAACAATTTACTAGACTATATTCATTGGTACTTTGAATAGTACTTAGCCAACCGTTATATATATTTTTTTTTTATAATCCGTGCCTCGCCATTAAGATTCATATCGCTAAGACTGCACAAGAAGATTTACAGCTCCTAGAGGCGATGAAATCCGCCCTTAACCGCCATCGCCGGGTAAATCGCGTAATGTGCACCCCGCATTCAGTGTCTGATCGCCACTAACGGATCAATGCTACAAGCCTGACCCCCTCACAGGAGGAGGGGAGGATCATCTCACACTGCAACATGCCCGCGCGGTTAAGCTATCAGGCTTTAATACGAGGCATATGCCCCGGAGAACGTATTCGGAGGGGATCGAACTTGCAACCTGAAGACTGCAAACTCGATCTTAAGCCGTTATATTCTTGAACATACTCATAACGGGAGAGCTCAACAACATTTGGATGAAGGTATTAATAAAGTACATTAAAGAAGAACAATCCTTTGCTGATCTATTTTTTAAAAAAGTCTACATTTGGATGAAGGTATTAATAAAGTACATTAAAGTCCATTTTTTCCTCCCCGTGTACAATACTGTGTATATTTCTCCATTTTTTTCTCTTCTGAGAGCTCTTTCTTTTGGCTTCTATTTTTTTCTTTGGTTACAAAGAGAAGTGAAACCAAAATACTAATATTTTCTTCTTCTTTGACTGGTTTAACTTTTATTTTTCAATATTTTTGCAACAATGGTAGCAGAACCACTGGTATGTGGACTCTCTCAATATTTAATTATTTTGTGTTCTTTAAAATTATTTTACATAGCTGCTTAATTTATAGGGAGGCTAGGTAATTTAGATCCTTTAGTAAAACTAGACTTTATTTACTCGAAAAGAGGACACGATTATGTAATTATCACATTTTTTCTGTGAGGTGCTGATATATGTCCTTGGGGTGCTGTATAATGATGCTGGACATGTGATTGAGCTAAAGCTGAAACAGTTTGTTTGATGATAGGGTATACATTGCTGCCAATATACACTTTTACATCTTTGTGTGTCAGTAGATAACCATGACAAGATTCTATACATGATCCCAGGGTCAGATGCACCTATTTAGTTGTGGATGCGGGTTCGTCTGAACCCTTTACTTTTTTTCTTTTTTTTTTTTTTTTTTTTTTTTTTGATAATCCAGTTTCGACCTCATCCCCATATCGCTGTACCTGACAAGTCTTTGTACTAACTCCCGGAGGTCATGGGACTGTCCTTCAAAGACCGTGTAAATCGCGGGATGTGCACTCGTGATCGATGTCCTTGCGTCAACGGATCAATCTCTGGTCGACCCGCACAGACTCGCTCGGCGGGAATCAAACCCACATCGCAACATGCCGCGCGACTTTTAGCGCCCGAGCTTAATCCAAAGCATGTGCCCGGAGGCGATATCCGGAGGAATCGGCTAACCTCTCACCGCAACTTGATCCTCACCTGCCAGTGCCGCCTCTAGATCGTCTGAACCCTTTACTTCTGATTGGGAAGATGGATTTATGTATAAAAATGCACTAAAATTATAATAAATAGTAGATTGAACCCATAATACAAAATAGAGTTTAATGCTAAAGATCTTATAAGTTGAAACCATAAATATTAAATTTTAGATCCGTCTTTGCATGATGCATTGTAACCTAGCTAGTCTGGGCGGGGCTGGGGGGTCGGGGTCTGGCGGGGCTGGGTAGGGCGGGGTCGGGGGTTGATTATATTTTATTTGCCCTTAAATTAAATAAATCACACACAGAACAAGAAAAATTAATAAAAAACATTTCAATACTGTTTTTGTGTCTCTTATATTATTCGATTAGAAGTATGATTTTTTTTTTTGTAATAGAATTTCAAAATTGCAATTTCGTGATATTGAATGTTGCAAATAAATAACATAGTAAAATTACAATTAAAAGAATTACATTGTAAGAAACACAGTTTCTAGTTTCTTAATAATTTCTTGTGGTTCTTCGGTTGGAATTGGTATATCTTGGTCAAATTGGTCGACGTCGCTTGCACATCCGTCAGATAAGATTTCGTTGTAGTTGTAGTCTTCTTCTTCGCTGATCTCCGGTTGGCCGCACCTCCTACGCTCCGCACGAATCCAGTCTCTGAATAGAACTGCAATCTCTAATGAGTCTCCTGTCAATGAATGTCTGTGCTCCCCTATTTGAAATCTTCCGGCAGAAAATGCGCTTTCAGACGCTGTTGATGACGCTTGAATGTTTAACACATCTCGAGTCATCTTAGATAGTGTTGGAAAATTCTTCTCATTCTCCCTCCAGTATTTTAGCAAGTCTTCACGTCCCTCTTCATTTTCAATTGTTTCGTACGGTACAACACCCTGCAAAACAAAAACATCAAACTCGCTAACTTGGTTAGAAATGGTACCACTAAACATTATATGTCTGAGGCTTTCAATACTAGCCGCAACATGTCATTTTTGAGGTTGTATTGAAGAAGAACAAGATGACATGGAAGTCGGTTGGTTGCTAGCACTTTCTTGTTGGTAATGCATATATACTTTTTTACATTCATCATATATGCTAGACAACACTTCTTCTCTAGTTTTTTCAATAGGTGGTGGGTCATTTGAATTTTTGGAAGATGGAGGTGGAGTTCATCCATGCAATCACAAATAGTTTCAATAAAGTGTTTTACAACCGTCTATTTTAATAGATGGATTTAATACAACACTAATAATATAAATTGGGGAATATGAATAAAATATTTTTTCATTTTTAGAAACATTTTTTAATAGGTGTCTTATAAGCTGGTTTTTTCATATATTCACTAAGTAATATAAATATTATAGCTATGTAAAATAACATTGATGAAATAGTAGGTTAATAAATACCGGAAAATTCTTTAGTAGCTAGATAAAATTTCTCTAAAAATGTTTTAGTTTTAAAATTGTATCCCAATCGGAATCAATAATCATATCAGTAGGATTTCGATTACGGACGTTAAAAAATTGGGTTACAGGTTTTCTATACTCATAAGCAACACGTAGTTGGTTGTATAAAGAATTTCATCTAGTGCATACTTCTTCGGAAATTTTTCTGTAAGGTAGTTCACAATCGTGACAGGTTTTTTTATATTCTTTTATTCTTTGTATTCTATTACTTTTAAAAATAAAGTTTATAGCAAATTGTATTTTTACAAGAATGTCTTCAAAAAGTGATAGACCATCCTTTACAATTAAGTTATAAATATGACATGCACATTTTATATGAAAATAATATGGAAAAGATGGAATTAATACATTTTTTAATAATCTAACAGCAGAATTATTAGAAGATGCATTATCTAATGTAATACTCATAATTTTATCAGTTATGCCATAATAATCGCAAACTGAAAAAATATTTTCTGAAATAAAAAGACCAGTGTGTCTACTATAAATATATCTATATGCTAAAATACGTTTTTGCATAGAAAATTTATAGTCTATCCAATGATATGTTACAGTTAAATAATCATGGTCGTTAATACTACGACCTATATCAGACGTAATAAATATTTTGCCAGGAAAATGATATAAATGAATAACGTAAATATTGTTGATATTCGTGTGCAAATTTAAAAATGTTTCTCCTAACAGTTGATCTAGAAAAACGTTATAAGCATGATTGTACATTTCTCTTATATAATGAAAAAAATCAGGAGAATCAGGAAATGAAAAGGGCAAACCCTCCGCTGCAACTAATTTTGATAATATTTCCCTATCTTTATTTTTATCATACTTAGGGCCTACAATCGCCCCGTCATAGGGTCAATTTGAGAGGGCATTGACTCACCCTTCATTTTAGTCTTATATTCATCCCACCTAACTTTGTGTTTGTTATTCAAATGTGTAGTTAAACCTCCCGTCCTGCTCTGACTTTTTCTCATTTTAAATTTATAAACAATTTTACAAATTGTGCATCTAGCAGCTTGATTTTCTACGTCTCTATAAAAAAAATCATACAAGTGATGTTAATTTTCGTTCTGGTGGATCTCGTCTCATACTAGGGAGAATAGAAGGTGTTCTGGTTTAAGGTGCATTAGTGAGCGTGTCATCTAGATTAGCGGGTGTGTCATCTAGATTATCTTTTAAATTAAAGTCTTGTTGAGTTTCAGAAAATAACTTATCGTCTAAATCTAATGGTACTTCAGGAAATAATTCAGTATCAACAAAATCGTCATGTCTAGGAGGAATAAGATGACTAGAAGAAGTATTTTTACCCTTATTACCCCTACTAGAAGAAGCAATACCCTTACCCTTACCCGTAATCAAACGTTTAAATCCTTCCATTATAATTATGTAAATAAATAATTAAAGATAATGAAATTAAGTGCGCTAATTAAAGTAAAGAAACAACAATAATTTAATGAAGGAACGAATGTACCAAACGACGACGTGTAATCAAGAGGTTGAAAATTGAAACTTTGCTCGATGGATGATTCTCAAGCTAGTTGTCAACTTCACTCCCAAATGAATAAATAAAATTGAATTTTAGTAGACAATGTAGAGAGATTGATTGAAAGATTAGAGAGATTGTAGGAAGATTTGTGAGAAAGAATGTAGAGAAAATGAGGTATTTATAGTTGAAAATTAGGTTAACGTGTAAATATAATAACTTAGGGGTTAAAAATAAATATTAAGTGGTACGGGGGGTTTGGGGTGTGGGAGGGGGGAATTTGGCCGTTGCACAACGGCCAAATTGGGTATAGCCGTTATGCAACGGGTGGGAAAGGGGTCGGGTCGGGTGGGGTTGGATCGGAGAATTTTCTCGACCCCGTACCGAAATCGATATCGAGTACCGGTATTCGATCCCGATACAAGTCAGGCGGAGTCGGGGTGGGGTGGAGGCGGGGCGGGGTTGGGTAGCCCGTCCCGTTGGACAGTAATAGATTAGAGGAACAATACAAGTATACGGAAACATTCTAAGAAAGGATAACAGATGGGTGAATTTTACTTATACGGATTAGAAGACTCAAATGTCTAACCTAACTTGAATCTTTGTTGTCACTAACAGTCATTTAAACTCAAAGAACGTAGTGGAGAGATCAAATAAAGAATCAAAATTTGCTAGTTGAAAGCACTTACTATGGAAGAGGGACAATAAGAGGGTCGTATCAAATATTTTGGAGGTTATGTTCTAATTCGTTAAAGTGGGCTCTTAATATAAGTAAATATACTATTTCAATAATTAAAATTATATTTCAATGCCTCTTCAAAATTACTACAACAAGACTTCAAATTTACATCGTCCAATGATTGTAACTTGTGAGAAGAAAACAAGAAACCAAAAATACCTTCATACTCTTGATATTGCTCAAATCTCTTATTAAGAGAAACAATGGCTTGATCGACGAGGCAAAGAAAATAATCAACTCTAAAAGACTCCTCTTTAGATAACTCAACCGATGGGATATTTAAATCCTCAATTTTTGTTTTCCTTCTTACGCTTCTCATATCCATATTCATACTTTCTAGGAGGCATAATATGTAATTGAAATGCAAAAAGGACCGAAAAAATCTTGTAATTTTATGTAATGCTCTAATTTGTTAGAACATCCACTCTTACAATTTGTCAAACGTTGAATTGAAGCTTTCAAGTTGAATATCAGACGGAATACCTACTGTTTTTGTTCAATAAAAAATTAGTAAACAATTGAAATATGATAAACAATAATATTTAATGATTAAAAATTAAAACAACAAACAAGGCTCCCTTCTTACATGTTTGGCTAGTACCGTGAGCACGGAATTACGGAAAAAGACCTTTGCAGTGCTTTCACAAAGACACAAAAGATGAGGGAACTATATCATATTTTAAAATTGTAACGGCTTATAGCAAAGTAGAAAACTAAAGGTCCAAAATTCTTCAAAACAGTGGCTCTTTGAACAGGCCGTTAGGAATTTTTTTTTATTCTTGAGCAAACCACTGATTTTGAGCTGTAGATTTTGGGCTGCGTTAGTTGAGTTTTGTTTTTAAATTTTTAAGACAAACAATTACTGATTTTGGGCTGCATATTTGTAAACTTTTACAATCAAAGGTAAGCACAATAATATATATGGACATATTATATTTTTTTGGGGCCCTAAAATTTTTAGGTCCTGTGCTGTAGCATAGTTCGCACCAGGCCCAAAAATAGTCCTGGTAAAAGTAACTGCACGTTCGTTTTTCTTGAACAAATTAGATGATCCAGTTGTTAAATAGGAATATAGTCAATTCCCAAAATAAATAAATATGCAAGAACCTACTAATTAATTCAATTCAGAGAAAGAAGAGATTAACCCATACTGAAAATCTGACCTAAAAATTCAAGTTAAAGTTCAAGAAGAACAGCATGAGATCAATCCCTATGCTTAGAAGCGTGAAACTTCGGCTAAGCTTCTCAAAACTGAACTTTCCAAAAACTGGTGAACAACGATTCTGTGGTTCTAATTTATAATCCCCTTGTAAAGTGTGTTAAAAATTCGCTTTTTCAAAAATCTCGCCAAATTTGAGGCCATGGCTTAACTATCCAAAAAAAACAAAAAGGGCAACCCAGTGCACAAAGCATCCGACATTAGTAGGCTCCGGGGAAGGATCACACCCATTGAGTATGATGTAGACCGCCTAATCTAATGCAAGCATTAGTGGTACCTATAGATCACACAGAGATAACTTTACCGTTGCTCCAAGGCTCCTATAGGTCACATGGCTTAACTGTCCAGTGAGTGGGAAAATCGAGGCCATGAATTCAATTTTGAGTCCTCAATCCTGCAGCTTCTGCCTTGTGAGCCCATGGTTTCAATCTCATTTATTCCAAATTGGATCCATGTTCTCTTCCATCAACATCAAGCACGTGGAAGTGTATTTATGAGCCTTTCCAACCCTTTTAGCTTCTCCTTCTCGTGCGCTTGCATTTGAGTGCTCCCTGGATACTATCAGTAATAGTAGTTGTTGTTTTATCTATTTGCCTGGTTAAAAACAATACTATTAATTATACTTGAAGAATAAAAGGTAGATCGATGGTTGTCCAAATTCGTATGACTGATAGAGATGGGGGTGAAATTATAGAATGTTAGCACCACAGAGCAGTGAATGTTAGTTGGAATCATAAGCAAGATTGTATGAGAGTGATTTGAGCTAGAAGTCTGTCTTGCTGGAAAGGGAAGGACTGTGCCCAAGGTTTTCCTTGTGGCATTTTATTTCTTTTTAATTGAGCTTACTTGGACGATTCAATTCTTATGAAATTTGCTTTCTTCAAAATTCCACAGAATCATTGAGGGGGCTTGGCAAGGTGCCTCATCCATGATTAGCTCAAAGTTGGAAACTGTGGCTACTCAGGGAAAGGCCCCGACTTGTCTTGCCAATGAAAATGTGCTACTAAAGGTCATCATCTCTTCATGAATGTATTCCTAGTTATTTCCCTTTATTTGAGATAGGCTGATGGCATATAGCTTGATCTGTGCTTAATTGGTCGCTTTATCACGTTTGCAACAGGTTAGAAAGCCTTATACCATCACAAAACAGAGAGAGAAATGGACAGAGGAAGAACACCAGAGATTTCTTGAAGCCTTGAAGCTGTATGGTCGTGCTTGGCGCCAAATAGAAGGTGAGTGTGGTATAAGGTTGTTCGTTGCTGATAAAAGGTCCATTCTTCTTCCGATCCTTCTCTTTTCCCCCATTTATGTGGTTCAATCTAGATAGAAATTTCTAATTAACATGTCTCTTTAATCATGCAGAATATGTTGGAAGTAAAACTGCAATTCAGATTCGTAGTCATGCACAGAATGTTTTTGCCAAGGTTGGTGCTCTAGATTATGACAAATTATAAGAATTTTGCTTGATTCAAGAGCCTGCCCAAATTAAGGCAGAGGTGCCTGGGTAGTCAATAGCTACTAGCATTGAAGATTTAATCTCCATTTTAGGTTGCTCGAGATTCAGGTAAGGATGGTGATGAATCCCTAAATGCGATTGACATTCCTCCTCCTAGGCCAAAGAAGAAACCTCTGCATCCATACCCCCGCAACATGGCTGATTCCCCTGTAGCTAACAAGCCAGTTTCAGGTCAGCCTGAAAGGTCTCCTTCCCCAAATGCATCAGGAAGGGATAGTCGTTCTCCTGATTCAGTTTTGTCAGCAATCGATTCAGGCGTTCCTGAATATCCAGTTGCTGAGCAGCAAAACTCTCGCTTTTCACCAGCTTCTTGTACTACGTATGTACACACTGCAAATATAATTTCTGCGCAGACTGATGATGAAAGTATGACCTCAAACTCCAACACCGGGAAGGAAATCCATGTTGCATCAAAACCAGTAGCTGCTAGTACCAGACCCATTACCAATTCTGACATGGTAATTCCTCTTAAAGTTTGTTGATGAATCTATCTGCTTGGCAATGCTATTTTGGTGTACACTTACCTCAGATGCGTATGTGACTTCGCAGGAATGTCATAGAGTTCATAGTTCTAAGAAATGGCTAGAGTTATGCTTAGTTCTAAGAAAATATCAAAACGTTTTTGGATTGAAGTCTTGAATACTGCAAGTCACATAACAAATAGAGTTTATCTTAGGCCTGAAACAAAGATGACACCCTATGAGCTAATAAATGAAAAGAAACCTAACTTACGTTACTTTCATATTTTTTGGTGTATTTGTTACATTTTAAATGATAGAGACCATTTGACAAAGTTTGACTCTAAGAGTGACAAATGAATTATTGTTGGCTATTCACAAAATAGTCATGCTTATCGAGTATACAATCTTAGGACCAAAATTGTACAAGAGTTGTTTTTGATGACTTTTCTGATTTTACAGGGAATACATCTGAAAATAACATTATCGTTTCAGTGAAAAATATGTAGACTGTTGAAGAACCATATGTTGCCCCAACTGTTACCACATCTGAAGCAACATATGAATATGAACCAAAGATCACAGAAGGTGCAGATGAGGAGTCAAATGCTGAATTGCTAGATCAAGTACGCAGGGACCCCTCATCAAGGATTAGGGAAAATTATTCAACATGTCAGGTGATAGGGAGAGTATTCGAGGGAGTAAGAACAAGAGGAAAATAATCACTCAATTACAGAGATATGGTAAGATATGTGTGTATGTCTACCATGTACCAAAAGGTTAGTCTTTCTTGCTCTGTATCTACTTTAGAACCTAAGAATGTTTCAGAAGCACTCAAGGATAATTGTTGGATCCAAGCAATGCAAGAAGAACTTGAACAATTCTCTCGAAATAAAGTCTGGGATTTAGTTCTACGCCCATATAATACCAATGTAATTGGAACTAAATGGATATTTAAAAACAAGTCAGATGAATCAGAAACTGTTGTGAGAAACAAAGCTCGCCTAGTTGCTCAAGGATATACTCACGTCGAAGGGATTGACTATGACGAAACCTTTGCTCCTGTAGCTAGAATTGAGTCAATTAGATTATTACTTGTCATTGCTTGCTGTCTAAAGATTACTCTTCATCAAATGGATGTTAAAGGTACTTTCTTGAACGGTTATCTTGATAAGGAAGTCTATGTTGAACAACCTAAAGGATTTGAAGATCTTTTTCATCCACAGTTTGTATACAAGCTCAAAAAGGCCTTATATGGATTGAAACAAGCTCTTCGTGCATGGTATGGTCGTCTAACTCACTTCCTTCTTGAATTTGGTTTTAAACGTGGTGAAGGTGATTGTACTTTATTCATAAAACATCACGGTGTAGATATTGTTATTGCTCAAATCTATGTAGATAACATAGTTTTTTGTTCGACCTCACAATCCTACCTTAAGAGTGCTATAAATATTTCTAAAAATCCAGTTCAACACTCACGTACAAAACATATTGATATTAGACATCATTTTTTAAGAGATTTGGTTGAAAAACAGCTAGTTCAAATTCAACATATTGACACTCTTCATCAACTAGCTGATATTTTTACAAAAGCTTTGGATCATGAGAGATTTTCTAGTTTGAAGAAATCTCTTGGTCTTTGTAATCTCTAAAAAGGCATTATTGGTAAATGTTGGCTGAAATATCTCTAACATTTTGGGTGACATTTACCTATGTAATATCATAATCTGATTATTATTGTTGTATAGTGTATTAATTTTGGTCACACAAGCATGATCCTCAATAAGAATATGATTCGAATGTCCAAAATCCTTGAAATGATACCGTTCTTATTCTATAGGAGTATCAAATGCTTAAACTGAAATTATGAGGATACTAAATAAGTATTCTTATTTTTGACACAAAAATTAATTTTGTATGTGTTTTATGATTAGATCAAGGACAATGGAAAAATATTATATTGGTCCAATGGTTAAACTCTTACAAATGCATATGAAATGTGTCTTGATTTATTGTCAAAATAAAAAGTTCTTGCGAGATCATAATACTTGTGTTGTCAAAAATATTTCCAACATTGTTGTTGACATTCTCAGATAATGATATTTGTTGGGATTTTGTTTGTAACTGACTTTCGAAAAATCAATTTTATCTTTCCTATTTTTTATGCCATATTTTTAATTGGAATTCAAACATTTAAATGATTAGATCAAATTCCAAATTTTGATGTCTATATTTTTATTTCATAATTTTAGGTGCAAGCATTTGAATACAATTCAAACACCTAAAACCAATGATGTTTTTTTTTTGCCAAGAGTATAAAATCTTCTTCATTGATTCTTCTTTTTAGCTTTTGTCTTTTCTGTAATAAAAAAAAGAAAAAATCACATCACTCTCGGTTAAATCAAGCAAAACCGATGGATTCATCACATCATTCTTCATCCAAAAACCCCAAAAACCCTAAACCTTCAATACTCTCTTCTCCAATCTCACCCATGGATACATCACCAATGTCCAGCAACACCAATGAGCACAAGTCCCCCACTTTGCTCAGCCATTGTTCTTAGTTCAGTTCAAGAACCATTAGAAATCAGTTACCCTGGGGATGGCAATAATCCCATTGATGTAGATGCCACTCCCAATGTCTCCATTCTAGGCAAAAGGATCGGTTGTTCCTCCTTCTCTACTCGACGGTCAAACAGGGTGTTTGATAGAACTGTCCAACAGGAACCTGTAACCAAGAAATCCAAGTTTGAGACCAAGGTTCCTTCCTGTTCAAGTAGTGACTCAGATGACATTGATTATGAGTTGTCCTCTGAAGAAACCACGAGAACTCAAGCACTTTGCCGCCTCAAGAATCACGATGTGCATCGAAACTGTTGCTTATGAACATCAGGATGTACCATTAGAAAGGGAAATTCCTGATTAAACACCATTAAAACAATTCCTTCCGAAAGGGGTTCCTAGATTTACAAGATCAAGTGCATGCTTGTGCATACAACGTCCTTGATCACATCGATGCCACCACACCTCGTCAACCCGACATCAGCAACCCGACGTGGAAGCGGCTAGGTGCAATCGTTAAATAATCGATATATGGCACCATCTCCAAGGATTTAATTCATACGATTATGAAGACAGGTGTTACGGCTCACGAATTATGGACACGACTAGAGAAAATCTTACAATAAACATACATGCATCGTCTATTTAGAGAAATAATTTAACAACACCCGTCTTGAACACTTTGTCAACATGTCAGACTATTATAAACAATTAAAATTGGTTGCTGGTCAATAATCTAATGTTGGCACTCCGATTTCTAAAACAAAGATGGTTTTACAACTCATCAATGGTTTTTCGAAGGGTGAGTACGACACACTTGTGATGATGATCCAACAAGCAGATCCCCTCCCTAGCTTCAATAAAGCTCGGTCACAATTGCTATGGGAAGAGACTAGATGAGCCAAACAGGACAAACACAATCAACAAGCATTGGCAGTTGACGTACCACCAACCGCCACCACACCCGTCGGTCTACAACACAACACGAACCACCACCCTCAACGTGGTGGCCGATGAGGCGGAAGAGGTCGTGGCCGCTGGAATCGAGGCAGCGGCCGAGGTAAGGGCCATGGCGGTAACTCCAAGTCCAGTGAACAATTACGACCGACCCAACACCCCTCTTAGTGGGTCGGCCCAACACCATGCCACATGACCATAGCCCACAGCCCCAAGACTTGGGCCTCACCACAATGTCTGTATCTGATAGCCTAGGCCTCATTCACTAGGCAGCGCCAATAGTCGGGACTCTTGGGCCCACCTCTAGCCCCCCGCTACACGGACCAACAACACCAGGCCTACCTATCTCCGTCCCAAAAACCACATAAGCCATACGGTCTTATGACCCATACCGAACTAAGTCAGACCTACAACACTATGAATTTCCAGCAGCCCGACGACGCATGGTACATGGATACGGAGGCCACATCCCATCTCACTCATAACTCCGGTTATCTCCCTCAACTATTTAATTTGTGCAATTCTCAATTTTGGTCGAAAATGGCAATCATATTTTAATTCAAGGTTATGGAACCACACAAACACCACCACCTCATCCTCCCTTTACCCTAAAAAATATCCTATATGCGCCTAACATCATTAAAAATTTAATCTCTATTAGAAAGTTTACTAGTGACAATTTCATATCTATTGAGTTTGACCTTTTGATTTTTTCTGTGAAGGACCTATGTACGGGGACAACTCTTACGAGATGCAATAGTGTGGGAGACATCTATCAATTCTCATCCAATTTCGCTGTCAGTGTCAATCCACATACCTCTCTAGATGCAATCTCTCCATCTACTTGGCACGATAGACTTGGACACCCAGGAGCACCAGTTTTAATTTTCTTAGGATCCACAATTTAATTCAATGTAATAAAGGGAAATTTTCTCACAATTGCTACTCTTGTCCATTAGGGAAGCATGTTAGACTTCCTTTTCAGTCATCACTAAGTGTGGCGTTCTCTCTCATTTTGATATTATTCATGCGGATTTATGGACCTCTCCAATTACTAGCAAACTAGGTCACAAATATTTTTTGGGATTTTTTGATAATTTTTCTCACTTTCTTTGGGTTTATCCTCTAAAATATAAGTCCCAAACTTACCAAATCTTTCTTGAATTCCAAACATATGTTAAAACCCAGTTTGAGAAAAATATCAAAATATTTCAATGTGACAACGGTCATGAGTTTGACAATTTCTTTTTACATAAATTTTATGCAGATAATGGCATTTTGGTATTTCGCTTCTCTTGCCCCATACCTCACCTCAAAATAGTAAAGCCGAAAGAATCCTATGTACCATCAATAATAAGATTCGCACTATGTTCTTACATGCTTCTCTCCCCCCCCCCCCTTCATTTTAGGTATACGCCTTGCACATGGCGACATACCTTCTTAATATATTACCAATACGAACTTTTTAAAATAAAACTCCAACTGAAATTCTCTTTCGTCGGATACCTTCTTATAATCACCTTCGGATTTTTGGTTGTCTATGCTACCTAAATCTCGCCTCCACGATCCCTCACAAATTAGCACCTAGAACTACCCCTTCCATTTTCTTAGGTTTTCCGTCAAACCATATGGGTACTTATGCTATGACTTGTCCACAAATAAAATCCAAGTCTCTCACCATGCCACATTTGACGAGAATGTTTTCCCATTTGCAAACGTCAAAAAATTCTAGTCACTGATTATGGCTTCCTTGATGATTCAGACACTTCTCCCATCATTAGAACTGCAATACATCATGTTTCACATCCCCTCCCCTATCCAATCGACCACCAGCCAACCCACTGCTCCCATCTCAGCCGCATCGGTCCCATCGCCAAGTTCACTGCCCCACCCCCTGCCACTGTTCCTGTGATGGACAATGTCGTGTCACTGAACCCACTGCCCTATCCCTGCCACTATTCCCATTTCACCGAGCCCACTACCCCACCCCCTGCCACTGTTCCCATGTCGAAAAATATCGCGTCTCACACCAACCCACTGCCTGTAACCACCGCACTGCCCATCACCCAAAATGTCCCATTTCCGATCCACCATATAGAAACCCCTGCTCAGCACGAGATTTTCAAACTAAAAGTAAACTTTAACCTATCAACTCAAACTATCTCACCTATACCTAAAAATCTAAAATTAGTCAAGCTTGACCCGAATTAGAATGAGGCCATGCGTGAGGAATATAATGCGCTCACTTCACATTGCACTTGGGATCTTATCCCGAGACCAGAGTGGGTGAATGTGATTTGTTGCATGTGGCTATATCATCACAAATTCAGATATATTGGTGAGCTTGAATGCTATAAGGAGAAACTTGTGGCAAATGACACGGGGCAACAAGATGAAGTTTATTGTGGTGAGACCTTCAATCCAGTGGTTAAACCAACCACTATTCATACTATTTTTAGCATAGCTATGGGAAAGAACTGGTCGATTCATCAACTTGATGTGAAAAATGCGTTCTTACGTAGGGATTTGAAAGAAACTGTATATATGCATCAACTGCCTGACTTTGTGCATTCAGATGCTCCTCAGTGTGTCTTTCGTCTTCAAAGTTACTCTATGGCTTGAAACAAGCCCCAGGGCTTGGTATGAGCTTTGCCACTTACATCATGCAGATCGGGTTCGTGTACAGCAAAAGTGATAATTCACTTTTTATTTTTTTTATCGAGGTAATGACACTGCATACCTTTTACTCTATATGGATGATATTGTTCTGACTGCCTCATCTGATGTGCTAAAACACAAAATCATTACCCTACTCAAATCTGAATATGCTATGACAGACTTAGGTATGTTGAGTTATTTTTTAGGGATTTCAGTGACCAGATCCGAAAATACAATGTTCATGTAACAACGTAAGTATGCCGAAGAATTGTTTACAGGGCTAAAATGGAAAATTACAAGATCATGCCTACTCTAGTCGACTTAAAGTCGAAACTCAGTGCCGATGACGGGGATCATGTGCTCGGCCCGATATTTCCTATGTCGTTCAGCATATGTGTTTGTTCATGCATGCTCGTAGGGATCCTCACTTTACCGCTCTTAAATGTATCATACGGTACATTAAGGGTACTCTTGATTACGGATTACATCTTTATCCATCTGCACCGACCAGACTAATATCATATACGGACGCCGATTGGGGCGGCTATCTGGACACACATCGATCTACTTCTGATTACTGTGTATTTTTGGGTGATAATATCATCTCGTGGTCTGCCAAACTGCAAACCACGCTTTTCCGTTCAAGTGCAGAAGAATACTACAGAGGTGTTGCGAATGTTGTTGTCGAGATCTGTTGGCTAAGAAACCTTCTTCTAGAGCTTCATTGTCCCTTTATGTAAGGGATCTCTTGTCTACTGTGATAATATATTTGTTGTTTACTTGTCTCATAACCCAGTCCAACATTCAGCGAACCAAATATATTGAGATGAATATTCATTTTATTCGTGAGAAGGTTGTCATGGGTCATGTTAGGGTGTTACATGTTTCTTCTTCGTATCAATATGCAGATATATTTACTAGGGACTTCCTCGACAGCTATTTCTTGACTTCAGATCCTCGGCAAAGAATTTCATAATTCTACAAGTATATTGGGTCACTATTAGAAATAGATGTTTTTTCACCGATATTCAGTGGAAAATTTGTGTTATAAAACATGATTTTCTCACCTCATTTCAGCTCACTGGGAAAACGTATGGTAGAAAATAAGTTTCCATTAAAACGCTGGGAAACTTCTTAACGTTTCTATGTGAAAAAACTACTATTTAGGTTTTTCCATGATATTCAGTGAGAAATAGCCACTGAATATTTTTCGATCAGAAATTCAGAGGAAATTTTGATATTTTTAGTAATGGGTTCTATTTAACAATAAATGGATGGGTGATTCATGAGTTTTTGTGCCATAATTTTTTTATTTATATCTTAAAAAAAATGTCATACTTATTTAGAAATAATTTAATTTAAAACTATTCATTCTTATATAAAGAGATGACTTATAGCCACATAAATTTTTGTAGCTTGTTTTAGACTATATAGGTCTCAAAAGTTTTTCATTCTTTTTTAAATTTCATAATCATTCAAACACCGTCACATAAATTGAGACGGAAGAGTAATTAGCAAAATTATTTGGAGGAACAAACCCTTGTCATACTCTTGAGTGCATCTATGATTAATTTTGGAAGAGAGAAAAGCATACATATAGATGGCACTCATGAGCTTTTTTCCTCCTGGGTAATTTTTCATTTGTCCTTTGATTTCGACGAGAGAAAAGGATGGCATTGCATTCATGTGCTTCGTTTCTTTCCTTCATTCACTCCAAACGATTCATGTGTTACAAGTTCCACGAAAAAAATTATAGGTTTCTAAAAGTAAGCAACTGAATAAATTAGTTTCCCATCTAGCTACATTTAGTGCATGCATGAAGAATCTTTTTATGGTTTTACCACAATAAGAGGCAAAATAAACTTTCTTTATAATAGGTACCTCCATGCACACACTAAGCATGTTTAAGATTTTACCATCTTTGAAAAAATAACCAAAAAAAAAAAAGGAATGATTTAACTTATATAGTATTGAAAGAGTTTTGGAATGTTTTCCCTAATGCTTATTCATCACAATAGGTAATAATATATACATCAAGTAATAATTAATGAGAAGATTAAGTCTTCCTTAAAATCCTCCTAACATATCCCATAATATATTCCTATATTAATATTATTTTATCCCCTACATTAATACATTGTACTATTTACCATATACATATGATTCTCCATAATTATATTATTAATAGTAATTAATAATATAATATTCTAACACTCCCCCGCAGTCGAATCCGGAGGATGACGAATGCTGAGACTGTCCCGAAATTCTTCAAATAATATCAGCGGAAGCCCTTTTGTGAAAATATCTGCGATCTGATGTCGCGTTGAGACATGTAACACTCGCACTTGTCCGCGAGCCACCTTTTCACGGACAAAATGAATATCTAACTCAAAATGTTTAGTGCGTTGATGATGGATTGGATTTTCGGAGAGATATATTGCACTAATGTTATCACAGTATACCAGAGTGGTTGTCGGAATGGGGCAATGTAGCTCTAGTAGAAGATTATGAATCCAGCATGAGTCAGACACAACATTGGCCACATCACGGTATTCAGCTTCAGCACTTGAGCGTGATACTGTGGGTTGCCTTTTGGAGGACCATGATATTAAATTGTCACCAAGGAAGACGCAATAACCGAAGGTAGAACGTTTAGTGTCTGGACATCCTGCCCAGTCTGCATCTGTGTAAGTGACAAGATTGGACATGAAAGATGGGTAAAGATGCAATCCATAATCCAGAGTGCCCTGAATATATCTCACAATGCGTTTGAGTGCATGCATATGTTCTTCCATTGGATTATGCATGAACATGCACACTTGTTGTATTGCATAGGTAATATCTGGCCTGGTGAATGTGAGATATTGTAGAGCTCCGGCCAAGCTGCGGTACAATGTCGGGTTGGCAAATGGTTTTCTCGATATGACACTCAACTTTGACTTGGTATCTACAGGAGTTGCTGAAGGTTTGCAAGAAGACATTCCAGCTCGTTCTACGATCTCTAAGGCATACTTCTTTTGCGAGAGAAATAAGTCACCTGCATGTCGTGTCACTGCAATTCCTAGAAAGTAGTGAAGTGGACCAAAATCCTTCATAGCAAATTCTGAACTCAGTTGTGACATGATACTCTTACGAAGAGAGTCTAAAGAGGATGTTAGGATAATATCATCTACATATAACAGAAGATAAGCAATATGATTACCCTATTGATAGATAAACAAAGAATTATCCGAACGGTTGTTTGTGAAACCCATGTGGGACACAAAATCTGCAAACCGCTTGTACCAAGTCCTGGGAGCCTGTTTGAGACCATATAATGATTTTTTAAGCAAAAACACATGATTAGGATATTGAAGATCTCTGTACCCCAATGGTTGGTGCATGTAGACAGTCTCACTCAAGTGTCCATGTAGGAAGTCATCTTGACATCTAATTGATGAAGGGACCATCCTTTTGAGAGGGCTAGACTGAGAACTGTTCTGATTGTTGTTGGTTTAACCACTGGAATGAATGTCTCGCCGCAATCTAATCCCACACGTTGAGTCTTGCCATCACCTACAAGTCGGGCCTTATGCCGCTCAAAAGAACCATCGGATTTTTCTTTATGGCTAAAAATCCACATAGATTGAATTAAATTAGCATTAGATGGACGAGGTACTAACTCCCATGTCCTATTTTTAATCAGAGCAATATTCATCATCCATGGTCATTTTCCAATTAGGGTCTTTTAGAGCAGACACGGGGTTACAAGGCAACGATGATTTCGAGACCTGAGTATGTAGACTATATTTGGCATTGGATTTGACAATTCCATGTTGACTACGGGTGACTGGACGGTTGAGGGCGACGCCATCGCCGAGAGCGAGTGAGCGATGGTGAACGCCATCGCCTGCATGTTTTCCGTGGGCTGGACAGTTTTTGAATTAGCATTTGGGCTTGGCATTGTGAACTGGCCCATCGAAAGAGGCAGCTGGGCAGATGTGGAATGAAAGCTTGGACTGGGCTGTGGAATTGATGGTCGATTCATTTGGATTGGAATTTCGATGGCCGACCATCCTTCATTGGTCGATGGGCCCATTCGTGATCCACCAAAGCGCGGTCCCGGTCGTGAAAAATGGGTTAGATACGGGAGCCTATCATCATCCAAAAAATCATAAGTATTAGTCCCGGTGTCATGTATCTTGGCAAAAGGAAATTGTGATTCATCAAAAATAACATGACGACATATAATCATGCCTTTGGAAGAAATGTCATAACACATGTAACCACGGTGATTAGTAGAATATCCCAAGAAGACGCATGGTGTGGACCGGGGTTGGAGTTTTGTGATTGTGGTGGATGGAAATAGAGGGTAGCAAAGACAACCAAACACTCTCAAATGATGATATGAGGGCTCTCGTAAGTAAAACATTTTTAGTGGAGCTTGATAAGACATGTTTTTATGGGGAAGGATATTCAACATGTAGGTTGTCATTTGAAGCGCATAATGCCAAAAAATGGGGGGGGGGGGGGGGGTAGAAGCATGAACAAGAGATGTTCTAACAATATTGTTTATGGTTCTAATTTTGCGTTCCGTCTTCCCATTCTGTGAAGAGGTGTGAGGACAGGATAAACGAAAATGTAAACCATTTATTTTGAAAAAAAATCCAAAAATGATTATTGTCAAATTCCCTCCAATTGTCACATTGAATACTTTTAATCTCCTGTTCAAACTGAGTTCGAATGAATGCTCTAAAGTTTAGAAAAGTGGAAAACACTTGTGATTTTTTCGACAAAGCGAATGTCCACAAATAATTAAAGTAGTCATCAAGAAACAGTAAATAATACCTATGACCTGAGAAACTCAAAACAGGTGATGTCCAAATATCACAATGTAAAATATCAAATGACACATTAGTGCATGAAGTTGAAGAAGTAAATGACAATCTAACATGTTTACCAAGGGCACAAGCATGACACTTATTCAAAAACTGAGTTTGAGTACATGAAATAAAATTGTTTTGTTTAAGAGAGGCCAAAACAGACTCTCCCGGGTGTCCCAAACGTTCATGCCATAGTGATGGTGCCAAGACTGCAAAAGTAGAAGGAACTTTAGGCTGTGGATTTGGTAAACTTATTGGATAGAGCTCTCCATTGCTATCACATCTCATGAGAAGCTTCCCCGTCTGAAAGTCATGTACGAAAAAACCAAACGAGTCAAATCTAACAGAACCCAATTATCAATAGTAAACTTCCTAACAGATACCAAATTTTTTATTAATTTGGGAGCATGTAGGACATTATTTAAAACCAGTGGCGGATGTGGTGGTGACAGTGTGTTTGACCTATAACCTTTTATTGGAATTGAATGGTCATTTCCGATAACAATACCATTTTCTTTGCTCAAATTAAAATAAGGTGAGAGTGTACCTTGGGAGGACGTCATATGGGACGTTGCTCCGGAGTCCATATACCAATTAAAATCCGGTGGATTGAGTCCAAGAGTGTGCATGGATGATTTAGACAGAAAAATGGTTTCTAAGTTTCCGGGCTGGACCTTCGCACGATTCTATTATCAAATGCTTGTACCAATTAGTACTGGAACATCTCTTGTTTGGTGATCTGTACTGAGGTGTTCGCAAGGGCTCTAAAGCATAGAATTCTCTTCTTGCATTCTCCGGCTAGCGTGCTCAATGTCCGTAGGTTGAGTCATCGTTGAATGGGCCTCCTGCCATTGGGCCGGAGGAGGCCCAAAACTGTTGCCTGTTGCTAAGACTGACCCAACAAATTGGGCCTGCTGGGTCACGTTGCCTTGCTGCTGATTTCGGTTGTTCTACTGGCCATTGGGCCTGTTGGTTTGCCTGGCACAATTATCATTTGGGCTTGGCATTGTTGCCCAAGGCTACTGCCAGTTATCGCTGGGCTGCTGCCAGTGAGTGTTGGGCCTCCCACCTTGCTGCTGCTAGTGGCCCGGTGGTTCTTTGTCGATTAGGGGTGAGCAGTGCAGGTACCCAGATACCGTCGGCAACCGACACCCGTAGGTTCCTGGTAGATATATTAGAATAACGGATAGGTTTCGGGTAGTAAAATTAGGAACCGATAAATGTCGGATTCAGTTTCGATTCCGAAAAATAGAGACCGGGTACCCGAAACCGAAACCCAACACTCTGATAACTTTTTCTTCTTATGTATTGTTGTCTATTTTGAAATTATCAACAAGGATTTTAAGGTGGACATAATAAGACTACATAGACATACCTAATCAAGACACAAAACATAACACTTTATTTGTTTTTCTTTAAACATTAACGATCATTTAACAACAGTATCTCCAAGCTAACAGACCAACATGCCGAGATATTCAGATATTAGACATAATAGAGATATTAGTGTTTAATCGTCTGATATCTTATGAATCATAAAGGAAAGCGAAATGAACTTGAGTTTACCTTCTGGAAGGGGTGAGCACGGTACCAGGAACTATCCTAATCGCAGGTCCGTAATGATTGTTATGGGTAGGTTCGGGTAGTAAATTTAGGAACGATCTTTTTTACAAGGTAGTGGTCCGTAGTTCAAAAATGGTAGTGCCGGACGCTCGCCCCTACGCGATGTAGCCACCATGGAGTTGGTGTTGCGCTGATACGCCACCGGAATTCCGGTGGCACCCGCCTCTATTATTTCCGCGATTTTCACCCTTCTTATTATTATTACCACGTCCTTTTTGACCTTTATTTTGCGAAGAATAGTCAAAAAAAATTACCATCATTCGAAGACGTGGCAACCATGTCAGAATTTGTAATCGTGGAAACCTTCTTAATCAAGCCCGACTTTTCAAGCACAAGCATAGATCTTGCCTGATAGAACTTTGGTAAGGGATTACTTTGACGGATTAGTGTCCCCACGCCGCTATAAGCATCCGTGAGACCGACAACTAGTTGTAAAACTAACCGGTTGTCGGTGACCGGTGAACCTACGTTTCTCAATTGATCTGCCAACACTTTGAGACGTTGACAGTAGGTTGAAACGTTAGAAAAGTCTGTCATGGCAATGGTTGAAAATTCTTGTTCCAACGCAACGACACGAGAATTCTGGTTGTCTTGAAAAATGTCTCTCAAGTGTTCCCAGGCCGCCATGGCAGTAGAATCCGGTTCCATTATTGTATGCAACAAATCAGTGGATATGGTTGCATAAATCCAACCAAGAACTGTGGCATCAAGGGTATCCCACAATTCTTTGTCTACATCAGATGATTGTTCCGTTGTCGAATCATTCTTCGGTGGAATTATATGATGAAAAATTTTGTGAGCCCTACAACATATTTTGAACAGCTCCGCCCATGTTGCATAATGAACAGTTTCCATCTCTAGTTTGACGGAAATATGTGTTTTAATGTTGGAGATAGTAAGGGCTGGATGAAAAGAAGATTTTGATTCAGACATGGTTGTGAAGAAGAACAATAATGGAACAATAATGGACGAAATGAAAAAAAAAACCGGTCAAGGAAATTCAATGAAGAAGATGACCGAATTTTTGGAAGGAAATAAGAAGAATATTTGTGGATCTTTTTCTTCCTTAAGCTTTGATACCATGAAAGAGTTTTGGAATGTTTTCCTTAATGCTTATTCATCACGATAGGTAATAATATATACACCAAGTAACAATTAATGAGAAAATTAAGTCTTCCCTAAAATCCTCCTAACCTATCCCATAATATATTCCTATATTAATATTATTATATCCCCTACATTAATACATTGTACTATTTATCATATACATATGATTCTCCATAATTATATTATTAATAGTAATTAATAATATAATATTCTAACAACTATGATAATGTAACTGATAATTAATAGGGGGAGATAGAACTATGAGTTTATAGATTTTGAATTCTAAAAAAAATTATCTAGTGAATTCTGGATATATAAATTATTTATACATATTAAGTGACTTTCTTAATAGACAGATCCTTAATTGATATACTATGTTTACACTATCAGTTTACTTTAATTTGTTGTAGCTAAAGTAGCTATATATAATGTAGGTGCCTTGATTGTCTAAATATATTTCTATATAGATGTTTACAACATTTTTAAAAAATAAAAGAGATATTCCTGTCTGATCAGCCCATTGCAGACAGAAAACTTCTCAACATCAGTGACCAATTTATTAAGTTGGAAAGCTGGAATTCCTTGAAAACACGAAAAGAAAAGAAAAAAAGAAAAAATCTTTCTCCTGATTCCCTTATACTTTGTCCCAAAATACTTGTCGCGTTTTTCATTTACACGTTCCTTAAAAAGCATTTATAAAGGTAGAATTTTGACTATTTTACTCTCTTAACATATTTCATCTAATCTCTCCTCAATAAATATATATTCCATCAATGGTAAGAACCTCTTAAATGTTGCTAATTAATACAAAGATAAAATGGCATGGGCAGCTCAACTGATTCTCAAGGGGGATAATTGAAAAAAAAGTATTTTTAGTAAAGACGACAAATATATTGGAATGGATGGAGTGCTTTTATTAATCAATTACTTCCGTGGTTAAACTTTAATGAAGCCACAATATTATCAAGTGAAAACATGTCATAAATTGCAATTCAACCACAATGCCTGGCAATTTTTTTAGTTGTAATTGATCATCAGTACAAGAGTATTATTAACATTCAACTGAACAAGAATATTAATCTAGTCCACTTTGATGATTTTCCTTTTATTTCAATTACATTTCGGAATGTGTTAAGGTTTTGGATCATTCAACTAGACGGTACAATTCCACCATAGCATAGACGATGATTGAAGCAGAAACGCATAGAAAAAGCCAATGGCCAGCATGCTGCGCGATCTCTGTTCTTGATGAAGTCTCAAGCTGCTTCTCTTCTTGTTTTTGTTCTGTTTCCTTAGGTGCAATCCTGTTTTAAACAAGATCAAGATAAGCATAAAAATCAACTCCAGAACTTGTATTGAGAAACACATTCTAGGTAGCTGAGGCGGATCCAAGATTTTAACTTAATGTTGTCAATCTTTGAAGTTCTTAGCATTGAACATATTGTACTTCTGAAATTATGAGTTTAAAAATTTAATATTTTTGAAAGTTTAGCAGTTCTTCTAATAGATATATAGTCAAATATCTCTATAACAGCGTGATTTGTGTGGGTATGTTTTTACTGCTATAGCGAAATGTTGTTATAGAGAACATACAACATAACATGCAAAATAAATTCCAAAATAAACTTGTCCGTTATAGTGAAATGTTGTTATAGATGGTTGTTATAGTATTATAGAGAGGTCTGATTGTATATGTTGTGTCAAAATAGTGTTTCAGTTGCATCCGCCTCTGCTAGGTAGAGGAAATTTATACGAGTAGGTAGCTACTGGAACTTACGTTGGTAATGGAAGAAGTTTTGCTACTGCTGCTGGAACTGGTAGTGGTAGTTTTGGTTCTTGGGGTTGAGTAGTGTCTAATGTTGCAAGTGTCAAGGGCTCTTCATGTGGGATCGGGACATTACTGGCCTGTGAAATTTCAAAAATAGCATAGTCAATGTATTTTTCTTGTTTTTTGAGGAATTTAGTAAATGTAATCATCATATATAACTTACCAATTTCCTGAAAAGAGGATTGTAAAACATCTCAAAGTATCTTTGCTTGGCCTTCTTTTGCCCCACGTTAAATTGTCTCCAAAATCCGTAGATTGATCCCATGTTCAACACTTTGTTCGCATAAATCTTCCAAGTATAACTGCATCGAAGCTGGAATTAACACCACGGAAAAGACAATATGATAAGAATTTTTATCTCTTATTTGGAACTATATTATTACCATTCTTCAATGCGCTTGAGACCTCCTTCCGATATCCTATTCCAGTTTTTAGAATCAACCTTGCAATTCTCAAAGAAATCAGCTATTTTCTTGCTCGACTCGTCTCCATTATAAGGATCAATATGGAAGCCTGAAACCCCGTCAACAATGATTTCTGCAGGTCCTCCTTGATTGGTAGCAAATGTAGGCAACCCACAGTTCATTGCTTCAATAACTGTTAGTCCAAAAGCTTCATATAAAGCTGGTTGAACGAAAGCTCCCTTAGTGTCAGCAATAGTCCTATATAGCTCACTGTTTCTATATTTATCCGTTTGAGCTGCTATCCATCTCATCTGTCCCTTGAGCTTGTATTTCTCAATCAATCCATGCATCTTTTTTATTTCAGCTGCTTCCTCCCGGTCTTTTGATTTTGATGGATCGAAGAATCCCCCAACTATAACAAGGTTTACCAAGTTCCGCAACTTCTTATTCTTCCCATACCACTCAGTCAACCCTGTCAGGTTCTTCACTGTATCAAATCTCGCCATTGAAAATATAATCGGTTTTTTCTTATCCGCAAGAAGTCCACTGTTCCACAAAAATATCTCTGATAAATACCAAATATCCGGTAAAAGCAATGGATTAGGCTTTAGAATAGAAAAATGGGACAATTAGACTTACATATGTTCATTGTTTTCCTCATTACTGTAAAGTAATTCCTCAATAGCAGGACGAAATTTAACGAATCGTTTTTGTTTCTCAGTGAAGGGGAAATAGGCAGACTGTTCGGCCCCAGGAGCAGCAATGTTGAACTTTGGATCAAAGACATTGATACCTGAAACAACTCTGTAAATCCCTGGCATTGTAAATGCTGTATGGCTTTCATATTGTCCAGGCCTTGTCTCGCTGAAATAGGAAAGTGACGGCTTTTAGTGTTGCCCGATGCAGTATAATCATTAAGTTGCCTAAAATTACAGAAAGGGAAGACTGTGCTAACCTTCCAGCAATTTCTTGATATGTACTGGTAATGATAAAATCAGCAGCATTCATTGCCAATAAATCAGCAGTAAATTGGCAAGAAAAGTGGTACTTAGGATCAAAGTCCTTCAACTTGACATCGGAGTCTTCATACTTCGTTTTCTCTAATGCATGAGCAATGGTACCCTAAAATTTTATCATCTCATAAGATTTTACCGTTTAATTATCAAGAAAACAATGCAGCAAAAGTGATTAAGTAAATAATCAGCTGTGGAACCTGAGTAACTCCAAGTTTGTTGGCCAATAGAGATGCCACTAAGTTTCCATCAGTGTAATTCCCAATTATGAGGTCAGGTTTACCTTCCATGAGCTCAAGTATCTTAGCAGTAGCATCCTGATGATATATATGACAAATCAAACTGATTAGCTCAAAAAATTGAAATAAAACGTATGGATAGGTGAAACGTTTTGCTAGAACACTTGCCTTGGCATAGTTCTCCAAGTAAGGATATATATCAAACCGAGAAACCCATCGGCAAAGAACTCCTTTCTCAGTCCTGAATGGGATTCTCAGGATGTGAGAATGAGACGAGTTTAGTATAGGCTCCATCTCCTGATTGCAAGTTGTCCCTCGAGCATCTGGTATGAGACGAGTGACCTGCATACATCATGTTAATCCACAAGAATCTTCAAAACTTTGGCTAAGCAAACCTTTGCATAACTTACCACGAGAATCTTGGGCTTCATGTTTAAGCCTTGCTGCTTGATTCTTCGTAACATTTCCTCCTCTAAAGCTCTTACTTGATCCAGAATATAAACAACCTGTTAAATACAAATGTGGTTTCAACAATGCAAGTGTTGCTAATAGGTAGTTAGGTACTTGATGGATAAGGAGAATGGGATCAATTGCTGTGTAATTTACCTGGCCTCCAGCATCGGGCAAGCCAAGAACATTCGCTTGGCCAAAATACCCATGAATGGAGAAGATAACAATATTGAATGTAGTAGGAAGCCTGCTGAAAAAGGATTCCATATTTATGGGATCTGGAGCTTGGAGTATCTCGGAAAGAAGTCTCATCGTCTCTCTTACTCTTCCTGCATTTTCTCCCCATCCTTTCTCAAAGCCCCATTCTTTGAGCCTACGAATTTTCATAATCAAGTCAAAATCATAAAAAACTTTTCAAAAGGGAAGAATTGCTTAGGATAAGGGAAGAAAACTAGAAGCTTACTTATGCTCAAAGTCCTTATACGGTGTATCTTTGGGGAACGAAGATACAAAAACTTCAGCTACTATCAGTGCTGCTTGAAGTTTAGAGACGCCATTCAGATTCTCATTGATCATTAGATTCTGGAAAGTTTCAATGTTTAGAAAGGATCTTTATATCATTCCTCAAGAAGAAAGAAAGTTGATTTTTTTCCATATTCATACCTCTCCTTGATGATTAAGATCTAGTAAGTAATCAAGCAAAGGCTGGGTATCCTCTGGCTTCCCACCAATCTTTGAAGACAAAACTTTTGAGACGAAGTTGAGCCCATTTCCGACAGAAGAAGGAAGGGCTAACCGGGGATTAGAGTAATCAAAAGCACCAAAATCTACTTCCAGTGCATTATCATCCTTTGCCCTGCTTACATATTCAACCATCAAACATAATCTTGAATGTAACAAAATCGTTATTTTACAAAGATACAAACTCCCACTCACCAGTCCTCATCAAAGATCATCTCTTTGAATTTGAGATATTCCTTGGCTGAAATGGCTTCAACAGAGAGATTTTCAGCGTTAACTTTGACATAATCCCAACAGCCAGGATTGTGCCTTACTGCAAAAGCAACATAAGGTGGTACAACAGCTGCCTCCTAAACGTTTCAAAGAAAATATTTAGGCCTTGCAATCAATATATTTTTTCATTTATGTTAGTAAATGGTGCTGACCTGTGTGGAACTCAGAATTTGTCCAAGTGAACCCTCCAAGACCTTGGTTCTTTCTGCCTTGTCTTCAATAGTATTTTCTATTTCTTCCATTAAATTTCTCAGCTTCACCAACCTCCTTCCCGTTGCAATGAACCTTTCACATCCAATTATGAAGCCAAAAATAACAAACTAGTTAGCATTTTGCATGGGAAATTTGACATAAACGTGTTGATGTGGGGGGGGGGGGGATCACCTGGCGAAGCATCTCTTCATATGATATCGGCTTTGTTTCAAAGCATCAGGCATCCTATCAGCAACAGTTGTAGTAGCCATTGTAATTACGAGTTCAACGAAGGAAGTGGGTTGAAACTTGCAGTTAGGACGCTCGGTGCTTGGTGACAAATGATGGTGCAATGCTTTATATAAGCAAAGGTTGAATAGAAGGAGAAGGTAAACACGTGAAAAGGGAACTTGATATCGGCCAATGAGGGAGTGTAGAAGCAAAGATAAAGAAATTCCATGGTGCCTAGTTTGTTCCAAGATGGCAAGAAGAAAAAGAAATAGACAAAGTAAAGAATTCCCTCTTTGTTTACCATCAAATCTTGGTTTTGATTGCCTTTCCATCCAGACTTTTCCAAGTACGTCCAATATTTTATTTTTGTCCCACTTGTCTTAGGTGAGATTTATTCTTTTCTTCCTTAGTTCACATTCAAAACTTCACCTGCCCTTACATTCACTTTCACGCAGAGACCTTGTGTATGCTATATCCAAAGTCTAATTTGAGTCGAGAGTGCTGATATTTAAAATTCATAAATTAGCCAGATAACTGTTATTAAAGTCGCAGTTATGAATGGTTCCTTCAATTTAGCGGCCATGAAGGACCCATCATGGAAAGAAGACTCTTTTAAGCCATAGAATAGCCAAAACCGCCATTCATTGGATCATCCTTCCATGATTTGACCAAAATCATACACTGACTTATCAATACACAAATCTATAACTCCCCCGGATGCACCATATAGCCAAGAGAAATCATGAACCAGAATAGAAGAGCTTGCCCTACCCACTAAATATTTCATAGTAATCTCATTAGACCGTACATCTTTCTTGGTATATCCAGATAATAGGTAGGAGCATAAACTGAAACATTCTGAGGCTACAAAGATAGTTATTAAATCGTTAGCACCGCATAAAAACATTCCCCCTAGAATAGTTGTTAATACGAATAAGAGAAACTCTGTTATAGTCATTTCTGTACATTCAATATACTCTACGGATAGAGGAATATATAGAGTTGAACATAGTAAAATAAGAAATTTAAAGATTTCATTGAAATTGTTCGTTTGGAAATTTCACGAAAAGCTAATCATAGGTTCTTCTCTCCATCGGAACAATAGAGTTGTTATGCTCATTACTAAACTTGTTGATACATTCTGGAAAAATCAAACTTCCATCGAAGAGAAGCAAATGAAAGACTTTCATAAAAATTCTCGTAGAATCGAGAATGAAGTTTTCATTTTGTACATGCCAGATCATGAATTAGTAACTGCTTCCAATTTCCAAAAAAGAAATTCCAATTGTGTCTAACTTTCCATTTTTGGAATAGTTACAGAATCTCCATGAATAGGATCAAACCTTATTCCATGGTATTTACATGAGGTTCCTCTTTAAGAAAGTCCCCGAGAGGATTTAGTTGATCCATGATTTATGTTTCATCTTTCGTTTGTTTCGAGAAATCTATCGATCAATTTCGATTCTTTCTTTTTCTCTTGATTCTTTTCCGATCGAGATGTATAGATCCTGTTCATGGATTAACGAAAATGTGCAAAAGCTCTATTTGCCTCTGCCATTTTATGAGTCTCTTCCTTTTTGTGTATGGCAACGCCACTCCCTTTGGCACTGCCACACCCTTTTTCGGCCGCGACATTTATTCAACTCCTGCTTAGAAGATGTTAGAAAAAATAAAAAAAGTGTTAAAGGTGCTAAAAAGGGGTGCTAAAAAAGTGCTAAAGGGTGTTAGAGGTGCTAAGGGTTCGCGGTGTCGCCACCTAATTATTTTGGGTGAATTAGGACACCTAAATGTTAACTAGGTTAAAGTCAACATTAACTCCCTTTTGATGGTCTGCAAAACTGTGTGAGATTCTGGGTAAGAGTTCTTTATTAATCTAGAGGGAAGGGGTTAGACACCCTCTAAGATCCGCTAACTCGCGGTTGTCTGTTCAAACCTAGGTTAATTCTTGCCAGCAAAATGCGTGTATTTAAAGTACTTAGGCAAAGGATAAGTGTAAGTGTTTTTGGCCTGCATAAAAAATGTAAGATTTGTTTAAAATGTAAAGCTAATTTTAGTTGAAGACGTGCATTTAAAAAGCAATTAGAAGAATTATTCCATAAGATATATATGTTGCTTAATATAATATCGAAGTAATAATTTGAAATCTATTATGAATAAAATCGGTTGTGAAGACATATATTATGCAAAGGCTAACAATCCTACAATTCAAATAATTGTTTTTTGCTATGTGAGTGCTCATAGAGATTAAAAAAAAAAGTTTCTCAGGTTAGGATTTAGTGATAATATCTCAACAGCTTAAATAATTATGCAGGTGAAAAGTTATTAGATGGTTTAATCATAACTTAAGCAAGCTAGAATAATTAACTTAATGAGAAACAAATTCTAGTGTCGAATTATTTTCTAATAGCGACTTAAAGCTTAGGGGTCCTACTAGTGTAATGTTAGACACATAATTTACAACCAAACAAATGGGAAAGGATATGAATTAATAAGGATGACTCGAAGAATGGCGATGTCCTTTCGCCCGGGGTTTGGGATTTTCCTATGCGAGATGGATGCACATAAATGCAGGCCTTCATTTGTTGTAGCTCGTGATGAGTCTCTCCATGAGACTCTTCATTTTCGCTCCGATGCATTTCATGTAAAAGAATAAGAAAATATAAGGATTAGTATATGCCCAAAAAGTAAAATACTGATGCTAAATTTAAGCACACATAAGACACTTAGATTTGCCAATCCACACAAAGACGGGCCCAAGCATTGTTCAACTTGAACTTTGGCCACAAGCAGCAGCCGGCTGGAATGAATAAAGGCAAACATACATGTTTCAAAATAAAAATTGAACCCACAGCTAATGAAAGAGTAAGTCACTTATCTTGCATGAACCTGGACACATGATTTCTAACTAACCTTGGATAATTACATGCTCAACAATTTACACATGCTATGACATAACCACACACCAAATGAGACAACAACTATAGCTTGACGTAATTCGGATTAACCTCCAAGACTGATGCAAAATGCTATATACAGACTATTGTTCCAATGCTTTTAGTAGATAAAATGTGGCATTGGTTAACATTGAAGGCCTTGCCTACTGATGTGGGTGTAATGCAATATTTAGACATAGAACTTAAGAAATAACAGATTCCAGTGGGTGAACCAACAATCATTGAAGATGATACTTAGACAACTTTGTATCATCTAGGCTAAAGGCCAAACAGTGAGCTATTCAAGTAAGAATAGAGAAGATTTAAAATACAATTGAGGATCATTTGTATCCATATTACAGGCTGCATATAGGTAATTAGTCATTGATTAAAGGAAAATTAGAAGTTAAATCTAGAAATAGAGCCCATATGAAATTGTATCCCTAATTATATGAATATGTATAGAATAATAGGGGACATTTAAAGGATGTGCAAGCAAATTAACCAGATAAAAAAAACATGACACAACCTTGACAATTTCTGCATAAACAGGTACTCAATGATACAGTGAAGACTTATGAGTACACAGAATATGAAATATGAACTCAGCCAGAACAGCTACAGATCCAGAGCACAAAGCCAAGATCTAGAACAATGAAACTAATGACTGGATTAACAAGAAATTTGACAAGAACACCAACTTGCTGTATTAAGCTTTTTAATTCATTGTTACCCTTATGATAATGATAATTTTTACCATGCTTCATACACACTAGGTCAGTAACGATGCAAACCCTGCGCTACCATATCCCTATTTTTTATCTTGTTGATTGCTCCGAACCACGAAACACACTGCATATTTGTTTAACTACACAAGGCATAGCAGTAAGTAAAACTTCGGACCCAAAATAATATATATCCATCAATTATCTTAAGCAATTCGAGTCGACCTAGCAGACTATCTCAGCATAAACTACGATCATCCTGTGGCTTATTATATTAGACACAACCTAATTGTTATATTAGTAATCGAAATCTTTCAGCAATACACACCAATACACACAGACTAACATCAACAAACTGAAATAAACGAATTCACAGCAACCAGACTTGCAACAACAAACTGAATAAAATGAATTCGCAGCAGCCAAATAACGTAATTTGAACAAGCATGCCATGAGCGAAACTAAAAGAAGAGGAATTGATTTTACCTTCTCCAGGCAGCGAACCGAGGCAGCGTATCAAGTCGTCGATCCACTCGGAGAATGCGGTTTATGCGATAGAAAGGAAAAGAAAGCTTTGCGAAAACTGTTGGTTCTTGACTGATTGAGCACATATTTTTTCGAATTTCCTACTCTTAGAATGCTATTTTTTTTGGATGCTGAGTCACTAACCCCTCCTAGTGTTTTTTATTCTGCGAGAAAATGAATGCTCTTTTCTCTTGTTGATTTCGGATTATCCCCTGATGCTAAAGGGTTCTTTCTGAGCTTGAAGGTTGCCCCATGCATGTGTAGGAATTCCTCTTTATAGTTTCCAATTAGGTTCTGATTTTGGCAGGATTTTAAGGCTGATTTCGTTTGATTTTGGACTGATTTGAGCGTATTATTCTTTTCTGATTTGGTGCGATTTTTGGGTATTCATCTGGTAAGCTTTTGGTTATGGTAAGTTTATATTTTGGTTCTGATTTGTGTAGTGACAATCGGATTTTCAGGCGAGACTTGCAGGTGTTGCTAGGTAAGGGAGGTGCGGCGATTTAGGGGTATGTAAGCTTTTTAGGTTTTGTTTTTGGGTTTGCTGGCTGGGTGTGTGTGGGTAAGGGAAAGGTCGCCGGATTCTCAGGCGAGAATCTAGGTAGGGGAAGGTGGTGTGAGGGCAGAGGAGCGGCTAGGGTTCTCCTTTTTTCTTTCTTCTGTTTTGGGCGATGGGGGGGGGGGGAGATAAAGGGCTGAGGTGAGTGGGTCGCGGGTCTTGGGCCTTCTGGGCTTAAAATCGTGTGGGCTAGATGAATTTAGGGTGGGCTGATGGTATTGGGTATTAGTTTTTTTAGGTGTTTTATGTTACACCCCGTAGTTCCAGGGTATGTATGTGAGGACATACGTACGAGAATACGACATTAAGATTGGAAAGGAAGGAAGATGTAATTTTTCGACGAAAAAGTTTCCGGATTTTGTGAAGGAAAAAGGTTCGTTAATGGGAATTGGATTCCCAGATTTGGTATTCGAACTTCTGAGAATATAATAGAATTATGAAATTTTATTTCCGGATTTGGTCACGTGGGGCCTACGGGGAAAATTTACGGTTTTGTGGGGCCCACTTTGTTTTCGAGATTTTGGACATTATGGATATTTTCGGAAGATGAAATATTTTGGACAAGTAGGGGCGACACGTGTCACCCCCTTAGGTGGCATGTAGCTGAATTGGCTTGCCATGTGGCCTTGTGGCCGATTTATGTTGACATGTGGCTAGCCACTTGTCTTGCTTAGACATGTGGCTAGCCACTTGTCTTGCTTAGACAAGTGGCTTGTGGCACACACACTTGTTCCCCCATCTCACCACACACTTGCTCTCATCCTAGCCCTTAATTGTTCTATAAATACCCCCCCCCCCCCCTTGAGCTTGCAAGACTTCATCCCACACTTGAGATTTTCAAGGCAATTCTCCCTCCCCTCTCCTTGTTGTTCTCGTCAATGAGCCTCCCCCTTGGCCAAATGTTGTCAAAAAATCCTTAAACTTTTTAGTGTCCTTTCTTAAGGTGTTAGGAAGATTGTGAACCAAGAGTTGGAAAAGATTTCTGTCACGCCCCGACTTTTCCTAAGCCTTTACTTAGGGCGTGATGGCACCTGGACAGTTATTTCCCACCAGGAGCACCATTTAATTCTCTTTATTTAGAAATTTAAACTTATATTCAAATACGGAGCTATTAATAAAAATAACAATAAAGAAATCTGTTTATGATTTTATTGAAAATATAACGCGAGCCCATGCTCGTGCAAATATTGTTTCAACATAGACATACTGACAAATATTATTCTAAGTTGGAAGGGAGACCATTCCACACGGGCATTTCCCGAGACATTGGAACTGACATTCTGAACCTGACGAGTACCAAGCCCGAAACAATGGACTTGGTATGACAAGAGGTCATGGACGATCGCTAGCCTTGGCGTGGAGCCTTCCCTCTATCACGCTTTCCTGAAACATGTTAAATAAAGAGTCAGCCCTACCATCTGGGGCTGAGTGAGAACTTTACCCTGCAATTCAAAGTAACACCAAAATATTCCAAGTGCAATCAAATTATAACGTAATAAGCATATTGCAAAAACATATCAAGTTACAACATTTTTAAATATGCAACAACTCCTCATAGGAAATTCTCGGTTTAACTAACACTTCATTTTATCTCGTATTATACGTTAAGACATTCCCCTGCATTTCCACATGTTTATTACATTTATATATTTGTGAACGCGTATTCACTTTTCATATTTATATATAGATGATCATGTATTCATCTTTCATATTTATTGCGGCGTGCAACCCGATCCATTATATTTACGTATTTATGAACACGTATTCACCTTACGTTTTGTTGCGGCGTGCAACCCAATCCATTATGTTTACGTATTTGTGAACGCGTATTCACTTTACGGTTTGTTGCGGCGTGCAACCCGATCCATTATATTTACGTATTTGTGAACACATATTCACTTTACGTTTTGTTGCGGCGTGCAACCCGATCCATTATGTTTACGTATTTGTGAACGCGTATTCACTTTACGTTTTGTTGCGGCGTGCAACCCGATCCATTATATTTACGTATTTGTGAACACATATTCACTTTACGTTTTGTTGCGGCGTGCAACCCGATCCATTATGTTTACGTATTTGTGAACGCGTATTCACTTTACGTTGTGTTGCGGCGTGCAACCTGATCCATTATATATTTATATATTTATGTGAACACGTATTCACTTTTCACATTTTTCAGAAGATCGAATAAATACTATTCTTTTTTCTAACATTCTGTCATTCATACGTGTAACGATTTTAACTTTTTAACCATAACTCCAACTAAGGTGTTTCTCAAGCGGAAACTAAGGTAAGACGGGGATCTTTCACTGTACCAAATTTCATTTAAAACTACTTTGGGTAACTAACACAAATTTATCCTCAAAACAGCCACATAAAATTTGTTTCGGCAGAATTTTTTTATTAAACAGCACCCAATCTTATAATAGTCATAACTCTTAATCTGTAAACCCGTTCAAGCCCCATAAAATCTCAAAATTACGAGAACAGAGAGCTACACGTCTCCATGTGAACCATCCTTTCATATTCTGTACCGTTTGGTACAGTTTTACACTTTTATTCGCTGCCCTTCCTGGATCTCGATAGATCCGAGGCAGAAACTTTAAACAGTGATAACTCTCAATACGTAAGTCGTATAGACCTCCGTAAGGTCTCAAAATGTCCACAACAGAGAGATCTAGAACTTTCATTTAGCAACAATTTTCATATTTTCCACAGATTAGTACAGTTTTACGTTTAAACGTCCTGCCTTCTGGATTCCGATGAATCCGAGGCAGCAACTTCAAAATACAATAACTCTCAACTCGTAAGTCCGTTTTAATAACTCTTTATCTATATCTGTCCGTAACAGAGAGATTTACAACCATGTAAATTTTCATATAATTCTAATAAGTAAAACTCAATAAAAACAGTCCGTAATTATGCCTTTCCGAATTTCGGCCAAATCTAAGGCAGGAACTTTGAACTATGATAACTTTCAAACCGTATGTCCATTTTACCTCATTTTTGGTTCTATATGATCATATTAGAGAGGTGTACCACTCCTCCGAATTTCATCAAATTCTAACAATTATAACTCAGTGAGAACAGTTCGTAAAGTTCATGACGCAACTAGTTGTCTAAACAATCAAAAGTTCAATATTTCTTTTCAATACTCAATTCTTATTCTAACATGTATTGAACTTAAAATAAAGGATATTACCAAGAATTTCTGAGTGAGAAAACTCCCCTTGTAAGCGTGAAAATGATTGTTGTTCGGTTGCTAGAAACGATCATTGCTCCCTAGTATTTCCTGATTCTTATTCTTCTTGCTCTCTTGATATGTTTCTGATTTTTTTTTATTCTGTTTGTTTACTTGATTTTTTTTCTGATTTGTTATTCTTTGTGCTAGGTACTTTGTTTTTTTTTTTTTGTGTCAAACACAATATATAAATTGAGGTGTAGGTAACCCATGGTAGGTGGAAGGACAAGGGATTGAGGGAAATTAAAGGAGGAAAGGGAAAACGTTAGTGAGGAGAGGGAAGGAAAGATGTGCAGATTTTTTCCATTTAGTGTTAAGATGAAATTTAACACAATCATTAATATAAGAGGTCATCATCTTTTATTTAATAGGATAGTGTAAATGAAAAGTTAATAATATGTTAATAATGTATAACTTAAATTCTTAATTTTCTATTATTATTATTATTATTATTATTATTATTATTATTATTATTATTATTATTGTAACAATAATTTGGGACTTCACATTCTCCCTTCCTTAAGCAACATTCGTCCTCGAATGTGAATAAGGTCGTAACATAATCACCTAGACACACAACAAATTTCGGAATTTTACATTCTCCCCCCCTTAAACAACATTCGTCCTCGAATGTGAATAAGGTCGTAACACATGCATATAGACAAACAAAAATATAGTACACATATGGAGTACTATTTGACACATTTTTATTACCTCATTCAAAGATAAATAGATATTTTACTTTCATCGCGTCTTCAGCTTCCCAGGTGGCTTCTTATGTGGAGTGATTCCTCCATAGGACCTTCACAGAAGCAATATCTTTATTTCTAAGGCGTTTGACCTTTCTATCAAGTATTTCTACCGGAGCCTCTTCATATTGAAGCTCTTTATTAAGAACTATCTCCTGGGGAAGGATGACGTGACTTGGATCGTGCAAGTATTTTCGTAACATTGACACATGAAATACCGGATGCACTACTTTCAGCTCTTGTGGAAGTGCTAATTCGTAAGCCACATTCCCCACTCTTCGCAAGATCTCATATGGCCCAATAAACCTTGGGCTCAATTTACCTTTCTTACCAAAGCGCATCACTCCCTTCATTGGGGACACTTTTAAAAATACTTTCTCCCCCTCTTGGAATTCAAGATCTCTTTTCCGATGATCCGCATAGGACTTATGACGACTATGAGCTGTTTTGATCCGCTCAGAATCATCTGTACCTTATCATTTGTTTCTTGAATGACTTCAGGTCCGAACAGTTGCGTTTCACCCACCTCGAACCATCCAAGTGGAGACCTACATTTTCGTCCATATAATGCTTCAAACGGGGCCATTTGTATGCTAGAGTGAAAACTATTGTTGTAGGCGAACTCAATTAGACATAGATGGTCCAACCAGCTTCCCGAAAATCTAACACACACAAGATCGCAACATGTCCTCAAGTGTTTAAATTGTTCGCTCGACTTGTCCATCTGTTCATGGTGGAAAGTCGTCTTAACAACTTTTGTCGAGACCTGCTAGAAACTTTGCCAAAAGTGTGAGGTGAAGGGAACCCTATCTGAAATAATTTGTAAAGGAATCCTGTAACCGCACAATCTCCTTCAAATAAACTCGTGTGTGTCTTGTGGTGCGCGATCGTAGTCTTGGCCTAAGAAATGGGATGACTTTGTAAGCCGATCAACAATCACCCAAATAGAATCATACCTTCTCGAGTTTTCTGAGACCGGTTACAAAATCCATATGAATCGCTCTCATTTCCACATGGGGACTCCAATGTCTGAAGTAATCCGCCAGTTTTGATGTTCACTTTCACTGGCGACATATAAGACATCTCCCGACAAACTCCGCAACGTCTTTCTTCATCCCGTCCCACCAGTAATTTACCTTGAGGTCCTGATACATTTTTGTTGACCCTGGATGAATGAAATATCTTGTGGTGTGACCCTCATCTAAGATCTTCCTCCTTAGATCCTTTACCTTAGGAACACATAACCTTCCCTTATACCGAAGGGTTCCGTCATTATCTCCCAATGTAAATCAGAAGGTTTTCCTGTTGGATCCTCTCCGAAATCCAACAAACTTCGATCCTCAAACCGACTTTCTTTTATTTACAAGCTAAGGATCACGAGGTATCATGTACCACCACCCTACCTTCACCGATCTCGATTAAGCTAACCCCGAGGTTTCCCAATATTTGTACCTCCCGAACAATACCCTCTTTGTATTGCCAAATGGGCTGCTGCCCATTGATCTCCTCTCGAGTCGCCACCACCACGTTGGCTTTCCCAAGATGGTAAAGAATACTAAGGTCATAATCCTTAAGCAACTCTAACCATCTTCTTTGTCGGAGATTCAAATCTTTCTGCGTGGTTATGTACTGCAAACTCTTATGATATGTAAATATGTCCACATGCACACCATACAAATAATGTCTCCATATTCGTAAGGCAAACACCACCGCAGCTAATTCCAAGTCATGAGTTGGGTAATTCTTCTCATGTATCTTCAATTGTATAGATGATACGCAATAACCTTTCCAAATCGCATCAAGACACATCCTAACCCAACTCTGAGGCATCGCAATAGATCGTGAACCCTTCTTGTCCCGATGGTAAGGTTAGATCGTGCGAGTCAACAATTCCTTTAGTTTCAAAACTTGCTTCACATGCTTCGACCATCGGTACTTAACCGCTTTTGAGTCAACCGGTCAAAGGCGTGAAGACTAGAAAAACCTTTACGAATCTTCTATAATACCCGGCAAACCCAGAAACTTCTAACCTCTGCCGAGTGGTCGGTTTGGCGATTCTTTCTTCTTCTATCTTACGAGGGTCTACCATAATTCCATCCTTGACACAACACGGCCCAAAAAGGCTACCTTTTCCTACCAAAATTCACACTTTGAAAATTTAGCATATAGTTTCTCTGTTTCAAGACTTGAAGACTACCTCGGATGCTCTTCATGTTCTTCAACACTCTTCTTGTAGATTAGGATATCATATATGAACACAATAACTAACAAATCTAGGAATGGTTTGAAGATTACATTCATTAAATCCATAAAAGCTGCTGGGGCATTGGTTAACCCAAAAGACATGACCAAAAACTCATAATGGCCGTATCGGGTTCTAAAGGCTGTTTTGGATATATCATCTGGATTTATTTTCAGCTGATGATATCCCGAACGGAGATCAATCTTGGAAAAATAGCTAGCTCCCTGAAGTTGGTCAAAAAGATCATCGATTCTTGGTAATGGGTATCGGTTCTTGATCGTGACCTTATTGAGCTGCCGATAATCGATGCACATTCGGAGAGATCCGTCTTTCTTTTTCACAAACATGGTGGTGCACCCAATGGAAACACTAGGCCTTATAAAGCCTTTATCCAGAAGATCCTTCAATTGTTCTTTTAACTCCCTCAATTCAGCTGGGGTCATTCGATATGGAGGAATAGAAATGGGTCTTGTACCCGGAATTAACTCTATAGCAAACTCCACTTCTCTATCCGTAGGAAGGCCTGGAAGATCTTCAGGAAAAACCTTCGGAAAATTTTGAACAATAGGGACATCATTCACTGCTGGGGATTCTTTTTGGGTATCCACTATATTAGCCAGATATGCGTACTCCACTCTGCGACTTCTCAATAACTTTTGAGCCCCAAGGTAGGAAATAAACTGACCTGAGGGTATTCCAATCCTACCCCTTATAACAACTTACGGTTCTCGGGAAAAGTTAATCTCTCACTATCTTTCACGACAATCTAACATGGCATAACATGCCGACAACCAATCCATACCCAAAATGACGTCGAAGTCTACCATATCAAGTAGTACTAGGTTCACCATTGTTCCCCTGCCATTCACTTCTAATGGAAAATTATTTACCACCCGAGAGGCCCAAATTGAGGCCCCTACTGGTGTCATAACCTCAAAAGTTTCACTTAAATAAGAAGGTTCTTCGTGTAAATTCTTAGCAAAGCCCATTGACACATATGAAAATGTAGAGCCGGGATCGTATAATACAATTGCAGGAATACTCGAGACTAGCAAAATACCTGTGACCACCGCATTAGATGCTTCTACCTCATTCCTCCGGGCAGCGTGGCGATTAAATTGTTGGGTTGTTGACCTCACGACTCTGGCGGGGTTGGTTTCCCTAATTTCCCCTGTAGGCAGCTGTGGTTGCTTCTGACCTCCCCTGAATAGATTGAGTTTGGGTCCTCTTCTTGAAATCCCTGGCATAGTGGCCTGACTCTCCACAGTTATAACATGTCTTCGTTAAGAGCCGACATTCTCCATTGTGTTTCCTTTGACAAATCTTACAAATCGGTTTGTCACCTCCTGTGTTAGGGTTGGTGGTCTTGTCCTTGCTACCTTGGTAATTAGACCAAATGTGCCCCTTAGGCTTGAAATAAGATCGCCAGCATTGGTTCGGTCTGAAGATCCCATACTAAACTCACGCTTCGATTTTGACTCGGTTAAATGATCCCGACGTCCAAATCTCTTACGTGAATATTCTCTTTTGCTTTAGCGAAACCTTCTACCCTTATTGTCATACCGACGATCGAAGGTATGCACGATAATGGGCTAATGCCACTACCTTCTCTTCCAAGTTTGGGTTTAAACCTTAACAACTCTTTTGACCTTCTCCCTTCTGTAGGAATAATATATGCGTTGTATCTTGACAATCGGGTGAATTAGGTATTGTATTCTATCACATTGCGGTCTCCTTGTTTCCAACGTTCAAACTCACGTCTGGCGCATCTTTTGGGAGTTAGGCATGTACTTTTCAGAATGCGACTCTGAACTCCACGCGTCGCCGGTGGTGACATCGGAAATGATTTCTTCTAAAATTTCTCCACCACACGTGTGTCGTCCACTAACCGTCACGATTACCAAATTGACGTCATGCGTCTCCACACATCCTAGTGTAAACAGTAGGTTTTCTACCTCATCGAGAAATACTATTGGGTTAGACTTGTAGTCCTTCCCTGTATAGATATGTTCCCTTCTTCTCACAAAATTTTCCCCATAGTCTATCTGGTACCTCTCCTACCTTTTCGGTCGGTGGTGCAGTCACATCTGGTTATTTTATCGTTGTACACTCCCTTCCACAATCTTTTGAAGGAGGTAGTACGAGAACCAAGTCTTTGAAAAGACTCAAGATAGGCACGAGAAGAGTATGAAAGAAGTGAAACTTTAGGATGTTATTCCGTTTACTTATTACTAAGGTGGCGCGCGTCGCAATAAGATAAGTAGTTCAAACACCCAACTCGAAGAAACTTCCTATAATCTCCTAACCTGGTTTAGCTTTGATACCAACTTGTCACGCCCCGACTTTTCCTAAGCCTTTACTTAGGACGTGATGGCACCTGGACAGTTATTTCCCACCAGGAGCACCATTTAATTCTCTTTATTTAGAAATTTAAACTTATATTCAAATACGGAGCTATTAATAAAAATAACAATAAAGAAATTTGTTTATGCCTTTATTGAAAATATAACGCGAGCCCATGCTCGTGCAAATATTGTTTCAACATAGACATACTGAAAAATATTATTCTAAGTTGGAAGGGAGACCATTCCACACGGGCATTTACCGAGACATTGAACCGACATTACGAACTTTGAGTACCAAGCGAAACAATGGACTTGGTATGACAAGAGGCTGGGACGATCGCTAGCCTTGGCGTGGAGCCTTCCTCTATCACGCTTTCTGAAACATGTTAAATAAAGTCACCGTACCAAATTTGGTGAGAACTTTACCCTGCAATTCAAAGTAACACCACAATATTCCAAGTGCAATCACATTATAACGTAATAAGCATATTGCAAAAACATATCAGGTTACAACATTTTTAAATATGCAACAACTCCTCATAGGAAATTCTCGGTTTGACTAACACTTCATTTTATCTCGTATTATACGTTAAGACATTCCCCTGCATTTTCACATGTTTATTACATTTATATATTTGTGAACGCGTATTCACTTTTCATATTTATATATAAATGATCATGTATTCATCTTTCATATTTGTTGCGGCGTGCAACCCGATCCATTATATTTACGTATTTGTAAACACGTATTCACCTTACGTTTTGTTGCGGCGTGCAACCCTATCCATTATGTTTACGTATTTGTGAACGCGTATTCACTTTACGTTTTGTTGCGGCGTACAACCCGATCTATTATATTTACGTATTTGTGAACACATATTCACTTTACGTTTTGTTGCGGCGTGCAACCCGATCCATTATGTTTACGTATTTGTGAACGCGTATTCACTTTACGTTTTGTTGCGGCGTGCAACCCGATCCATTATATTTACGTATTTGTGAACACATATTCACTTTACGTTTTGTTGCGGCGTGCAACCTGATCCATTATGTTTACGTATTTGTGAACGCGTATTCACTTTACGTTTTGTTGCGGCGTGCAACCCGATCCATTTTATATTTATATATTTATGTGAACACGTATTCACTTTTCATATTTTTCAGAAGATCGAATAAATAATATTCTCTTTTCTAACATTCTGTCATTCATACGTGTAACGATTTTAACTTTTTAACCATAACTCCAACTAAGGTATTTCTCAAGCGGAAACTAAGGTAAGACGGGGATCTTTCACTGTACCAAATTTCATTTAAAACTACTTTGGGTAACTAACACAAATTTATCCTCAAAACAGCCACATAAAATTTGTTTCGGCAGAATTGTTTTATTAAACAACACCCAATCTTATAATAGTCATAACTCCTAATCTGTAAACCCGTTCAAGCCCCATAAATTCTCAAAATGACGAGAACAGAGAGCTACACGTCTCCATGTGAACAATCCTTTCATATTCTGTACCGTTTGGTACAGTTTTACACTTTTATTCGCTGCCCTTCCTGGATCTCGATAGATCCGAGGCAGAAACTTTAAACAGCGATAACTCTCAATCCGTAGGTCGGATAGACCCCCGTAAGGTCTCAAAATGTCCACAACAGAGAGATCTAGAACTTTAATTTAGCAACAATTTTCATATTCCCCACAGATTAGTACAGTGTTACGTTTAAACGTCCTGCCTTTTGGATTCCGATGAATCCGAGGCAGCAATTTCAAAATACAATAACTCTCAACTCGTAACTCCGTTTTAATAACTCTTTATCTATATCTTTCCGTAACAGAGAGATTTACAACCATGTAAATTTTCATATAATTCTAATAAGTAAAACTCAATAAAAACAGTCCGTAATTATGCCTTTCCGAATTTCGGCCAAATCTAAGGCAGGAACTTTGAACTATGATAACTTTCAAACCGTATGTCCATTTTACCTCATTTTTGGTTCTATATGATCATATTAGATAGGTGTACCACTCCTACTAATTTCATCAAATTCTAACAATTATAACTCAGTGAGAACAATTCGTAAAGTTCATGACGCAACTAGTTGTCTAAACAATCAAAAGTTCAATATTTCTTTTCAATACTCAATTCTTATTCTAACATGTATTGAACTTAAAATAAAGGATATTACCAAGAATTTCTGAGTGAGAAAACTCACCTTGTAAGCGTGAAAAAGATTGTTGTTCGGTTGCTAGAAACGATCATTGCTCCCTAGTATTTCTTGATTCTTATTCTTCTTGCTCTCTTGATATGTTTCTGAATTTTTTTTTATTCTGTTTGTTTACTTGATTTTTTTTCTGATTTGTTATTCTTTGTGCTAGGTACTTTGTTTTTTTTTTTGTGTCAAACACAATATATAAATTGATGTGTAGGTAACCCATGGTAGGTGGAAGGACAAGGGATTGAGGGAAATTAAAGGGAGGGAAAGGGGAAAAACGTTAGTGAGGGGAGAGGGAAGGAAAGATGTGCAGATTTTTTTTCCATTTAGTGTTAAGATGAAATTTAACACAATCATTAATATAAGAGGTCATCATCTTTTATTTAATAGGATAGTGTAAATGAAAAGTTAATAATATGTTAATAATGTATAACTTAAATTCTTAATTTTCTAATCTCCCCACTATTATTATTATTATTATTATTATTATTATTATTATTATTATTGTAACAATAATTTGGGACTTCACAATTTCACACCCCTAGCCTAGAAAGTTTGCTTTGGCCGAAAGTTGCCATAGTTTGAGCCTAAGTGTTCTTCACTTTTTGGAGTTGGATCTTGGAGAGGAGTTGGTTAGGAGCTTCTAAGGGTCGCTTGTAGCGGATTGGAACGTAAGAATTTGGAGCTAAACGTTGCTCAGGATCGACTTATAAATCTTGGATAATTTTGGGCTTATCGAGGTAATGATCTATGTCCTCCTATTGTAATTGGATATTGCATGTTATAGTAGTTTATAATTGAGTATAAGATATATGGAAGGATGATTAAAAAGAATTGAACTGTATTTACATTGAATTTGTATTCTGATCGTAGTTTTCTTGTGGGCGCTTTGTACACGCGTCTTGTAGGCGTGTAATCCCCTTGGAGTTGTTGGCTTGGTAGCGGGTCTTGTTATAGGAAGGTATTTATGTGATTGCGGGGAGGTCTTTGCAATTTTCCGTAGAATAAGAAACCTTGTACTTAGAAATGTTCTACGAAGAGATCTAGAAGTTAATAGACGTTTTATGACCATTATAGGTTGAAGTACTACGAGTAGCGTATTCTACTTGAAAGGTGGAAAAGGCTAGCAGGGTTATAGTACTTTGGAGCATTTTGCTATTTGTCGATAATCGTCGCGAGGTATGTGAACCTCTTCCTATCCTTTCTAGCATGATTGTTGTGAACTATGTAGTACGGTGAGCGTCGTGTGCTAAACGAATTTGGTTGGTTTAAAACATAAAGTGTTATAATGGCTTTATGGGAAGTTAGTTATAACGACTTTATGTAGGTAAAAGAATAAGTTATATTGATTTCGGAAATGGGAATAAGTATCGAACAAGCCATTGCAGCGTTAATAAAGGAAAATGTAATGACAAATAATTATATTAAAACAAGTAGAATCCTCCATCTGCATAGAAGCTAAGATAAGACAAAATTGTATTACATTCTATATATCATGGCTTCTTTAATAAGAATCATTATAAACAAGTATTGATTTTCTTAAATTCCAAAGTAAGGAACTTGATTTCTAAAAGAAGAGAGACTTGAGGAATTGAAGTGTTTTGGTTTAAAAGAAAGGCATGGTTTTGTCTTAAATTGGTTTTAAAAGAAGGCATGGTATTGTCTTGATTTGGTTTTGAAAGCTAAAACGACTTGATTTTGAAAGATAAGAGACTTGACTTATAAACGACTTGATTTCAAAAAAGGAGAAGTATACTTGATTTTTAAGGCCTTGATTTTTCTGAAGGTGTATTTTC